>CM066736.1:136120851-137320851 GCA_033961575.1 Aselliscus stoliczkanus
GGTGTGAGTGCATGTGCATGTGTATGTGTATGCTGGAGTATGTAGGTGTGTTTGCATGAATGTGTTTCTGTCGTTGCATGTGTTGGTGTGTGAGTGCATAAGCATGCGTGTGTGTGTGTATGTGCATGAGTGTGTGTGCGTGTGTAAGCAGCAGAGCCAGTGAGGGGAAGGAGGCCCTGAGAGCCGAGGGTGGAGACTCCCAGGCCAGTGTCAGCTCTGGCCCCACTAGTCCAGTGCTGAGCAGAGGGCACAGCGGCCTGGGTGGCTAGCAGGGCTCTGCCACCCCTGGTGACCTCTTGCCACGCCCTGCCAGCGGCCTGTGGACATGGGCTGCATGGGCTCCTGTCCGGAAACATCCCCTCCTCCGCTTGGCCTGGCTGCGGGCAGCCGGCTGGCACAGGGCGGGCCCATCTGGTGTGGGTTGTAGGTAGGTCATGGGCCTCTGAGTGGTTCAGGACTTGTGCTGGGCGGGGGAGGGTAGGAGTCGGTGCTTCCAGGGCAGAAGGCAGCTCAGGGTGCCTCCACGCTGGTGTTCTTCCTTGGGGGCAGCGAGGGCGGAAGGGCTTGGGGCTGGCCTGGGAGAGGCGTGCAAGGTGAGCTGCCCTTGTCCTGGGCACAGGGGAGGATGAAACTGGCTGGCCCAGGCTCCCGCGCCTGTGAAGTCATCCATCTGTCCATCCAGCTGCACGTCTCCTGGCCTGCTGCGCCCACACCATTCGCAGTCAGCCACTGGCACTTCCAAGGGCACCTGGCAGACTCGGGCTCAGGAGACCTCGGTGAGACTCCCAGCCTGGTCCCTTAAGAGCGATGAGCTGTTGAGATGCTATCCTGCTTCTCTGAGCCCATCCTGTCATTGCTGACAAAGCAAATCAAACAAAGCAACATTCCCGTGAGCACAGGTGGGCAGGGCAGAGGCTGGCATCCGTGGACGAGCTAGACACTGCCCCGCCTGCCCCGTGTGCTTCCCACCTTTCGAGCCACCTGTCCCACCCCTCGAGCCACGCCAGTCAGTGCAGTTCCAAGAAGGCTGGGTCAGTGCGGTTCATAAATACAGTGCAGACGGTGTTTAGCTTAGCCCAGTGTCCAGGCAAAGCAGAGGCAGAATGTTAGGTCTCCAAACATGCAGTCTACACGGGCTGCTCATAATGACCACTGTCCCCTGTTAGCTGCATGAAGGCCAGACTCCTCATCGTCTCATTCAAGGCCCCTGCAGACCTATTTGAACCCTTCCCTGGGCTCACCGAATGCCCCCTGCCCCGGCCATCTGTAAGCACACCTCAGTCGGCAACAGGCAGCTCCTTCAGCCCAAGGGCTTTGCTGAAACCCGGGTCCCTCTTCTGCAAAGATTCCCCTGACTCCCTCTGGCTGAGCGCCTTCCCATCACAGACATCCTGCCCCAGCCATGGCTGTCCACTCTGCCAGACCTGTCCCTTCATTTGTTGTCACCAGTGCCCAAAGCAGGGCTGACCAACATAGAGGTCAAAGGATGTTGGGTGAATGGGTGGGTGGATAGAGGATGCATGCAAGGTAGAACAGGTGGCACAACGTTTCAGAAACAGAGCCCTTCACTCCCTGTTAGGGCTGAGGTTGGGGTCAGGTGAGGGATACCTCAGAGATGAAGCAGCATTTTCACGTGGTCTTAAAGGATGGGTGAGGGGACAGGTGTTCCAGATAAAAAACAAAATCTAAGATGGGAGGGAACAGCAAGGCCCCCATCCTCTGTGGAGAGTAGAAGATAGTCCCGGAAAGGCAGACTGAAGCCAGGCAGGGAGGGATGGAACAACCAGGTGAGGGCTTTGCATTTCATGATGTGGAAGACAGAGCTATGAAGCAGAGAGGTGAGGGGCTCGGGGCAGCGGTCCAGGCAGGAGACCACAAGGCTCGATGTGCACAGGTGGTGGTGGCAGGAGAGGAGGAGCGGATGTCATGAGGACATGGCGGCAGCTCTCAGGAGGCTGAGAGACTTCCCAGGGACGGGGCAGTCAGAGCAGATTGGGAGGGAGGAGACGGTGTCAGTGTTTGTATATGCACATTTGTCCGTTCCCATTCAGAATACCAACACCATCCACCCATCTGTCTCTCCATTCATCCATCCATCCACCCTTCTATCCATCTCTCCATCCATCCATCCATCCATCCATCCATCCATCCACTCATCCATGATCCATCCATCCATCCATCCACTCACCCCTCCATCCACCCTTCTATCCATCTCTCCATCCATCCATCCATCCATCCATCCATCCATCATCCATCCATCCACCCATCCATCATCCATCCATCCATCCACCCTTCTATCCATCTCTCCATCCATCCACCCATCCATCCATCCACCCACCCCTCCATCCACCCTTCTATCCATCCATCCATCCATCCATCCACCCATCCTTCTATCCATCTCTCCATCCATCCATCCATCCATCCATCCATCCATCCATCCATCCATCCATCCACCCTTCTATCCATCTCTCCATCCATCCATCCATCCATCCATCCATCCATCCATCCATCTGTCTCTCCATCCACCCATCCACCCACCCTTCCATCCACTCCTCTATCCATCTCTCCATCCATCCATCCATCCATCCATCCATCCATCCATCCAGCCAGCCACACAGCCACCCACCTACCCACCCACCCATCCATCTTCCATCATCCATCCAGCCAGCCTTCCATCTGTGCTCACCATACCCACTGATTTCATCCATCCGTCCACCTACCTGCACACACAGTTACTCATTTTTTCATTATGAAACTATTCATACTTTCACCTATCTTTCAACACATCCGTCCACTTCCCTTTTCTCTCATCCTCCCTCCCGATCTCCTTTGCTTATTCAGTTCACCCCAGAAACCATCCAACCACACACCAAGTCATACATCCATACCCAACACATCATTCCCATTCCCATTCGTCTTTCCATCCCGCCAACTGATCATTTCATAGAGCTCTCCTTTTGTCTCATTTTCCCCTTCCTCCAATTATTTCTGCTCCAATGACTCACCCATCCAACTACCCACCTAGGCTCTATTCATCCATTCTTCTATCTTTTCTCCCTCCTTCTATCCACCTCTTTCTGTGTATACCACACAGCCATACACTCAATTGTTCATGGTGGCTGTAGTTCACAACATGGGTTTGAGTCCTGGGACCTTAGGTTAGTAACTACATCTATCTATGCCTAATTTTCCTCCTTGTAAAAATGGGGATCTACCTACCTCAAAGTGTTGTGGAGAGGATCAACTGTGTTACTACCAAGTAATGTCCTTAACACTGTACTATACCCATAGTCATTTCTTTTATTTTTTTATCATTATTTCATACATCCATTCTCCTCCTCCATTCTTACCTCCATCACCTTTACCCATTCACCTGCCCTATGGATGATTTTGCCCAGTCATTCATTCATCAATACACGTATCCATCAACTTCATTCAACCATCCATCCTTTTCCTAGCTACATGTCTCTCTAACCATCTCCCCACCTTCTACTTCCTCTTCCTGCCCTTCTTTCTTCCCTTACTCACTTTAATTACCTATCCATCAACTTATTAAATGCATGCTGACTCTTCTCAACTTTCCCATTTCCACAACTGTCTCACATCCCATGTACCCCATTTCTCTCCATATCCATTCATTATTCTTTATTTCACCACTTTTCTTATCAATGTACACTACTAGTTAGTCCATCCATCCATCCACCTTCTCACCTTTCATTTCCTCCTTTCTTCTATTAAACCCTCTATCCACACATTGTAACCGCATTTCTTCAGCTATTCCCCCACCTACCTGCCCAATCCAGCCCCCATCTTTTTCTATCTAGTTTACGCACACACCTATCATGGGTTCCTTTAATCTCCTCTTTTCTTCTCTCTGCTCACCCATCTCCACCCATCAATTTGCCTTCCATCTTTATAGTTATCCATCTTACCTCACTTTTATTATCACGACTGTCCCCCCTCATCCTTTCCTCCCTTCTTACACATGTACAACCATTATATCCATTCGTTACATTAGCGATTGCATCGCCTAATCATCAGTTCATTGAAATGTCCTAGCATCCTTCCACTGCTCACTCACTCATTCCACATGCAACAAATGATGGTCCAATGCCTCAGAAGTGACCAGCAATACACAGCCCCTGCCCGGAAGCAGCTTACATTCTGGTGGGGTGTCGATAATAAAACTCATAATATACATGTCAGGTGGTGATGTCCGCTCTGAAGGAGAAACGGCCAGGGAGATGTGGGGGTGCTTCTCTGCGGGGTGCTCCTTTACAGGGCGGATGAGGACATGATGTTATAACATCTGAGTGTCAGCCAGAATTAGCTCATGCACTAGCCACAAGTACCCGTGGGGAATTCCAGGAAGAGGGCAGGTGCTGCAAAAGCCCTGAGGCTAAGTCAGGTCCGGGACCAAAAACAGGGACTTGAAGGAAGAGACAGACCGTTGTTATGCAGATGTGGGCAACGGCATAGAAAACCTGGTTAGTTATCAAAATCGTTTAGCCAGACATAAATCAACCCACAAAAGTCAGGTGAATTTTTATATACCAGCAAAAGCCAGCTAGAAGTGCAATGTTAAGCATAATTACAATATAATAACAACTCAAATAAACAGACTAAGACTGAGTCTAACAAAAGATACAATAGCGCTTTTCTGGAGCAAAGTATAAAACTTTATTTTAATGAAGATATTAAATGAGGCCAAATAAGTGTGCGATACAGAAAGATAATCTTTAGTGACGATGCCAGCTCTCCCCAAAATCACGAGAATGAAAGCCCCTGGAGGGTGCAGACCTCCCCACCGTTCTGCCCACACCCCCATTGCTGGGTGCCTGCTCCTCATCCTCTGTCCATCGTCCCCATTCCCTGCAACCCACCTTCCAAGCCACCCAGCCCGCCCCGCCTTCCCCCGCCCGCCCTCCCCGCTCTCCATCCTTTCTACCCTCTCTTTGTTCCTTCCTCCATTCATCCACCCACAGAAATCCATCCACCAGGCACACGCCCACCCTTCTGCCCATCCATGCACCCACCACATTAAGTACCCACCCATCCTGTCCACCCACTGGGCGGTCACTGCGCTCTAACCCAGGCCCCCGCCTCTGTCCACTCGCCCACGCGCATTCTCCAGCAACGCCCTCTCGTCTCTCTCCTGCCTGCCTCCCTCCTCCTCCTGGGCTTTGATTTCCGCTTGCTGCTCACCCCCTCCTCTCAATCCTCTTTCTTCCCTCTCCTTCACCTCAGGACCCCTTCCCAGGGACCTGTCTAAGCGTAGCGTCCGTTCTCAAGGAATGCCAGTTTGTTTTAAATTTGGCGGCAACAATTTAGGGCACACGTGTGTGGCCTGGCGGCCAATTGTGTTACAGTCTCTAAGACCAACTTCCTCAGTGTTTATTTATTTGGTGGCTTTATTGAGACATGATCAACATGTAACATTGTGTAAGTATAAGATATACAATGTAACTATTTGATACACGTTTGCTGGGGGTGCCAAAAAATGTGTACACATTTTAAGAGATGTTATCTGTGCTCAAGCAGTAGTTCGCCATCATCAGAAGTGTCTGGACGCTGATGGGAACCACTTGGAGCACCTCTCGTAACTGCAGAAGTCAAACATGACTTGTGTTCATCTTTTGCTATCAGTATATATTGAGTATTACAATTTTAATACAGTTTTTTTCCGTTCTTAAAATGTGTATAACATATTTTTGGCACCCTCTGTATACTGCAAAATGATTTCCACAATAGGGTTAGCGAACACCGCTATCACCTCACATAATTATCTTTTTTTTTTGGTGCTGAGAACACTTAAGATCTACTCTCTTAACAACTTTCAAGTGTACAGTAACAGTTTTGTTAACCATCTGTTTTATTTTCAACAATCTCAGACTCACTGAAACATTGCAAAACCGAAGCACTCCCGCATGCCCTTCAGCCAGAGGCCGCATGGCAGCATCTCCCCACGTGTCCTTTGTCCTTCTCTCCCTCTCAGTGCACGTCGCCTAGGTCACAGCCTGTTTGAGGGGGACCTGGGCCCCCAGCCCTGCGCCCCGGCCTCCCCGCGGGCTCGCTGCTGCCCCTGGCTGCGCTCCGCGCTCCTGCAGCCCCGCCGCCTGGCTCACCCCGTCTTGTGGCTGCAGGTTCGGGACAAGAAGCTTCTCAATGACCTGAACGGCGCGGTGGAGGACGCCAAGACGGCGCGGCTGTTCAACATCACCAGCTCCGCCCTGGCTGCCTCCTGCATCATCTTGGTCTTCATCTTCCTGCGGTACCCGCTCACCGACTACTGAGGCCCTGCGCACAGCGCCCCGCGCGCGTCCGATTCCACGGCGACAGGCGCGGCGCGGGAGGCCGAGGTCGGGGCGGAGCAGGCATCCGCCCCGGGCCGCCTGAAGCGGGGAGCCTGCAGCGAGGCCACGAGGTCCGCGCAGCCAGGGCGCAGCGAGCTCCCGGCCGCCCCCGCCCCGCCCTGGTTCCCCACCTGCTTCCCGGGTCTGTGGTTTCTCCCCGGGCTGCTGCGCCCCGGCCCCTGGCCCCCCCCCCCGACCTGACACCCAGCAAGAAGGGCTTCTGTGGGAGCTTCCCAGTATGGGGGGCTGCCCGCATCTGGGGACTCCCCCTATCCTCCCGGACCCCAGCCTCCTCCAAGCTGTGACCCTGCTCAGAGCTCCTGTATCTGTGAATTTCCAATAAAATTCCTGCCCAGCTCCCACTGGCCCAGCGTGTGTTTCCTGCGTGGGCAGGCAGGGGTGGGAGGTGGGGCAGGGGTGGCGTGGGAACTTGGAGGTCCTGGGACCCCGGTCGGGCGCTGTCTGGTGGGCCGGGGCGCCGTGCTGCACCCTGGCTGACTGCTGGGAAGCGGGCTCCTCGCCCAGATCTGTCTGCCGGGCAAGACAGGGGCCACGGGGCTTTCGGCAGAGGGTCCCCAAAACAAGGGAGGATCAGGCAGCCTTCTGGAGAGGCAGGAACCGGGGCGGGTGCAGCACGAGCACAGCTGCCCCCCGCTGAAGGTTAGAGGAAGAAAAGCAGAAGTGAGCCCCGGGCAGTGCCGGGCCCTGGCCAATCCCTGACCACCTGGGGCCCTGGGACCCGGCAGCTTCCACCGCTTCCTCCTGCCCGTCCCCTGTCTGGGACACGGGGACAGGGCCTTCCCGTTTCCTGAGTTGCTGTGAAGATCAACAGAAGGGAAAAGGAGGTATCAGCTGAAGGTTTTTGGGTCCAGGGTCTAAGTCAGGGGTGCAGTTACTGGGTGGTCAACGCTCCACATAGATGTCTCTGCAAACACCTCTGATGAGTGCCGAGACGGGAAATGAGCTGGGCTTCCTGCGTTATGAGGGAGGCGACCCAATTCAGCCAGGGCCCCTGCAGGAGGAGCTAGGGCGCTGCGGAGGGGTGCGTGGGAATCCCGGCTGGTCTGGGAAACCCGAGGGAGTTCTGTGCAGAGGGAGGGAGCTTGAGCCCCACAGGGCAGCTGCAACACCCCCCAGCCCCCCCCCACACACACACACACCACCACCACCCTGCCCAGGGGAGAGGCCTGTGCCGAGGCTTTTGAAGATGGTGCTGTCTGGTGCATCAGGACCAGCTTGGAGTGGCCACGGTGGGCAGGAAACCCTGGGGGAGTCAGGGCCCAAATATGATGGGGAGAGGCTGTGGGGCCTTGGGAGAGGATCCCCGCTTCAGCGCCCAGGGCACCAGGGATAGGAGGACACAGGGCTATGATTCGTGAGGTCAGCTTCGGCCCACCTTGGCGTCCAGGCAGCCTCATTATGCCAGGACAGGCCGGGCAGGGAAACCAGGGGCCATGGGTCATTTGCTCAGTTTCCTTAGGCTTTGCGGTCACAGAGGAAATGCATCAGCATTAAGGGGCTGCTCTCCTTGGGACGCACCTGCCCAGCTGAGGCTTGTGGGCTCACCGCGGGAAATGGTGCTGTCACCTTGCAGCCAGCAGTCACTCTCAGCTCAGGGAAGTTTGTGTTCATTCCTGGGTGGAGTGGGGGCGGGGGAGTTATGACTCTCAGAGACACCCCAGGGCACGGCTGTCCCCTCTGGCAGGGTGCCCTCACTGGGGTCGGAAGCACCCCTGGCTTCCAGGCGACGCCCGTCTCTGTGTCGGGGCTCGTTCCTCGCCTTCCAGCCCTCCCTGTCCCCTGCCTGCACCTCCATCCCGTTTTTGTTGGATTTTGCACAGTGCCTGGCATGCATCTGCCATTCAGTAAATCCTTGTTTGGGTGAATGAACGAATCGCCCTCACTCACTGTCCCCACCTGCCCCCCAATGATGGCGGCACATTGGTGACAAGGAAGGAAGTGGTCAAATGAGTAAACATGTTAAAGCTAGTGGAAGCAGTGACAGAAGAGGAGGGCTGTGGGGCCAGGACTCACCCACGGAGCCGGACGGAGCCCGTGCCCCCGTATGGCCCCCACCCCCCACCCAGGCCCAGGTATCAGCTCCTAAATGTCAGCACGGGATCAAAAAAGGGGGTGCTGCGGGGACGTGCAGGGCTGCGACAGTGAGTGAGGCTCCCCGGGCCGCCTTGCCCTAGGAAGCGGTGCTGAGGGCGTGTCCAAAAGACACAGGACGCCCTGCGACTGACCCCAGAGACAGCTGCGCCTCAGGGTGCATGAGCCCACAGGCGCTGCACTTGCTGTTTC
Source organism: Aselliscus stoliczkanus (assembly GCA_033961575.1). Taxonomy (NCBI): domain Eukaryota; kingdom Metazoa; phylum Chordata; class Mammalia; order Chiroptera; family Hipposideridae; genus Aselliscus; species Aselliscus stoliczkanus. The sequence goes on from CM066736.1 coordinate 136,129,509, forward strand.
TGCCTGACTGTTCCCTAGGACCTGAGTTGCAACGTAGCACAGAGGCGCCTGTCACAGGACAGCCTCTTCCGGCCCTGTCTCAAAGGTCAGGCTTGGCTGGCTGTTTGCTTTGGATGCTATTTGTTCTGGGCATTGGTAGGCAGCCACTGTTAGGTTAAGGAACTTCCTATTACTCATAACACACTAATAGTGACATTTTTGCTGTGACATGCCACAAATATGAGTAACTACATTCTGCAAAAGCAGAAACTAAAAATAGTGGAGCCAACAAGCAAATAGATTTTGGTGACAGACTACTCGAAACTTGTGGAACTTTGTGACTGGAGACTACTCGAAACCTGTCCAACCCCCGACCCCACCTCAGCACGCCGCCAGCCGTCCCTGGACGCACTTTAGCCACAAGGCCCCTCACAGCATCTTTCAGAGTTCACCAAATTTAAACATATGACCCAGACCGTAGACATTTTCAGCACTTTATAACACGAGGGAAGTGTCTCCCAGCTTTTCCATTCGTGCTCAGCTTCTCCAGGTAGCCTGACCGTGTCATGGGGGCTCCGTGCCAGTCCTGGGGGGCAATATGCCAGCCACGACTGCTCCACAAGTGTCTTCCAGAGGGTTTCCAGCACTTTCCTTCAGGCCTTCACACTTCCCAAGACTTCCTCTTTAACTGTGAGAACGCTGACCGCAGTCATTTAAAATCATTAACATCCAAATAAGCATCATTCTTGTGTCCTACTGATAATTTTTCTTAGTTACCAACTGCTTTTCAGCTACTTTGCATTTTATGAGCATGCCTTTAGCAGAAATGGGTTGATTTTATTAAATTAATATTGAATATTATTGAATAGTGTTTCTGCATCTTTTGCTTTGATTATGTGGTTTTTCTCCTTTATGAAGTTAATGTTGCAAATTACATTATTTGATTTTTTTTTCCTGATATTAAAACTGCCTTGCATGCCTGGAATAAATCTAAAATGTTTATGTCGTATTATTTTAAAACACTGCTCTGTTTGTTGTGACTTTTGAAGTCTATGTTCAGGAGTGTGTTAGACTTGTAACTGCTTTCTCACACATTTTGTTTGCTTTTGGTGACAAGTCTTGAGTTACTGAGAAGGGTTTTTATTTGGTGCTGTAACTGGTGAAGCCAGGTGGCCCTAGAGTCATCCTTGTGGGAGGGTGCTCATTTTTGTTTCACATCCTTTATTTGTTGTCCTGTTTATTTGTCCCTATCTCCAGTATCTTTCCCTGTCTACTAACCCCATTTATTCTTATCTTTCCTCCTTTTCCGAAACAGACGTAATCCCCATTCAGTTTGACACTTCGCAGTGAAGGCTGACAAGGGCTGTGCTGGCTTCAGCAAAACCGTTTCTTTTGATCGGTCCAATGACCCCGTCATCCCCAAATCCGTAAATAAATACATGTAACAGGTTCCATGACCCTATCATCCCCAAATACGTTAAATAAATATATATAACAGGTACTGTGACCCCATCATCCCCAAACATGTTAAATAAATACATGTAACAGGTTCCGTGACCCCATCATCCCCAAATACATTAAATAAATATATATAACAGGTACTGTGACCCTGTCATCCCCAGATATGTTAAATAAATATATATAACGGGCAGTGACCCCATCATCCCCAAACATGTTAAATAAATACATATAACAGGTTCTGTGACCCCATCATCTCCAAACACGTTAAATAAATACATGTAACAGGTTCCGTGACCCCATCATCCCCCAATACGTTAAATAAATACATGTAACAGGTTCTGTGACCCCGTCAGCCCCAAACATGTTAAATAAATACATGTAACAGGGACAGTGACCTCATTGTACCCAAATACGTTAAATAAATACATTTAACAGTTACCTGACCTCGTCATCCCCTAATATGTTAAATAAATACATATAAGAAGTGGCAGTTTGTCATTACAGTTTCGGACAAAGATGCATTTTCTTTTTCACTCCACCAACAGTGTGTAGCCAGTGACCATGGCATCGCAGCAGGTGGGTGGTGAGCCGCCCGTGGGCTGAGGGCTGTCAGTGTGCACTCGGAACTGCAGGCGGGTGGCGGGGCCCAGCCGTCCGAACAACCGTCCCGCCTGCCCGGCGAGGGTTCAAAACCACGCACGTTTAGCGCCCGCTCTACTTTTCAGCCTTTTTTTTCTGTGCCATCGTCTTCTTTTAAGTGTGAGGGAACGGTGACAGGTTGGTTGGTTGAAAACCTGGCAATGGCAACGAAGCCGGAGCAGGAGGAAACGGGGTGAAAAGAGCCCCCGTCCCCGTGTTTTAGGCACAAAGCACTTGTTTGCCACTGTCCTCGCGGTTCAGTTACATTGCATTCCTGCTTGTGACAGTGGCCTTGGAACCTGGGGTGGGGATGGAACCTGTCATAACTCTCCACATTCAAGTCACTGCAGGTGCCATCTTGTCTGCTGGTCTCTCACGGTTGGCAGGGTTTTCCGGACAAAGTCAAGTGAACGTGGGGTCATCTAGACTCAAGTTTGTGACACACACTTTCTTTCTACTTCACTAAGGTCATTGTCCCAGTCTTGACACAGCGTTTTCATTACGTTCGACCAAAGCACAGGTAAAAACGGTCAGATACTGGCCATCCCATCCCTTCAGCCTAAGCGTCAATCTATGACATTATTAGTTTGTTAAAAATACTTTCCATGTCTCCTTGTATTTCTGCCCCCACCGTGGCATATTCCTAATGACATTTCCCAATACCCAAGCGTGTGAACTTTCTAATGAAATTGTTTTCATGGCGTTGTGACATAATTGCATTGTGGACACACAATATCGTGTCTGATTTCGATCTTTTGAAGTGTTTGGGTGCTTACTTTCTGGGCAATTTTTTGAAAGTGTCTTATGCCCTTGACAGAAGTATTTATTTTACAGTGTTGGTGCCAGGTTCTGTATGTGATTATAGGGAAAGTCTACTCATTGTGCCCTTAAGTCCTCTGTAAGCGCGTTGGCTTCGCTTCGGGGACAGGGATTGATCAAAGGACCCAGCAGATGGGCCCTGAAATCTAAGCCGACATGTGCACAGAAGCCACAGGCTGCTCCCAGAGGGCACAGGACATGGGCAGGTTCCGTCCTGGGGGGCCCGGCTCTCCTCTGAGCGGAGATGGCGCCGAAGGGATTTCCACTGCCATATTGCTGCCTGCGTTCCCTGTGCTTAAGTCACCACATCCCTGTGACTTATGTATTTGCTAACTGGGGGGCTGTGTCTCTTATTCCCCTTCACCTTTTGCACCCACCCCGACCCCTCCCCTCTGGCAACCATGAGTTCATTCTGTCTCTGTGTCTGTTTCTGTTTTCTTTCTTTTGCTCATTAGTTTTGGTTTTTATATTTCACATAAAACTGAAGCCATACAGTAGCTGTCCTTGTCTCTCGGACTTTTATCACTTAGCATAATGCCGTCGAGAGCCATCCATGAAAATGAAAAGCAACAGTGGCCGGCCCTCAGAAAACACTCCAACTCTGCCCGGTTGGTCGTGGTGGGTTGTGGCCCTAGCTGGTGGCCTGCTGGTGGCCTTGATGCCCTCCTGGGGTGGTCACCAGGGGTGGTACTCAAACAGGGACATCAGGTGGGAGATGGATGGATAGATGATAGATAGATAGATAGATAGATAGATAGATAGATAGATAGATATAGACAGACACAAACACAGAGACTTAGATATAGATATATGAAGTATATATTTTATGTATAAATACTATATATATATATATATATATATATATATATGTATTTTAGTGGTTGTTCTGGGCGTTATGACTTACACACTTGCTTTTTCACTCTCTGGTCGGGATCAGTATTTTGCCATGTCCAGTGGGCCGGAAGTCCTGCCACAATGCCAACCCCTCCCTGCCACGTGGCCGCTGTCTCCTAAATCACACGTTTGGGCCTCGAGAGCCCCTCAGAGACACCGTTCTCACTGTCTACAACCGCCAAACATGCCTGGCAGAACCCAAGACGACTGTCCCTATGTCTATCAGCGAGTTTGCCTAAAATTCAGGGAAAGACACTGCCTCTCCAATGAGAAGACCTTTTGTCCCAAGGCGGGTGACATCTCACTGTGACCTTCACTGGACTTGTCTCTTGTAACCTCAGCACTGGGGGCCTTGGTCCTCCTAAGAGACATCCAGACCTGGAGAGAATTTTCACACGAGTCTATCTGAGCCAAACTGACACCATGCGTTGGGGAGTGAGGTCTCAAATGCTCCCGAAATGACCTTTTGCAATTTCCTTTATGCATTTGGACTTAAGGACGAGACAGGAGGATTACATGGAGGTGGGAAAGCAAGGCGGCTGGATTTCAGGACAGTTAACACGATTAGAGCTGTCTTGAGGGTGGGTGCCCCCTCCCAGGTCTAGTCTAGTATTTCAAAGGCATTAAACCTCGGTGCAGAGAAACAGACTTAAAAACTCTCACTAATGAAGTTACAGGCTGGGGGCATGACCCCCTCCACGACCTGACCAGGCGGCAAAGTACCACCGATCACCCTGCGAGCTCACTTTCCAGGGAACCCCTTTTTGGGGTCCACACCTTAGTGTCTGGTTTCTCGCTGGCTCCCACTCGTGGCTGCTTCCTCCTCGCACATTTCTGTGTTCTGCCTTGACTCGCAGGCACACAGACCTTGGAAGCACCCCAGGGCCCAGGTGAGGGCACCTCAGTCGCTGTCAGGCCGCTCGGCCTGAGCCCGGGAAGTCACTCTTTCCTGGACTACAAATTAACGTGAACTGGGGCCTCAAACCCACGTCCGGGCAGGCCTGAAGAGGTCCTTTTCAGGGGAGACATTTGGGTCACTCATATCTCAGACGCAGAAAAGGAACATTTCCTTGCTCTCTCCCTAAACAGTGGGTGGGTTCCCCCAGGCCCCCGTCCCCACTCAGGGTGGAGGAGCCCTGGGACACGGGGGAGATGGGCCCCTCGCACCCAAACTGAAGACTGGCCCCCTCCAGCACCCCACCCGTGGTCCTGCTTTGAGCGGGGAGCCAGCCCTCAGTGTGGGCTGTTTACTGTTTAAAAGTGTCTGTTACCTCCCCGTGACCGGGCAGGCGGGCAGCTCCCACAGGAGGATCCCAGGGTGTGGACTTGCCTAGGATTCGTTCCCAGGGCTGGTCAGTTAGTGCCTTTGCAGAGCTCTGGCCTCCATTGTCCTGCTGTCTGTGGGGACTGCTGCAGCCACCAGTCAGTGTGCTAACAGGGACCTTATGCAGAAGCACAGAGTTACGGGTCTGCACAGAGAGAAAGATGCTTCGTCTGACGGACAGGCCACCGCGGAGGCTCAGACAGCCCAAACTGATGGGGAGGCCTGCGGGCTGCAGGCTCGGGAGAGTTGCAGTCTGGGTGAGAAGGCCGTCCCAGGGACGCCCCTCTCCCCGGGAAGGTCAGTGCTACCCAGGCCGTCAACTGATTGGGCGAGGCCCACCTGCGCCTCAGAGGGCCTCTGCTCCACTCAGAGTCGGCCGGTTTCAAGGTGAATTTCATCCAAAAACACTCTCACAGAAACATCTAGAATCATGGTTGACCAAACATCTGAGCACTCTGGCCCAGACATTTTAAAGCGGCTCCATTTATATTATTTTTTTACAGCCCTGAGAATTAGTCCCTCAGTCTCAGGGAAGCAGCAATGGGACCATCTGCCCTGGGGGTGCCAGGCTTTCCCTGCCATGAGGCACCCATGCAGCCTCAGGGCAGGGAAGACTCTGGGCCCACGGTCACCCCCCAGTTCCGGGGAGGCGCAGCTGGTACAGGTGAGGCCCTCCTCCCCATCACGTCTGGGAAGAACAGGGCCTAGGGTTGGGACGGGGTCCCCCTCTGGCCTCCTGGGGTCCTGGTGTGCCTTATGAGGAAACAGCGGCTCTGACCACACCCGGGACCCCTGGTCCTCCAGGCTGGTTCCTCAGCGCCCATTGTCTGGGGTTTGGGGTGGGAGGTTCGGGTTTGGGGTGGGAGGTTCTTGGCCCCTTGTAAACCGCGGACAGCATCCTGCGACTGGAGAAGCAGCGAAACAGCTCACGGTCGCTGGGAGGGGCCACCGGTGCCCGCAGGCCGGACTGGCGGCGGGGCGGGGCGGGGGCGGTGCCTGAGACCCTGTGCGCCAGGCCCTGTGCGCACCCCACATGCCGACCGTGCTCCCAGCCCAGGACCCCCGCCATGGCTGGCCCTAGGGGGCTGCGGAAAGAGAAACATTCGACTGTGGTCTCCACCTGTGTCAGCCCCCACAGTTGTGTCCTCAGAGGCCAGCCACGGGCAGAGAGGGCAGGGCGTGACCCTATAAGGTCACGCGCGGACACCCAGCATGGAGTGCGGCCCCTGAGCACCGGCTCCCGGATTTGCGGGGCTGGCGCAGTGAAAATGGGGAGATCCTTCCCCAAGATGGTTAAGGAATCCAAGGTGAGCTACCGCCCGACACCCTTCAGGACGGCTGTCATCGCGAAGAGGTAGCAAGTGCTGGCGAGGCCCTGGCGGAAAGGGGACCATGTGCCGTGTTGGGGGGAGCGCCACCGGTGCAGCCACCGTGGAGGACAGCGTGGAGCTTCCTCAGGCAGCCGAGACAGGAGCCACCATGCGACCCTGCAGTCCCACCGGGAAATCACTGAGGTGACGTCCGCCCCCCTTCCCTGCAGCGCCCGCCGTGCACAGCAGCCAAGGTGTAGAAAGAGCCTAAGTGCCTGTCAATGGGTGATGAAGGGATAAAGAAATTGTGGTGTGTACATACATAATGGAATATTGCTCAGCCGTGGAAAAGAAGGAAATCCTCTCATTTGTGACCACATGGGTGGGCCTGGAGGGCGTTGTGCTGAGATCAGTCAGACAGAGAAAGACACTGCATGGTCTCACATGCAGGTGGGATCTAAGAAATAGTGAAGCGCGTAGAAACAGAGTGTAGGAAAGTGGTTGCCAGGAGCAGGGGCGGAGCGGGGAGAACGGGAGACGCTGGTTAAAAAGAAAGGAAGAAAAAAGGAAAAAAGGAAGGAAAGAGAGAAGCAAGGTTCTGGCCGGGCAGCAGGGCGTGGGCCGCACAGCCTCTCATTTGGAACCTCTGTGCTGGGGTGCCCCGTTCACGCCCCGCTCCATGCAGTGGCCAAGCACCCCGGTGTGAGGGCATCGGGGCTTTTCTGTGTTCCTGCTGAGTCCATGGCTGTGGGTGCATTTTTAATCCCACAGACAGGGCTGTCTGAACATCAGCCCACGCGCTGGGCCCCACTGCTGCTGAGCAACAAGTGTGTGTCCCCACTGTGTAGGCTCTTGCCCCTCCACTCACCCCTCATTGGGGCCCTGCCTGCAGCCTCTCAGGATGGGGGGCTGCTGGACACCGGCGGGGTGACCGGCCACGTGCTGAAGCCCCGCCTCCCAGAGAACCCACCTAGTCTCCTGCCACTCGTGTGCCCTGTCTGGCCCCCAGGGTCATCACCTACGAAGTAGGGTTAGCAGGGGCTTTGAAGGGCTGTTTTACAGGTGACAGTGACGGCAAGTGAAGTCGCTGCGCTTCTCAGGCTCCGCTCCAAGGGAGAGCACAGTTGTCCTTTCACTCTTGCTTTCTGTCCCCTCCTGGGCCTGGGGCTCCGGGTGTCCCTGGTAGGCGCAAGGGCCTGGTGACGAGCAGAGAGCCGTTGCGAAGTCCGTGGGCGCCCTCTGGTGTCCGTGGGCGCCTTGTCTGTGGGCAGCGGGAGACAGGACCCGCTTTGCCCGGTCTCAGAGGCACGGACCCAGGACAACCTGGAACCAGGCCACGGGCTCTCTGAGGGGACATGGCACCGGCTGGTGCAGACAGGGGCCCTGCCCAGGGGCCTGGGGGCTGAGAGCCCCGGGGCCCAGGGCCCCTTCCCGCCTGGCCCGGAGGTGACTGTCTCTGCCTTCCCGCCCTCTGAGCTGAGTGTTCCCGGCGGGCAGGGATGAGAGCAAGGACCTCACCGCGGGTCACACGTCAGCGGGCCCCGTCCTCAGCCCCCGCGCCCACCCCTGGGTCTGCGCAGCACCCTGCCTCTTCCCCCAGCGCCTTCGGCAAGGCCAGGCTGCCGGGCCCTGGCCCGCAGGTCCACGAGGGGAGACCTCGCCCATGCGGCTTCCAGGTGGCCGCCCTGTCCCCGTCCCTCCTCAGCGCCTGTTTCCAGGTCCCTGCAGCCAAGCCCCGTGCCCATCACTCAGGGGTTGTCCGTGTCCTGGGTACACTGGGTTTCACCATGACTGTCACCAAGTCACTTATGTTCTAATCTCACAATGGTGACAGTAGGGCCCACCCCCACTGATGAGAAAATCAAGTGGACATCCAAATCTGGGCTCCTCAGGAGCCAGTCGGCGGGGCCGCGAGCGCGCCACCTGGTGGCAGCACGTGCGCACAGCCGATGACCTGCGCAGAGGAGGAAGGCTCAGCCCACCGGGCTCTCCAGGGCTGTGTCCCCAGCAGGGTAGGTGCCCGGGGTCCACTGTGACACCTCAAGGCTCTCCCCGCCTGGGCCTCCCAATGAAACAGAGGGGGACCCAGACCAGCAAGGTGCCTTCTGTAACGGGCACGGCTTCCTTTCCAGCGGGGACAGGACAGGGCGCGCACTCATCTTTCCATCCGTGGCAGGGACCAGGGCTCATCGTCCCCGACACACTGCTCAGGAGCAGACACTGAGCTTCCCCGGCTCACTGTCCACACGGACAGACGGACGCCCTGTAGGTGTGTTACCCTGAGCACCTGCCCTCTGTCATTAGGAGACACGGAGGCCGCCGTTTCACCAGCCCAGCGGGGCTTCATGCAGATGTGGGGAGACCTGCTCACCAGCGCGGCCAGCTCTTACCGTCACTTTCTGGAGGACTCAAAAATGAAGAGTACCCAAACCCGAAATGAAAGGGGCACAACAAAATGCTAACCACACACTGGGAAACGCTGAACCGCACGGTTAGAGAGAAAGAACCAAAACCAAAGAGAGGCAGGGAGGGACGCGCTGCCTCGCCTGCCTGGCAGCGAGCGGTGGGAGGACGTGAGCAGGGTCAGCGCCCCCAGGTGCAGAGCGCGGAGCCCGGGGTGGGGACGCAGAGAGGGCCCTGCCGGCCGCCTGCAGACGCCCAGAGCCCCAGCTGCCCGCCAGGCTTCCCGCGGCCACTTCCTGCTGCCCTTTGTCTGCAGCAGCGCCCACAGCCCCTCAGAGAAGTGCTGCCGCTGCAGGTTTCTGACACTGGAGCAGAGAGGGCGCAGCCTGGCTGGACTGTCGCTGCGCCGTTGAGATCCTGGCTGCAGAAGGCTCCCTGCCGTGGGATCCCGACCCCCTTACCCATGGTTTGTCCGCAATAAAAACGCATCCTAAGGTTTCCATCCAGTGCGATGTGTCGGGAGGCGGCACATAACAGGGCACCCCAGAGCAGCGGCTCACACAGGACGGGGCTGTGATTCTCAGGGACAGTTTACAGGTGGAGATGTTTGTCCCCCAGCGCTGGCTGGGAGAGACCCCGGCAGACACCCAGGCATCCAGGCTCCTGGGCCTTTCTGTCCCCAGACCGTGGTGTGTGGGCGGAGGGGCTGGATTTTGTCCTGTCACTTTGGGGAGCTAATGGGGACCCCCCACCAGGGGAGGCAGACCTGGGTTCACTGGGAGGGGGCAGCGGCTCAGCAAGGCCAGTGTGCTGGGGGGGGGGTTGCTGCAGGAGGGGGCAGTGGGATCAGAGGTGGGGGTGTCGGTGCCAAAACAGAGCCGTGGGCCACATGGCCCGCCAGGACGCTGCCATGATGACCACGCGTCCTCCCCTGGACGCTCATGTGGGCACCAAGGCCCTTCACAAGCATGGGTGCCATGGGGCAGGGTGGGCTCAGGGTCAGGTGTGAGTGTGTGGTGACGTGGCTCCAGGTACACGTGGGTGCCGTGTCTGGTGCGCAGGGGGCTGTGGGTCTGAAGCAGAGCTGGGCTCAGCCCCGTGGGCAGGAGGCCCCTGGGCGTGGCCACAGACTCAGAGGACAGAGCCCCCAGGAAGCCAGGTGGTCACTGTGGCCTTGGGGGGCTGAGGGGACTGGGAGGGCGCAGGGGAGCAGGACCACAGCTCCCACAGCAGCCCTTGGCTCTGGTGGGTGAGGGGGGCACAGGTCAGAGGGGCAGGTAGGGAGGGGAGGGGTGCAGGGGCCAGCCCCACTTGTCGGGAGCCGGCTCACCCCCGCACCGTGGCTTTGTCATGCTGGGACCCCAGCCTGGGACCCCCTCTGGACTCCTGCACACTTGGTCCCCTGTGGAGCAGGGCTTCTCAGCGTCGGGGACACTGGCAGACCCGGGGCCCCCTCAGCCTCTGCTCCCACAGCATGGCACAGGGTGCCGGCATCCTGTCCGCTGGGCCTGTAACCGTTTGGGGGCCGGGCTAGGCCGCCCGCCCTCCAGGCTGAAGGCACCCTGGCCCTCACCCGGGGTCTGCAGACCATGCCCGTGGGCCCTGCCAGCCCAGCTCAGGCTGACCACCCGGGGGGCCAGGCCGTGAGCTGCTGCGTCCCCAGATGGGGCCGTCGGAGATGGCATGGCTCGTGTGATGTCGCAGGCCATCCCGGGGGACCTGAGCGAGCCCTGCACAACATCACAGCAACATGAAAAGGAAGGAGAGGGGGAGACAGATGTGGTGTCCTGTAAACACGCTGATTTCTCAATGTAAACCAGATTCCAGGACATCAGATAAACATCTGTGTCGGAGCCCGGCCCCCCACCTCCGGGAGGCCCAGGGGTCTGCATCGCCTACTCTGGGACCCGTCAGAGTGACCGTTGAAACGTTTCGTAATCAGGCGAGATTGGGCTTGCATTCCTCCCCTAAATCCCCCAGATCTCTGCAATTTTAGGTCTTCTCAAAAATGCAAACATTTGGTAATTAAATGACCGAGGGAAAAAAGCATAGAATGTGCTCTCAACTGGAAAATACCAATTTAGGAAGTCATTCTGCTTTCCCACCCACCTTGGGCTGGGCTGGGAGCTTATCTCTGCTCAGAGGAATCTGCTGAGGCCAGGGCCTGGGGGCCGAGCAGGCTTGCTCTGAGAGCGCGCGCTGGGCCGGCCGCCGCCAGGGCCTGGGGAGGGGGCGCAGCGCCCCGGGCTCTGGGACCCCGGGACTTGGGTACGGGAGGCCCCGATATTGCGTCCAGCTGTGTGGCAGCACCAAGGACAGTGGCCTTGACAGCAAATGTCAGAGTTTCGTGTGCCTCCCTGCCAGCTGGCTGGGCCCCTCCCCACTCCTTCACTCCTGCGTGGACCTCGCCGTGGTGCAGGGAGCGGTTGTCGCCCAGTCCCCCTGGCCTGGCCCCTCTCTCTGGCCCGAGAGCGTCCTCCACTCCGGCCCCTAAGCGGGCACATGTGAGGGTCAGTGTTGGTTAACCCAGGTCCCCTAAAGCTCAGGCTCAGTCCCCCTCCCATCTACAGTCACCTGCAGGGAGCAGTGTCAGCCCTGCTGTGTGACCCTCGCCCCATGGCTGGCTTTGACTCTAGCCCCTTGCCCCTGCTTTTGTGCAGTCAGTGCACAAGCTAAGAACTGTTTTCATGTTTTGAATGGCTGAATAAAAATGAAAAGAATAGTGCTTTGTGACACATAAAAGTCATATGAGGCTCTATCTACTTTCAGTGCCCATAGGTCACGGTTTGGGGGGCACATCACCTCGTCATTTATGGACTGTCTGGCTGCTTTCTCGTGACGCAGACCCAGATTATTTATCATCCGGCCCCGGGCTGTATCATTTGCCAAGCGCTGACCTACGTCCTTACAGGGGGGTTTCTCAGGCCCCACACAGCACTGGTGTCAGCCCGCGGTGTCCGTCTTTTCAATGGAGCTGAAGGACATTCCAGAAGGTGCCTGAGTGCTGTCTCAAGGGCCATGCGTTTCCAGGAATTCCACTCACTCCACACACAGGAGCTCCAATGAGCTCTCAGGTGAGGAAGCGAAGGTGACAGAGACACAGTCCCGATCGGTCCATAAAGACCCAGCAGTGACGTCACAGGGCTGAGAGCGGCACCCCAGGGGGACCACAGCCTCCAGAGGACTCCCCTGGAACACCCCTCTCTGAGCGCTGGGTCACAGCTCTCAGGCAGGCAGGGCTGTAGCCAGTGGGCATCTGTCACATGCCTGCTTTTCTCTTGCAAGTGTAACTGCTGTGCACATGGCCACACACAGGCCCAGATGGACGAGAGGTCCGTGGGGTGGGGGCGGTCACCGGCCTGGTTTTCAGGGGACGCGCAGGTCAGAAATGGGGTGTCGCAGCCACTCTGGAGAAATAAAAGGAACCCCCACCCAAAATTTGGTTCCACTGTTAAGGCTGCTGGTGCCACATGCATACCAAGGAAGTATGGGAAAGTGTGTCACTCACATAGTGAGGCTTCAGGGGAGGGGGGCCTTGCAGGGGCGGGGCCCGTGGGGGATGGGGATGACTCCCACTGGCACCCAGCTTTCTCACCCACGTGCCCAGAGGTGGGGCGTGAAGGGAGGTGGGAGAAGCGTGGCTTCAAGGCTGTCAGCAGCCGGACTTCCTCAACACGGGGCCAGGGTCTTCACTGGAGCCACGCATTTACGTCTCCCAGGGCAACGGGAGGGCGGCGAGAAAGCCGGGCTTTGCGGGGTGAGGGGTGTCACCGGGTTGGGGGTTGGGGGGGCCCCACAAAGGGCATGGCAGCTTTCCTGTGTCGTCTTTGGGAGAGTTATTTGCTAGGACTCTCCAGCCCTGAGATGTTGAAACGTTTACAATTTGGTGGTGGAACAGGAATTTCTGAGCACACAGATGGGCTGGCTGCTTTTCCTGATAAGGCAGCGTCCCTTTGCTCTAAGATAAGCCTGGACTGTTGACTCACAGGGGATTTGGGGCACCGGCAGCCCCAGGGATCAAGGGTTCACCTTCCCACCCTTAGGATTTATGGTCTAGAGCCCCATGCTCAAGCCCCCCGCCCATAAAATTGGGTTTAAGCTAATTTGCACTGTCCCTGTCACCTCCCTGCTGACCCTGAGCAGACCCTTGACATATCCTGCCTGGGAGAATCCCCACAACTGGCCTTTTTGCTGTTAGTTTGGGACCAAGGGAGGGGAAGGACGGGTGAGGGATGAGCCCAAGTTGGCCCGTACCCCGTACCGTGTGCCAGGCACTCGTGACAATGCTGCAAGGCTGGCATGAACACCCTCTCCCCAGTTCACATTTGGGGAGACCGAGGCTCAGAGCAACTGAGTAGCTTGCCCAAGGTACACGGGGCCCGGCACCCCGACAAGGGCCGATTGCATCAGACACTGTGTACGAACATCAGTCAAGGCTCTGAATGACATCACCTCCTTCCCAGCCAAAAGCATTTTCTCCTGGCAGCAGGGAAAGCACGGCGGGTCACGGTGACTCAGCCAGGGCCATTGTCTTGCTGGCCCTCACTGCAAGTGCAGCCTTTCCCCTGGCCCCAGCTGACACCCCGGGCCCCCCAGTGGGCAGGCACAGCATTGTCCGCACTGGACTTGGCCTCCTGGCCTCTGAGCAGCCCTTCTCTGCCTGAGCGCCCCCACCATGCACACACAGCTCAGGAGTCAGGAGCCCCACGAGGGGGCCACACGCGGGTTGTCACTTCTCTGTGGCTCCCGACCTCCTGGGGTTGTGGGCCCTCAAGTCCTGTCTCCCTTAGGTGTTGTGTTGGCCAGGGCTCCCCCAAGAGACAGGACCCACACACATACGTATAGTACGCCCCCATGTAGGAGAGCTAGGTAGGGCCTGGCTGCCAGGGTTACGGAGGTGAGTTCACTCTCAGCAGTGCGGGCCAGCAGCCTGCAGACCCCGGAGAGCAGATGGAGGCAGGACGGCCTTTGCTGGGATGTCCCTCCCACTCAGGGACGCCAGTCTTCTGTGCTGCTGAGGCCTTCGACGGATTAGACGAGGCCCACCGATTTACACCCTGATCTCGGCCCCAACCCCTTCTATGCAGACATGTAACATTAACCGTCATGGGAGGGGTAGCGTTCACCGTAAGATAGTCACATTAGGATTTTTCAGTGAGACGTTTGGCTTGAAAGTCAAGGTTGAGGGGGAGGGAGAGAGATGGGAGAAGGAGGGGAATGGCTAGAATCCCACCTGAGAGGCTTAGAGCGCAGGTTTTCCTATGGTGCTGTGCACAGGCCCTGGGCACAGCGTAGGGGAGGGCAGAGTAGAGCCTTAGAGGCTGAGAGGGCAGCCTGCCCTTGGGCCGGGCGTGGTAGAGGGACAGAGAGACCGCGGACGTGGAGGCCCCGCAGCCTGGCTTATTATCAAAACTTCCAAGAAGGAAAGAGTTGTGAGAGTGGTTGGGGCGACAGCTGTACACAGTGTGAGTGGACTTAGCTCCCCTGAGCTGAGCGCTTAGAAATGGCTAAGATGGTGGGAGTCAGTGTATTTTAACACAGCACGAACGCAGATCTTTTTTAAAGCTTTGTGGGGTCTAATTGGGTGCTGTAAGATGCACACACTTGCAGTGCAGAAGCTGACACATTTTGACATGGAACGGTCACCACATCACGGTAATGAGCACCCTTCACCCCCAGTGACTCATCACCCTGTCACTCCTTTCTCCTTCCACCATGGACCCACCTCGTCCCCACACAGACACCGATCTTTCTGTCACTGTGTGAGACATGAATCGTATAGCACATGCTCTTTTGGGTCTAGTGTTGTCACCTAGCGCAATGGTCTTGGGATGCCCCCATGTTATCACTGTGTCCATGGAAATTTAGAGTCACTATGGCTGTGGCTCCAGCTGCTGTGTGCCCATGTGCTGCTGTGTGCCCGCCCAGCCAGTCCCTCAGTCCCTGCCCCAGCTGTTGCAAAGGGGGCTGTGGATCATGTGGGGCTGCAAGGGGGGCTGTGGGTCCTGTGGGGGCTGCAAGGGGGGCTTGTGTGGTCCCTGCAGCTGCCGCCAGTCCAGCTGCTGTGTCCCCGCATGCTGCCAGTGCCAGGTCTGAGGTGCTGCTGCAGGCCCCTGGCTGTGAGAGTGTGAAGAACTGTACTTTGGGGTCCAAGTGGCTTTCCCTTTGTCCTCCTACTAGTGTGTCACCACTTGTGTTTAAAAGCACATGCCAAGGCATCTCTAATGAAGTCCTGCTCTAATCCCAGAGAGCAGTCTTCTCTCTGTTATTTTATCGTTTCTTATTCCCACAGTTATTCCTCCGATGTCCCCAGGGCATCTTGTGTGCTGCCACCTGGTGCGTGTTAGGGTGTCACAGCTGCCACATAATCAAGGAGGTGACAACCACATGGAGTAAGCAGGAAAGGGCTAAGGGATTAAAATGTAAAAGGAAAACTGAGAGATGTGGACGACAATGTGTAGACAACAGGAATTTGAGATGGAGAGAAAATGGCTTGGAGGGAAAGAAATACCAGAAGAATCGTTGGGAGGGTTGTCCCCAGAATCAAAGAAGATTTTTTTAAAAAATAAGCCTTATATTAAAGGGGTTCATAGAGGATCCAACAGAGAAAAAAGGAACCCCTCCCATATGCACTCATAGCATAGTGACAGAGGAGACGAGGAACGGTAAACAGGCAGTTTAAAATTCTCCAGGGAGAGCGGTGATTGCTGTGCAGAGGGAGCCCCCGCTGGTGCTAAGCACCCCCAGCCGCAGCGGGGCAGGGAGACGGGCCTGGCGCTTACGCACGGAAGGGAAGAACATTTCACAGACAACTTTTCATCCAGCCCGAAATATTTTTACATGGGAGGGAATAATATGAGGGGATAAGAGAAATATTCTCAGGCAAACAAGGACTCAGAAAAAATGTTCCACAAAATCACACATTGAAAACACTTTCTGAAGAAACATGAAAACAATTTCTAAAACACGTACGCACAACCAGTAGGGACTTGACAAGATCTGATAAAAAGGGGCCATCAAATATTTTGCTGAATTTATCATGATCCTGAAGAAAAGGGCAAGAGCAGAGTAAGAAAAGAAACCCAGAAGGGAAGGTGGAGGTAGAGGAGGAACAAGGGGGTCAAATATGTGGTGACGGAAGGAGCCTGACTCTGGGTGGTGAGCACACACTGTGATACACAGACGATGGATTATAGAAATGTACGCCTGAAACCTATGTGATTTTACTAACCATTGTCATCCCAGTAAATTTAATAAAAAAGAAAAGCTATCTATCCCATAGTATCCCACAGTATGTTGTTTTGAAGCTTAAAAGATTTACTACCTATAAAGATGTAGAATAAACTATACCCAACACATAGTATGTATTATGATTATTTTAAGTTAGATAAAATTTTAAATTATGACTTGGGAGCTTCTTTGTAGTCCTACTTTACAAAGCATTTCTGAAAAATCAGATATCACTGCTGAATTTTATCAAATGCCCTAGCATCTCATTGATTAGAAGTCTTTCATCTTTGACATATCAACATGGTGAGTTATATCAGTAGAATTCCTAACATAAGAAGAATACTAAGTCCCTGGAATGAACTTCCCTAGGTCATGGGGTGCATTCGTCTTTTCATGCTGATGGATTCCATTTGTTAATAACTTATTTTGTCTATTTCATCATTATTAATAAGTTATCTTGGTGACAGTTTCAAAAAAAAAAAAAAAAAGGACAGCTAGACCCACGCTGGAGAAACAGGCTTTGTAACAGTGAGGTCGGTGAGCAGGAGACAAGTGCATGTGCAACAGCATGTGCCCCGGTGTGCAAGGAGACAGGCTCCTGGAGGCAAGTGTGATCACCGCTACAGTAATAAGGGAGCGTAAAGGGGACTCGTCCAGCAGTGCACGGTGACAAAAAGTCAGGAGCCACGAGAGAGCCTAGCAGAGGCAGAAATGGGAGTGAAGGAGCAGACGTCCTCAGGGGCAAACGGAGCACAATTACCAACTGAAGGACAAGGTTATGGATTCGGCGACAAGTCAAAGACCCAACAAAGCACTTCCACAGACAGTCAGCATAGTTGACAGTAAGAAGATGGGACAACATGGTCGCAGACCTAAAGAGAGCGGGGGTGGCAGTGTGGGTATGAAGCCATCTGATACGCACATATTCTCCTAGCACAAGGCAAGGCCTTTAGAAATTAAGCCACCAAGGGGACAGGCTCAAGGCTGTGTGTTGGAAACCAGACACCACAGTACTGTAAATTGTGGGTTCAAGGAATCACGAGTGGAAATATAAAACAATTAAAAGTGATGCTCCCTGGGCCAGCCAAGTGGCGCGTTGGTTAAGAGCTGGTTTGGGATGCCAGCGGCCCAGGTTAGGATCCCACATATGAGGGCCAGTGACACTGCCCTCTACAGCTAACAACAGCTCCACTTGGAGCTGGGCTGTGTGAGCCCCGGTGACAGTGTAGGCTGCAGCCCCTGCTGCAGTGGGCTGCCATAGGCTACAGTGAGCGGCCAGCAGCCAGTGTGAGCTGCCAGTAGCCGCGGTGAGCTACATCCAGAGGCTGGCGACCCATCTGCCTCATCCGAGAAGAGCGCAATGACGATACCAACATGGGCCAGTGAAGCAACGTCCTCCGCAACTAGACTGAAGAACCAAAGGACAGCAACTTGTCTGTTCCCCTTCCCTGATTCCCCAACGCTGTTCCCCTCCCCCAATTCCCCAATAAAATCTTTAAAAAAAAAAAAAAAGTGACGCTCGGGCGGCCGAGGGGCGCGGTGGTTAAGCGCTGGCTTGGGAAGCCAGCAGCCCTGGTTCGGGTCCCACATGTGAGGGCCAGTGACACTGCCCTCAAAAGAACTAAACAAAACAAAAGTGATGCTAACACAAAAGGTGCCTGTCGGAGTGACTGGGTCAGGCTTGGCTGGGACATGTATAGCAGTGAATACATTAGTCACAAATTACGAAATTGGTGAAATGTCTATTCAAATATTTTGCCTCCCCCCACCCCGCCTCATCCCGCACCAGTTTCAAATTGGGTTGTTTGCCTTATTACTATAAGAGTTCTTTTTACACTCTAGGCACAAGCCTTTATCAGCTCTCTGGTTTGCAAATATTTCCTCCCCATCTGTGCTTCTCTTTTTATTTTCTTCATGGTGCCTTTTGAACCATAACATTTTGAGTTTTGATGAAGTCCAATGTTTCCTTCTGCGGATTGTGCCTTTGGTGTCACAGCTACAGAATTGGGCCAGGCCGAGGTCACAAAGGTTTCGCCTGTGCCTGCCTTAACATTCTTCTCGCTCCTACATGTAGGCCCACCGTGTATTAGGTTTTGAGCCTGGCATGAGAGGGGGTCCACATTTATTCTTCTGCATGTGAAAATCCCGATGTGCCTGCACCGTGGTTGAGAAGACCACACTCTACCTTCTTAAGCTGCTTTTGTCAAAAATGAATGGGCAACAAATATAAAGGTTGATTTCTGGATTCCCAGTTCTGTTGCACTCAACTATATGCCTGCGCAGATACCGTCCTGGTCACGTTTACCGTCAGCTTTCAGATTGCAAAGTCAAAGTCCTTTCACTTAGTTCTTTCTCAAGTTCTTTCACCTGGTTCCTTGTTAACTGCATTAATGAGGACATATATAAATATGTAAATTATGATGATGGCTTTTCTATTTTACTTTTTCCCAAATTGAGCTACATAGATTTAACATAATTCATACCAGAGCACCAGGAAAATTTTTTTGTAGAAATAGACAAGCTGATTCTAAAATTGATATGGAAGGGCAGAAGAACATATACAGCTAACCTTGGAAGAGACGAAGAGTCAAGTTGGAGGAATCAGACCATTCGACTTTCAGACTTACTATGGGGCTGCGGTGGTCAAGGGTGTGGCCCTGGGGAGGAGAGGGCACACCGGAAATGGAGCAGAAGCAAGACACACACAGGCCCACGGAGGCCGGCCGGGCAGCTCACAGCAAACGCGCAAACCCGGCTGAGTGGAGGAAGTGTAGTCTTTTGAACAGAGGGGGCTGGGAGCGATTGTATACCCTTGTCTGTCTGTCTGTTTGTCTGTGTGTGTGTCGTGGGGGGAACCCCAGACCTAAATCTCACATAACTTTACAAAAAAAATGAACTGAAACTGGATCATAGATTTAAACATAAAATATAAAAAACTTTAAAAAAAACATAAAAATAAATAAAAATAAAAACAAAAAAAGGGCTGGCCGAGTGGCGCGGTGGTTTAAACGATGGCTTGGGAAGCCAGCGGCCCTGGTTTGGGTTCCACATATGAGGGCCAGTGATACTGCCCTCAAAAAAGAAAAAAACAAAAAACAAAAAAAAAAACATAGGAGGAAATCTTCAGGACCTCTGAAACATAACATCAAAAACATGGTCCATAAAATTTTTAAAAAATCAAGAAGGTTTTATCAAAATTCAGGCCTTTTTCCCTGAGAAACCCCGAGAAGAGGAGAGTGCTTGCAAAGCACACATCTGACAAAGGACTCACTTAGAATATAAAACGAACTCTCCAAACTCAACGGGAAGGAGACAAACAAAAGGGGCCAAAGGCACAAAGACCCATGTCACGGAAGAGGACGTCCAGGTGGCCAGTTATCCCCTGAGGAGATGGTCACCCTGGTGAGCCAAACCTCAGCAATACACTGCCACACCCCGAACTGGGCAGCCGAACAAAACACTGGCAGTGCCACAGGCCAGCCACGTGGACAGCAGCTCACAGGCGCCCTGGTGGGGATGGAAAATGTGCATCCAGTCTGCAGCAGTCTGACAGTTTCCTAAAAACCTAAGCCTACACTCGCTAGATGGCCCAGCAATGGCTCCCCTGAGCGTTCACCCCACAAAAGTGAAAACTTAGGTTCACACAAAGAAATGTACATGGCTGGTGAGTGCAGCTGCGTGTGCAATAAAATAACTAAAATATCCTTCCCTGGGTGAAAGGTGAGATGGACGGTGGTACACGGGGACCCCGAGAGGCTACTTAAAAAGTAAGGAACGACTGGTATGTGCCACGACTTCCGTGGACCTCCGGGCACCACGCTGAGTGAGAAAAAGCCAACCTCAGATGGTCACACGTTATGTGGCTTCATTAATATACCGTTTTCAAAAGGACACAGTTACAGGCATAGAAGGCAGCTTGCTGAGGGGTAGGTGAGAGTCAGGATGGCGGGAGAGGGGTCTGGTGTTGGGGGCACTGCCTCGGGGGGGGGCAGTTCTGTGACGCCTGTACACAGCCTTAACGTGGCTGAGAACTGGGCACGTTGCAGCAAAGCTGGGTTCCTGGCTGCAACCACCAGGGCCACCTGGTGTGGAGGCACATGGGGACCCTCTGAACTATTTTTAAAATGTTCTGTGAATCTATAGTTATTTCAAAAGTTTGTTAAACTTTTGTATATTAAAAGTTTGTTTTTAAGACATTATAAGCTTTAAACACAGTGCATATATTTTATGCTCCCTTTTGTGTAAGGAAGAAGAAGAAATACTAACATATGCATGTCATTCTTACAAGCAAGCCAGCACCTGGTGACAAGGGGAGAGAGGAAGGGAAGTTAGGGAAGTTTAAACAGCCAGAGCCATTTTAGAGCTTCACATGATCAAAAGATAAAATTCAGTAAAATCCATAAGGAAGGAGAATAGCTAATAGGGAATAAAAGCAGAAAAGTATGAACATTTTCTGTGAATACATATTTGTGGCGCCTGCACCACGGCGAGGTCCACGCAGGAGTGAAGGAGTGGGGAGGGGCCCAGCCAGCTGGCAGGGAGGCACACGAAACTCTGACATTTGCTGTCAAGGCCACTGTCCTTGGTGCTGCCACACAGCTGGACGCAATATCGGGGCCTCCCGTACCCAAGTCCCGGGGTCCCAGAGCCCGGGGCGCTGCGCCCCCTCCCCAGGCCCTGGCGGCGGCCGGCCCAGCTCGCGCTCTCAGAGCAAGCCTGCTCGGCCCCCAGGCCCTGGCCTCAGCAGATTCCTCTGAGCAGAGATAAGCTCCCAGCCCAGCCCAAGGTGGGTGGGAAAGCAGAATGACTTCCTAAATTGGTATTTTCCAGTTGAGAGCACATTCTATGCTTTTTTCCCTCGGTCATTTAATTACCAAATGTTTGCATTTTTGAGAAGACCTAAAATTGCAGAGATCTGGGGGATTTAGGGGAGGAATGCAAGCCCAATCTCGCCTGATTACGAAACGTTTCAACGGTCACTCTGACGGGTCCCAGAGTAGGCGATGCAGACCCCTGGGCCTCCCGGAGGTGGGGGGCCGGGCTCCGACACAGATGTTTATCTGATGTCCTGGAATCTGGTTTACATTGAGAAATCAGCGTGTTTACAGGACACCACATCTGTCTCCCCCTCTCCTTCCTTTTCATGTTGCTGTGATGTTGTGCAGGGCTCGCTCAGGTCCCCCGGGATGGCCTGCGACATCACACGAGCCATGCCATCTCCGACGGCCCCATCTGGGGACGCACCAGCTCACGGCCTGGCCCCCCGGGTGGTCAGCCTGAGCTGGGCTGGCAGGGCCCACGGGCATGGTCTGCAGACCCCGGGTGAGGGCCAGGGTGCCTTCAGCCTGGAGGGCGGGCGGCCTAGCCCGGCCCCCAAACGGTTACAGGCCCAGCGGACAGGATGCCGGCACCCTGTGCCGTGCTGTGGGAGCAGAGGCTGAGGGGGCCCCGGGTCTGCCAGTGTCCCCGACCCTGAGAAGCCCTGCTCCACAGGGGACCAAGTGTGCAGGAGTCCAGAGGGGGTCCCAGGCT
The DNA here is from genome assembly GCA_033961575.1 of Aselliscus stoliczkanus. Lineage (NCBI taxonomy): Eukaryota > Metazoa > Chordata > Mammalia > Chiroptera > Hipposideridae > Aselliscus > Aselliscus stoliczkanus. The sequence goes on from CM066736.1 coordinate 136,151,100, forward strand.
GGGGTCCCAGCATGACAAAGCCACGGTGCGGGGGTGAGCCGGCTCCCGACAAGTGGGGCTGGCCCCTGCACCCCTCCCCTCCCTACCTGCCCCTCTGACCTGTGCCCCCCTCACCCACCAGAGCCAAGGGCTGCTGTGGGAGCTGTGGTCCTGCTCCCCTGCGCCCTCCCAGTCCCCTCAGCCCCCCAAGGCCACAGTGACCACCTGGCTTCCTGGGGGCTCTGTCCTCTGAGTCTGTGGCCACGCCCAGGGGCCTCCTGCCCACGGGGCTGAGCCCAGCTCTGCTTCAGACCCACAGCCCCCTGCGCACCAGACACGGCACCCACGTGTACCTGGAGCCACGTCACCACACACTCACACCTGACCCTGAGCCCACCCTGCCCCATGGCACCCATGCTTGTGAAGGGCCTTGGTGCCCACATGAGCGTCCAGGGGAGGACGCGTGGTCATCATGGCAGCGTCCTGGCGGGCCATGTGGCCCACGGCTCTGTTTTGGCACCGACACCCCCACCTCTGATCCCACTGCCCCCTCCTGCAGCAACCCCCCCCCAGCACACTGGCCTTGCTGAGCCGCTGCCCCCTCCCAGTGAACCCAGGTCTGCCTCCCCTGGTGGGGGGTCCCCATCAGCTCCCCAAAGTGACAGGACAAAATCCAGCCCCTCCGCCCACACACCACGGTCTGGGGACAGAAAGGCCCAGGAGCCTGGATGCCTGGGTGTCTGCCGGGGTCTCTCCCAGCCAGCGCTGGGGGACAAACATCTCCACCTGTAAACTGTCCCTGAGAATCACAGCCCCGTCCTGTGTGAGCCGCTGCTCTGGGGTGCCCTGTTATGTGCCGCCTCCCGACACATCGCACTGGATGGAAACCTTAGGATGCGCTTTTATTGCGGACAAACCATGGGTAAGGGGGTCGGGATCCCACGGCAGGGAGCCTTCTGCAGCCAGGATCTCAACGGCGCAGCGACAGTCCAGCCAGGCTGCGCCCTCTCTGCTCCAGTGTCAGAAACCTGCAGCGGCAGCACTTCTCTGAGGGGCTGTGGGCGCTGCTGCAGACAAAGGGCAGCAGGAAGTGGCCGCGGGAAGCCTGGCGGGCAGCTGGGGCTCTGGGCGTCTGCAGGCGGCCGGCAGGGCCCTCTCTGCGTCCCCACCCCGGGCTCCGCGCTCTGCACCTGGGGGCGCTGACCCTGCTCACGTCCTCCCACCGCTCGCTGCCAGGCAGGCGAGGCAGCGCGTCCCTCCCTGCCTCTCTTTGGTTTTGGTTCTGTCTCTCTAACCGTGCGGTTCAGCGTTTCCCAGTGTGTGGTTAGCATTTTGTTGTGCCCCTTTCATTTCGGGTTTGGGTACTCTTCATTTTTGAGTCCTCCAGAAAGTGACGGTAAGAGCTGGCCGCGCTGGTGAGCAGGTCTCCCCACATCTGCATGAAGCCCCGCTGGGCTGGTGAAACGGCGGCCTCCGTGTCTCCTAATGACAGAGGGCAGGTGCTCAGGGTAACACACCTACAGGGCGTCCGTCTGTCCGTGTGGACAGTGAGCCGGGGAAGCTCAGTGTCTGCTCCTGAGCAGTGTGTCGGGGACGATGAGCCCTGGTCCCTGCCACGGATGGAAAGATGAGTGCGCGCCCTGTCCTGTCCCCGCTGGAAAGGAAGCCGTGCCCGTTACAGAAGGCACCTTGCCCGTGGAGTGTTTCCCTTCAGCCAGCACGGGATGGCTGGTAATGGAACAAGGAGGGAGTGACCTGTTCCCACGGCTATTGGTGAGGCCGAGGCCATAGGTGCCAAGGCTTTATCCCACATGAAGGTTTTAGAATGGAAGTTAATCTTCGGGAAGGTGAGGTGGGTCTGATCCTAGATTATGGAGAAGAATGCACAGCCCAGGCTGGGAGCCCACTCTCCCTTTCTCCATCCTGTGCCCGCTCCCTGCCCCAGCCATGCACTGGAGCAGGTGAACCTCAGGCCCCACCCAGTGGCTGCACCTGCTTCCCACAGGCCTCCCCCAAACGCAGTCACAGAGTCCTGAGAGCAGGACGCCAACGACACGGTCTGTTCAGCTTACTTATGTTCTGGTCTGGCAGCAGTTTAGGGAGGCAGCGGCGGTCAGCCAGACCCGGGCACCTGCGCTCCAGACAGAGCCCCACCCCCACCCCCCACTGCCAGCCTGAGCCCTTTCTGCAGCTGGCCACACAGGCACCTAAGTGGTCAAAGGCCACCAGAATGTCACCACTTACAGCTGCCCGTGTCCCCGCGGGGGAGGCGCGTGCCTGCTGCTCACTTCAGGGGCTCCCTAGCAGCTACAGTGTTTGCTGTTTGCTACAATCTTTGTGACTTGCTAAAAGAGGGCTGGCTGTGCAAGCGGCCTCTGGGCCCGTTGTCTTTGTGTCCCCGCGCTGGGCACTCGGCTAGGTAACCATGCCAGTGCGCTGAGGTTCACGTGCCCGCTGGGCAACAATGAGGGCCTTTGCCTGCCCCCCACCGTGTGCGTGGGGCCCTGGCTGCAGCCAGGCCCTCTGGGGAGGCAGAGCTGCCTAGGGGACACTTGCAGCCAGAAGAGGTAGCGGTGGCGAATGTGCCATTAGCATCTGTGACACATTAATAGGCTGATCTGTTAGCTGTGCGAGCTCTCACCCACCTTCCTAACCACCAGGACACCTCCATTCCCACCCTCCCCGTGCCCACAGCAGCCCTCGCGGCGTCCCCTCCCCCTTCTAACGGACCCCACACCCACCGCCAAGGTCACGCCCTCCCCGCTTGCTCTCTGCAGCAGCTTCCGGTCTGTTGGCCGCCGAGGTTCCTCCTGGCCTTCTGCCCTCTCTCCCTCTCTCTACATGTGACATCTGTATGCAAGCCATGCCAAATGTGACCCCCAGCCCGCAGCCACACCCCCGACAGCACACTCCTGTAAGTGACTGCGGGGGACGCCTCCCTCGTGGCTGCCGCGCGGGCGCCTGCACACCGACTCCAGCCAGCGTCTTCCCCAGCCGGCGGGGAAGCTGAGTCACACTGGGGACCTGCTTCTCCTCCAAAGGCACACCCCATCCATCAACGGTCCTGTCACTTCCAGTCTGAAACGTGCTCCAGAGCCATCCGGGCCTCAAAGCCCTGGCTGACGGCGCCCTCCGGCCCCGGCCTTAGCGACCATCATTTGTTATGTGTCCAAAGCTTTATTCTCGTAACTGGGCCAGTCCCCTCCATTCTTCTCTCCCCTTGACAAGTCGTCATCACAGAGAAGCGACAGTGGTCTCTAAAGCACACAAACCATCCCCTGTCACTCCCCTCTTCAAAGCTTCAATGCCTTCCCGCTGTATTTAGAATAAAAGCTAAAAGCCTCTGCCCAGTCTGGGGCTGGCTGGTGTGCGATGGGGCTTTTCCTGGGGACCGTGTGAATACACGCACATGAGTGTGGGGTGACGGGCTCTCCATGACGTCACGTCTCCCCGGACAGATTTATGGTGGGTCTCTCCATCCTTTCATAGATTTTATTATTAAATCAAGTTAGTTAATTCAATTTTATAGTTTATGGCCTGTGGATCTAAACCATTTTTGTTTAATTTCTTTCTGGTTATTCCGTGCCTTAGCCACTTGTGTCATTGGTAAGCTGTGCGTTTGGGGTTTTGTGTATTTACCTTGTCCTGGCTGCCACTCCACGTCTAAGCAATGTCTTCATCCAGATGGGAGAGAGCTGGGTTCCAGGCGGCGCGCTCAGGCGTCCACCCCGCAAACAATGTGCCTTTTCTTCCTAGATCGGACCTGCCAAGACCTTGTCAAAGGCGGAACACCAGGTCTCCGCTCTCTTAAGTTCTCTGTGTCTCCCTTTCTTTTCTGTTTCTTTAATTCAGGTGTTTGTCTCCATCCATTCATTTCTTTCGCTTCCTTTTTTTTTTTTAAAAATCAATGAAGTTAGAAGCTTGGTCTCTAATTCCTGTACAAATTGTTTTTAATTAAACGAAAGGGTCACAATACACACGTGTCCGACATCCAGACTGGCTCTCTTTGATTTGTTAGCGCCTTTCATTGTAAGTGGGAAACCTGAGCGCTGGCCTGGGTGGGCAGCATGTGGGCAAGCAGGGAAAGGCGGGGCTGCCCTCACATGGGAGACCACTCCCTGCTCCAACAGCTCGGCAGGCTCTCGGCCTACACTCTGCCCAGCGTGCTGTGCTAACGTGCACAGGTATGCAGGCACCTTTGTCATTTTCGTGTCACATACGTTGATGTAACTCATTCTTTTCAGTAGTTGTGTAGTATTCCATAGCATAGTTTTACTGTCTCTAATTGTATTAAACAATTGCCCTGTGGGTGGAAAATCATGTCACTTCCAGACCATTTGTTTGGTGTTGTTTTGCTGTTTCCATGACACATACATAACACAGGAGCAGACACCCTTGTTTATGAATATCTCTATGCTGACACGTTCCAGTTAAGACTGAGATCCAAATGGGCCCTAACCAGCCAAAGGATATTTGCAATTCAAATTAAAAAGATGAAAACAAAGAGACTAGTAGAAAAATGGGCAAATGATGTAAATGGGAATTCATAGCAAAGAGGAAACACTGCCTGCGGCGCACATATGAAAGCCCAGGAGCAGTCAGTCATACAAGTGTCAAGGAAAATGCAAATGAGGTCACCTGTCCTGGTGGGAGAGGGCAGGGGGCCCATCACGGCTGGCTGGGGTTGGGGGCCACCAGTGGTCCCAGTGCGCCCAGGACTTCTCCAGTTTTCACACTAGAAGCCCCGCCTCCCGGGAAGCCCCTCAGACCCTGGCCGACTGGGCAGCCCATGTGCTTGCAGTGACTTCAAGTTTCGGTCAGTAGCTGGTCACCAGCAGACCAGCCGTTTGCTGGCACGCAGCCCTGGCACCTGCCAACTCCGATGGGGCCTCCGGCCTTGGTCTGCACCGCTTAGCCCAGCGCCCGTCTCCACGGCGTGCGTGTGGCAGTGGTGACGGGGGAACCCCCACCTTGGAACTCATGTTAGTAACAATGGTTTGGGGTTTCACAGTTTAAAATTATGTTCCCATGGCCTCTTGAAAAACAACTTTTTTCCTGTGCAAGCAGTTTCTATCTTTGTTTGACGTGGGTTTTGTTATAAATAGCTGTTGAGTCTTATCAAGGAGAAAATATTAAACTGGTCAGTGCCAGAGTGTATGGGAAACAGATGCATGATGGAATTCTGACCTCAGGGCCACTGAGCATGGCTTTCGGCCGCTGGACCACCCACAAGAGAAGGGCTGATGGGTGTCTGGAGTGGGGACCCTGCTGAGAAACCGTGGGAAGCAATGCCTCCTTCCTGAGCCCGCGGTTCCCACCCCACTACATGACACCCTCTGGGCTGACAGCACAGTGCCCCAGCTTGGGTCTAGAGGTGACTCAGGCAGCAGCCACCGTCCCAGGGCAGCCCCCTTTCCACAGCATATCAGAGCCCTCGCTGGCGCTGCGCTCTGGCCGGGGTGTCTCGTCACCTAGACCGGGCTTTGGAGTGGGTCTGTCTACGTGAACACCACGGACACGGGGGCTCCTGACCCTGCCGCTGGCCTGCAGGGACCCGTGCTGGGCCAAAGCTGTGGGTGGGAACGGACAGTGCCCGTGACATCCTGCTCACTCGTGTCTCAGGCTGGTGGCGGTTAGGAAGCAGAGGCTCAGGGAACTCGGCCCTTCCTCTGTGCACCTTGGCCATTTGGGAGATTTTCACTTCCACTCCTGTAGGAGAGAGAAACAGAGACAGAAAGAGGCAGAAAGAGAGACAGACGCACAGACAGAGCCACGGGGAGTGCACAGAGTGGGGGGCGGGCAGGGGGCCTCAGCAGGTGACAGCCATGAGCTGAGGTCTCACAGGATAGGTGCGGCCATGTAAAGCAGACTGTGTCCAAATGGCTAAAAATCTGCTGGCGGGGCTACTTTTAAAATATCTGATGGTATAAAACTTTGAGTTTGCTGCCCTGAGCTAAGGGGTCTCAGCCGGAAGTGCAGACGTGAGCAGCGTGCTCTTCCCCTGGGGCGGCTCGGGCTTACTTTCGTGACAATTACAATGTCCCCTTCCCGTGAGTTTGGTCCATGCCGGTTAGTGGTTCGGTGGCGAGGGAAGGTCCACCAGGAGTCACGAGGTGGCCCTGTGCAACCAGAAGCTAAAACCCTCACCTGGCCACCTGGGTTCCAGGGGCCCTCGGACACACAGCCACCCGGGGACGCTGGGCTGCATGTCAGAGCTCTGACATGTGATGCAGGCACAGACAAGGGCCCCTCTCGACTTACCCCCTTTCCAGGGTCACAGGAAAGGGTTCTCTTGACAGAATGGAAGCCCACATTCAAGCTGCATGATGGAGAGCCCCAGCCCCCGTCATCGGTTTCCAGGCCATCGACGTAAGACAAAGCAAACAGATGAGCAGATGGAGGGCTGTCCCTTCATCTGGGGGTGGCTGGGCACACCTGCCCAGATGCCAGCGTGCTTGTCCTCCTCAGGGCGGGGAGGGTCCCAGGGCCCAGGAATCCTTAAAAGTGCCTGACCCTCTCCAGATTGTCCAGCCCGCTGACCGCTGTGTCCACACTCGGGCTTGTCCTGCCAGTGCCCAGGGAAGCCAATCCGGTATTCAGAGAGCAAGTTCATGACGATGGCTGCTTGCTGATCGTCAATCGCTGGGGGAATGGTAGGACAGGTGGAAAGGGACAGTTAATGAAATACGCCGATACCTGGGCTGCCTGCCTGCAGTTTGTAGCAGGCATGTGTCTTGGGGACAGGGACGTCTGGTTGGGCAGCTTCTCAGGTGGGGCTGCCACGTCCTGCACACAAAGTGTGAACGCGGAACCTGAGGAAGACCTGGGTCCCCAGGTCCCCCTGGCTTTAGGGGGACTCGGCCCTGGAGCCCTGGGAAGCTTCCTTTACCCCTTAAGGAAAGACCCTAAGCGCGCTGCACGCGATCACCCACAGCTGCCCCTCCAGGCCCCGGCGAGGGCTCAGGGTCCCGCAGAAGACGGCCTGCTCTGCCCGCCATGGGCATGCGGGGTAGTCACTGCTCTCCAAAGGGCTCAACCCAGCCACCGGCGCCTCGCTCGTTCCCCATGCAACACTGCCACCTGGTGGCCAGCTCTGCATCGTCCAGCCAGCCCACTCTTCTGTGGGAAAAGACGGTTGGGGAACACAGGACCCCCATCCGAAGCCGGTTGGCTTTTCATCACTGAACCAAACTCAGGTGCCCACATTGACTTTGACTGCAAAGCGTTCAAGCTCCTAAAAGCTCTGTTTAGAGCGCAGCTGGGGCGTGCCTATGTTCCATGCAAAGTCACACAGGCTCGGCGTTTGGGGGGCATGGCACAGACCAAGGTCGACTTCGCACTAGAGGGCTGTGCAGACGTGCAGGGAACTGAAGTCCATTTAGATCCAAGACGGCCATCACGTTTTTTCTTTAGAGTTTTTTACAGTGGAGTCTGCGTCAGACAATGATTCTCCAAGGTTCAGTAGAGACGCCACTTATGATGCAGCTGTGACACAGACCACCTGACCCTCCAAACCCCGAATACTGTGCCCTGGGTGAGTGGGGGCTCAGAACACCCTGTATTCTGCTCAGTGGATGTAAGCTCCGTCTCTCTAAGGCCAACGCAGGTCTCTGCTTGGAGTGTGAGGATGCAGAGGTCACACAGCCTGGATGTCCTGGGTACTTGGTGTCATGGATGGGGTGGTCCCCAGTGTTTCCTCCAGGCACAGTGTCTCACAGAGGCAGAAGGGCACGCGGCCGGGGAGCCAGCCACTCTGTGCAGCCCGGGCTCAGCTGGGGAGCCCGTACCCTAAGGGGGCTTCATGGAGGGTGCTCAGAGGAGTGCACTGTCTCATCCCCAGAGAGGAGCCCAAAAGATGGAAAACGTAGGGAAAAGGCCGTTTCAGGACATGCTTTTAAATGATCCAGAGCACAGGCCTGGGGGACCTTGGGGGCGGGTGGGGATGGGGGACACAGAGGCGTCTCGACAGAGCCGCGTCCCCGATCAGGAGCTTTTGGGGCGGGTGGTCTGATGGTGGTGGCCTGGAGTCTCATCATCTGGTCAGCTTTGCCTAGGCTGTCTGGTGGGGTGGGTGAACTCGACCTTGGCACCCCCGCCCAGACCGCACTGGGTTGCCCACAGGAGTCTGCTTTGGCCCCTCTTGGCCACTCCCCACTCTGAGAGAGCCGGCCGCCGTCCGGTGAGCATTGCAGATGAGTCCTAGCCACCACCCACCTGCTTTGTTACAAGTATTATTACGATATCAGCGTCGCTGGAACAACTAAGACAGCTAGGTTTCTAATGTTTGGGAAAAGAAGCAGGTGATTTCAACGGTATCTAGTACGTGTGTTATGATGACTAATCTTGTGTGCCCGCCAGGGCAGGCCATGGTGCCCACGTGTTTGGTCAAACAGCAGCCCAGATGGTGCTGTGAGGGTGATTTTCAGATGCAAGCAGCTCACCCTCTGTAATATGGTGGGCCTCGTCCAATCAGTCAACGGCCTTAAAAGCAAAGACTGAGGTCCCCTGAGGAGGAATCCAGTCTCGAGATGGCGACACAGAGACCCTGCCTGAGTTTCCTGTGTGCCCACCTCTCCTGCCCGTTTCAGACCTGTCCCCACAATCATGAGCTAATGCCTTAAAGGGGAGAGAGAACCGGTAGGACATACACACCCCCATCGGTTCTGCTTCTCCAGAGACTGCCGTGCACTCATACACACTAGGAAACAACAACGGAAAGTCCGCTCGGGACAAGGGCAGGGCTGGACAGGAGCCAGCGCCCCGCCGGGGCCAGCGGCCTGGGAGAGCGCAGAGGCCCCCCTCCCGCTGCCCCCCACCCTGGCAGAGCGGCGCGGTGAGGGCTGGAAGGGGCGTGGGCCGCGCAAATGGTCCCATCATTCCATCAGCTACCTGTCAATCAACCCGCCAACACACATTTGTTGAGCGCCCCGGCATGCCTCCACCTGACCCCGCAGTGGACAAACCCAGGGGCCAATGGTGGCTCTATCATTTTTTAACTTTGTGACCTGGATGGTTTTTTCCAAACTACGGGTCCTCTGCTGGCAAAACGAGAAAGGCGGAGTGTTGTCTTTGGTGACCCGGGGCACTCGGGGGTCCCCGAGGAGACTGTTCAGCTGGCCTACGTCCTGCGAGGACCCAGCGAGCAGAGGGCGCCATACAGATCGGGTCGCACCTGTGCGAGTTGCTAGAAACGCGCTTCCCACTGACCGCACTTCCTCTGTCTATCAGCACCCAAGGTTCCGCGGGTGACTTATCTGTAAAACTGGCGGGAAGCCTGGTGCCTACTAGGAATGCTTTCTCTTGGCTCCCTGGCTTGACGATGCCACCCTTGTCACCGGGACCCTGAGGCGGGATGAGTCTTAGACCTTCACGCGCTAACCGCACCTGCTGTCTGGCGCAGCACAGGAGGGCTTCGGCCCGGGAGACGCGGCCTCAGGCCCTTTCCTGCCTGGACCTTGCTGGCGAGGGGCACGGAAGACCAGCGGGAGACCTGCGGGGACGTGAGCACCGTGCCTGTAACTCTCTCCCTGGCTCCTCCGCTCCAACACACCAAACTCCGGCTTGTTTGAACCCCAGGACCTTTGCACCGGCTCTGGCCTGGCTCTGCAATGTAAACATAAAAACCAATGCCAGTAATGCCCATTCCACCCATTTCTTTGAGAACCAGCGTTATTCATATCTTAGAGCCGTTGACAACCCCTCAACCTTCTGACCCTAAGCATGCCAGCATTGTCACCTCCGCTAAGGGCTGGAACGCAGGCGACCAGGAACCTCCCTCTGCCCTCAGGAGTTGACCTCTCCGGCTCACGGTCCCAGCGCCCCTGGCGGCCTCCACGCCGCGCGGTGTCTAGTCCTGCATCGCGCGCGGCTGCCACTGGCATCTCAGAACCCCTGCGCCAAGCTGTTCAGTTATGCGAACCCACGCACTCGCCCCGCAAGCACTGACTGAACGTCTACCATGTGCCGGCTTTATTGTGGACACAGGACAGAGCAGTGACAAAAACGACAAGAGACGCTGTTCTGGGGCTCAGCCTGGCAGGCAGGGGAGAGACGAAGGAAGGAACGACGTGGCAGAGAGGGCCGGGGCTGCATTTGCACACAGGTGTGAGGGGGCGTGTTTGCACTTGCGTGCGGAGAGGGGAGCGAAGCACGCAGGCGTTCACACCCACGGCCGCTGCACAGGGGCCGCTGCGGCCTCAGCTTTACCTGAGCGCCAACTCCGGGGGAAGATGAAGACACAGGTGGGGGCGTGCTCTGATCACAGCTTTGCACCAACGACGAATCAAAGGTGGTTTCAGTTGCAAGCTCTCCTTTACGTTTTTATAAATGCTTCTCATATTTCTAAAAGGAACTGTGACCACCCAGAGAATCTGTGTCTAGCGCCTTTCTGAGAGAGAACATAAGGTCCCGCCTGCATGCACACTCGACGTGCAGGACAACTACTTATATTCATTCCTTCTTTCTGCCCAAGGTTTACTGCTCCCTCTTCTCAGCTGGGGAGGGAGACTTAGGAAGGGGCGAGGGGGTGGGGCTCCGAGGGGCTTCCCCAGCTTGGCCTCCCTGGTCCCTGAGCTCTGATGGCAGTGACCTGAGCCCCAATCATACGCCACTCTCTTCCAGAGAAGCTCCTGTAGGTTCGAATGCGGGTTCATGGAAAGCGTGAACAGAACACGCACGTGTTCGTGTCTGCACCCTCTTCGGGACGCTCCGCTCATTGCTATTTTATTGCTGTTTATCGAGTATTGGTGCCTTTTATCAATGCCTTTTCGGGAACGTGGAGGTAATCAGATGACTTTGTCCCCTTCACCAATGTGGTGAAGCATTTTAATGGATTTATCCATAGTAGGCACATTTGCATTTCTGGCACGAATCCTTTATTGCCGTGATATGTTACTGTGTAAATGGGATGCTAGGCCCGATTTGCCGGCATTTTTATTCCACACATTGGCGTTGTCTCTGCTGCGTGACAGGCTGTGGGTGTGTTGTCCCGCCTCTGTCAGGTTCCCGCATCCCCGGGCCCTCGGCCTCCTGAAAGGACCCTGGGAGCCAGCCCTCTCCGCTCTGATGTTAACCTGCGCGCTTTGCTCTTGAAGGGATTGGCAGCACCGGCCAGGCCGCCTCCCTTCCTGGGCTCTGCCGGCGCTTCCGGTCATCGCTGCCGGGGTTCGGTTTCCCAGCTCGAATACTGCAATGGTATCAAATGCATTCTTAAGAAATTCTTCCAGAGCCGGCCGAGTGGCGCGGTGGTTAAGCGCTGGTTTGGGAAGTTAGCAGCCCCGGTTCGGGTCCCACATATGAGGGCCAGTGACACTGCCCTCAAAAAAAAAAAAAGAAAGAAATTCTTCCATTTTAGCCATGTGGTTAATTTATTTATTTTTTTACTTGCCTCAAAATAAGCATGTTAATTTTTTAAAAATTTCCTGGTGTTTTTTGTTTGTTTCTTTGTTTGTTTTTTAAAGATTTTATTGGGAAATTGGAGAAGGGAACAGTGTTAGGGAATTGGGGAAGAAAAATTTCCTGGTGTTTTTTGTTTGTTTCTTTGTTTTGTTTTGTTTTTTTAAAAAGATTTTATTGGGAAATTGGAGAAGGGAACAGTGTTAGGGAATAGGGGAAGAGGGACTGTTGTGTTTTTCCAGGACCCATCAGCTCCAAGTCAAGTTGTTGTTCTTCAGTCTTAGTTGTGGAGGGCGCAGGCTCAGCTCCAAGTCCAGTCGCTGCTTTCAATATAGTTGTGGGGGAGGGGGGCACAGCCCACCACCCCATGCGGGAGTGGAACCGGCAATCTTGTTAAGAGCATGCGCTCTCACCAGCTGAGCCATCCTGCCACCTGTTGGCCGCCCAGCGACAGCTCAGCTCTGGCGCAGCTCACTGGCCCACGTGGGAATGGAACCAGCGACCCTGTTGCTCAGAGCTTGCACTCTAACCAACTGAGCCACCCAGCCGGCCCTCCTGGAGTGTGTTAAGTCCACATTTTCCTCTTACTATTGGCAGTGTTTCCTCCACTGTCTGATAGTTGATGGACTTTATTTTTCAAAGCAATGACGCACCCCTCGCTCACGCGGGCCTGCTTTCTTCCACACACCCTGACGTCTGGTCTCCTTGCATTTCCTTTGCTGTTTCGACCTCACCTGGCTGGCCTCTATCTGCACTGCTTTTCCGTAGGAGAATGGATCCTCTCTGTTCAGTCCCTGTCATTTCCTTCTGTTACCTGAAGCTCAACCTGATCCCCACCAATGCGGACCCCTCTCTGTTTCCTGACAAACTTGGGGTAGCTACAACCTGCCACTAGCTTGTCCTGTGCATGCGCCCTAGAGACTTCTACATGGATGGGTGGAAGAGACATCACGATCTGATGCAGGGACACGTGGCAACACCGGTGTGGATTGGGGGAGATCGGGGCTGGGATGGACAGATGTGGGGTGCAGAGGTGTCCGGAGAGGTAGAGGAGTGAGGGAAGCTGAAGAGAAGGCAGCGTTGGGGGAAGGGGAGAGGGGCAGCTGCGTGAACCGCCACAGGTCCTACGTGGGCAGGAGGCTCTGAGGCAGGTGCAGGTGGGAGTTCGTGTCAGCAGCCTGTGGATAGCACAGAGACCACAGAGGGTGGGGTCGAGTGTCTGCAGAAGCCATCTACCCACAAACCTGGCTGGGGTGAAAAGCAGACTTCTGGGGGACCCTACAGCCAAGTAGGAAGAGAGGCGGAGATGCAGGTTACCCTGCTCTCACGGCTGATGGTGGGGGACCCAGGGGGTCCACACCCCTCCTCGCTGCCTTCCTGAATAGCAGAGCCAGAAGCTGACACCATTCTGGGCTGTAGGCGTACAGGCTCCCGCCCGCTAAGCGGTCTGGAGGCGCCTCCCACCGGCTGTCTGCAGGGTCTCCTGCCACCGCCTGCCTGCTGGCCATTCCCCATGTCCTGGGCGAGAGGAAGGTGGACCAGCACCACAGTGCTATCAGCAACTATGGGCTTCGAGAGGTGGCGAGGGATGAGCTGGCCAGACGAACGGCCCCCTGTGGCTGCCAGTCCCTGGACCAAGGTCACAGCCGGCACATGGAAGCTCAGGTTTCTGTGACTGTCCCCAAGGCCAGAGGTCCCCTGGGGGCAGCCCTTTGGACTTCCAGGAATTCTCCCAGGAGGTCTGGCCTCTAGAACTCCTGTCTATTGTATTACATAAGCTCTTAATGTCCACATTAAATGTCTTTTGCTTCATAATACTGGGCTGTATTTGTTTCTGGGGCAGCGCTAACAAAACGCCACAGGCCAGGTGCTTTAAGCCACAGACGTTTACTGTCCCCAGTTCTGGGGGCCGGTCTCAGACCCAGGTGTCAGCAGGGCTGGTCCCTTCTCAGGCCAAGAGGGCGCATCTGGCCTGGACCTGTCCCCAGCTCTGGGGGTTCCTGGGCTTGCAGACGCATCCCCCAGTCTCTGCCTTTGTGTTCATATGACATCCCCCCAACCCCTGCGAGTCCGTGTCCACAGTTCCCCTTCTCATAAGGACACAGTCACATTGGATCAGGGCCCGCCCTGCTCCAATGTCACCTCATCTTGATCATCTGCCATGACCCTATTTCCATATCAGGCCACACTCGGAGGTGCTGGGGGGTGAGGACTTGAACACCGGAATTGTGGGGACGCAACCCCTAACCCTGCCTTCGTCACCTTGTCAGACTTAGAGAAGTCGCCTCAAACACCACGGTCTTTCTCAGATGCCCCATTGCCTTCAGGACGGACCCCAGCCCCTCAACCATCCACACGAGCTCCCTCTGGCTCCAGTTTCTCAGAAGCTTCTCTCCTGCCTGAGATGCCGCCCCAGCCCTCAGTGTCCTGGGCCTGTCATCCTCAGTCTGAAGAGTTGCAGCCTCCGAAATGGCCCCTCCCGCTGACAGCCTCTCCGGCTGCCACCACCTCCCACTACTGTCGGTCACAGCACGTCCCTCTAGGCCACCTCACCCCACTCGTGCTCTAGATCGTTGAGTCTGGCTTTATTCTGCCCTTTGTCCTGAGAGCCTGACACAAGCAGAACACCATACACATGAGTTTATAGCACAAAAGACTCCAGTGCCATAAGGACTGTGCTTCTGTGTTTTATTTGGGGGAACCCAGGATGAGGTCTTGATACCTGAGAAATCTGTGGGCTGGTTGAACCCCTGAGCGGCAGCGCTCAGGGCCCCAGGCTGTGAGCTGCCCCGCAGCCTCTGTGGGCCAGGCTGGGTGTTAGATGAGGTTAGGGACATGGAGGGTCATTGCAGGTGATGAGGCAGAGGAGGTCCCAGTCGGTACGAGGTGGCCTGGGGGTCTCTCTATCCAGTGATTGTTTTCAGAGCTCGGGCGTGGAGATGATGAAGTCAGCACACGATGTCATGGAGGGGTGAAGTCAAACAGCCCAGAGCACAAGGCTGGGCAGCCTGGGCCCCTGCATACACACAGGCCCCCTGAGCCTCAGATCTTGCACTGGCAGCACACGGGGGCACAGCAGCCAGACTGGCAGCAGCAGGGTTTGCAGCAGCAGGACTGGCAGCAAACGGGGACACAGCAGCAGGTCTGGCAGCAAACGGGGACACAGCAGCAGGTCTGGCAGCAGCCACAGGAACCACAGGAGCCACAGCCCCCATTGCAACAGCCGGAGCAGGGACAGGCGGGCACACAGCAGCACACGGGCACACAGCAGCTGGAGCCACAGCCCCCGGAACAGCCACAGCAGCTCATGGTTCTGGTGGGTGAGGGTGGAGCAGGTCAGAGGAGCAGGTAGAGAGGGAGGGGTTCAGGTGTGGAGGCTCCTGGGCCCGGACCCTTTATAGCCCTGCCAAGACGTCCCCGAGCGCTTGGTCCCCCGTCAGACTGTGCACAGTACTTCCTGGCACGTGCTTACTAGGTTGCTGGACGGCGGTGCTCATTGGCCAGGCCAACACTTCCTTGTTGCATGGGACCCTGTAATTACCCTGATCACCTGCCTTCTCCACTTTCCTCATGTGACATGGAAAGGGCAGGTTTTCTACAAGACCACCCCCCTCCAACCAAAACAACCCCAGCCTGGCCTCAGTCTCTCAAGTGTGGTTAAGAACACACACATTTTTATGTTACTTCTGACTCTTAAATACAAGATGGTTGTGCTAACAAAGAAACTCAGAAATGTAACGGAAGTTTAGAATAACCAGTAATCCCCGCTCGACGGCAACGCCCGGGTTGTTTCTTCCGTCTTACTGCCCCACTTCCCCGCAGATACGGCTGTTTCCTTCTCAATTATGTCAACATAGCGATTCTGCTGACTTTTTATCCAGGTCGTTAGAGGCTTCACTGAAAAACAGGATGTGATGGCCTCACCCCAGCTTCGAGCACAGGAGCCCTGGTTAATTCTGCCTTTCGGCTTTTCAGTGCTCCAGAGCGCTCCTAATTCTTGGCTGTCGCACCCGCAGCCTCACAACGTGAGTGGCCCCTTTCTTCCTGCAATCTGTGTGAATTTCACAGATGGAAAGGGGTGTCTCATTTATGCTTTAATTTCCTCTCCATGAGAGTGATCATTGTTACTTTTTCATAAATTATGTGTTTTTTGAATGCTCTTTCTTGCTTTACAAAGTTATTAATAGGTTGAGGAAATACATTCCTTGTCTCCAAACAATGGAGTCAGTTTTCCACAAGTGTTTACATGGGAGCTGAGTTTATGGTGTTTTTAAAAGCCATTCTCACTTTTTCTTAACGGCCGTTTGTTTTGTTTTGTTTTGTTTTGTTTTCCTGCCTCGCCCACACACTTAGATGGTTTAAGAATGAATGCCTCGTCTGGATTGCACGGTGAAGCAGGTGCTTGATTTTAAGTAAATTCTCGGAACGGATGGGGGTGGACAGGCGGAGGCTCGAGAAACAGAGGAAGCGGCAAAGCCGTTCACCTGTGGCCCAGCACATCCCCTCCTGCGTCCCCACCTGAGGTCCAGGTGCTGGGAGGGCTCATGGGCGACACCAAGTGGCAGCAGGAAGAACAGCACAGACATCATATGAGTATTTACACTGTATGCCATCTCCTACTTCTGCTTAAAAAGCATTTGTTGTTTATCTGAGATCCAATTTTCACAGGCATCCTGAATTTTATCTGTCAACTCTGCCACCTGGGTGATGGGCCACATAGAGGGGTCTGCAAGGGGTACAAGCAATATCTTTGTTATGACAGGGGCACGCAGCAGAATCCTGGGGTGTGCACTGACACCCATTAACTCAGTCAGTAATCAGAAGCTCCAATGGAGTCTTGCCCGAGAAGGAACCTGAAGACCAGCCACTGAAGCCCCAGACCCCAGCCCTGCAGAAGCCGCAGCCGCTGGCCAGGAGTCCCTGGAGATGGGGATGAGGCCGGGCTCTCCCAAGCAGGAGAAGTGGCTGTAGAGAGGACATCGCACAGGAGCAGTCAGGGCCAGGGGCTCAAATGTTCCCTAGACCAAGCCCCCGAGAGAGAGTCTGAAATGCTTCACCCCCCGCAATGCCAGGGGCCACACGCTGGACACATGCTGGTGCGCACTGGGAAAGACTCCACAGTGGGGCTGATGGCCGGCACAGAAAAGTACCAGACGGGGTGTTAGTGCACAAGCAGGAACCAAACAGGAAGTGACCATGTGCCCAGCATCTCACCTGACCCGGCAGGGCTATAAAGGGCCCGGGCCCAGGAGCCTCCACACCTGAACCCCTCCCTCTCTACCTGCTCCTCTGACCTGCTCCACCCTCACCCACCAGAACCATGAGCTGCTGTGGCTGTTCCGGGGGCTGTGGCTCCAGCTGCTGTGTGCCCGTGTGCTGCTGTGTGCCCGCCTGTCCCTGCTCCGGCTGTTGCAAAGGGGGCTGTGGGCCCTGTGGGGGCTGCAAGGGGGGCTGTGGGCCCTGTGGGGGCTGCAAGGGGGGCTGTGGCTCCTGTGGGGGCTGCAAGGGGGGCTGTGGCTCCTGTGGGGGCTGCAAGGGGGGCTGTGGGCCCTGTGGGGGCTGTGGCTCCTGTGGTTCCTGTGGCTGCTGCCAGACCTGCTGCTGTGTCCCCGTTTGCTGCCGGTCCTGCTGCTGTGTCCCCATTTGCTGCCAGTCCTGCTGCTGCAAACCCTGCTGCTGCCAGTCCAGCTGCTGTGCCCCCGTGTGCTGCCAGTGCAAGATCTGAGGCTCTGGCACCAACCTCAGGAGCATCGGAAGCCCTGGGCCTCCCATCTGGTGACCACAACCATGTCTGACCCCCGAGCTCCCTCTCTAGGTGCTGGACAGCTGGACTCGCCTGCTTCAGGGCTCCCCCTCAGCTGCTGACGGAAAGCAGTAGGCCCCTCCCATGTGTGTTCCATAGAAGGGCTCCCTCCTCCACATGCTTCTCCTACCCTCATGCCGAATGCCTGAGCTGTACTCCACCAGGAAATGGCCCACAGCCAGTGCACCTCTAAATAAATTCTCCACCATAGCCTTGCTCTCGCTGTCACTGTTTCCTTGCAGCCTGTGTCTCATTAGCAAAACTGATGGTGTCTCCCTCATCTCACAGCCTCACAGATCACTGTGCTCCATTGTTCGCTGCTGGGATGCCAGTGCCGGGCTCAGTGGTCATTCCACAAACATCTGTTAAATTAATGAATAAAGGAATCACTAAATGCATGTATGAATGTGAAGAATGAATGGATGAATGAATGAATGAATGAATGAATATAGAGGGGTCTCAGCTGAATCTAAATGGGATTCAGAGCTTGTCTTTGTTGGAAGAGTGGATACTCCCATCCCCAGGAGAGGACCTGCCTGGAGAAGGAGGCCTTTGCCCTCAGGGCCTGGGAAGGGATCTAAGGGGTGGTCTCTGAGCCCATCCAGGCCCCACAGCAGGAATCAGTCCCCGAGGAAGGGAAGCGAGTCGAAAATGAGCTGTGTTCTAAGGTGGTGAACCAGCTCCACCTGGGGCTGGGCTGCTGTGAGTCCCAGGACGGCATAGCTGCAGCCCCTGCTGCCGTGGGCTGCCAGAGGCTACAGTGAGCGGCTGGCAGCCAGCGAGAGCTGCGAGAGCCACGGTGAGCGACCATCCAGAGGCCGGCGACCAATCTGCCTCACCTGGGAAGAGCGCAATGACGATACCAACATGGGCCAGTAAAACAATGTCCTCCACAACTAGACTGAAGAACAAAAGGACAGCAACTTGTCTGTTCCCCTTCCCCGGTTCCCCAACGCTGTTCCCCTCCCCCAATTCCCCAATAAAATCTTAAAATACATATATATAATAAATATATAATAAATAAAATAAAATGAGCTGTGTTCTGAGGTGTTCTGTAGGACAAAAATAGAAATGATGCTGGTTCCGGGGCTAGAGACGGGGCATCTCTGAATTGGGTCACGGCTCTCTCTCCATCCCTGGGCTCAGGGTCAGTGGAAATCAGCTAGTCACAGACGTCATAGCTTTAGTGCTGCACAGGGTGGAGCTGAGCCTGATAAAGTGCATCTACGAAAACCCACAGCTGACATCACACTTAATAGTGAAAGCCTGATGTTCCTCTAAGATCAGGAATAAGAGAAGGATGTCCACGGACACCACTCCTCTTCGATATTGCACTGAAGTTCTAGCCAGGGTAATAAGGCAAGAAAAAGAAATAAAGGGGGGCCAGCCAAGTGGCTCAGTTGGCTTAGACCGCAAGCTCTGAGCAACAGGGTCGCCAGTTCAATTCCCACATGGGCCAGTGAGCTGCTCCCGAGCTGAGCTGTCAACAGGTGGCAGGATGGCTCAGAGCAAGTGCTCCTAACAATAAGGTTGCTGGTTCGACACCCACAACTAAGATCGAACATCGCACCTTGAACTGAGCTGCCCTGAGCTGCCCGACAGGCTGCCGATGGCGACTGGACTTGGAGCTAAGTTAGCTACACCCTCCACAAGTAAGACTGAAGGACAACAACTTGGCTGTTCCCTTCCCCATTTACCCAATAAAATCTTTAGGAAGGAAGGAAGAAAGGAAGGAAGGAAGGAAGGGCATCCAGGCAGAGAAGGAAGACCGTCTCTACTCACTGAAAACATTATTTTTCATATAGAAAATTCTAAGGAACACACACACACACACACACACACACACGTAAGATACAACATCAATATACAGAGAGTGCCAGAAAAAAAACGTATACACATTTCAAGAAAGGAAAAAACTGTATTAAATTACGCTGATGGTCACCACTTTGAGCACCAATTATAATTGCAGAAGTCAAACATGACCAATATTCATCTTTTGTTATCAGTATATAATGAGTATTATAATTTTAATACAGCCTTTTCCCTTTCTTAAAATGTGTATACAGTTTTTTGGCACCCTCTGTAGAAAAAAGCACTTGTATTTCTATATGCTAACAATGAGCAATAAAATTTAAATTAAGAAAACAATTTCATCCAAAAAATCAAAATGCTCAAAAATAAACTTAAAAGAAGTACAAGATATGCACACTGAAAACTACAAAACGCCATTGAAAGAAGTTAAAAGGCCAAAAATGAATGGACAGATATCCACGTTCATGGACCACGAGGCTTTATGTAGCCAATACTGCACAAATCGCTCTGCAGGTTTGATGCAATTCTCTCAAAATTCCAGGTTGCTTTCATAGAAATTGACAAGCTGATCTTAACATCCATACAGAAATTCAAGGAGCCCCAGATAGCCAAACAGTCTGGAAAAAGAGAAATGAAGTTGGAGCGCTCACACTTCTTCATTTCAAAATGTACTACATTAAGCGCTGGCTTGGGAAGCCAACGGCCCCAGTTCGGTCCCACATATGAGGGCCAGTGACACTGCCCTCAAAAAAAAAAAAAAGGTACTACAAAGCTACAGTGACCAAGGCAAAAGGATAGACATACGGGCCAATGGAACAGAACCAGGAGCCTCTAGGCTGTGTTCTAGAAGTTTAAAGAGGAACTCTTTCAATTGTAATCAGTTGATTTTCAACAAGGGTGCCAAAGCAACTCAATGGGAAGGGTCTTTCCAGTGAATGTGCTGAAACAACTAGGTACCCATACGCGAGAGAATGCAGTTGGACCTCTACCTCACATCGTAAGAAAAGAAAACCCCCTAAATGGATCAACGGCCTCATCATAAAAGTCAAAACCATAAAATTCCTAGAAGAAAACATAGGTTAAATCTTTGTGACCTTAGATTAGGCAAGGCACTTAGATATGACACCAAAAGCACAAGTAAAAAAAAAAGAAAAATCAGATGAATTGGACTCCATCAAAATTTAAAACTTTTGGGCTTCAAAGGACACTATCAAAAAAATGAAAGGACAGGGATCAGCCGAGTGGCTCGTTGGTTAAGAGTTGGCTTGGGAGCGCCAGCTCTGAGCAGCAGGGCCCCGGTTCGGATCCCACATGAGGGCCAGTGACACTGTGTCCTCCACAGCTAAGATGGTGAACAACAGCTCCACCTGGAGCTGGGCTGCCGTGAGTCATCGGTGACGGCGTAGGCTGCAGTGGGGTTGCAGTAGGCTGCCGTAAGCTACCGTGAGTGGCCGGCAGCCAGCGTGAGACCCATCCAATGGCCGGCGACCGATCTACCTCACCTGGGAAGAGCGCAATGATCACAATACCAACATGGGCCAGTGAAGCAACGTCCTCCGCAACTAGACTGAAGAACAAAAAGGACAGCAACTTGTTCCCCTTCCCCGATTCCCCAATGCTGTTACCTCCCCCAATTCCCCAATAAAATCTTTAAAAATAAAAATGAAAAGGCAGGCTACAGCATGGGAGAAAAGTATTGCAAATCAGGTATTTGACAACTGACTTGTATCCAGAATGTATAAAGAGCTATTACTACTCAAAAATAAGAAGACAAATAACCCAGTCAAAGACTTAGCAAAGGATTTTGATAGGCATTTCTCCGAAGAAGACATGCAAATGGCCAGTAAGCACATGGGAGATGCTCACTATTAGTAGGTGCCTGGGAAACGCAAGCCAAAGCCACAAGTTACCACTGCGCATGCTCTAGGGTGGCCAGGTCAGAAGGACAGGCAACAGCCGCGGTGAGGACGCGCGAGCCTGGAGCCCTCGTGCGTGGCTTACGGGAAGTTAAAAACATCACGCCACTACTTTGAAAACCAGTTTGACAGTTCCTCAAATGTTAAACCGAGTTACCATATAACCCAGAAATTCCTCTGCTAGATATATTCCCAAGAGAAATAAAAACATATGTTGGGCTGGCTGAGTGGTGCGGTGGTTAAGCGCTAGCTTGGGAAGCCAGCGGCCCTGATTTGGGTCCCACATACGAGGACCAGTGACACTGCCCTCAAAAAAAGAAAAAACACATATGTCACACATAAATTTGTGCAATAATGTTCACAGTAGAATTATTCATAGTTGCCAAAAAATGGAAATACCCAAATATCCATCAGCTGACGGATAAACAAACTGGGGTCTGTCCATACAATAGAATGTTATTCAGCCCTAAAAAGGAATAAAGTTCTGATACTTGCTAGAACGTGAACAAACTTTTAAAAAATTATGCTAAGTGAAAAAAGATAGTCATAAAAGGCCAGATATTGTATAATTCCTTTTGTATGAAATGTCCAAAAATGGTGACTACATAAAGCCAGAAAGTACATTAGTGCTGCCCAGGGTCTGGGTGGAAAGCGAGGAGTGGGGAACCACAAATGCACATGGAGTTTCTTGGGGGGAGGGGCTGTGACAATGTACTGGGATTACATGATAATGATGGTTCTATAACGTGGTGACTGTACTAAAAACCCACTGAACCGTATACTTCAAAGTGTACATTTTATGACATATGAATTATATCTCAATTTTAAAATTCATGTCATATGATTTTGTTTTAGGAATAATCTGTCTATGTTTAAGATACTTTTCAATATGAAAGAATCTTACCACATGACCTTGAGATTGGCACAGAACAATGCATATTTGAGCCCTTCGTTTTATTTTATTTTATTTATTTATTTATTTAATTTACTTAATTTTTTAAAAAAGATTTTATTGGGGAATCGGGGGAAGGGAACAGACAAGTTGCTGTGCTTTTGTTCTTCAGTCCAGTTGTGGAGGATGTCGTTTCACTGGCCCATGTTGGTATTATCATCACGCTCTTCCCAGCTGAGGCAGTCGCTTGCCGGCCATTGGACAGCTGCTCATGGCTCACCTCACGGCAGCTCACCCCAGCTGCCGACCAGCCCCACTGCAGCCTACGCCGTCGCCAGCAACTCATGGCAGCCCAGCTCCAGGTCGAGCTGTAGTTCACCATCTTAACTGTA
Source organism: Aselliscus stoliczkanus (assembly GCA_033961575.1). Classification (NCBI taxonomy): domain Eukaryota; kingdom Metazoa; phylum Chordata; class Mammalia; order Chiroptera; family Hipposideridae; genus Aselliscus; species Aselliscus stoliczkanus. The sequence continues at coordinate 136,173,288 of CM066736.1, forward strand.
GAGGGCGCAGCATCACTGGCCCTCATGTGGGATCTGAACCAGGGGCCTGCTGCTCAGAGCTCGGTCCCAAGCCAACTCCTAACCCAACGAGTCACTCAGCTGGCCCTGAGTCCTTCATTTCAGACTTGCATTTCAATGCCAAAGTTATAAAGAACCCCAACTAAGTTTAGACAGCACTGAAGTATTTAGGAGAATGTGGTATTCGTTATTTCAAAGGCCCTGCTTTCCTGGTCTACAAACATTAAGTACTAGAGGAGGTTTTCATTGTTGGGGCTTTTAAAGGGTTTTGAAAATCTAAACCACTCCACTCCAGCATGTAAAGAGCTCAGAAGTGGTGCTCCTGCCCATACAGTAAGTAAAAGCTGAGCAAACCAAAAAGCAGCAAGTCATCTTAGATCCATCAAAGACCTGAGGTCACAGGGCAAACCACTGTCCCCAAAATGGAAAGACAGCTGGGCAGGTACAGAGAACCACAGGTCCCAGGAGCAGATGCACCTGTGGGAACCGGGACCAGCACTCCTCTAACCACAGACTGCTGGGGGGTCAGCGTGCACAAGTCTGGGCATTCAAAACTCCAGGTGGACCCTGTCCTGGGGAAGGGGACACACACATGTCTGAGTTTTACCTCCAGAAGCCCCACCAGGTTCTCACAGCGGAGACAGGACAAAGACATCTGAAATGCCCCAGAGCACTGTCTTAACAAGACCCGCCTTCAGGAGGAACCAGCCAACCAGAGCCCGACCTGCTGGGTTTGGCAGAGCCCAGCTGACCTGCAGAAGGGGCAGGCTCAGCCCCACCCTTCTGGACACCCTGACCCACCTTAGGGCGAGAAGCTAAGAGGCACAGGTCAGTCAAGACTGAGACCTACTCCCAGGACTCTAGGACACCTCCCCGCCCCCACCACTGAGGTGGGACATGAAGCCTGGGAGACTGACAGCCCCCTCCAGGATGTGAGGGGGGCACCTCACTGGCTACACCGGTGACAAGTGGCAAGACACTGTATCCAGCCCCTGCATCTGGAGAAAACCAAGAACCAGTTTCTTCCAGCAAGGCTGATCCTTATGACCAGGACCTGACCTTAGCTAATTTTAATGTCATTATAATCTCATTTGCATTATTACTATAACTCCCATCATGCACCTGATGCCATGACGATTCTCAAGGAACCGAATAAGGAAGAAAAAGCATGTCATGCTGGAACTCAGCTCCCGGCAGATGAGCGCAGGGCCTGGTGAGGCCGAAAAGGAACAACGGAGCCACAGACGGGGTTCACACCACTATCTTCTTGATGGCGCCTGGTTGAGACACGAGAAGCAAACATCTGCCAAGACCCCAACAAGGGGCCTTCCTGCACCACAGTCTCGCTGGTGCCCGGGGGAGACACAGGAAGTAGGATCTGTGACATCTACGCTTGCTAACACAGCCCGGCAGCTACATGCAAAACAGTAGTGGCTAATGGCCAACTGGTCACAGCCCAGGGCCACCTAAACACCGAGCCAGCACCCTTCCAGGTGAGGCCGGGAGCCTGGAAACTGCTCTCCTGGCCCTTTCCTAACAAAGCAGGAAATGGAGGGTCCCGTCCAGTGGCAGGAGATGAACCCCATCAATGAGACGTCACCAATTCCCACCCGGGAGAGATAAATACCCCTGATCCTGACTTCCTCAGGGCAACTTGTTCTCTGAGTTCACCCACGCTTTCCTCTCAAATGTGTGCTTTCATTTCAATACCCGCCCGTGCTTTCCTGTGTGTCTCGCTCTTGAATTCTGTCTTGCTCAGAGACCAGAACCCGGTCACCACTGCTTGGGGCTGAGCCCTCTCTTGGACATTCCCGTGGGCCTCGGGTGACACCACCTTACAAACACATCACTAAAGGCCTGTTACCACAGCTCCTTCCACCCGGCACATCATGGCCAGCTCTCGACAGAAAGTGACAAGGCGCACTAGCAGGCACAGCACAGTCTGAGGATGCCGAGCAGCGGCAGGACCACTTGGACGTGGCAGGGATGTTACAATCAACAGGCTAAGAATTGAAAATAACTGCCCGTAATATGCTAAGGGTGCTAGGAAAACATGCAGGAATGCATGGGTAATGGAGGTAGAGAGACGGCAATCCTGAGAATCAAAGAAATGCTGGCAATCAAAACCACTGTACCGGGCTCCTGAGAACACTGGGCACGGTGGAGGGGACAACCAGGGGACTTGGGGGCCCATACAAACTTCCGATGCAAGGAAACGGGAGGGAGGACCCATGGCTGGAACAGGCTACGCAGGGCTGTGGGGAAATGACGTCGGGGCAGCAGGGGGCCAGCGCCTGCCCGAGGGCTGAGCCGGCTCATTGTGGACGAAGACAGCCGAGGCGAGTTCAGGCCACGCCAGCTCGAGTTGATGAAACATTAACCACAGGTCCCTTTAACAGTGACTGTTAAATTGATCCCATCTCTATTTTATGAAATATAATCATCAATATCTGTAACGTATATTTATTCTATATATTTATACACTGTCCTGAGAAGGGTTTAAAAAGTAAGCTTCTTAATTGTGATACTATCAAATTGACTATTCATTTCAAAACCTCAAGGGCCGGCCGAGTGGCGCGGTGGTTGGCCGCTGGGTTGGGAGGCCGGCGGCCCCAGTTCAGGCCCCACATCCGAGGGCCAGTGACACGGCCCTTATCAAAAAAAAACAAAAACAAAAACAAAACCCTCAGGCAATCAAAACCTTTGGGGGAGCAAACACATCCTCACATGCTGGTTCCCTGATCCATGGGTGAGGCTGTCATGGTGGGTGTTTCCCACCTGGAACTTACTAGAACTGCCTCCCCTGATGTAAACGGTAACCCACGGCAAGCTCGCGGCATAGATGGCGGCCACGTTCCGGGATGCAAACGATGCCGACGTGGCGGCTCCAGGCCCCGCAGCAGAAGGTTCCTCCCCGGTCCCCACTGCCTTGCACGGGGGTCTCGGTTCTGAAGGAAGGAAGGAAGAAAGGCTTCACCAGGGGACACAACAGTCACTCAGGCAGGTGGAGCTGCCATGGGCCCTGCGGGTTCCTCGTGCCTTGGCATCAACAGGCCAGGCAGGGGTTCGCACTGACTGCGGTGACCGATCCCATGACCGAAGACAAGCTGCGGTCTGCTCCACACACAAGTACGGGCATGCCAGAAACGTGGCACGTCCCTTGGGCGAATCTTGGCTCCATCGCACCCGGAGATGACAGTCACTGGGGAACTACAACCCAATTCAGGCAGGACACGAAGAGCCCAGGCTCGGCCACCAGGTTCCCGGCATGGAATCATGGTGCCACCTCCTCCGAATACCCATAAGCACCTTTGTGCTGAGATGAATGGGTGGGACACTAGCCCACTCACCCCCACAGTGGCTTTTTGCTTCCCACCACCTCCATGCCCTGAGTCCACCTCTCACGTCTACTTTGGAAAGTTGTTGAGACTGTTTAGGGTCCAGACAGGGTCAGGAGTGTGCCAGGGTGACCACCAGTAGGGCCCTGAGGATGCTGCTTCCGTCTCCCTGAGGAAACCTGACCACAAGCCCTATCAGGTGACGGAAGCCGGATGATAGGTAAAAATGTAAACACAACAGGGTTTCTTATAAACACTATAAACTCTTCACAATACCCTAAATATTTCTACTGAAAAATGGCACAACCAGGAACCAGGAAGTGACCATGTGCCCAGCATCTCACCTGACCGGGCCGGGCTATAAAGGGCCCGGGCCCAGGAGCCTCCACACCTGAACCCCTCCCTCTCTACCTGCTCCTCTGACCTGCTCCACCCTCACCCACCAGAACCATGAGCTGCTGTGGCTGTTCCGGGGGCTGTGGCTCCAGCTGCTGTGTGCCCGTGTGCTGCTGTGTGCCCGCCTGTCCCTGCTCCGGCTGTTGCAAAGGGGGCTGTGGACCCTGTGGGGGCTGCAAGGGGGGCTGTGGCTCCTGTGGGGGCTGCAAGGGGGGCTGTGGGTCCTGTGGGGGCTGCAAGGGGGGCTGTGGCTCCTGTGGTTCCTGTGGCTGCTGCCAGACCTGCTGCTGTGTCCCCGTTTGCTGCCAGACCTGCTGCTGTGTCCCCATTTGCTGCCAGTCCTGCTGCTGCAAACCCTGCTGCTGCCAATCTGGCTGCTGTGCCCCCGTGTGCTGCCAGTGCAAGATCTGATGTAATGGCCAGTCCAGTATTCACCTAACTTCTTCCAATTGCTACACACATGAGACCTCTGGTCTCATCATTTCCTGTAAACACCCCTTGCTCCTGTGGACCCCTGTCCTGCATTTCCCGGCACCCAGCACATGAAATTCCATTTGTGGGAGTGGCCGTGGCTCTGTCCCTATTCCTCCGAGAGGAAGGACATCTTCTAGTGCTCCCAATACTCCTCTAGGAAGCAAGGGGGCACTGCAGATGTTTCTGACTCCTCTGAGGGCCCTTATCTGCCAGTTCCAGGCACTGACCCCATGTTAAGGAACTATCAGTGGTCAAGGATGCCTACCGCCTGGCCCCCCAATAAGAAAAGCACCACCCCCTCACGTCAGGCTTCCCTTATCTCCAACAGTTTCTATAATTGTCTGTTAAAATACAATAAAATTCCATCAAATCATCTCTGTCCCTGAAAATCACTTTTATTCACAGTGCAATTCTTTCACTGCAGTCTCTATCATGTGCTGATGAATAAGGAACCAGGCACTGCCTCCAAGTACATCCAATGCACCATTTCCTCAGCCATGCATGTTCTCCACCAATGTTTCAGCAAGGGAATGGGCCATGGTATGGTGAAGAGGGTGTAGAGCTCTGGGCCCATGTCAGGTTGTAGGGCTGGAGTCCTGCCTCTGGGACTGTCCAGCAGTAGGACTTCACCTTTTGGGGCAGTAAACTTGGTATGTGGGGGCCAGCACATCCCTGTTCTCCTTCCCTTTCATATCACAGAGGCGGGAAAGCCTTTTCCTGACTCCCTTGCAGCTATGGTTCCAGTTAGGCCCAGTCATTCTGCATTTGCCTTCTCATGATGCTTGGAAAGCAAAATAAGGCAGAAGCTCTGAGGGCACCCTGTACCTTGTATGGTGACGTCAGCAACATCCATTGTCCGCCATGGCATCATATTTGTCAAGGTGCAGGACCTGAGGCGTCATCTGGGGATCAGCTTCTCTGGTCCTTTCAGTGACTCTGAAACCACCTATCTCTCTCTATGAAACTCCATTGTGGTTAAAATAGTGAGGTAGCAGAATGATGCCTCCCCGAAGAGAGCCTGTCCTAATTCCCAGGCCCTGTGACTCTGGCAGCATGGCATAGGGAATTCAGACTTAAGGTTGCTGATCAGCTGACCTTAGGTAATCCAATGATTACTGGAGTAGCCAATATAATCACAAGGGCCCTGAAACAGGGAAGAGGGAAGCCGAAGAGTCACCATCAGAAAGATGGCAGCATGAGAAGGACTCAGCTGGCCACGGAGAGCTTGGAAGGCAGAGAAAGGGGTCAGGAACCAAGGAATACAGGTGCTGCTAGGAGCTGGGAATGGATTCTCCCCTAGAGTCTCCAGAGGGAATGCAGCCCTGTTGTCACCTCAATTTTAGCCCAGGAAGGCCCGTTTTGGACTTCTGACCTTAAGAGTTGTAAGATAACAACCTTGGAAGGCAGACATAATGTCTACCTCCAGAGCAAAGAGCAGGCATGCCTCCTGCCTGCTGTAAAAGGTTCAGATTCTCTAAGCTCAGGGTTCCTCTCCCATAAGGTAACTCAGTGTGTGCAGGTGAGAATTGGAGCTCAAGGTAATGGCATGAAAATACTGATCTTCTGTCTACTGGTACTGCAGTGAGTAATAAACTGTGTTTGGTCTCTGACCCAAGTGTCTTGTGTCTTTTGCCAGCATCCATGAAACTATGGCAGCCTAACTAACACGTTGGTTTAAAATGGGGCAGGGGAGGGCCAGCCGAGTGGCGCAGTGGTTAAGTGCTGGCTTGGGAAGCCAGCAGCCCCAGTTCGGTCCCACATATGAGGGCCAGTGACACTGCCCTCAAAAAACAATAAAAATAAAATGGGGAATGGGGGTTGGCCGAATGGCTCAGCCAAGTGGCTCAGGTGGTAAGAGCACAAGCTCTGAACAGCAGGGCTGCCAGTTTGATTCCCACATGCACCAGTAAGCTGCACCCTCTATAGCTAAGATTGTGAACAACAGCTCGACCTGGAGCTGGGCTGCTGTGAGCTACCATGGGTGGAGGGCAGCCAGCGTGAGCGGCCGTCCAATGGCCGCTGACCAACTGCCTCAGCCGGGAACAGAGCGATGATCATAATACCAACATGGGCCAGTGAAGCAACGTCCTCCACAACTAGACTGAAGAACAAAAGGACAGCAACTTGTCTGTTCCCCTCCCCCGATTCCTCAATAAAATCTTTTTAAAAATAAATAAAATAAAATGGGGGGGAACCCCAGACATGTCACAGTTCTGGACATTTACTTTATCACATTGTAGAAGTTCATTTTTTTTTTTGGTGCCATGAATAGGTATTGGATTTTGTGTAATGCTTATTTTGAATTTACTGATATGATCATATGGTTTTTGTCCTCTATTCCACCAATATGGTTAATTACATTGATTCATTTTCAAATGTTAAACAAACTTTGAATTCTTGGAGTAGAGCCCACTTCATCAAAGTGTATTATCTTTTTTATATATTGCTGGATTCAATTTTTAAAGAATTCATTTTGTTAATTTCAGGTGTACACCTGAAAGAATTTTTATTTTAAGTTCACAAGAAATGTTTGTACACAGTTTTCTTTTCCTGTACTTTCTTCATCTTCCAACTTAAAAAATTCCATATCCAGTAAAAATACCCTTGAAAGCTGAGGGGCAGTAAATATATTTTCAGACAATCAAAAACTGAAAGGAGGGCCGGACGAGTGGCACATTGGTTAAGAGCTGGTTTTGGGATGCCAACAGCTCTGGTTCGGATCCCACATATGAGGGCCAGTGACACTGCCCTCTACAGCTAACAACAGCTCCACCTGGAGCTGGGCTGCGAGCTCCGGCAACAGCGTAGGCTGCAGCCCCTGCTGCAGTGGGCTGCCATGGGCTACAGTGAGTGGCCCGCAGCCAGCGTGAGCAGCTGGCAGCCAGCGTGAGCTGCCAATAGCCACGGTGAGCGACCATCCAGAGGCCGGTGACCGATCTGCCTCATCCGGGAAGAGCGCAATGAGGATACCAACATGGGCCAGTGAAGCAATGTCCTCCACAACTAGACTGAAGAACAAAAAGACAGCAACTTGTCTGTTCCCCTTCCCCAATTCCCCAATAAAATCTTTAAAAAAAAAAAACTGAAAGGAATCACCAACCACATAGTTAAACTAGAGGAAATATTAAAAGGTTTTTTTTTTTTTTTGGACATAAGGAAATAAATGTTAAATAAAGCTCCACGACACACAAAAAGAATGAAGAATAAGGAAAGGGTAAAAATGAGGGTAAACGTAAATAGTATTGACCATATAAAGCAGTACTACAATAAATTGTGGGCTTAAAATTTACTTAAAACCAAAACCCACAATAACAATAGCATCTATGTAGGGATGAAGAAAATGGTTTGAGTGTTCTCACCTTTATTTCAGTGTTGTGCTAGTGGTAAAATAACTAAATTTGATTCAATTTTAATAAGTCTAAAATGTAGTTTTCATCTCTAGGATAACCATGAAAAGAAGAGTAAAATAGGTTGATACCTAATGAAAGGGTAAAGTGTAAAAATTAAAATTTCAAACAATAAAAAGAGAGTTATAGAACAAACAGAAAGCAAATAGTAAAATTGTATATTTAAATCCAAATAATGTACATCAATAAATACATGAGATGTAAGCAGACTAAATACCAATTAAAAGGCAAACGTGGACAATTTGTTTATACACTGTTTACATGAGCCATCCTTTAAAAAAAAGGGATACAGAAAGTTGAAAATAAATGATATAAATATATATAACTTGCAAATACATAAAATAAAAAAATAAAAATTGAGTAGGCAAAGTTTCTTCAACAGGACAAAATTACTAGCCATAAAGGGAAACACTGATAAATTGGACTGCATTAAATTACAAACTGCTGTTCATGACACGTGAAAAAGAATGAATAGACCAGGTGGAGTCAGAGCAGATATTTTTCTCATGTGTCAACTCAAAGGGCTGACTGACATCCAGATTAAATACAGAGCTTCTGCAAAACAACAGCAATAACAAATAATAAAAAAAAATATATAAACACAGAATAGATGAGGAAGAGACTTGCACAGGCACTGTTAAAAAGAGGACATCTAAATAACCAGTGAACACATTAAAAGGTTCTGTGCATCACGAATAATGCAAAGTAAAACAAAAATATAAAATTAATACACACGCACCACTAAAGCTCAAACTTGAAAGCCTGACAGTACCAAATGCAGGCAAAAATGTGAAACAACTGGAACTCTCATATATTGCTAATAGGGTTGAAAACTGATACAACTACTAAGTACAATTTACGGAGGTTGAATGCTGTCCTGTGATTTGGCAATTCCACTTGGAGGGTATACCCAAAAGAAGTATAAAGATATGTGCCTAACAAGACAAGTGCAAGTTCACATAAGCATTATCCGTTAACAGCCAAATGTCCATTAAGAGTGCAAGAGATCAATATATGTGCTATATATTCCTACAATGGAATGCTGTTAAAAATGAAAATAAATGGCCTCCAGCTATGGACAACCACATCTATGCATCTCACACACATCATGTAGTGTGGGGGGAAAGCCAGGCCCCAGACAGTGTGCAGCACATTCCAGCATTCCATCGCTTTAAAGTTCCAAAGTGGGCAGAGCTACTCCATGGAGCAGACGGTCAGGATAGCAGGCTTTTGAGGAGGAGAGAGGGGTGCCTGGGAAGGGGGGCTGTGCGATCTGTGGAGTGGGGACCCAGCTGTGCTCACTTTGCGAGAGCTTTACGGTCACACACTTGTGCTTTGTGCACATTACTGTATGTCTGGCATACGCCACTAAAGGAAAGTTTGTTCCAAATGATGGCAGATTCGACACGTGTTCCCCTGTCTTCTATCCTGAAGCCACATGAACACTTTTGAATCCATTCAGCAAATTCATGGGGCACCTGTGATGGGTCAGGTGCGATTCAAAGTCCCAGGAAGACAGGTGAATGAAATGTTCACGCCATGAAGAACAAAGTAGGAAAGGAGAGAAGGGGGTGGGGAGAGCAGGAGACTGAGGCCGAGTGACGGGCACATTTCTGAATGGACCTTCCTGACAGGGCCCTCCTGAGGAAGGTTTGGAGGAGGTGGGGGCCCCGAGGACAGCAGGTGCAGAAGCTCTAAGGACACACTTGTGTTGGAGGGACATCAACACTGGTGCAGCTGGAGACACAGGACAGAGAGCGGCAGCAGGAGCAGATGGGGTCCCATGTCTGGGCTCCTTGATCACTGAACACCTGGGCTTCACCCCGAGTCGGTCAGCGGGTGCCAGGATGTTCACACGGAAGACGAGCATGACCTGGGATCGCACCAGACTCGTTTTGCTGCCTTGATGGGAACAGGCTGGAGGGGCTCGTTCTATAACCCTGCGATAAGACGCTGGCGGCCTGACTGGTGGCCGGCAGCACGGGAGAAGCGCGTCAACAGTGGACGGGGTCTCAAGGCAGAGATGGCAGGACTCAGGGACAGAGAGGACAGGGGACGCGGGGCTGGCGCCGGGGTCTTCGCCCTTGGCGGTGCTTGCAGGATGAGGCTGAGTCTGGGCGAGTTGGGAGCGCAGCAGGGCTGAGGGACGATAAGCATCTCAGTCAGAGCAGGTTGTCCGAGGTGCCTGTGAGCTCCCCGAGGAGACGCGTGGTGGCAGCAGGTGGGGAGCAGGACCTCCTACATCCAGGCACCAGGGGGAGGTGCAGGCCAGGAGCTGCAGGCCCCGCCTACAGGTGCCCGTGCCACCAGGCAGAAGCGGGTCACATGGTGGCGCCATCCCCGCGAGGCAGGAAAGGTGGCCGGGAACACCACGTCTCCTTACAAGAATTTTAAATAATATTAAAACTCTGTGTGCTTCCCTTTAATAAAAAAGTTAAAATTAATTTTTAAATAGTAAATAATAAAATTAGTATCAACATTACTTGAAAATGAACAAACAGCCTTCTGACTAAGCCAAAAGGAATTGGACTCTGGGCATTGGAGACTAAATGAGGCTCGCTTACTCGGGGCCACGCGGCCCTCCTGGCACAAGCAGCTGCCAGGAAGAAAGACACCTGATGATGGTCCTGGACCTCTACTGTCCTGCAGGCCTGGGCCATCCTATCACAGGTCACACGCAACGAGCAAGAAAGGCAGGTGACCAGTTCCCATGAAAGCCAGGGAAGCCTTAAGGAAGCAGAAGCTGAGTTCTTAATTTTAGGGACCAACAGTGGGGGAAGACGCCAAATTTAGAACCCTAAGAAAGTGGACACTGACTGATCCGGGGAGAGGATGCGACAGGAGAAAACAAACATGGCACAGGGGACTGTCACAGCCAGGGACCAGGAAGTGACCACGTGCCCCATGTCACCTGACCGGGCAGGGCTATAAAGGGCCCGGGCCCAGGAGCCTCCACACCTGAACCCCTCCCTCTCTACCTGCTCCTCTGACCTGCTCCACCCTCACCCACCAGAACCATGAGCTGCTGTGGCTGTTCCGGAGGCTGTGGCTCCAGCTGCTGTGTGCCCGTGTGCTGCTGTGTGCCCGCCTGTCCCTGCTCCGGCTGTTGCAAAGGGGGCTGTGGCTCCTGTGGGGGCTGCAAGGGGGGCTGTGGGCCCTGTGGGGGCTGCAAGGGGGGCTGTGGCTCCTGTGGGGGCTGCAAGGGGGGCTGTGGCTCCTGTGGGGGCTGCAAGGGGGGCTGTGGGCCCTGTGGGGGCTGCAAGGGGGGCTGTGGGCCCTGTGGGGGCTGCAAGGGGGGCTGTGGCTCCTGTGGGGGCTGCAACGAGGGCTGTGGCTCCTGTGGGGGCTGCAAGGGGGGCTGTGGCTCCTGTGGGGGCTGCAAGGGGGGCTGTGGCTCCTGTGGGGGCTGCAAAGGGGGCTGTGGCTCCTGTGGTTCCTGTGGCTGCTGCCAGACCTGCTGCTGTGTCCCCGTTTGCTGCCGGTCCTGCTGCTGTGTCCCCATTTGCTGCCAGTCCTGCTGCTGCAAACCCTGCTGCTGTGTCCCCGTGTGCTGCCAGTGCAAGATCTGAGAGGATGAACACAGATGTCAGACGGTCCCTGGCATAAATAGTGACACACCCCATTGCCCGCACTTACAGTTGTGTCCGTCCTCTGCAGGAGAGGTGCCGCCAAGTCCTGAGGACCAGCGGTGCAGTCTGGCAGTTCCTGAAGGAGATGGGGGTCCCCCTCACGCTCTCTGAGCCATCAGGGGTTCACGACCACACTCAACAATCAGAAGTACCTTCACCCTTGCCAGCTGGACTCTGCCTTCTGCAGGCTCTTCAGGGGCTGAGCCCCAGAAAACCCAGGTCTTCTGCACCAGAGGAGGCACAGAGCTGTCCCAGCCATCCTCCCCTGCCCACCCTCTCCCTGCTCAGGGTTCCTTCTCACATAACCTCAAGGTGACATTGACCCCCAGACCTGGGGGCCCCGGAACACAGCTCGCTCTGATCTGTGGACCAATAAATTCCCCCTCTGGATTCCCCTGAATAAACCAATTCCCCCAGATAAGCCTTGTCTCCCTGCGGTTCTTTTCTGCCAGCCACTCTCAGAAGGGGGGCTTTCAAACCCCAGCACACCTCAGTGGGAGTTGAGACCAGGGTGCGCTGGTGGCATTTGCTGAAATGTAGGAATCAGGTCTTTTATTCTGGGCCAGATCTTGGTACTTAGCCAGAGGAAAACACGTACCCTCTGCATGTCCACAAGTCCTATAAACAAGGCGGGGTAACACAAAATTACGCATAAGAAGACACAATCAGGGCCAGCTGAGTGGCATGGTGGTTAAGCACCGGCTTGGGAAACCAGCAGCCCCGGTTCGGTCCCACATGTGAGGGCCAGTGATACTGCCCTCAAAAAAAAAAAAATTCTTTAGCAAGGTCAATCTAGGAATAGAAAAATTAATTGTCCATAGAGAACAAGAATTTTTTTTTTTTTAGAGGGCAGGGTCACTGGCCCTCATATGTGGGATCCGAACTGGGGCCGCTGGCTTCCCAAAACCAGCTCTTAACCACCGCACCACTTGGCCGGCCCAAGAACAAGACTTTTTAAGCAGGCAAGGTGTGTTTAACACTTGAAAATCAATGATATAATTCATCACAATAACAAAAGATAGGAGAAATGTTCTATGATTGTTTAAATGAATATAGAAAAAGCACTTAAAATCTTCAGCACTCATTGATTTTAAAAAGAAACAAATTGCAATATAGGGGTTAATGAGTACTTACTAAGTCAGATGGGGCTAGCTGAAAAACAACAACAGAAAAGACCTCCATCAAACATCATACTTAGTGGTGAAATATTTGCCCTTGAGTTTGTAAACAACAATAATTTTCACTATCACTGTTACTATTTCTCATTGTTCTGAAGGAGCCAATGCAATAAATAATTTAAAAATTAAAGTTTGGGGAGTTAGAAAAGACGAAGTAAAATAGGTCCACAGGACTGTGCATGCAGAAACCCAAAGAAGCAGCAGATACACTATTGAATTTATTATTAAATTAAAATTGTTAATGATAACAGACAACTTGAATAGGCCTATATCTAGTAAAGAAAGTGAATCAATAATTAAGAAACTTCCAAAACAGAAAGCATCAGGCCCAGGTGGGTTCACTGGTGAATTCTACCAAACATTTAAGGAAGAATTTATACCAATTCTTTACAATCTCTTCCAGAAGATAGAAGCAGAGAGAATACTTCTTAAGTCATTCTATGAGGCCAGAATTATCCTAATACCAAAACCAGACAAAGACATTGCTAGAAAAGAAAACTACAGACCAATCTCTCTCATAAACATAGATGTAAAGGTTTCAAAAATATATAAGTAAATAAAATCCTAAAATGTATAAAAAAAAAATTATACACTGTGACCATGTGGGTTTTATCCCAAGTCTTCAAGGCTGGTTCAATACTCAAAAATGGATTAATGTAATAAATTCCACCAACTAACTAAAGAAGAGAAATGACATGATCATATCAATAGATAGATGTAGCAAAAGCACTTGACAAAAATCCAACACCCATTCATGACAAACTAGGAGTAGGGAGGAAGTTCCTCAACCTGATAAAGAACATCTACAAAAAACCTAGAGGCCGGCCGAGTGGCTCAGCTGGTTAAGAGCTCGCTCAAAAGTGCGCACTGAGCTCAGGAGCCGGAGCTGGAACGGCCGGGGGCGGCCGTGGCAGCGCTGAGGGATCTAAAATGTCCACCGAGGCACAAAGAGTTGATGACAGTCCAAGCACTAGTGGAGGAAGTTCTGATGGAGACCAACGTGGAGGTGTTCAGCAAGAAGCAGAAAGAGAGCAAGTTCAGCCCAAGAAAAAGGAGGGGAAAATATCCAGCAAAACAGCCGCTAAATTGTCAACTAGTGCTAAAGAATTCAGAAGGAACTTGCAGAAATTATGTTGGACCCTCCTCCCAACTGTAGTGCTGGACCCAAAGGAGACAACATTTATGAATGGAGGACAACTATATTGGGACCCCCAGGATCTGTCTATGAAGGAGGGGTGTTCTTTCTTAACATTACCTTTTCACCAGACCATGCGTTTAAACCCCCTAAGGTTACCTTCCAAACAAGAATCTACCACTGTGATATTAACAGCCAAGGCGTCATCTGTCTGGACATCCTAAAGGACAACTGGAGTCTGGCTCTCACCATTTCTAAAGTGCTCCTCTCCATCTGCTCGCTTCTCACAGATTGCAACCCTGCTGACCCTCTGGTGGGCAGCATTGCCACACAGTACATGACCAACAGAGCGGAGCACGACCGAATGGCCAGACAGTGGACCCAGCGGCGTGCCACACAGGGGCCTGCTGCCTGCCGCCCCCGCTGGACCTGTGCAAGCACATTCACCAAGTGCATCAATAGCCCTGCCCGCCCCTCCGGACCTCAGTTCTTAATTTCTTAGTTTTATTAAATCTTGAGCCGTTTGTGATGGAATGGCATCCTCCCCCTCTCCGTTCTCCCTCTTTCCGCTTCCTCCTCTCCCTTCTCTCCCATCCCTGTTGTATTCCCGCCTTAATTTCTGTCAACTTGAAAGATTGGGGTTGGTTTGTTTTTCCCAGCTCAACATGGATGGGACTTTTTTTTTCAGTGCAAACAATGTTGGATCTGTAATAGTAAGAGCTTACTTACAAAGCTTTGTATTACTGTGTGGTTTTGTTTTTTGTTCATTTTATTTTGATTTTTTTTCTTTTATGTGATCTTTGGGAAAACACAAATTCAGAATTATATCTCATTTCTACTTAAATGTACCGCTTAGGGTTAATTTTTTGTACTAAAGTCTTTATTGGTGGGTGCATGCTACTGGGAACAAGTTTTTGTACAAAAGCCTCACTCAGAATCACTGCGCATTACTGAGGCTCTGTGTATCACTAGCCTTCTGCCCCCACACAGAAGACTGTTGGACTGAACAAAATAATAAGTATTTTGATTTACTTAAAAGTGCTTGTAAATTTCTTAGGGACCTGCCACTTTTGCACTTTTGACTGTGGATCAGTTGATGTACACTTGTATTATTAAAGCACTCAATAAATTACTGTGGCTGATAAATGCAAAAAAAAAAAAAAAAGAGTGTGAGCTGAGCTCTGAGCAACAGCAGTTCGATGCCAGCCTGAGCTGAGCAGCCACTGAGCTGCCAACAGGTAGCAGGATGGCTCAGCTAAAAAAATAAAAATAAAAATAAAGAAAACCCTAAACATCATACTTACTGTGAGAAACTCAGAGCTTTCCCACTAAGATCAGAAACAAAGCAAAGATGTCCACACTCACCACTGCTTTCCAACATTGAACTAGAAGTCCTAACTAATGTGATAAGACAAGAAAAGGAAATTAAAAGATATACAGATTGGGAAGGAATCTGTTTTTGTTCAGAGATCGCATGATCCTCTGTGTAGAAAATTCAAAAGAATCAACAAGAAAAAACATTCTGGAACTTATCCGTGATTATTGTTAGGCTTCAGGATGCAAGGTTAATATAGAGAAGTCAATCACTTTCCTACACCTGCAATGAAATAGGGGGGTTTGACATTAAAAACACAATATCACCTATATTAGCAATCCCAAAAGTGAAATGGTTAGGTATAAATCTACCCCAAAATACAAAATCTATATGAGGAAAATTACAAAATCTGAAAATAGATATAAAAGAAGAAATAAATAAATGGAGAGCTATCCCATGTCCATGCATAAGAAGACACAAATTGTCAAGATAGCAGTTTTTCCCAACTTGATCTGCAAATTCAGTGCGATCTCAACCAAATCCCAGCATGTTATTTTGTGAATACTGACAAACTTATTCTGGAGTTTATATGGAGGCAAAAGGCCCAGGACAGCTGACACAATATTGAAAGAAAAGAATAAAGTTGGAGGACTGACACCACCACTACCCAAATTCAAGACTGACTATAAAGCTACAGGAATTGAGACAGTGCGTATTGATGAAAGAACACACAAATAGGCCAATGGGACAGGAGAGCCCAGAAACAGAACCACCCAAATATAGTCAACTGGTCTTCGACAAAGGAACAAAATCAATGCAATGGAGCAAAAATAGTCTTTTCAACAAATGCTGTTGGAACATCCTGACCTCCACATGAAAAAAAAATTAATCTAGATTCAGACCTTACATCTTTCACAAAAATTAACTCTAAATGAATCATAGACCTAAATAAAACACAAAACTGTAAAACTCCTAGAAAACGACATATGAGGAAACCTAGATATTCTTGGGTATGGCAATGACTTTTTAGATAAACACCAAAGGCATGATCCATGAAATAAATAATTGATCAGCTGGACTTTATTAAAGTTAAAAACCTCTCCTCTGCAAAAGCAATGTCAAGAGAAGGAGAAAATAAGCCACAGACTGGGAGAAAGTATTTGCAAAAGATGCACCTGATAAAGAACTATTAGTCAAAATATAAAAAGAATACCTAAAACTCAACTCAAGAAAATAAACAATCCAACTTAAAAATAAGCAAAAGGCCTGAACAGACACCTCACCAAAAGAAGAGAGACAGGGGGCCAGCCGAGTGGCGCGGTGGTTAAGCACTGGCTTGGGAAGCCAGCGGCCCCGGTTCGGTCCCACATACGAGGGCCAGTGACACTGCCCTAAAATAAATAAATAAACAAACAAACAAACAAACAAACAAACAAATAAATAAGAGAGACAGATGGCAAACAAGCATATGAAAAGATGTTTGGCACCATATGCCATTATGTATAATAAATGCAAATTGAAACAACAGTGAGATACCACTGCACACTACGAGAACGGCCAAAATCCGGAACACCGACGACGACAAGACACCAAGTGCTGGGAGGACATGATCTGCGGGAACTCCCACCACGGCTGGGGCAGGGGTGCAGATGGGGCGGCCACTTTGGAGGACAGAGAGGCAGTTTCTTACAAAACTAAACATACTCTTCCCCTATGATGCAGCAATCACGCTCTTTGTATTTACACGAATGAATTGAAAACTTATGTCCACACAAAAACCTGTGTGTGAATACTTATACCAGCTTTATTCATAGTTGCCAAGACTTGGAAGTTACCAAGACACCCTTCAGTAGGTGACTAATGAATAAACTGTGGGACATCTAGATAATAGAATGTTATTAGGACAAAAAAAAAAGAGAGAGAGAGAGAGAAATGAGTTACCAAGCCATAAAAGACATGGAGGAACCTTAGATGCACATGACTAGGTGAAAGAAGCCAGTCTGAGAAGCCTACACACCGTGTGATCCCAACTCTATGACATTCTGGAAAAGGCAAAAAAACTATAGGGACAGTGAAAAGACTAGAGGTTGTCAGAGGTTGGCGGCAGGGTGAGCAGACAGAGCACAGAGGGTTCTTAGGGCCACCGTGGGACCACTCCGTGTGACATCATGATGGACACATCCCATTATATATTTGTCCAGACACACAGACTGTGCAACCCCAGGAATGAGCCTGATATCAGCTATGGACGCTGGGTGGTGACCTGTCAGCACACTGGGACAGGTGAGCCCTCCGGTGGAAGGTCCAATATGGCGGAATAGTGGGGAGGTGGGTGTGGGGAGCGCGGGGTTATCCGGGAACTCGCTGGGCCTTCCACTCAGTTTTTCTGTAAACCTGAAGCTGCTCTAAAAAATAAAGTTTATTAATTTAAGAAAATAGTCCTTAGCATAATTAACAAAGTTGATGGATACAAGGTAAATATAGAGATACAGTTTTGTTTCTGTATGACAGCAATGAACAATTAGAAAATAAATTTTACAAAAGAATGCAATAATCCCCCCAAATCCAGCCTTTAGTACCAAATTTAGGGTAGGATGCACAAATTTCCACACAGAAAACTTTAAAATGTCAGTGAGAGAACTTAAGGAAATACTTAGAAATGGCAGCATATACAATGTCCATGGACTGAATTTCGATATTGAAAAAGGTCAAGGATTGTACATTTTTCTACATATTCCAGATGAATTCAACACTCACAGGGGAGTATGACATCCACAGATGAACAAATACGCCACTGTGGCCGCAGGGCCACCCCAGGGGCAGACCCACACCCGAGTGGAAACATGATTAATAGCATCGATGACGCTGCGGGATAGTGGAGAAGCAGCCCCCTATTAACACCGCTGGTCCCATGGGAGACCTTGTCACTGCCACCTTATCCCCTGCTTCACCCCCACACAAAACCGTTTACCAGCAGATGGTCGATCCCAGTGCGAGTGTAAACAGCCTCTGGAAGACAGCATCGGGGCCCATCTTCATGAACTGGCAACAGAGAAAGCTCCTTTCATCAGAGCGCAGACAGCACAAGCCATAAGGGAAAAGGCTGATAGATTAGGCCACATGGAAATTAATAATTTTGTTCATCCAAAGATGCAGTTAAGAGAATAAACCAACAGGTAAGAGAAAGTCCAATACAGTGGAATAAAAATTAATTACATAAACTTTAAAAACAGAGAACCAGGACAGATTTAGAGGAAAGTATGAGCAACAACACATTTGCTTGCATCCAAAAGAACAAAGATCTCCTGCAAATTCATCAGGAAGTAAAGACACCAAAGAGAAAAAGGGCAGGAGATTTAAACAGCACCCCTCAAAGGCAGGCACTGGACTGATGAATGTCCGAGGAGGCACTAAGCCTCCTTAGAAACCAGGGAAACGCTCATTAAAACGGCAATTACGTATCGGTGGAAACATACGAAAAAGGCTGACGTAAAAAAGAAATGACAGAGCCCAGTGGGCGTGCAGCAGGAGCTGAGGAGAGTGTAAGCGTGTTCATGGGCACAAGCGCCACGCCATGCCAGCCCACCTGCCCCACACTCCGCACGTCACTGCAGGGTGTCCCCAGAGGGCATGTGAATGTGACTATCAGACCAGGACAAGCAGGGGGCAGCACAGCTTCCCACCAAAATGGGACACCAAGCAAACATGCATCAAAAGTGCAACTGCTAATGAACTCTGAGGAAAGACGGAACCAAAACGAGAACAAACATATTCACACTCCAGACAGAAGCATGCTGACCTCACACACGTGATGTGAAAGGAAAGGAGAGAAATTCAAAGGAGCTGGTGCCACGTAACTCCACCCACGTGATGTTCGAAACAGGGGAGCTGATCTAAGGTGTCTGCGGAGGCGGAGAGTGTAGGAGCCGGTGTCAGGAGCCCCTGCGGGTGAGGAGGGCCTGGACTCCCCTGGGGACCAGCAGAGAGAACAGCACACACCTAAGAACTGCAGGGAGTCCATTCCTAGAAAATCCCCCGAACGCTAAGAATCCTGGAAGTTACTTTCCAATAATAACAAATCAAACTGGGAAGAGGTTAAATTTAGAAACATGAGGAAGAGGATGGTAGACACAGCCAGTCGGGGGCCAGTGACCAGGAGTGCACACACACAATGTGCCCCCGGGGAGCGGCACAACCAGGAACCAGGAAGTGACCACGTGCCCAGCATCTCACCTGACCGGGCCGGGCTATAAAGGGCCCGGGCCCAGGAGCCTCCACACCTGAACCCCTCCCTCTCTACCTGCTCCTCTGACCTGCTCCACCCTCACCCACCAGAACCATGAGCTGCTGTGGCTGTTCCGGGGGCTGTGGCTCCAGCTGCTGTGTGCCCGTGTGCTGCTGTGTGCCCGCCTGTCCCTGCTCCGGCTGTTGCAATGGGGGCTGTGGCTCCTGTGGCTCCTGTGGCTGCTGCCAGACCTGCTGCTGTGTCCCCGTTTGCTGCCGGTCCTGCTGCTGTGTCCCCATTTGCTGCCAGTCCTGCTGCTGCAAACCCTGCTGCTGCCAGTCCAGCTGCTGTGCCCCTGTGTGCTGCCAGTGCAAGATCTGAGGCTCTGGCCATATACCCCATATGGCTCTATGCTGAGCCCCCGGCCCTGACCAGTGACATACTCATACCCCGGAAGCCCATATCCTTGTCCATCATCAGGAAAGGCATCACCTGAGACTTTGGGACTCGGGCCCCGGCTCACCAGACCCTGTGTTTTCGGCCATCTTGGAGCCCCCCTCTCCACCCCCCCACACTCATATTCCAGCAGCTCTGCCTCCTTGCTGGCTTCTTGTATTCCAGCTCATCAGGGACTGAGCCTGAAGAAACCTACCCATTCCCCACTGACTCCAAAGACTAGGTTAGTGCTGTTCCTGCCAGAGGCCACCTGTCTCCCACGGCCATCACCTCCCTTCTCCTCCACCTGGAACACCTGAGCTGTGGCGGGTTCAGACCACAGGAGGCAGCCGACACACTGAGCCCCGGGGCTGCCTGCCTCCCTCCCTGCCCTTGCTCCCTAACTCCTGCTCACTGGCCTTGCCCACCAAGGTCAGACCCTGAGAAGCCCCTCAATAAACATGCTCTCCAACCACAAGCCTTGGGCTCTGGGTGATCTTGTCTGCGCCACTTTGTAGATGAAGAAACCGCCAAACACTCAGGAGTGAAAGCCGGTGAAGTTCACAGTATTTCCATGTCTCACTTGTATTTTTTTTCGAGACACCTTCCTCACAATGTGCCTTAGGGAGCGGTCCTGGTTATTCCAACAGTAACGTGGGTCAGGCTGCTTGTCAGATCGTCCTTACAGGAGGGGTTCCAGGGGATGTCCGGTGGTGCAGCCAGCATGACGTGTTGACGTGGGAAGGTTTCCTGTCTGCAGGCTGAATGCCAGGCAGGGAGCAGACACCTCCGTGGCCTTTGTCATAAGATGTTTCTGTCGTAGGAAGGACGGGGTGGGACACAGTGTACGTGGCTTCTTCTGCTGCAGACTGAGCTGTGCTTCTGAAAGGCGTTCGGCCGGAGGCTCGCCCCTGGGCCCTGTCCCACTGTGACACAAGTATCAGGTGCCTCACTGGTTACACCGGTGACAAGTGACAAGAGATTGTATCCAGCACCTGCAGCTGGAGAAAACCAAGAACCGGTTTCTTCCAGAAAGGCTGATCCTTATCACCGGGACCTGATCTTTAGATAATTTTAGTGTCATTATAATCTCATTTGCATTATGGTTACTACAATTCCCATCATGCACCTGGTGCCATGACAGTTCCTGAGGAACCAAATGAAAAATAGGCAGGAAACAGGGGGTTCCGCCCAGGGGGAGGAGATGAATGAACCACATTAATGAGATGCTACTAATTCCCACCTCCTGGGGGGATAAAAACCCGGATCGTGACTTCCATGTCTCTGAGTTCGTCCCTGCTTTCCTCTCGTGTGTACTTTCATTTTCAATAAATCACTTCCACTTTCCTGCATCTGTCTCGCTCTTGAATTCTTTCTTGCGCAGCGACAAGAACCTGATCACCGCTGTCTTGAACATCCCATGAGCCTCCAGTGAGAAAATGAGCCAGATCTTCTAAATAATTGCTAACGGAAGACAGCCTAGGCCTGGGAACTCTTGGTCCCTCAGAAATGGCTGCAACCCTCCATCGACTCCACGAGCAGTTGGGCATCTGTTGGGTACCAGGCTGCTCTGGTTCTGAGGCCACAGAAGCCAACAGCATGAAGGACCTGCTCTCTAGGTCCTGGTCTTCTGGAAGGAAGAGGACACAGGCAGCACGGGAGCAGTGCTGGGTGATGGAGAGCTCTGAGATGCAGCTGAGAAACTGGGGCAGAAGCTGGGAAAATGCAGGAGCGGACCCCTGGGCATGTCCCCATGCCACCTGCCATGCCACACCCCAGGGAGAAAAGACACCTCGGCATCTGGGGGAGTAGGTGTGACAGTGCTCCTGCACCACCCTAGTCCAGAGTAAGGCTGCTCCCTGAGGCCGCCCGTAGATGGGTTCCAGTTCATGACAAAATTCTCCCACCCACAGAAAAACTAGAACAAAAGTATGAGTTTCATAAAGTTAAATATGTTCAATGTAAAGGGCTGCCATTTACACTGAGAGTCTGCCTTTGCTAATTGTGGATGCTAAAATCTCCTTAAATTATACTGATTTCCATGAGAGGTGCTTTTTCTTGTCCTTATTGGCAAAATTAAAATCTATCAACAATGAGACAGTCCCTAGCACGATTTTTTTTATATGTCCATGAAATTCAGAACCCTAGAAACCACTCCCTTGGGCCTAACTCTCCCCCAAATGCAAAAACCTCTCAGATAATATGGTGGCTTTCTTGATTTACTGGTGAATCCACTTTGAAATAGGCAAATACAATATGTATATTCCCAGAAAAGCACCAAGAGCACAAGCAACAAAAGAAAAAATAGATAAATTGGAGAGTTGGGTCCAAGATGGCAGATAAGGTAAATGCTATGCCTACTGCCTGCCAGGATCACACCAAAATTAGAAACAAATTATAGAACAATCAACCTCAGAATCATCTGAAGACTAACTGACCAGAACCCCTATAACTAAGGATATAAAGAAGGGGCCACATCAAGGCTGGTAGGAAAGACAGAGATGCAAAACGGGCTGATACCAAACCCACAGATCGTGGTTGAACACCAGGAGGGACACCTCAGTGGTGGAGGTCCCCCATGAAGATGGAGGGGCCCCAGTCCCACACTGGTCTCTCCAGCTCAGGGATCTTGTGCTGGAAAGAGGAATCCCCACAACATCTGGCCATGAAATCCAGCCCATCCATGGACTCTGTCTGCCCATCCTGATGAGACGGAAGGCAGCTGAAAATCCAGACACCCTCTTAAAGGGCCTGCAAACAGATTCCCTGACTTGCAAATACTCACCTTGTCTCTGGTAGAGGGGCGGCAACTCGAGAGGCACCGGAGATGGATAAGGAAACCTGAGCTGTGTGGCTTTAGGCCGAGGGCTAGATGGACAGCAGTCATGATCTTTGTGTGGAGTCTGCCTCACATGTAGTCATCAGGAGGGCACATCTTTTCCATGTTGACCCCCCCACACATACACAAACAAAGGACTAAATCTGAGACCACATTGGTCTGGTGAAACCCACATGTGCACCACCTTGGTGACACTCTACGTCTCTGCCCCACACAGCTTATACTGGCTACTGAGTGGCTGGCTCACCCCACAGGCTGCAAAGGCCTTTTATAGTAGCAGATGTCCCACAGCTTTCCAGAGAACTTTTGGTGGTGGGCAGTGAGCCATGACCTGCACCAAAGCCTCTCTTGGGTAGTTCTTGGGAACCTGCGAGCCTCAGGCAAGCAGTGTCTGGCTGTGGTGTTCTCAGAGTGTTTTGTAAAGTCATCACAGACCAGGAACTGGCACAAGAACTGAATCTGCATTAACATTGCAAAAACCACAAGCCATACCCCGACACTCCCTAGGACCACACCCCACCCAGATAGTGCTTCATTGCCAAAGGCACTCTTAACACCAGGTCAACCAGCCCGGGGCTCTTTCAATGGCTGGGCCTTATGGGAAGCTGGCAGGTAGCAATTAACCTAGGGGGCCCTGGGCCTTTTGCTAAGCTGCCCCAAGCCCAATACTGGTGGCAGCTGGCCTTGGTTCACAGCGAGGCCACCCCCACAGACCTCCAGGTCCAGCACAGGCAGCAGCCAACCTCATATACCTTTGTGGGTCCTACTAGGTAATTGTGGGCCAGTGACAGGCGGGCTGAAATTGGCCTGCATGGGAGCCCTGCCATAGAGACATCAGAAACAACACACCTGAAGGCCAGATCAGACCACACTAGAGCACTACCTGGTTAGCCCCACAGGCAGCACACCCAAAGGGGGGGTCTCAACACGCACAAAAACCCACAGGGGCGAAGCCTCCTCTGAGAGGTCAGTTCCCACACAGCAACTCATACACTGTGGGCGTAGCTAATGCTCAGTTAGTCAGCCTGGGAGTCAGTCACACCCACTGATGCACCAAAAGCAATCAAGGCTCAACTACAACATGGGAACACACACAACACACAAAAGGGACAATCCTGGAACACAGGAGATCAGGGAGCCTGGACCATTGGACCACATGGGACACATACTACATAAGGCAACCCAGCAAAGACTGAGAGACACAGGATATCTAACTAATACATAAAAACAATTGCAGACAGGCAGGTATAATGAGTAAACAAAGAAACATGTCCCCCAAAAAAGAACAGGAGAAAACCTCCAGAAACAGAACTAAACAAAATGGAGGCAACCAACCTACCACAGACAGAGTTTAAAATACTGGTTATAGGGCCAGACAAGGGGATCATTGGTTAAGATTTGGCTTGGGAGCATGAGCTCTGAGCAGCAGGGCCCCGGTTCAGAACCCACATGAGCCAGTGACACTGTGTCCTCTACAGCTAAGATGGTGAACAACAGCTTGACCTGGAGCTGGGCTGCCGTGAGTTGCCGGCGATGGCATAGGTTGCAGTGGGCTGCCGTAGCTGTCGTGTGCAGCTGTCCAATCTGCCTCAGCTGAGAGGAGCACAATGATCACCAACATGGGCCAGTGAAGCAACGTTCTCTGCAACTAGACTGAAGAACAAAAGGACAGCAACTTGTCTGTTCCACTTCCCTGATTCCCCAACACTGTTCTCTCCCCCAACTCTCCAATAAAATCTTTAAAAAAAACAAACAAGGGCCGGCCGAGTGGCGCAGTGGTTAAGTGCTGGCTTGGGAAGCCAGCGGCCCGGGTTCAGTCCCACATATGAGGGCCAGTGACACTGCCCTAAAACAAACAAACAAACAAACAAACAAACCACTGGTTATAAGGATGCTCAAGGAACTTAGTGAGAACTTCAACAAAGAGCTAGTAAGCATAAAGAAGGACATAGAAACCATAAAAAATAACCAGTTAGAAATAAAGAACACAAGAACTGAAATGAATAATGCACTAGAAGGAATGAACAGTAGATTAGATGAAGCAGAGGATCAAATCAGTAATTTGGAAAACAAGGTAGCAGAAAACATCCAATCAGAACAATGAAAAGAAAAAGGAATGAAAAACAATGAAGATAGTTTAAGAGACCGGTGGGACAACATCAACGTAACAACAGTCACATCACAGGGGTATCAGGAGAAGAAAAGGAGCAAGGGATCAAGAACATATTTGAAGAAATACACAGTGCCTGAAAACTTCCCTAACCTGGTGAAGGAAATAGACATACAAGTCCAGGAAGCACAGAAAATCCCAAACAAGATAAACTCAAACAGGCCCACACCAAGACACATCATATGTAAAACAGCAAAGGTTAAAGAAAAAGAGAGAATACTAAAAGCAGCAAAGAAAGACAACTAGTAACTTATAAGGGAGCTCCCATAAGACTATCAGCTGGTTTCTCAACAGAAGCTTTGCAAGCCAGAAGGGAGTGGCAAGAAATATTCAAAGTAATGAAAAACAGGGGGCTACAACCAAGACTACTCTACCCAGCAAGGCTATCATTTAAAATTGAAGGAGCGATAACAGGCTTCCCAAACAAGAAAAAACTAAAGGAATTCATTACCACCAAGCCAGTATTACAAAAAATGTTGAAAGGAATTCTTTAAGCAAAAGAAAGGACAAACAAATGGAGATCAAAAATATGAATAATAAAATGACAATAACTATATACCTATCAATAATCACTTTAAATGTAAATAGATTAAATGCTCCAATCAAAAGACATAGAGTAGCTGAGTGGATAAGAAAACAAGACCCTTACTTATGCTGCCTACAAAAGACACCCCCCCTCAGATCAAAAGAAACACATAGGCTGAAAGTAAAGGGATGGAAAAATGTATTTCACACAAATGGAAATGTGCAAAAAGATGGAGTAGCAATACTTATATCTGACAAAATAGACTTTAAAATGAAGACTATAGGGCCGGCTGAGTGGCACATTGGTTAGGAGCTGGCTTGGGAGGCCAGCTCTGAGCAGGAGAGCCCTGGTTTGGATCCCACATATGAGGGCCAGTGACACTGCCCTCTATAGCTAAGGTGGTGAACAACAGCTCCACCTGGTTGCCTCTATAGCTAAGATGGCCGGCGATGGTGTGGGCTGCAGCCCCTGCTGCAGTGGGCTGCCATAGGCTACAGTGAGTGGCCGGCAGCCAGTGTGAGCTGCCAAGAGCAGCCGTGAGCAGCCATCCAGAGGCTGGCGATGGATCTGCCTCACATGGGAAGAGCGCAATGATAATACCAACATGGGCCAGTGCAGCAACGTCCTCTACAACTAAACTGAAGAACAAAAAAGGACCACAAATTGTCTGTTCTCCTCCCCCAATTCCCCAATAAAAATCTTAAAAAAAAAAAAAATGAAGACCATAATGAAAGACAAAGAAGAAAATTAATAATAAAGAGATCAACCCAACAAGAAGATACTACTCTAGTAAACATTTATGTACCCAACAAAGGAGTACCTAATATATAAAATATATAAATATATAAACAATATTGACTGGGCCGGCCAAGTGGCATGGTAGTTAAGAGCTGGCTTGTGATGCCAGCGGCCCTGGTTTGGATCCCACATATGAGGACCAGTGACACTGCCCTCTTTAAAAAAAAAAAAATATATTGACTGACATAAAGGCAGAGATCAACAGTAATACAATCATAGTAGGGGACTTTAACACCACACTTACACCAAGGGACAGATCTTCCGGATAGGAAATAAATACAGAAACAGCAGCCTTAAATGACAAACTAGACCAGATGGATTTAATTGATATCTTTAAAGCATTTCACCCCAAAGAAGCAGAACATATATTCTTTTCAAGTGCACATGTAATATTTTCCAAGGTAGACCATATGTTAGGCCACAAAACAAGTCTCAATTAATTTAAGATTGAAATCATGTCAAGCATTGTCTCTGACCACAGTGGCATGAAACTAGAAACCAATTACAAGAAAAAAACTGAAAAACACACAAATACATGAAGGATAATTAACATGCTACTAAACAATGAATGGGTCAACAATGAGATCAAGGAAGAAATCAAAAGATACCTGAAGACAAATGAAAATGAAAACACAATGACCCAAATTATATGGCACACAGCAAAAGCAGTCCTAAGAAGGAAATTCATAGTAATGCAGGCCTGCTTTAAGAATCAAGAGGACCAGCCAAGTGGCTTATTGGTGAGGAGCTGGCTTGGGATGCCAGTTCTGAGCAGCAGGGCCCTGGTTCGGATCTCACATATGAGGGCCAGTGACACTGCCCTCTACAGCTAAGATAGTGAACAACAGCTCCACCTGGTTGCCTCTATAGCTAAGATGGCCGGTGACAGTGTGGGCTGCAACCCCTGCTGCAGTGGGCTGCCATAGGCTACAGTGAGTGGCCAGCAGCCAGCGTGAGAGGCCAAGAGATGCTGTGAGTGGCCATCCAGAGGCCGGCGAGTGACTGCCTCACCCAGGAAGAATGCAATGACAATACCAACATGGGCCAGTGAAGCAATGTCTTTCACAACTAGACAGAAGAACAAAAAAGGACTGCAACTTGTCTGTTCCCCTCCCCCAATTCCCCAATTCCCCAATAAAATCTTTAAAAAAAAATCAAGAAAAATCTCAAATCAACAGCCTATCTTTACAATTAAGGGAACTGGAAAAAGAACATCAAACAAAGACCAAAGTGAGTACAGGAAGGAAATAATAAAGATCAGAGCAGAGATAAATGAAATATAGACTAGAAATATTAAAAATACAAAAGATCAATGAAACCAAGACAAAATTGACAATCTCTTAACCAGATTCATCAAGAAAAAAGAGAGCGGGCCCAAATTAAATCAGAAATGAAAGAGAAGTGACAACAGACAACACAGAAATACCCCCCAAAATTTTTTTTCGGAAAATACTACAAGCAATTATACACCAACAAATTGAACAATCTGAAAGAAATAGATATATTCCTATAAGCATACAATCTTCCAAGGCCGAATCAAGAAGAAACAGAAAATCTGAACAAATCGATTACTACCAATGAAATTGAATCAGTAATCCACAAGCTCCCAACAAACAAAAGTCCTGGACAAGATGGCTTCACAGGTGAATTTTACTAAACATTCAAAAAAGAATTAAAACCTGTTCTCAAACTATTCCAAAAAAATCCAAGAGGAGGGAAGGCTCCTATGCTCATTTTACACGGCCACCATTACCCTGATTCCAAAACCAGACAGACATTACAGAAAAAGAAACTATAGGCTGATACCCCTAATGAACATAGATGCAAAAATCCTTAAAATATTAGCAAGCTAAATTCAGCAATACATTAAAAAAATCATACACCATGATCACATGGGATTTATTCCTGGGATGCAAGGGTTCAACATCCACAAATCAATTAACATGATTCACCACATAAACAAAATTAAAGATAAAAATCACATGATATCAATAGACATAGAAAAAGCATTTGACAAAATACAGTATCATTTATTATTTTAAAAAATCTCATAACAAAGTGAGAATAGATGGAACATACGTCAACGTAATAAAGGCCATATATGACAAACCCACAGTTAACATCCTACTCAACAAGTAAAAGCTAAAAGTGGTCTCCTTACTGTCATGAACAAGACAAGGATTTCCACTTTTACCACTTTTATTCAACATAGTACTGGACGTCCCAGCCACAGGAATCAGAAAAGAGAAAGAAATAATAATCATCCAAATTGGAAAGGAAGAAGTAAAACTGTCATTATTTGCAGATGACATGATACTACATAGAGAAAACCCTAAAGATTCCACCAAAAAAATTATTAGAACTGAAAAATGAATTTAGTAAAGTAGCAGGATACAAAATTAATATTTGGAAATCGGTTGCATTTTTATACACCAATAACAAACTATCAGAAACAGAAATTAAGAAAACAATCCCATTTATAATTGCATTATCCACAAAAAAAAAATACTTAGGAATAAATTTAACCAAGGGAGGAAAGGATCTGTATGCAGAAAATTATAAGACATTGAAGAGAGAAATTAAAGAAGATGTAAATAAATGGAAATATATACTATGTTCATGGATAGGAAGAATTAATATAGTTAAAATGTCCATACTGCTGAAAGCACTATATAGAATCAATGCAATCCCTATCAAAATACCAATGGCATTTTCAAAGGACTAGAACAAATAATCCAAAATTTATATGGAACCATGAAAGACCCCTAACAGCCATGGCAATCCTGAGAAAAAAGAACAAAGTTGAAGGTATCACGCTACCTGACATGAAATTATACTACAAAGCCATAGTAATCAAAACAGCATGGTATTGGCATAGAAACAGACAAAAAGATCAATGGAACACAATAGAGAGCCTAAAAATAAAATAAATCCATGCCTATATGGTCATTTAATCTATGACAAAGGAGGCAAGAATTTACATTGGGGTAAAGACAGTCTATTCAATAAATGGTGCTGGGGAAACTGGACAGATACATGCAAAAAAGTGAAATTGGACCACATATTTTCCCCATATACAAGAATAAACTCAAAATTAATTAAAGATTTAAATGTAAGACCCAAAACCATAAAACTTCTACAAGAATATATAGGCAGTAAACGCTCAGCCAATACCCTTAGTAATATTTTTACTGATACATCTCCTTGGGCAAGGGAAACAATAGAAAAAATAAACACATGGGACTACATCAAATTAAAAAGTTTTTTTCATAGCAAAGGTGACCATCAACAAAACAAAAAGACATCCTACTGAATGGGAGGAGATACTTGTCAATGATATATCAGATAAGGGATTAATATCCAAAATTTATAAAAAACGCATACAACTGAACACCAAAAAAAACAAACTCCAATTTAAAAAATGGGCAGAGGACCTGAACAGACATTTCTCCAAAGGGGACACACAGATGGCCAATAGACCTATGAAAACATGCTCAGGAGGGCCGGCCGAGTGGCGTGGTGGTTAAGCGCTGGCTTTGGGAAGCCAGCGGCCCCGGTTCGGTCCCACATATGAGGGCCGGTGACACAGCCCTCAAAAAAAAAACAAAAAAAAAACATGCTCAGAAGATCCAAGATGACGGAGCAGATAAGGGCTGTGCTGGCCTCATCCCAAGAACACATTAAAATTACAAATAAATTATAGAACAGTCAACCTGGAGAACCATCTGAAGTCTAGCTGAACAGAAGTCAGTTAACTAACAATATGAAGAAGCCACGTTGAGGCTGGTAGGAGTGGTGCAGATATGGAATGGGCCCCACACCTGCGTGTGGCAGATGAAAATCACGAGAGGTTTCTCAGCTGCAGAGCTTCCCCACCAAGAGTGAGGGACCTCTGCCCCACACACCAGACTCCCCAGCCCAGAGTACGGGTGCTGGGAAGAGGAGGCCCCCCCAACATCTGGCTGTGAAATACAGTGGGGATTCCGACCATGGGGAGGGATGGAAGGTGACGGGAAACCCAGGCGTCCTCTTAAATGGCCTGCACACAGACTCACTCGCTCTCAGGCACTCACCTTGGGCTCCAGTGGCGGAACAGTGACCCAGGGGGCCTCCGAGGCATATGGGGTGCAGACCGCAGTGTGGGGCTTTGAGGCAAGAGAGCTGGGGGACAGTGGGCATTTTCCCTGTGAGGAGACCTTCTCCTGTGCAGCAGGCAGACAGGCACCATCTTTCCTCTGTTGAGCCCGCGCCCTGCGCTTATGGCCAAATCTGACTCTGATTGGCCCGTGAGTTTCGGGGCTCTGCTCTGCTGACTCACTGGGCACAGGGACACTCTCCAGGGAAGCAGCCAGCTCCTGCCACATTGCACTCTTTCTCAGAAAACTATCAGAGTCTTTGGGCCCCAGGCAGGCGGTGACTGGCCTTAGCGTGCTCTGAGACTTGCTGAGTAGCTCCAGGCTCAGCACTGGCACCAAACCAGAGTCTACATTAACCTGGTGACCACACCTCTTCCCATGCTAGTGACTCCCTGAGAGCTGTCTCATCCAACTTGTGCACCACACAGGCTTTATTAGGGGCTGGACCTTAGGCTTTGGGATGGCCTGGCTTTTTGCTGAGCTACCCCAGGCCTGGTACTGGAGGCAGACGTCCTCGGTTTACATTGTGGCCTCTTCCACATGCCTCCAACTTGAAGTGCAGACAGTGAATAACCGTGGATCACTTTGTAGTTCCTACCAGGTAGCCCATGGCTTGTCACAGGCAGAGGCTGTGCCCCAGAAGCAGCATACTTGGAGATTATGGTCTGCAGCCCACAGCAGAGCACCACCCAATTAGCTCCACAACAGGCACACACAACGGGCGGTCTCAACAGGCTCCAGAGCCCACTGGGGGGAATCCCACTCAATGGGGTAAAGCCCCCCACACCGCAGCCCATAAGCTGTGAATGTGGCCAAACCCAAACACTACATCGAGGGAACCTGTGCATCCATATGCTCATTGCAGCATTGTTTACAATGGCCAAGATGTGGCGGCAGCCTGGGTGCCCATCCATGGAAGAATGGATAAAGAGGAGGGGTTTCATATACACAGTGAATATTGCTCAGCCATGGATGGGAATGGGTTCTTGCCATCTGCAGCAGCATGGTTGGACCTGGAGGGTACTGTGCTGAGTGGAGTATGTCAGACAGAGAAAGACAGATGCAATGTGATTCCGCTTATATATGGAATCTAAAGAACAAAATTAACAAAACAGAAACAAACTCATAGATATAGAGAACATTTTGATGGTTGCCAGATGGGAGGGGCGTTGGGGATGTGGGTGAAAAGGGGGAAGGGATTAAGAAGTACATATTGGTTGTTACACAATAATCATGGGGATGTAGAGTGGAGCATAAGGAAGATAGTCAATAATGTTGTAATAACTATGAATGAGGTCAGATGGGGACTAGATTCATCAGGGTGATAGATGGGACGGGGTGGGGGACAGGATGGAAAAGGCGAAGGGGTTAAGAAGTACAAATTGGCAGTTACAAAACAGTCATAGGGATGTAAAGTAAAGCATAAGGAATATAGTCAATGATATGGTAATGACTATGTATAATGCCAGGTGGGTATTAGAGTAGTCAGGGGGCGTCACTTCTTAAATTATATAAGTGTCAAACCACTACACTGCATGCCTGAAATTAGTACAAAATAACATTGAATGTCAACTGTAATTGAAAAAATTAAAAAGGAGTAGAAAAGTGAAGGGGATTAAGGGATCCAAATTCCCAGGTATAAAATAAGTAAGTCATGGGGATATAATGTACAGCATGGGGAATAGAGTCAATAATATTGTGACAGTATGGGACGGTGTCAGGTGGTTCCTGGACTTATTATGGTGATCACTTCTTTAGGTATGTAAATGTTGAATAACTATGGTGTACACCTGAAACTACTATAATATTGTTAGCTATATTTTTAATACAATTTTTTTTAAAAAAATAAAAGGACATGCTGACCATTTACTCAAAATCTTTTTTTAAAAAGATGCTCAAAGGGCCGGCCAAGTGGCGCGGTGGTTAGGCGCTGGCTTGGGAAGCCAGCGGCCCTGGTTCGGCCCCACATATGAGGGCCAATGACACTGCCCTCAAAAAACTAAATAAATAAAAATAAAAATAAATAAAAAATAAAAAGATGCTCAATATCACTATTTTGCAGAAACATGCAAATAAAAACCACAATGAGATATCACCTCACACCTGTCAAAATAGCCATCATCAATAAATCAATAAACAATAAGTGGGGCAAGGATATGGAGAAAAGGGAACCATTGTGTACTGTTGGTGGGATTGCAAATTGGTGCAGCCACTATGAAACACAGTATTAAGGTTCCTCAAAAAATTAAAAATAGAACTACCTCATGACCCAGCAATTCCACTTCTGGGTATTTATCCAAAAAAAATCCAAAACACTAGTTTGAAAAAATATATGCACCCCTATGTTTATTGCAGCATTATTCACAATAGCCAAGACTTGGAAACAACCAAAATGCCCATCAATAGATGACTGGATTAAGAAACAGAGGTACATTTACACAAGGGACTATTACTCTGCCATTAAAAAAAAATGAAATCTTACCATCTGCAACAACGTGGATGGACCTAGAGAGTATTATGCTACGTGAAATGAGTCAGACTTAGAAAGACAAATACCATATGATCTCACTGATATGTGGGATCTAAGGAACAGAACAAATGAACAAACAAAACAGAAATAGACTCGTAGATACAGAAACCAAATTGGTGGTTGCTATAACAGATGGGAGGGGGACAGGAGGGTGGGGAGAAAGGTGAAGGCATTAGGAAGTACAAATTGGTAGTCACAAAGTAGTCACGGGGACAGGAAATACAGTATGGGGAATATAGTCAATAATGTTGTAAAAACTATGTATGATGCCAGACGAGTACCAGACTTATCACCTCATAAATTATATAAAAGGGAGATCATCTCATAAATCATATATAAAAAAAATTATGAGGGAGTTCACCTCATAAACTATATAAAAGCCTAGCTATTTCACTGTACACCTGAAACTAATATAAAATAATAGTGAATGTCAACTATAATTAAAAGAATATATAGTCAGGATGTGAAGGACAGCCCAGGGAACATAGTCAATGGCATGGTAACAGCCGTGTACGGAGTCAGAGGGGTCGGCTTGGTGGGGTGGTCACTCTGTGAGGGGTATAAACGTCTAATCATTAGGTTGTTTTATACACCTGAATTAAAAAAAAAAGAGGCAGAAAAATTAAAGAAGATTCATGTCTGAAAGTAGATTTTTATGAACCAGAAAGAAAATGAGGATTTTCCTCACTTGCTGAAGTACTTGGGGATGCTTGTAACAGATTATTAACAATGGCTCAGGGGCTGGGTGAAAAAGGTGAAAGGGATTAAGAAGTGCAAATTGCCAGTTACAAAAACAGTCAAGGGGATGTGAAGTACAGCATAAGGAATATAGTCAATAATGTTGTAATAACTATGTACGATGTTTGATGGGCACTAGATTTATTGGGGTGATCACTTCATGAGTTATATAAATGTCTGATCACTATGTTGTACACTTGAAACCAATTTAGAATGATAGAACGTCAACTATAATTTAAAAATAAATTTAAAAAAAAAACTGTGTCATCTCTGGGTGACAGGACTTAGGGATAATTTTTAAAATACTTTTTAACTTGTCCAATTTTCCTACAATGAACATGCATTTTTCTTTTGTAATAAGAGCTGTTTAAATGCTTAAATTGGACTCCATCAGAATTAAAAATTTTTATGCATCGGGCCGGCCGAGTGGCATGGTGGTTGGGCGCTGGTTTGGGAGGCCAGCGGCCCCGGTTCGGGTCCCACATGTGAGGGCCAGTGACACTGCCCTCAAAAAAAAAAAATTTATGCATCAAAGAACATTATGAAAAAAGTTCAAAGACAATCAGCAGAATGTGAGAAAGTGTTTACAAATCACAGATCTGGTCAGGGTCTAGTATCCAAAATATATAACTAGTATCTAAAATATATAACTCTTACAACTCAAAAATAAAAATACGAATTAAAAAGCATGCAAAGGATCTTAGTAGTATCTTAATAAAGGGTCTTAATAAAAGGAACTTCTTCTCCAAAAGAAATATGCAAAGGGCCAGCAAGCACAGGAAAAGGCTCTAATGTCAGCAGGCATCAGGTCATGCACATCAAACTATTTCACACCCACAAGGACGGCTGTAATGGAAAAGGTCAGATAATACCAAGTGTTACATGGACGTGGTCTTCAAACACTGCTGCTGGGCATAGAAATTGGTTCTGTCGCTGCAGAAAACAGCTTGGCAGCTCCTTGAAAAGTTAAACATGGTGTTATCATGTGGCCAGCAATTCTGCTCCAAGCTGTTGACCCAAGAGAAATGAAAACATGTGTCCACAGAAAACGTGTACAAACCTTCCCAGCAGCGCCATTCGCAGTGGGCAGTAGGTGGAAACAAGCCGATGTCCATCAACAGATGATGGGTAAACAAAAAACAAAATCGGCATACGACAGGCATTATTCACAAATAATACATCATAAAGGGGAATGAAACGGTGTAGATGCTACAGCATGGATGAGCCTCAACACATTATGCTCGATGAAAGAAGCCAGTCACAAGAGACTGCATGGTGGCCTAATCCTTCATGCAAAATTCCCAGAATAGGCAAACCTCTGCAGACAGAGAGTCACCAAGGCTGGTGATTAATGGGGAGCCTCTGGTGCCCCACACTCCCACCCTACGGAGCGAAGCTAAGGAGGAAGCCGACTCCGTGCTGGGAGAACAGCTGCTGGATGAGTGGAGGGGACGCCAGATGCTGGGACATCTTCAGAAATACTCACGCCCGGGAGTGATCCCCTTCGACGAACAGGGATGGGGATAATGGTCCTTATTTGGGTTGTAAACGAGAGGGTGTCCCCATACAGCTGACACGGGCATAGGTAAACAAAGGCAACATAAACGCACGTATGCGCAGTCCTGCTGACAGAACTCAGCCCCCATGGTCTGTAGGCGACAGAATTGTGGAAATTAGTTTTCTCTTTAGGTTTTATTGTTTCCAGTAAAGACCATGGATGACTTTTAAAACCTAAATATGCAAGATTAGTATTTTCAGGGACAGGTCAAGAGAGTCATGCAAATGCATCTGGGTGGACCTTGTCACCGGTAGGTCACCTGTGGTCAGCAGGGAGGGCGGGTGACCAGCACCCTGGGGCTCCTGGGGAAACATAGGCAGTCTAGAGCCAAGGTTCTAATTATAGGGGCCAAAACAAAGGGGAAGAGGACAGATTTAGGAAACAAAAAAAGAGTGCTCACCCAGCGGGAGAGAAAACATAGGGCTTCCAAAAATCGTATAAATAGTCACAAGGAAGTAACCATGTGCCCCATGTCACCTGACCGGGCAGGGCTATAAAGGGCCCGGGCCCAGGAGCCTCCACACCTGAACCCCTCCCTCTCTACCTGCTCCTCTGACCTGCTCCACCCTCACCCACCAGAACCATGAGCTGCTGTGGCTGTTCCGGGGGCTGTGGCTCCAGCTGCTGTGTGCCCGTGTGCTGCTGTGTGCCCGCCTGTCCCTGCTCCGGCTGTTGCAAAGGGGGCTGTGGCTCCTGTGGGGGCTGCAAGGGGGGCTGTGGGCCCTGTGGGGGCTGCAAGGGGGGCTGTGGCTCCTGTGGGGGCTGCAAGGGGGGCTGTGGCTCCTGTGGGGGCTGCAAGGGGGGCTGTGGCTCCTGTGGGGGCTGCAAGGGGGGCTGTGGCTCCTGTGGGGGCTGCAAGGGGGGCTGTGGCTCCTGTGGTTCCTGTGGCTGCTGCCAGACCTGCTGCTGTGTCCCCGTTTGCTGCCGGTCCTGCTGCTGTGTCCCCGTTTGCTGCCAGTCCTGCTGCTGCAAACCCTGCTGCTGCCAGTCTGGCTGCTGTGCCCCCGTGTGCTGCCAGTGCAAGATCTGAGGCTGTGGCACAGCCCTTTGGTCTTCAGTGTGTGGTGAGACCCCTGTTCTCGTGGATTCCTGAATCTGCTTCTTCCACGTCCTGCCTGAGGCACCAGGACCTTCTACTCGTCATTTACTTGCACGTCCCCCTCCATGGCTCAGTCCCCGGCCCTCTTACCCTTCTCACTCAGGAGCAGCCTGTTTCCTGGTCCCTGGAGATGCCTCTGCTTAGAGGTAGGTGACAGCCGAGTGCTGCGATCCATCCTTCTGACTGAGGAGTGAGCCATTGCGTGCCCTCCCCCCGGGCAGGCTGACAGGTAAAGTCGGACCCCACAAAGCCAGGTGCATGTTTGTGGGTGACCCCAAAGGCTGCTGTAACCTGGCGTCTCATCCATGGGGACCCTGGGTCCCATCCGCCGTGTCCCCCTTCTGTGACCTGCCTCCCCCTAGAAGAGTTTCCTTCTTCCTGTTGCCTCCAAGTTCATCTGTTTAAAATAACAACTAAATTTCCCTTTAATAAAACTTCTCCTGTCTCAGGAAGAAAACTGTATATTTGGTGCAATTCTTTCTTCTCCCCCTTGTCCCTGTGTGGTGACAAATCAATACTTCCTGGTAACTATGCCTTGGGATCTGTCACCTCTGCTGGGACAGTCATACCAGAATGCCTGGCATGGTCATGAAGACCCATCCATTGACTTCTATCTTTCCAGTGGCCACCAACTGTCATTGCCCAGTCTGCCTCCAGGATGAGAGGACAGCCGGGCACTGGGTACCCGCCAGGGGAGGTGCCAATGAGCAGGGACTTGGCGTGAGCACTCAGCTGAGTGAGGGACGACGGCCACCCTCCTCCCGCCCTCCTCCCCAGGTCCCAGTCCATGAATGCTGGTCCTTGGAGGGAACCCAAGGAGTAAAGCACAAGGACCCCCTCTGCATTAAGCCACAGTCCACCTTTGATTCAAATACAAAGTTAAAATTTAGAAGTTAGAGTGAAGAGTTGGGGCACTGCTCCAGGACCATGGAAACCAGTGTCCCGACAGGAAAAGCAAGGTCACGTGGCACGTTTGGGAGAAGCTCTGAGGGTCGGCATCAGGACCGTTCTCCGAGCAGGTCACCTAGGCGAGGTTTCAGAAATGACACCATTTCTGGGGAGGAGGGGACAAAAGTTATCTGAGGAAGTTCTCTAGCCAAATGAACATGGAATAAAAAGATAGAGAAAAATACAAAAACCAGCAACATTGGTGAGCAATGGATTCCAATGAAATGTACAGTGGGCCTGCCAAGTGGAGCGTTGGTTAAGAGTTGGCTTGGGAGTGCCAGCTCTGAGCAGCAGGGCCACCGGTTCGGATCCCATATGAGGGTCAGTGACACTGAGCCCTCTACAGCTAAGATGGCAAAGAACAGCTCGACCTGGAGCTGGGCTGCTGTGAGTCACCAGCAACGAAGTAGGCTGCAGTGGGTTGCAGTGGGCTGCTGTGAGATACTGTGAGTGGCTGACAGCCAGCATGAGCTGCTGTGAGCAACCGTGAGCGGCCATCCAATGGCTGGCAACCAATCTGCCTCAGCCAGGAAGAGCGCAATGATCACAACACCAACATGGACCAGTGAAGCGTTGTCTTCTACAACTAGACTGAAGAACAAAAGGACAGCAGCTTGTCTGTTCCCCTTCCCCGATTCCTCAACACCGTTCCCCTCCCCCAATTCCCCAATAAAAGCTTTAAAAAATAAAAAGACATACAGAGAAATCTAAGTAACTGTTGGTAACAGGGTGGAGAAAGCGAGTATAATTTTGAAGAAAGGATTCCTGAGAAAAAAGAGACAAAAGGGGGTGTGGAACCAAAATCATCTAGAAATTAAATTTTGGACTTTTCAACCACATATAGGAGGCGAGAAGAGGGAATAAAAGTATGTCAGTGGTCTCACCTAACTGGGGGACATTGTTTGTTTGATGATGTTGAAAGAAAATACAGTTTAAGATATTTTAGTCAAAAACTCAAATTCTAGAAAGGGGAATCTAGAAAGATGGTGGAAGCATGGTTGTTGTATATTCCTAAATCCACACAAAAAATAGACAAAGCAACTAGGTAGGACCCGAATTCATGGTAAAACTTTATAACCAAACCAGGCGAACCCCAAAGTATGGATTTCCAAGAGTCACAAGTCCTCAGTGGTATCAGATCTGTGCAGGAGAAAACAAAGTAAGATTTCATGCACCTGAGAACAGGAGGACCTCAAAGGAGCTAACAGGGATTTGTCAGAAAACATGGTCCCATCCTGAGCTCAGAGCCTGAAACTAGGGGGTCTTCCTTCCAGTGGGGAGTGGGTGCAAACCCCAGGTAAGTTGTCACGACCAGTACGGCATGCCCTGGAACAGACCACAATGCAGCCCACTATTCAAAACAAGCTGATAAACGATAGGAAAAACATCCACAGAACATACATGAACAATATGAGCAGAAATAGAATGTTTGAGACATGAGGTGACAGCATTCAAGGGACAATTAGAGACAGAAGAAAAATCATTTCCAAAGTACAGACTGAAAGGGAAGGATCACAAGAGCATATGAGCACAACAAATTTTAAAAGCCAAAAAGAACGGAAGAAAGAGATAGAAAGGATTCAAGAGAAAGTGACAAAGACTGAAAGTGGGCAAAGACCCAACATATGAATAGAAGGAGCCCCTTAAGAAGAAAACCAAAGTTGTGTATGACACTCACACGGTGACAGGGATGAAAGAGAATAAGGAAAAGGCACTAATAGATCCAAAGGAATGTAAGGAAAGAGAGAAAAGAAATACAGACCATTGATGCAATATTAAATACAAGATACAATGGTGGATTTAACCCAAATGTGTCAGAAATTACATTAAAAGTAAATAGGCCAGGGCCGGCCGAGTGGCGCGGTGGTTAAGCGCTGGCTTCGGAAGCCAGCGGCCCCGGTTCGGGTCCCACATGTGAAGGCAGGTGACACTGCCCTCAAAAAAAAAAAAAAAAGTAAATAGGCCAAATGGGCCAATTTAAATACAAAGATTCTCAAACTAGATTTTTAAAAATCTAACTGCAGGGCCGGCTGAGTGGCTCAGCTGGTTAAGAGCTAGCTTAAGAGCATGAGCTCTGAGCAAGAGGGCCACCAGTTCAATTCCCACATGGGCCAGTGATGCTGCGCCCGAGCTGAGCTGTTGCTGAGCTGCCAACAGGTGGCAGGATGGCTCAGCTGGTGAGAGCACGTGTTCCTAACAACATTGCCTGTTCAATGGTGGCTACTCCCACCCACAACTAAGCCTGAACTCAGCACCTTGAGCTTAGAGGCCATGAGCTGCCCATGGGCAGCCAGATGGCGACTGGCGCCCTCCACAACTAAGATTGAGAACAACTTGGCTGCTCCTCCACCCCAATTCCCAACACTGTTCCCCTCCCCCAGTCAGTCCCCTACACAATCCAACTACACGCAAATCCAAAAGCTAAGTTTAAACATAAGGACACAGAAAGGTTAAAAAATAGAAAAGTTAAAAATGAAAGGATGGGGCAGCCGGAGGGCTCTGTTGGTTAGAGCACGTGCTCTTAACAATAAGATTGCTGGTTTGACTCCCACATGGGATTGTGGGCTGCACCCCAACACACACAACTAGATTGAAAGCAGCGACTGTACTTGGAGCTGAGCTGCACCTTCCACAACTAAAACTGAAGGACAACGACTTTATTTGGAGCTGATGGGTCCTGGCAAAAACATTGTTCCCCAATAAAGCATAAAAAGAAAAAGAAAGGATGTGAAAAGAAAACATGCGAAGAAACTTATATTAATATTCCATATCAGTAATTGATATGTACAAGCAGACAAAAAAAATATCAGGGCACATGTGGGGTACCTGAACCTCAGAATTAACAAACAGACCCAAAATAACTTCTATCCACTATTGCACCGCCAACTATAGCATTCACATTCTTTCTAAGCATACAGAGGGCGCTTACAGAAATTAACAAGGCTGGTCATAAGCCCGGACGGATGGCAAAGGGCTGGAGCCATATGAGTGTGTTCTGTCTCCACCGTGGAAACAAGCTAGAAACCAGTCCCAGGGAGGCAGCTAGCAGTTCCCCAAATGGTTAGAAACGAAGAAACAAAAGCTGGGACGGATACAGCCCTTCCCGCGCGGCCACCAGCCTGAAGGAAGATGGCTAGAACGCTTGTGCTCGCTATCACGTTTTCAGGCACCTGGCGTTTCTGAGGTTTATCTGTGTTGCCCCAGGAAAAAGGTTTCTCTGAATCCTTGAGCACCGCCATCCCTTGGGAACATTTTGCTGCCTCACGAAACACCACGATGAACCCCCTTCTTCCTAGGATCTGTGTGAGTGAGTCCCAGGTTATGGGCCTGGGGGCCTCATGTCACGGGGTGCAGCACACTCAGCTCTGGGGCTCTTCCACAGAACTGTGAGAGCTTCCCCGTCTTCAGCCTGAAACGGCTGCTTTCTGTGAATTTCCGTTACAATGGTTAAAAATAAAGGTGAGGGACGATTCGTGTCCCCACTTGTGGGGCCTCGTCCTCGTCTCTGACTGTCTCTGACCTCATGCCCTTTGGGTCTCTGGTTCCGTTCAGGACGTTGCAGGACAGCCTGGGCACTAACCCTTTTGTGGCCACGAACATGGCAAAACTCTTCACCCAAATATCCACCATCATATTTTTTTTCTTTTTTAGCTGAACCATCCTGCCACTTGTTGGCAGCTCAGCAGCAGCTCAGCTCAAGCCGGGAATTGAACTGGCGACTCTGTTGCTCAGAGCTCACACTCTTGAGCAAGCTCTTAACCAACTGAGCCACTCTGCCAGACACCCAACCATCTTTTAACGTTGTTTTGCAGTGACTTCCCCTGAGCAGAGTGTCCTGTAATTCTGTGATTCGGACGTGATTAAATCCCTCTTCCCATCGTTTATGATCTGGAATCATTGTGAAGGATTATTTTACCCTCAAAATAACGAGCACAGGGGCCGGCTGAGTGGCACGGTGGTTAAGCACTGGCTTGGGAAGCCAGCGGCCCCGGTTCGGGTCCCACATATGAAGGCCAGTGACACTGCCCTTGAAAATCAAATAAAAAATGAGCACAACCTCCACCACTACCTTCTACTCACTCATATTTTCCTTTCACTTTTTTTTTTTTTTGGCGGGGGGGAGGGGCAGTGAACGCTGCGCCTGAGCTGAGCTGTCACTGAGCTGCCAACAGGTGGCAGGATGGCTCAGCTGGTGTAACAACAGGATTGCCTGTTTGATGGTGGGCTACGCAACTAACAACTGAACTCGGCACCTTGAGCTGAGCTGCCGCCCGGATGGCTCAGTAGATTGCGTGTGCTCTTAACAACAAGGTTGCTGGGTTTGACTCCCGCATGCAATGGTGGCTGCACCCACCCTCAACTACAACTGCACTCAGCACCTTGAGCTTAGAGGCCACGAGCTGCCGACAGGAAGCCAGATGGCGACTGGCGCCCTCCACAACGAAGATTGAAGAACAACTTGTCTGGTCCCCTCCCCCAATTCCCCAACACTGTCCCCCTCCCTCAATTCTTCAATAAAATCTTTTAAAAAAAAATTTCTGGATACAGGGAGCCATCTTCCCTGCTCAATTTATTAAATATTCAAGTCCCCAGAGACTCAGGTCTCCCCTGGGCTCCTTCGCTGCCCCTTCCTCCATTTCTCTGTCACCGCGCTATACTAGCAGGCGCTTGATAGATAAGCCTGCATTATGCCCGGTGTCTGGCTGTGAACCCCCTTTGCTTATTATTCATAATTGTCTGCTCTTCATGAACTTTACACACAAATTTTAGATCATATGGGAGAAACTCCAAAATTAAATCCTTCTGGGATTTCAACTGGAAATTCATGAATAGATAGATTAGGATGTGGAAAAACTACTGTTTTCTAAATTTAAGCCTTTCTAGTCAAGAACATGGTCTATTTCTCCATTCATCTAGCTTTTTTTGAGGCTCTTAAAAAAAGGATTTTTACATTTTCCTCATAGAGATCTCAGGCATTCTCTTCAGATTAATTCTTAGATAATAAGGTTTTATTGATATTTTAAATGATACTTTATTTTCCACTAGATTTTTCAATTATTTATCGTGAAGAAGAAGGCTCTGGTTTTGTTTATTAGTTTTATTGTGTTGCCTGTTGGTGCTCTGAGATTCCTAATACAAATTAGCATGCTGTCTGCAAGAATGGAATGATTTTCTCTCTCCCCCGCCCTATGTTGGACATGGCCACCTTGTGTGGTTACCAGCCTTAAAGAGAGTGTTTCTGGAGTTTCTCCATTGAGTGTTGTTTGCCGCAAGCTTTTGTTAGGCTTTACCTGGGAAAGAAGCGTTCTATGCTCCTAGTTTTCTAAGCGCCGTTACCACAGATCCAGGTCCTCTGATCTTCCAAGCCCCCCCTGGAACCACAATTGCCTTTAGAACCCACTGAGCCACCGAGTCCCGGTCCAGGCCTGACAAGTGGCCCAGCGTTCTCCACTTTTCTTCACTTTTCCTCATTTCTGAAGAATCCAGACCAGGGCTGGACCTTGGTTCTCAGCACAACCTGATCTGAGCTGCTGCTCCTTCAAAACCCCTCTGGTCTCCAGAAAACCTTCTGTTCGGGTGGGGGTCCTGGGATGCTTTAGGACCCCAGGATCCCGCTGCAGCTGTGCCCTGCTCAGCACCGACCACCTGGAGGGGGCGGGTAAGAAATGGACCAACAAGGGCTGGCCGAGTGGCTCAGTGGGTTAAGAGCTCGCTCAAGAGTGCGAGCTGAGCTCTGAGCAACAGCGGTTCGATGCCCAGCCTGAGCTGAGCTGCCGCTGAGCTGCCAACAGGTGGCAGGATGGCTCAGCTAAAAAAAACAAGAAATGGACCAATACCTAGTGCCACCCCACCCCGAACCCGAGGCCGCCCCACAGTGCCCAGCACCCAGCTCCCTTCTCTTCCAACCGAGTTTCTCTCGGCCGCCAGCGTGAGCCTTCTAGACTCTCACAGTGGGATACGTAAGAGGCATTTCTCAAGGTCAAAATCAAGGAGGAGGCCGAAAAGCGGAGGCGTGAGCTGATGGGGCAGCTGGAAACCATACAGGCTGAGAGGCGACAGACAGACAAGATGGAGCTAAGATACTGGAACACCCTCACACACCCCAGAAGAGGAAGAGTAGGGTCACATATTCCGAGTTCCTGGCACTGGGGCGGGGGTGGGGGGGAGGAGATGTCCATTCCATTAAGACAGTGTTTTGTTTAAAACGTGTATGAATGCATAGGGTTGTCACTAAAACAGAGACTCTAGTATTACATATAACTTCTAAATTAGCCAAGACCAAAAAAAAAAAAGAATCTTAAAAACCCCCATATAAGAGGAGGAAGGGAAGCATGAAAAGAGGCGGTGGGGACCCAGGTAAACCACGCCGGTCTACGCGGGCTCAGCTCACGGTTAAGGGGCAGAGACCCCCACATATGGGAGTTTCAAAGCAGCTCTCCTCTAGTCTCAAGAAGCAACCCTAAAATGAAAGCACGCAGAAAGGACCAAAGGAGCTGGATGGAGAAAGACACATCAGCCGGTAATCACCCAGAGCAACCAGTTAGCATCAGACAGCACAGCCCAGGTCAGCAGGTGTGAGCAGAGGGAAGGAGGTGGAAAGAGGCTCCAGGTGTATTGAGTCAGGAGGACAAGGATTCTAAACCCATGTGTTCCCAATAACAGAGCCTCAAAGTCTACCGAAAAGAAATGCAAACTGGAAGAATTACAAGAAGATATTTAAAACTCTAGAATCACAGGGGGAGCTTTTAACATACTTTCTTTTAGCCACAGAGAGTCAAGCAAATAAAAGGCTAGTGAGGACGTGAGCCTCCCCCAGCACCATAGTGTTTGTGGAGACTCGTGGCCGCACAGGTTCTTAAACAGGTGTGGGCCATTTACCAGACATTCCCACATGCCAGGTGCCATGTCTCACCAGGGAGTGGGTGCCCGGGTCTCAACAAAGATGAGACAGCCAGACCCTGTGCCCTGACCTCTGAGTGTCCCTGTTAGAAATCAATCAAAACATCATTCATAAAACCCTTATCATTTGGAAAGTTTCAACCATTTCTAGATAACTCACAGGTCAACGGTACAATCA
Source organism: Aselliscus stoliczkanus (assembly GCA_033961575.1). Lineage (NCBI taxonomy): Eukaryota > Metazoa > Chordata > Mammalia > Chiroptera > Hipposideridae > Aselliscus > Aselliscus stoliczkanus. The sequence goes on from CM066736.1 coordinate 136,217,258, forward strand.
GGGAGAAATTAGAAAATAGAATTGACTACTAATAAAAATACTATCTCCCAAAAGCTTGGGCTATTTAACTAAAGACTTCCTTTAAAATAAGGTTTAGCCCTAAATGCTTAGGCCAGAAAAAGAAAGACTGGAGAGTAACAAGCAAAGTGTCCACAGGAAGAAAGTAGAAAAACAACGACAGGGAAAAATAATAAAGTAGAAGGAAATACAGAAAAGTGAGATCAAAAATAAATACAATCAATTTTAAACCATATAAGCAAGAGGGTCAATGAAACCGAAAGCTGATCTTTGAAAACACTAAAAATATCAACAACGTCTAACAAAATTGATCAAAGGGAAAAAAACGGGCAGGAGAAAGTGCAGGATGGACCAAAGCAGGAATGGAAGTGGCACTAACTATTGATTAGCAGGTATTAAAATAAGCGGCTACGGTGAAAAAAGTATATGCCAGTAAAGTTGGAAAACTTGAATTAAACGTCATCTCATCAAGAAAAAACATAAAACGGAACTAGGCATGTGTCTGCCCTATAAGTCACATGAGTGAAACTTCCCCCTCCCTCCAGTACCCACTAGATGACTTCACAAACAGGTTCCCCCAAAAGGCCGAGGAATTAACAATTCCTAATGTATACCACAGTGTTTCCGGTAAGCAGGAAGTGTGGGCACATGCCCATTGCACGAGTGACACTGGTGTCAGCTTGTGGGGGCTGGGAAAGCCCAGGAATGCGAGGATATTTATGCTTTTCAATCTGTCACAGTTACCAGAGGAGAAGCCTATCTGGTCGCTTTGATCGCTGCAGAAAGGCATTCAACAAAGCCCCACACCCACTGAAGACAAAGGAAAAATTATTGGCTAGTTAGGAGTGCAATGGACCCTCCCTTAATCTGACAAAAGATTTCAACAGACATTTTTTTTTTCTACCAAATGTTTACAACAAGCATTTCACCTAAAGGTAAAATGTTAGAAGCATTACTTTTAAAATCAGAAATGAGACAAGGTTGTCCACTGGGCAAAAAACGTTGTCCGGACCAGTATAGTAAACCATAAAAAGAACTAAAAATAATAAAGATTAAAAAGGAGTAACATTCTCTAAAATCATGAGTGTGAACAGGAAAACAAAGAGCATCTACCAACAAATTATTGGAATTAAAAATGGAACCCAAGGTGGCAGAGAACAGGATCAATATACAAAAACCAATGAACAACAGTTAGAAAAAGTAACTTTAAAAGGCAACATTTACAAGAGCAACCCCCGTTCTCTCCCCGGCCCAAAAAAAAGGTAAGTAACAATGACTAACCAATACAAGGTTTTTATGGAAGAAAAACATTTAAACTTTAATCAAAGATATTTAAAGACCTTCTAAATAAATTGAGAAGCATGACATTCATGGATAAGAATATTCAAAGTCATAAACATGTCAATTCTCCCTCAAATTAATCTATGAATTTATGCAAGTACAATGAAAATCCTGACAAGGTCACTTGATGAAACTGAAAAAGCTGACTCTGCCGGAGACAGAACAGGCAGAGGATGGTGGGCAAGCAGCAGGGGCTGTCAGGCTGCTGGTCAGGTAACAGGAGGTTCAAACAGGGATGTTAGAAGAGGTGATGGACAGACGGGGACCAGGAACTGGGCAGGGCCCAGAATCTATGTGGCAGAGACGACACTGCAGGTCACAGGGGACCAGCGATACCGGGCAGTCAGTCGTTCACTTGGGAAACAATAAGTCAATGCAATCCCTGCTTCAGAAAATACACACAATTAAAATTAAAGGTAGATTTTTTTTTAAATTCTAAACCTCCAAACTTAAAAAAAAAAAACACCACACACATAGGGGGTTTCATATATGACTAATGATTTGCAGGGAGGGAAGGGTTTTCTGAAAAAAAATAAAAATAAAAAAATAAACTCTAAAGAAAAAGATTAATACATTTCACTATGCCCAAATTTTAAATCTGGTACGCCGGAAACCACCCGAAGCAAAACAAAAAGTACCAAAAAATTTAAAAAGCCACAGGCTGGAAAAAAAACAGTTGCATGTTACTGATTAGAATCCAGGAAATTCAAAGAAATTCAGAAATCGATAAAAAATCAGCAGCAGCCCCGCTGTGTTGAGTGGGTGAAGGATACGAAGACGGAATCAATGGAAGGGGTTCCAATGATAAAGAAACAGACGGAAAATGAGCAGCATCACAAGGAACCGTGAAAATGCGGGATTAAACACAGTAGGCCCCACGTCACCCAGAGGGGCGCGTATTGGAAGCCATGATGAGGCCTGGCTGCGGCGGGGAGCAAGGAACTCCCCTACAGTGCTGGGGGGCCACGGGGCAGTGCCTGCTCAGGGTGGGCCTGCGGGCCAGCTGCCCACGCCACGGGCAGGAGGGCCTCCGGGGACAGAGTTCCAGCAGACTTTGAAAGAGCAACAAAAAGGAAACGAAATGTCCACCAACAGGTCAACGGATACGACAATGGGCTGTGCCGTCAGCCTCAGAGATAACGGGTGAACCAGAGCCCTGCCAGCCACCCAGACAAATCTCTAACGCTGATTGTTTCAAAAGCGCTTTTTGGGGGGAAGCAGAATGTGTTGCCAATGACGTGGGGTTCAGAGCGTGCACTATCCTGTTGAAAGAGCACGGGCATTTACTAAGACTGCAGAGACCTCCTGGGAGCGACAAACGACAGACTCTGGAATTCCCTACAGGGGGAGGGGACAACATAGAGAGACGCTTGAAGGGACCTTCATCTGTTTTTGCAAATCTTTTTCATAAGTCAGGTGTTCTTACCTGGTTATATAATGATCTGTACCCTCTGTACAGCTAAAATGCACCAGTTTTTACTCAAACGAGGCTCTGTAGTTAATTGGAATGCTCTGGACCCTCAGGGTGGGGCACTCCCTCAAGTCCAAACTCGGATTCAGCAAGGGCCCTAGTCCCAATGAGCGACCATAGCAGGTAATGGCACATGGACCTCATACCAGCGGCTAAGCCCTGGGAAAACAAGGAGCAGGAGGTCCTGCCACAGCACAAGCAGGAACCAAGCAGGAAGTGACCATGTGCCCAGCATCTCACCTGACCGGGCCGGGCTATAAAGGGCCCGGGCCCGGGAGCCTCCACACCTGAACCCCTCCCTCTCTACCTGCTCCTCTGACCTGCTCCACCCTCACCCACCAGAACCATGAGCTGCTGTGGCTGTTCCGGGGGCTGTGGCTCCAGCTGCTGTGTGCCCGTGTGCTGCTGTGTGCCCGCCTGTCCCTGCTCCGGCTGTTGCAAAGGGGGCTGTGGGCCCTGTGGGGGCTGCAAGGGGGGCTGTGGGCCCTGTGGGGGCTGCAAGGGGGGCTGTGGCTCCTGTGGGGGCTGCAAGGGGGCTGTGGGCCCTGTGGGGGCTGCAAGGGGGCTGTGGGTCCTGTGGGGGCTGCAAGGGGGCTGTGGCTCCAGCTGCTGTGTGCCCGTGTGCTGCTGTGTGCCCGCCTGTCCCTGCTCCGGCTGTTGCAAAGGGGGCTGTGGGCCCTGTGGGGGCTGCAAGGGGGGCTGTGGGCCCTGTGGGAGCTGCAAGGGGGGCTGTGGGCCCTGTGGGGGCTGCAAGGGGGGCTGTGGGCCCTGTGGGGGCTGCAAGGGGGGCTGTGGCTCCAGCTGCTGTGTGCCCGTGTGCTGCTGTGTGCCAGCCTGTCCCTGCTCCAGCTGTTGCAAAGGGGGCTGTGGCTCCTGTGGGGGCTGCAAGGGGGGCTGTAGCTCCTGTGGTTCCTGTGGGGGCTGCCAGTCCTGCTGCTGTGTCCCCATTTGCTGCCAATCCGGCTGCTGCAAACCCTGCTGCTGCCAGTCCGGCTGCTGTGCCCCCGTGTGCTGCCAGTGCAAGATCTAATTTTTTGCTTTTGCTGGGACTCTTCCCAAAGTCGGTGCCATCCAGGTCAGGGTCATGGGTTCCAGCCCACCATCACCTGCCTTTCTGGGCAGCCCGTGAGCCAGATACCCCTTCTCCCTCCTACCCCACCCCCACCCCTACCCCCACCTCCCACTCCCGCCTCCAGAGCCCTATTTCCCATCCTCCTCCCTTGCCAAGTGTGAACATTTCTCTTTGACCTCCCACAAGAAATGGTGTGGGCCCTTGTGTGCGAGCACCACTCCCCCCCCGCAGCCCCTCCTATCCCCGCCCCCAGCCTGCCCACCTGCATCTTCCCCAGTGAGGACATGGGAGCCACATAGCACAGGCTTCCCTCGTTCTGCTCGTGCTGTGGTCCAGCTGGGCTCTATTTTTTAAGCATGTAATAAAGCCGCTTGCCCCAGAACCCCATCGCTGTGTTGCTGTATTTACCTGTTTATTTTCCTCCAGTAGTGGGGGACGAGGGGAGGCGCTGGAATAACACCCACGGCCATGCTCAGTTCCTGGACCCGCCAACAGTCCACCTGTCCGAGCTCCCCAGAGTGTCCTCGCTCACACTGATGGGCTCCTCATGTCACAGACACCCTGCGTGTGTTCTCTACGGCCAACCAGCTGAGCAGCCTCAAGCAACGCACACGGTGTCCACACCTGTAAGGCTGCTGATAGCACCCTCCTCGTAGGAAACACCCCGCATGGGAAAGCAGCCATCTGAGAGGGACTTGTTATAATGACCAGTGGGTATGTCTGGCACACGCCTACTCCTGGCTCAGTGCTGAGCTGAGGCAGGTAGGGCTCTGCTGTCTTTCTGGGAGCAGCCAGACCCAAACAAAATCATCTCGAGGTGCTTCTGGGATCTGGCACCTCAGTGAAGGAGCATGGCAGCCCCGATTGACCCGTGTAACGAAGCAGGAGGGAGAAAGCGGAACAGCGAGCCAGCCTGTAGTTTTGGTGTTGGACCACTGGCAGCTCTCAGGCCTCACCCCTGCACACACCTTCTTTTGACCCCACAACTGGGTGAGCCATTGAGAAAGCCCATTGTCTCTGGCAAGGAAATGGAAACCACGAAATCCCAGCCTGCACAGAAACCCTAAACCGAGACGAAATTCCCAGGTATGACGAAACCCAAGCAAGGTCCCTCCCCTCACTCAGCCATTCCAGACCAGCCTGAGCACCTGCCTGCCACCCAGAGCCTCATTATGTGACTAATAAACCCTGTCTTACCCTCATGGCGGCCATGTAGTGTCACCAACCTTGTCTATAGCCTGTTGTAAACAGCCCAGGAGACAGGACAGAACCCACACTCCTGGCCTCTGACCCTCACGGGCCTGAGGTGAGGCTTCCTGACAGAAGGAAGGGAGCCAAGTGCCTGCCTGAGATGAGGATGAGATGTTTTTACAGGTCAGGAACCCCACTGTAGCAACTAGTAAAGGCCAAGTTAACTGCAAAAGCCATAGGCTGAAAGACATTGGTAAGTCTTATGGTGTGTGTATTTTAACACAGTTTTAAAAAGTAGAATATACGAAGGTCTGACAATTAAGTTCACAAACTTGGTGCAACAATGTTGCTAACCTTTTTTGATGTCAGAGGGATTATTCATTATGAATTTGTACCAACTGGACAGACAGTTAACCAAGTTGACTATTTGGAAGTGCTGAAAAGGCTGCATGACAAAGTTAAAACCTGAACTTTTCGCCCACAATTCATGGCTCTTGCATCACGACAGTGCACCAGCTCCCACAGCACTGTCTGTGAGCGAGTTTTTAGCCAGGAAACAAATAACTGTATTGGAACACCCTCCCTGCTCACCTGACCTGGCCCCCAATGACTTCTTTCTTTACCTGAAGATAAGGGAAATATTGAAAGGAAGACATTTTGATGACATTCAGGACATCAAGGGTAATACGATGACAGCTCTAATGGCCATTCCAGAAAAAGAGTTCCAAAATTGCTTGGGAAGGGTGGACTAGGCACTGGTGTTGGAGCACAGCTTCCCAAAGGGAGGACTTCAAAGGTGATCATGGTGATATTCAGCAACGAGGTATGTAGCACTTTTTCTAGGATGAGTTTGCGAACTTAGTTGTCCGACCTTGTATATAGACATGACCTTGGAAAACTGTAGAAGCCCTGAGGGCCAAAGGAGAAAAGGCCTCCAGGGACAGGAATGCCCTCCTGGGGGGAGGTGAGAACCAACTGCTGGATTATCTCTCTTTGGAGAATTAGATAGTGCCGGGTGGGTGAGGGCAGGTCATCGGGCTTGGCCCACAGGGAGAAGGAAGCCCAGCAGAGCAGTTGGCAGTCGCAGAGCTGGTACAGAGAGCTGGCGCCTTTGCTGCCGTCTGGGGCTCAGAGGGAGGCCACTCAGCTAGAACTGAGGCTTCCACAGGCGACCGGAACTCTCTTGTCACCTCATGGTGACACTCAGTGCACAATGTCCTTAGAGAAAAGGTGTCTGCCTCAGACACAAGGCGTATCTACCCCTTAAGACATTTTCAGAAGTTTGAAGCTTCCTGAGTGGAAAACCAAACAGCTAAGCTTAAAATATTTGAAAGGGAAAACTGAATTTCTTACAGTCTTTCAGAGCTGAGCTGACAGAGGCCAGCCAGGTTCCTAACCAAAACTCCAAGAAAACCACACCTGAGAGACTCACCGTGTGAGGAGCCAAGCCCCACCCAGGCTCTTCGTGGATTGCGGTGTCTGGCTTCCTGCCCTCCATGCCCAAGAAAGGTGGCCAGGTGCCCCCGCCAGGGACATCAAGTAGACCGTCTCTAGCCCTTTGATACAAATATGCGGCATACATCTGACACTTGGCTTTTTTTTTTTTTAAAGATTTTATTGGGGAATTGGCGGAGGGGAACAGCGTTGGGGAATCGGGGAAGGGGAACAGACAAGTTGCTGTTCTTTTGTTCCTCAGTCTAGTTGCGGAGGATGTTGCTTCACTGTTGGTATCGTCATTGCGCTCTTCCCGGATGAGGCAGATCGGTCGCTGGCCTCTGGATGGTCGCTCACCGCGGCTATTGGCAGCTCACGCTTGGCTGCCAGCCGCTCACGCTGGCTGCGGGCCACTCACTGCAGCCCATGGCCGCCCACTGCAGCAGGGGCTGCAGCCCACAGCATCACCAGGGCTCGCACAGCCCAGCTCCAGGTGGAGCTGTTGTTAGCTGTAGAGGGCAGTGTCACTGGCCCTCATGTGGGATCCGAACCGGGGCAGCTGGCATCCCAAAACCAGCGCTTAACCAATGCGCCACTCGGCCGGCCCGACAGTTGGCTTTTAAACAGAAATGATGGAAGCTAGAGGGTGAGGACAATTGGGATGACATTTTACTGTGCTAAAAAAAAAAATAAAAAACCTGCCAACTTGGAAGGTTATACCTAGTGAAAATAACCTTCAAAATGTAAGTAAAATGCAGCGGTTTTCAGATGAGAGGCGTTATCCCCACAGGAAACGCCAGAGGAAGTTGTTCAGGCTGAAGGAAGACAGTGCAGGTGGCAGCCTGGACCTCAGGAAAGCATGAGCATGGGGAGGGTAACCATGCAGAAAAATGACTGTTTCAAACAATATGCAGTGTCCTGTGAGACTTTCTGACACGTGTGGAAGTAAAATATAAGAGGATAAATGGGTTAAACAGCTGTAAGGTTCTTGCCTTGTTCAGGAAGTCATGAAACTACTAACGGATAGCACGTTATAATGCGTCAAGGACGTATAGCGTACCCTCTAGTATAACCATCACAGAATGATCCATGAATAGGTACCTCAACAGCTAACAGAAGAGAGAAACTGAATATAAATATTGGATAAAACTCAAAAGAAGGCAACAGAAAAAAGGAATAAAGGAACATGAAGAGATCAAAGAAATAGAAAATAAAAAATAGTAAGATGCAGACAAGCCCTGTATCAGCAACTAAATAAATGCAAACAACCTAAACACTCCAATAAAAGTCAAATATCAGAACAGAAAATTAACAGAAAACTCAAATGTATGCTGTTTATAAAAGACACACTTTAAATATTAGGGCCCGAGAGGTAGAAAACAAAACGATGGAAAAAGGTATCTCAGGCAAACACTGATTTTATAGAAAGCTAGTGTAGCTTTATTGATATCAGACAATGTAGATTTTTTTTTGTTTTCTGGTTTTTTTAAAACATTTTATTGGGAAATTGGGGGAGGGGAACAGTGTTGGGGAACTGGGGAAGGGGAACAGACAAGTTGCTGTCCCTTTGTTCTTCAGTCTAGTTGTGGAGGACGTTGCTTCACTGGCCCATGTTGGTATCATCATTGCGCTCTTCCCGGATGAGGCAGATCAGTCGCCAGCTTTTGGACAGCCGTTCACAGCGGCTCTTGGTAGCTCACATCGGCTGCTTGCCACTCACGCTGGCTGCCGGCCACTCACTGTAGCCTATGGCAGCCCACTGCAGCAGGGGACTCACAGCAGCCCAGCTCCAGGTGGAACTGTTGTTCACCATCTTAGCTGTAGAGGGCAGCATCACTGGCCCTCATATGTGGGATCCGAACCAGAGCAGCTGGCTTCCTAAGCCAGCTCTTAATCAATGCTCCACTCAGCCGGCCCAAGACAACGTAGATTTTTGAGAACTTTTTTTTTTTTTTGAGGGCAGTGTCACTGGCCCTCATATGTGGGACCGAACTGGGGCCACTGGCTTCCTAAGCCAGTGCTTAACCACCGTGCCACTCGGCCGGCCCAACCTAGAGTTTTAAGACACAATTATTGCTGGAGATACCAGAACATTTCATGCTGCGAGAGTCACTGCTCCAAGGAGAAAACCACCTTAATGCTATGTGCCCAATGACAGAGCTTGAAAATCTATAAAGCAAACATTGACAAAATGAAAAGAATAAAGATACAAACCCACAAACATAATTGAGAGTTTTAAAAAATCTTGCTGATTTACTACATCTAACTGCTGTAACCAGGAGATCCAACAAACCAGTAAGGAGATGGAAGACCTGAGAAATGCAATTAATCAGCCTGACCCCCTTGACAACTGTATACTGAAATCTTACAGAGTAGGTCCTCCGACGAGAAACAAACCAGTACTCAATAAAAGAAAGTTTTCTTGTTTTTAATTCCCAAGTGGTTTGAAAATGAAGTCATGGACTTCAAAGTCACCCAGGAGTCTAAGACATCACAGCAGAAATGAGGAGATGCTTCGGTCTGCCTTACAATGTAAATGTGGCGGCCTTAAAACCCAATGGATGAGGCTAAAGCAGAGCTTAGAGAAAAATCTGTACCTCCAAATACACATGTTAGAAAAGGAGAACGGGTGAAAATCAACTACCTACACTTCTATCTCAAGAAGCTGGGAAAAGAAAAATAAATTAAACCTGAATAAAGCAGAAGAAAGGAAATAACAATGGAGAAGCATAAATCCCTAGAATTGAAATCAGATTTAAAATAGAGAAAATTAACAAAGTCAAATGTTTGTTCTTCATGAAGATTAATAAAACATACAAGCCACTAGTGATACTGGTCTAAAAAAAAGAGAGAGAAAAAGATAAATTAAGAATAACAGCAATAAAAAGAGGACATCGCTTCATATCCTACCCACAATAAAAACATCATCACGGGCCAGCCAAGTGGCTTAGTCGGTTAAGAGTTGGCTTAACAGAGCCGCCAGTTTGATTCCCATATGGGCCAGAGCTGAGCTATCGCTGAGCTGCCAACAGGTGGCAGGATGGCTCAGCTGATGAGAGCATGTGCTCCTAACAACAGGATTGCCTGTTTGATGGTGGGCTACACCCACCCGCAACTAAGACTGAACTGGGCACCTTGAGTGAGCTGCCGTCCGGATGGCTCAGTGGATAGAGCATGCACTCTTAACAAAAAGGCTGCTGGTTCGACTCCTGCATGGGATAGTGGCTATGCCCACCCGCAAGTAAGATTGAACACAGCGCCTTGAACTTAGAGGCCACTACTGCCGAAGGGAAGCCACATAGCGACTGGCGCTCTCCACAACGGAGATTGAAGAACAACAACTTGGCTGGCCCCTCCCCCAATTCCCCAACACTGTTCCCCTCCTCCAATTCCCCAATAAAATCTTTAAAAAAAAAAAGAAAGTTGGTTTAGGAGCTCCAGCTCTGAGCAGCAGGGCCGCCAGTTTGGGAGCTCCAGCTCTGAGCAGCAGGGCCGCCAGTTTGGGTCCCACATGGGCCAGTGACACTGCCCTCTACAGCTAAGATGGTGAACATCAGCTCAACCTGGAGCTGGGCTGCAGTGAGTCACTGGTGACAGCATAGACTGCAATGGGGCTGCAGTGGGCTGCTGTGAGCTACCGTGAGTGACTGGCAGCCAGCATGAGTGGGCGTCAGCCGGTGTGAGCTGCCCTGAGCCGCTGTGCAACTGCCTCACCCGGGAAGAGCGCAATGATCACAATACCAACATGGGCCAGTGAAGTGATGTCCTCCACAACTAGACTGAAGAACAAAAGGGCAGCAACTTGTCTGTTCCCCTCCCCCAATTCCGCAATTTTAAAAATCTTAAAAAAAAAATCATCACTAGGTCTGAGAACAAATTTCCATGAAAATTTGAAAATTTAGATGAAGTGAACAAATCTCTTGAAAAACACAACTGTACCACAGCCAGCACAAGAAGAAACAGAGAGTGTGAATAGCCCCATGTCCATGAAAGAAATTTAGCTGTCATTGAAAACCTTCCCACGAAAGAAGCAGAGGGGCCACGTATTCCAGAGTGAATCCTTCCAGCTGCTTAAGGCATGTATTGTGCCAACTGTGGTGGACAGAGTCATGGACAGCCAGAGATGTCCACGTCCTAATCCTTGGTTACAAAGTCAACATATCGCCTTACACAAGAAAAGAGAATTTGCACGTGATTTTAGTTAAGGGCCTTGAAACGGGGAGATGGCCCTGGGTTATCCAGGTGGGCCCATTATAATCACAGCGGCCCTTATACGAGGGAGGTGAGAAGGTCAGAGTCAGAGGAGGAGCTTTGATGACAGAAGCACAGGATGAGTGATGCGCTTTGAAGGTGGAGGAAGGGCCCATGAGCCAAGAAGATGCAGCCAAAGGCCGGCCGAGGGGCGCGGTGGTTAAGAGCTGGTTTGGGAAGCCAGCAGCCCCGGTTCGGATCCCACATATGAGGGCCAGTGACACTGCCCTCAAAAAAATAAAAAAAATAAAAAAATTAAAAAAAACAAAATGCAGCCAGCCTCTAGAAGCTGCCAGAGGCAAGGAAAAGCTTCTAGAGGGAACACGGCTCAGCTGACAACTTGATTTTAGCCTGACAGACCTATTTTTGCACTTCTGACCTTCAGAGCCATAAGGCAGTGAATTTGTGTTGTTTTGAACCACTGAATTTGTAGTAATCTTTTACAGCACCAATAGGAAAAGAACACACAAATCTTTCACAAACTCTTTCTGAGAATAGGAAAGAGGCAAATCTTCCCAATCTAGTTATGAGGTTAGCATACACTAGGTACGAAATCTAGATAAAGACTTAACAAGAAAGAAAAGTTACATGCCAAAACATCTCATGAACATAGGTAAAACCTAACAACATATCAGCAAACAAAATTGTGTCAAAGGAACATATTGGGTTGTCGGAAAAGTCATGATGCGTTTTTGCAATGAAAAACAGAAAAAATAAGTCATGACTTTTCTGACAACCCAATATATCATGACCAGGAATGAAAGATCAACTTGACATTCAAAATTTAATCAGGGTTGGCTGAGTGGCTCAGTTGGTTAAGAGTTGGCTTAGAGCGCAAACTCTGAGCAACAGGGCCACTGGTTCCATTCCCACATGGGCCAGTGAGCACTGCGCCTGAGCTGAGCTGTCGCTGAGCTGCCAACAGGTGGCAGGACGGCTCACCTAGTGTAATAACAAGAGTGCCTATTGTTCAATGGTGGGCTACACCTACCCGCAACTAACACTGAACTTGGCAGCTTGAGCTGAGCTGCCACCTGGATGGCTCAGTGGATAGAGCGTGCGCTCTTAACAACAAGGCTGCTGATTCGACTCCCACATGTGATGGTGGCTATGCCCACCCGTAACTAAGACTGAACTCAGCACCTTGAGCTCAGAGGCCATGAGCTGCAGAAGGGAAACCAGATGGCGACTGGTGCCCTCCACAACGAAGATTGAAGAACAATAACTTGGCTGGTCCCCTTCCCTAATTCCCCAACACTGTTCCCCTCCCCCAATTCCCCAATAAAATCCTTTTTAAAAAATTTAATCAATGTAATTGATCGCCTTATAGAATAAAGGAGGAAAATCATAGGATCACCTCATTAGATGGACAAAAAACATTTCATCATTCATGATTAAAAAAAAAAATCCTGGGCCGGCCGAGTGGCACGTTGGTTAAGAGCTGGCTTCGGACACCAGCGGTCCTGGTTCGGATCCCACATATGAGGGCCAGTGACACTGCTCTCTAAAAAAAAAAAAAAAAATGTACTCAGCACAGTCTGGCAGATTCTTGTAAAGTTAAACTGAATCTATCATGTGACCCTAGAGAAGAGAAAGCTTGTGTGCATATGGAAACCTGCATGGCATTGTTGACAGTGGTTTTATTCCATCTCCAAACGCTGGGGAATTGGGGAAGGGGACCTCCAAGTTGTTGTTCTTCAATCTTCTTTGTGGAGGGCACCAGTCACCATCTGGCTTCCCATCTTGTGCCGTGCCCTCTCAGCTCAAGATGCTGTGTTCAATCTTAGTTGTGGGTGGGTGTACCCACCATCCCATGTGGGAGTTGAACTGGCAGCCTCGTTGTTTAGAGCGCAGGTTCTATCCACTGAGCCATCCGGGCAGCAGGCAGCTCAGCTCAAGGTGCCGAGTTCAGTGTTAGTTGCGGGTGGGCGTAGCCCACCATTGAACAGGCAATCTTGTTGTTAAACCAGCTGAGCCATCCTGCCACCTGTTGGCAGCTCAGTGACAGCTCAGCTCGGGCGCAGCGTTCACTGGCCCGTGTGGGAATTGAACCAGCGGCCCTGTTCCTCAGAGCTTGTGCTCTAAGCCGACTTTTGTTTGTTTGTTTTGAGGGCAGTGTCACTGGCCCTCATACGTGGGACCCGAACCGGGGTTGCTGGCTTCCCAAGCCAGCGCTTAACCACCGCGCCACTCGGCCAGCCCTCTAAGCCAACTTTTAACCAGCTGAGCCACTCGGCCTGCGCCCTCCATCTCCAAATGCTGGAAACACCCCAAACCCCCTTCAGCCAATGACTGGGTAAGCTGGTTGAAACAGTTTAAACATCTAATGCTTCTCAGCAGGGCAAGGAATGAGCTGTAAATACAGACGGCAACCTTGGATGAGCCTCAAAAGCGATCTGAGCCTCAAAAGCTTACATCCCTGTGATGTCCTCAGAGGAAAAACCCGCAGTAATGGGGGGTGAGGCGGGGGGTGGAGGAGGACGCCCCTGGAAAGGAAGGGCACCAGGATATTCCTTGGTACACGCAGCTGTTGATTCCTGGGTACAGCGCTCATGCATGAATCTACACGTGTTACAATTCACAGAACTACACGTGTTACCACTCAAAACGGTTGATTTGTCGGGGATGTCAAGAAACTGGGCCCCTGGTGCATTGTTGGCGGGAATGTAAAATGGTGCTGCCCCTGTGAAAAAGTTCGGTGGGTCCCCAAAAGTTAAGCAAAACTTCATATGACCCAGCAATCTCACTTCTGGGTACATCCTGAAAAGAACTGAAAGCAGGGTCTCGAAGCTATACTTGTGCACCAATATTCATAGGAACGTTATTAATGGCAGCCGAAAGATGGACGCAGCCCAAACGTCCATCAGTGGATGGATGATGCACAAATGTGGTCTGTCGATACAACGGAATATTATTCAGCTGTTTAAAAAGAATGGAATGGATGGACCTGAGGACACTGTGCTGAGTGAAATGAGCCTGTCACAAAAGGACAAATCCTGTGTGACCCACTTCTGTGAGGTCCTCAGAGAAGTCAGATTCACAGTGACAGGAAGTAGACAGTGGTGCCGGGGATGAGGGAGGGGAGGGGACAGAGTGTCAGTTTGGGGAAAGAGTTCTGAAGATGATGGTGGTGATGGTCACAGAACAGTGTGAATGTGCCTAATGCCACTGAACTTGGCACTTAAAATGGTGAGAGTAGGGCCGGCCGAGTGGCGCGGTGGTTAAGCACTGGCATGGGAAGCCAGCGGCCCCGGTTCGGGTCCCACATATGAGGGCCAGTGACACTGCCCTCAAAAAAAAAAAAATTAAAAATGGTGAGAGTGATAACTTTGATGCTATGTATATCTTCCCACAATAACAACGTCAACAAAAAAGGTCAATTTTACTATAAGATAGTTGTAAAAAATTAAAGTGCTGCAGAAAATGGAAAAGAAAAACTTGGATGTGCACACACCTCTCCTGGACTTGTTAGAGCACCGTGTGGCTCTGAAGCTGGGGGTGCAGCTGAGAGCCCGCTCTCAGGCGATGCTGACACAGCCAGTAGCAGGGCTGAGAGCCACAGCGCTGGAGAAATCAGCTAGTGCCTTTATGGCAGCACTGCTGCATGTAGAATAATTTGCAAACAAGCTGGATGTCCCTGGATAGAGGAATGGCTAAGCACGTGGTCTGTGCACACAACGGAAACCAGCTGCTGAAATGGAGGGACCAGACTCACGTGCACGAGCATAAACAGGCCAGAAAGTGACAAAAATCAATGGCAGGGAGGATGGTTTCACTGGGATACTTACATGTCGATAGTTAAAAGTACACAAGGAAATAGTCTCTGTTGTACATGGGACTCAGACGTGCAGTAAGTCGATAAAGACAGAACCAGGAAGGTGCCCACGAGCCTGCCTCGGGACAGGGGTGGGGTTGGGGGCGTGGGAGGAGGACCTGGGTTCCAGCCATTGTCTTCCGAATCAGGAATTGGAAGCAAAAATGGAAATCATGCTGACATTGTGAAGTCTGGGAGCGTGTTTGTTATGTCGTTCCCTGTGTTTACTTGTAAGTTTTTTAATATCATAATAAACCAGGAAAAAAATCATCTGAAATGTGTTATGAAAAGCATATTGAAGGATGAAGCTCATTGTGCTGTTTTAATAGTTGGAATATGGGAATAATCTAACATATAATATAGAGTTGGTTCAAACACCACCACACAGCCATAAAATACAGACATTCATCAGCAAGAGGTGGGATTCGCAAAAGCATTTCCTTGAGTGAAAAAAAACAAAACGCCAGACACAAAAGAATGCACCCTGCATGTTCCTCTTTCTATGACGTTCAAGAATGGGCAGTGTTAACCCATGGTGATAGGTCAGATGCTGAGGGGACAGTGGTCTGGAAAGGGGTGACAGGAATGCCGTAGGCCCTCTTATGGGTGGTAATATAATAGCATGCATGTGCCTGTTCACCTGGGATGTGCTTTGTATTAACTATGTCTTGACCTAAAAAAAAGTCAGGTAGCGGGAAATGGAATGTCATGATAAATGTTAACTCGATGTCACTGGTGGAAACGCTTAATTGCAAAGCAACAAGAAAAAACCAAGCCGCTTTTCTTTTCCATGGCAAGGATGCTTTAAAAAACGCCGGCCCTGGGCGTCCTCCCCGCGGGTGCGGGCGGGCAGCAGAGGGCGCACACGGACCGCCACTGCAGGACCCCTGGGCTCGGACCTGCCGACTGGGTGTGCGGGTCTCGCCTGAGGCTGCCCGCCCCGCCAGAGGGAAGTCCCGGCGGGCCAGACTTGGGCCGGACGCGGCCTTGGCGCCTCCCTGACCCCGCGTGGGGTCCCGCTCCACAAGCGGACCCTGCGCAGGGTCCGCACGCCTAGACCAGCGTAGCCACAATCCTCTGCGGGGAACCAGTGCGCGAGGACAGCTGGGCTTGCTTGGGCCTTGCCCCGCCTGGCACGGCGGCCACTGCGGAAGGCCAGGCCCCGCTGGGGAACTGTAACCCCCTCGAGGGGTTCCTTCCTCGCGCATCCCCCCTCTTGGACCATCGCAGCCCACTTCTCAGGCCGCCCGTGCCGCTCCACACCTGTGCAGAGAAGAGATACTGGTCGACCCGCAGAGCAGACCAGGTCTAGGAGTGTGAGGCTCAGGGCCCACCCGGTAAGACCAGGCACCCAGGCGGCTGGCGCTCTGCTGGGGGGCGAGGCAGCGGCCTAAAGCCAGGAGGGGATAGACTCTGGACCCCTAAAATGGAAAGAACCCAGGGCCAGAGCTACTGCCTTGGATAAGCATTGTCCTCTCCAGAGTGGTGCCTTCCACCCCGCTGCCCCGTTGTTGGGGAGCCACAGGTTTTAAGGGCTCGTGTGCAATGAGAAATGGCCATTAGGTTGATAAAATACCGCCTAAACACAGCCCCCTGGCCAGGCACAACCTGATAAGCTGCAGGCCACACACACGCCTGCAGCTTCCAGAAGGGGGCACCAGCCCTCAATTTACTGCCCCGCTCAGGCCTAGCTGGGGGTTGCCCAGAGCACAGCCACAGTTCTGAAGGGCCAAAGGCAACCCCAGGCCACATGCAATCGCTGACCCCATCTGGGCCGGGCAGAAAGAGAGCTGGCTGCAGCATACCTGCAGGGGCCCAGCTGGACACCCCTGCCTTATCCTCCCAAATGGGCCCATTCTGGGCCTGGCAAAGGTTGGGCATCTCCCCGCTATCCTCCTCGGCAAGGCTACAGCTCTTCTATCTAACCATGACAGACAACCTGCCTGTTCAGGGTCCTTCCTCACCGACCCCCTCCAGGGCTCGCCGGAATCCTCCAGCCTGGCCCCACCCCCACCTCCCCACCCCCATCCCCTCCTTTTCAGACATGGAGTGAGCCAGTGCTGCAAGGCCCCACCACGCACCGCACCACTGAGGACCTGGCCAGCATTCACGCTGGGCATCTACCCCAGCTCAAGGTCCACTTCAGCCACCACCTCTTTTCTCAGCAGGCCCTCCGTCCTTGAGGGCCAGTCCTGAACACAGCCTCAGCCCCAGAGAGCCCCCCTTCCCAGCCCCCCACGATGTTTATATACCCTACCTGCGGTCCCTGAGCCACGCAACCCCCACACACACCCCATATACACATAACAACCTGAGACTCCTCGGGCCAGATGGGGAGGCAGCCCCACACACTTACTCAACAGCTACTGTGTGTGCAGGGCCCTGAGGCTGAAGCCCCGCAGGCTGGGGGAGCCCTGAGTGTGGGACAGGGGCCAGCCCGTCTGGAGCCCTGGCCAGGACTCATTGGCTGCCCTCCCCCATTCCCACTCAGAGCTGGGGGACGGGGTGGGGGGTGGGGGGGGTGGCGTATCTGAGTGCCCTTCCCCCATGGGAAGGGGACTGAACTCCCTGGAGGACAAAGCCTCTCTCAGACCTGTGCTGACTGAGGTTCCAGGCTGGAGGAAGCCCTGGAAAGGGGCTTAGAAATATCTGGGCTGTCTAGTCACACCTCCCCCAAAATTATTACCTTCAGAGCCTCCTTGGGCTTGTCAACTCCCTGGGCAGGGGTCTTTGTCCCCTTTCTCAGCACAGGGCCTGGCCAGGAGACGCGCTCAGTAAATATTTGACCGATCAATAGATGGGTGGCCGCATGTCCTCTGCAGCTCGCTGGCCTCCTCCTGGTGGAGGGACAAGGTCCTCTCCTGCCTGGGGTGGTCCCTCCTGCGCCGCAGGCCTCCTCAGCCGCCAGTCAGTGCTTGCATGTCACCTTCTGGGGCGGCCTCCGGGACGCCCACCCGCTCCCGTGTGTCGCTGGCCCCTGTTTGTTTCCGGCCCAACACTTGCCCAAGGTGTAATTAGCTATGTTTGTTCCCGCTCTGGACTCCCTGCGTCCACGCGGGCGAGCGGGTTGTGTTCCCACAGGGACCGGCTGGGGGCGGACCCTCCACAGTCTTTATTGGGGTGGGGGGAGCACACACCGTGGGGTGGGCCCCAGGGAGCGCTGTTTAGGGGCGCGCTGTTGAGCGGTGGCTTTTCACCGGGTTTGGAGGCCATCGGTGAAGCTGGGGGACGGAGGGGGCAGCGCTGCACTGCCCCCCACACACAGCAGGGTTCCTGACGTGCGTGACCAAGCCCCTGAGCTTCCAATTTCATCCAAACGCAGTGGAGACCCAGGTTCCCACCCCCGCGAGTCGCGCAGAGAGCGGGGCGCGCTCGCGGCCAAGCCCCGGGCTGGCGAAGGCTCCCTCCGCGGCGGGCCCCGCGCGAACAAAGGCTGCGGGGGGCGGCGCCAGCCCGGGGAGGACCCCGCGCGGGGCCGGGGCGGCGCGACCCTCCGCGAGCCGGTGCGCGGCGAGGCCGGGGGCTCCCCAGCGAGGCGGAGCGCGGGGCTGGGAGGGCTTCCTGGAGGCGGCGGGGTCGCAGGCCCCGCGCGGCCCCTTTAAGAGCCGGTGCCGGGGTGCGGGGCGAGGGCGGAGGGCGGAGGGCGGCGGCCGCCGCCGCCTCGGCCCGGCACCCAGAGCCGAGCTCCGGCTGACGTCACCTGCCCCCGAGCCGCGCGCGCTGATTGGCTGCAGGTGACGTCAGGCGCTTTTTTCGCTCGGCATGACCTCATCCCCGCCGGCGGCCCCGCCCCCGCCCCGGGCCTGTCACTCGCGGCCGAGCGCGGCGGCGGAGCCGGCCCCGCGCCTCCCGCCCGGACGCCGCAGCCGCAGCCCAGCCCCAGCCGGAGCCGCCCGGCCGCGCCCGCCCGCCGAGCCGCGGGCTGGGATGCGCGCCGCCCGTGCGCGTGCCCGTCCGCAGTGCGCGCGCCCCGGCCCGAGCCAGCGCTCCCCGCGGCGGCCGCGGCGGCGACGGCGGCGACGGCCCGGGCTGCGCGGGTCCCGCTGGGCCCGCGGGCGGCGCGGCGGCGCGAGGGAGCGAGGTGAGGGGCGCCCCGCGGGGCGCGGGGAGGGGCGCGCACTGGGGCTCGGGGCCGCCGCTGGAGCCCCGCGGGGCCCAGAGCCGGAGCAGGTCGCCCCGCGGCGGGCGGGCCGCGATGCGGAGGCCCCGGCCGTCCGGGCGCGGAGCCTGGGGCCTGCGGGAGGCTCGGGGACTGGCCCGTGCGGCGCCCGCCGGGGAGGGGCGGCGGGCCCTGCGCCCCTGCCCGCCCCGGGCGCCCCGGGCGCCCCGCCTCGGGATGCTCAGCCGGCCTCTGCGGAGTCAAGAGCGTCCCGGCTGCGGCTGCGGAGGCCGCGGAGCGCTGGGGGAGGGGCTGGCGCTGCCGGCCGCCCCGGGCTGTCGACCCACCTGGGGGGGGGCAATAGTCTAGCCCGGAGGGGAGGGGGGACCAGCCGTCCCAGCCGCCACCAGCTCATCCCTTCTGAGACAAGTTGCCTCTGGCTTCTGCTGGGGGGACTTGGGGACCTGGGAGCTGCAGGTCGGAGGAGGGAGATGGCAGGATCTGCAGTGTTCTTGTTGTGCCACTTGGGGTGGGGTGCTGCAGGCCCAGGGGAGCAGCGTTCTTCCCGCTCCGCGTCCCTGCCGCCCCCCCTCCGCGGGGCCTGAGGATCCCCACTCCCTGTGGTCTCCCAGGGCAGCCCCTGAACGCATACAGCAGCCGAGCTGGGGAGGACAGGTGCCCCACACATTCAGTCCTCAGGCGGTTAATGAGCACCAGCCAAGGATGGGGGTTCACCCTGAAGTCTGGCTGGAATACCTCCTTCTGCCCTCAGCCCTTGGGAAGGCTCCTGGGCCCAAGGCTGCCTCCAGGAACAGTGAGTTCCATGATCAGAGACCCTTCCCAGCATCACCTCTCTCCTGTCAGGCAGAGCTGACTTGAGGGCGCAGAAGTTTCGACCAGACAGAGAGCGCCAGGGGCCATGAGCTGTAGTCAGGGGAGGGGAGCCAGAGAGTGTCCTGGTTACATCCCTGAGATGTGCACCTCACAGGGAGAGGGGAGAAGGCAGCCAAACGCACAGCAAGACACGTGCATCAGACTGACCGGGCCTGCATGGGCTGAGGCCACTTCTGCCTGGACTGCTCAGGGCAGTGACCAGCAGATGCCCTGGGCCGGCCCAAGTGTGTGACATGGTGGACAGTGACTAGCAGAGGGCTGGGTTGGCCTGGATGTTTAGCATGGGGCCAAGTCCTGCAAATCAGGGAGACTAGAACAAGCCAGGAGCAGAGGCAAGCCAGATATTATAGGGTCCTAAGTCTCTCTGGGCCTCTTAGTGTGACAGTTTCTGCCTCCAGAGGTGTCCTTGGGTCACGGTGGGCTGGACATCTCAGCATCTCAGGTCCCTTCACTGCTAGCTGTTTCCTAGAGTCTGTCTGTGTGTGCCAGGCACCACTCCTCTGACTAAGGGCCACATCCCTGTCCTCCCATGGCTGACAGTCCTGACAGCCATTGCTGGAGGTAGTGAGTCCCCTGTCACTAGATGCCAAGCAGAGGGTACCTTGCTGAGGATGCTGTCAGTCGGGAGTTCGCTGGTCATGCGAGTGCAGTGGCATGAATGTACCTTGTGGAGGCCCTGGGAGCCGATGGTGTGAGATTGTGCAGCTGGCACCCGGGATTCAGGTGTCCTGGGATTTGGGGGGATTTGGCATGCAGAGGGTGAGGACACATGCGTCCAGTGACCATGTGTAACGTGCACGCACATTTGCAGTGGGGGGGGGATGAGGTGGATTGTGAAAAGGGGTGAGCACAGGTCTGTGTGCGGTCAGTGTGCAAAAGGGCGTGTCCCAGCGGGCACAGCAGGTGCACACACAGGAGCAGGATGGGCGGGGTCTCCTGGCTGTGGACTGGGAGTGGCTGTCTCTTGGCTCTGAACCTTTGATGGGGTGCCGGGGCTGTGCCTCCCTCCCACCTGCACCCAGGCTCTGGGATAGGAGGTGATAGGTGGTCTCCCCTCAGTTCCCAGGTATGGGGTCTGGGCTGAGCCTGGGGTGGGTCCATGGAAATGGGGAGTGCCAAGACCCTACAATATCTATTTCCACTGTGCCCACCTGGCCTGTTTCAGCCCCATTGATCTGCTTAAGGCTGTCCTTACCTTCTCCACCCCACCCCCCAACTCTGCCCAGCTCTGAGTCCTGATCCATAGCATTTGGGGGGAGGGGAGAGGTAAGCTGCCTCCCAGGAGCTTTAGGCACAAGGGGGCCCTGTGAGTGAGGATGCATTCCCAGGAGGCCCGCTCAGGGTGAGAGGGCTCCCGCCGAGGGGCTCTGGCCAGACCTTGGCCATTTGGAGAAGGCCTCCAAGGGGTGGGAGCCGGTGCAGGGCGGTGCTGGTGGTGGGGAGGGGGACCAGCGGAGCAGAGAGGCAAGGGCCCCGGGCGGAGTCCATCCACCCCAACCCCGCCAGGCTTTGGGCCTCATGGGCCCTGGCTGGAGGTGGTCCCAGGCCCCAGCTACTGGGCACCTGCAGGGGTGGCAATGGGGAGCAAGTGAGGAGGGGCGCTGCCACTCTGCAGAGCCAGCCTGTTCTGCGGCTGCTGCCTCAGCAGCAGCGGTTGCCTGGCACCTCTGCTGTTGCCATGGCAACGAGGAAGGTGCTAACTGGCTAATGAGTCCCCCTCGGCTGCAAATAGCAATACTGTAGTGGTTAACAGAGCCAAGCAGAGGGGATCCTTGGGAGGCGGGCAGGGACCAGGGACCTGGCCAGGCTGGGCTGTCCACCCCTCCAGCCCTGCCCTGGCCCTGCAGAGGCTTGCCCCTGCCCCCTCCTCTCCCGTCTCGGTCAAGACCTCGCCTCCCGGCCCTCACTCCCTTCCCCCTCCCGTCTGGATTTCCATCTGTTGGTGGACACCTCTCCCGGCTGGCTCCTCCTCTCTGGGAGGTTCAAGGACCTGAGGGCAGGTGTCTCCCTCTATCTCTCTCCCCTCCCCCCAACCCCCCTTCCCACCTCACCCCCCTCCCCTTCCCTCATCCCTGTGCTGAAGTTCTATTTGGCTTCTGTTGTTTTAGGTGGGAGGTAATCACCCCCACCAAACTGAGGCCGGGGCACGGTACACAGTGGCCCAGTGGCCTCGTCTCCCACTCTGTCCCTCTCAGGGTCCTGGGCCGCTGAGCTGGACTCTTGGTCCCATAACCAAGGGCAGGAGGTTCCGCCCAGGCCTGCAGGAGCGTGTTTGGGAGCGTACCTGGTGGCTCGGGCCTGTCACAGCCTTGATGCGTTCAGGGTAGAACTCGGAAGCTTCCTAACCAGCTCACAGAGGAGTCAACGTGGGGGCCCTCAGCAGGCCCTTTGGCGGGGCCCCTCAGGAGGAGCCTGCGGAGCAGGTGTCTGAATGGGGTCCCAAGGCCCCACCCTCTGACCAGGGTCCTGGGCACTTCCCTCACTGCCAGCATCATGGTCAGCCTGAGGCGCCATGGCAGGCGGACACTGTCCACACCTGCCTTGCACCCGCTTCTCTGTGAACTCTGCCATCACCCCACCAACCTGGGATCTCACCTGAAGGGGTGGTCCAGAAAGAGTGGCAGCTGCCACTATTGTCCCCAGTGTCATCATCACTTTGAAATGTGACACATATTCTTGGGGTGAGTCACCCCAACGCCCTCTGCAGCTGCAGGCTGGAGCCTTGCTGAGGAGGTCCCTCTCTGTGGGCCCCCAGAGGACGGGTGTCTCCCAGCCTCCCTCACCCCCACGCTGGGTGGGCACATGGTGGAGGGAAGGACTGACGGAATGGCAGCAGGAGAGAGGCCTTGGGCTCTGTCCAGCCTCCTTGGTGTGACCTTGGGTGGGTCTACCCCTTCCCTGAACCCCAGTTTCCCCATCTTTAAAGCAAACTTGTTATCCTGGGGCTGAGAGGACTAGGTGAGCCCCGAGAAAGGGCAGCCCTAGATGAAGACAGGAAAGGTGGGGCCTGGCAGGTGGGCAGGGGCTGGCCGAGGCTTGGCACCAAACCCTCAGGAGGGGCCTCTGCCCTGGGCTCTGCAGTCCCCATGCCCCCATCCGCCTCCCACTGGGTATCCCTCAGCCCTGTGGCCGTTGGAGGTCAGGCCAAGGGTCCCAGATACAGGTCACCCATGTTAACCTTTATGTTTCGGTTGCTCCCCACCCTGGGATCTACCAGCCCTTAGATAGTGCCCCCTCAGGCCCCAGGCCCCCACTGTGCCTGGAGCACCTGGCTGTCACCACCCGCATTCTGTGAGCCTGCCACACACTCTGCAGGAGGTCCCTGGCCCCAGACCTTTTGTGTGGCAGGCACACAATGTGTACTCAGCCTGGCCTGCAGAACTGGGACAATGGGGGCAGCAGAGGAGCCCCCCACCCACACTCTGAGCCCCCCTGCAGTGCCCTGCCCTGGCCACTGTCTCTGGGAGCCCATCAGCTTGTGGGGGAAGCCCCAACCCCCGTCTAACCCGGATAGATTATCAGCTTACAGAGTGATGGAGAGAGAGGGTGTGCTGCGGAGGGAGGGCCTGGAAGTCAGGGGTCCTGGGCATGGGCAAGAGGCGGAGGCCAGAGAGGGGCGATGGGGCGACAGAAGCCGCAGGGGCAGACTGCAGTGCCCTGGAATGGGGGGCCACGCGCCTCCAGCCCAGTCCCAGCCGCGAGCCTCTTCCCTCCGGCCCTCCACGTGCCTTGCTGCGTCCTGCTAAGAGGCTGGCACTGTGGCCTGGATAGGCCCGCTGCCGAGCACACGGAGCCCTCCCCCAGCTCCGTGTGTCACAGGCTCCAGCGCACTTGCCTGAGATGTTAGGGACTTGACTGTCAGGGGGTGCTGACTTACCCCGAGGGAGGAAGGGCCCCTGTGCCCTGTGTCCTGGGGTCGCACGCCGGCCCCTTTGAGGCCTGGCCCCACCTGGGGAGCGGGCCAGGTACCTGCCCCGGGGACTCGCAATGCTGCTCACTGCCCGCCTCTCCCTGCAGGTCAGGCGCCATGCCCGGTCACTCTGAACTCTAGGCCGCACCAGGATCGGAGCAGCCCCTGCTCACTGCAGGGGACACCCCTCCCCATTGCCCACTGCCCACCATGGCAGGGGACCGGCTGCCCAGGAAGGTGATGGATGCCAAGAAGCTAGCCAGCCTGCTGCGGGGCGGGCCGGGGGGGCCGCTGGTCATCGACAGCCGCTCCTTTGTGGAGTACAACCGCGGGCACGTGCTCAGCTCCGTGAACATCTGCTGCTCCAAGCTGGTCAAGCGGCGGCTGCAGCAAGGCAAGGTGACCATCTCCGAGCTCATCCAGCCGGCCGTGCGCAGCCAGGTACCGGCTCCCCTACCACGCTGGCCCGGCCGGCCCCGGGCTGGGCTCCTCAGGGTCAGAATGTTCGCAGCCATTCCACATCAGAGGCCACTGGGGGGCATCACCCCCTCCTCCCAGGGCGTCCCTCTCAGGGCTGCACGAATGCCCCTCCCCAGGGAGCCCACGCTGACACCCGTAACCCCAGACACCATTCGCCCCTGCCAGAGCCTTCCTACCCTGTCTGGGTCCTCCCTACCCTGTCTGGGTCCTCCCTTGGCCCACATGAGGGTCGCCCCACACACGGGACCAGGCCCTGTCCCTGGGGCCCACCAGAGCCCAGAGAGGGGTCTGAGTGGATAAGCGAGGTGTGACCATGCACAGGGCACAGAGTGGACTGAGGGCACAGGTGGCAGAGGGGAAGCGGACCCGGATGGCAGCCCAGCCAGACGCACGCTCTGATGCTCGCTCTGATGTCTGTGAGGACTCAGGAGAGGACAGGAGGGTGGCCAAGGGGCTTACACTGAGCAGTCCACGTCCCCAGAGCCCAGCTTTGTCCCGTCTGGAGTCACCTGTAATTCCCTCTGTGGCGCCCCCAAGAATGTCTGGGGTCACCTGCAGTGGACAGTGCCGTCCCTGTCCCTAGGAGCATCAAGTCCAGCTGGGGAGGGTCCCCTGGGCCAGTGGCCTGGGAGGGGGGAGGTGACATGCCTGGAAGCCTGGAGGCTGTGGGGTTCTCAGTCACAGGCGCTGCCCTGTGCACAGCTGGGTGTGCGAGGACCCAGGAGGGGTGGCTGCCTGTTGGCCCCTCCCACAGCCTCAGTGGGGGACCCAGTGGTCTCTCACGCCAGCAGGGAGGACTCCGCCACAGTGAGGGGACCCAGTGGTCTCTCACCCAGCAGGGAGGACTCCGCCAGAGTGTGATCCCACTGCCTGTCGGTGGCCTGAGCTGGCCTAAGGGCTGAGTGCGCTCTCTGAGCAAAGCTGCTGAAGCTCTGGCCCCCAGAACCGGCACTCAGAGAAGGGGAGGACAGGGAACCCCAGCCTCCAGCTGCTGCCTCCGGAACTGGGGGGCTCTCGCTGCAGCCCTCAGTTGCCCTATCACTGGCTGGGAGGAGAGGAAGAGTCCAGACCCAAAGGCACTCGGCCTTCAGGTCCCCAAAATGTGCCTCCCGGGGACGCTGAGGACACCTCGGCCATCCTGGGAGCCAGCCCAGGCCTGGCTGGCACTCTTGTCACTGTGGTCACCTGCGTGTGCCTCCTGGGACCCTGTCATAGTCACCTGCATCTCCTCTCTGTGGGCCTGGCCCACAGTGGACACCCACGAATGTCCATTCCCTCTCCTCCTGTGAGTGTGTGAGGACGAGTGTCCCCATCTCGGCCTGCTCCAAGGGTCTGCCTGTGTGGCCATGGCTGTTTGGACCTGTCCAGGTGTGGAGTGGGCAGCTGGTGCCTGCCCTCCCCGTAGGGCTGCCCCCCAGCCAGGACGGGGTGTCCAGAAGGAGCCCGGCGGGCACTGACTCTGCCCCCTGCCCCCAGGCGGAGGCCGCGGAGCCCCAGCACGTGGTTGTCTATGACCAGAGCACCCGGGATGCCAGCGTGCTGGCGACGGACAGCTTCCTCTCCCTCCTGCTCCGCAAGCTGGACGGCTGCTTCGACAGCGTGGCCATCCTCACCGGTGAGCTCGGGGCCCGCAGCTGGCGGCCCGTCCCCCACTGCCGGCTAGGCGGGGGGCAGGGGGACTGGGCAGTCAGCATCCTGGACCCGCCGTCCTCTGGGGCAGCTGGGGACGGGGCTGTCAGTGGCCCTGGAGTGCTCAGGGCCACTCCCTCCCCTCCCCTGAGCCCCCACACTTCAGGACCCCTTCACACACACTCAGCAGGTGAAGCGGTGGACAGGAGGGAACCCCCAGATACCACTTGTTGTGGGGATAGGGGAGGGATCTAGGCACGATGTGGCTCTGCTGAGGACCCCCTCCCCCAGCAACTGTCTTAAGGAGGGTTAGGCGTGCCCTCTGAGAACCCCTGTCAGGGCAGAGTGGTCCCAAACCAGGAGGGCCCTTGAATGCTCCAGCCAAGCCCAGGATACCTGGCGGAAGCCTGCTTGATCATGACCCCTGCCTGGGCTAGCAGAGGTCCCCACAGGGCTTTCTGCTCCCCAAAACAGCCAGGCCAGCCTAGAGGCTGGGCAGCCCCTCATACACACACACGCACATGCACAAGCACACACACGCACGAGCGCACACACATATGCGAGCACACACACGCACACGGGTTCCACAGTGGTTCGCACTGATCCCTTCCTCCTCCGGGCGGTGGCTGAGGTGTCTTTGTAGGATGCACCTCCCAGACATGGCCCAGGACCTGGGGGGTGGGTGCAGCTGGCCTGTCCAGAGATATGCACCCCCCCCACCTAGGTCTGGGCCTTTGTGGGTGCCCCTGCCCTCTGTATGCCAGGGGCTATGGCCCGGGGGTGGTGTGTGGAAGCTGTTACCCTCAGCATCACTCCGCCAGGGGTGCCTCTGCTCATTCAGCACGCCTGCCCTGAACAGCTACCATGTACAGGCGCAGGTGGGGTGGTGGATGGGCACCATGCCAGCCCTCTGGCCTGGCGTCTAGTGGGAGCACAGACCTTTAGCACAGCCTGTGAGAGCAGCTGTGGGCAGAGTCTGCTGACTGCTTTATCCAGGCTGCTCAGGGCAGACTTCTCAAAGGAGGTGCCATATGAGCCCAGCATGCCAGGTCAGCATGGTGGGCAGGGCAGAGCCACCCTCTGCAAGTGTGTCTGCACGTCTGGATGTGGGTCTGCATAGTTAGAGGGTGTCTGTACCTCTGCGTGGCTCTGGGAGGCTGGCAGTCAGTGTGTGTGTGTGTGTGTGTGTGTCCCATCTCTGATGGTCCTGAGCTCATCTGGGTGGGATGTGGGATTTGTGTCCATGTGGACACAGAAGCCAGAGTCACAGACTCTGTGGTTCCACTACCACCCCTGGGTTCATTTTGAGGGCTGAGCAGGCGGAGAGTGGAGGGGAGAGAGGGCAGAAGTCTGGGCTTTCTGCAGGTGTCCTGGGCACAATAGGACCTCTCCCAGGGCCCAGCCGGGAACCCCAGAGTGCATGCGTGCACCCTAGCAGGAGTGGGAACCGCAAGGCCCTCTGGGAGTCTGAGAAGAGGCTCCCTCGCCCCTGGACAAGGCCCCGGCTGGGATGCACCGGGGAAGCTCACCTGGGACCTGGCTGTGTCCCACCTGGCTTGCTCTCCTCCCTCTAGATGCTCCACCCTGCCAGGTTAAAGTGTGTACCCCCATTTCTCTGAAGGCCGAGCCAGGAAGAAGTCATGGTTACCCCCCACCCATGAGGAGGGCTGATAGTGACACCAAATCAGGACCCAGACTTGGGGACAGCCTCCTGGCCCTGCCCACAGCCCCCATGCCTGAGGCCCCTGAACCAGTGAGAATAGGAAGGCCAGGCTCATTGAGGAAGAGGGGTGCTGCCCACCCAGAAGGGGGAAGTCTGGATATTGATATCGGCTCGGGACTGGAGGGGGTGCTCAGCAGAGGCCAGACTTGCAGACCCATCCTTCTGTTAGTGAAGGGAGGGGTCGCTGAGGAGCGCCAGGGAGATGAGGATGGCACAGCTGGAGGGAGGTTGGCAGAAGCAGGACAGAACCATGGGGTCAGGGCGCTGGGTCTGACCCACCTGCTGTGACCCCCGTCCCCCACCCCGACCCAGCCGCTCAGCTGTGACGTCCAGCGGACGCAGGGATGGGAAAGGGAGCCTGGCCCTTTAAGTGGCGGCAGCCCTCGCCCAGAGCCAGCGGCCGCCTGTGCGCGTTGCTGCAGAATGCGGGCTGGTGATGCTTCGGCTGCTGGACGGGTGCGCACCCGTGGCGGGCCCCGTGCGTGTCGCCCTCGGACCCTGGCCGGAGACAGTGGCGGGAGCAGCCCCAGCGCTGAGGGTGGGTGGGAACCCTGCGGGGGAGAGGAGTGGGGGCGGCCTTTGGGCAGAAGCGCGGTGGCAGAAGCGACGGGGTAGGGCGGTAGCCGGCGGGGTGCCAGCGGGGTGGGCGCTTTTGTGCGAGTCCCGGATTTCATTGTGAGGGACAGGCCAGCCACTGTGCCCTCCCTGACCCGCCAAGCAGAGGGAGAAGGGCTAGTTGGGGGGGGGGGTGGCCACGTGCAGGAAGGGGCCCTGGGGGAGGCCTAGGGGATACGGGTGCCTTTCCAAGCCCCCCCCCCCCGAGTGCCAAGACCTGCAGAGGGTCCAGGCTGGCTGCCACTGATCTACTCCCCGGGCACCCTCTCTTGTCACCCATCCCCAGAGCCTGGGGTGGCCCTGAAATCACTAAAGGACTGGGGTTCTCTGCTGGACCTGGCATCTATAGGGGGCACCCCAAGCTGATTGGCTCTGCCCAGGAGCCCTACCTAGGAACTGCAGCAAAGGCCGGCAGGCCTCCGCAGCCGTGCAGAAACTTCCCTTTGAGGCAGGGCGAACCCCCACACGCACGTGGCCAAGACTGCTCTGAACATCCAGGGTCCCCAGCTCTGGAGGAGCAGACCCCAGCACCCAGCTCGGCCTCCTCCCTGGGAACGTGAGCTGTGGTGTCAGTGCGATCACCTGCCTTCCCCGTCCAACCAGCAGTTTCCTGAGGAAGGAGCCTCTTCTCCACCACGCTGCTGCCTCCCGCCCCCCGTCTGGAGGTCGCCCATCTCTGCTGCCCGCCCTGCGCTTCGTTAGGGGCGCAGGGAGTGCACATGGCAGGCATTCCGGTTGGGGGTTGCACAGACCAGCCACTGAGCTGGGCCAGGGGTGAGAGCTGAGGCCACCAGGTGTCTCTGTCCTTGGGGATCAGCCACGTCCCTGGCACCGGCTGCTTCTGTGGACCAGGTCAGGAAAGAACCCGTGCCGTCCTGTCTCCTCCCGTGGGACAGGGGGGCCTGGCCCAGCTGTCTCCTGGGACGGGCTGGTTCACTAAGGCCAGAAACGGAAGCCTGCTGGGTTGGGGGACACATGAGGCTTGTGTTCCCAGAAGTGTGGTCAGCCCCATGGTGCCACCTGGGAGGCCCACTTCATCCTACCAAGAGCTGGCGGCCACTGGGCACTGCCCATTTGCTGGTCTGAGTCAATGGTCACCCAGCCTGGCCAAGTTTGGGCAGGTCCATTCCCAGTGTGTCTTCACGGTTATCTTCTGTGAGCCTCTCTACCATGCCATGTGGCAGGCAGGGCGAGGAACAGGCCAGAGGCGTGACTGACTTGGCCTGTGGTCATTCACTGAGTCTGCAGTATACCAGGGACTCCCACTGAGGCCACTTGGCCGACCCCTGGCCCAGGACTCAGGTGCACTGTGCGGGGACGGCGGCCGGGCACGTGCCAGCCACATGCAGAGCGCACACCTGCTGCGTGCCCTGTGTGCTCCTAGCCCAGCCTCTACTCCTGTCTTCTCTTGCTGGTGGATTGGAGCCATAACCGGAGGGCAGATGCCCCTGCCGGCCGTGCCAATTCCAGTGGGTGATATCATGCCCAGGGGGAGGGGGAGGGCTCCCTCCGAAGCGCCTGCCTCCTGGTCCTGGCGCCCAAGCCTGGCCCGGGGCTCCAAGCCAGATGGAGGCAGGGAGGTATTGCATCAGCCTAGGGGGAGCAGCAGGAAGGCCCAGCCTGGCCCCTGGCCGCAGGTATGGAGGGGGCTGTGTCTTCCACACCCTCAACAGGAGACCCTCCCCACCATGGCCCTGGAGACTGACCCAGCCGGGGGTGGCCCTGCACGTGCAGTGCTGACCCACCACCTCGACCCCACATTTACGGGCATCACAGCGGCGTCCTCAGTGGGGCCAGCCCCTAATTAGCCTGAGGAGGAGTGTGGGTGGCAGGGACGCTGTGGTGAGAGTGGCCCCCTGCTCCCAGCGCTGAGACCTGGTGCTCAGGCCAGAGGCTCCGCCGCTGGCATCGCGTGGGGCTGGGGGGCCTGGCTGGGCGTGGCTGGGACACCCAGCGGTCAGCGTCCTAGGCTCTCCTGTGCCAGCCAGCCGCTCGCCTGACGTGTGCCCTCCACCCCTCCTGCTGCAGGGGGCTTTGCCGCCTTCTCCTCCTGCTTCCCTGGCCTCTGTGAGGGCAAGCCTGCCGCCCTGCTGCCCATGAGCCTCTCCCAGCCCTGCCTGCCCGCGCCCAGTGTGGGCCTGACCCGCATTCTGCCTCACCTCTACCTGGGCTCCCAGAAGGATGTCCTGAACAAGGTGTGTGCACCGCTGGGGCTCCAGCGCGGTGCGGGGAGGGGGCGGAGCGCAGAAGCAGCTCCTGGGCTTGTCTGGGGGAGGAAGGGAGGTGAAGGGAATGGATGGGCACGGATTGGGGGCACAGGGGGACGCAAAGGGCCCCCCCAGGACCAGAGCAGGACGGGGGCGGGGGAAGGGCCGGGGAGGGCCTGGTGCAGAAGCAGCACCCTTCCCCCTCGTCGGTGGAGCCCACATGCCAAACTGCTGATGTCACTGGGCCCCTGGCCAGCGCTGAAAGAATCCCGTGTTTTAAAAATGGTGATGAGGGAAGAGGGTAAAGCCACCGCCCAGGCAGCCGTAAAATTCCTGGGCGCCTACGGCAGGCTGTGGGCGGGCTCGCAGAGGCCAGCAGCCCCCTGGCCTCCACTGGCCTGCGCGCTCTGGGTGCGAGTGGGCGGGGCTCCGGGCCCAGGGAGTCTGCCTCCCACCTGGGGGGCGCCCGGGATTCGAAGACCCTGCCCAGCTGCACCCTCTTGCAATCTGTCCTTCAATCCCTTCCTCCAGGATTTGATGACCCAAAACGGAATAAGCTATGTCCTCAATGCCAGCAACTCCTGTCCCAAGCCGGACTTCATCTGCGAGAGCCGCTTCATGCGCATCCCCATCAATGACAATTACTGTGAAAAGCTGCTGCCCTGGCTGGACAAGTCCATCGAGTTCATCGGTGAGGGTGGGGCGCCCCTGCTCCCCATTCCTGGGGAGGGGCTATTCTCTGAGAAGTAGCACGGATTGCGGGCAATACGGAGGGTGGGGTGCCTGCCTGGGGCAGGGAGGGGCTATGTGTAACCCCCGCGCTCACCTGGTCCCCGTGCTGACCCCCCCCCCCAGATAAAGCCAAGCTGTCCAGCTGCCAAGTCATTGTCCACTGTCTGGCTGGCATCTCCCGCTCTGCCACCATCGCCATCGCCTACATCATGAAGACCATGGGCATGTCCTCAGATGACGCCTACAGGTATCCCCCCTCCCCTCCTGTGGCGGGGGAACTGCCCGCTCCCCGCCCCGCCCCCAGTAGCCACAGAAGGGCCCAGAGGTCAGGGCCGCTGCCATCCCGCGCCTCTCCCCCCAGGTTCGTGAAGGACCGGCGCCCATCCATCTCGCCCAACTTCAACTTCCTGGGCCAGCTGCTGGAGTATGAGCGCAGTCTGAAGCTGCTGGCTGCCCTGCAAGGCGACGGGACCCCGCGCCCAGGGGCGCCCGAGCCCCTCCCGGGTCCTGCGGCCCCACTGCCGCCGCTGCCACCACCTACCTCAGAGAGCGCTGCCACCGGGAGCGCAGCGGCCAAGGCGGCCAGGGAGGGCGCGCCGGGTGCCAGCGTGGAGCCCGCCGCGCCCGCTGCGGCCCCGGCCACCAGCGTGCTGCAGCAGGGCTTGCGCGGCCTGCACCTCTCCTCCGACCGCCTCCAGGACACCAACCGCCTCAAGCGCTCCTTCTCGCTGGACATCAAGTCGGCCTACGCCCCCAGCCGGCAGCCTGAAGACCCTGGGGCGCCCGCCGCCGGCGAGGTCCCCAAGCTCTGCAAGTTGGACAGCCCATCGGCGGGCGCGCTGGGTCTGACCTCCCCGAGCCCCGACAGCCCCGATGGGGCCCCCGAGACGCGCCCGCGGCTCCGCCGGCGGCCCCGGCCTCCGGCAGGCTCCCCGGCACGCTCCCCCGCGCACGGCCTCGGCCTGAACTTCGGGGATGCCTCGCGGCAGACTCCCCGGCACGGCCTGTCGGCCCTGTCGGCGCCCGGGCTGCCTGGCCCTGGCCAGCCGGCGGGCCCCGGGGGCTGGACGCCGCCGCTCGACTCCCCCGGCACGCCGTCCCCGGATGGGCTCTGGTGCTTCAGCCCCGAGGGCGCCCAGGGCGCTCGCTTCGCACCCTTCGGCCTGGCGGGCTCGCCTGACCTGCGGCGGCGGGAGACGGCTCGGGCCGAGTCCCGGGAGGTGCGGACCGGCTGGCCGGACGGGCCCGCGCCCGAGACGCAGTTCAAGCGCCGAAGCTGCCAGATGGAGTTCGAGGAGGGCATGGTGGAAGGGCGCGCCCGTGGCGAGGAGCTGGCCGCCCTGGGCAAGCAGACCAGCTTCTCGGGCAGCGTGGAGGTCATCGAGGTGTCCTGACGGCGGCCCATCGGCTGTGCCGGGGACCCAGCGCCCCGAGCCCTCCGCTGCCCTTGGCTGGGCCGCCAGCAGCCGGGCCCCCTATAAATACAGATTCTATATAATGCAAAGAAAGGTAAATGGTTTTACTGCGATTTTTATCGAGAAGTAAATATTTCGATTTTTTATTTATTGAAGCTGTTCACTCTGGCTGTGATCTGGCAGCAGTGAGGGCGGCCCTCCAAGCTCTATTTTTAGTCTGGTGTTTAAACTGAGACTCGTTTCTAAGCAATATGAGGCCACCTTCAGATGCAGGCTGGGGTGCCAGGCCTGGGGTCCCCTCCCCGCCCGCCCCATCCCCAGGAAACACTGCTGACCACTGCAACGAGGCTGCCGAGCTTTTGTGCACTTTTTACATAAGAAAAAGGGGAAAAAAGGAGAAAAAAAAAACTTTGCCACAAACTGAGCCGCAGAACCTCCCTGCCTGCCCTGCCCTCCCCTCCCCCTGCCCTCACCCACTTCCTTCTCCTCCTTTCTTGGGCTCTGCACCAAAGCCATAGGAGCTGTGGCCCAGGAGTCCTTGCCTGCCCCCTGCCAGCTCCGGGGTGCCATGGAGGGCCCCCCACCACCCATCCCTGCAGGCCTGGGCCTGCTGGGGCCAGAGCGCTCAGAGGGCGGAACAGGGTAGGACTTGGTGAAGGGGCTCATGACTGTCAGTGTCAGATGCTATGAGTCCCAGGGCAGGGATGGAGGTGGAACGCCCCAACTCCTGCCTGAGCCTGGCGCCATTTTCATAGGCTCAGCAAGGCTGTTCAGAGGAGGCTGCTTCCCTCTCCTCTGCTCCGTCTGTGCCCCTGAGCACCGCCTGCCAGGTGGGGGCAACCCAGGTGGAGGAGCTGGGCTGGTCAGTGCTGGCTCCACTGGTCAGAGGGCAGATGGGTTTAGGGTCTTGCTCTAGGCTCCCCCTCACCCGCCCAGGCCCCAGGCCCGTCTTGGAATTCAGGTATATTCCTGCAGGTTGAGAGGCCTTGCAGAGAGGCAGCCTCGTATGCTTCCCGAGGGGTGGGGTCCTTCGCTTCGGGAGAGCCAGCTCCAGGCAGATAAAGACCCCTGATGTGAGCAAACTTAGGTGTCCCCCATGTTTGCCCCCACCCCCACAGGAGCCTCAAGGGAGAGAAACCCCCTGCACACACCCCTTTCCCTGGGAGGCCTCCCCGCTGAAGTCTCCCAGTACCTTCAAGGTGATATGCCAGTCCCCACCCCCAGGTGGCTTTTTGGCCCAAGTAAGCCAGCCTGGAGGTTTGCGCTGGAGCAAAGGTCCAGCACCTCCCAGCCCCACGCCCACTTGGGTTACTGGGACCCACGGCTTTTGGAGAAAGGAGGAGGGGAGATATCCCCGACCTTCACATGTCCTAGAGCCTAGGGGAGAAGGCCGGCCACCTGGGAAGAGGCCAGGGGCTGGGCCAGAGGCGTGGCCTGGGCAGGACTGCCGCCCCCAGCGGGGTGGGGCAGGCGCCCTTCTGCCTGTTTCCATTTGTTCTTTGGACCCGTAGCCCTGTGTCCCTGTCATGCCTCCTTTAAGCAGAAGTCCTATTCCTGGTCCCTTTGTCCTCACCCCGTTCCCCAAGAAATAAGCTATCATTGTTGTATTTGCAATCTATGGATTAGAGGTTTAAGTATTTATTATTATTGGTTAATTATTATTATTGATTATGTAAATCTGCCTCCTGTTTGTCTATCGCGTTGGGTTTCTGGGTGACCCTGGGTGTGGAGGATGCACTGGTCCCCCCTCCACGCCCCCACCCCCTAAGCTGTCCCGGAGACAGTGGTCTGGGACCACTGGTTGGGCCCCAGAAATCTGGCGGCAGGTCCCACAGCCCGTCCTTCCCTCCCCTCCCGCCCTCTCTGCAAGGCCGCTGCAGCTCACAGCCTCTGTTCTGGGGGAGCGGGGGGGCTCTTGCTCTTGAAGCACTGGTTACCCCAAAGTGAGCAGCTGCTTCTCAGTACAAGGCCCCCCTTCTATGCTAGGGGGGCAGGCACCAAGCACGGGCCCCTCCCTGGTCATTTCCACCCACTGCCCCGGGCGGGGCGGGGCCTCAGTTTCCCCCTCAGTCCCATGGGCCCTGCACCCTCCTGCCCCACCCAGTGCCCTGGCATTGGGTGGCCCCAGAATGGACCCAGCCCCTCCTATTATTTGCTGGAAAGTCCAGTGGAGAGGTTGCAGGTCCCCCTGTAGGGCTCCCAGGTTGGGCCGCCCAGTGGCCCCTGCCTCAGACCCCTCCCCGCAGCGCGGCCACACTTTCTGCTCCTGTCCTGTCCCCTTTTGTATTTTGAAAAAAATGTGTTGTAATAAATCCTGAGATGGATGTTTTCTCTGCGCCTCCGGCTGCTGCTTGCTCCAGGCTGCGGGTGGCAGGGTGCGGGGTGGGCCTGGGTCCGGAGGCCAGGAGGCTGGGTGTTGGGCCTGGAAGGCCGGACTGGCCCTAACCCAGAGGGCAGAGAGCAGGTCAGGCAGGGTGGGGAGCAGCGCTGGAGGAGGGCCCTGCGAGGTGGGGAGGGGCAGAGTACAGGGCCTCACCTGTGCCAGGTGTGAAACACCCATCCAGGTGTTGTGTGCTAGTGAAATGTAAGTAACAGAATATGTAAAATAAAGACTCAGTTTTGCCCCTGAACTGCCCCCTCCCCGTCCTACTCCCAAGGAATAACCACTGGGAATAGTTCCATGCTTCCCTGCAGACCTTGTGCGTGTGCACGTGTGTGAGTGTGCGTGTGTGTATGTGTGAGCTCGCGTATGCGTGTGCGTGCGCATGTATGTGCGAATGTGTGTGTGCATATAAGTGCATGTGTGTGTGCACGTGCACGTATGCATGTGTGTCTGCACATGTGCATGTGTATCCATGTGTGCACGTTTGTGTGCACATGCATTGTGTGCACGAGTATGCACATGTGCGTGTATCTGTGCATGTGTGTGCATGTATGTGAGCATGTGCCTGTGTGTGTGCACACGTGTGTGGGAACGCACATGCACATACCACACTTCTCCTTTTCATCAGAAATGGGAGTCTGGCTGTATGGAGTGTCTGCAACTAGCTTATAAATATTTTGTAAATTACTCATTGAAAATTTCACATGGTACAAGGACAAGGCCTTTGGTGTCTCCCTCACCCTTGTCCCCAGCACTGGGTTCCTGTCCCTCAGGTAGTCCCCCGGCCAGCCTGCAGACCTCCCTCCCTCCCTGCCAGGGCTGCTTGGGGTGGCGCAGCTGCAGAGAGACAGGAGAGAGAGAGAGAGAGAGAGAGAGAGAGAGAGAGAGAGAGAGAGAGAGAGAGAGAGAGGACAGCCATTCGTGCAGTGCTCTCCCAGGACAGGCTTCTAGGCAGGACTCTGGGTCACTCCCAATTTGTCTGGCTGTTAACCATACATAACACAACTCCTGTGCGCTGAGCACCCACTGTGTGCCAGGCACCACTCCAGGTGTTTCCCCGGAATGTCTTCTCTCCCACAGTCTCCGGGAAGCTGGTTCTGCACAGGTGGGTGCCCTTGGCCTCATGGCCCTGTGGCTGCGCGGAGCCAGGCCTCACAAGGGTCTGACCTTGGAGCTCTGGTCTGCTTATGTTAGGACCCTCACCACTTTCCAAGCAGGCAGGTAGCCCACACCAGTGACACGGCCAGGCCTGTGTGTGCACGTATGTCTGTGAGTGCACGCGTATACTTGTGAGCAAGCATCCACACGTGGGGGGCTGCCGGAGGAGGGGGCCCCACGAACCCTGCATCCTTAAGAGTCCTCAAAGAGACTGAAAGCTACGAGCATGGGCTGTCCCTCCAGCAAGGCTATTTTTAGCTCAAGAACATCTATTTATAACTCTGGCAGCCCCTTGGAGTCAATAAAAGGAGGACTGGAAGAAAGCGGGCTGTCTTAGGCAGCATGATGGTTCTCCCCCCACCCCCCGAATACTCACGAGCTCCTGTGGCTGTGGGAAGCAGGGGCACTGGCTGGGGCTCATAAGGCCTTGGACCCTGGGGGAGGTAACACTAAATGGGTGAGGGATTCACTGACCAAGTTGACCAGGCTCCTAGACGTCAATTTGCAAAGGCTGGATGATACGACGTGGGCAGTGAGGCAAGACCTGGACCCTGGCGGGCTGGCCTCCACCTGCTCTGACCACACACTTTCTGGCACCCACGACATCAGTCTCCTCAGTGCTGGGCACCCCTGCTTCCACCTGTGTCTCCCCAGCCCCGAGCTTTAGGCACATTAAGATTTTGGATGGGTGGGTGAGGGGTTGGGTTATGTGGGCCTCAACCTGTCGATGCTGCTGCTATTGGCTAGGAATGCCTGGGGCACGCAGATCTTTCCCAGACTGAGCCAGTGTGGCGGCGGGACCGGCCTTGTGGCCCTCACTGTGACTGCAGGACGCACCTCAGCAGCACCCATCGGGGACTGTGGAATAACCAGGCTTATCACTGAGCTCCTGGAGGGCCCACCACACACCCAGAGCCACACAGAGAGGCGAGGGAGCAGCATGGATGGGGCTCTGCCTTTACTGAGGTCGAGGGTGGAAGCCGAGAGTTTCCTGGGCTCACTCCTTATTGGTGAATTTGAAACATGACTGGGAATCATGGCATGCGAAGGGAAAAGCAGGGTCACTCAAGTAAGCAGTTAGTCACCCAGGGCTTTCTAAATGTGGGTCTTCGTGGATGGGGTGACCTGGTTCTTTATCTAGTTGTGTAATTAGCGAAATGTTTGTGCATGATGGATGTTTTTAAAACGGATGCCTCGGCAACCAAAAGCTTAATGTCAGGCGTGCACCTTACAATCAAACAAAGCTAATTGTCAGGCACTTACACTAAAGGGGTGGGTGGGTGGGTGGGTGTGAGGCTGGGTGGGTAAATGGGGGAGTGGGTAGATGGGAGAATGGGTGGCTAGGGAGTGGATGGGAGGGAGGGCGAGTAAGTTGTTGGGTAGATGGACAGATGGGTGGAGAAGCAGATAGATGGATGGGGTGAGTATGTAGTTAAATGTAGGTGGATGGATAGATGGGTAAATGGGAGGATGGGTGAGCGGATGGACGGACTGATGGACGTCTGGGTAGGTGGGTGAGTGGACAACAGGTGGATGGATGGGTAAATGGGAGGAGGGCAGGGCAGGAGGGTGAGAAGGTGGTGAACAGGGACATTGCACTGCACGGTGCACCCTGCTGGTCTGCCTTGCGTAGAGCTGTGCACCGACCTGTGTTCTCCCGCTGGGCGGTAGACAGAACCTGGTCCTCCCTTAGAGGAGACACCTAGGAAATAGTCAATGAATAAACCACAAATACCCGTCTCAGATCTGGACACCACCGTAGAAACCCAGTTCAATCCTCTCTGTGGCCCAAGAAGGGAAACTGACTCCTCCAGGGTCCCCCAGAGAGATGGGGCAGAGTTGAGGGGGGTGCTCAGTTCCCTCATCTCCAGGCTCCGCTCTGTCTAGCTGAGCAGTGCCTGGAAGTGTCCTGGAAGGGGCTGGCCTCAGTGGTCTCTCAGGTCCCTTCCATCTCAGATCATGTTTCTGGGGCTGGGTTTGTCAGGGAGCTTCTGATGCTCAGACCTGAAGGGGCTCAGAGGAGGGGGGAGTGAGGAGGGCCGGTTCTCAGGAAGGCTGGGGGTGGGGGCAGCCCTGAAGGCCAGGTTGTATTTGGAGAGGCTGGGGCACGTGTGCAGAGACAGAGCATTGCAGCCAGGGCCCCGGAGAACAAGCAGAGATGGCATTGATTGCACTCCACAGCGTCCAGCAGAAACTGACCGCCTCTGCCCAAGGTCCCGTGGGAAGCGGGGTGCAGCTCTGCAGAAAAGTGGTCTGTCCTGAGCGGGGGGGGGGGGGGCTCTGCCACAGAGGAGAAGCCATGAGCCTCGGAGGGTCTGGAGAATGGGCCTGGCAGCGGGTGTGCCATTCCCCCACAAAGGGGTGCGGAGCGCTGGGCACTGGACAGACAGGCAGGTGAATGGGGCCAGTTCCCAGGAGAGCCTGGGGTGGGGGTCAGGGGTGGCGCTCGCTCGGGGAGCCAGCAGGAGCACCTGGGGATGTAGGTACCCTTCCCAGCTGCGGGGCTCAGCGGGCCCACCCCTAGAGGAATCTTACCCTTTTAGTTAGGGAGGCAGTGTCCCTGGGCCCACCCATTCCCTGAGGTTGGGCAGCCTCCAGACATAGGGTCCTTTACAAAGGACGGCCAGGCCTGATGATGTAGGGACGGCTTTACAAAGGGAGAAGGGTCAAGAGGAACCAGGGACCAGAGCTGGTCTTGGTCAGGTCTTGGTCAGCAGGAGGAAATGAGGCTGAGATATGGGGCCAGTTCCCAGAGCCCTGAGTGAGTCCTGGAGGGTCTGGGGAAGACAGATGTGCTCCCCCACACCCCCACCCCAACTCCCCACCCCTGACACAGGCCACAGGATGGGCAAGGGCAGGTGCAGCCTTGCCAACACTAGGCAGGTGCCTGGGGGAGCTCCCTTCACATGTCCATTCCTGAAAACCTTGGGGGAGGAGCTGGGGAGAAGGGCGGAGGGAGAGGAGGGGCTCCCTGAAGTGGGCTCCAGGAGCAGCTCCGTTCTCGTGCCTGGGGGAGGCCGGGGGCAGAGGGGCAGCCTGTGTCTGCTGTGCAGCCCCCTGGGCGCTCTCAGTCTCCTTGCGGGCACCAAGCATGAGCCTAGAGGGCGGCCCAGCCCAGGAGTTCAGGGGACAGAAGAGAAAGCTGTCCTTTACCCTAGCCCCACCTGCCATGGATTAGGAAGGGCGCCATACACCCCAGCGCGTGTGCTCCTCCGGCTTCTCCCCCGCACCTCAGCCCCAGCCCGGGCGCACTCCCGCAGGCACTCAAACACCTGGCGCCGCTGCCGGCACCCAGCAGGGCAGGTGACGTCCCCGGACCGGGTGGTAGCACCATTGGCATGGGAGTAGCCGAAGCCAGACTTGGCTTGACGCAATTGGCGGACGTAGCTATAAATAGCCAAGGAGAGCTTGAAATAGAAGGAGGGGAGGGAGGGAGGGAGTGGGAGGGGGTCGAGGAGAAAGGGCGAGCGCCTGACGCTGAGAAAGGAAACGGAGCCCCTTTCTCGAGCGCCCCGCCCCCACCCCACCCGCCGCGGCCGACGGGCATTGGCGGCCGGAAACCTTTGGGGGAGCAGGGTGAAGTCAAGGACTCTGCCAGTCCGGCTGGAGTGGTGGGGGCGGGCGCTGGCGGAGCTAGCGGTGAGGGTCAGGTGGGGATGGGGGGCCTGTGCCCGCCACAGCTCCCCACCTTCCGTCCCAGGGCGGCCCCGTCCGTCTGCCTCCCAGGAGGAGCTGAGCCCAGATTCCGCGCCTCTCCGGTCTTGCCCCTGGTGCTGGAACCCCCCCGCACCCCTCTCACCCCCCGCAGGGACTCTGGGCCTGCCCGGGCCTGGCAGGAAGGAGGCTCGCTCTGTGCACCTTGCCCTGTGTCATCTCATGGAAACCTCCCCGACTCAGAGGCGTTGCTGACCTGCCCAGGGACACGCCACAGCTGCTGCGGGAGGTCCTGGGGGCCCGGGACCTGGCGCCTGTGGTTGTCCTGCTTGGTTCTCTCTTCTCCTGCCCACTTATCTGAGGCTGGGGACCCAGGACAAGACTGGGCAACCACAGGCCTGCAGGATTCCCACAGACTGCAAGCCCAGAGGTCCAAGAGAGAACTCTGGGGCTCCTCCCTGAGATGCCCCCTCCCTCTCCAGTGACCTCAGCCCTGGTTCCCACCCTCTCAGAGGTTCCCCCACCCAGGCGCCCGCCTCTCGCTGCTCCCCGTCTCTGCTGGTGGCACCATGGGGAGAGAAGGCAGCAGGCGGTGGGTGGCTGGGCGGCAGGCCTTAGGGCTGATAAAGAACAGGGCGCGGGCGCGGGCGCAGCTGATAAGGCCCTTCCCCTTGAGTCAACCGTAACAGGAAACTGCAGGAGAGGCAGGATTTGGGGCAGTAGGGCGGGGTGCGGAGGGCACGCTGGGTCCATCTCCTCTCCCCGCAAGCGGCTGGCTGCTTCTCCCCTAGGTCAAGGACCCAGCAGGGGAGCGCAGTGGCTGCTCGGGCGGCGGGGCAGTGGGCGGCTCCACCGGCCCCCGCGGGTGTAGCGGCGCCCAGCGCACGAGGCTGGGGCGAGCGCAGCCGGTCTCTGGGCCCGCCGGGGAGCGGCTCCATCACACTCCGGCTCCCAGGTCCCCCCTCTCGGCCGCCCAGACCCTGCAGCACCGGCGCGCGCAGCGGAGCCAGCCCCAGGCTCGTCCGGCCGGGAGGCTGGGCGCGGTGGGTGCGCCCCGCCGGTCGCGATGAGCTCACAGCGCGAAGGCCGCGCCCACTGCCGGCCGCCGCTGCCCCACCCGCGCGGCGCCCTTCATCCTCAAAGCGCCGCGCCGCGGCCCCCGGCTCCGGCCCCGCGCGCGCCCTCGCCGGCCTCCGCCCAGAGCTGCGGGCGGCGCGGGGCGCACCTGCGCGGCGCCGTGGCCGGGGCGCGCCGCGGGCCGCGGCTCCAGGAGGCGAAGCCCCTGCCGTCGGCCCGCGCGCCTCTCCGCGCTGGGCTCCGACCGTGCCTCGCGGGCCCCCCGCGCGCGCTCCCGCCGCCCCGAGGGCCGACCGCGGCCCGGCAGCGCCACCTGCTGTCCGTGCTCGGGCAGGGCCGACGGGGGCGGGCCGAGGACCCCCGCCCCGCCCCGCACGTCCCCTCCGCGGGCCGGAGGGTGCGCGGCCCCGGGGCAGGGGCGTGTTCTGGGTCTTCCGCCGTCTCGGGCCCGGCTCCGTCCTCCTCGGCCGGTCCGCAGCCTCCCTTCCCCACGTTCAGGTCAGCCACACCCAACAATCGCTCGCCGCCCACCTCCCCAGCCGTACCCTCAGCCAGATTTCATCCTTGACCTTCAGGCCCGGAAATGCCAGGCTGCCGGATGCCGCCTGCGCTCTGTCTGGCATCTGCGCTCAACACCTCCAGCTCCTGGCCGGCCGCTCCCCAGCACCCCGCAGGCCTCACCTCTCCCCGCCCCCAGCAGGCAGTACGGGCTGCGGTTCCTCTTACCCCCTCCCCCGACTCCTGCACCCCTCGCCTGGAGGTACACCTCCGTCAGCAGGCCTCCAGCCTTCAGCATCGGCACACGTGCCCCACCGGCCCAGCGGGTCCTTTCCCTGGAAGGTGCCCCTTTCCTGGTCTGCCGGTGTACTGCGTGCTCCTCACCGGGTCCCGCCGCTCCTGGGTGCAGGGCCACAGCCAGTCCCCCTCCTATGGCTGAGGGGACAGACACACTTGCCCCCCTCTGCTGGGGGTCCGCCTCGGCCCCCCACTGCCCTGCAGGGCCTGGCACTGAGAGCTCCGTCTCTGCCTTTGTGTTCGCACGGCCTTCTCCCTGCGAGAGTCTGTGCCCAGTTCCCTTTTTTTTTGTTTGAGGGCAGCGTCACTGGCCCTCGTACGTGGGACCGAACCGGGGTCGCTGGCCTCCCAAGCCAGCGCTTAACCACCGCGCCCCTCGGCCGGCCCTCCAATTCCCTTTTTATAATGACAGGGTCATATCGGATCAGGGTCCACCCTAGTGACCTCATCTTAACTAGTTTCATCTGCAACGACCCTATTTCCAAGTAAGGTCCCATTCTGAGGTGCTGGGGACCAGGACTTCGACATACCTTTTTGGGGCAGGATAGGGTCCAGCCCATAACAGGTATCAGTGAAGGAGGGAGGGAGGGAGGGAGGGAGGGGGTGGGAGGCAGGTATCTTCGGAGGACCAGGGGAAGCCCCTCAGGCCTCTCAGGCACCGCTCAGCAACCTGCCCTGGGAACAGGATTTCTGGCTGCGAGTTTGCCGAGCCCCGGCCTCCTGGGCTGTCTGGGGTTTTTGCAGACCAGAGTGGACTCCAGGCCGACCAGGACCGGCCACTAGGGGCCATCTGGTGCAGGACTTCTAACCCCACACACACACTCCCCCTCCCCCCCACCCCCGCCTGTCAGGACCCCCTGGGAGCGTCATCTGCAAATGCAGATTCTCTGGGCCCCACCCAGACCTACAGAGTCAGCCTCTAAGGGGAACAGGGCCCAGGAATCTGTATTTCCAAGGTTCCCCATCTAGTGGCCCTGCCCACTGCAGAGAGGGCACAGGAGGGACCCCTCAGCCTGCCCTGCCCCAGCCAACCTGGGGAGTGGAGCAGGAGAGGGCGGTGTGGAGCAGGGTGGGACAGAGCCTTGGAAATGACCTCAGGGGCCTGCATGCTCTCTGTTGATTGTCTGGAGCCCACAGTCAGGACACCCAGTACCAGAGGGGACAGGGAGGGGTCTGAATAGAGCCTTCCAAAGGGGCAGGTGAAAGGGCGTGAGGCCTCTGTGGTCGCAGTCACCTTGCTCACCCTCTTTCTCTTCCTCAGATGTTTCTGGAAACCTCACCCCACCCAACTGGAGAGGGGCTGAGGGTGGCCCTGCAAGGCCGCACTGAGGTCTCTGAGCTGAAGGCCCAGCCATCCATCCCTTCAACTTCCCGGGTACAGCCAGACCTGGAGGTGAAGCGGGGGCCCTGCTGCTCCAACCCCCCCACACACACCCCCCCAAGCCACCCTGCGCCCATCTCCACAGCACCCTTCCCAGGGCACAAGGCACCCAACAGGACGGCCTCTCCCTCATCCCCACACTCCAATCCAGCTCCAGGCGGGCTCTTGGCTGTTGGGGTGGGGCACTCTGCGTCAGCCCGTGCCCCCGGGCCTCCAGGGAGCAGAGCTGGCCTTCTCCTCACCAGCAGTCAGGAGCCTGTGTCTAGTCAGTTCTGCCAGCTCCTCACTCTACCATCCAAGACAAGAGCCCCCTCTCCCAGGGCCTCAGTTTCTCCTCTGTAAAATGGGTGGGGGCCAGGGACAGGATACCACTTCCTTACCTTCCTGCTCCCATCTTTGTGAATTGCTTCACTTAACATGTATTGGAGCGCTCTGGTGCTGGAGATCTGCATAACACAAACCCCTCACCCTTCATACCCCACTGGGGAGCTCCAGTGCATGGAAAATGAGTGGCAGGGGCAGGCGGC
This sequence comes from Aselliscus stoliczkanus, assembly GCA_033961575.1. Lineage (NCBI taxonomy): Eukaryota > Metazoa > Chordata > Mammalia > Chiroptera > Hipposideridae > Aselliscus > Aselliscus stoliczkanus. The sequence continues at coordinate 136,260,529 of CM066736.1, forward strand.
AAGCCACTACAGTGACATCGGTGGTTCCTGTAACAGGATATATGCAAGAGATGCCACTACCCAGAGGAAGGAGCAGCATGCCCCAAGGAAGGGGCATTTGAGAAAGGCCTTTGAGGGGTGAGCAGGAGTTCTCTACACTTAAACCAATGGGGGTTGGGAGGTCCCCTGTTGGGCGGGCGGGGAGTGGAAGCTGCAGGGCCCAGATGTGTACAAGCTACCCTCGGGCACCTTTTTCTTTTTTTTGAGGGCACTGTCACTGGCCCTCATATGTGGGACCCGAACCGGGGCTGCTGGCTTCCCATGCCAGTGCTTAACCACCGCGCCACTCAGCCGGCCCCCTCGGGCACCTTTTGCAGGCTGGCATCCTCCCACCTTTCAGCGCTCTCCCTTTCTGGACTTGGGTCTAGAATGGGGGTCTCGGGACTGGCTAGGGTGAGGCAAGAGAGGCACCTAGCTGCCACCACGGCCCTGACAGCAAGCGCCTCCTTGCACTTTGGGTCCTGCCCTAGACTCTGGTGGCTCGGCTCAGGTTCCGGCCCTGTCCTTGGGAAGTGTTACCTAAACGCTTGCAAGTTCACCATCTTTTGAACAATGGTCTTAGGCAGCCATGGTAGGGGATGGTCTTGATCTTGGCTGCCCTTGGCTGATAGGACATGTGGGCCAGGAGGAACCTCCCTTCCTGAAGTCACTTCTTACGTCCTGGGCTGGATGGCAGAACCAACAATGAAATGGAAACTATCTCCTGTGTGGGAGAAACCCACCCGCCTACGTTTCGGCCCATAAAGGTAGGTAGGTAGGTAGGGGTTTGCTTCTGTCTCTTTGCTGCAGGAGGGTCCGGAAAGAGGCAGCTCCACCTCCTGGAGCTCAGGCCGGGACAAGACCTAGGTGAGCAATGCTTTTGAAAATCCCCACTTGAGATTCAAGTGAGTGAAAAGCCAAAAGTTGGGGACTGGTGGGGAAAGTGCCGAGTTATCATTAGGGATTAACTCCTAAGACAGAAGCTTGAGCAATCCTCTTGGGAACTGTGTTTAGTTAATGACAAGTCACACTTAGGTCAGTGACACTTGGCAAACCTGTCGCCAAAACTCACTGGGGACTTAAGGAGTCCCATCTAAGTCTCAGGGAAAGCAGCTCATGTGTGCTTTGGAACCTCCCCTGTTATGGGTTGTGGAAGTTCTAACCCGTGATACCTGTGATTGTGATCTTGTCTGGAAGTAGGGTCTCTGCAGATGTCATCAAGAGGAGGTCATTAGAGTGGGCCCTGACCCAGGGACTAGTGTCCTTAGAAAAAGCGAGATGTTTGGGTATAGAGATTGAACCCACACAGGGGGATGCCATGTGAAGAGGGAGGCCGAGATTGGAGCAATGCGTCCACCAGCCCAGGGACACCTGCTGTCACCACAAGCTGGGAAGACGCAAGGTCGCATCCTCCCCTACCACCTGCTCACACCTCGATTCCAGACCCTGGCCTCCAGAACCGTGAGACAATCCATCGCTGTTGATGTGACCCACCCAGTCTGTGGCCATTTTTCACAGCAGCCTAGGAAACGGATACAATCTTCCACCCAAATCTCAATTCAGTTTTTCTAAGGGTCCAATCTCCACACAGAAGTCCCCAAGTGACAGCCAGTGTCTGGGGGCCAGGGCGATGTTGGCTCCGCCTCTGAGTTTGAGCATAAGAATGAGCCTTCAGACAGCGAGGAAAACATAAGAAGTGCTCCCAGTAAGAGGCTGCGGTCTTCCTTAATGCCGGTAGCCCTCGGTGAACACACAGGCAATTTCTGGGAGCACAGGCGCCACTGTCACTGGGACCTTGCTGGCCAAAGCTTTCATGGGGCGTTGTGTGGTCACCTGCAGGCTCCAGGGAGGGAAGCTTAGAGGAGGAGGAGGAGGAAGTGCCTGGAGCGCCAGGTATGAGGTGGGCAGGGTGGTGATGAGCCTAGAAGCAGCAGCAATCGGCCCCTGTGCCTCCCAGAGTGCAACCTGGGCCAGGTGGCTCAGCCACACCTGTAGACAGGGTCGCCGAGGCCCCACCCAGTGGGAGGCCATGGGTCCTGTGTGGCCAGCCTTGGAACCTCAGAAGTGATGCCAGGTGATATTATTAGTGTCCCTGTTGAAACCTTGGCCCTGAGCCCCGGCTGCCCTTTGGGCACCAGTCCACCCCTCAGAGCCTAGGCTGAGAGCACAAAAAAGGGGGTTTCCTGCTCTCTGCAGGGGGAGGGGTGCTGAAGCCTGATGGTCTCTCGAGGCAGCGCAGCCCTCTGCCACTGCCAGGCAGGAGGGCCACTCTGTGAGCTGCTCCCAAGCGTGACCACCTCCATTGTCCTCTCAAGACCCAGGGATGAGAGCTCCTCTGGGAGGCAGGATGGAGTGGGAAGATGTTGGGCTTGGGATCCCATGACTCTTGAACCCCAGCTCCCTGCCCGCTTGCTGAGGGCCTGCCTGAGTGACACTGCTGGGCACAGCACGAGGGCTACGTTAGGCCTATGCAGGGCAGCCGGCCCGGTGTGCCTGCCAGAGGCCATCTGCAGTGTTTGCTGAGGCTCAGAAGGGCCGATGCCCTGGGAGGGGGAAGGCAGGGGCATGATGAGCCACACAGGGGATTGGCTTCCCGCAGTGCCTCCCCCCAGCTTCTCTGATCCTCTGGGGTAGTGGGGACAGAAGGGGCAGCCTTGGCTGGGATGGTCCTGTCTGCTGCCTCAGCACTGCTGTCACTCGCTCTCAGCTTTGCTTGGGACTGTCCCAAGCACAGGAACCAGCTCAGGAAGTGAGAGGGAGCCACTGTTCTCTGGCCTCTGGAATGTAGGAGAATGTGTGTCCCGAGGCCTGCCCCATGCCAAGGCCCCTGGCGGCGCAGCTGGCATGGGAGGAGATGCCCTGCATTGGCCGACTGACCATGTCCCCATTGGGTGTTGGGGGAAGGGAAGGCCAGAGGCAGTGAAAGAGAAGGGAGGACCCCGCAGGGCTCAGCTCGTGCCCCGGCTCTGCTCAGCCATGCTGGCACCCGTTCCCCACAGTGGAGGTCAACTTCCTCGGGGAGATTGCTGCAGGGCCTGCCTTCAGGGGGTCCCTGGTCTAGAGCAAAGCGTCAGTGGGAAAGCCAAGCCCCCCTTTCCCAGCCCAGGAACCCCACTGGCACAGTCCTTTGCCAAATGAGTGGATGAATGGAAAGAAGGAAGCCCCCGTGGGAAACCCTGCAGCGTCCCCGCCCCCAGAGCAGCATACCACAGGCAGGACATCACGTCCAGAGAAGTCTCAGAAATTAGTGCCACCATCCAAGACCTGAACAACGCAGAGGATGGGGTTCTGGTCCCTTCCCAATTTCACTCGCGTGTTTTGTGTGTGCAGGAGATGGAGGCATGTTGGTGACTGACAGTGGGTTGTCCTAAGTTTCAAGACTTGACGACCCCAGCTGCAGCTGTTCTCCCAGGAGCGAATCAGCACAATTATCATCCAGCTGTGGGGCAGACATGCCCACCCTACCCCACCCCACAGCCTGAGACTCTGGGAAGAGTGCGCTGTCCTGAAGCAGGATCAGCGGCCTCGCCACCTAGCTCCTACAGGCTCCGACCTGGTTTAGCCCACACAGATTTTGGTCATCTCAGCATGCCCCAGGATATCACACCCTTCCGTGAAATGGATGATGTCATGCAGCTGTGGATGGGCTACGGAGCTCAGCACTTGGTGATATTCTAGATGCTGATAATACACATGCTTGCCAAAGGGATATATCCTGTGAAAATTTAGGAACTCACCACACCCAGCTGAAATTCCAGGCATTCAGTGGTCTGGAAATGTCAAGCCTTCCCCTCCAAAGTCAAGGACAAGTTGCTACCCCTTGAGCACCTTAACCCTGAGAAGAAGATATACATTTGGATGAGTATATCAAATAGTCAGGTGCCTTTAGCGCTCTAGCCATCATTTTCCTATTCTTGGCAGGAACCTGGAGACCGGGCCATGTTTGGGGGAGGGGAGGAAAGGCAAACAGGATTTCCTGGGAGCCACCCAACAACTTCCACCTACATGTCACCAGCCACCCTGTCTCCATGGGAAGCTGAGTAAAAGGAGAAGGAGGAGGGAGAAATGGATATGGACATAGGGCGGGTAACTTATTACCTCTGGCCAGGATTCCTTGACTGTGCCGTTTTTATCTAATTAGCAGGAGACCTAAAAGTACACTGGCTTAGAACGTGCCCCCACCAAGAAGTGGTTTAGCTGAAGCTGCTCTCCAGGCAGCTCTACCTCTTGGCACCTATGATTCATTGGATGCCTTGGTGCCCCCACGAGATGCTGTGTGGAGACTGGCAGATGCAAATATTATAGAACGAGGTGTGAGGGCTCCAGGCTTGGGCAAAGCCGGATCTTCTTAGGATATCAATCCTGATTTTGAGATGCAAGTTTTGGCTTGCCACTGGGCTCCTCCTCAGACTGACTGTACACAGACCATGGGATGTCACATGACCATGTGATCTGAATTGCCCATTGCAGACTGGGTGATGTGAAACTACAAAGCGGGATGTGTGCAGCTGTACACCATCGTCAAGAGGACGGGGATTAACGTTGAGCACAGGTAAGCTGCATGAACAGGTGGGCACACTCCCAATATGCCCAGTCACACCTCCCTGCTTCCCCACCTTCGGCCTGCACCTGTGACCTTGTGAAGTTTCTTATGACACATCTGGCAACATTATTCTCATTATACTAATAAAGAAACTGAGTCACCGGGAGGTTAAACAAGTTGTCCAAGTCACCCAGCCAGTAAGTGGCAGAGCTGGGATGCAGGCTTGCTGGTAAACAACAGGGGCAGGAAGGAAGATGGGTGGGCTCTGGGGGACCACCTGCAGCACCTCCTAGGACTAGCATGTCCATAGTGACAGTTAATGGAAGATTATAGCAGCCAGATGCTGGCAGGGTCACCAAGGCTCGGATTCCTCGGGAATGGTAGTTTGGATCACTGTACTAGGCAGAGATGCAACCTGGGGAGGGCTGGCTAAAGACAAAGTGAGCATGGACAGGGAGAAGGAAGTCAGTCAATTGTGGTGAGAAAGATCCTCTGTGTGTCTGTAGGTCCTTCCTTCCTGAGACATTATGTATGAAATGGATTCTCCTCTTCTTTCCTTTGTCTCTCCTCACTGTTTTTTTTTTTTGTTTTTTTTTTTTTAAGATTTTATTGGGGAATTGGGGGAGGCGAACAGCGTTGGGGAATCAGGGGAGAGGAATAGACAAGTTGCTGTCTTTTGTTCTTCAGTCTAGCTGCGGAGGACGTTGCTTCACTGGCCCATGTTGGTACCATCATTGAGCTCTTCCTGGATGAGGCAGATGGGTCGCCGGCCTCTGGATGGTCGCTCACCGCGGCTATTGGCAGCTCACGCTGGCTGCCGGCCACTCACTGTAGCCTATGGCAGCCCACTGCAGCACGGGCTGCAGCCCACATCGTTGCTGGGGCTCGCACAGCCCAGATCCAGGTGGAGCTGTTGTTCGCTGTAGAGGGCAGTGTCACTGGCCCTCACATGTGGGATCCGAAAGGGGGCCGCTGGCATCCCAAGCCAGCTTTTAACCAATGCGCCACTCGGCTGTCTGTCACCTCACTGTTTTTATCGCAGGGGGTTGTTGGCGGTAAAGTTTGGAAGTGTAGGTGACGGGACAGTGGCGAGTTAGTGTGAAGCAGCAAGCTCAGGTGTCTGACTTTCCTCCCTAGGAATCCCCTTCTCAGCAGGAGGGTCCGCCTCTCCCTCTAGAAGCTTCGGGCCTGTGTTGCAGCCCCGCAGCTGCAGGCAACCGACCTAGGTTTCCCGTCAGCAGCACCTGCCAACTTTGAGCTGGAGGCAGGGACTGCAGAGTCCATCCCAACAAGTGGGCAGCAGCAGCAGCAGCCCGGTCCTGCCCACGTGCTGTGTTCCCAGCGTAGCCTTCGGGGTTTGGGTTTCAGGCAGTGGCAGCCGGGACAGTCTGCACCATCCCTGTTCTGTGGCTCGTTTAGCGGGTAGGAAGGGGCTCGGCTGCGAGAGGCAGAAGGGTCTGCATTTGTCACACACCAGGAGCTCTGAGGAAGGCAGCCTGGGGCTGGCGCAGCAGCTCTGGGAAGGCACCCGCGTCCCAGGCTCTGCCTTTCGCTCCTCGTTTTTAGCCAGTGGCTTCCAGCCTCGTGGCCCCAAGAGGGCTCTGGTGGCCCAGGCGTCGCCCCGGCGGCAGCAGAAGCCCAGGCTCTCGTCTTGCGGAGGCTTGTCTCACTGCGGAGGGAGGCCTGCGGGAGGCCGGGGGGAGGGCCGCGCTGCTGGTCTGTCCTGGGGGGGCCGGGGGCCGCAGGGCGGGCTCGGAGCCGCAGCGGAGGGGCGCGCCGTGCGTCCGTCCCGCTCACGGCGACTGAGCGCCCCGCCCGACACTGGAGACTTGTGGGCCTGGCGCGAAGGCCAGGCGGCCGGGGGCGCCTGGAGGCGCGGGGGCCCGAGGGGGCCGCTCGGGGCGCGGGGCGGGGCCGCTTCCCTCCGGGGGTGCGAGGGGAGGCCAGGCCAGGCCCGCCGGGACTACGCCTCCCAGCAGGCAGCGCGCGGCGCGTCACTTCCGGCGGCCCCGCGACGCGCGTGTAGGAGGCGGCGAGCGCGTGTTTACTTCCGGCCGCTGCCGCCGCCGCCGCCGCCGCCGCCGCGGGCTGAGGGCCGAGTGTGTCGGGCGGCGGGCGCGGCGGGCCCCGCGCAGCCATGGACTGGCTCATGGGGTGAGTCGGGCGGCCGGGCGGCGGCGGGGCCGGGGTCCCGGGGGGGGTCCGGGGGGCCGCGGGCGGGGCGGGCCGATGGCGGGGGCACGTGCCCGGGGCGCCGGCCGAGACGCGGCCCCGACGCCCGCGGGACGGAGGCGAAGCGCGGGGCCGGGCCGGGCCGGGCGCGGGGCGCAGGACGGCGCGGGGCGGCTGCGTGGCCGGCCCCCTGGACGTCAGGGCCCCGGGCCGGCGTCCGGCCGCAGCGACCGTGCGGAGACGTCCGTGCGCCCGTCCGTCGGGGCCGCGGGGCGCGGGGCCGCGGGGCGCGGGGCGCGGGGCGCGGGGCCCGGCCTTTCCCGGGAGGCGGCCAGCGGGGCGCGGGGCAGCTGCCGCGCCTCGCGTTGGCGACAGGCAGGTGCCCCGTCGGCGCCCCGGAGGGACCGGCGCTCCAGACCGAGCGAGGCCTGTGCTCCGCGCGCCCACCTCTCCCGCCGCCATCGCGAGGGTCCGGACACGAGCCACGCCTCGGCCGCCAAGGGGCTGGTCCCGGGGGGCGCCGTGCGGGGACAGGCCGGGAGCCGCCGCGGGCAGGCGGGCGCTCGGGAGGCCGGGGTGCGGTTCGGGTGTCTGCGTGCGTGTTTGTCAACTCAGTGGGCTGCACGCCGGACATTGTGAATAAATCATCAGTTCTTTAATAATTCGCTCGCCGGGACTCTCCCTCTTTAAAGAGCGTGGTGCGGTTCCGGCTGTCAGGCACTCGCTCGCCTTCCTCAAGCGCTGGCTCTCACGGCCGTGTCCTGGGACTAGAGCGGGGCGGCCCAGGTGCCCCTCGGACCCTCCCGCACACGCGCCGAGTGTCTGCTGTTAACGTGAACGGGGCGAGCGAGCCGCACACTCCCGTCTCCCACTCGGCCCGGTGCTCACCGAGCCCAGCCCTCCCGCGAGGAGGGCCGGCCAGCCGGGCGGGAAGGAGCTTGCGGTGCCGGACCCCTGCGTGTGCTCAGAGCCATTTCTCCTTTAACTGGGGTTCAGCCTGGCGGACATCAGGAAATGTGGATTTTACTCTTTCTTGCTGATTTTACTAATTCACATCATTCAGTGTCAACCAGGTGGTTTGGAGTATGACTCTCTCCTTATGTTTTAAGTGTTGTTTGTTTGGTTTTTTTTTTTAAAGAAAGGGTTTCTTTGCATCAGCTCATCTCAAGTGACAGCATGGACTGGACTGCAGTAGCAAATAATGGTCCTTCCTTCCCCTGTGTCACCGTCATAACGAGATGTTTTACAGATGTGCCAGTGCAACTGCGTCTCCCTGCCCCTGAAAGGGCTTTGCTGAGTAATGCAGCGGCCTTATCGTCAGCTCTCCCTGCTGCTCTCAGGAAGGTCCTACAGGAAACCTGCCCGGAAGCCAGAAATAACACCAGCACGTCAGGACTTGCTGCTGGAGTCTGCTGGTGCTTATTTGGGCAAGAGTTTCACCGTCCTTTCCCTCTGCTTGCATTGAGCTGGCCGTTGAAGTAGGTGTCTAGTAACCTTTCTCTTTACAGAGGGTCACCACTGCTTGTGTAGTGCTTCTCTAGTTCTTGGCTCTCTGTCTGGACAGCTGATGGCAGGGCAGCAGCACCCTTGCCAGTGGGAAAGCAGCCAGCCCCGGAGGAGAAGCCGCAGGAGCTAGGTCAGGTCCCAGGAGGTCTGTGACACCTACCGCACAGGATTTGGGAGCTTGAGGAGGGCTGTTGTCTGGTCCTGGGTGGGAGGCCCACGATGGGCATTGTGCAGTTCAAGGTTTTTGTTTTGTTTTGTTTTTTGTTTTTTTGTTTGTTTTTTGTTTTTTTAGCTGAGCCATCCTGCCACCTATTGGCAGCTTAACAGCAGCTCAGCTCCGGCTGGGCATCGAACTGCTGTTGCTCTGAGCTCACCTCTACTCTTGAGCAAGCTCTTAACCAACTGAGCCACTCGGCTGGCCCATATGTTTGTTTGTTTTTTTGTTTTTTTTTTGAGGGCAGTGTCACTGGCCCTCATATGTGGGACCTGAACCGGGGGCTGCTGGCTTCCCAACCCAGCGCTTAACCACCGCGCCACTCGGCCAACCCGACCCCTATGTTTTTTGAGGGTAGTGTCACTGACCCTCATATGTGGGGCCCGAACCGGGGCCGTTGGCTTCCCAAGCCAGCACTTAACCACTGCGCCACTCGGCCGGCCCTGTGCAGTTTAAGTTGTACCCGTCAGAGAGTGCCACCGAGAAGCTTCCCAGCCTCTCGGAATGCAGAAGGGGAAGCGCTGTACCTCCCTCTTTGGACCCGGGGGAGCTCCTGGGCCCCCCCCCCCCCCCCGCCACTGGCCCTGGGTGGGGCCGGCGGCGAGGTTTGCAGGGACACCCTGCCCTCCAGTCTGGGCCCGGGCTCCCCTTCCTGGGGCGGCGTGGTGGCGCCTTGACAGCAGCACTCTCCTGCTCCTGAAGCAGCAGATGGGGTGGGCGCAGAGCTCCCTGGACCCACAGCGCTGATCGTGGGATGTCAGCAGAGTGCCTGGCCAGGGGAGCTCGGCCCTCTGACAGTGCTTGCCCACCGGCCGCGCACTTTGTGGCCCGGTGGCCCTATCTCCAGGCACCCTGTGTGGTGAAGGAGAAGCCCCTGTGCCGTATCCGTGTACCTGGGTCCACAGGGGCTGATGGCTTTGTTTTTCCTCGCACTTGGCCTCATGGGAAGGTGTCGCTGGTGGCTGACGGCCGGACCTGATTATGGGGAGCCCCAGACTGAACTCGCCTAGGTCTCTAGGCTTTTTTTTAACAGTCTCATTGAGGTATAATTTACATACCATAAAGTTTACTTGTTTTAAGTGTACAATTAAGTAATTTTTAGTGAAATTACAGTGTTGTGTAACCATGACCACAGTTTAATTTGAGAACATTGTCATCACCCCCAAAAGAACCCTTGTGCCCATCAGCAGTCACTCCCATTCCCACCCTCAACCCTGGGCAACCACTAATTGACTTCCTGTCTGAGATTTGCCTCTTCTGGGCATTTTGTGTAAGTGCCATCACAACATGTAGTCATTTGTGAGTGGTTCATTTGGTGTCACGTTTTAAAAGCGCATCGTGTCACTGCCTGTGTCAACAATTTGTCCTTTCTGTTGCCAACTGCTGCTCCATTTTTGGAAGCGTGCATACTCGTACTTGGCTTATCCGTTGAGGTCTGGATGGTCCCTGCTTGCTGAGCGTGAGCAATGCTGCTCCGACCCGGCGTTTTCTGACAGCAAGCGGGCCCATGTCCTCAGCAGTGGAGACCTCCAGGGCCTGACCTTCGTCGCTGTCTGTCGTGGTCCCCGCCCTGTGCCAGTGTCAGAGCCCCGAGATGAGAAGACACAATTCCTGCCTTCTCAGGCAGAAACTTCTCAGGAGGCTGTGGACACTGTGATGGGCGATGGGCGCGTGGAGGAGTGAACTTGGTGGAGCTGCGCTGGGGAGGCCAGGCGGGCACAGCGGCCGTCAGCACGGAGCTCAGCAGTGTCGCCCGGGAGCATGCGCAGGGATTTCCCAGGTAGCAAGGAGGGCAGACTGGCCGAGAACAAGGAATGGGCATGGGCAGAGGCCTGAGCACAGAGACTGTCCCCCGGCCGGTGGCCCCGTTTGAGAGGTGAGCAGCTACTTGCCGTCATCTGGGCTTGGGTTTGCCCTGCTGCTGCCGGGCCGGGGTTGTGTTCAGACTCCCCTATGGAGGGCAGGGGCGACCAGGGCCCTTTGTAGCCAGCCCGTGCGTCTGGACACTCGGCAACGTGCTTTTTCGTTTGTCGTCCGGCTTGGAGTGTCTACTGGGAACCCTGGCACAAAATATCCTTGAAGCTGTGCTGCTGGCAGGAGTAAGGAGTCAGGCAGGAGGTGAAAGGCTCTGCCAGGGAGTGGACAGAGGCTTCGGTGTGTGGGGCCATGGTGGGTGTGTGTGTGTGTGTGTGTGTGTGTGTGTGTGTAGGGGATGATGCCTGTGGTGGGTGGAACTGCAGGGGGGATTGATGGGCGGGGCTGCCTCGCTCCTGGCTGGTGCTTTTTTTATTTTTATTTTTTTTCGCTGAGCCATCTTGCCACCTGTTGGCAGCTCAGCTGCAGCTCAGCTTGGGCTGGGCATTGAACTGCTGTTGCTCAGAGCTCAGCTTACACTTTTTTTTAAGAGGGCAGCGTCACTGGCCCTCATATGTGGGACCTGAACTGGGGCCGCTGGCTTCCCAAGCCAGCGCTTAACCACCGCGCCCCTCGGTGGCCCCAGCTCGCACTCTTGAGCGAGCTCTTAGCCAACTGAGCCCCTCAGCCGGCCCGCTGCCAGGTGCTTTTGAGATGCACCTCGGCCCCTGAGGGCTGGAGTTCGCCCTTGTCAGCCTTCCGGGTGCAGCCTTTGTCCTGGTGGTCTCACCACCATGTGTCACCACAGCCTGGTGCTTGCTTACCAAGCCTCTTCCCCAGGACCCTGGGAAAGCCAGACTGCACTGGGGCTGGCTGCCAGACCTTGTTGTCAAGAGCTTGTAGTGGCTTGGGAGGGAGGGGTTCCCTTGGTGCATGAGGCTGCTGTCAGCTCTAAAGCCCCCTTTGGGAGGGCGCCATGGTCGCCCGGTTTGGGGAGGTGGGTACTGGTGGGGACGCTGTGGCAGTGTTTCCTTGTCCCAGCATTTCCTGTCATGTTTGCAGCGCTCCTGGGAACTTAGACACGCCCACACTCCCTGGCTTCATCATCGACATGTTTGCGTGGTATGTGCGGAACGCTGAGCCCAGGTGTGGGTGTCCTTGATGAGATGCCCTCTGTGCTGGCGTTGGGCCTGTTGACTCTGGGAGGTGGTGGTGGGCCCCATCAGTGACTTCTGGGTCCATTCCTCCTGCCGTGTGGGCCCAGCTGGGGAGAGGAGGTGGCCCACCGCGCTGCTCCTGTTTGCCTGGCAGGGCTCCCTCGGCCTCTGTCCTTGTGGTGTCTGTGTTTCACTCCCACAGAACTTCTGACTGGAGCACACTGCTGGTGTCCAGGCCTCTGCAGGACAGGGCCTGGAACATGGATGGAGGAAGAGTTGAAATCAAAGGATAAAGTGTGACGCTTAAAGAGAAGAGGGGGAGGTGGCTGGCAGGGGCGTCTGGCCCCGTGTGAGCTCGGGTGCTGTTTGGAGTGGAGGCTTGTGGCTTTGGGCTGTGGCTGCATTCGCATTGCCACCGTCTGCTTCCCTTGTCTTCGTGCCAGCACAAGCCTGCTGAGGTGTACAGTTGCTGGGGTGGAAATCCGTGCCGTCCCCACCGCACTGTTTGCGAATCCATCCCAGCCCCCAGGTGGGGTGTGGGTACCACTCTCACCTCTTTGCTAGCTGGGAATGTTGCTGCTGGATTGGGTCTCGGGCGACTTTGCGTGAGTGTCCGTTGAGCGTTTCAGTGTGCCTGAAGGCAGACAGCTCCCCCAGAGGCCCATGGCTCCCCGGCTGTAGAGTAGAGTGGGTGGTGCTCCACCATCTTTCTACTGGATGGAGCAACTCCTCCCCCCAGCCTTTTGCTGGGCTGGCCCCTGAAGCCCCCGTCTGCTTTGGCCTGCATCGCTGCACCCACTGAAGTGCCCAGCCCGCACTCCGCCCCAGACTGTGGAAAGGCCTGCCGGTGCCAGGTGGGCCTGCAGGAGCCAGATGTCTGCACCTCTGGGCAGGCCTGGCAGTGAGCTCGGGTGTGAGATCAGCTTGGGGGCGGCTGGTCTGTCAGGTCTAATTATGTGCGGCCCTGGGCTCGGGGCGCTGCTGGCAGGGAGCTGCGCCGGGGCCCCCCTGCACGCCTCGAGTGCCTGCTGCAGCGTGTGCTGTGGTCCGTGCGAGGAGGCAGCTTGTCATGGATGGGGCTGTGGAGTAGAGTGTGAGCCGGAGACGCTGACCTGTGCCGTGCGGGTGCCCACTCGTACGAGCGCTGTTCTGAGCCCTCGGAGCTGCCGTCTGCTGAAGGCGGGCAAGAAGTAAGGAGTGGGCACGTGGCAGTGGGAGTGATGCCGGGCGGGAGCAGGACGGACGTTTTCTAGTACGGGGTCCTGGCAGGCTCTTTGAGAAGATGCCGTTTGAGCTCAGACCTGCAGAGGTGAAGGAGCTTGCGGGGGGGTGGGGGGGTGCGGGAAGGGGTTGCCTAGTTGCATTCTTGAAAGAAGAGTGTCATTCCCCCCTCCCCCCAGTATCACCAAGGCCTCGTGAAATTTTTTTTTTTTTTTTTTTGAGGGCAGTGTCACTGGCCCTCTTATGTGGAACCCGAACCGGGGCCGCTGGCTTCCCAAGCCAGCGCTTAACCACCGCGCCACTCGGCCGGCCCAGTGAATTTTTATTCATATATATAGTCTTTCTTGTTTTCGGTGATGGGGTGTCCCAAATTCAACCAGTGGGAGCCCATTTAAATTGTCTCTGTGTCACTGAGTGAGTGGGGGAGTAAGCCCTGCAAGGGGGCAGGGCCACCTCACAAGTACCGTGTTGCCGGCCACCAGGAAGAACTGTTGTATGAGCACCTGGACTGAGCTGCGACTGTGTGCGTGTGTGAGCGCACACGTGTGTGCAAGCATTGCGATAGATTCTGAGGACACAGGAAATGCGGCCAGGCAGTAGGGCTGCATTTCGAGTAGCTTTGCCTCGTGACTTGGGGACGACTTTGGGAGTATTGTACGTTAAACAGATAGTACATCTATGTCCTGAGGAACCGAGGGTTTGATGTTAAAAAGAGACACAGTGTAAAATTACGAAGACCCTGTAACGTTAACGTGAGATTGGAAATATTACTTACTGCGCGCCCATATCCTGACATAGGCGTTTCCTAGCTCTGTTTTGGTGTGTGCAGAGCGTGCTGGCATGGCACTGTCGGTCCCGCAGTGTGCGGCGTGCCCGCCCGTCAGCGCAGCTCGCCCAGCCTCACTGAGCGGCCAGCAGGCAGCAGCAGGGGCGTCGACGGGGGCACGCAGCCAGGGTGCAGGCTGTGGCTCGCGTCGGGCCTGGCCGCTTGCGGGCCCGGCCCCCTGAGTGGTGTGCTCGCGCCTCAGCCCCGGTGCTTCGCAGCTGGCCCTGCTGGGGTGTTGGGGCGTGTCTGTTGCCCTGAAATCAACCCCAGAGCTTCAACCCCCAAGCTCCAGACGAGGACGACGGCCTCTCGTGGCCGAGTTGGAGCCTGTTTGCCTAGGCGGCCTCTCCCCACGCGGCTCACCCCAGTCCAGAGCAGCGTCATCAGCGTTTGGTCTCAGGGCCCCATCACCTTCTGAAAACCACCGGGTTGGTATGGGTTGCAGCTATCGGTATTTACCGTTTTAGAAGTTATAAAAATCCTTTAATTCACTTAAAAAGAATAATAAGCCCAGCATACATTAACATACTTTAAAATTAAAAACTGTATTTTGCAGAGTAAAAACAAGTGAGAAGAGTGGCATTGTGTTTTGCAGACCTCATGAGCTGGACCCTCCCGCCTGCTCGTGTTCATCCTGTTGTGACTGGTGGGTCATGTAGCTTCTGGAAAGCCCTGTGTACACTGAGGAACACGTGGGCATGAAAGACCAGTCACGTCTTTATGTTATCATAAGGGGGTTTTTTACCTTGAGGCCCCCAAGAGGTTCTCGAGGAGCCCCAGGGCCCCCGGACCACACTCGGGACCCTTCGTTCTAGGCTCCCCACGTGGCCTCACTCCAGCAGGAGAGCCACAGAGGAAGCTGCTGGAGGCCGGGAGCGTTACTTCTGCCTGTATCCGTTGTCAGACAGGCCACACAGCTGCCCAGATTGGGGGGCGGGGGGCGCTGCAGGGGGCACACTGCTCTCCAGGGAGGGGTCTCGCATGGCGGGAAGGGGGGCGCTGCTGGCCGTTCCGCCGGCAGACAGGCAGACACGGGTGGGGGCACTGGGGCTGTTATTACCATGAGTCCGTGTCCACATCAGCTCGGCCTTTTAGCAGGTGGCAGGTGAGGTAGCCAAGGTGAAGTGCACAGGTCGACTGAGCCTTCTGCACAGCAGGGGCCAGGTGGCTTGGGGAATGCCGACGCGACAGCTTCACTAGGCAACCTGTTTCACCTCCTTGAGCCTCAGTTTCCTCATCTGCGAACTGATCCGAGGAGTAAGCTTCCTGGCAGGTTACGGTGGGATCCTGTGAGATGCCGGTGGGCAGGCTGAGCGCTGGGCGTTGTAGAGGGGGCCCTCTGTCCCTTTGGGCCGAGACGGGGTGAGACCTCATTTCCGTCTGTAATTCCCTCTTGGAATCAGCTGGGGGCAGTGGTCCGCCCCCCCCCACACACACACACACACGCAGTGTTTGCCAGGCCGTCAGCGCAGTGGCAGGAGGGGCAGGTGGCAGTGGCAGGGCCAGCTGTGGGCCAGGTGCTCTGTGCTCCTCTTCCCTGCGTCTGTCCTCACTGAGAGCTCCCTGTCCGGCTGTCGTCCGCATATCATTTCACTTTGTCACCGTCACCTCTTTCCCGCTCTTAAAGTGCTGCTGTCATGCAGGGTTAGCCCGTGTCCTGGGCTGAGATGCACTGGGGAGCCGTGTGTTTTGGGGGCTGTCTGGGGGCTGGACCCAGAGCCACCAGAGTGGACGTGCGTGCGTTTGTTTCTAATGGCTGCGTCCTTTCGAGCCAGTGCGATGTCGTCTCTGCAGAGCCCAAGGCCCCGAGGGCGAGGTGGGCTGGATGCCGGGGCGTCACGTCAGGTGAAACGCTGCAGGGCTTCCCGAGTGTGGCAGCAGTGGCATTCTTTGGTGTCCTTAGTGTCCCAGCTGGCGTGCCGTGAGGGAGTGGAAGGCCCCTGCTCCTGTGGAGCTCCGTCCCGCCTGCCCGTTGTGGGAAACGGACACGCGACGGAGGCCCACCGGGTCGGTCACTCTTCACCTGCAGTGAGCCACTGTGGGCCGGCAGGCACCGGGGAGGGGGAGCCACCCCAGGGACTTCCCTGTCATTGGTCCTGAGGATGTCTCATGGCATGGGGGGCGTCTCCTCAGCTAGACTGCCACAGGGGGACTGGGACTCCATAGGGGGCCTGCCAGGGCCTTCCTGCGGCCAGAGCGCCTCCTGAGAGGTGCTGCCACCCGCCTGCCGACAGCTG
Source organism: Aselliscus stoliczkanus (assembly GCA_033961575.1). NCBI lineage: Eukaryota > Metazoa > Chordata > Mammalia > Chiroptera > Hipposideridae > Aselliscus > Aselliscus stoliczkanus. Next base: position 136,276,277 of record CM066736.1, read on the forward strand.
GCACGGCTCACCTCACACCTTGTTGCCAGCTGCCTGTTGGTCCTTTACGGACCATCTGCCACGTGCTGGGGCCACGCAGGGCACTTGGTCCGTCCGGCTCCCTGCCCAGGGCGGCTGCTGGCATGTCCGGCCCAGGCCTCCTCTGGGGAGTCATGTGCCTGAGCTCTGTGTATTGTGAGGGTATTGATCCCGAGTGGGAAGATGTTAGAGCTTGTTCTTAAAGAGACAGACACTGTGGGCGGTAGGGAACCTGGCTGAGGGGAGGCCCGTCTCCGTGGCCCCTGGGTTGGCTGTGTTTCCCGTGGGCATTCACTCTGCCTCTGGGCAGAGAGCCGCGTGTGGCTGTGCTGGGGACTGGCCCAGGGAACCCAGAGGGGCCGGGGCCATCTGTGTGCCAGGACACCAAGGAAAGGTGTGGGACAGCGACCGCAGCGGGCGATGGTGTGTGCGCATGTGTTTGGGCCCAGAGAGCCCCTGACCTCGGATTGGTGGCTCTGCCTGCCCTGTCCTCCGTGGCTGGTGGGTGAGGGGTGATCTTTTCGTTGTCCTTGTTTTTTACATCCCTCACCATCATCACCACCTCCCCTCTCCCCCCATGTGACCATTTAGTCCGTTTGGCTGGGAAGAAATTTCAGTTTGTGCTGAACGGTGACCTGTTCAGGAACGGCTCCGTGGAGCGCCTAGAGCAGTGTTTCTCGAAGTGCGTCTCAGAACATTGGCCCCTGATGCCCAGATGAGCTGGGGCAGCCGGGGTGAAGTCCGGATCCCCTTGAAAGTGGAGTGGACAGCAGGCAGTAGCTTGGGGCTCGAGCAATCCGAAGAAGTTGGCGGTAACTATTTGACCGGCGGCTCACAGTCCCAGGCCTCTGCCACCTGCCGTCCCCACAGGGCACCCGCCTCACCCGCTGCCTTCCCACCCTGACCTGCCTTTGTTCTATTAGCTGTTGGAGGCAATGAATGAACAGAAAAGGGCTCCAAAGAGGTGAAAGGCTGAGAGTCACCCACAGGCTGTGCTGCCGTCTGTTCAAACCCCCCCCATTGCTGGTGGGGGTGCAGTGAGGAACCCTCCCCCGGGGGCCTGGTACCCTCTTTCTGGAAGTGCGTTTCCTCCTTGCCCCCATAGTGGCATTTGTACATTCAGTGACATTCCTCCTTGTCCTGGACGAAGAGTGTGACCAGGGGCCCGGGGGACCTCAGGGGTATGCAGGGCCCGAGGCCACTGTGCTTTTTCTGAGTCACCGACATGGGGTGCAGCTGAGGGCCGCTGCCGCAGCGGGAGAGCAGAGCAGGCAGCGCCCTTTCCTGGGCCCATGTTCCGTGCACCTTGAGGGCATTTCCTGCCAGCTGACTTCCCATGCCCTGCTCACTGTACCCAAATAGGGTCACCAGTGCGTCCCTTTCAGGCTGACTTCATTCCTCTCCCCAGACCCACAGGTACCTTCTGCGTACCTGGCGGGGGCAGGGTGGGAGAAGGCAGACCCAGGGCACCCCGAGCCTGCCTGTGGCGGCTGGCCATGGTGACTGCTGGCTGTGGGGCGTCTGCCCTGCTGGCACTGGTCCCCAGAGGGGCACTGGCAGGGAGGCCTGGGTGCCCACTCGGCATGCCATCTGCAGGTCAGGTGGTCTCGGGGTCATGCCTGCTCTCTGAGGCTTGGCACCCAGATCTGGGAAGGGGCTCACAGCCCTGCACTGCAGAGTGGTTTTGGCTGGGATTTGGTTTCTGGAAGGTACCTGGTGTGTGGCAACTGTGCCATCATCGCAGTCGGGCTTATTAGTGCCAGGGAGACTGCCGTGCGTAAGCCCCAGGGAACGCTGAGGCACCCAGGGCACGTGGGTCTTGTGGGCCACGGTGGCGAGCACACAGGCTGCCCCTGCTGCCTCCCTGCCCGGCCTGTGCCACCCTCGGGGGAGCAGGGCACCTGCTGCCATGTCCAGAGGGCCCTGGTGTCCAGCTGGGGCTTTGAGTCCTGGGGTGCTGTTTGCCAAGCGCTGCGCAGCTTGACGCTCGTGCTTACACTGGTGGAGTGGAGGCCCAGGCCCCGCTCTGGACGTGGCAGCTGTGGGCCGGGCTTAGAAAGACGTGATTAAATGAAAGCCCTTGTTTTCAAGCTTATTCTGTTGTTTCTGCGGGAATCCTACTTGTTTGACTGAAGAAGTGCTGGGCTCAAACTGTCTTCTCCCGTGAGTACCTGGCATCTGTAATTCACGTATAAGCAAGTGTGTCGTCTTGTGGGGACACTGGCTTCAGTGTTCTTTCTCCACCCCACGTTTCACTGCAGCCTCTCCCTGGAGGGGTCCTGCAGGGCAAGGCGGGGCGTGGCGGCAGCTGTGCTCCGTCCCTTGTCAGGGTGCCCTGCGCTGTGTGCCGCCTCCTCACTGGGCCCGTGCTTTTAGAGGAGCATTTAGGGCTCCCTGGCCCCCGAGGTCTGAATTGTCGGCAGTGCCTGCCGTCTCCTGAGATGGCTCCGTGTGAGGGTGAGGCCACAGCCCCGTCGCCCTGACGGCAGCTACTGCCATTGGGGCCTTTGTGGAGCTCACATCCGTCCCTCAACCTGGATTCCCACCCCGCACTGTGGGGCCGGCGGGAGGCCTTGGACCTATGGGGCCCCACAGTGCCCGTCCATGCACGCAGCCCAGTGAGGGGTCGGCGGGGCGCACTGCCCTGCGTGAACTCAGAAGGCGGCCTCAGTGAGGCTGGGGCCGGGTCCCCCCAACCCCTGCTCAGGGCCGCTGGCAGTGAGCGGCACTTGCCTCCCACGTGGAGACCTCGGTGCGCTGCTCGCCGGCGACACGGCGCCAGTCTAGTTCTGGAAGAAGCAGCCGGGGTGCTCGTGGCCCTGTTCCAAGCAGATGGGCTGGCTGAGCCCTGGGGGTGGTGTTGGGGCTCTGCTGTCAGCGTCCACCACTCGTGTCTGGCCCTCTTGTGAGCAGCATTCTTCCCTCCTGTCAGCACTGCAGGGACCTGAGGGACAGGGCCAGCTAAGAGCTGGCATTGGTGGCAGTGCATGTGAGCGTCAGGCCCCAGTGCCCGTCTGCAGCAGCTGTGTGACTGCGGGCCATTGTGTCAGGCCTCTAAGCCTCGGTCGCCCCGCCTGTGTGCGGGGCCTGTGGCACCTCGCTGCAGGCAGTGATGTTCTGTTGGCTGCCTCCTGGTGGCAACTGTTCCCATGGTGCCAGCAGCGGTGGCCACACCATAGGAGCAGGCAGTGCGCTGAAGGACCTGGTGACTGGTGCCTCCGAGATCCTGGCCCTGCGCTGACCGGGCAAGGTGGGGGGCGTGGGGGTGCAGCTCACGGCTGTGTTTCACCGGCATTCGTCAGCCTCCGGGAACTGGCACCAGCAGCAGCCAGGCTGGCTGCCCCCCAGGCGGCGAGGCCACGGGGACAGTTGGGCCGGGGCCAGGGTAGGGCCCGCGCCCGGCTTGCAGGCTGCAGGCTTTGCGCCTGCTCTGGTGGCTTGTTTTCAGCTTGATGGTTCAGATGTAGGAGCAGGACGCAGCACAGCAGGTGTCCCCAGGTGTCCTCTTGGTGCTTCCTGCTGCTTTTCTCCTGGTACCACAGTGAAAGGGAGAGCGCTGGCAGTCGGGGCCACTCCTGCCCTGGAGACCTGGGCCTCCCTTCCAGGAGCAGCTCACAGGCAGCTCTGCAGTTCCCTCTGTCCTTCTCTCCCAGAAGTCGGGGCCACCTGATTTTTAATAAAAATAACAAAATGTCCCCTGAAGTGATGTTTGTCGGCGTCTGAGGTGAAGCTCACTTCCTGGCCTGTGTGCCTGGGCCTGGGGCCCAGGAGGCCGTGTATGGCGGCTCGCACAGCCCATGGTTCGGCTGCCGGGCCTGGTCCAGAAGCTGATTGCAGGCTGCACGAGCACCGCTCTGCTGGGCTCCTGGGTACCCGGGGTGGGGCTGGGGGCATCTGTCCTTATCTTTGACTCAGCTCTTTCGCAGAAACCCAGAGAGCTGACCATGTCATAGTCCTGCATGGAAGGCCTTTCGGGCCCCCTTGCCTGTGGGATGAAGCCCCGTTCCCCCATCTGCCTCCCACGCCCACCCCGAGGTCACCTTTGGCACTGCAGCCTGACCAGCGCTCTGAGGCGCGCTCTCGGCAGGACACCTGACCCGTGTTCACGCTGCGCCCTTGGCCTGGGGAGGCCCCCGCCCTCCTGACCCTGGTGTGGCCTCGCTGGCCGTGACGGCGAGAACGTTTAGACTCCAGACTCGACCCACAAACGAGAATGAGGGCGGAGCTTCTTGGCATCTTAAAGATAGTTGTTCTGTCTGTCAGAGAAATTCAGAAAATAATCCCATTTATAATAGCATCAAAGAGAATAAAACACTTCAGAATACATTTAACCAGGAAAGGTCTCTTCACTGAAAACTAGAAGGCATCGATGAAAGAAATTGAAGATACAGGTAAGTGGAAAGAGACTGTGCTCATGGACTAGAAGAATTAATGTTGTCAAAAGATCCATACTCCCCAAAGCGACCTACAGATTCAGTGAAATCCTATCAAAATCTCACTTTTCACACAACTAGAACTAACAGCCCTCAAATTTGGATGGAACTATAAGAGGCCCAAAGCAATCCTGAGAAAGAACAAAGCTGGGGGCATCACACCTTCTGATATCAAGCTGTGCTACAAGGCCATTGTCATCAAAACATCATGGTGCTGGCTGGCCAAGTTGCTCAGTGGTTAGAGTGCGAGCTCTGAGCAACAGGGCCGCCGGTTCGATTCCCACATGGGCCAGTGACGCTGTGCCCAAGCTGAGCTGCTGCTGAGCTGCCAACAGGTGACAGGATGGCTCAGCTGGCGAGAGCACGTGCTCCTAACAACAGGGTTGCTGGTTCGACTCCCACAGGGGATGGTGGCTACGCCCACCTGCAACTAAGGTTGAACACGGCACTTTGAGCTGAGCGGTCACGAGCTGCCGACGGGAAGCCAGATGGCGACTGGACTTGGAGCTGAGCTAGCTGCGCCCTCCGCAACTAAGACCAAAGGACAACAACTTGGCTGTTTCCCTTCCCCAGTTCCCCAATAAAATCTTTTAAAAAAAACAAACAAAAAAAAAACAAAATAAAAAACCCCACCAGCATGCTGCTGGCAGAAAAACATACACAGGTCAATGGACCAGAATCAGGAGCCCAGAAATAAACCCAGGTATATTGTGGTCAATTCCTTTATGACAGAGGAGCCAAGAATAAATAATGGGGAAAGAACAGGCACTTCAATAGATGGTGTTGGAAGAACTGGACAGTCACATGCAAAAGAATGAAACTGGACCACTGTCCGACACCATTCACGGAAATGAACTTGAAATGGATACAGACTGAACACGCAACCTGAAACCCCAAAACTCCTAGAAGAAAACACGGGTGGGAAGCTCCTGGACGTGGGTCTTGGCAGTTTGGGGGATGTGACACCAAAGCACAGGCAACGAGAGCAAAGATAAACGAGTGGGGCTCCAGCAAACTCAGACCTCCTTCACAGCGAAGGAGATCCTCAGCTGCATGGAAGGCAGCCCAGGGAATGGGAGAAGATGAGCTGTCGCCCCACGCCCGGCAGGACGGCTGTCATCGCGAAGAGGTAGCAAGTGCTGGCGAGGCCCTGGCGGAAAGGGGACCATGTGCCGTGTTGGGGGGAGCGCCACCGGTGCAGCCACCGTGGAGGACAGCGTGGAGCTTCCTCAGGCAGCCGAGACAGGAGCCACCATGCGACCCTGCAGTCCCACCGGGAAATCACTGAGGTGACGTCCGCCCCCCTTCCCTGCAGCGCCCGCCGTGCACAGCAGCCAAGGTGTAGAAAGAGCCTAAGTGTCCTTGACAGACGATAGAGAAAATAGAGAAAATGTGTGTAAACACGATGGGAGATTAGTCGGCCCTAAAAGAGAAGGAAATCCTGTCATTCGCGACACCATGGATGGGCCTGGCGGGCATTATGCTGGTGACATAAGTGACAGAGAAAGACAAATACTGCCTGGTGTCACTTACGTGTAGACTCTGAAAAAAAAAAAAGTCACACGCCTACTCGCAGAGTAGACAACTGGTTGGTGGGGCTGAGGGGTGGGGAAATAGAGGATGGTAAAAGGCTACAGACGTTCAGGAAAAGAAAAACGATGCTCACCCTGGCCCTGCCCCTCCTCAGGGGTTCCCTGGACCCCCTTAGGAGGGTATGGAGCTGGCCTGGGGCCCAGGGAGGTGTGGGGAGGCCGAGCCTCACGCACAGGGGCTCCGTGTCACAGCCGCTCAGCGCAGCTGTACCCTAACCATGCTCTGCAGCCAGCAGAGAGAGCGGAAGCCCGGAATTCACACATTTGACCTACTGGAGAGCAGTGAGCCCAGCACAGCAGACCGCTCAGCGCCTCGGCACTGGTGGGTCATGCACAGGAAGGAAGCTACCTGACCCCGCAGGCTGCAGCAAACGGAAACCTTCCCCGGCATGCTCTTGGCCCAAGTGGAGTCAAGCCAGAAATCAACAGCAGAGCTAACTCCCTCGTTTAGAAATTAGGAGACACTCCTGAGCAACCAGAGGGACAAAGAAGGTTCCTAGTGGGAATCAGAGAAGATATTTGGCCAAAAGAGAACAGAAACAGTGCCTTGTGGGATGCAGAGAGACCTGAGAGCCGCTGAGAGCATTCGGTGTGGGGTCAGAGCAGAGTGTCTGAGCCCCTGCCTCCAGTCCAGGGGTGCAAACCCAGATGGACGGCGGGGGGGGGGGACAAGATCACCGAGGCCAAGCTGGTGAGAGTCTGCGAAGGCGGATGGGGGCGGGAAGGGAGGAGAAGGCGCAGCTGGCCCGCCTGTGGGACAGTCCTACTGGCTCAGCGGGTTTCCCTGCAGTTTTTAGAAAGCTTGGCCCAAAGCGCACACCATACAAAGAAGAATGGCTCCAGGGAGACTGCGGACCTCAGGTCCAGGCTTTCTAGAGCGGCACGTGGCCCCAGGGCCCGTCCGCGTGGCTGAGTGCCGGAGGCAAGCGGACGCCTAAAACGCCAGATTTTGAAGGGAATACCATAAAATGTTACTAATATTTTCATATTGATTACACGTTGGTACAGCAATTTGGGTTGAACCGAATACATTATTAAAACTGATGGTGCCTGTTTCGTTTATGTTTTTTAACGTGGCTGCTAGAAAACCTGAGATGATGTACGTGCTCGCATTTACACTCATGTGACATGTCTCTTGGACAGCACGGTTGTAGGAGTCCAGGGAAGGTGCTGCCGCTGCCCCAGGGGCTTCCTTTTCCACCTTGACCTGGTGAGAACACCTGGCTCATGAGGCACCTGCGTGTCTACGTCTGTTCCCATGGGCCCACGCTCACCCCATGGTGTCTCCTCACAAGTCTCTAGAACTCTCCCCAGTCCCCGTTGGTGGCGCCCCCTCTGTCCCATAGCCAGCGTCTCGGTCAGTGTCATGCTCTGGCATTCCGCCCTCCACTGGGAAGGCGAGAGGCTGCCCAGAATGCCCCGTTGCCACCCGGTCTGCTCCTGTGTCTCCTGCTCCTGCTGTCCCTCTCGGCCAGCCCCACTTGCCCGCCGTCCCTTTGGAGGCAGGCAGTTGTGCTGGCGTTCCCTGTCCCTGGTCGCACCGGCTGGCAGGGCAGGTGCCCAGGGGCGTGTGCTCAGTGGGCACAGAGGACCCAGCGGACAGGCCCCCACAGCCCCCTCGGTGGCCTTCACGCAGCCTCTGACTGGGCACCCAGAGGCCGAAAGGCGCTTCCCACACGCATGGTCTGCCTGGCCCTGCGAGGGCCCTTGTGAGGCGAGGAGCGGGGCCCTGGCCAGACGGCAGCAAGTGAGTCCCAGCCCTGAGGCTGGCCTAAGGAGCCCGGCCCACTGTGGACTCTGAGGGCACTGGAGCAGCCGCTCTATAAAGGGGACCTTGTGTGGCCTGCGGCAGCCACCGCAGCCACTCACGGCACTGCGGCCTTGCCTCCTCCAGCTCACCCACCCACAGGGTGACAGGGCGTTGCCCTGCGGTCAGGATGCTCGGGAGAGGGACAGACGATGGGCAGCTGGCCCCTCCCCCCGCACTCCAGGGAATGCCAAAGGATGGGATGTAACCCCGGGAGTCCTTGCATGTGGCCTGCTCTCTGTCTACAAAAGGCGGCCAAGAGGCGACGCCAGGCCCTGGCCCTGCCGTGGGCAGGAAGGCACTGGCCAGAACCCCCCCAGAGCTGCGGCCCTTCTGTGGTCCCCAGTGGGCTTCTGAGGTCAGCTGGGCGCATGCTCTCACTTTCATCTCCCCTCGGCGTTCTCATTGGGTGAGAGGAGCGGGGAGGTGCGAGCCCTCGCTTTCCTGAGGTGTAGGCAGACGCCCTGATGAAGGACAGCACGGGGCTCTGGCCACAGGCTCCTAGGACGAGAGACTCCCCCCTCCGCTGTCCGTTACCCAGTCACGTGGAGGTCGGGGTAAGTCTTCGCCAGCTCTCAGGACAAAGGGGCCGATTCCCTGGCATCTGCGCACAGTGACAGAGGGTTTAAAATCCATGTCTTTCAATAAGTACTTCTGGATCAGCAGTCCTGGTCTTTGCTCTCTTTTTAGCTGTCATTCTCATCGATGCTCACCTGTGTCCCATCTTTGTCCCCTGGGAGCTTATTCAGGCTAGTTCCCGTCCTGGAGACAATGACCCTAGCGGCCCCAGACTGCCCGTGTTGCTGCCCTCCGCTGTGACACGAGGTCCAGACTGCAACCCGCCTTTTCTCCAAAGAGCTCGGGTGACTTGTTGAAGGAAAAGGTTTTCAGAGGCCACACCCCAGGTACCGGGAGTTAGACACACACACACACGCACCCACCCTGATTTCCACAGGAACAGAAGCCTGGTTGGCCATTGCTTCCTGGCCTTCTCAGTGGACAGATGGCCCTCACGGACAGGCTGGCCCTCCCCGTGGCAGTGTGGCCTGGGCTTGGCCTCCACCTAGCCCGCCGCACAGCCGCCTCCCACCAGGCTGAGCTTGAGCTGCTCAGCTGCCCTGCTGTCATTTCCTGCCCGGCTCATCCCGTACCTGCACGCGGGACTCAGAATATGGCACCACAGCAGCACGGCCAGCAGTGGGATGTCCCGCGCCCCGGGCTGTGCCCTCTGAAGCTGCTCAGTCACTCGAGGTGCTCTGTGTGTGTTCCCTGCAGGGGTCCCACTGCTAACTGGTCACATGGCGCAGTCCCTCCCTGCCAGCTCTCTAATTCTGGGTACTATCATGGCTCTCGTGGCTTCTCGTCCTTACAGCTCAAACAGTTTGGAAATCATGGGTTATGTTTTATCTTCAGGAGATCTTTCTGGCATGCTTCCATAGTAGAGTGTGCTTCTAATTCTTCTTCATTCTTTCTCTGTCGTCTTTTTTTTTTTTTAAGATTTTTATTGGGGAACTGGGGAAGGGGAACAGACTGCCCTTTTTGCTGTCCTTTTGTTCTTCAGTCTAGGTGTGGAAGACATTGCTTCACTGGCCCATGTTGGTATCATCATTGCACTCTTCTCGGGTGAGGCGGATCGGTCGCCAGCCTCTGGGCGGCCGCTCACAGCAGCTCTTGGCAGCTCACACCGGCTGCCAGGTGCTCACGCTGGCTGCCGGCCTCTCACTGTAGCCTATGGCAGCCACTGCATCAGGGGCTGCAGCCTACACCGTCGCCGGGGCTCGCACAGCCTAGCTCTAGGTTGAGCTGTTGTTCACCACCTTAGCTGTAGAGGGCAGTGTCACTGGGCCTCATATGTGGGACTGAACTGGGACCGCTGGCTTCCCAAGCCAGCGCTTAACCACCACGTCACTCAGCCAGCCCGACCTCTGTCTTTTAATAGCATTGAATCACATTCACCCACCACCCTTTTCTGTTGATCTCTTTTTAAGTAAAATGAGTTTCCATGTGGATTTGTAGTTGTTGTTTTTTTGCGGGGGGATGGGGGTTCAGATAGCTGTTTAGTTCTGTGCTCCAGAAGACGTCCGTCTGCTGTTGTCTTCAGAGGAGACAGAAATGGGGCTGGGCAGCCCCTCTGCTGTCCGCCCGCATCTGCCTGAGAGCGTGTCCGTTGGCTGCTGTCTAGGCTCTGACCTGGACAGAAGCTGTGGTGGCCAGTGGCTGTCAGCCTGCCCTGCACCGTCACACGTCAGACCTGGTGTGTCGTGGTCGGCCTGGGGCCTACACGGTCCATCCGTCAGGGCTCCTTTCCCAGGTTGGCCCGCCTTGCTGTTCAGGTGGCTTCCCTGTTATTCAGAAAGCCTGTTTGCCGTCCCTTGTTTGTCCTGTGGCTGGGGCTAATGCATGGTGTGACCCTTGCCCAGACGCTGGCCTGGAGGCTGGGCCCATTAGGCTCTGCGCACAGGCCTCTGAGAGCCCAGGCTGTGCAGGTGGGAGGCCAGCAGCGCCAAGCACACTTTTTTGACGTGGTCATTTGGGCTGCTGTGCCTTCCACGCTACCCAGGGGGCCACATCCAGAAGCTCATGGCCCCCACAGCGCTCAGGCCCAGGCACCTGCAGTGGGGCGGCTCCCCAGGGGGCTGCTCTGTGCAGGGCGGCCACTGGCCCCAGCAGCCTGGGCCAGTTGTCCATCAGCTACACAGTGGAATGTGCAGAGCGGACAGCTGTGGTCCACCTCATAATGTCCCTCTGCTGTGTTCACAGTGGCTCTCGCAGGCCAGGCCAGTGAGGCTGTTGCTGGCGAGCCCGGGATAGGCGGCCCCCGCTCCCTGCTGTGCCTTCATTCCTCACTGTCCTCCTTTCTCCCCAGGGACCATGGTGTGATTCTCACTCTTGTCGGCTCAGGGTGGCTGTTGGTGGCACAGCGCCCTAATCTGATGGTGGCGCCCTGCATTGGGGGCGTCAGGGTTTCTGATGGTGGGCTGGCGGGGAGGCCTGGCGGGACTACCCTGGGTCAGGGATTCGGGTCCAAGGGCCCAGGAGCTGGCGACAGGGCTCGGACAGAAAGAGCCTGCGTTCAGGGGCTCAGCGCAGAGCGGGGAGCCAGGCCCGAAGCTGAGCCCAGGCCGCCTGACTGAAAGCAGGGTGGTGCTCCTGCTGCGAGGGCCTGGGGCGTGCAGGAAGGTAGCTGCACACGTCCTCGTCACCACTGAGACCCACTGGGCCCGCAGGCTTTCCAGCGTGGGAAACGCAGCCACGGTGAATGGTGGAGGCTGTGGCGGGAGCAGGAAGTGGCCCCGGGCACCTGGGCGGCAGAGCGGCTAGGACTTTGGGGTGCTGGGGTATCAGCTCTGAAAGGGGGGTATTTGGAAGGAAGCTTTGACTGAGCGGCATTGCGGGAGGCCGTCACTGGAAGTTTATGGCTCGCTTGTGAAACACGTTTGTTCAGCGCCCTCCGCGCACTGCCCTTTGAAAGCACAGCCGTGGGTTCTGCTTCAGGCACGGCTTTGTTTCCGTTAATGGCGGTTCTGTCCCCCAGGACCTGCAGACCCCAGTGCTCACAGCTCTGTCCACCTGGAACATTCTCTCTAGTAGAGATGATGTTTTAGTTTCTGAAACATGTGACCTGTGCCTGTCGGTGCGCAGCTAGGACCCTCGGGCAGACCCCTCAGCAGGCGGGCTTGCCAGGCCCGGTGCCATCAGGACCGTCCCAGCTGAAGGGCCGGAGACAGCATTCGTTCCAGAACAGTCTTTCAGAAGCTCCAAAACTTTGGGATCCTGACCCGTAGTGAGAAATGTATTTTACAGTGTGGCCTAGAATACACTGTGTGTGTGTGTGTGTGTGTGTGTGTGTGTGTGTGTGTGTGTGTGTGAACATGCGGTGTGTGTACATGGTATGTGCGTGCCGGGCATGCATGCACGTGCACACGTGTGTGGTGTGCGTGTGTAACTGACAGACCGACCAACATGGAGCATTTGCCATGCACGGATCATTTCTGTTCACGGTAGTTCATCTAAAAACAAAAGACTGTGACCCATCGAACCCATTTCACAGCTTGTCCTAGTGCGTCCTGCGTGCAGGCTGAGAACCAATTCTGAAATAGTTACATTTTGAATTAATCAGGAGCAAGGAGATCGGCTTAAAATGTGGCAAATCCAGGCTTGCCAACTCAGAAGCGGTTCCTAATGAAAGGGGAAGCTGTGCTTTGAAGGAGACCGACACAGTGGGAAACTGTTCGTGGAAATGGGGCGCCCTCCCAGGGCCTGTGCTGCGCCATGGGGTGTGTGCGTGTGTCTGGGTGTGTGTGTATATGGTGTGTGCATGCAGTGTGTGTGTACATATGGCGTGTGCATGGTGTACGTGAGGTGTGTGTGTATGTGGTGTGTGCATGCAGTGTGTGTGTACTTATGGCGTGTGCATGGTGTGCGTGGTGTGTGGGCTGTGCACCTGCTGGGCACCACGGGCGTCACCACCTCTGTGCCATGCAGCTAGTTGGCCCCTACTGGTCGTGAGCTGGTGCTGTCAGTAGGGACGTGAACCCAGCACAGCCTCAGCCCGGGGCTGGGGTCCCTGGTGCTCAGGGTTCCCCGACTTGGGCTTTTCCCCTCATCTGTGGCTCTGCGCCTGGAGAGAAGAGGGCAGGACTGGGGTTCCCGCTCTGCCAGGGCAGCCCTCCGACCTGGCCTCAGTGCACATGTTGGGTTTGCGGGCCCCCTGTTTTTTCTCTCTGCTCCTTCCTGGGGATGGGGGTACCCTGTGCCCTCCTGTTCCCAGGGCCCCCTTCTCGGGTCTGGTTGCAGCTCCTATCCCCTCTCTGGACCTCACCGCGAGGCCTCGTCCCTGGGCTTCGCAGGCCCGGTGCATCCTGCTATTCACTTTGTCTGTCCTGGGGCTGGTGGCGATGAGTCAGACCCGAGACTCCTTTAAGGAAATGATGTCCCCAGATCGCTTGTGCAGGTGTGATCTCTTCAAGAACCTCAATGGGCCGGCCGAGTGGCGCGGTGGTTAAGCGCTGGCTTGGGACGCCAGCGGCCCCGGTTCGGGTCCCACATGTGAGGGCCAGTGACACTGCCCTCGAAAAAAAAAAGAGCCTCAAGTTTACGTGAGCGCACAGAGGCCTTTGCAGGACAGGGACATCCTGTCTCGCATCCGTCCTCTGTCTGAGTCTTCCCCCGAGCCTCTGTGGCACCCATCTGAAAGCCGAGGGGTCAGGGGGGCTGGTGCTCAGGGCCTCTGTCCTGGTGCCCTGGGTGCCCAGACGTCCAGCCCACAGGTCGGAGTGGTCTTGACAGCAGCTGAGGTGCAGGTGGCCAAGGCCACGACCTGTGCCGCGGTGGTGGCAGCAGCCCCTCTGCCTCGGCCCTGCTGAGGACGCCGAGGTCGGGCTGGGAAGCCGCCTGTGCGGCCAGCACGGTCGCGGCCTGTCCTCTGAGGGTGCTGTGGACGGAACACGGTGAGGACAGCCGGGCAGCAGGAAGGGTCCTCAGATCCCCTCTGGGGGCGCGTCTTAGTGCTGAGCCACGGCAAGGCCGTTGCGGGCGTTCTCAGGGCTGTCAGAGGACAGGCGAGTCGGAGCCGCTATGTCTCCTGGGCTCCTAGGAGTGAGTTGCCAGGGGACATTTCTATAGGTGTCACTTGGGGCTCGGAGAGTGCTCGGGGTACTTTTGCTGGTCCCGGTCGTCCCACAATGAGCCTCTGCCCCAGCCAGAGCCGCTCCCCTGGGCACAGCTGCCCACGCGTTCGGAGCGCCTTCCCATCTCCCCATGCACCCCTGTGCCGTGTGGCCGGGCTTCAGCGGGCCCCTCGCCGCCTCCTCTCGGCAAAGGCTGCCGTCAGCCTGGCCAGCTGCAGCCGCGAGTCTCTGTCAGTTCCTTGTTCTCCTGCAAGCCCAGCGCTGGTCATCACCACTTCCCAAACACCCCAAGTCCGCCAGGCTCTGGCCCCTGCCCCCAGGCCATTCCGAGGCCTCCTGACTCGTGACCCACCAGAGCGGAGCCGCTTCTGCAGCGCCTCTGGAGGGTTCTGCTGCACCAGCCCCCCGTCAGCCTGTGACCCTGGACTATCAGGCCCTCGCCCCCGTCCCCTCTCCCGGCCCGTGGCCCCCACCTGCCAGTCTGCGGGCAGGTTCCTCTGCCCCAGGACGTTGGCGCTTGCCGTTCCCTCCATATCGCGGCTTGCCCCGTCGCACAGCTCAAGTCTCAGAGCTGCTGTTCCATCACCAGAGAGGTGACCCCTGACCTCCCGCTTCCAGTCAGCTCCCCCTCCCTGCCTGGTCACGGCCGCCCCTCCTCCAGTGTTCTTCCCTGCACCGCACTTACTCACCTGGAGGAAGGTACCTAAGTTCTCTGTCCCTGTCCTCGGGAATGCCGCCGTCCTGGAGGCAGGATCTGGGCTGCATGGCGTGGCGTGGCATGAGTTCCCCTGTGCCTGGCACTGGAGCAGGGCCGAACGCAGTATTAGCAGTGCTCGTCGCAGTGCAGGCTGGTGAGCCAAGGGACCCTCGGCTGTGTGGCCCTGCAGCCGTGCCCAGGCCTCTCGCTGCTGCACCTCAGCTCTCGGATGCAGCCAGGCCAGCACACTCGTCTCTTCATCGCCAAGCCCGCTGGTCTGCACGCCGGGCTGGGGCCTCGGGCTGGGAGGTGGATGTGGCTCAGGCGAGGCGAGCCTGGGACCTCCCCTGTGAAGGACAAATGAGGGCCATGGTGCAGGGCGACCAGAAGTGGCAACCTGAGTGGATGCACCCCCGTGAGGCTGAGGGTACGGGGGTGGGTGGCCTCGTGGAGTCCAGGTGTGTTTTAAGTTCACACGAAAGACTTCGGGGCACAGTGGAACCAGGTGTGCTTCCCCAGGACCCCTCTGGGTGGTGCAGGGCCCCGTGAAGAGGGCCAGTTAGGGCCCGGCAGTGCCAGCTCGGTGGCCGGGGTGCAGGCTGGACCATGTGGCCTTTGCTTTGAGCTCCAACTGTCCTGCACACCTGCGCGCCGCGGGAGGCGCCCACCGTGACAGTGTCTCATGGGGGACACCAACAGGCACAGAGGGGTCCCGGAGCTGCCTGAGCGCAGTCTGGCCGCACCACTCCAGACCACATCCAGGTCCTCTGGTCAGATTCGAGAAATGAGAGGGAATGGACCGCGGGATTCGCAGTGGGGAGGACGCCGGGGAGGTGTGGCCAGGCCTGGACTGGAGCGAGCAGGGACGGTGTTGTGACCCGGTGCAGGCCTGGGGGTCCTGGCGTGTTCCGGGCACAGTGAACGTGGGCTGCTGTGAGACTCCTGGTGGAACCGGGATGTGAGATGTGCTGTGAGCGGGCCGGCCCAGAGCTCCGGGAGGGCGGGCGGCCCGGAGCAGGCCTTGAGATGGGGAGGGGCCGGGAACACCGTGCGCTTACCGGGGAGGCCTGTGTGGTCGCTGGACAAGTGCCCCTGCACTCACCCCATGACCTTGGCAAGAGCTGTGCTGTGGGCGGTGGGTACAGGGCCAGGCAAGGCTTAGAGCCCCTGGGGGGCGAGGAGGTGGGGCCCGTGAGTGAGGACAGTGCCTTCCAGAAGCTGGGCTCTGAGGGGCGCAGAGTAGTGGGTTGCTCTCCCAGTGTCCTTTGCATAGTCCCTTGCTGGATTTGGGGGTCACACTGAAGAAGAAGCCAGCAGGGGCATGGGGTGGGGCGCCCTGACGCTCCGGCTCTGAGCACAGTTGGTGTGCGGTGCTTCCCGTTGCGCGAAGGGGCGCGGAGTGGAGTGAGGCCCGGGCCGCCTCCCCTTCTTTGCCACCCGGCCTGCTTCCCTCCGGGGGGCTCGTGGCCCCAGACCCGGACGTGTAGTGTTCTCGCGTTTTTCTTTCTTTCTTTGAAACAAAAGCGGGAGGTTCTGTCTCCTGATCTTGCTGGAACCCACTGCGGCGCTTGGCTGGGTTGTTCCATTGTGCGGCGGTTGGAAACAGTGTCGCGGGGCCACCCCTTCTGTCTCTGCCACTTGTTTCTTTTTTACCGGGGGAATCCCGGTGGCCCCGTTTCTTGATACATTTTGTCACTGCTTTCTGTTACCTGCCTGGCCGGGGCTGACAGTTTTTATGGTCCTCCCCTTGACTACCGCCGGCTGCACCTCTTTCTCCGTGGGGCCGAGCACCTGTGTCTGTCTTCATTCTCCCCTGTACGAGGAAGCCTCCCGCTGCGGCCTGCCCGGACAGTCTCAGGATGCTGTCCCTGCTGAGAAAGGGGTTTTTCTTACTCATTCCTTCAACCGCACTCACCATGTAGACGCACTTCCCTGGGGGTGACAGAAGGGGGACTGTCACAGATGTGGCGAGACCTTGAAGGCAGCCAGTGCTTGGCACCTTCTGTTTGCACCGTTCTGGCCACTGCACAGCGGAGAGGTTGGACCTGCCTCTGGCTGCCAACAGGCACGCTTTGCAGAGGCGTCTCCTCTTCCCCGTCACCTCAGTGTGTGTCGCGAGGCTTGCAGAGTGCTCGGCCGCTCCCGGGGGCCTGGGCACGCTCTTCAAGCAGCTGACCTTCCTGTGCCAAAGGGTGTCCAGGAGCTGGTGCTGGGTTCCCGCACGAGGCTGCGGTCCTCTGCTCACTTAGACACACTGGACTGGAGGTCAGCGTCCCTGTTTCACAGATGGGCAAGCGACACTGAGAGGTCAGGCAGCTGGCCAGGGTCCGGAGGCCGGGAGGCTGGTGCTGGGGTCGGTGTGCCTGCTCTCTGCCCTGAGCTCACCGAGCCTGCTTGCGAAGGCCTCTGGGGTATGTCCAGGTGTCCCCACGTCACCCCACATGGGCTTGCAAGCAGGCACACCTGCCACAGTTTCTGGAGCGCCGAGGAGGAGTGCGAGTGCGCAGAAAGCGGGTCCGGACCGGGCCAGCCCCTGGGGAACGTGCGAGTCCTCGCAGAAGGAGGACAGAGGGAAGTTCTGTCTGGACTCCAGGGCTTGAGAGAGCCGCCTTCTCCCTGTCCAGTGACGAGGAGGACATTCCTGTCACGCTGCCTGTGGAACGGACCACCGAGGGGGCTGCGACGGGCAGGAAGGCTGAGCAGCAGCGTGGGGCGGGGGCCAGTGGTAGGGGGTCGTGGGAAAATGAACTTTTCAATATAGTAGGGAGGCTGCGGGGTCACAGCGGTGGGGAGCACCGTCTCCGGACCTGACCGTGTGGGTGTGGAACGGGCCCCACGCCACTGCAGACACCTGCTGGGGCTCCCGGGGGCGCCGATGGGTCCGGCCATGGATGCCTGTGCATGGTCAGCCCAGTGAGCGCTAGGCGAGGCCAGCTTTCCCGGGACACACCGAGTGACCGCTGAAGGCTGGACTGGCCAGACCTACCTAAGGTGTGTGTGTGCACGTGTAAGTGCAAAGCGAGGCCCCAGGGTGGCCGCCTAGGCCTGTGCGTGTTTTATGTTCCACAAATGTAAATGCCCGGCCTACCGTGACACCCTGGGACCTGGGTCACTGCCTGTGGCCCCAGTAGAGGGGATAGGGCCCTCTCTGAGCCACACAAGCCTTCTCCAGGTGGTTTCAGAATTTCGCGTGAGGGAGGGTGTGGAAGGCCGTGGGTCCCACAAATGCAGGGTACTGCGTGCATCACGCCCCTTTTCCGAGCAGGCCTGTGTGCGCCTCTGTCCCATGTCCTGCCCTTCCTGTGCAGAGATGAGGCTCCAGGTTTAGAGTCCAGTGGGTGACAGATTTGTGCTTTGTCCTGGTCCCCTGGGCACATCCCCATGGGGACAGCGGTGACTGGAAGCCTTAGGCGGGGACTTGGGTATCACCCATGGCCTTGCACACCAACCCTCAGGGTTGGGTCAAGGCCGTGGCTTTCTGGCTGGTTGGCGTTTGACAGGGGCGAGGGGCTCGCTGGGGAGTGGGGCAGGGGCTGGGCCGTTGGGCAGAGGCTCAGGACGCTGGCCAGGCCCACAGTGGGGTGCAGTTACGTCCCGGCAGGCAGGGCCCTCCATGAGACCGCCTGAGCTGGGTGGGGGGCCCTGCCTGAGCAGAGCCCCTGACGTCACCAGTGGCTCCTTGAGGTGCTGGAGACCCGGCTTCCTACGCGGGACACAGTGAGGGGCATGGGCTCGGCTGCCTGGCCACCCGTCAGCGCTCCAGCTCCCGTGTGTCGCCATTTGCCACTCACACAGGTAGAGGCGTGGGCGTCGGTAGGGGCTGTGTGCCCACATCGCGTGGGGCCCCGTGGCCCTGCTGCCTGGATTGAGTGTGCTGGACTGATGATCATTCCTCTCCCTCCCAGCCCCACTGAAATGCGAGCTGAGGGAATTCTGGAAGGGCGGGAACTCCCCGGAGCAGAGAGCGGGAGAGAGGGGCGGCAGACAGGTTCTGGGAGTCGGAAAGCAGGTGGCCCCGAGGGAGGCACACGCAGGAAAGGTTCGCCTGGCCAGCAGGGGGAGCCGGTCCCCGTGAGGCACCCAGGAGCCTCCGGAGGGGCCCCCCGGAGGCCTGCAGGTGCATTTAAGGAGCAGCTAGATGCCCCACCCGTCCTGTCTGCCCTCAAGAGCAGGGGGACGTGCCCTGGGGGCACCTCCTGCACACTCAGCACCCCACATCCAGCACCTTGGCACTCGCCTACTTGGCACTCGGTTCCCAGGACCCCGTGGCTGCAGCGCGCCCCCCAGGCAGAACGGGCGTCTGAACGGCGCAAGAGAAGAGCCTGCAGACGCGGACAGTGGGAGGGACGGGCACCTCCTCCATACTAGCTGCCGGGGAGCCAGATGGCCCCCCAGGGACGCGCCCCAGAAAGGCCCCACCCCGTGTACCCGGAGCTGCCAGAGAGCGCTGTAGCACCCACTTCTAAGTATCTGGGGACAGCTAGGGCTCCTCAGGTGTTCTGAGGGGACCGGAATGAGAAAGACAGACCAAACCAGTAGGAAAAGAGGGTGCAGCTCCGAACAAGTAAACGAAACAGCTGTCAGTCTCCTCAGACTTGAGACTGTGGAGCCCCCCAAAAAAAGAGCAGGTCCTTCAGCGAAGAGACAGCCAGGTGGTTAAAGAGAACAAGGGGGTTGAGAAACAGAAGCAAACTGGAAACCCGAGAAGAGGGACAGGAGGTAAAATTGGGTGCATTTCCCAGCAAGCAGGACGGGAAGCCGGGTGTAGACGCCGGAGTGCAGGTGAGATCAGAGCCTCAGTGCAGGGGTGCTGCTGCAGGGAGCCGGCTGGGAAGCGTCGGAAGCGGGAGAGAGGGGTGGCCCGGCCAGGCGGGGCGTTCAGACGGAGGCTCACAAGGGCCCTGCACAGGGAGTGTCCCAGGGGACGCCA
Source organism: Aselliscus stoliczkanus (assembly GCA_033961575.1). Lineage (NCBI taxonomy): Eukaryota > Metazoa > Chordata > Mammalia > Chiroptera > Hipposideridae > Aselliscus > Aselliscus stoliczkanus. Next base: position 136,295,384 of record CM066736.1, read on the forward strand.
CAGGACATGTCAGGACAGCGGGCATCAAGAAGGGATCCCAGGACTGCCAGAGACAGGGACAGAGCGAACGGCAACCCGGACACAAACTCCGACCCAGAAGCAATAGCCGCCCTCACGGTGCCGGCGGAGAAGGACCCCAGCAGCCCCCGGGGAGATACAGGCCGATCCTCTGCGGGACCGAGGTGGCCCCCCTTCCGGAAGGGTTTCCGGGGACTGCAGGGGCGAGTGCAGCCCTGCCAGTGAGGGACCCCCCGCCACTCGCCAGGACTTCCATGCTGGGGTCACTTGGGAGATACCAGGGGTCGGCCCGCCGGCTCGCGCTGTTTCTGAGGAGTTCGGCGCAATCAGCCCACTTTGCCGGCGTCCGTTTTCAGGAGGCCAGATGCCACGTGAGTGGGGCGGACGCGCGGCGCGGCGCTGCCCCAGCGTCTGTCCGTCCTTCCGCAGGACACGTGCGTGCTGACATTTAAAGCCGTTCTGGGGTAGAGCCCTGAGCAGTGGAGGGAAGCCCCCCACGGGCCTGTATTTCCCTGTGAGGGGAGCCCTCCCAGCGGACGGCGTCCAGACCGCGGGCGGCCCAGCCGGCGGCCCAGGCGCAGGCCGGGCGGGCGTCTCGGCCGTGTCCTCTCAGCCACGGGGAGCGCTGCTTGCTGAGTTTCCACGTTTGTGACCCGTCTCCAAAGTGGAACCTCCAGCTGGGTCTTCACGCCGTCCCGGCGCGGTGCCAGGTGGCGGGGCCTTCCGCACTGGCCGTCCCACCCGCCCGTCAAAGAGGACAGACATCGTCTGTCTTCAGGGGGTTGCCTCTGAGGCGGGGATCCCCGTCTTCCCGTCTCATGTTTGTCGACCACCTGTGGATTTTTCTCTCGTGGGCCGTGTTTCCTTGCCTGTATTGCTTAGTTGGGGGCAGAGCGGTCCTCTTGCTCCCTCCTGACCTGCAGGTGTTGTACTTCCCGCATCAGGAATGAGCTCACTCCGAATCGCGTAGCACCAGCCGGGCTCTGCTGGGGACCCTGAGGCTGACGGGCCTGGTTCCCACCCCCACTGAACTCATGTGGACACAGCAGGGAGAGGGTCAGGGTCGGCTCAGGTGACATTCGTGCAGGAAGGAGCGAAGGGCCAGCCCAGAGGCTTTGGGGCCCAGGACACGGTAGGGACACAGCAATGGGGAGTCAGGGGGCTCTTCTCCCCTCTTGAGGCCAGGCTGGGAGATGGGCAGGGAGCACATAGGACCTTGAATGCCCTTGAGAGCCTGAGAGCCCTCAGAGCAAGACAGGGGCCCTGGGGGACTTGGAGCCAAGAAGTCACAGCAGCCAGGCCTGGGTTTTAGAAAGCTGTGTGAGGACCAGGGTGTGCGGCCAGCAGCGCAGCCATCAGGGCCCTCGGGGACTCAGTGTCCAGGAGCAGCAGGGCGGGGGCCAGACTTGCGGGGGCGGAGGGGTCAGAAGACACCTCCTGCCTGGGCCCTCTGTCCCCAACCGGCGAGCGCTCTGCTGGGCGCCTCTCACGAGGCCTCTGGGCCTGAGCTCCGAGCCCCCTGCCAGCTGGGCCTCCCCTCCAGGACTCTGAAGTATGAGCCTGGCATGTTGGCATTCCTTCCCCTTTCGGGTGCTCCCACATCTGATGCCGCCTCCTCGTTTTAAAGCATTTCCAATTAGAGGGGAATGTGCCCTGTCACCCTGGCCAGGACGTGGGCCAGCGTCCCTTCTCCCAGAGCTACCGGGCAGCCATTGCCTCAGTCTTCTCGTGGGTGACCTGCTGTGTCCCATTCCCCCGACACAACAACCAGGGACAGGCCCCACCAGGCCTAATGCCACAGCAGGACGCGAGAGGGCAGGGCGGCCCTGTGGGCAAAGCTCTCAGGGCAGGGCTCTTTGGTGGCCTGTGACCCCCTCACCCCACCCCCACTCCACCCTTCGTGGTGCCATAGCCCAGGGGTGCTGGGTTTCTGTGCGTGTGTGTGCACCCCCGACATCTGGAAGCAGCTCAGGACTTCCAGGTGCGCCGGGCACGCGGGTCACCCCCAGTCTGTACTTCCTGAATTCCCCCAGACTCGGGGTGGTGGCCTTCCTGGGGGTGTAAGGGCTGTGAGGAGACAGCCTGGGGCCCTGGGTGCAGCTAACAGGGCTGAGACCCCGGGAACGCCCCCTCCCGTGGGCCTGCAGAGCAGGGAAGGGCTGTGGGGTGGGAGGTCCTCCTGCACCCATATGCTCCTTGGCCTGTGCATCTCGGGGTCCCCTCCCCCCTGGAAATGTCCCCGCTGCCCTAACACAGCATAGTGGCACTCGGCCCTTTATTTCTCCCTGGCATTTTTCTAGTTCAAGGTTGTTTTCTTGCTTGGGTTTCAGTGTTTTGGGGGGGAAAAAAGATTCCCAGTGTTTATGCTAGAGGACCTGCAGGTAGCCAGGCCCATAGAGGGAGGGGTGACACTGGGCACGGGATGAGGTCTCCCATCCGCTTCTCTGCAAGCCCCGTGGGATGGCAGGCGCTGTGTCCTGGGCGCTGCTCCCTCCCATGTGGGCTCCCGGCCGCCTTCCTGTGGACTGAGCCTGAGCTAATCTTGCAGCCGAGGATTTTATACCGGCGGGGAGGGCGGGACAGTTTGGCAGGACGCACACTGCCCTTTTCTTAGGCAGCCTGGACAGCCTGCCTGGGTAGAGACAGAGCGTCACCTGTCCCCTCCCTGAGCCCATGTGCCTCACGGAGGAGTTAGTGAGCACTGGTGCTCCGTGTGCTGCCTTTGGGGGGCAGGGTCTGGGGCCCCACCTCTGGGCAGCATGTGGGCTTTGCCGCTTTAAAGAGGGGGTGCCCTTGACTCGGTGGGTCTCTGGCAAGCCTCGCACCTTGCCGGGGCCCGAGACGGCGGGCGCTTGTCTGGCAGATACCAGGGGAGGGGTTAGGAGCGGACACTTGCCAGAGGTGGCTGCCGTGTGGCCTGGGTGCCGCTGCCCTCTTGGGTCAGCAGTGGCCGGGGGCCAGCCTGGATGACTAGGCAGGTTCCAACAGCCGCTTTAATTGTTTGGAGTTTGGCTTGAACTTCAACTTGAGACAGAACAGTTATGGTGGTGCCTTCTAAACTTGTACGGAACCCTGGCCCCTGGCCCCAGTGTGGTGTGCAGCCCGGCCCCCTCCTCCCAGTCCGGTGACTCCCTGCCTGACCTCAGCCCTGCTCTCCCGTGGCCAGGCGTTTCCATGGCGCCCTGCTGGCTGGGCTTCAGGCGGGCCCCTGAATTCCAGCCTGATCTGCGCGTCCTCTCACCTGCCTCCCAGAGCGGCCTCTCCTGATGCCCTCAGCCTCGTGGCACAGGGGCTTTGGATGAGTGTGCCAGGAGTGCAGGGCAAGCCCCGTGGGGCAAGGAGCCTGAGCCCCACGTAGGTCCCCATCCCTGACGCACCCCCAGCAGGCTGGCCCTGCTCAGACGCCAGTGCCAAGGTGAGCCTTGGACGGGGGCACAGCCGTCGCCGCTGCCACTGTCCACAGGCTGGTGGTGCATGTGAGTGAGCGTGTGTCCCTTTCACTGAGAGGTGTGTTGGTGGCTGCCCGGACCATGCTGGACTCAGGCTGTCTCCTCTCCTGATCTCTCCCTCTGCTGCCTGGGGTTGGGCGGGAAGCCTGGGGGAGCTGGAGCTGACGTGGCCCCCGAGGGCCCCTCTGCTCCTGCTGGGACAGCTGAGCCCTGGCCTGGCCCAGAGAGAAGCCCCCTTCTCTTTGAAATGCTCCTGTCCCCCTCCTGGGGGGAGTGCGTGTTTCGGGGGGTGAGCAGGAGCAGAGACTGGAGCCGGCCGCCGGCTGGGACCTGGCTTTATCTCCGTCTGTGCCCCAGTTTCCTCCGTAAAGTGGGGGTGTTTAGGTTTGAGAGCGAACACCAGGGAAGGTGTTGGAGCGTGCTGGGGGGCAGTTCGTTAGAGTCACGCAGGCGGCACCAGGCCATGGCGTCACCTCCCACGCAGTGTCACTCTGGGTAGCAGAGACCAGGGGAACGGGGTTGGGAGTGCAGAGGCCCAGGAGCCGGGGGTTGCAGGCCGTGAGTGCCTTTCTGTCATTCCCCCTTGCGCACACAGGGCTGCTGGCCTGATGAGGTCTCCGAAGTACACAGAGGCTCTTTGCACCCCGCCCGGGCCACACTGAGCCTCGGCACAGGTCCCGCCTTCGTGGACCTGGCCTGCAGGGAGGGGCACTGGGGACCTCTGGCCTCCGGGGGCTGTCTCAGTCCCTGTGCCAGGGGCTCTCACTCCAGAAACCCTGCCCCAGAGCCGGGGTCCCCACAGCCCAGACCCCTTCCTCCTGCCTGTCTCTCCTTTGCTGCTCACCCTGTGAGTGCTTCCTAAGTGCCCTCTCCTTGGGGCCAGCCCCGTGATGTTTGTGTGGCAGCTCTAGCTGTCCCCTCTCTTTGAGCTCCTCTGAGCTGGGCCTCACCTGGTCAGGGAGCCCAGCACTTCTGACTGTCGGAAATAAGGAAGCCACTTCTCGAGCTCACTCCCGGGCACGTCCATCGATGGGGACAGTGACTATCCCAAGGGAGGGGTTTGTTTCCCACATTCCAGGGACGCGCCTGCCTTCCTGCCTGCCGCTGGCCGTGCAGATCGCTGATGTCCAGGTGGGGTGGTCTCACTGGGGAGCCCTGGGCTGAGCTCTGGCCTGAAGTGAGGAGGGACAGGTGCATCTGTGGGCAGGGTCTCCCCAGGCGCCCAGGACTGTGTACCCTGAGGGGGGCCCCTGCGGGGACTGCCAGCCTCCCAAGCCCTTCCCTCCCTTTTGTCTTTGGAAACAGGCAGAGCTGCTTATTGTGTGAAGTAGGTCAGTCCTACAAAAAGGAGTTGAGGAAACTAACACCTGCGTCACCATCCAGTGTGCAAAGGAGACACCAGACGGTGTCATCCTGTTCTTGTCTACATTGTTTCAGTAAACAGCTCACTGCAATTCCCAGTGTTCTGACTGACACACCATGTCACCACCCACCCCATGGAACCAGAAGCTGGCCCTGACTCCGGCCCCCGGGAGCGTGGCAGTGCGGCTTGGTGGGCCCACAGCTCTCTGCAGTGACTCCGTGGCCGGGACACTGGGTGCCGCAGGAGCCCTGCTTTCTGTGACCCTCGTGTGTGTCTGCCACCGGTCAGCTTTGTGGATGTAATTTATGCAGTGTGATCAAACAACACAGCGAGTGTTTAAATACAAACATTTATTGCAGTAAAAAAAAATTGCCATTAACGCCCCTCCTGCCCCCCAGAATACTCCCGCTCACTTCAAACACACTTATGCCATCATTCTTGCCACTTTCTGAAGCAGTTCCGGAAGTCCTCTTTCGTGAGTGTCTTTAGTTGCGCTGTCGTGGCTGCCTCGATGTCCTGAATCATTTTGACTCTGGGGAAGAGCCAGAAGTCACATGGTGCCAGATCCAGTGAATAAGGTGGATGAGGACACACTGTGATGTTTTTATTTGACAGAAATTGCCGTATACCAGAAGCGATGTGGGACACGGGGCCTTTCCGTTGTGATCACAAAATATGGTGAATGTTGCTGCCGAGTGCCATCCAACGGAAAGGCAGGGACCTTCAATATGGGAAGCGGCGCATTGAACCTCAGTAGCAGTGTGCGACAAGTTTCAGCTTGTTCAGTGCAGTCAGTCGGGTGTGAGCTACGGTTGAGAAAAGGTGTGTTTTAAAATGTGCCCTAAATCATCCTCCATCATGACAACGCTCCGTGTCACACACATCACTCTGGGCCGCTTCTTTTTCACGTATGAGACTGGGTTTTGGGCCCTGCTGTAACCAAGCAGAATTTCCAGTTTGGTGTAGGCCTCTTTCTGTGTGTTTGGAGCTGGCGCCATGGGGGCTCGGGCAGGGTGCCTGGTTGGGTGTGAGCTTTACTGGAGCTGGCAGGTGTGAAGGAGTTGAGGCTGGGAGCACAAGGAGAGACGGACTCCGGCACCAGCCACGTGCCCGTGGTCTTGACACTCAGTGTCCAGCGGTCTCTCCAGGGTCCCCGTGGGTTCTGGGCACCCACACTCTGAAACTGCGTCCCTGCACCCTCTGTGCACCCATCACGCAGTGATGGCAACGTTCCTAGCGTCCACTGGACGCTGTCCCAGCCGGGGCCTGTGCTTGACTCTCGGCTCTCCCAGACATCAGAGCTCCGTGTTTCGAAACTTTATTGCTTCTCCTGCCAGCGTGACAGGTGTGCTTCACCATAGAGAGAAGTTCGTGCAGTAGTGACAAGGCAACGGTGGTAGCCCTTCTCCTCGGCCGAAGGCTGTCCCTGGCAGAGACAGCTGTGCCAGGAAAGGGCATGTCACCAAATGTGTGAAAGGCGAGTGTGGAGCTCCCAGGGAAGACGACAGTGTGACACTAATTCATCTGAGAAGTCAGGAAGGACCTGGGTCCCCAGCACATGCCCAGGACTATTGTGGGTGCTGGGATGTGGCCGACAATCAAGCAGGCGACGCCCATGTCCCTGACGCGACGCCTGATGGTGCTGGTGGGAAGTCACGGGTGGCAGCGGGGGCCGGCCATGCTGGGGACAGGCTGATGGCAGAGCAGACCCTGGAGGACGGGTGTCTGTAGGACGGGCAGCAGGGCCTCGGCCGGGCGGTGTGGCCATCACAGGCTGGGGGAGGCAGAGAGGAGCACACCTCCCGGCAGTTACACACACACGCACACACGCACACACCTACATATACACTCACACCCACTTGTATGCACACAGACACCTTCCACACACACACTGCAGTGTGCAGCCACAGGAGCCCACGTGGGGGTGGACGGTCCAGACGCTCATGTGAGTGGAGGAAAGTGGGAAATGAGGTGGCTCGCCTGCTGGGAGCTTTGCCCGCTCAGGTGGCGGCCTGGTGATGGGTGTGCACGTGTGTGCATGGCAGCTGCTCTGTGTGACTCCGTGAGGGTCGTGCGCTTTCCATCCTCAGTTTTCCTGCGCGTGAGACGGTGTGACAGCGCGCTCTGCTTCTCTTGCAGGGTCGGGAGGACCTGCTGAGGCATACGGAACTTGGGGCCCAGGGCCCTCAGCCTGACGGGTGTCCCCTTCCTCGAGGCTCCCCTGGGAGCCAGCACTAGACGCAGCCGTCTGTGGTCTCCGGCCTGCACTGTCCGGAGCGGGCCAGCCCCCCTTCAGGGCTACCGGGCCTCTCCTGATGCAAGCCCACTCACGGTGCCAGGGCCCTGAGCTGCAGTGCGCCCGCCTCCCCTGTACCGGTACCAGGGCTGGGGTGCAGCAGGGGATGTTGTTGAAGGGGCCGGGCCACCCACTCCCTCCTGCAGTCAGTCCGCCCCCAGGAGACACAGGGATAAGCGCCCCGTTCACCTGCTCACTGCACCTTGCTGGGCAGCGTGCTGCGCCCAGCCTCTAGCCACCGAGGTCGGGGTCGGCCTGCTTCAGGGGCCCTGGGAACCACAGAACAAGGTCCAAGGCCATGTGTTTTTGGAAGTGCTCACCCCCTCTCTGCCTGGGACTCACCCCTCTCCTGCCGGCTCTCATATCAAGGAAGGAGGGGGACAGCCGCCGTCAGAAAGGGCCAGCCGGCAGGCGCTTCCTTCTGGGGAGCCCGCGCCCTCGCAGTTCACGCTGGACTCTTCCCGGACAGCTCTCCCTGGGCACGAGGCTGGGAGTGGCTTCCGCAGCCTGTCCAGGCCCTGCTGCTGCTGCTGCGGCTCCCTCCTGGCGCAGCACGGGCTGGACTTCCCGGGGAGGCCGCTGTGTATCTGCGACAACGCGACAGCAGGCGTCAGGAGGTGGCTTTGTCGCGCCCCATGCTCTCCGGCCCGGTGGCCCTGGAACCTGGTCCAGTTGTGTGAGGAAGCGCACGGGGCGCCAGGCTGCCCATGAAGACGCCCCTCCCGCCGTCAGAACCTCACAGCGCAGGTGATGTGTGTGTTCTGCCCTCAGGTCTGGGCGCTGTTCACCAATTCACTGTCACAGTGGGGCTGGGCAGAGAGGTGACAAGGACTTCCTACTGCATTCTTGTTCAGAAGCGTTGGTGTTTTGCTCTCATGCCGCCGAGCTCCCTGACCGTCTTGGATTTCCTCTCTACAGTGTGAGGCACGGGCCACCTGGTTTTCTTTGGGATCCGCCCCCCAGCACGTTACTGAGTGGAGAGCGCCTTTCTTGAAGACCAGTTACCAGGTCATCGTGAATCTCTGAATTTTCTGTGTTCTGTTCATGTATCTGTTTGTGTCGCCAGTAACACGGTATTTAGATACTGATGATACCTTCGCTCCAAAGTAAGCCTTGAAATTGATGAGTCCTTCAACTTGGTTTTTCTTTTCAAGAACGATGGAATTTCCCGGAGTCTTTTTTTTTTTTTTTAAGATTTTATTGGGGAATTGGGGGAGGGGAACAGCATTGGGGAACTGGGGAAGGGGAACAAGTTGCTGTCCTTTTGTTCTTCAGTCTAGTTGTGGAGGATGTTGCTTCACTGGCCCATGTTGGTGTCATCATTGCACCCTTCCTGGATGAGGCAGATCGGTCGCCGGCCTCTGGATGGCCGCTCACAGCGGCTCTTGGCAGCTCACACTGGCTGCTGACCACTCACTGTACCCTGTGGCAGCCCACCGCAGCAGGGGCTGCAGCTATGCTGTCCCCAGGGACTCACAGCAGCCCAGCTCCAGGTGGAGCTGTCGTTAGCTGTAGATGGCAGTGTCACTGGGCCTCGTATGTGGGATCCGAACCAGGGCAGCTGGCATCCCAAGCCAGCTCTTAACCAGCGTGCCACTCGGCCGGCCCTCCCTGAGTCCTTTTGCATGTCCCTATACATGTGAGGACCATCCTGTCAATTTCTGCCAAAATTTCTGCTGGGATTTAGATAGGATTGTGTTAAACCTGTGTTGAGCTGAGAAAAGTGACAATATTGTCTTCTAATCTGTGACCATGGTGAATGGCTTCATTCGTTCAGGTCTTTAATTTCTCTCAACAATGCTTTGTACTTCTCAGTGAGAGGTTTTGGGCATTTTTAGTTACATTCATTCCTAAACTTTAAAACTTCTATTGTAAGAAAGTTTCATAAATTGTGTTTTCTGTTTGTTGCTAGCATATAGGACTAAAATTAATTTTTGTATGTTGCCCTTGTGTCCTGTGATGTTGCTAATTTACTTTTTAGCTCTAGAAGGTGTTTTCTGTATTCACAACTATGTTATTTCCCAAACAAGACCTTCTCCTTCCTAGTTATGCCTTTATTTGTGTCGATTATTGGTTTTAAGTCTTCTTTTCTGATGTAAACATTTATGGTCATAAATTTCTCCCTGACCCAGCTTTAGCTGCATCCTGCAAATCTTATGTTATATTTCTGTTCTCTTTTCTTTGCATTGTTTCATCTGCGGATACGTTTATCCCGTAGAATTTCATTACAGATGTTGTAGTCTTCAGTTCTAGAACTTCCTGTTTGTACTCTTTGGACTTTCCGTATCTCTTTTGAGACTCCTACTCTTTTCGCTCATTGTGTTCATCCTTTCCTCTAAATCCTTGAACCATTGAATGTATTTATTTTCCTTGTTTTAAAGTCCTTGTTACCTCCAACGTCTTCGTTGTGTCTGTCTCTATTTCCGTTTTCCCTGGTTATGGGTTAGAGTTCTCTGTCTTCACACACACTCTGTTTCCCTGATGTTGGCTGTCGTGGAGGCAGAACTGTTGAGGCCTGGGCTCTGTCCTCCCAAGCGTGGCGCGGTTGTCCCAGCAGGCAGCTCATTTGCTGTTGGTTCAGCAGAAGCGTTGGCAGCTTGGGGGCGCTCTCTTAGGGCCCGTGCAGAGAAACCCTTCCTGTGGGGCCGCGGCAGCCCTGCTCCCCAACATGGCCTTCAGTGGGAGCCCTCGGTCGCTGTTTGGGGTGGGCGATGCCATTTCCTGTCCTGCCAGACTCTGGACGCCCGTTGAGCTCACGGCTCCCTGGAGCTGCTCTTTGCAGGCCCTGCAGAAGGGTCCCACACGCTCTCAGCCGAGCAGTTGGCCAAAGGCTTAGGGGGCTCAGCCATATTCCTGGAGTCCCTTCCCTGGCAGCCCCACTCTGTCCGGAGCCCTCCATGTTCCTTGTCCCCGCAGCTGCCGAGACTGTGGGCCTCGCCTTCCTGCACCGCCGCAGCCTGCAGCAGGCAAGCGTGCCCACTGTGCCTCCCTGCCGCCCTTGGCCTGGCCTGCGTGCTGGCCGGCCTGCGGTCCAGTTTGGGGTTGGTGGTGGTGGAGGTCAGTCAAGTCCAGACCCAGTTTGCGTCATCGCAGAGGCGGGAATAGAAGCCCTCTCGCTGGTTCCCCCACGCGGGCTTTGTGTTTCTTCAGTTCACCCTTCCTTTCAGGAGCTCTCATTTCTGACGCTTCCGTTCGCATGCCTTTGCCTCTCTTTTCAAACCTTCCTCTGAGGGGTTGCCGTTTCCTGGGTTACAGTCTTTTTCACCTGCTGTGCCTGCCCTCTCTGTTCTCCTTCATTTCCATTGGATTCAACAGGAAGCGTTTTCCGCTTGCTTGAGGCGGGCTGAGCTTTCCTGCACTGCGCTGAGCGGGCGGTCGCTTCGCTGCCTGAGCTCGCTCCTCTGGTTTCCACGAAGCGCACGAAGCCACCAGCTGTCTCACTGTTGGGAGGGCAGGACGGACAAGCGGGAGGGGGCCCCAGTGACCCACGGGTGCCGGGCCAGAGTGGGAGGCAGGAGGCCGATCTGGACGTAGTCACCCACGAAGGCGGGGACTTGCCGCATAGGTAGCGCGCACCTGTCTGCGGGCACCTAGCCGACAAGGCCTGGGAACACGCCAGCCCAGCAGTGGCGCGTGCTCCCAGCGCCTGGTCTCGCTGTTCACTTTTCCGGGAGAAGGCACCAGGGTTCCCGGAGAAGCGGCTGGTCCCAGGACCAGCACACGGAGCAGAACAAGATGGGCCTAGAAGGCCTGGCAGCGCACAGTTATTCCGGCTGCGAGGCGCTGTGTGGCCGTCTATCCCAGGGGCGTCTGTCCCCTGCACAGGCAGTGGGAAGTGTGGTGCTGGAGTTCATGCCAACGCCGTGGTGGCCGAAGGGACCGTGCCCTGGTCCTCATGGGAAGCTGGCGTCCCTGGGGCAGAGACAGCCTTTCCTGGTGCCTGCTGACTCACCCTCTTGGTGGCTTTGGAGCTGCCACTCTGCAGAGTTGTGTGAACCTGGAAGATGAGCAGCTCAGGGGTCCTTTGTGCGGGGCGGCCTGGTGGGTGGCAGGGCTGAGGCTGTGTGCGGGCATGGGCTTAGCAGACGTGTGGCCGTGCCTCTTGGTCAGTGGGCCCTCTCAGTGAGGATGGGCACCCGCCGCCGCGTGTTGGCCGCGAGCTGTCACTCACTGGCCAGATGTTTGATTCCTCAGTACTTCCTGGTCTCCTGGTTGTAGGCCAGCTTGAAAGAAGACTTTGGCCGCACAGCTCTTGGCCCCAACGGGAAGGTGCCGTGGACATGCCATCCGAGTCTGCTGCCCTTGGCGGCTGTGGGGCAGCCTCTGCCCAGCGCCAGCTCTGCGCCTGCCCTAGTGGCCTGTGTTCCCAAGGCCATCCGCGTGTTCCCTAGGCCATACCTACCAGGAGCCCGTCCACATGGCAGGTGACAGCAGCCTGCGCCTACTGCCCACAGGACGTAGCCTGCAGGTTTCTCCTCCCAGCTGGGCTGGGGTCAGGCTGGGGTGCTGTCGGCCCGGGAGCTCATGGGCAGAGCTGTTGCGTCCTCCCTCGGGCTGTGCCCTCCCCAGAGCAGCGCCCGAGAGGCGCCAGTTTGAAAAGGCGACTGAGACACGCCCTGGTGGAACCAGCCTTGGCTGGCCTTGGCCTGTAAAGGGAGCAGCTGCTTGTGTCTGCCCGGCCAGGGCCCTCCTCTCCCCCTGCGTCCTCATTGGCTGGTGTCAGCTGGCTCAGCCGGGGACAGGGAGGAGGGTGCAGCGTCCCTGCCGGGCTCCCACTTTCCTGCTCCACCTCTGCGCTGCCCCACGATGCTGGGAGACCACAGCGGGCTCCCCTCAGACCGGGCTCTGCTCAGCCCGCCCCCCAAAACTGGACTCAGCTGCAAAATGGTGCTTCAGGCCGTCGGCAAAGTGCTCAGGTGAACGAGGAGGCGGGGTTGTCGTCTGGAGTCCCCTGCCCCTGCCCCTGGGGCCAGTCTGGGGAGGAGTGGCTGCTTGTCTGTCTGCCACCCTCCCGAGGAGCCCTGGCGTGCAGCCCCTCTGCTGGCCCAGGAGGGGCGGCGGGTACCTCTGTACCTGGCAGGCCACCACAGCAGTCCTGCCCACTGGACCGGCCCTTCACCACCCACAGGGTGCCTGGCCTGCTGTCCCCAGGCGGAGTGACCGGAGCCTGTCCATGAGTGTCCTTGCCAGGAGAGCTGGCCGGCCGCTGCAGGGGGGCTGCCAGAGAAGCTGGTTCCAACCGTCGCCCACTGTGTGCTGACCTGCCACGGTGGAGCCTCCAGGGTCCCCCTCATGGGTTTAGGGTCAGCCAGCCCGGCGCCTTTCTGTCCCAGGGTGGACGCAGCTGTGCCAGGCGTTCGGGACGGTGTGTGTGCATTGGTGCTTCTGTGCTGTGCCGTGGGGACCACGGCCCAGCCCCACCAGTGAAGAGAAAGGCTCTCGGGGTCTCGGGCGTGCTGCCAGCATTTCTCAGGCATCAGTGTAGACTCAAGCCCAGTTTCCTTAGGGGAACAATCTTAGGTCTGCCTGTAGTTTAAGTGGGTCGTAATTTCAGAAAGAAAGTATCTCTTGCTTTTCTGGTTCTCTTTAATTGTAAGCAAACTAAGCAGACCCCTGGGAGGGTCTGAGGTGAGGGCCAGGCCGGTCGGTGCTGGTCCTCGTGGGGTGACCCCTGTGTGTCTCTGCCTCCGTCCGTCTCCGGGCACCTCTGTTTTCCATCTGTCCCTTCCGTAGGGCTCTTCCCCACAGCAGGTCACCTCTGTGCCACACACGGAGGGCCCGTGATGTTTTACAGGCAGAAACCAGAGATGCACCCAGCCGTGCCTGTGTCATGTTCTGTGTGAGATTTGGAACCGTGGGCAGGGCGTCGGTTCAAATCGGGAACAGTGGCCATGGTGGACAGTGCCAGGGACCGCGTGCGAGTGTGTTCTGGGGGTGTGCGTGGTGGGGGCGGGGGAGGCTGAGACAGGCTCCGGGGAAGGCAGGGCAGGACCGACCCTCTGGCCGCACTGCGTGGGTGCAGAGATGCCAGCAGGCCCTGGGAGACAGGCCGAGGCCATTCCCACTGGGGGACCTGGGAAGACCTCGTGACGAAGGTGACCTGTCGGCCAGGTGTTAGAGGTAGGGTGGCCTGTTCACAGGTGGAGAGGTGAGCGTAGAGTGTGGCGGCCCCGCAGGGGCCACAGTTCAGGGTCCGTAGCACCTGACATGCGTGGACATGGGCAGCGGGTCTGCCTGCCGTCCTGCCTGCCCAGGAGGTAACCCTCCCAGTGGGACACAAAGGCTGTGAAAACCCACTCTGTTTGGGGTGCTGACCGCCAGGTTGCCAAGCCAGGAGAAATGACCTGGTGTCCCTCTCTGCAGCACCTGGCTGCAGCCCGTAGGGATTTGATGGGACAAAGGTCCCATGGGGCCTTCCCAGTCCCCGGCGCTCCCGAGGCTCCGTCACAGGAGGGGTTGCGGTGGCTCTAGGCCGGGGGCCTCTGAGTGTCACAAGGGCCGTTTTCAGCCCCCACCTCAGGTCACTGCATCACAAGCTTGGGGTCAGGGCTGGTGGCAAGCCCTGTATGTCACCAGCCCTGGGGACAGGATGTTCATGGAAGGTGGAGAGCCCCCGTGCCGGCAGCCCCCGTGTGTCTGCGCCTGGGCCCCGGCAGCGATGTCCTCGTGTGGCCTGTGCCCCGCAGAGCCTGACACTGGCGGTGCTGCCAGCCGGGAGCAGTGGCCCACACACTGCCTGCCTACCCAGCTCTTCCTGGGCTTTGAGTCCCACAGGCCCTGCCCGGAGGTAGCCGGAGGGGGCGGAGTGGTGTCCCGCTGGGGCCGCCTTCTCAGCCCCAGGTGTCCTTCTCAAACCCCCAGCAGCGCCCAGTTCCCAGTTCCGCGGAGCGGCTTCTGGGGGTCCATGCTCACACCCTAGGCCCCTCAGCCCTGTCCTCCCGCCGCCCCGAGCCTGCCCCCCACGCAGCTGCCTCCCTCCCTGCCTGCTGCCAAGCTTTCCACTCCTCCCTCCCTTCCCCCAGACACTCTCCCAAACCTCCCAGCATCCTTGGGGGCCGACGGGGGCAGGTCGCAGGCTGAGTGGGACCCTAGGCAGAGAGGCGCACCCTCCGCCCTGCCTGATCCCTGGTCCGGGTCCCTCACTGGGCACTGCTGGCCCTGCTCTGTGCCGGGAGACCGCCAGCCCCTCATCCAACATGACTGATGCTTTGAGGCTTCCTCCTGTTTGCAAAACCTGGAAGCTACTTGTTGGTCCTAGGAGAGGGACCATGCCAGCCAGGCCATCTTGCGGTGGCCCTGAGGGGTCCCCATGCTTGGGCACTGAGGGCCAGGGTCGGCGATTGGTCCTCAGGGTGTTCCCGCAGCCCTGGCTGGCCCCAGGCGCTCTGTGCGGGCAGGTGGGGGACCGCTGCAGTGCGGCCACGCTCCTAGGGCCAGACTCTTGCCTTGTAGCTGACGGAAGGCACAGCAGTCCCCACGATACCTCCCGGGAGCTCCCCTGAGGTGTCACCCCTGCTGAAATTACCTCGCTTGACACAGATAGGCCACATGTCTGTGTCAGGGTCACACTGAGCAACCGCAGGGGCCTTCCTGGGGGGACTGGGTGGCGTGACATTGGACAGGGTCTCGTAGACAGGAAGTGTGTGGTGCCCCACGATGGTGGCAGTTCCTGCTGGTGTTCTGCCCATGACCGCTCATGTGGCTGCTGCTCACAGGCTGCAGGTGACTGCGCGTGGTGGCTTGTGGAACGGCCGCCCGTGGGCTGATGCGCATGCACGCTCCGTGAGTCACCAGCTATCATGGCTTCTCAATGGCAAAGCCGGGAGGTGGGTTGCGCAGCCGGCTTTGCAGCCCGGGCCTCCACTTCGCCCCATCCCCACCCATGTGACCATGGGACCCTCCAGATTCGGAGGACGAGGCTGTGTGGCTGGTCCAGGAGTGGCCCTAGGCTCGTGTGCACTCAGCCCCTGGGGAGGGGGTCAGTCAGCCTGGCCCCCCTCACGCTGAGAACCTGCCCAGCGGATGGACACCTGGTGCGTGGCCAGAGCAGAGGCTGGCGCGGGGTTCAAGGAGCCTCTTGCGGGCTGGTCCCTTCTGCCTGTGGCCAATGGCACAGGGACCGTCCAGTCCGGCTGTGGCTTTCTGACAGGGTGGCCTATCACTCAGCAGCAGAGACCCAGGGTCAGAGGGGCTGCGGGCAGGGAGTGGTATCTGAGGGCGCGTCTGAGGGTGTCAGCAGGGCCCCTGGGCGCCTCCTGGGGCTGCCGCCCTCTGTGCGCTCCACGGTGGGGAAGGCTGGGAACCTCCCTGTCCCCGGCCGAGGGGCATGGGCCCTGAGAAGCTCATGTCCACACTTGTCCCCACTGAGCGCCCCACCATCCCACGGGGACCTCCTGAAGTGCCCAGTGTGTGTGGCGTCCACGCCTGTGCTCCAGCCTCAGCCCACCCAAGTGGGGTCCCGAGCCCAGGGCCTGGGTCTGCCCTGCCTGTTCCCAGGACACCCTGGCCCTGCCCAGTGCTGGCCCCTCCCAGCACTGCAGCCCAGCACAGGTCGCCTTTTAAGGGAAAGATCTGCGTGAGAAGCTGAGGCATTCAGGGAGCATTTCCCTTCCTGTTTCTCTTAAATAAACCACCAGCAACTTCTCAAAACAGAACAAAAAAAGGACAAGGTCAGGGAGCTGCGGGGCCCTTTTGCCCCCCCACACACACGTGGGCCTCACCAGGGCTGGGGGGAGGGGCGGCAGAGCATCCTTAGGACAGCCCTGGCCCCTGTGCCCCGGGCTTTGGGCAGCAGGGCAGCGACAGAAACCAGGGGCGAGCAGGTTAGCGTCCCCTTCTGTGGTCTGAGGACACGCTGGTGTGAGCGGCCGGCCACGGCCCTCGGCTCACTGGGCCCATGGCCACGCTGCTCTGCCCTGCAGCTGTGCCACTGCCGTGCTCCCAGATACCCACACGGCGCCTGGTGGGGCGCCCGATTCCCCCCAGAGGCAGGCAGGCTGCACGCCTCCCTGCAAGGCTGCTGCTCGGCTGGGGATCCCTCCTGGGCACTTTGTGCCCGCCCTCCGTCACCCTCCATCCAGGGGAAGGGCCCTCCTGGACGAGCTCTCCCTGAGAGCGTGTCACCCTTGCGGCCTTTCCTGGACAATGTAAGACTTCGTGGCAGTGCTGGTCCGCTGTTTGTTTTCGTCCCTCATGCTTGCCATTGAAGCATCCAGAAAAGAACCAAGATGCTCACTAGTCTGCGCTGTGAGGAGTTTTCCATTGGGTTCTCCAACCGTTCCCCAGAACCCAAGTCCAGACCTTAAAATGCTGACCATCCCGAAGTGTGGGAGGGTCACGGCCTGGCCCCGTGTTGACCCCGAGGGTGACGGACGGGCACAGGCCTGGGCACTGCACACCTGGATGCGGGTAGTCACCTCTGGGAAGGTGGTGTGTGGCCCTGTCCGGGGGGCCTCTGCCGGGCGGGCTCCAGTGTGTGACAGGCACTGACCTGGGTCAGCCCCAGCCTGGGCCTGCATTCCTAGCTGTGGCTCTGGGCCCCTCTGCTGGGCAGTTTTCCTTCCTGGGGGACATGCCATCTTGTTGGCCTACCTCGGCCCCAGCTCCGGCCTGGGGCAGTCAGCGGGAGTCTTGTTCTGGGCTCCCCCACCCCCCCGAGGATGAGGCCCCCTGAACACCAAAGAGCTTTGGCTCCCAGGGTTTTGCTCCACATGTTCACCGTGTTCAAATAGGAACAGATGTTTCAAAAACGTTGTGTTATCAGTGTAGAAACAGCTATAACAAATGCATTCTGCATTAAACAACAGCACATTTTTATGGAAAACAATGGTTTTCCCCAAACAACAAAAATTGTAGTGAGAGCGGCGGTTTCGGCAAGCCTCTGTCACGTCTAGCTCACACCTGCCTGTCCCTGGACACACGCTGTGCACTCGGGGGGCAGCACGGGCACGCGGGAAAGGTGTCGGGCAGGTGACCCTGGAGCCTGGTGATAGCAGGAGGCCTGCATGGTGAGCCTTCGGGGTGTCAGCACACGGCAGGTGCCATCATGGGCACCATCGGACCATGTGCACAGGGCATACAGCCACCCGCCCAGCGGGGCTTTGTTCAGAGGTCAGGGGGAGTGATGCCTGGCCGGCGCCCTCTTGGCGGTCCTGCCTCGGGGGCCCAGGCCAAAGGCCGAGGTGTGCCCTGTTGGGGGAAGCTAACTAATGGGCCCACCCCCTCGCCCTCTCCCCTCCGTGGACCCAGAGTTCCAGGCTCGGCTCCATTACATGGGGCCTCTGGCGGTGTGTGTGCGCCCCACTCTCGCCCTTGCAGTGGCCGGACGGCTCTGCTGCTCAGGACAGGCTCCTGGTGACGTCAGGGACAGCACGGGCTCCGGTGGGAACGGAGTCTCCTGCGATGTCTCTGGGAGACCCTCACAGAGTCCCCCGGGACTGGCAGGGGCAGCCCCATCCGTGGCCTCCATGCCTGCCTTTGCTGTCCGCTGACCGTGTTCCTTTCCCTCGGCAGGAAGTCCAAAGCGAAGCCCAACGGGAAGAAGCCAGCGGCGGAGGAGAAGAAGGTGTACCTGGAGCCCGAGTACGCCAAGTCCAGGATCACCGACTGCGAGTTCAAGGAGCTGGTGGTGCTGCCCCGTGAAATCGACCTGAACGAGTGGCTGGCCAGCAACAGTGAGTGGGGCGGGTCCTCGGGGATCCCCAGAGCCCCGTCTGCGGACAGAGCTCTCCCAGCCGGCTCACTCCCGAGTTAGCTGGAAGCTGAGGCAGGGGTGGCCGGCCCAGCAGTGTCCTCAGGGGACTCGGTGTGGGTCCTGGCCGCCCCGGAAGCTAGGACACCAGTGCCAGGGAGAGACTGTGGCTGCGAGATCTCGTCCCCACCTCTGGGCAGACCTGGGGCTCAGAGCTCACAGAATGCCCCCCGAGGGTGGCCTGCACTCACGGTGGCTCCCACGGGGAGCTGATTCTGCTTTCATCAGAGGCCAGGCGGCATCCCTGATCCCGCAGTGTTTATAACAGCAGGGGTGTGAGTTCAAGGGGCCCTGGCCCCCACTGGGGTTGGGTGTTTGCCCCACCACTTAGGGAGGGGGTCAGCCAGCATGGCCGGGGCATGTGGCCACCTGTATGGTGGGGGTTGGCGGCCAGCTCCCAGGGCCCGAGCTCTGTGCCAGGCCTTTGTCCCTGGTCTGTAGTGAGTGCCGGCTGCCCCAGGGTCCAAGAACAGCACTGTCCCCAGGCGTTGGACTTGTCCAGGGTGGCGGTGGTCACGCCCAGCCTTCTCTCCTCTTGCAGCCACGACGTTTTTCCACCACGTGAATCTGCAGTACAGCACCATCTCGGAGTTCTGCACGGGGGACGCCTGCCAGACCATGGCCGTGTGTAACACGTGAGTGGGGCTGGCGGTGGCGCCCGGGGAATGGCGGGCCTCGGGGCCCTGAGCCCTGCACTGCGCTCCCGTCTTCTCACGTCCCGCTCATGGCATCCGGCTGCAGGGGCCCGGGGCCTGGCAGAGAACTGGCACGGAGCCCAGTGAGGGAAGGGGCGCTGGCCTTGTGGCCCCCACAGTGCTCCTGGCGCTAGGAGCTGGCCAGAGGCTAATATTAGGGCTGTGTTCCTAGGGACAGGGGCGTTTTCACAGGACACGCCGGTCAGTTTCCTATCACAGCAAAGCCCCGGGAAGCCTCAGGAGCCTTGGGCCTTGTCCGCTGAGTAAAGGGTCGTGGTCTCAGAGCTGGCGTTAGCGGCAGGGAGGCGGGGCGCGTGGGGCCCTGGCCCCGACAGGCCTGGTGCTGGCCGGAAGCTGGGGCAGCCCTCAGTGAGAAGCCGCTCCTGAGCCACCTTGTGGCACAGGCGTGCCTCCAGCCTAAGGAGAGCAGAAGGGAGGGCGATGGGCACGTGTGGGCCGGTGACAGGGGGCGCATAGGCGTCCCCTCTGATGGCTCCTGGTCACAGCTGGGGGACTGACACAGGCCTGCGAACTGCTCGCCCCATCTGGCGGCCACGTGTGTGCGTGCCGTCCTGAGCTCGTTCTGCCCGTAGGTGCTGCTGGCCAGGTCTGCTCTCGTTGAAGCCCACTGAAAGCCTCCGCACAGGCGTGCCCCCCTTGGCCCTCAGGCCTCTGGGCCCTGCTCTCATGGCCCCAGTGGGTCACAGCTCGGGGCTGTGTCACGTGGGAGCAAGTGCAGATAACAGTAGCTCTCTATTCCTTATTTGTTCGTCTAGGAAGAACCACTGACGGAAGGCTGAGGTGTCATGTGTGTCCCCAGCTAGCCACAGTGGGGCACAGCCCAGGGGAGGAAGGGACAGGGCACAAGCTTGAGGTGAGCTCGGGCCTGAGGATGTCCACGTGGGACGGAGCTGGCCTCTGCAGAGCAGCCCGGCGGCAGTGGTGGCCCGTGGCAGGAGGGGAGTGGCCCCTATACAGTGTCAACAAGAAACTCACTTTAAACGCAATGACATCAGTAGCTTCAAAGTAGAGGGATGGAAACAGATATACCGACAAAACGCTACCCAGAACAGAGCCAAAGTGGCTGTTATTAATGCCAGAAAGAGTGGACTTCACAGCAAAGCAAATAACGAGGGGTGAAGAAGACTGCATGTTCACGAAAGGGTCAGTTCCTTAAGGGGCGTGCTTACCAGGCAGCAGCTTTCCCACGAAGCAAATGGGCAGAACCAGCCAAAAGGAGAAACAGACAGAACTCACATTATAACCGAAGATTTCAAAGTGCCTCTCTTGAAACTTGGAAGCAGATGGAATTAGTAGAGAGAAAGCCAGCAAGGTAGAGGCCTGGGTGGCCCCACCAGCCAAGCGGGTCAAACCGACCCTCGCAGACCCCCCCAGCAGCAGAGCGCCCTCGCTGTCAGGTCCAAACAGCCCTAACAAACTGAAGGTCAACGTCCTGCGAAGAAAGGTATCTGTCTGTGATGGGATTCACCCGGAAATCAATAACAGAAAGATGATCGGAAACTCTCCAAACATTTGGAAATGAGCACCCTATCAGATAGTCCGTGGGCCAGAGAGGAAGTCTGAAGGGAGGTCAGAAAATGTGTTCTGCTGAGCAGAAATGAAAATACAGCACATTTGAATGTGTGGGATGCAGCTAAAGTGGTGCTTACGGGGAAGTTTATGGCATTAAGGGCTTGTTTTAGAAGAAAAAAAGATCTCAAATCCATTATCTAAGCTCCCGTGTTAAGCAACTAGAAAAACAAAAGTCATATAAACCCACAACAAGCAGAAGACAAGGCCTGATAAGAGCGCAAATCACAGAGTGGTTTCCGAAAACGGAAAATCGATGAAGCCGAAGTCTGAGTCCTTAAAATATCAATGAAATTGATAGACCATCAGCAAGACTGACAAAGATAAAAAGAGAAGAGGAACAAATTATCAATATAAGGAATGAAAGGGCGGGGACACTATAAACCCAGCAGGTACTAAAAGGGTAATAAGGAAATGGTACAAAAAAATGCTGTGTACATAAATTCGACAGCTTAGAATAAAGGAACAAATACCTTGGTAAGGAATAGAACCATTTGTTTTGGGTTTTTTTTGTTGTTGTTGTTTTTTTGAGGGCAGTGTCACTGGCCTTCATAATTGGGACCCGAACCGGGGCCGCTGGCTTCCCAAGCCAGCGCTTAATCGCCGTGCCACTCGGCCGGCCCATGGCTTTTTTTTTTTTGAGGGCAGTGTCACTGGACCTCACATGGGGGACCGAACCGGGGCCGCTTGCTTCCCAAGCCAGCACTTAACCACCGCGCCATTCGGCCGGCCCTAGACCCATTTGTTTTTGACAGATGCAAAAAAATCCAGTGGAGAAAGCACAGTCTTCTTAACTAGTCTTTTTCCATTGGGAAAACGGGCCTCTGTGCACTAAAAGAAGCAGATCTTGACCCAAAGCTGATACCTTCGCCAGAGTGAACTCCAGACAGATCCTGTATCAAAATGTGAAAGTGTTGGACGTGTAGAAGAAAACGTGGGCGGAGGGACTCATCAGGACGGCACGAAGCAGGGAGTGAGTTCTTGGTGGTGACACAAGGCCCAGTGTGTTGACGAAGTCAGCACATGCGACTTCATGGACATATAGCGCTTGGCCCTGACAGACAGGGAGAAGAGGCAAACCACAGCCAGATGACACGGCCAGGAAGGAACTGCACCCAGAGCTACGAAGCACTCACAGCCCGTCAGCAGGAAAGCAGCCCACGGTGGGTGGGCAGCGGGCCTGGACAGACAGGAGGGGAGCAGGTGGCCCCGAGGGTCCACACTGGAGATGGGGGCGGGGGCGGGCACACGGAGACCCCACTGGGGGAGCGCCTGCTGGCGGGGTGCCGACAGATGGCCCCTCTGAGAACTGCGGGGAGAGGCGGTCAGCCTGCAGACCGAGGGTCTGTGCGCACGGACGCCCGCTCAGGAGTGAGGACGGCGGCCTGGGCACAGTTGCCCCAAACTGGGAACAGCCCAGGTGTCCCTGGTCCGTGCTCCGCTGACAAAGTGGAGCTTCCAGGCAGGAGCGTCTCAGCGAGGAGGAGGGACCACCGTGTGACCGGCCAGAGGGCGGAGCCCAGGCCAGGGTGGGGCAGCCGAGCTGCACCTGGCAGTGGCTGTGGCCGTGTGTGCGGGCTGGAGCGCCCAGGACGCTCGCCACACAGGATGAGCTAAGAGTGACCTGAAAACCAAGCGGACGTTGACAGCAGTGCCGGCTTTCCAGCAGTGGGACTCCAGTGTCCCTTAGGAGCTGTCCTCAGGCCTCACGTCACCGAGACATGTGTCCCAGTTTGTGGGCACGTGTGTTTTTCTGAGACTCCGGCCCCTGTGGCCGGCGTACCCCACGTGAGCGTGTGGGGAGCGGTGGGGCAGGTGTCTGACCCCCCCCCCGGGCGCTGGGCCGCCCTGCTGGCGCTCCTGTGGGGAGGGCTCTTGGCCTGGCCCCCAGAGGCGAGGCTCCACACTCGGCCGTCCTGGAGGGTGGTGCATTTGGCTTCTCATAGAGCCATGCTGCATCGGGCTTGGTCCCCGCTTCCTTACACGGTCTGACGCGCCTGTGCCGATGCCCAGTGCCCAGACGGGGGAAGGACGGTCAGGCAGGGCTGCCCGGTGTGGGGGGGGGGTCTAGCTGGACTTCTACTTCTGGGCAAACAGAGAATTTTGGCAGCTGCCGAAGGCTTTGTCCTGACCAGCCCCGTTGCCTGCCCACGTACCCGGGCCTTGTGGGGTGCGGGTGCTGGGCTCCATGCATCTGGCCTCCTGTGAGTGCCCGGAGGTGCCTGGCAGCCCCCTTCCCCCCACAGGCTTGGCAGGAGGTGCCATGCTGAGGTGGCATACAGGTGCAGTCACCTTCTACTGTGCCCCAAACCTTCTACCTCGAGTGGACGGGGCCTGGTGCCCCGGTGGCAGTTAGGGCTGTGCCCATACTAACCAGAGGTCTGCCCATTAGTGTGGGGGCTGTGCTTTCCCAGCCTTACGCCCCCCAGCCCCGCCCGAAGCCCAGGTGAGCTAATGGATCTGGGCTGCAGGAGCGCGCCTGGCTCCTGCTGGGTGGTGGGCCACTGGGCATTGGAAGCGGAGGCAGAGTTGTCCCAAGGTCACTTGGCCGGGGTCAGGCTGGCCGTGAGAAATGGGGACCCCCGCTGGCTTACCAGGG
Organism: Aselliscus stoliczkanus; assembly: GCA_033961575.1. NCBI lineage: Eukaryota > Metazoa > Chordata > Mammalia > Chiroptera > Hipposideridae > Aselliscus > Aselliscus stoliczkanus. The sequence goes on from CM066736.1 coordinate 136,318,144, forward strand.
TGGCTGGAGTGGGTGAGTCCTCGTGACTGTCACCCAGGGGTACTTGGTAAGCTCAGGAAATCAGGTCATAGTGCTCGGAACCAGCCTGGAGTCCCAGCGTGGGGCAAGGTGGTGCGGGGCTCCTGGTGGCAGCCGGTCCTCAGAGCAGCCCTCAGTTAAATGAGAAGGGTGGATCGAAACACTGTAGGCAGTGGGAGGGCTCTGTGTGAAGCCCGGAGCCCAGGCGGCTGCCCAACACCTGGCTGGGCCAGGGCGGCGATGGGTTGGGGTCTGGGCTGCGGAAGGGGTGCCCACTCATTCGCAGATGTAACCCCGCCCGCCTGAGGATAACTTTGCCGAGCAGACAGGAGCCTCCCCTGGCTCTGGGCCTGGGCAGCTCGGGCAGGATCCCAGGAGCCCGGAGCACAGGTGGGGCGGCGATCCCAGGGGTAGTGGCAGCTGCTAGGGGCGGAGGACAGCTCACACCCGTGCAGACAAGGAGCGAGGAGCCTTGCTTGTTTCCTGGCTGGACTTCCCCTGAGAAGGCCACCCCGGGTGTCTATGTCCCCACATGCTCTGGCCCACTCTCACCTGGGGACTGGCTGTCCTGTGCCCGAGGGCAGGTTGGCGGGCTGGGGGTGGGCACCCAGGGGCCGGGTTCCTATCCGCAGAAGCCACAGCACCCCACTGGGCTCCTGGAGGGGGTCTGGCTTCTAGTGCTGGGTGGAGGCAGGGGTGCCCCCGGGGGTGGAGGCCTGGCCACAGGGCCAGCCGTGCCTCTCAGGCGAGACGGGAAAGCTGCGTTGCGGCTGCTAAGAACATGCCGTGGGCGCCTTTTGAGACGGTGTAGAACGTGTGTTTCTCTAAAAGAAGACACCTCGAGGCCACGCTAGAGAACGTGAGGGACCCTGCTGACTGCCCTGCTCGCTGGGCGGAGCCGGCACAGCTGTGGGTCCCCACGGCCTTTTCCTGGGGGCTCTGGGGGCCGCCCACCTGGTGCAACCTCCTGACCGCTGCAGGCCCCGTCTCCCCGAGCCTGGGAGGCTGTGTGCCTGGGGGTGATGTGGTGACCAGCTTCCCTGTCCTCACAGACAGTACTACTGGTATGATGAGCGGGGGAAGAAGGTCAAGTGCACAGCCCCCCAGTACGTCGACTTCGTCATGAGCTCCGTACAGAAGCTGGTGACTGACGAGGACGTGTTCCCCACTAAATATGGTGCGTCTCCCCCAGCGAGGTCCTCTCGGTGGCCACGGGCGAGGAGGGGCGGGCAACCCCGGGACTGGCTGCAGCAAGGCAGATGCCCTCTGGCAGGGGTCAGCCCAGCCTGGGTCAAGACCCCCCGATCCCAGGCTCTGGGACCTGCGGGCCAGGCAGCCACCTGGTGTGTCCAGCAGGCTGGGCAGGGTCTGGCGGGGGCTCCAGGCAATTCTGAGCTGCCCAAGGGCTGAGCGCGGTCGGCAGCGGGTACCGGTGCGCCTGCTGTGGCCCAGGTTTGGGTGGCGGATGGCAGGGGCTCAGGCCCCTGGACAGAGGTGGCCGGTAACGCTCGGTGAGCACCCACCCTCCAGGCAGCCTGGGAGGCGCCACTCTCGTGTCTGCCAGCGGGCTGCCCGGGGAGGGCGGCAGGGTGGGGTGGGCAGTGCGTCCAGCAGACGGTGCCGGCCTTGGGCCTGGGCGCGGCCTGGCCACCTGCAGACGCGGAGGGTGACCCGGGCCTCACCCGCAGGCCGAGACTTCCCCAGCTCCTTCGAGTCGCTGGTGAAGAAGATCTGCAGGTACCTGTTCCACGTGCTGGCGCACATCTACTCGTCCCACTTCAAGGAGACCCTGGCGCTCGAGCTGCACGGACACTTGAACACGCTGTATGTCCACTTCATCCTGTTCGCCAGGGAGTTCAACCTGCTGGACCCCAAAGAGACCGCCGTCATGGACGACCTCACGGAGGTGCTGTGCAGCGGCGGGGGCCCCGGCGGGGCCGGTGGGGGCGGCCCGGGGGCGCAGAACCACGTGAAGGAGAGGTGAGCCGCGCGGCCGCCGGCGTGCACGTGTGCGGAGACGGTGGCGCGTGGGCCTGCGTGTGCCTGCCTGTGTGCGCACACGTGCCGGCACGCTCGCGGGAGGTCGAGAGGCGACGCGGGCCGGGCCGGGCCGGCCGGGTGTGGGCCCCCAGACGCGGCGGGCCGCGGCGCCCTGCCGGGCTCCCGCCTTTTCCTGTTGGACGGACGAGTGCGCGCGTCAGGAAGCACCTTGGACTCCTTCGCTCGCTCAGCAAACATTTATGGGACCGCTCTTCTGTTTCCCTCGGTGGGGTTTTCCTTTCTTTGGCCTTCTGTGCGGCCCCGCGCCCGCCTGCTCTGGGGTCTCTGCCGTTTCGAGAGAAGTCACGCGTGAGAGACATGGCACCTTCCTGGGAGGACCTGGGTGGCAGACCTCCTCCCCACTGCGTGTGCTTGTTTCAGGGGTGGGTTCTCCTAGAGACCCCTCCTGTCTCGCCTTCCTTTCCCCGCCTCGCCTGAATCTTGGCTGTTGGCGACTGGGTGTGGGGCGGGGGGCGACGGTGCCCTGTAGGGGCCCCAAGCCCATGACCCCTGCCGCCTGCCCCCTGCCCCCAGCCCAGGAGGGAGCCCTGGGCTCGCTGGGCTCGGGCGAGCTGCCTGCACAGGCTCAGCTGTTGGCAGAAGGCAGAGCAGCGCCCGCTCTGCCCCTGTCCGGTCGTAATAAAGAGCATTCTCTCAGGTCCGCGCCTGTGTGTGTCCTCAACGTCTTGGCGGCTCGTGCGGAGGGTGCCAGGGCCGACATGAGACTGAGGTGGCCCAGCCGCACAGCCACAGACTGTTCCCTCCCTTCACCCCTCACGGGTGGTCCCTCGTGCTCCCTGTGGCCTGCGGGGTGGGGTTCTCGCTGACATCCAGGGCCTGTGCTGGCTGCTGGCCAACGGCAGTCCCCCCCGCCCCCCGCTGACCGGTGTCCACAGCCAGGCCTGGGGGCTGGGTGGGGGAGGACACGCCTTGTGTCATGAGTCCCCAGGGGGCCTGGACCACTCTCCCTGTGCCGTGTGCTCCCCATGCAGGTGGTGGGGACCCTGGAGTGAGCAGGACTTGGCTGGGGGCTTCCCGATAGCCTAGCGGGGGTTGCACTGCAGGGGCCACCATTGGCTGGGGAGAGCTTGGGAGGGGGGCGAGTGCATACAGCGGGGACAGGGCAGGGCTTGGGAACAAACGGGGCGTGGATGGCCTAAACTGAGCCCTAGAGCTTGGCCACGCCCTACCTGGGCGGAGAAGGTGGGCTCTGCCAGGACCCCACCCTGACATCGCCCCTGGTGATGGGACAGCCTTCTCCGGTGGCTCATTTCCGGCATGCGCACCCCCCTGCACCCCTTAAATGGTGAGGGCCCTAGCCCCTGGTCTCTTTCCCAGCTCCCTGGGGCTCCTGTGCCCTCCCCGTCCCCTGCTGTCACCCCCTGGGGTCCTGCATTCCTGCCAGCCACCTGGCCCTGGAGCTCAGCTGCTCCAGAGACACCCTGTGGCCAGCAGAGCTCTCCTGGCCATCACTGGCCCCAGCCGAGCTGGAGGCCACAGCCCTCCCCACCCCCCCACCTTCACTCCCGACCTTTTCAGCAGCCTCCTTGCTGCTCCTGGCGATGGCCTCTCATCCTCCTGCCCAAGACCTGCCCCCCACCTACCACCCTGGGGCTCCCCAAAAAGCACAAGTGCACCCTGGGTTACCTCATCTTCACAGCTTGGCTCCGGCCTCCCCCCAACCCCCACCGGCTACGTGGTACCAACTGGGGCAACTTAAAACTCCAGGTGCTTGAACAGCCCCAACCCCCCCGGATTCCGTGTGATGAGCGGACCAGTGCCCTCACCCCCCAGCTGTCCACACCCTAACCTCAGACCCTGTGACCATGTCGCCTAGCAAAGGGGACTGGAATTACAGAGATGGGGCCCAGGTGGCCAGTCAGCTTAGCTTGACACGGGGAGATGGTTTGGGTCAGTCTGATCACAAGATTCCTTAAAACTGGAAGAGGGAAGCCGAAGATGGGACCAGGGAGGTGGCAGCGTGACAAGCATGTCCTTGGCCTGGTGGTCCTGGTTTTGAGGGTGGAGGAAGGCCAAGGCCTGCAGGTGCCCCTGGGCGCTGGACAGGCCAGGCAGTGGGCTCTCCCCAGAGGAACGCAGCCCCGCCGCCCCGATGGTCGCCCCGCGAGACTCCTATCCCTGAGACCTAGCGTTCGCTCTCCAGGATGTGAGAGGAATGTGTGGTGTTGAAGCCACTAGGTTCGTGGTGACAGAGCAGCAACAGGACACGAATCTGTAAGACGGGCCATGTGGGGCCATGAGCAGGGGCTCGGGGTGACTTCCACACACAGCAGTGCTGGCCTGGCCTCGCACCCAGCGTCGGGGACCCTGCAGTGCTGCCTGAACCCCTTCCCCGCCCATCCGTCCCAGCAGCCCTGCCCTTCAGCAGACGTCGCTGCCCTGCCGTGCGTCCCTGGTTCTCGGGTCACTGGCCACCCTCTCTGCTCCTGCTAACCTGCAACCCTGGCGGAACCACACGGAAAGAAGTGGGTTGGTGGGAAGGAGGCGGGTGGTCCAGGAGAGGGCAAGTGTGAGCGGGGAGGGGTTGGTGACTTACCTCTGGTGGCCCGGGCTGACAGCAAGGCGGGTGGGCACTGACCCCAGGCCTGTGGGGGCCGTGTGAGCGTGGCTGCTGGGGCGCCCCACCCACAGCTGGCCTATAGGACAGGGACCCCTGCTCCTCCACGTCCAGAGGCCTCACGACGCCTAGAACCACTCCCAGCTCAGGAGCCTGTGAGGCCCACTGAGAACGTGGACCGAGTCCAGGGTCAGCTCTTGGCAGAGCAGGCAGGGCTGGGCAGCCACCCACCTCCCTCGCCTGCCTCCCCCCGTCGGGGCACCTGCTCCCCCGGGGGTCGCGTCCGGTTGTCCCCTCCACTACCGCCCCCCCCAGCGGGTCTGTTCACCAGTCCGGGCGACCGCGGGCACAGACCGGAACGGGGCCCTGAGGTGCTCCTTGCTCCAGATCCTTTTCATTTTGTGAGCGCCCGTTTTAATTTCCGCTTCGTGGGGAACGTGTAAGAACCATGTGCTTAAAGCTCGGTATCCAGTGCTCAGAATAGGGTCTGGCACAGAAGAAGTCCTCACGCAGTGGTTTTTAACTTGCCATGTTTGTAACTTTATACTACTAAATATCAGCGCTAACAGTTTGGGGCTCAGCCTGCCTTGGTCTGTTGCTTGGTGCTAGAGCGGCCCTCCCGCTGAGGCGTGTGGTGGTGGGCAGGCCTGGTGGGTGTCCAGCCACGTGCCCACTGGGGCTGGCACTGTGGGCTGCAAAGGGTTAGAGGCCCACGTAGAGGAAGACGAGGTCTGCGTGCATTCCCGGCGCTCACGGGAAGGCAGAGCCACAGGTCAGGGAGGCTTCTCCGTGGCCAGCCACCTGGGACCCCAAGGGCCACTCGCCCTGTGCCTTTGCTGAACTGTAGCAGCCAAGTTCCTTCACCTGTTTTTTACGCCAAAGTCGACAGGACGCTCTGCAGCCCACAAGTGCCGTAGGGCCTGGTCCCTTCAGCTTCTCCAAAGTGCCTTCTGGGCATCCCCGTCCCCCAGAGGCAGCGTGAGGTTGCAGGGCTGGGCAGAGGAGGAGGGCCCGGCTCGGTGTCAGCAGTCTCATGTCCTGGGCCTTGAACGGAGTCCCTGAGCTGCTCACCAGAAAGGCAAGCACGGGACATGCCTGGCTCTCAGAGGTCGCACGGATTCGAGGGCGTGTTCCGCCCCCAGAGGACATGTGGCACTGTCTGGGAGCAGGCATGATTGTCATGCAGGGGTGGGTGGACACCAGGACAGTGCTCAGGATGCCCGCCACAGCCAGCCACCCGGCGTGGCAGAGCTCCACTCGAGACAGGAGCCACGCTGAGCCCAGTCTTCCACGCGGGGCGTGCGTGCCGCGGGGCGGGCCTGCTCGTGGGCACTGGCCTCTGCTCCGAGCATTGCTTTTGCCAGTCCTCAGGCTCTGCGATGGGCTCCCCGGTGCTGCCCTCACGACATGGGCTTGGGTGGCCTGGTGGCTCTCGGGGCTGGGCCTGTCCTTTATGTTGTGGCAGCAGGAGGTGGCTGGCTGGTGTGTGGTCGAGGTGCCTACACCCCTGGCTGGCGGGCGTGGTGGGCACAGCTGGGACTGTTCCTCCCTCGTGGAAGGCCAGCCTGTGGTCTCCAGGGGGGCTCCCTGCCAGGCCTGGCTCATCGCTTCCAGGGCCGGGCCACAGCAACCCATCCACCTCTTCCCAGGAAAGGCTTGGAAAGAAGGTTCATCTTCGAGGAAAAAGCCCGGGTGCCGGGGTGACCCCATGATGAGGTCTCGGGTGACGGCAGAACGGCAGCGACAGTGTTCTTGTCCAACTCGGGGGTGCTTCCCCGGGCCCCTCCCTGGGCCTCTCCTCCCCCACCCAGCCCGGCCCCACAGGTGGTCCTGGCTCAGGCTGAGGGCAGGCTGTGGGGTCCCCCCGACCTGCACAGGGCTCTGTGCTCATTGGCTGGGGCAGAAGGCGGCGCCATCCACACGTGGCCACCCCGGGCAGGGCCGGGCCCAGCCTGCCCCCCGTCCCCGCCCGGCCCGCCCGCCCGGATGGAGACCCGCGGCGGTGTCTTTACGGAAGGAATTTATTGTTCCGGAACTAGTTGCTCACAGTTATTTGACAGGGGGTACACTGGATGGGGCCCGTCCGTGTCCGTGACGCCAGCGTGTGTCCCAAGTACAAAAGAGGAAGGCGAACGGGAGCTATTGCTTGCGGCGTCCTCGGCCTGGCGCGCCCTCCCGCCTGCGCCGCGGCTTCGCTGTTTATAGGTGTTTCGTGGTTTTCTTACGTATGGAAATCCCAGCCTGGGGGGTGGGGTCAGTGTAACCGGAGCCTTAAAATCTATTTGCGAAGGGCGGGCGGCAGGGCGGGCGGGACACCGAAAGCAAAGTGGACTCGTTACAGCGAAGGCATGCAGTCGGACCCGCCGTGCCCCCAGCCTCCAGGCTGCAGGCGCCCGGGGCGGGGCCGGGGGCGGGGCCTGGGCCGGGGGCGGGGCCGCGCCGGGCCGCACCCACAGGAAGAAACAAGCGGAAGCTGGGGGCGGGGACCCAGCGAGGCGACCTCGCTGCACAGCACACACTGCGGAGGACGCTGCCGACGTTGTCCTTGGTTATGGATTTGTTTTTTTTAGCCTTTTGCGTTTTAGTAAGAAAACCCCCGCGGTGCCCCTGCCGTCGCGCGAGTGGGTGGGCGCCGGCGCGGGCCTTCCTGCCGGCGCCGCCCGGGGCCGGGCGCCGCGCCTGTCTCTAAAGATATGTGCGTGTGTAGGGGGGAACCGGAGCCCCGCACGAACCTGCCTGCCCCAGCGGCTCCCCCGCCCCCACACCCTTTTCCAAAAACAACTGAGAAAAAAAGTTTATAAAAATATCTTGCAGGAATTCTTTAAAGTTTACAGTAGCGTCCGGCCTGCCCCGCCGGCCTCCCCCGGCGCCCCGCGGCCCCGCCCCGGGCGCCGCCCAGACCCACCCGCCGCCGGAGGACGCTGCTGCCGCCCCTCCCTGAACAGAGAAGTAAAGGAAATAAGTTAAAACAGCAAATAAATAATACTGATCTCCTCGGCCAGCCCGGGCCGGTGGCCGCCTCCAGGTCCAGGTCCGCCGGGGCAGGACTGACGCCGGGCCCGGGGCGCGGAGCGGGGCTGCGGGGAGGGCGCTGCCGAGGAGACGCTGCTTCGCCCGCCGCGGGCCCGCCCTGGAGGCCGGCCGAGGGCTCTGGTCACTGCGAGTCCGGTCGGCGGGGCCGGAGGCGGCCTCCCCTCGAAGCCAGGTCCTCCTCCGGGGGCCATGCGGAGCGGAGACCGGGCCGCAGCAGGAGGGCAGAGGGCAGGTCCGCAGCAGCTGCCTTCGGTCGGCCGGTGTCCGGCGCAGAGCCCAGGGGATGGCCTCGTGGAGGTGACATGTTAACTTTTCGGGATAATTCCTGGTATCAGAGTGGAAACAGTGACGTTGTCAGAGACAGGCAGAGAGAGAGACAGCGAGAGAAAGAGAGAGCGGGCATGGGCAGGTCCAGCCGCAGGCAGTGGCCCTGGTGCCCCCTTTCCTTTCCTCCCCGGCTTCGCAACAGTCTAGATGGGTCCACACGGGGCGGGAGGCGGGCGGGTGGCGAGGTGGCCTTGGTGGCCAGGCCGTGCTGGGGAGGGGCTATGTCTAAGGCTGCTCGCGGCGGGCGGCGGGTGGCCCCGTCTTGGCCATGTCCTTGCCCGTTGGGTACTCGGCATCCCCTCCAGGGCCAGGGCCAGCGGCCAAGTCACCGAGTGGGCTGTGGGCACTCCGCTTGGCGGGCGTGCTGGGGGCCTGGGCCGCCTGCCCGTTCTTCTCGTCTGAAAAAAGTTGTTTAATTACGTCAAAGAAGTTACTCAATGGGCTGCCTGGGTACACAGAACAGAAGACAAAAGAAAAAAAGAAAGAAAAGAAAAAAGAAAAAAAAGGGAGAGAAAGAGGAGGGAGGGAAGGAGAGAGAAAGAGAACAAACAAACAAATGAACAAAAGGGCCTCGACTGGCGAAAGAAAACCCAACGAGGTGAGGTCTGAGATGGGCATGGCGGTGCAGGGACAGGCGACAGCAAGCAGCGTGGGCAGGCGGCCAGCAGGGGGGCCCTGTGTGCCAGGGCTGGCGAGAGGGAGTGGCGCTGCAGGGAGCCAAAGCTGGGACCTCTAGGCCTCTGAGCTGTGCGGCGGGGACCCAGGGCAGGAGGGAGACCCCCCCCCCCAGGCCCCACAGGCCCAGCCCCCCCACCTCAGCCACGCACTGAGCTCAGACACCACTGACGACTTCCCCTCGGCAGCCCTGTGGCCTTGCTGGCTGGTCGGCCCAACAGTGACGACGAGGCGTAAAGACGGCCGCCATGAGCCCCAGGGCTGCGCAGGACCCTGGGAGTGGCGGCTGACTGCACAAGGCCACGGGCCTGCTCTGGCCTGGGGAGGCCGCGGCCAGCGTGCCTGCCACACTCCTCCCCTGGCTAGCCCAGAGTGTGGACACAAGAGGTCAGCAGCAGACAGACAGACGGATGGATGGGTGGACAGGCATGGAGAGCTCGGGTGTGGGAGGGCTGGGGATAGGCAGCCAGAGTGGGGAATGTCCTGGGGGCAGGAACGGTTTGACCACCCCACCTGGGGGCCCAGGGCTCACTGTCCAGGTGTACTTCTAGGGGTCACCTCAGCTGTTTCTTAAACCCACCTGAGCTCAGAGCATGTGGGGCACCTCCTCTCGCTGCCAGGTACGGGGAGGGGGGGAGTGCCTGTGTGGCCTCCGCAGGAGCCCCACCCGTACCCCTCCAGTGGACAGAGGCCCCGAGCGGGCTTCCTGGTCCAGGACCAGAGTCCACCCTAACCCCAGGCCAGAGCCCGCACCCATGACCCTTACTGGCCTCGGGGCACGGGGACCTTTTGCTGCTCTGAGAACTGAACTGGGGTCCCTCCCTGGCCTGCCCTAAATCTGGGGCCAGGCCTGTGCCTGCCCCGGTGGGTGAGAGACTGAGGCTGCTCCTGGCAGAGGCGCATGGCTGGACTTTGGGGGAGCCTATGCTGGGTCCCCTGTGTGTGTTTGAGCCCCAGGCTACACAGGGACCCCAGGACAGCCCCAGGGGCAGCGGGAGCAGCACCCAGCCGGGAGCAAGTCACAGGTTGGGGTGATAGGCTGGGGCCCAGGTGATCTCGAGGGGTTCTTACCACATTTGGAAAGCCTCCCCGTCATCATTTCCATACAGTTAGTGGTGTCTGGAGCACAGAACGGAGAGAGGGAGGGAGACGTGTGAAAAAGGCTTCCCGCTAGGACCTCTAGGACCTCAGCTGGGCACTGCCACACGGCCAGGCCCTCAGCGGAGGGGCGGAGCCCAGAGTGGGGCGGGGCTCGGGAGGGCGGAGCCTGGGGCTCAGGGCAGGGAGGGACTGGTGCCTGGAGTACAGTGGGGTTTAGAAGGGCAGAGCCTGGAGCGGGGCGGGGCTCAGTAAAGGGTGCTGCCTGGAGTGGGAGGGGACTCAGAGCAGGGGGCGGAGCCAAGAGTGGGGCGGGGCTCGGTGAAGGGTGGAGTTGGAGTGGACACAGCAGAGGGCGGAGCCAAGGGTGGGGCGGGGCTCAGTAAAGGGGGCTGCCTGGAGTGGGAGGGGACTCGGAGCAGAGGGCGGAGCCAAGAGTGGGGCGGGGCTCAGTAAAGGGTGAGGCCTGGAGTGGGAGGGGCTCAGGATGCAGGCGTCCAGTGGGGGCCATCTCCTGCGCAGTAAATCAGAGCCTGAGGACAGGATGTGGCCTTGCCCCCTGGGCGCCCTGGGCCTGCCTGGCCCTCCCTCCCGTGTGTCCTGGCCTGGGCCCAGGACACATGCTCTGAAGCTGAGAAGCCCGGGGCTCCGGCCGCGGTCTGTGCTGGCCACATGCATGTCCTCACCCTGCCTCTGCTGCACCCCCTCTTTGACCCTCTCCCACCGGCTGGGCCTGGGACTGTTGGTACTGGTGGAGGGACGGTGTGGGGGAGGAAGCAGGGTGGGGGCTGCTCCCCCAAGGCCCGAAGGCCCATGTAACATGGGTGTGTCCTCTCCGCCTCCCCTTCCTGGGCCGGATGGCCACCGGCTCTCTTGTCCTGGTACCTGAGGGCCCCTGCTTCCACCCACCTCCTACGGTGGCTCTAGGACTGAGCTCGCTGGAGAAGAGCATCCAGTATGAGAGGAGGGCTGCTGGGAAAGGCTGGAGCTCAGGGAGACCCATGGGAGAGGCCTGGTGATGGGGCCCAGGGGCGGGCGGGGGTCCGAGATCGGGCTCCCCAGGAACAGGGCTCCCTTAAGGACACGGGAGACGGCTTTGGGGCCCGCAGTGGGCCCCCAGAGTCTCCAGAGACATGGATCTGGGCGCAGGGCTAAACAGGTCAGGGCCGACCAGGGCCTCTGCTTTGGGTAGCTGCAGGCACAGGCCCCCACTGGGCAGCACATCAGGCCCTGGCCTTCGCTTGCCTCCCTGGGCAAGCTCTGTCCTTCCCCAACCTCAGTTTCCCTGTCAGCACTGCCCTATTCTGAAATGGAGACCTTGAAGCTGAGAAGCCAGAGGCTGACCCCCCGGCAGCCTGGCTCCCAGGGCCAGGAGAGTGGGCCCACTCCTTCGGGGGGTGCTGCAGCCCCAACCCACCAGTGGGTTGATGAGGCACACAGGGAAGAAAAGGAGGGCGGTGAGACACAGATGATGGAATGAGGATGGCAGGGGCAGGGTGGACAGCTGGGCCAGTCTGACCCGTAAGAACCCACACAGAAGCACAGAAGGCGACCCAACAGGCTTGGAAAAGATCCCACTGAGGCCGCAGCCAGCCGCAGGGCACTCAGAGGCAGGACTTGGGCTGGGCGCTGTGCTCCCGGACCCCAAGCCCTGGAACCGGCCTCAAGGCAACCCCATGCCTCGCCGCTGTCCAGACGCGTGCTGCACACCCTCCGCTAACGGATGGTGACTCATGCAGGTGCTCACCATGGGCTCGCCCACACCCACACCAGTGCAACCCGCACCCCACCAGACACCGAGCGTGACCCTTGGGCTCCCGGGCCCCCCAGTGCCTCCAGGCCTGGACAACCCCTTCCTCCTCCTGTGTGGCTTCTCTAGGCCCAGTTGGGGTGCGCCTGCTTTGGGGCCTCAGGCCCCCTCTGTCCTGCTCGGGGCCAGAGTCACAGGCCCGACTTGGGGAAGGCAGGCGGCAGGCAGCCCTACCACGTGTCAGCTGGATTGGCCCCCTGAGCCACGGCCCTTTCGGGGTGCTGCGGGGAGCCCCACGGGGGCCAGCGTTCTAGGCAGGGCCTCGGTCAGCGCTCTCCCAGAGCCAACTTTCTCTGGCCCTGTGTCCAGGCACTCAGCTGGGTTCTTGGTCCTGCGGGGCCTTTCCAGGGCCGGGAGCGTGCCGCTGGCCGTGTGAGCGGGCACACGGTGCCCTTCTCAGGGCCAGCCTGGCCCTGGGCAGAGGCCCTGACCGCAGCCCCCTCCCTGCCCCAGCGGCGGGGCCGGACACCTTACCTGCCCGCGTCAGAGGCTACTCTCGTAGCTGGTGGCCACCTTCTGGCCCTTAAGCCCAGCGCCCCAGCTCAGTCCTGGCGCTGGCGGGGGGGGCTCTGCGGCGGAGAAGAGGCGCCTTTCAGGGCGGTGTGCTGGGCCCTACCTCCCTGGGTGTGCAGAGGCGGGCTGGCCGCCACGCTGGGGGCCTGCTCCCTGGGGAGGGGCCGTGGGAGGGGCCCCCGTGGGCTGCCCGAGCTGAGCCCCGCCTCACCTGCTAAGTGCTGGGCCGACGGCTGGTCGTGTGTGCTCAGCAGCTGCGCCTGAATGGTCTCCACCACCCTCTTGAAGCGGCGGCTGGGGCCTGCGGGAGACGGGGGTTATGCCGGGGCAGGGCGGCCCGAGCCCACGCCCTCAGCCTGGAGGCTCACCTGACAGGAGCGTGAACGTGACGGAGTACACGCCGTTCTCCTTCTGGGCCGCCCCGCCCTCGGTGTAGGTGATGTCCACCTGGAACTTGACTGGCTTCTGGAACACCGCCGGGCCCCCCGTTGCCTTGTACTCGGCCCGGAAGCTGGTCTGGGAGATGACGCTGTGACTGAGGCTGGGAATCTGGAGGGGGCGGCGGGGCGTGAGCACGGGCCCGGCCCGACTGACTGCCCAAGCCTGGGAACTGGTCCCGCTGAGCCTGCCCCTTGGCCTCCTGTGTGACATGGGTGTGGCCAGAAGAAGCCCGCCCACTTAGGGAGCTGGCGGCCCCCGGCCAGGGCACCCCTGCCCTGCTCAGGGAGCTGAGAACAGGACTGAGCGAAATCCCGAGGGCGGTGCTGGCTAAGGAGCAGTAACATCTGGGTGGCGGAGGGGCTCTGAGGACAGGCGCCCCACAGAGCAGCCGCAGGGGGCCGTGGGGGCCGTGCCTCTGCTCCCTCCTGGGGCCCACACCGCCTCGCTGCTGGCAGCGCCCACTGCTCTGCTGGTTCTGGGAGCTGACAGTTCTCAGCGCCCTCAGCACATTTGGGTTACGCAGCATGTGAGATGCTGTTCACAGCAAGCTCAGGGGCCGTCCTGCCTCAGAGGGTCGCCCCGGCACAGGGCTCTGCCCCTCAGGGGCGCATAGCAGGGCCTCAAGGTTAGAAGGGCCGGCCTGCAGCGGGCAGCTGAAGAGGGCAGTGGCTGGGCCCGTGGCGCTGGGGAGGGGGTTTTGGCATCCCGGGAGAAGGGGTTTGGGGGGGGCAGGGGGAACGGGCAGGGTGCCTGCGTCCAGCTCAAGGTCAACCCCCTGCCTGGTGCTGGACTCTCCTGGCCCTGGAAACAGCCCAGCCCCAGTTGGGGCCTGTACACAGTGTGACTTGTTGTCAACACCCCGTCCCACCCTAACCCACCAGCTCCCCGTGCTCCTGCCCAGCCCACGCCTAAGGCTGCTCAGGAGGACAGCCTGCTCTCCCCCAGGCCAGGGGCCCCTGCCAGCGTAGGTGGGACGTGTCTGTCTGTCGGGGCGGCTGAGGCTCACCGACAGGAAGGCGTGCACGATGTCGGCCTTGATGGAGCTCAGGGGCTTGTCCTTGATGACCACAAAGATCTGCTCCTCCTTCTCCAGGCTGATGAAGTTCCCGAACCAGGACTTCTTGGCCAGCCTGCCAGGGGCGGGGCGCTGATTATGTCCGATGCTGTGCCTCCGATGACAGGCCTGCCCTCCCCTCAGGCTGGGGACCAGCTCACTGCTCTGACCTGACCCCGTTATCCTGACCCTGACCCCCACCATCCTGACTCTGACCCCGTTATCCTGACCCTGACCCCCATCCTGACCCTGACCCCGTTATCCTGACCCTGACCCCCATCCTGACCCTGACCCCGTTATCCTGACCCTGACCACCATCCTGACCCTGACCCCCACCATCCTGACCCTGACCCCCGTCCTGACCCCATTATCCTGACCCTGACCCCCACCATCCTGACCCTGACCCCCACCATCCTGACCCTGACCCCCGTCCTGACCCCATTATCCTGACCCTGACCTCCACCATCCTGACTCTGACCCCGTTATCCTGACCCTGACCCCCACCATCCTGACTCTGACCCCGTTATCCTGACCCTGACCCCCACCTGTCTCATCCCTGAGGCCGCCCCTGGCCCTGACACCACCCCCCTGCCTGGCCCTGACCCTGGCCCTACCCCTAACCCCACAGCCCTGGGTCTGACAGCCCACCCTCCTCTGATGCCCAGGCCCAAACAGCACCCACTGGAATCCCACCAGAAAGGAAAGGAGGGCCCACCCTGACCCCCGTCTTACTCTTCTCTGTTAAGGCACTTTTCTGGAAAGTGCCCCCACCCTGGGACTATGAGGTGACCAAGGGGAGTGCTGTGTGTGTGTGTGGGGGGGGTTCGGGCAGCCAGGAGCCTGCATGGTATGGACGGGGGAGACCAGGGACCCCAGGCCGCCCTCCATACCTTTCATCCCAGGTCACTCTGGGACACAGAGGTGGCTTCAGACCCCCAGGGACCCCACTGCTGTGCTGGGCAGGGCCGGAGCCGCACCTGCAGAGCCCCGGGCTGGCAGCAGCCTCCAGCCTGGCCCCGCAGCTCACCGGCGCCCAGGGCCTGCCTCCCTTAATCTATTCTGTTGGTCATCATGCCGGTCTTGTCACTGTGTCTGGGGCCACCCTCCTCTGAGGTGGAGACCACCCCTCCCCCCACCGTGACACCTCCGCTGGCCCTGCCTTGGGCATGGATGAGGCCTGTGACCTGCTTCTGACTAGGAAACCGGGAAAGGCAGACATCCCCTCCAGGATCAGGGCACAGCAGGCTGTGACTCCATCTTGCTAGCAGGTCTTCCCTGCCTTTGGAGAGCCACTGACTGCTGCAGAGGCGCACACAGACCCGAGCCCCGCTGTCGCCCTAAAGCCGGGGGCCGGCTGGGCATGCCAGGTCCTGACCGCGGAGACAGACGGAAGTGCGCTGTCTCACGCTGCTCAGTGCTGGGGGTGGTCTGTCGCGGAGCCATCGCCAAGTAACACCTGGGCCGCTGCCCTGCCTGCTCCCTTGCAGCTACGGGCACAAGACCCGCGCTCCACCCATCAAACGCCCCCGCAAATGGGGGTCAGGGACGCAGAAGCAGACACCCGGGAGGAGGTGACCACAGCAGCCATGTCCAGGGGCGGCGGCCAGCCCGGTCCCCGGCCAGCGTCTTGCCCCCAGTGTTGGCAGCCCATTCCCTGCCCGAGGCACGCCAGCGGCCTTCCTGGCCGTGTGACTTCTTCCCCGTGGGAATTCCGGAGACCAGCCCGCCTGCCGACACAGCCCCTGTCCACTCTCTTCAGCTGGGGCTGCCTGTGCCTGGCCCAGGGCCCCTGACAGAAGTACGCAGGGGAAAGACATGGAGACACGTGTCCTTTCGCACCGCGCACCCTCGCTCGGCTTCCCTCCCCGGCCATCTGCTGCATCGGCGCGTGCAGGCTCCTGCCCAGAGGGGCTCGCCGGGGTCCCCACACCACGCTGGGGCCCGGAGCCTAGCAGACGCTGGTGGGGGGCAGCTTGGGAACCCACTGGTGGGGGCTCTGCCATCTCCTCCCTTGATGAGCGTGGAAGGGTCACAATGAAAACCCGGTCTTGTCTCTGGCAAAGTAGTCCCGTGTCTCAGGGAAGCCTGGCTGAGCCAAAAAGCCCAGCGCAGGGCGTGTGACAGTCTCTTTAGGTGCCAACCTGGCCAGTTCCGTCCAACACGGGGCATCGCTGCTTCCAACGCGGTAGGTAGTCAGTGACTAGTAAAGCAGGCCGCCCCCCGCATGTGCAAGGGCGGGTTGCCCGGAGAGGAAACCCCCCTCGCGGGGGCACCTGCAGCGTCCCCAGCCTCGGCTTCCGGCCCGCCAGACGTCGCCTCAGACCTGCCCGCCCACACACAGCCTCCGGGCTGTTTCTCGGGACTCCTGGAATCTGAGGGACACATGTCTCGGGGCCAGGAGCATGTCCTCTGTAGGCGGAGGCACTCGGGGGTTAACTGCACCGAGCGTCCCAGGGCCACCAGGGCCACTGCGTCTGCTCGCTCCCACTGGACCCTCGGGTAGGGGCATGAGGTCTCACTGTGAAGGAGACACTGCAGGCCACCCAACGTCAGGCTACTGTGGCGGCTCTCTAACCTTTCTGGGAAACGTCTCAACTCCATTACAAAGCTTTGGGAAAGCTTTCGATAGCAGCAGGAAAATGCAACTGAAGGGACACGACCGCTGGGATTACAGAGTCCCTTAATAAGCCCAGGACCTCAGGGCCTGGGTGCCAGCTGGAGGCGCCGCCGTGGGGTTGGTGTCCCCAGCTTCATGCAGGGCACACAGCTCAATGACAACCTCCCTTCCTTCGGACACTGGCCCGCCTGCCTTCGCTGCCTGTGTGGTCATGGAAGCCTCCCGCTCGGCCCTTCCCGACGGGCCGCCCCACGCCAGCAGGCCCCGGGCAGGGGCCCAGGAAGTGTGAGCAAGCCAGGGCTCAGCAGGTGTGCAACGGCCATGCGAGGTGTGGCCGCGTGCTCCCCGGCCTGGAGCCGCCCGGGCCCTGCCCCGGCCCCGTGTCCACGGTGCAGAGACTCGGACATGCCAGCACTGGAGGGGGCCCAGCGGCAGCTCGGGCCGCGGGGAGGAGGGCAGAAGGACCTGAGCCCTCGGAGGACGCCCCTGCCTGCCACGCGTCCCCGCACCAGGCGGGAGGTGACAGCAGGGACCACTTACTCTGGGGACGACTCTGGGGTCAGGTTGGACATCTCCTCTGGCGTCGGAACTGCAAACAGACAGGGAGGTGGGGTGACCACTCGGCCATGTCCGCTGCTCCGCGTGATGGACGCCCCCCACGGTCCGGGGCGCCCAGGGCAGGCCCGCCGGCCCCTTCCCGGCGGCGGGGAGCTGTCCTGAGCTCTGGTGCTGACATCAGGCCTGCAGCCAGCCCCGCCAGCCCCAACGGATGGCACTGCGCTCACCTTGTAGTTTCCGGCGGTGGAACCGGGGCGACCCCAGGAAGCTGTTCTTGATGGAGTTGAGCCGCGTCCTCCAGGGCACCCCTCCCACGCTGGGGCTGGACGGCGGGGTGGGGCTGGGCGTGCCTGCCGGGCTCTCCTTAGGCGTGTGCACGGGCGTCCCCTTGGGGGTGGGGAGGGGACTGCCCCTTGGAGAGGGGTGAGGGGTCACCTGTATGGCGGGGACAGATTTGGTGTTTGGTTCAGTTCCAGGGGGCGGCAGCCGGGTGGGGGCCGGCAGCGCAGCCGGCCCAGGGGGCAGGGCCAGCTGGGGGCCGAGGCTGCCAGGGACAGGGGGCCGGGCCTGGGTGCCGGCCGGGAGCGGGTTGGACTTGGTGCCCTGCAGAGGCTTGTCGGTCAGCTTGGCCTTGCTTGGCAAGGTCTGGGTCTTGGGGTTGGGCCGAGGGGCGGCCTGCGGAGGGAGGACGTGTCCGGGCCGAGAGGTGCTCCGACAAGCTGCGGGCTCCGCGGAGGCGGCCGGGGTGCAGGCCACGAAGGGGACCCCGGGGGGCGGGGCAGGCAGGACGAACTTCCTAACAGGCTACAGCGCAGGCGCAGGGGCGGGGGAGAGCCGGGGCCGGCCATGCACGCGCCCGCCCCGCCCCGCATGCACACGCAGCACCAGGAGGACCAGGAAGAAGCCAGGGCCCAGGGCAGGGCCAGCGGGCACAGGCAGGTGCGGGGTGGGAGTGTTTGCCACAAAAGAAAACAAATGACACACGAGAAAACAAACAAAACAGAACAAAAGAACGTGCAGTTAGCGAGAGCAGCAGCAACGCGGTGGCCCCAGCAGCAGGCGGGGACCAGGCGGGGGCTTCCCCCAGGGCCACTGAGCCCCCCCTTGTGCGGCTCACTCACCCGGGGGCTGCTGAGAGGGCTGGTGGACAGGCCTGAGGACGCGCCGCTGATGGACCTGGACCTGAGGGCACAGGCGGGCGGCTCAGCCTGCGCAGCGGCGCAGCTCTCGGCTCCTGTCCCCACAGGCGGCCGTCCAAGAGGCCTGGAGACCTGGCCGTGCCTGGGCCTGCCTGCCCCGCTGTCCCCACTCACCTGGCGCCAGGCCCAGGAGCCCCACAGCCCCTTTGGGTGCCCCTCCTGCCCCTCCCAACGTCAGAGCCCAGGGGTACGGCTCGGGGCTCCTCCCACCAGGCAGGAGCTGTCAGGCCTGAGGCCCAGGGGAGCAGAGGGCGCCTCCACAGGGCTCTGTCGGGGGCGTGGGCGCTTGGAGGGGCCAGGGCAGACGGGCTTCCTGTGAAGAGTCCAGCCCCCATGCCAGGTCCACTCTCCACACTCCAGCTGCCCTGAGCCCAGCCTGACCCCCAAGGCTGAGCTATCACTTGGCCCAGAGCCTCACATCCCAACGTGTGGGCCACCAGCTGGGCACCAGCCAGCCCCTCCGTGCCCACGGCCCACCCATGCAGCCCAGAGCTGCCCACAGCAGGCGGCCCATGGCCCTCCTCGTACCACAAGGGCCCGGACAAGTTGAGGCTGGGTGGGCACTGGCCCAGTGTGCCTGGCTGGGAGGCATGTTGCCACTGCCCCCTCGGGGCAGGAACCGGGCCCCCTCGGGGCAGGGGCTGCGCCTGCTGGGCCTCACACCGCCACAGCGCGAGGCCTTGAGAGGAAGCAAACGTCTGCACACCCTCAGGCACCTGCCGTCCTTAGCGGAGGGAAATGGGAGTGGGGGCCGCGGCAGCCCCCGGAGAGGACAGGAGAAGGCCACTCCTGCCGCCCATCCAGGCCTGTCCACCCACCAGCGCGGCCTCGGCCTGGGCCCTGGGCCTGGGGGGGCGGGAGCGGAGCCTGAGCTGGCCAAAGCCTGGCTCTCAGCCGCCCCGCCACGCCCCTGACAGCCACAGAGCCGGGGCACTGACCTGACCCAGACCCCCACCCCAGCCTAGCCAGGCTGGGGCCCAAAGCTTTCAGATGCTGGGAGGGGAGCTGTGAGGGCCCGTCGGTACCAACTGGTGCCCAGGGCCTCCTACCGGGCCAGCGTGAGTTTGTGGCTGGCACAAGGAAGCAAAAAGCAGCAACAGGAGGAAGGGAACTGGAAGCCCTCTCTGCCCCCTCGTCTAACCAGGCGGCCCCTGGAGACTGAGCGGCCGGTGCCGAGACAGAAGGAGCAGGCGTGGCCAGGGGGCCACAGGCCAACGGGAAGGCCTGACCCCAGTCGCCCTCGGGCGGCAGGCCCTGCAGGTGCAGGGCGGGGGGCTCGGGAAGGCGCAGCCATGCGGAGACCCCGGGACTGGCACACCTGCCACCAGCTTGGGAGCCTGCAGGCAGACGTGGGCCGGCCGAGCCACCTGGGGCTGTTGCTTCCAATTGGGTTCTGGTGGGCAGCAGGGTGGATGCAGAGGCCAGGGGCAAGCGCTGGACAGGGGAGAGGTGAACCAGGCCATGAGGCCCAGCGGCTGCAGGGCAAGGATGGGCTGGAAGGGGCCTCACGCCTGCAGCCACTCTGGGCCCAGTAGGGAGCGCACAGTGGGTCTCCCAGCCCATCTCTGGCTGGCCATTGGCCTCGCCAGCAGCCCCACTCCCCCTGAGCCTCAGCCTGGCCTGACCCAGCCCTGTTCCTGGCTCGCCGGAAGGTTCCCTTGCTACAGGGGAGAGGGCTGGATGCAGCTGCCGGCTGCCCAGCCCTGCCACCAGGCCCGCGTGGCCTGTGGGGCTGGAGGGCGGGGTAGGTGGGCAAGGTGTATACCTGTCTTCTTTGCTGAATTGGGGGTGGGCTTCAGCGATATCCAGGCTTTTACTGAACACTGCTTTACTATAGCAGGAACAAAGCGAGAAAACAGAGTTACTCCCGCGGCCCCGCGGGGCGCCCGGGAGGCCAGATCTCCATGCGCCTGGGCTGGGCGCAGCTCACCTGGCCCCAGGCCAGGGCACGCAGATGCCGGGGGATGTAGGGCAGGACAGCGCCAGGGCCGCAGCTTACCCCCTAGTGACCTGCGGGGCAGGGTGGCCTGGCCAGGCCTTGGAGGATGCCCAGCGCCCACCACCAGCCCCAGCAGGTGGCCCACTGTCGCTCAGCGCCAAGAGTGGGAAGCGGAGCTCTGAGGAGCACGGGGCCAGAGGGAGCTGGGGGGAAGGGCTCCCCGGTGACCATCGGGCTGGTGCGCACCAGCCCCGTCCCAGCGCCTGCCACTGGGTCTGGGACGCACAGCGGAAGCCACCGCACGGTAGGCTCCACGCCCAGCCCCTGCCCTGAGGCCTAGGCCAGTGGGGTGGGAGGGGGTGCGGGGTGCTAGTGCCGAAAGGCTGGGGCCGGGCTGGGAGAGGCGTGCCCACAGCAAGCAGGACTCAGGCCAGCAGCAACCTCCCTGCTGCTCCTCCCCGCACCCCACCCAGTGCCAGCGCCCCTGGCGGCGGAGACCTGGAAGGAGGCCCCGGAGGGCCAGGACCCCGGGCCCGAGGCTCCGCCAGCCTGGTTTCCTGGGGAGGGCCCAGGGCCACCGGGCAACTGTGGGCCACCAGCCCAGCTCAACCCTGATGGTGGCCCAGCCGCCCCATGGCTCCTGTTTGCTGGCAGATTCCTCAGGAGGCCTGACCAGCTCAAGCGTCCAGCACCCAGCGGATCAGAGGCGGCCAGGGCTCCTGGGCCCCAGACGACTGAAGCCCCCGCCTGGGCAAAAACACTGGGCCTCAGCCCTGAGTCGGCCGCAGCTCTGTGGGGCCAAGATGCCCTGCCTTCCTCCAGGGAGGTCTGTGGGGCCAGCCCAGACCTGCTCATTGCCCCCCAGAGTTCCACGTTCCCTGCCCCTGCACAGCCACAGGTGACCCAAACACAGGGCAGCAATAAGGGGTAACAGGCCTGCTGGGCTGCCAGCTCCAAGCACCGTCCAGCCACCCCGCCTCCACCCAGCCTACTGCAGTCCACTCCGCTCCACTGCAGCCCAGCCCAGCTTGGCCCAGGCCAACAAAGCAAAGGCAAATTCAGATCAGTCCAGCTTAGCCCAGTGCAGTCCAGTCCAGTCCAGCCCAGTCCAGTCCAGTCCAGCCCAGCCCAGCCCAGCCCAGCCCAGCTCACTCCAGTTCAGTCCAGTTCAACCCAGCCCAGCCAAGTCCAGCTCAGCTCAGCCCAGTCCAGTCTAATCCAGTCCACTCCACTCCAGCCCAGCCCAGCCCAGTCCAGCCCAGCCCAGCTCAGTCCAGTTCAGTCCAGTTCAACCCAGCCCAGCCAAGTCCAGCTCAGCTCAGCCCAGTCCAGTCTAATCCAGTCCACTCCACTCCAGCCCAGCCCAGCTTGGCCCAGGCCAACAAAGCAAAGGCAAATTCAGATCAATCCAGCTTAGCCCAGCCCAGACCAGTCCAGTCCAGTCCAACTCAGCCCAGTCCAACTCAGCCTAGTCCAGTCTAATCCAGTCCACTCCAGGCCAGCTCAGATCAGTCCAGTCTAATCTACTCTAGCCCAGCCGGGCCCAGTCCTGTCCAGGACGGCCGAACCCAGCCCAGGCCAACCAAGCCAAGCCAAGCCCCGCCCAGCTCAGCGGGGCCCAGCCCCAGGGCCAGGGGGGCAGAGATGAGGTAGGCCAGGACCCGCACAGCCCCTGAGGGGCACCCACAGCGAGCAGGCCGGGACGCCAGGAGCGAGGGCGCTGGGTCCTCCCGGGAGCCACGTACCTCTGGCCGTGCTGGGCCATCTCGATGGCCCGCCGAGCAGGCACCGGCGAGCCGCCATCCGTCACGCTCAGCACCTCCATGGACTTGCGTTCGGGCCGCCGCTTGCCGTGCCGGTTCAGCATCGGGGAGTCAACGCGCTTCCGGGGAGGGTCTGCGTGCAGACGGCGGTCAGAACCAGGCAGCCCAGGAGCCGGCAGGTGGCTTGGGCGTCCCCGGGCCCTGTACCTATTTCATTCCTGGGGGGCAGGTCCTCGTCCTCGTGGCTGGGGTACCTTTCCTTCCGGTCCAGGAGGAGGAAATAGATCATCTTCTCCTGATTGTCCCTGCAGGGGTGGAGGAAGGGCTGGCATCCCCGACGGCGGCCCGAGGGCCACCGCGCCCCGCCCCCCCACGCACGTACTCCTCAGACAGCAGGTCCTGCAGCAGCTTGTTGCGGTCTCGGAAGCAGCCCAGCGAGTGCATGCTGTCCAGCACGTCGGGGTCCAGGTCGTCCAGGCTCGGCAGCGAGCGGATCTGCACCTTGCGCGGCACGGGCTGCTCGGGTTCCGGCTCGTTCTTGCCCCCTCTGTGGATGACAGGGCGCCACCCGCGGCCGCTCACCTCGGGCTGCTCTGAGGCACCTCCGGCCCCGCCAGCCCTTCCCGGGAACCCTGAGTCCTGCTCTCCCTGCACCCAGCCCCTGTACACCTGTGTCCTGCCTGTGCCCAGTGCAGGCCGGCCCAGGGTCCCCAAGAGCTGGGCCCAGGCTGGGGGCAGGCCTGCGCTGGGCTGGGTCCGCCCCCCACCTTCCCTAGCAGGCCCTCCGGGCCAGCGACAGGCAAAGCAGGTGATGAGTGGGAGGAAAAGCTACTTACATATACCATATGTGTTTCTGAATGTGCTCTAGCTACAAGAAAGAGAAACAGGAAGTTAGTACGGAGGGAGGAGGCCAGCGCCCGCGTTAGGAGGCCAGAGGGAGCAGCAGCTGGGAGCACGGGACGGGGCAGGAGGATGCCCGTGGAGGAGGCAGGAGTGCAGAGAGCAGGGCGGGGAGGGGAGGGGAGGGGAGGGGCAGGTGGGGCAGGAGAGAAGGCACTGGAGGAGGGAGAGGAGGCGGGGGAGGGGTGATGGGGAAGGGGGCACAGGAGGGGAGAGGAGGGGGAGGGGGAGATGGAGGGGAGGGGGGAGAGGAGACGGAGGAAGATGGGGAGGGGCGGCGTACCCAGAGGTTCCAGGCTAGCCTCCTGACCCTGCCTACCCCAAGTGGAAGAGAAAATGCTGACATAGAGAAAAGGATGTTGGGGTGCTGGGGGCTGCAGACAGGGAGCAGGAGGCCCCTCCCCCACTGCCTGCGGCTGAGGACCCCTTGGTGGCTCAGGGAAGAAGGCCTGAGGAGCAGAGCAGAGAGCAGCCAGGGCCCAGCCCACCTGTGAGGAGGGGCGGGGTGCAGGTGTGTGCAGGAGGCTCAGAGGCCCCTCTCCAAGGGCCTCCCCACCAGACTGTGGACAGCTGGGTTGGGCGGGCTGGGAGAGGGCATCCTGGAGAGGCCCGCCCAGAGGGGTCCTGCCATCCTGGTACCCGCTAACCCTGATGAGGCTGGCTGGAGGCTTCTTTCAGAAGTGGGGCTTCCCTCAGACCCCCCAGCCCCGCAGCAGTCAGTGGGTCATGGGGAACTAGTCCCACTGACAGGGCTGGCCTGGAGTGGGGGGAGCAGGAGGTGGGCTGGGGTGGGGGGCTAGAGCCTCCCGGGCACATCCAGCGCTCCCGAACCACACCTGCAGGCACAGGCCATCAGGAGGCCCTTGTGTGCACGCACATATAACTACACACATTCACACCTGGGCACGTGCTCGCACACACCTGCACACGTGTTCTCACATGCATGCGTGCGGATACCCGTACACTCATGTACACACACGTGCAGAGCTGTGCACTTAGGCACATGCACTGACACCGCGCACAAGTGCACCCGTTCACAGAGCTGTGCATGCACTCACACACGTGTACACGCCCACACACTCCCGTGCACACGCAGGGCTCCCTGGACCACACTTGCAGGCACAGGTGGAGTCGCCCTCCCCACACCCGTCCTTCCTCGGGATGCACGGAGATGGAACCGGCGCCCCTGGGGACCCTGGAAGGGGCGCAGTGTGAGCCCCGCGCCCTCTGACCCTCCCTCCCGACGCACCGTCAGGCGCCGCGCCGCGTCCACCTCGATCATGCCGCGCAGCAGGCTCTGGCAGTCGGGCGGGATGAAGTGCGGCATGTGGAACACGCCCCGCTTCACCTTCTCCAGCAGCTGCCGCAGGTTGTCGTCGTCGAAAGGCAGCGCCCCCTGCGGGCCGGGGGCAGGGTCAGCGCGGGACTGGGTGGGGACGGGGCGGGGCAGGGGGCGGGGGCGAGATGGAAGGGGCGGGGCGAGATGGAAGGGGCGGGGCGCGGGGCGGCCGAGAGGGCAGGGGGGGGGCGCAGGAGGCCGAGATGGAAGGGGCGGGGCGAGATGGAAGGGGCGGGGCGGGGCGGGGTCAGCGCGGGACTGGGTGGGGGCGGGGCAGGGCGAGGAGGCCGCGATGGAAGGGGGCGGGGCGGCCGCGATGGGAGGGGGCGGGGCGAGGGCGGACGGAGCGGCGCGGGGCGGGGCCTCACCACCAGCAGGGCGAACAGGATCACACCACAGCTCCACACGTCCGCCTTGCGGCCGTCGTACTTCTCCCCCTGCGAAGGGCACTGCGGTTGGCGGACGCAGGGCCCGCGGGGTCTGCGCGGGAGTGGGCCCCTCCCACAGGCGGGGGGGCTGTGGGGTGTGGCGGCTACTTACCCGGATCACCTCGGGGCAGGCGTAGTGGGGGGACCTGAAGGCAAAAGCAGCGGTCAGGGCACAGGCCCGGGGCTCAACGTCACCCAGCCAGGACCACGGGGTGGGCACGGAAAGAGGGTGCCTCCGCCTGGGGAGGGTGCCACACGGCGGGACCCGCAGGCCCGCCCGGAGCCTAAAGGGGCGCTGGTGTCAGCGCCCTGTCGCCGCCCCGAGCTATGCTCAGGGGGAGACAGGCCAGGAGCCCGGGGCTCGGCCACACTCCAGGCTGCCCAGACGTCGGAGGAAGGGCCAGGCAGATGCACTGAGTCCCAACCCCGCACCGGCCTGAGCGAGCACAGCGCGGGAAGCGGACACAACAGCCCACTCGGGCAGGGCGGGCCGCCACCGGGGCTGGGCTCGCCCTCCAGGGCCTGGCCCCCCACCCCGCACTGGACGACACAACGGAGCCACCGCCAGAAACAGAACCAGGGAGCTTGAGGGGCCTGGGAGCGGCAGGGCCGTCTGCCTGGGCGGCCACTCACAGCCTCCGGGGCCGGACCCGGGGCCTAAGCACTGAGCCGCCTCCGGGCGCGCACTCACCCGCAGCTGGTCTCCAGCAGGCTGTCCCCCACCTGCAGGGACGCCATGCCGAAGTCCGCGATGCGGATGTTGTTCTTCTCGTCCAGCAAAAGGTTTTCTGGTTTCAAATCCCTGTGGCTGGAAGGGATGCGGCGGAGGCTGACCGGGGTCCCGCCCCCGAGCCCCACCCACACAACACTGACCCAATGGCAGCCTGGCACGGTGATGTCACAGGCAGCCAATCGGAAGTCGCCTGCCTGTGGCTTGGCTCCGTGGTCCGCACGACCGAAGGGCAAGGATTCCCGGGTCACACCACATGCTCCCGCTTTAGTCCCTGGGGTTCCATCCCCTCTCACTGCCTCCCCCACACCTGCTCTGGGGCTCCCCTGAAAAAGCCGAGGCGGGGCTCCTGTAGCCGTGGGTGCGCTTCCCGCTGCCAAGGGGAGCCAGGTGGGGAGGGCACTTGGGGGCGGGGTCACGTGGGAGGGGACAGCACCCACCATATAGAGTGACTGTGGCAGAAGTCCAGCGCTGAGATGATCTGCCGGAAGAACTTCCGGGCCTCTTTGGGGGTCAGCCTCCCCTTCTTCACCAGGTAGTCAAACAGCTCCCCTCCAGATACGTGTTCTAGCACCAGGTATCTGTAAAACAGGCAGGCATTGGGTGGGGGCCCAGAGCGTGCCAGCCCCCTTGGGGCCACGCAGGCAGGACGGCGCCGGCCAGAGGCCCGAGGGCCCCACCCGCCCACCTCCTGGCAGTCCAGCCTCCAGGGCAGCCTCCGGCGGAGGAGCCCTCTGGGCGTAGGGCCACACGTGGCCTCCTCCTGGCTGGGGACTGCTGGGCCCCAAGGCAAGAGGGGCTCTGGCTGCTGACCCTCAGGGAGCCGGGGCTTGGCGCTTCCAGGTTCCACTGGCCAGCCCAGGCTGGAGCAGGAGATGAATCAGACACTGGGGCCCTCAGTGAGCCCTGGCCAGCACGGCGGTCCTCAAAACTGGAGCAGGACCCGGCCTGGCCCTCAAATGGGGTCTCCAAAGCCAGGGAGGAAGGGGGGTTGGGCCTGTGTGCGGGGCAGCAGTGTCCCCCCTGGTGCCTCATGTCAGCAAGCAGGGGTCCCGGGACCAGGGACCCTCTGGGCAGCTCTGCAGGGCCATGCGGTGAGGGAGGAGGGGGCAGGAGGGCATCTGCGTGATCGTTGGATGGTGCCGAGTGAGAAGCCAGCTGTGTCCGAGCTGAGCCCCCTCCGTGGAGGCTGAGGGAGGGTACAGGGTGGTCCCAGCAACAAGTGGACATTGGCCTCTGGGGGTCTGGGGGAGTGTGCTCCCCTGGGTGGGTTGCAGAGGCTTGGGGAGGGGGAAGTGAAGAGAGGCTGGTGCAGGGGGCACGCACAGGACCAGGGCGGGCGAGGACAAGGCTGGGGCCACAGGGCAGAAGGAGGGGCCAGCTTCCTCCAGGGCTGGTCCTGAAGGGCTCGAGGGGTGGTGGACTGGGGGCAGCTACTGGGGCATAAGGAGCCTTCCTGCAGAGAGGAGACCTAGGGGGGCCCTGGGTGGCTTCCAGGTAGGAGGGGTGGGTTCTGGGGGGCCTGCCCTGCTTCTGAGCAGGAGGGCCGACGGGTGGGTGCCCTGCTGGTGCCCTGACCTGGGGACCCTTGCTTGCTCCTCCGTCTCCAGGCTTCCTGGGCTGCCTTGGGCCTTGAGACCCCTAGGTCACGTGGGCCCAGCAGGACCTAGACTGGCCACCTGTCTACCTTCATCCTAGGCATCGTGTCCCCATTACCAGGCCGCTGTCCAGGCTGACGTCCTAGCCCTCCCCTCCTTCCTGTCCCCCTCCTGTGGCCTCCTCACAGCCCAGTACTCGGCCCGTCACCCCTGTCAGTCTGTCCTTAACAGAAGCAAAGAGGTGACTGGTGTCCTGCATGGAGGTGGGCCACGCCCGCTCTAGCACCTGGCCGCTCCCCAATCTCATCGGCCATCACCAAGACACGGCAAGGTGAGCTGCTGTCAGGCCAGTGGGTGTGTGTCCCCTTGTCACGGTTCTGATGGTGGCCAAATCCCTACAGCTCACCAGTCACGGGCCCCAGCACCACCACGCGCCTTCCGGCCCCTCAGGCCTGTGGTGACCAGAGTCCCTGCTCCTCAGGGCTCCCCCACGTGGGGCAGCTCCTGTCGGCCCACCTCAGCTGAACCCTGGAACTGGTCCATTTGTGCAGCACTGGGGCCCGGCTGGCTCCTGCGCCTTGAGCCCACTCCTCCAGGAAGCCCGACCCCCGCAGTGGCTCTGCGAGTCCCCACATGTCTGATCAGGGGCAGTGCTGCCCAGCCCCACGGCCTCCCTCTGGCCACCCCGCCGCTCCGGCCCCAGCAATACCTACAAATATTTTTTGTTTTCGTAAACATCGTGCAGCTTGAGGACGTGCGGATGCTCGATGAGCTTCAGGATGGCGATCTCCCGCTCCACCTGGGGGCGGGCGTGCGCGTCACGCAAGGGGTCACGCAGGGGGCAGACCCGCCCTTCCCTCACCCTGCCTGGAGCCTCTGGCTGGGGACGCAGGTCTCGTGGGCTGAGCCTGAGTGGGCTCGTGGGGCAACACAGGCTTCGCAGGAGGGCCCGTCTGGCCAGGGGGTCTCCCCCTGGGGGCCGGCCTGTCCCATGAGGCATTGCACACAGCTGCCGGTGCCACCTATGGGGCCTCCTCTGGCTGCACCTGATCCCTGCCAGGCCTTGGGGGGCGGGGGTTGGTGGATCTGTTACGCCCCCAGCCCCGTTCCCTGAGCTCCTGTCTCTCCACTCAGACAGCTCAAGGATCTGGGACTGTGTCCCAGCCTGAGCCCAGGCCCCAGCTGGGCACGGTCCAAGGCAGGGTCAGAACCCGCCTGCCCCCCACCTGTACTGTCCCCCCCCATCCAAGAGACCAGCACTTCCCCTTAAAACCTCCCCATCTCGGGGTCCCCCAGGTGGGCTCACCCAAGTCCCTCCCTGTCCCCAGCAGCCCCTTAGGTGCCTGACGTCACCTGATGTCACTGGCACCTAAGCAGAGCGTCCGTCACATCCCTCTGGTTTTGTGCCCCCATGTGCCCCACAAGGCAGGGCTGCCCCCGCACCGCCCCTCCCCCCAGCACAAGGGAAGGACCAGTGAATTCACCCAGAAAACTATCAAAGAGGAAGCCCCCACGGGCAGGGCTCAGGGGCACAGCTGCGGGGTGGGAGAGCCCCCACTTTTCTGCCCCACACCCAAGTGTGAGTGGGAGGCTCGGAGCCAGAGCCCAGCTGATGGCCCCTCCCCACTGAGCATCAGCCATGTTCCAGTCCCACAAGGGGGGCTCCCAGGACGGGGAGAGACGGGCGTGGGAAGGAGGGGGCCGGGGGGCCTCTGGGAGCCTGTCACTTCCATTCTTTCCTCAGAGGCAGCGGCCTCGTTCTGATTCTAACCCGGGAAACTGAGGGCCGCCCAACTACCCCAGCAGCACACGGACGGCACCGGGCCCGGGCCAGCCCCAGGCCTCTGGCTGAGGCGGGGAGAAGGGGTGCGCAGAGTGGGGACCAGCTCCAGGCGGTGGCCAGCACCCAGGGCAGGAGCCATCTTGGCTCAGCCACAAGGAGGCCCACCTGGCGGGCCCCCTGCAGCCCCGCCCGCCGCGTCCCACCGCGCCACCAGGCAGGCCCCGCTCCAGCTCACCTTCATCAGCACGGACTCGCTGAGCTTCTCCCGGTTGACGATTTTGATGGCCACCTTCTGGCAGGTGACACAGTGAATCCCCAGCTTCACGAGGCCTGCGGGCAGAGAAGCCCGTCAGAGCCCATCCGGGCCACGCCCAGGGCCCCGGGGACCCTCACTCAGCCCTCCCACGCACCCCGGTCACTGCCCAGAACAGCTCCGTGTCCGAGCGCCACTGCCCCACACCATGTCCCTCCTCCCATGCCCAGGTCCTCGCGCCTCCTGGAGCCCGGGGCCTCACGCAGGCCCATGACACCCAGAGGCCCCCCGCCAGGCCTACAGCTGCCCAGCTGGCCCCTGCCTGCCCGGCCCCCCCACGAGGCCCTACCCCGGCATGCTCAGCTTTTGCCACCCTGCGACCCCCACCCGTCACCCTCCTTTCAGCCTGCAGACCCCTGGACACAGGTGCCCAGCACCTGTGTGCAGCTCACTGCTCTCCCCAGACCACTCCTGGGCAGCACCCCCCACCCAGTCTGTCCTGCGCACCATCAGCCCGCCCCCGACTGACGGACTGTCCTGCTAACACCTCGGCCACACTTCAAGGGCCCACAGTCCTGGTCACCACCCCCTTGTCACAGCTGGGTGCCTGCCTCCCCTCCCCTCCCTGGCTGGGAGGTGCCACCACCAGCCCCTCTCCCACTGCAAGCCTGGGTCCCACCCCGGTGCTCTCCAAGGTGGCTGGAGTTCTCAGGTGGGCACGTGGAGGTTACACAGTGGTTGGGGCTGCCCCAGCATTTGGGGGGCCTGGGCGCTGCCACGTGAGGGACAATCTGTTAACCAGAGCACTGCAGCCTGGCGGTGACTTCTGTTGTTTTAAGGGACACAGACCACTTCAGGGTCATCCATGCTGTTTCAGTCACACCTTACCAAGAGTCATTTCCGATGTCAGAAGGTCACCCAGACAGTGCCCCCTGCCCCTTGTCGTCCATCATGACCTTGACACCTCGTTTCCCAGCAGCTTGGGTCACTCTCTCCCCTTTTTGACCCTGGCCGGCGGGGCTTTTACCAATTTGCCCTTTGTCATATGCGCCAAAAATACGTCCCCCTAGTCAGTCACGCGTCTCACGCAACCTTATCTCGCCTGAGTGGATTTACCCAGTGCAGCCACGTGCCCCTCGGAGCACACTTCAGGGGGGCCCCCAGCTGCTGCACCTCCGCCAAGGCCCAGCCAAGAGAGGAGGCTGCGCGGCTTCCGAGGCACAGCAGCCGCGGGCTGGGTGGGAGGGCGCCGAGCCGGGAGCCCTGCCGGGAGGCTGCAGGCGCCTGGGGCCTCCCACTGGCTGCCTTTGATCCGCTCAGGAGCCCCGTTTCCAGGCGGCGGGCACGCGGAGAAGCGGGGAGGCAGCAGAGCCGGCCGGGCCCCACCCCCAGGACCCACAGCCTAGCCGCGGCCCAGGCGCAGAACCGGGCCGGAGCAAGCCAGTCAGAAGCGCGACTGTCCATCGGCAAGTCCCCGAAACAAGGCAGACAGCCTGCGAGGAAGCAGGGCGCGCTGGGGACAGGCTGCAAACGCTGCTACTCTGAGAAGACCAGCTCCTCCAAGTCCCCAGCCGAGGCCAGGTGGGGCAGATCCAGGAAGGCCACCCCAAAAGGCCTCCGGAAGTGACCCTGGGAGGCCCCGCAGGGCGGAGAGCCGTGGCTGCCCAGGAGGCAGTGTGTGGGGGGCAAGCTCTGCACAGCTGTTCATCCAGTGAAAAACGGGGAATGAGGTAATGTCCCCCAACAGCGCCGTTCCTAAGCAGGCGTGAAAACGGTGACACACCCAACATGCACAGACCAGGGAGGACGCTCGAGGCGGACTGCAGCGGGGACAGGCAGAGCGGCGCGGCCGCGGCCAGGGCAGACTCAGCACACACCTGTGCACACCTGTCCTCAGAGGGCAGGCGTCCCGGGCGTGCGGGGGAGCCCGCTCCTGCTTCCAGAGAGGGGGAAGGTGAAGGCAGCGGCCTGGCGCTGTGTGAATGGGGACCGTCGCCACCCGCTGTATAGACCAGGCCACGCGGCCTCTATGTCACGGTGCAGAGCGCTCGGAAAGGCTACAGGACAAAGGGCCCAGCCAACGGGGTGCCCTGGGCAGCCCCGCACCGTCAGCGTGCGCCGGGTGCGCCCCGGGACTCGGGCGGCCCCTCCACATCCCTCCACTGGCTGCCCCTGCCTCCGGGCCCCTACACGCCCCTCAAAGCCCAGCTGTCCTTCCCCGTGAGCTCGGCCCCTGCAGCCCCGTGCTGGGCCAGCCCACAGCCACCCTCTCAGCCGCCCCCCGCCGTGCTCAGGCTCATTATCCAATTGTGGTTTTGTCTCTAATGACTATGTTCACAGCAAACACAGGCGCACACACAGCGAGGAAAATACACCATGTCACACACACTGCCG
This sequence comes from Aselliscus stoliczkanus, assembly GCA_033961575.1. Lineage (NCBI taxonomy): Eukaryota > Metazoa > Chordata > Mammalia > Chiroptera > Hipposideridae > Aselliscus > Aselliscus stoliczkanus. The sequence continues at coordinate 136,349,232 of CM066736.1, forward strand.
GAGGCTGGGGTTGCCCCCCCCCAGGGGGGCCGCCTGCCCCACCGCCACTGCAGCAGCAGCCCCAGGGCCACCAGGAAAGGAGCCGGAAAGGCTGGGGGAGGGCCCTGGGTTGGAAGCCTCCCCCAGGGGGTTCGCGTGCGGGTCACACTCATGGCCCGGAAAGGACACTCACCGTTCTCCCTGCCAACTGCCCTGCCTGGCAGAGGGCCCGGCTATCTCCGCCCCGGGCCCTCCCAGAGCATCCCGGCCGCCCTTTAACAGGCTGGTGAGGAGGTTCCTGAGGCCTGGAGGTGCGAGCGTCGTCCCTCTGTGGGGCCACCCTGGTCCCCACCCACCCGGGCCCTCTCCACTCAGGCAGTTAGCCTCTCCGTCCCCTCAGGAATGGCTGACCCATGTCCCGTCCACTGCAGAGGAGCCCGAAGGAATAAGGTGACAACACAGCAGAGCGACCTGGAGCGGCGTATCTGTCCAGGCCTGGAGGGGGGCCCAGGGCAGGAGAGGGGCACACGCTGCCCACACCCACCACACTGCCCGCTGGCCCTGCCCCCGTGCCGGGCATGTGCACAAGGCAAAGGGGGGTGAGTCTGCTCGCCATTTCTTGTTCAAATGACAGAGTCGCCACACAGCACCGTTCCCATGAGTGCCCAGCCCTGGGCCGTGGAGCCAGCTGAGTGAAAAGAGCCCTTGGGGGTCTGGGGCTTCCAGGGAGCGGGGATCCCTGAGGCCTCCCCATTGCTGACTCAGTTACCCCACGGCTCGCCACCCCTCCTGCCTCTTATCTCCGGGCCTGGCCTTCCCACACAGGTCCCCGGACGGAGGTCGCATCGCCCACTGGCAGGGCCTGCTACAGCCCTGCCCCAGTCCTGCCTCTCCCCGCAGAGGGGTCAGCTCTGCAGCCCTGGAGTTTCTGCCCCCAGAGCTCCCCTGACCACTGGGGGCTCCTCCTGCCACGATCAAGCCCTGTCCCTTTGCCCATGGGAGGGGTCGCCACCTCAGGGGCCCCCAGCCTCCTGCTGTGCAGCAAACTGAGGACCTGGGCTGCATGTCGGCTGGCCCCTGGGCACGGATGACCGCACAGCGGTACCCATGGCAGTTTGGGGGTTCATGGGGGACAGTGTCCCAGGGCCCCGGCTGTGTCCATGGCCAGCCCTGCTCTCACCCCTCAGGCTTCTGCTGAGCCTGGCCCTCCCGAGAGCCCCCCACAGACACTCCTCAGGAAGACCAGGTCTGGCCACTGACCTCTGGGATGGCAGACTGACCGTCCGCCCCCACTGCTGACCACTGCGCCTCTGGAAGCACATGGCCAGCTCCCCAGGGCCGTAAGCACAGCTAACAGTGACCCACTTTCCGCCACCTCACAGGCCTTGCTGTGGGGAGCAGTTTCTGTGGCCCCCGCACAGACCGGATGGAGCGCCCCTCCTGCCCGGGCCGTCCTTGGAGGAGCTGGGTCCTAGAAGATGAATCAGCAAAGCTGGCCGCCCTGAGCCAGCACCACCTCCTCCCTCCAGCCGGCAGCCGCAGCGGGCACTGGGAGAAGGCTCAGAGGGCAGCGGGCGGACACAGCCCTGCGGCTGTGACAGAGGCCACGGGATGAGAAGCAGGCCCGCCCCTGCGCCCCGCACAGCACGGAGCACGTCTTGGGGCATCGGCGCATGATGGCCTCTTGCTGAGCGGCCCAGATCCAGCCCACAGCCCGCAGGCTGCCCTTGACTGCCGGGACCTGACCTTCCCAGGGGCAGCTGCTGAGGACACCGTCCCCACATGTTCCACAACCCCCCACGCCCAGCTGGGACCCCCATGGCAGCCCAGGAGCCCCCAGCCGTGCCCTCATGAAGGGCAAGAGAGGGTCAGTGGTTCTGGAGGCAGAACTAAGAGGTGGCCGGCGCTCCCCACAGGCCACAGGCCTTGATGGGAGCTCCATGCAGCACATGGCCAGGACCGGCCGGCCGGCAGGCTTCCCAGGGAGGCTGACACAGACACCACCCTGGGCAGGAGCGGAGGAAGGAGACAGGCCCTGCTCGCCGGAGGGTGGCTGTCTGCAGTGTCCCCAGTGCACGCAGCCCTTCAGCCTCGGCCCTCCTAGTCCTGGCTGTTCCTGACACCCTGTCACTCAGGGCAGCTGCCTCCAGGAGGACCCCGTGACCCCACCTCCACAGCGAGGTCCCCTCCAACGCCGCACCTCAGCTGGCCTGTGTGGCCAAGGGATCATGGCAGAAAGGATGGGCTCCCAAGGTCAGCTGAGGTCAGCAGCATAGTCTCCTGTTGGGGTCCCGCCCTGGACCTCTGCTCTGAGGAGCCCGCTGCCTGCTCTGAGGCCACGCCCTGTGGGGATGCCCACGTGGCCTGAGCTGGGACCTCACAGCAACAGCCATGGGACCCCTGAGCACAGCCACCCAGCTCGGCTGCCCCGGGACCCCTGACACTTAGGAGCTGTGACATAGCATTTGCTGTCTCAAGCCACCAGTTTGGGGTTAACATGTCATGCGGCAACAGACCAGGAATATGCTCCATCCTCTGACTGCCAGGCGGCAGAGGGACACCCAGGACTGGCATCTGGTATGAGCTGAGCACAGTGGGGGACAGCCTCACGGGGTGGGACCTGTGGCTCAGACTAGCCCGGGCAGGGCAGGCTAGGTGGGTGGGCTCAGACAAGGCTCCCTGTCCCCTTACCCCTCACCCAGCCCCAATCAGACAACACCTTGCTGTCTGCAAAACTCTGGGACCAGAGGGCAGGTCTGTCCTGCCCTTGCCACATGCCAGTTAGTGGCCCGAGGCCCCAGGCAGCCTACCTGGCAGGAGTGGCCTCTCGCCTAGTCTGTTCCCCATCCACAGCTTGCTCGCCTGCTGCCCACAGATGAGAGAGTAGTGAGTGAGTCAGCCACTGGGGGAAAGCAAGGGACTCCCTGGTTCCCAGGACTGGCTACTCCAGGGCTCAGATGGGGGTGGAGCTGGGAGGGATCGCAAGCTGGTCCTGCAAGGGAGATCCAGGTGACGGCCAAGGGCTCCTGGAGGCCAGCTCCTGAGCCCCTGGGGATACCGTGGGATCCAGCTGGAGCCCCCAGCCACAGACTGAGTCTGTATGGTTGAGCGGTGGCCCCCCGAAAGATGCATCCATGCCCTAGTACCTGGGACCCATGAAGGTGACCTCACTTGGAAAGCGCCTTGTGAGTTAGCTGACATATATGATCTCCATGTGAGATCAGCCTGCATTTAGGCTGGGCCCTAACTTCAATGACAAGTGTTCTTTTTTTGGAGGGGGGCAGGGTAAACTGTTTTGTTTTGTTTTGTTTTTAAGGTTTCATTGGGGAACTGGGGAGGGGAACAGTGTTGGGGAATTGGGGGAGGGGAACAGACAAGTTGCTGTCCTTTTGTTTTTCAGTCTAGTTGTGGAGGACATGCCTTAACTGGCCCATGTTGGTATCATCATTGCGCTCTTCTCAGGTGAGGCAGATTGGTCGCTCACCGTGGCTATTGGCAGCTCACGCTGGCTGCTGGCCACTCACGCTGGCCGCCGGCCACTCACTGTAGCCTATGGCAGCCCACTGCAGCGGAGGCTGCAGCTATGCCGTCTGGGGGACTCACAGCAGCCCAGCTCCAGATGGAGCTGTTGTTCACCATCTTAGCTGTAGAGGGCAATGTCACTGGCCCTCCTATGTGGGATCTGAACAGGGGCCGGTAGCATACCAAGCCTGCTCTTAACCAAAGCACCACTCAACTGTTCTGAAACTGTGTTTTTTCCAGGTCCCATCAGCTCCAAGTCAAGTAGTTGTTTCAATCTAGTTGTGGAGGTCGCAGCTTGGTGGCCCATGTGGGGATCAAACCGGCAACCTTGGTGTTATGAGCCTGCGCTCTAACCACCTGAGCTAACCGGGCTCCACAAGTGTTCCTATAAGATTAAGGCAGAGGGAGAACCCTCAAAAGCTGGGCCTGGGGCCTGAGCCGAGGAGCCAGCCCTCAGACTCCAGCCTCTAGAATTGATGGAATACGGTTCCGTTGCTTTAGGGAGCAGCGGGTGGCAGTTTGTTTTGGAGCCCAGGAAACCAGTTGGTGTCTTCAGCTCACACGAGTATTTACCTTGAGTTTCCTTCCATCACAAACCTACTAATACGTTTGCTCATTCCACGAGGACTTTATCCAAGCATTCGTCTTCCGGTGGCTGGCTGTGACATGAGCTGCTCCACACGCGCGCACGCACACACACACACACACACAGCAAGTGTGCCCACAGGCCCTGAAAGCAGATCAGCATCCCCGGGGCTCTTGACCCAATGTCAGCCTGGAGACATGAAGGGTGGGATTTGGGGGATGGGTGTGGGTTCCACCACCTCGGTGGGAGCCACAGCATGGGCCCAGCAGGCTCTCACCATTGCCCTGCCCGCACCAGGCATGACTCTGGGTGGAGGGGAGCCTGTGCACTGCAGACCACTCAGCCTAGAGCTATGGCTGACCCTGGGACACCTGAATGTGGCCACCTGTCCCAGAAATGCCACTGTCTGGTCAGAACTTAGGCTCCCAAGTATCTCCCACTTGACCTTTGATACTCACAACACCCCGCTCTCTCTCTCAGAAAGGGAGCCAGGCTGGGTGGTGCCTGCATGAGCCTAATGCCCCTCTCCTGCCACTGCTGCTCAGGGGTCAGGGGGAAACCTGGCCCAGGCGCTTCCTTGGCGGGTGCAGGCACAAACTGCCCCATCATTCCCTCTGTACAGGTTTGGGGAGTTGATGGCGCGACGCGCAAAGAGCTGGGGAAAAAGCGAGAGGCACTGGACAGAAGGTGTTCTGTTTCCCAGGTTCAGCCCTCAGGGCTCTTTTCAGCACCAAGGACAGGACCTCTGGCACGAGGCTGAGCAGCCGGATGGCCCGGCTGCCAGGGCCCAGGGACAGCAGCTGACCTGTGACTTGCTCCAGGCCAACAGCTGGAGGGGCACCAGAGCCAGGGACCTGGAAACCGGTCCTGAGGCCCCTACCCCGGCCACACCCCTGCTCTCCGCAGGACATGGTCCGTAGACCTGGGACCTGCTGGTGTTGGAGGTGAAGGCCAGCGGCCACCTGTAAACCCAGGGCACCGGTGGCACGCACACCCCGCCAGGCGGCCCCTCGCTAATCAGCAGCGATTTCCGGGAAGCTCACGAAGAGCTGTCCATGCCCACTGCAGGGTCCCCCACAGCCCTGGCTGCAAGTCTGGCCTCGGGCCCACGGCATGGCTCTGGGAGACTGGCCGGGAGAATACCTCCCTCCATCCGTCAGGTGGGCGGCGCTGCCGGAGCCCCACGCCTTGGGGCGGGGAGAGTCCCCGGACAGGAGAATCCGAGGGAGGTCAGAACCCGAGGGGATTCACTGCGCAAGTGCAGGCTCCAAAAAAATAAACAAATAAATAATAAATAGGGCGGGGCCCTGCTTGTGCAGGGCAGGAGGGATCACAGGCCGCTCAGCGGGATGGGAATGACCAAAACTCCCCACCAGTGTCACCACCGGGCAGCCTGGAAGCGCCCGTGGGGTGCTGGGCGGCGCCTCTGCCCGTCGCCCCTCTCTGCAGCAGGGGCTGGAGGGATTGCGGGGTTTTGGCCCAGCACCGCATCCAAGGCCAACACAGGGAGACCGTGCTGGGAAAGCGTCCACGTTGCTCTGGTGGGGTGCGGTGGGGCGTGGGGGTTATGGGGTGTGGGCCTCACTGAGACCCCACACTCGCAGATGCCCCCCCACCCCGCCAACCACACGACAGTGGCCCAGGTACTGGGCTGTCAGCGCACTCTTTTTCCTGTCTCTCCTGACTGGTCACCACCCAACCGTGCGACCCAAAGGTGCCCCTGTGCCTTCCCTGGAGGAGAGGGCCCCAGGGTTTTAGGCTGGGTGGGCAATGACCTTGACAAATCCAGACCGTCCGCAGGCCCCGGCCTCGGCCCGCAGCTGGCAGCGGGACAGGCCCTACCCGCGCACCCGGCCGCGGCCACAGCAGGCCTCTCCGACTGGACGACAGCGGGCCGGGCACCGAGAGGGGCGCTGGACGGCGGTTTGGGGGCCGCCAGCACGGGCCTCTCCTCTCCCGTGCCGGGTCCACGCCCCGCACGCTCCCGCCGGTTCTCTGGCTTAGAGAGCATCCCCGCCCACCTACCCGGGGGCGCCCGGGTCCAGCAGGCCCACGGCGAGCTCTCCGCGCCTCAGGCTCGGCAGACAAACGCGCTGCGAAGCCGCCCCGCCTGCCCCGCGCCGCCGTCGGGGACCCGCACTCAGGCTGCCTCAAAGCGCCGCTGCTCCCTCGTTACCAGCGCCCGCCGCGCTCTTCCCGCACCCCCGCCCCACCGACCTCCTTTCCCCACCGGTGCGCCTCCCGCCCCAACTCCTGGGGGTGCGGAGCAGGCGCCCCAGTTCTCTCAGCCTCTCCTGGGGCTCTGAGCTCCCCAAGCCCCTCCGCCGCCGCCGCCCGCGCCCCGCCCAGCCTCGCGTGGCAGCCCCTCCACGGCATCGGACCGGGTGCCCCCACATTTCCTGTGGAGGCCGTGCTGCCGCAGCTCCGTGACACCCCCACAGCCCGTCACGCTCCGGGCCCCTGGTTCCCACCCACGCGAGCTCCTGCAGCGGTGAGGAAGGGCACCCAGAGGCGGGCGCGCTCCGGGGCCGGGAGGGAGGGAGGGGCTCACCAGCTCGGCTGCCTCTCAACGTAGATTCCGCCGCCGGTTCCTTCGCCCACCAGCGCCAGGCAGGCGGGAGGGGGAGGCAGCGAGCATCTCTTGGGAGACAACTATTCACGCTCCGAAAAGGAACCTCTCAAATTAAATTAATTAAGTCCTGAAATACTGCACACTGCGAGAGCCGCTAGGCAGCTCTGCCCAGTTCCTCGGCCTCCCCACCCACAGCCCCCAAACATGACCATGACCATGACCAGGGACCCGGCCGAACCCTCCGCAGAACGGACTGGAACCCCCTGGGCAGCCCTTGAGGCAAGCGAGACGGGCAGCGGGGTGCGGGCGGGGAAGAGGCATTCTGGCTCCTGACATAAGCGGGGCTATTCCGGGTGGTCCCCACGGCCCTCCCCAGGTGCAGCCGGTCATCTCTGCAGCCCGGGAATGAGTGGACGGCTGCAGTCAGGGCGCAGGCTTTGAAGCCTGTCTCCCTGTCTCCTCCTGGGGTGGGGGCTCCAGTGGCCCGTCCAGCCTCAGGGGTGTCCTAATACTGTCTCCTGCCTGTGGTAAAGATTAGCTGAGAAACCCCCACCCCCAGACCTCTGCAGTCCTAAGCATCCCACACTGCTCCCCGCACCATCCAGAGGCAGCCTGGGATTTCATCCACGAAGAGGCCCAGCTGGGGGGCCCAAAAGCAGCCGCAGGGGCTTGGAGCCAGAGTCCCTGAAAAATAAGAGGGTGACCCATGCCCCTCCCCCAAAGCTCCCTCTCAGTTCTACACGGATTGGAAGATGCTGACAGAAACCACCACCTGGAGTCTGGGGTTAAGAACTCACTCCAGGACCCAGTGGCAGGGTTGGGGTGTGGCCCTCCTGGGGACAGTGACCCTCCTCCCCCATCAGACACTCAGGCCAGGCTCCCAAGGTCAAAGCTGAGAAGGTGAAAGATGCTGGGCCTCTGCTGGACACCAAGGGCCGCCAAGCACCAGGCCTCCAGGCTCCGTGGGGGAGGCCGACTCAAGCCCACCTGGGGGCTGGCATGGGTCCTGGAACAGCTAGGGGCGGCAGTATTGTCCGTGGCTGGGAGCTGGCGGGAGGTGTTCTCGGAGAGGGAAGCTGGGAGGACTGGACCCAAGAGGACTCTGATGCCCAGGTGATGGAGGAGGAGGCGGAGCTGGGTGATGGAGGAGGAGGCGGGGCTGGGTGATGGAGGAGGAGGCGGGGCTGGGTGATGGAGGAGGAGGCGGGGCTGGGTGATGGAGGAGGAGGCGGGGCTGGGTGATGGCGGAGGAGGCGGGGCTGGGTGATGGAGGAGGAGGCGGGGCTGGGTGATGGAGGAGGAGGCGGGGCTGGGTGATGGAGGAGGAGGCGGGGCTGGGTGATGGAGGAGGAGGCGGGGCTGGGTGATGGAGGAGGAGGCGGGGCTGGGTGATGGAGGAGGCGGGGCTGGGTGATAGAGGAGGAGGCGGGGCTGGGTGATGGAGGAGGAGGCGGGGCTGGGTGATGGAGGAGGAGGCGGAGCTGTGTGGAGTTCTGGGGACGGGGACCCTGCGAGGAGTCCAGGCGGGGCCAGTGCCTGCTGCCACACGGACCCAGGTACCTTGTATCTGCCTCCCATAGCCCCCACCCTCTGGATTAAAAAAGAGGGAGCCTGGCTGTGGAAAGGAAAAACCTCCAAACATCCTGGAAATCTGTAGAAGAAGGAAGGCAGGGGCAGGTGACAGGGATCAGGAGAGGGCCAGGCCTGTCGGTCTCCAGGGGACCCACTGAGAAGTTCAGCTGTCAGTGTCAGGTCTGAGGGTGGCGCTGCACACACAGGTGGGGCACTTCCCGAGGGTGTAGAGGTGGGACGGCGTGGGTCGGCGTCCCTCTCTCCGTGCCAACACAGAGGCAGCCAGGGGCAGTGTCCAGCGCCACGGCAGCCAGTAGGCTGCCCAGAGCAAATCCTCGTTCTGAGGGGCCTAGGCCCCCTCTCTGGCCATTAACACGCCCCCACCAGACACACCACACTGAGCTCTGGGCAGGGGTCCCCGGAGAGACCCGGTCAAGAAAACATTCCAACGCCTCACACAAAAGGGGCCACACCACCCACCCACCCTCCTCACGTAGGTAAAGAGCCAACCACAGGTTCCTAGAGGAAGTTGAGAAACAACTGATCCTGTAAAAACAGATAGCTAAAAACTCTTTTAGTGCTTACTGCATTGACTTACCAAAATTTAATAAGTTGCTACATCTATAAAACAAGAAATCTACAAAAAGGATGAGAACACGAGAAAGAGGCCGACGATCTGAAAGATAATAAATAATAGCTGCCAGGAAAAAACTGCTATGACAAGGACATGGGGAAATGTCCCCAGAGGCAAGAAGATGGGGAGCAGAGGACAATGCAGTGAGCAGCCCAGGAAGCCCAATATTTGACCACAGGGAATAGCTGCGAGTGGACAGGGGACAGGGGACATTATGCAAGAACTGGTGTCCCAGAGCAGAGCCAACGCACCCGCGGGCTGCCCATCCCACACGATGATGACCTCTGGAAAGTGAGATCCCAGGGACGTACTTCATCCATCCAGCCCGCCCACTCAGCAAGTGTTCAGTGGGCTCCCACTAGTGCCATGTGGAACTTCATAAGCTAAGTGGAGCGAGGAAAACAAGGGAAGGGCCAGCTCTGTCCAGCAGCTGACCAGGTGAGGACTGAGACGTGATCCCAGACTCAGCACATGAAGGTCAGAAGGTCAAGGGGTGCAGGGAGGATCACCGCTCCACAAGAGCAAGGCTGCAGAGCAGCTTGGCTGCAACTGGGGGCAAGGAAAGGGCCGGCCAGTGGGGGGCGTCTTCCCTCTGTCAGCCCCACGGGGGTCAGCCCCACGGGAGTTCAGCCCCACAGGGGGTCAGCCCCACGGGGGCAGAGGGCTCCCATGAGGGAGGTGAGCGCAGACATTGACTCGGAGCTTCCTTCCTCCCATCTGACTCCTCCTAGGATGTCAGCTGGCAAAGCGAGGGAAGCAGTGGGTCCTGGAAAACCCTGGTGGTGGCCTCTGGGGAGGGCACCGTGAAAGCAGGGGACTTGAGCAAGCGATGGCCTATCTACATATGTATTTTTAAATGAACTTCTAATGAATAGTGCAATGAGAAAAGAAAGGCAACTGGGAACCCAGGAAAATCAAAGGGCTCTTCGAGACAGTTGTGGGGATGCAAATGGACTGTCACGAATGTACACATTTATGGGGTGTCAGAAAACAGAATCCACTCAGTGGACTTTGAAACCCCTGGTTTTCCCAAATCCACAGAAACCAGGTCTCAGAGCAGGACCCCCAGGTGCTGAGGGCACATCATCCTTCAAGGCGGTCACATGACCCCGGCGGGAATTCCAGCACACTGCCCAGCCCAGCGCGGAGCGACACTCCCACACGGACACTCACGCAAACCCGCTTCACGGCACCTCACTTTTGAGAGAACCCACAGGTACGCCCCAGAGGCCCTGGAAACAGTTCCAAGGACAGGCCACTAGGTGTGCCTGCAGACCAGCACGCGCCCTTGTCACTGCTCATGACGAGGTGGGCACGGCAGTGGGGAACAGGGCTGGACACCCCCGCCGACAGCTGTCTGGCTGAGCGGTGCACGTGCACTTCACGTGGCTCTGGGGCTATTGCCTCGCCTCATGCTGCTGCGCCAACTTTTACTGTATTTTATTTAAGAGCCAGATGGGGAAGCGCCACGGAGAGACACCGTCCCAGCCCGCGTGCCCGCCTTGATAACCGCGGAGAGACACCGTCCCAGCCCGCGTGCCCGCCTTGATAACCGCGGAGAGACACCGTCCCAGCCCGCGTGCCCGCCTTGATAACCGCGGAGAGACACCGTCCCAGCCCGCGTGCCCGCCTTGATAACCGCGGAGAGACACCGTCCCAGCCCGCGTGCCCGCCTTGATAACCGCGGAGAGACACCGTCCCAGCCCGCGTGCCCGCCTTGATAACCGCGGAGAGACACCGTCCCAGCCCGCGTGCCCGCCTTGATAACCGCGGAGAGACACCGTCCCAGCCCGCGTGCCCGCCTTGATAACCGCGGAGAGACACCGTCCCAGCCCGCGTGCCCGCCTTGATAACCGCGGAGAGACACCGTCCCAGCCCGCGTGCCCGCCTTGATAACCGCGGAGAGACACCGTCCCAGCCCGCGTGCCCGCCTTGATAAAGTCAACAGGGCCACGGAGACCACGGCAGTCCCTCGGGGCGCTGGCTCACGTCCCGGACGTTGTCCAAAGAGCCTCTCGCCCCCTCCTACCTCGCCAGGGCAGCCCCAGCCCCTTGGACACCACGCTGCCCCTCCACGGGGAGGTGCACCATGTGCCAGGGTTGCCATGGAAGTCACTAAGGCCTCTGCCCATCTCTTCATTCTGGGTCCAGGCTGGCAATGGACTTGAAACTCTTGTTGCCCAAATGGGTAAAAACTAAGTCACAGAACAGAACTACCCTGAGCAGTGGCTGCACACAGATGGAGAAAACGCATTTATCGTTGCCTATCATGGGATTCTTACCAAACACAGTTTTGTTGTATAAAGGACTGTTCAGAAATGGCAGCTCCAGCGCCCAGGATGTGAGGGCACCCAGCCGCCAGGGAGGGGCCGTCCAGCAGGGGTGGGCAGGCTCGCCATATCCCCACAGGTGGCCAGGCACAGCTGTCAGGACAGCCCCACTCACACCCCAAGCCCCAAAGATGAGTCTCTGGTCACCAAGGGTGGCCCCAGTCCTCTGCCCTTCAGCACTGGCCACTGACCGGGGCTGCCCTCGGCCTTGGTCTCCCTGGTTGAGCTCACCCCAGGTGGAGGTGTCTTTGCCCTGCCTGCAGCCAAGGCTGGGACCAGCATGAGGGGCTGGTGGGGTGGGGGGTGGCAGGTCCCGGGGACCCCGTGCTCAGACCAGGAGCCCTCCTCCTGGCGCCACCATCCCTGCCTGGGAAGACACCCACTTGGACTGTGTGGGGTCAGGGGACAGCAGCTGGTGGGACACAGAGCCCAAGACAGGGCTGACCCTCAAGCCTCAGGTGCCCCAAACCCAGTCCACTCCTGAGCTGGGCGGTCTCTCAGGGAGCTGGGACCCACACGTTGGGTTGGGGGGCAGACGTCAGCATGCCTGGGGTGGGCGACCATGAGGGGAGGAGTGCAGCTGACCAAGGAGCTCGGGACCCCCTGTCACCAGGCCCAGGAAGGTCAGTCTGCCCTCCAGCCCCATGCCAACCCAAGGCCCTGGATGGGGAAAGTCTGTCCTGGGACAGGAACCCTGGGGGGCCCCCAACACCAGTGGCGCCTCGTGGGCCAGGGCAGGCGGGAGCAGCAGTGCGAACCCCAGGCACCCTCGCTGGGCCTAGGGGAGGCAGCCCCGGGCGGGCTCTGCGTGCAGCTTCAGCATGTCAGCGTCAGACGGGCTGGTGAACCCGTTCCCGCAGTGGCTGGGCTGCTGGCCAGCAGTCTCCTCACCCGTGGGGTGGGTGGTGCCAGGCCCAAGGACTCGGCTCAGGGGCTAGCACTCCCACCTGGGAACCTCCCACCTGGGCCTCACCTGGTACAGGTGAGCGTGCACAGGGCCCACAGGAAGGAGGCTGTCTCACACACTCACGCTCACACCTGTGCAAACACACGCTCGCCCTTGTGCACACACAGGGACTCATGCTCACACGGAGAATAAGGAGGGCAGAGCCTGGGTGGAGCTTACAGCAGGGAAGTTACCTGTGTAGGAAGAGCCAGCCTGCCTGGAACAGGATGAGGTCGGTGCCACAGGAGCCAGGGGTGCAGGGAGTGGGTTCAGGCTCCGTGCGACCAGGTGATTCCCACGCCCAGCCTGGGCCCCTCCCTTGCCCACCTCCGGGGCCTTCCCAGGTGCTGAAGAAGGAGGACATGGTCACGGGGCAGTGCCTAGGGGTGGGCCCTCAGCCCTGGGGTGGGCATCCTGCAGCCAGTGGCTCCACAGAGGGAGGCCGCTGTGCCCCAGCCAGACCTTCTCCCCAACTCTAGGGCGGTGGGCGGGTAGGCAGAGCCACGCCCACTGCCCAGCTGCAGCCTCCACTGTGGCGCTGCCCCAGGTGCATCGGATGTCCAGGTGGGGGCACTGGCCTCTTTCCAATTGGCCCTCTGGCCCAGAAGCAAGGGGGAGACCCCGAGGGGTGGGCGAGAGGGCCAGCCGGCCACTGTGAGCCGGGGTGAGGCTGGGCCCTAGAGAAAGGAGGCTCAGATGGGCGTGTGTCTAAAACCCACCCTGCAGGACAACGGGGGCTGCTCAGCCTGGCAGCCAGGCCCCAGACCCCCCGCCCTGAAGGCTCCCCAGCTGGTCTGAGCCCCTAGTACAAAGCTCTCCCCTCCTCTCTCCTGCCAAACTGCCATCTGTTGCCATGGTGACAGGAGCAGAAAAGGCAGGCGGCGCTCAGCACCATCGCCTTCTTTCTGGCTCCTTCCGCCGGGCGATGGACTCAGAGCAGGCCACCGGCTGCAGCCCCAGCAAGTGGGCCTCCTGCACTGAAGGCCAGGTGAGGCGTCCCTTGACTCCAGGCTCCACAGTTCCCTCCTCTGGACCCCGTCTGCACTGGGGGTGACTGGCAGCAGTCCTGTCCCTCATCCACCTCCCTGCTGAGCCCCCCACCAGGGACGGCGCAGGCCAAGGAGCGGCCTCAGGGGCCAGCCACCTGCCCTGCCATCCGGAAGCCAGGGGGCTCCCAGGCAGAGGGTCAGTCCTGGCCCCTGAATGCGTGGTGCCCAGCAGGTGGCCCCACTTGCACATTCTGCCCCAGATAAAGTCCTGATGGACTGAGGAGGCAGCGTGTTCTGCAGCTGGGGACCAGCCACCAAAGCCCAGAGTTCCTGGGGCAGCCGAGGTGACAAAAACACACAGCAGCGGCCTCCTCACCAGGGCTCCGTCTGAGCACGTCACCACTGTCCCGGTGCGGTGCCCACACCTCCGGAGCCTGACACTACGAGTGTCCCCAGGCTCAGAGGTACAACAACGGGCATGAGGCGGCCAGCGCGTGGGCGGCAGACGCAGGGGAGCGCAGGCCAGGGCCCGAGCTCGTGGGTTCTCTTTTTGCTTTTGTATTTTGAGCCCTGCTTTGCTCCCTAAAACCTGCCTGTCCGGCAGCCGCCCTCAGGCCACCCCTCTCCCCATGGAGGTGTAACCGGCACATGATGTCCAAGTGTGGTTGTTAGTTTCTACCTGGACACACACCTGTGAAACCAGCACCACCCTCTGGACAGCGACGGCCACCTCCTCCTAGGTGTCCTGGTGCTCCTTTGTCACCCCTCCGCATCGGCAGGTCACTCCACAGTCTGCCTTCTCAGGATGTCACATAAACGCATGACTGTCCCTGCAAGCAGGCAGCCACAGAAGTGACTCAGAGTACCCGGTTCCCCAGAGCATGACAGCAGGTGGACGGGACACGGGCCTTTGTGCGAAAGGGGCTCTGACCAGCTCCTTAGAAAGCCACCAACGCCCGGCAGTTCTCACGGGAGCCAAGGAGCAGCCGGCTGCTCACACAAACACCAATACCGAGAGGGACCAGGGTGCCGGGCGCCCAGCCATGAACGATCCCCAGCCCTCCAGGCTCAGATGCACGACGGGAGTGGGGGGACAGGTGGGGCTCAAGGCAGAATTGTGGGGACTGCAGGAGCAAAAGGGTGTCAGCTTGTCCTGTCTTCCTGCCAGGGGCCCCACGTCTAAGGGCCACCCCTCCCGGGGGTCCAGGAGACAGGGGCAGGGCCCTGGGGCTGGGGTGCAAAGCCCCCACGAAATTGCATCTACCCAGTTCCTTCCAATGGCGGCAGCCCTGGGCCGGCCCACTGGGTTGTGTGGACACTGGACTGCGCCCCACAATGGCTGCAGAGGCTCCTGGCAGCAAGCGGGGTCTCCCCTCTGCCCGGCTGCCTGCGCCACCCCCAGGCTGGCGGGGGAGGGCACCGGCCGGAGGGGGGAGGGGATTCCCTCTCAGTAGACGCAGAGTAGGGGGCACCCAGCCTCAGCAGCACCAGGTTGCCATAGCAACCGCAACGGCAGCAGGAGACAGCCGTGTGATGCAACTGCCCACCCCTCCCTTCCCTCCCCTGCCCCACCCGGCCTCCTCCTAGCCCAGTGCCTACGCCCCCAGGACCAGAAGCCCCCAAAAGGGCCCAGGCAGGAGTGTGGACGCCCCCCCTCAGCTGCAGTTCCCTGGCTGAAGTCCAGCACTTGGACCCTGCTGTCCCTACCCCTAGGCCTGGGCTCCCCCATACCCAGCAGGGCCTCTCGCAGCCACGGGACGCCCCCCCTCTACCCCACCAGCATCCCCGAGGGGTTATTCGCCTACTGTTCCCTCATCACAGCCCCAGGTACTGGACACCCAACTTGAGGCCATGGTTGGAGCCGGGGAGGCAGGAGGGGACACAGCCCGCACCTGGGGCAGCCACTTCCTCCAGCCTGGCCGGGCCTGCCAGTCACACGCAGCACAGGCGGGTGCCCAAGACGACCCCACAGCCTTGTTTGGGGCACAAGTGCTGTGAAACCATCCGTTCTGGGGTGCACTGGCGGTGCCCTTCAGAACCTCCCCTCCCTGGGCAGGAAGACCCTCCTGAGCCTCCGGAGTCCCAGGGGCCTGGCTGCCTGTCGCACGGTGGCAGATGAGCACATTAGATTTTTATTAACTGGTTTTTCAATTCAATCCTATAAAATTAGACCAATGAGACGTTCTGATTGAATCCAGTGCTATCCAGTAAT
Organism: Aselliscus stoliczkanus; assembly: GCA_033961575.1. Classification (NCBI taxonomy): domain Eukaryota; kingdom Metazoa; phylum Chordata; class Mammalia; order Chiroptera; family Hipposideridae; genus Aselliscus; species Aselliscus stoliczkanus. The sequence goes on from CM066736.1 coordinate 136,364,574, forward strand.
TCAATCCGGTAAACTGTTTTTTTTAAGCTGGTGCCCTCATTTCAGAAGCCTCAGGACCGGGGCTGATGCCCCGCAGGCTGGCAGGAAGGTAGGCGGCAGGCCTGAGGGACCCCAGGAAGAGGTGAGGCTCGAGGGGAGCAGATGGCAGAGGCCGCTGGGGAGGGAGGGGTCCCGCACAGGCACCAAAGGCCCCCTTGTGCCCGAGGCAGACTCTGGGAGGGCGGGACCAGGGTCACAGCTGCAGTGGGAACGCCCAGGTGACATGTGACCAGGAGGCACTGGGAGCGACAGTGCCGGTACCTTTCAAGCCCCCAGGGACATGTGTGGCCATGAGGTGGGACGAGCAATGGAGGGACAGAGCAGCAGCGGACAGCAGGAGCGACTGAGAGCGACCGCGTGCTGGCTAGGGGTGGTCACCAGGCGAGGTGGGCAGCCTGCGGCCCAGGCCCCATCCCGCACCCAGAGCTCCGAGGCGGCCCCAGGACGGCCGTGTGGTGAGAGGGTTGCTATGGTGATGAGGTTGGAAGCCTACCCTGAGAAGCCCGAGGGAGTCTCTGCCTGTCAATCACACACACCCCAACACCCCGGACGCCATGTCTGGGGCAGGTGCAACCCCATCCCACTTCACACACCTGCTGGACACGGGGACCCTCAGGCACAGAGCCAGGATGAGCAGCTCAAGATCTCAGGCAGCTGCGGGAATACTTCCCAGAAGCCTCCAGGCCTCCCGCGACCCCCAAGCTGTGGAGCAGGATCTGGGGGGCGGCATCCCAGAGGCCCGACACCCTGGCATCCCGGCCTGACTCCAGCTCCCTCCGACACGGGGCGCAGGCTCGCATGTTGGCCTGTGGCCTGTCATCAAGCAGAGAAAGGCACGCCCGCCCACCCACCTTCGGCCCAGGCAGCGCAGCTCCCAGCAGCGCTTTCACGAGCCTGGGGCAGTGGGGGGCCGCCAGATGGGCTCTGATAGCCCAGCAGGCAGGCGGGGGGAGAAGGAATGGGCCACGGCGGCGGCGCAGGCAAGCACGTCTGGCCTGCCAACACCTCGTGCCCCACCATTCAATCCGGGGTTTCTACGAGGAGTCCCGGAAGGCAGCCTCTGAGAGGAAAGCAGGGTCACCAGGTCACCCCGCCCTTGGTCAAATTTAGACTTAGCTTTAAAAACACCCGATCCGCATTTTAAACACTCTCACTGACCTGGTCTCCCCAACCACTCGGGTGACCGCTCGTGGGGAGGGGGCTGGGGCACGTGAGCCAGGGCCCCTCCTGGCACCTCCCGGAGACCGGGCCCCCAGATCCCGGGGCTGCTCTCCCTGGAGGCAGGGCTGCTGGGTGCCGGCTGCAGGCAGGCCTGGGCCTGCGTCTCCTCCTCTGCCCCACGGCCCAGGCGCCCCGACTGTGGAGCTTCCAGAGCTGCACGTGGGGAGCAGGGCTGAAGTGGGTGCCAGGCTCAGGGGGCCCAGCGGGTGCCGCAGGAGATGGATGCCAAAGTGTGGGGGCCGCCCTGCCTGGCCCAGCCCGGCCCGGAGCCCAGGACCCTGCTCGGGCGCCTCAGCAGGATCTGCGCCCGAGACAGCCAGCCAGACACAGGCCCTGCCCGCAGGCTGGTGGGAAGCAGGAAAACCAAGGTTCCCCCAGCCCGGCTCGGGCAGGGAGCCTGCATGGCCTGCCCACGTAATCTGCAGCGTGGGGTAATAATAGAATCTGCTTAGCGGGCAGCAGGCAGCTTGCTCAGAAGGACAGAGAGACAGGAGAGAGGCAGAGAGCCGCCTGCCCCGGGCAGCGCACGTCCTCCCAACCCCCAGCGTCAGGCCCGAGCTCCGCAAACTGCCTCCAGGAGCCCAACGGCATGGAGCGGGATGGAGCGTCACCTCCGTAGGTCTTTCCCTCGTGGGGCTGGAAGCCGGGGCTGGGAGGCTCACCCTGCCCTCCAGATGGCGCAAATGGGCACGAGTTTCCAAAACGAGCTCTGCCCCAAATAGATGAGGAGCGCCCCCGCCGCCCCGCCACCACCGCTGTGTTGCTACGGCCAATGCAGACTCTCAGGCCTGCTGCTCCCACCCCTGGGACCACTGCCCTGACCTCCTGATCCGAGCCCCAAGCCAGGCCGCGCGGCCTGTCCCACACCCCACACCCCTCTTCCCACCCCCCGGGGAACACTGCCACCCACGGACCGACCAGAGCCGGCAGGGCATGCACTACATACACATGCCCCTTTTCACCTCAACACCCACTGGGCACACGCCTGCTCTACGAAGACCAGGAGGCTACCTGTCCTGAGGCCACACACGCCGGGGCCTGGCGTCATCGTGCCTGTGCCAGTCCCCAGGCTCTGGCCCTGCTGAGCCCGCTGACAGGACTGGCCGCCACCTGCTCTGTACCTGCCCAGAGTTGACAGCCCCACCTTGCACGCCTTACCTGTTTCTGGGGGCTGCTGGCCCCTGCAGGGTACAGGCCACTTGGCATCCAAGAAAGGAGTGCTCCCACGGGGTGGCACTGGCCTGCAGCCCCCCAGGTATGGCAGGACTTGCCCAGTGAACCCCCAGGGCCCAGCAAGGAACCAGAGACCCCACGAGACAGTGCCTGGAGAGACAGCCCACAGCTACCGGCCACTCTCAGGGGACTGGCTGCCCACCGGACTCCTGCAGAGCTCGCTGAAGGGCCGGCCACACGGTCGCTGAGGATCTCAGCACAGCGCTGCTGCAGTCCTGTGCAAGACAGACGGACTCCTACGGGGTCCCTTCCTCCCCCAGGCTTGGGGAGAGTGGTCCTGCAGAGGGCATGGGAGGGCATGGGAGGGCACGGGAGGGCACGGGAGGGCACGGGAGGGCATGGGAGGGCATGGGAGGGCATGGGAGGGCATGGGGTGGCATGGGAGGGCATGGGAGGGCATGGGGTGGCATGGGAGGGCATGGGGTGGCATGGGAGGGCACGGGAGGGCATGGGAGGGCATGGGAGGGCATGGGATGGCAGCAGAGCCCCACACCCAGCCTGGACTGGCGTGGACAGGCCTGGGCCAGCTTCCCCCAGGCCCGGGCTGCCCCTTGGTCCCTGCCCAGGTAAGGACTGTCCCCAGACAGCTTCCCAGATGTGCCCCAAGTGGCCACCTCCCTGAGGAGCAATGACCAAGCCCAAGTCAGCACAGAACCCTGTGTGAGCCACTTGGGCGCAGTGGGACTGTCACCCAGAGGCCACCTGACTGGGGTGACTTGGGATGCTGCAGCCCCTGGATGGAGGGCCAGGGTCTGAGCCTTTGAGCTCAGGGGCCCAGGCCCCTCAGTCCCTGCCAGGCCCAGCGCATCTCTGGAGAGCCACAGCACTGACCGGCTCAGGCTGGTTCCCCCAGGCCCTCGCCCGGACGTGGCCCAATTCCCCTGGTGGTCATCTGCCCCAGCCCGGCTCCCAGTGGGGGCATCACCAGCATTGCCCTGATGGAAGCTGGTCCCCACAGTGACCTGTGAACCAGAGATGGCATGGGCTGGGTGGGGAGCGGACACCTCTCTGGTCTCTGGGTGTGGGACAACCACTACTGACCCTCAAGTGAGACAACTGGACTTTGTGTCCCACTCCCACAGTCACCAGGGCAGGGCATGGACGCCTGGAGGAGGGTGTGCACTGCAGAGGGTGGCATGACACGGGGCCCTGAGGGCAGAGGTTCCCAAAGGAGAGCACGGGTCTGAGCACCCAGCAGGCAAGGAACCAGGAGGGGGCCTGTCCCTGCGTCTGGTGGGGTGTCGCCAGGGCAGCAGCAAAGCCAGATGGAACTGCCCTGCAGCCCCTGCCAGGGCCTGGCGTGCGCCCCCTGCACCCAGGCCATTTGCCCATGTCCGTGTGCAGACGTCCTCCATTGCCCCATGGCATCTGCTGGAGAACGGCCCGTCTGTGCCACTTTATGATTAGTTATAAATCCTTTGGGATTTGGGGTTTAGTCGGCAAGCCTCCAATCCGAGAGGAGCCCTCTGCCTCTGAGATAAGCAGCACCCACCCTCGCAGTCGGCCCAGCACCCCTCCCCCACCCCCATGGCCTGGATCCGTCCCAACATTTCCTGTCCCCAGTGGGAGACCCCCACCCCAGCACTAGCCCAGGGTGGAAGCTTGGGGCAGGAGGGCTGGGCAGAGATGGGGACCAGGGGCCTGGCTCCCTCCAGGCCCCAGACCCAGCGAGGGGCTGCAGGCTCCGACCCCCAGGCCTCAGAGGCCCTCCCTGTGTGGGCAGGGAGCTCCCCGGGAGGCTCGAGGTGGGGACAGCAGGAGGGTAACAGCCAGCGCCCTCACGCCCACCCCATGTCCAGGCGCAGGCAGCAGGCCTCTGACCCAGAGCCTGGCCCCCAGCTGGTCTCCCCGTCGCCACCCCAAGGCCCTCCACAGACATCAGAGTGTCCGGCAGAGGGCCGGCACTGCATCCGCCCTCAGGCCACAAGACCCCCAAACAAGGGGACCCAGGAGTGAACCAGGGAACCCAACCCCACAGTGTGCTTGCCCCTCCCCGGGAGCCCCCACGGTGCAGAGTAAGGCCTGGTGGTCAAGGCCCCCCCGGTTGCTCTGTGGCCCATGGCAGCGGCACTCGGTGACACTCGCTGTCAGCTCCGTGGGGTCCTGGCCCTCCCTTCCCACCAGCTCCTGCCCGAGGCAGGGACTGGGGGCCGGCGTCTCCCCTGGAAGCACACCAGCGGGAGCTGGGGTCTCGGGTCACCACTGAGCACTGTCAGCACCCAGGTAGCTGCCGCCTCCTGCCCCTCGTCAGCACAGGACAGAGCCCCGTGGCGGAGACGGATGTGGGACTCGCCAAGATGCCAGCCTTTCCCCACAGGCCTGCACAGCGGCTGAGGTTCCAGGCCACACAGGAGCTGGAGCCGGAGGCTTCAGCACAGCCGTGCTGGACAGCTCCCCGCCCACAGGCAGCGGCCTGCAGGGGGTGCTGGGGCGCCCAGGAGGGCCCTCCCATCCTGAAGGCCTCAGGTCCCGCTGCCCCAGCTTCATCCCCACATGCCCCCCAGGAGGCTCGCCATCTGAGGGCCCCCCACTGCTCTCTGGAGTGCAGGGAGGGAGGGCAGGGGGCGGCGGGCTGCCGGCGTGGATTGCGAGGGGCTGTGGTGCAGAGAGCAGGGCTCCCAGGCTGCTGGCCCGTTCCTGCTCCTGACAGCCCCCCGGGAGTCAAGCCACGCTCCAGGGTCACCGCTCCAGGTAGCCGGCCCTGGGGTGCGGGGCTCCTGGCAGCTCCCCGGTGCAGAGGTGGCTAGCACAGTCCTGGCGTGGAATGCATGGAATGCGGGCCCTGCTGGGGGAGGCACCTGCACCCCCAGCCTGTGCACCACCAGGAGGAAAGGGGTGGCGCTGCCTCCCCAGCAGCCCCAGCGCCAGGCAGACACTGGAGGGGTGGCCGAGCATTAGCTGCTCCCACATGAGGTCATGTGTTGAAGCCACAGGCCAAGTATGGTGACAGGGGCTGCATCCGTCCGTGAGGACAGAACTGGGGCGTGGGCCGGGGGAGGGCGGGCTGCGCCTGCCACCTGAGCTCTGACCACCTCACACACTGTCTGTCCCCCGCCCTTCGGCAGGCCCCAGGCCCACACTGAGCACGCAAACTGGCACTTGGCGAAAGAGCACCATGCCCAAGAGGCTGTGCTGGAGCCGAGGACCAGCGAGACATAAGGGAGAGCAAGCGTCCGGCAGAAGCCTGTCCAAGTGCCCCAGGGGTCAGAGGTCAGGAACAAGGGGTGGACAGGGCACAACCACCCACGATTTTCTCCAAGTGGTATCCCGCCAGCATTGGCGTCCCCAGGGACTCCGAATGCAGAGCCTCAGGCCCAGCCTACCTGTGAGGGGCACGCAGGCCTCGGGTGACGCCAGGGCAGGACCCTGGGAGCAGCCCCAGCCTGGCAGGCCCAGGCCCAGGCCTCACCGGCCTCGAGGTGCTGCCGGCAGAGGGACTGGCCACCTAAGACCCAGGATCCGGGAAACGGCCAATTAAAGCCTATCTGCCATCCGGGTTTCTGCGAGTTTTGGGAATCGTGTTAATTTCTCAGGGTGATGATGGTAATGTGCTTTTAAAAACCGTCTCTATCTTTAGACACACACACCAAAATATTTATGCTAAACATGCCTGGGATTTGCCTCCAAATAATGGGGGTGGGGGGAGGGTGAAGTGAAATTGGCTACATGTCCCTGGGGAGGAAAACGACGCTGTGCCTAGGACGGCCGCTACCGCTGTCCCAGAAACCAACTCCAGGTCCCTGCCCCGGGCGGCCCCCAGGACAAAGGAAGCTGTGCCCAGGCGGCAGCGGGCTGGGCAGCAACAGCCCGGCAGGAACCTAGGCAGAGCAGGGCTACACCCCAGGGCACTGTGGCGCCGTGTGGCAGAGGGGACGGACCGGAGGAGCCCCTCACATGCCCAGCACCTGCAGGGCGGGGCAAGGACCAGGCTGCGGCCCGGGGACCATGAGCCCCACCCTTCGGCCAGCGCAGCTGCCCTGCCCCCCGCTTTGCCCAAGCCCCCCGCCCTCCCCGCTCACTGCCCCGCTAACAAGAGCTCCAGGAAACCCCGCCACAGCGGGGGGAGCACACACGCCACAGCGGGGGGAGCACACACGCCACAGCGGGGGGAGCACACACGCCACAGCGGGGGGAGCACACACGCCACAGCGGGGGGAGCACACACGCCACAGCGGGGTGAGCACACACGCCACAGCGGGGGGAGCACACACGCCACAGCGGGGGGAGCACACACGCCACAGCGGGGGGAGCACACACGCCACAGCGGGGGGAGCACACACGCCACAGCGGGGGGAGCACACACGCCACAGCGGGGGGAGCACACACGCCACAGCGGGGGGAGCACACACGCCACAGCGGGGGGAGCACACACGCCACAGCGGGGTGAGCACACACGCCACAGCGGGGGGAGCACACACGCCACAGCGGGGGGAGCACACACGCCACAGCGGGGGGAGCACACACGCCACAGCGGGGGGAGCACACACGCCACGCCCCGCTCGTCTGCCCTGGTTTGTCCCCTTGGCACCCAGCCCAGGTGGGGGCCACCGCAGGCACCTCGGCCAGCACAAGGCCTGAGGGTGACCACAACAGCCGTGTCAGGCCCCCTGCTCAGCCCCAGACAAGCACGTTCCTTCACGGAACCACTGCTCACCATCCATCACGCCTGAGCCGGAACAGGGAAACTGAGTCATGGAGACATGTGACCATCTGTCAGCAGTCTGGCCTGCTCGCCAAACACCGGTGGGGCCTGCCTTGGGCTCTGCACACAGGTTGACCCAGAGACCCCGGGTCACAGTGACACTGCTGGGGGTGTCAGGCGGTCTGGAATGGGATGGCCTGCCCAGGCCCCTCCTGACTCCATGGGGCTGCACACAGCTGGGTCCCACGGACTCTGAGTTCCTCACACACCCTGAAGAGGAGGGAAGGCTGGAAAACACCCGGTGAGGCCCTCACCACAGGCCTCGGGGCCACACTCGCTCCCTGGGACTCCCCAAATTACCATGGGCACCCATCAGGTGCAAGCCCCTTACTCTTCAGGGAGGAAATTTGCCCAGCGAGACCGCCCAGGCCCTTGGCCGCACACGCGGCGCGAGTCTGAGGGAGGTGGCCAGCAGAGCCCTAAACCAGGGAAGGGCTTCAGGCAGCCTCTCCAGTTTGGGGCAGTGTCACCATCCAAGAAATGTGCCCGATCTGCTGCTGGACCCTATGTCTCAGACAGAATGAGGTACCCAGCCCCAGGCTGCCACCCCACCCACCCAGCGGCCACCTCTGACCAGCACCTTTGCTGTCTCAGCTCAGCCCATGGGAGAGGCCACTGCCCAGGGGCACAGTCAGGGTGCAGGTAGGCCCCGAACCAGGCCAGCCTGCCCGCATCCCCAGCGTCGCCTACTCTGCCTGCTCTGCCAGGCCCAGGTCCAAGCCGAGGCTGGCCAGGAGAGGGACCCAACGGGCTCCCAGGCGGCCGCCCCCAGCACTGCCTCCCCAACCGCTCCCATCTGGGCCCTCGGCCCAAGCCAGCGGCTGCCCAGCAGCTCTGGAGTCAACCCGGGATGCCAGCCAAACCATCCTCACAGATGCCACATTCCTGGCCGGGCAGCCTGTGCTGCCCCCGCAAACCACCCACAACACTGGGCCATAGCGGCAGCCTGACGTGTCCCCAGGCCCCGGCTGCGTCACTCCGGCCATGCAGGCAGCTATTTGGGCTGCCCCGCCCCCGCCCTGGGGTCAGGAGGGCCAGCCTTGCCCTCCAGGACCCTCTGGGCACCGGTGGTGCTGGTGTGCTGGGTGCCATGGTCACATGTGGGCCGCGAGCCCCTGCACCTCATCCCTCCCTCATCCCATCCCAGAACCACCAGGCCCCGGAAGCTTCCATTCCCCCTCGGCCAGGCCCACAGGCGGGGCCCCCAGAAGGTCCAGGCGGGGGCCGCCAGCCCTGGACCACTGCGCAGGCAAGGGCGTGGCAGCCACCCTCTGTTCTCACAGGCCGGCACCCCCAGCCAGGGTGCATGACCCCAGGACGTGTGCTGGTGCTCTATACACATCGACCCACGAGACCCTCAAAAACCTGCCGAAGGTGCTGCCGCCCGCACACAGGAAGGAAACCGAGGCCCAGCCTCCAAGGACAGAACGAACAAGCAGGAGGAAAACCAGCTGGAAACACAAGGGCCTTTCTCTTCAGCGGCTCTGCAGGGGGGCTCCCAGCTGCCGGCCAGGGACACTGGCCCCTCAGAGGCTGCAGAACAAGGCCTGGGCGGCCACTCAGGGCCCATCCCACACAATCCCGCTTTGTCCCTGCAGCCTCTACCCAGCCCAGCCTCCATCTTGTCCGGAGTCCGAGGCAGCTGGCCCAGGGCAGCCCTGCTCAGCCAGCAGGCACCCCTGGGGCAAGGGCTCGGGCAGCTCAGCCACCCCTGGCCAGGGCCCTGGGCTTTGGGCCAGGCTCATGACGGCCCACCCTGGACACGCCAGCCACCCCACAGGTGACAGTGTGGCCACCTGGGCTTGGAACCAGGGAAGGTTCATCGTCACTGCCCGCAGGAGACCCCAGCTTACCCCACCTGCAAGAGGCCTTCCTACAAAGCCAGGCAGCACAGGGCACCGTCCACCCAGCGGCGCAAGGGGTCCCTCCCCTCCCCCCGAGACCCCAAGTGGGCCCGACACTGTCCCCAGCCACCAGAGCCTTACAGCAGCTGCAGGACACCCCTCCTCTACACAGGAGAGGCCTGAGGCGTAAAGCCCTGGGCTACGGAGCGCCAGGACCCCTGCTGCAGTCCTGGACTGTGCCTCCAGGACCAGTGGCGCAGACCCGCGCTGTAGGCCCCAAGGTGGCCACCAGGGCCCTGGGCTCTGGCCGAGTGGCTGGAGAGGCAAACCCATGTGGGCGGCACACGAGGCCACGGGCGGGCAGCAGGGGCCTCTCCCGGCACAGTGCCCCACTACACACACTCCCTGTGTGGCGACAGGCCCCGGAGTGTGCGGCGTACCCCCCTCCAGGGAGCTCCAGACTGTGGGAACACTGTCCACCTCCCGGGCTGGACAGCACCAGGCACGGCTGTACAGGTGGACACTGTGGTCACTGCCCCCTCTCTGGGCTGCCACCCAGTGAGACACGGAGTTAGAGCAGCCTGGCCTTCCCAGGTCCCCAAAGAAGCCGGTTCTGCGTCCAGTGGCCTCAAAGGCACAGATGCTCTACAAACTGGAGCCCCAGGCACCGCAGGGAGTCCTACCTGCTCCTTGGGAGCGTCAGCCCTGGACCCTCCAACAGTCCCACACACGGAGCAGGAGGTGCCAGGAGGCCTGTTTGTCTTCTCCAGGCGCAGCAGGGGCCACCCACATGCAGGCAGGGAGCGTGTGGACACTGCTGCTCCCCGCCCCCAGAGGTGACCCCACAGATCAACACTGAGGGCGAAAAACAGAAGAAATCGCCAGAGAAAGGTGCACGGGGCCGGGGGGAGGGTGGCCCGTGCTCGGGCAGGGCCAGTGCTGGTCAGACACTGCTGTGGGCAGCGGCGGACTGCGTCCCGCGTGGGGCCCAGCCCACACACGCTCCAGTAATCCTTGAGGGTGGGTGTGGGTGGGGTACAGGGAGCCACCCGTGAAGCCCCAGCCGGCACAGGCCCCCCACACCCAGCGAAGCCCATCAGCCACCAGTGAAGACGGGGTACACCTGCCACCCCAGGCAGCCCGGGGAGGGGGTGGGATCTGGAGCCCCTCGGAGCCTGGGGCTGTGGCCAGTGCTGGCCACACTCCACCTGGACAGTGACAGGCAAGTCCGGCCCTGCCTCTGCATGTGCAGCCTGGGGCGCCTGCTCCTGTGGGTTCCAGGGACAACTGTGCACCCTGGGCGCAGGGCAGGGCAGGGGCCCAGCCGCAGGGGATTGGAGGGGGCCCCCCAGGCCTAGCCCATGCATTTCTGGCATCAGCTGGGGACCTTGGGGGTGGGAGGAGCAAGCCTCATGCTTCCTGTGAAACCCACATCGCAGGCAGACAAGCCCCCATCAGAGCCACGCCTGGGCACACCGGGTCCGCAAAGAGCGTTCCTGGACCCTGCAGAGCCTGTCACCACTACCAGTGGGCAAGGGACACTCTGGGACCTACCCCAGGACCCTGCCGTCCCTGCCTGCAGGAAACTGCCCCTCCAAGGGGTGGGTCCCACCACCCAGGGAGAGGGCAGAGGGGCTTCCTGGGGGAGGGTCTGTGCTGCGGGGAGGAGGGCTGGAGTGTTGCCTGTCTGTTCAAAGCCACTAGCGGGGTGCTCAGTGGTACTGTACGGGCGTTTCCCACCACTGCATAGGGTTGGGGAGACAGTGGGGTCCCCACGAGCCCCTTCCCCTCACACCCTGCTAAACAATCTGCTCCCGGCACTTCTCCACCAGCCCGTGCACTGCGCACACTGCTTTCCTCTCATCCCCAAGGAGCTGCTGCCCTTGACCACAGGGCTGCATCTGAGCCGCTGTCCTCGCTGGGAAGTGGGTTACGCTGAGGCGGGCCTGCCGCACACAGCAAGGCCGCCGGGGCGGCCCGCCCGGGGCAGTGAGCGTCAGACGCCACGGGCAGTCCCCACGGGCCGGTGCTCGCCGACCACTCACACCGACCACTCACCGTGCTCTGGCCACCTTTGCCCACACCCCGCACAGGGAGGCTGGCTCCTTCTGGCCTCAGCCCGTCCTGGCAGCCCGGGCCCCCAACCCCAGATCCCTCTCCATCCACTGCTGCCTCTGGCTCTGCCTCCCCACCCAGGTCCAGGCCTTGGTCCCCCGGGTCTGCTGAACTCTACCCCTAGCTCTCCTGTGCCTCCCTCGCTCACTTGTCCCATCTTCACAGGCTCCTGCAACCCCAGCTGAAGAACACCTTCCCAGTTGAGGGGGCGGTCAGACAGAGTCTTGGCAGTGGACCCCTCCGCACACAGTGACACCTGCCCCCCAGCCTGGAAGCCCCATCTCTCCGCAAGAAACCATGGTGCAGTGGGGGGTGGGGGGCCCAGGGGCTGCCTGCAGAGGCCACACCAGGCCATCCAGGACAGTGTGCAGGGGACGTGCAAGAGAAGGGAGATGGGCACATCTGAGGGGATGGCCCAAGCCCATGAGTGACAGAACCCGCTCGCGGAGCCATCCCTGCACAAGCAAGGCCGCACCACCCGCTGCCGGAAAGATGCAACAGAAAGTAAGACTGGGCCCTGCAGGCCACTGGCCATCAGAGGGGTGTCCAGCGGGCAGAGGTGGCGGCCCTGCCCACACCTTCACTCCACACCTGCAGCGTCTCCCCCTTCATCTGATGCCCCAAAGGAGGTCTTTTGGGGCAGAGCAGTGGGCCCACCTTCCAACAGGCCTTGGCTTGGGACAGACAGGCTGGAACGGCCGGCCAACGCTCCCACACGGCTCAGTGCCACCTGGATAGCTCCCTTGTGGTCACAGCTTCTGCTTTGCAGAATACCAGGAAGGACCAAGGTGACTGTCGCCCATGAGACAGAGGAGCGGACTGGACCTAAGAGGCCAACGTGCGGCCTCCAGCCTGGCCCTCAGTGCTGCAGGCGGGCCTCTGGGGCGTCCGGCCCCCGGAAGTCGGCGCCTCAGCTGCACTCAGGTGTCCTGGCAGGGAGCCCCCAGATATGGCCAGACGTTTAGCTCTGGAAGGAAAGGACAGGCCTGGGAAATCGCAACCCTCTTGGCATTTTGTGCCGAAGTCCAGCCAGCAAGCCAAGTGGCCAGGCCAGGCACACACACACGCGCAGGCCCCATGTCCACCCAACTCCCAATGACCCTTCAACAGAAGACACGAGGGGATGGGCGCCAACAAGACGGCTCGCTCCCCAGCCGTCCTGGGAAGCAGGTGCTCCAACCAGCAAGGGGCCAGAGGGGACACAGCATGAACAGACCCCCCCATTCCCTGGGGGTGGCCGGTCAGCTGGACCAGTGCGGCTCCATGCAAGCAGAGAGGCCTGAGGACAGGCTGCTGGCTCCGTGCACCACTGGACTGTTTTCTAAGCAGCACATGGCAGTGTGCTGTTGACACACACACACACACACACACAGCACATCCCTTTGTATTCATTACTGTTAATTACAGGGGAACCTCCTGTAATTAACTGTACGACAGTGTAACTCAATGAAGAGTACGGAGACCAGGCTTACCCACGGAGGCCGACGCAACGCGCTGCATAAATTCATCCCTGTCATCACTTACACCCGATGTTTCCTTATAATAACATTTTATTGGTACAATAATTAGATTATTTCACTGCCTCCCACATTCTGCTGCCCCAGGCCCCTCCTCCAGGAGGCTCTCACCAACTACACTTGTTCTTCCCAGGAAACATACCTGCTTTGAACTCAGTGGAGCCCTGACTCTGCCACCTCTTGCTGCTTGAACCCAGGCTACACCACCTCCACTCCCAGCAGTGCTGCCCGGCTGCAAGGGGCCCCTCGGTGCTTCAGCAGTTGGCGCAGGGGGCTGTCTTCCCCGGGTGGGCAAAGGGGAGGTCGGCCCCCCCAGCCCAGGCACCTTCATGCTCTCTGCTTAGTTACATCACAGCCACAGCATCTGTGCCCCACTCCCACCCCCCCACCCCCGCCGAGACCCAGGGCCTGGCCCACTTTCCTCTCAAACAGCACCTTCCCGGTCTGCCTCCACGCCACCCTGGAGGGCTTGGGGAGGGCTTGCAGCACCCGCTAGAGCGGCTGCCTCCTGGGCCCCCACCCTGCCCTGGCGGGGTGGGCTCGGTGTGCTGCACCCTCTTCCCTTCCTCTGTGCCTCTGCCTGTTTTAGCTCTAAGGGACCTCCCAGGGAGGCAGGGAGACCAGCGCAAATAGGACCTCTGGGCCTCAGGAGAGGCCCATCCTGGGAGAAGAAAGAAAATGGCTGAGCCTAGCTTCCCACAAAGCGACTGTGAACACGGCCGAGTGAGGAGACTGGCCGCCTGGCTGGGACCTAAGCTGGTCACTGGAAGAGCCAGGAAGCCCCCTCCTCCGTCTCCTAGGCCGAGGGTCTGCTCCGCCGCGGTCTGGGAGGACCCACGGCCGGATCCGAGCTGCAGCCGAGCACCATCCATCCTCCCTCTCCTCCCCTGGGGAAGTGCAGTGTCGCAGACATCCCCAGCGAGGCCGGGAGCAGAGCGAGGCGCTGTCCAGCCCTCTGAGTGGCCGGGGCCCTCTCCTCCACCCACCGGGCAGGAAGGCCCGGGCTGGCCTAGGGGGTCCCGTTGGCCCACACACATCACCTGGCGGCCTCCCTGCCCCGGTGGCCGCCCGGAGGTGGGGGTCGCGGCCGGGGGCGAGCGGCCCTGGGCGCAGCTGCTCGGGCGGCACGCCTATTAGCGCGGCCGCGGCAGACGGCAGATGGGCGCCCGCTCGGCCCCCTCCTCCCGCGGCACAATGGGCCGGGCCGCCGCAGCGCACAATGAGGCCAGGGCCGCGCACCTGCAGCCGGAGCTGAGGGGCGCTGGCCCGGCCCGGGGCCCCCTCCGCGTCGCGTGTCCTTGGGACGCGCCCGGCCGCCCGCAGACGCGTGGCCTGCGGGACTCCGCGGCGGGACCCGGCGCCCGGCCGCCCATTGTTCGCCGCCACGGGCGGGAGCCGGGCTGGGCCTGCGGCGCCGCGCGCGGAGCGGCCTCCTTGCGGGGCCCCGGCTCGGCGCGCCGTCAGCAGGGCCTCCCCGACGCCCCCGGCCTCCCCGGCCTCCCCTGCGCCCCGGTCCCCCGGCCCTCCCCGGCCCTCCCCGGCCCTCCCCGGCGCCCCCGGCCTCCCCGGCCCCCCGGCGCCCCGGCGCCCCTGCGCCCCGGCCTCCCCGGTCTCCCCGGCCCTCCCCGGCCCCCCGGCGCCCCTGCGCCCCGGCCTCCCCGGCCCTCCCCGGCCTCCCCGGCGCCCCTGCGCCCCTGCGCCCCTGCTCCCCTGCGCCCCGGTCCCCCGGCCCTCCCCGGCCTCCCCGGCGCCCCCGGACCGCCTCGCCTGGCCCACTGGGCCCGGGCCCCCGCCCGCCGGCCGGCGCGCACGCACCTGTCTGCCCCTTGCCCAGCGTCTTCTCCAGCCGGTAGGGCCCCACATACTGCGCGTGCTGCGCCCCGCCGCCGTCCTTCCCCGTCGATGTCATCGCTCCCGGGCCCGGCGCCGGCGAGCTGGGCGCCCCGGGCGGGCGGGCGGCGGCGGCAGGGAGGAGCCGCGCCGCTCCGCGCCCGTCAGTCCGCCCGTCGGTCCGCTGGGTCGGGTCGGCGGCCCCGCTCCGCGCCCCGCGCCGCCTCGCGCCGCCGCCCCCCGCACCCCGCTCCGCCGCGGCGCTGCCTCCGCCTCTGCCAGAGGACCGCGCGGGCGGGGGCACCAGGCTTCCGCCGCCGCCGCCGCCGCCGCCGCCGCCGAGGCCCGCGCCCCGCGCCCCGCGCCCCGCGCTCCCCGCGCTCCCCGCGCACGCCCGTCAGGCGGTCCGCGGCCGCGCAGCCGAGCCGAGCCGAGCGGCGCCGAGCCGAGCCGAGCTCTAACGAGCGCAGCCCGCTGCAGAGGCGGCGGCTGCAAGTGGCGCCTGCACCCGCCAATCAGCAGACCTGGCCAATCAGCGGCTCCCGCGCCCGCCGCCCCGCCCCGCCCCGCCCCCAGCCCGGCGGCTGCGAGCGTCCAATCCCCGGCGAGGCCGGGGCGGGGCGGGGCCTCGCGGTCTCCGGCCCGCCGCCCGCGCCCGCAGCATCCCCGGACGGAGCCGGCGGCGGGGCGGGGCGGGGCGCGCGGGTTCCGCCCGGCCCGCGGCTCGCCGCGCTGGGCCCGCTGGCTGCCGTCGCCGGAGTCGGGCGGACTTTCTCGCACCCCCTCGCCCGGGACGGCGGCTCTGCGGGAGCGTGTGACCGAACCGCGACCTTGCGCCGCCCGAGGCCCTGCCTGGATGCTGCCCTCCTCCGCCCCGTTTCCCGGGTATACACAGGGACCAGCCGAGCGACGTCAAGGAACTCACCTGAGGTCCCCCAGCGGCAGTGAGGGGGCGGCCCCCGGGCCTTGGTGTGGACCCTGCTCCTGTCGGATTGTGTCCGGAGAGGCGGCCGCAGAGGCAGCAGACCTGTGTCTAGCAGAAAAACACTAGAAACAGCTAGTGCTTTAGAGGGTGCTGGCAGAGGAGAGGTGAGGGCTGGGATCAGGGAGCCCAGAACCCTGCTGACGTGGGGGGCCCGCGCAGAGTTTGAGCCACTGGGTTCCTGGACAGGTCCTGCATGGCAAACCTCACCTGCGCGTTTTCTGGGCATGCTCGCGCCAGCATCCCTCACCCCCTTCAGGGTAACCCCCTGCCCCAGCCCACCTTGTGTGAACTCAAGAAACTCCCAGATCTTTCCAGCACCCCACCTGTGAGGACCTGTTTGTATCTTTCTCCCCTGTCTTAGTTCATGAAGGGGAGACAGCCCTCAAAACAACTGCTTCACTGGGCTGTGCTAAGTGCTGAGGCCTCAAAAGTGGTGCAAACGCCAGTCAGGGCCCTGCACGTGGGGACCTCACAGCGTTACAATGCAAATAGACGTTCAGCTCCAGGCTGCGGGGTAGCGTGTAGCTGGATTTAAGGAGCAATTGAGACCTGGGGCTACAGAAATTATCTGCTGGAGGCAGACCTGGAATCATCTGGTCAAGGGTGCCCAAGAGGTGCGGGGGGGGGCATCCCCAGGCAGGGATGGGTGCTGGGCCCAGGTGCCTGCAGGACAGGCACCTGCCAGGGATATGTCTCGTGGCCTCCATGTCTCCCTCTGCTGGACCAGTGCCCACCTCGGTCACCTGGAACTCCCCAGCCCACAGTACTTGTCATCTCTTGTGCCCCCCGCAGCATTTGACTTCATTGACCATTTTCATCTGGACACCCCTAGGCTAAACCTCTTGCTTTCAAGACTCCTACTTCCCCGCTGCCACCCCAGCTCTGGGTTCCTGGGGTCTTTTCTTCCCTTTCCAGCCACTTCTCAGTCTTCTCTGTGTCCTTCCAGGCTGTACCCATTGATATTTCTCAGGACTCCACGGGGGACCCCTCAACTTGCCTCTCCACTATCCTCCAGGCGACGGCATCCACTGTCATCCCATTTCCGAATTCCCATTGCCAGCCTGCCCTCACACCAGGGCTGGGGAGCCACCTCCCTCCTTCAGCTTTCCTTGTGTCTGTGGCACAAATTCTCAAACTCAACAAGTTCACAGTAGAATGCTTCATCTCCTTATCTTTGTGGGGGCCAAGAGCATGACTCCTCATGGGCAGGCTTCCATCAGCTCTGTCCAGGGCCGGCCGTGGTGCAGAGAAAGTCCAGGTAGGAGGCCTGTCTGGCAGATTACACCAAACACTTAAAGAAGTAACACCAGCGCTACACAAGGGTTTCAGAGCACAGAGGAGGAGGGAACCCTTCCTGACTCTACATGAGACCATCGTAACCCTGGCACCAAATGCAGATAAGGACATGACAAGAAAAGAAAATTAAAGTCCAATACACCTCACAAGCCCAGACACAAAAGTCCTCAGCAGAATATTAGCAATTTGATTCCCGCAATACATAAAGAGGACAATACATATGGCCAAACAGGGCTTACTCCAGGGATGTGAAGTTAAACATTTCAGAATCGGTTGACATAATTCACCACATTAGCAAAGCTAAAACAGAAAAACCGCATGATCATTTCTATAGATACACAAAGAAAAAGCATTCGACAAAATCCAACACCCATTCATGAATAAAAAGAAAACAAAACCTCAGTAAACTAGGACTAGAAGGGAGCTCCTTCAACCTGATAAAAGTGATCTACAAAAACCCACAGTGACATCATAGTTGGTGGTGAAAGACTGATAGGAATGAGGCAAAACCAGCCCCTATCAGCACTTGATTTCGACATCATCCTAGAGGACCTAGCAATGCGATAAGGCAAGGAAACAAAAGCTATACTTTATACTTTTATGTCATTGGAAAGGAAAGACTAAAACGATCTTGATTTGCAGATGACGTAACTGTCGGTAGAAAATCCTAAACAATAAAATGCTACTAGAGGGCCGGCCGACTGGCATGGTGGTTAAGCGCTGGCTTGGGAAGCCAGCGACCCTGGTTCGGTTCCACATATGAGGGCCAGTGACACTGCCCTCAAAAAAAAAAAAATGCTACTAGAACTAATAAGTGAGCTTAGCAAAGTCACAGGATGCAAAGCCAAAGTACATAAATTCTATTTCTGTGTCCTAACAATGGATAATTGGAAATTGAAATCATAAAAACAAATCCCATTCACAAATAGATTCAAAAACCATGAAATACTTAGAAGTAAATTTAACAAAATATGTGTGAAACCTGCACACAGAAAACTATAAAATACCACTGGAGACTTTAAAAGACCTACATGAATGGAGAGTCATACCAAGTTCATGGATTCCAAGTCTCCATATTATTTAGGATACCGAATTGTCCCAAATTGATCTATAGATTCAATGCAATTTCAAGCAAGACCACAACCAGAGATCAACATGCTTACTTTAAAATTTAAAAAGAGGGCCGGCCAAGTGGCGCATTGGTTAAGCGCTGGTTTTGGGATGCCAGCGGCCCCGGTTCGGATCCCACATGAGGGCCAGTGACACTGCCCTCTACAGCTAACAACAGCTCCACCTGGAGCTGGGCTGTGCGAGCCCCGGTGATGGTGTGGGCTGCAGCCCCTGCTGCAGTGGGCTGCCATAGGCTACAGAGAGTGGCCCGCAGCCAGCGTGAGCGGCTGGCAGCCAAGCGTGAGCTGTCAATAGCCGCGGTGAGCGACATCCAGAGGCCAGCGACCAATCTGCCTCATCCGGGAAGAGCGCAATGACGATACCAACAGTGAAGCAACATCCTCCGCAACTAAACTGAAGAACAAGAAGACGGCAACTTGTCTGTTCCCCTTCCCCGATTCCCCAACGCTGTTCCCCTCCGCCAATTCCCCAATAAAATCTTTAAAAAAAAAAAAAAATTTAAAAAGAAATGCAAAGGACCAAGGAAATCTGAAACAATGATAAAGAGGAACAAAGTTGGGACACTCGCATGACCTGATTCCATCTCATGAAATCAAGATAGAACGCCGCTGGCTTTAAGAGAGACATACGAAACAGGGTGACACTAGAGTCCAGAAATCCACGAGGACATTTATAGCCACAGGCTTTCAACAAAGGCGCAAAGGTCATCTATGGGGAGGGGTGGTCATTTCAACAGAAAGTGCTGGAATTAGACATGTCAGTAAAGAGCCCCAGACCCTATCTCACACTATTTACAAATTCAATGAGACGAACTAATTAACATTAACAGATACAAAGTAAAAATCGTTCGTAGAACTAAATATAAGAGCTACAGGTATAAATCTTCTAGAAGAAAACCTTTGTGTCCTTGGGTTAGCAAAGATTTTTTAGATACGATGCAAAAAAAGCACAAATCATAAAATTGAAAAAAAAATAATAATAAAGTGGACCTCCTCAGAATGAAAAACTTTTGTGCTTCAAAAGACACTGTAAAGAAAATGAAAAGCCCAAGATTGAGGGAAAGTATTTGCAAAATGTATCTTGAATAGAAGATTTATATCTAGAATATATAAAGAACTAACAACTCAATAAGAAGAAACCTTGATTTACACATTGCGTTGATTTGATTTGAGTAGTTTGTGTCTTTCTAGCAATTTGCCTGTCTCACCTGAGTTGTCTCACTTACAGGTGTACACGTGTACTCACAGTGACTTCCCCCTTGGCCCTGACTCTCCTCGGCCCACCCCCTTCCATGAGTCCCATCTGACTCAGGGTACAAGCCAAGGTGGGCGCCCCCACCCCCACCTCTCTGACCTCCTCACCCACCAGCTGGCCTTTGTCCCACTGCCCCAGCCACCTGGCCCTGGTGTGTGTCAGGCTCATCCCCGCCTCAGGCCATTACACCGCTGTTCCCTCAGCCTAGAAGGGTCTTTCCCCAGATGTACACTGGGCTCCCTCGGGGCTGGCAAGCTTTCCGTTGCATGTCAGGGTATTCATTTGCCAGGGTGGCCATAATCAAGTCCCACTGGCCGGGGGCTTAAACAACAGACATTTATTGTCTCACATGCTGGAGGCTGGACGTCCGAGATCCAGGTTTGGGCAAGCCTGGTTCCTCCTGAGGCCTGTCTCCTTGGCATGTAGACGGCCGTCCTCATGGTGGCATGGCACGCTCCCTCAGTGAATGTCTGCATGCTCAGCTCCCCTTTTCCTAAGGACCCCAGTCACACTGGATGAGGACCCACCCCAATGACCTCATGTCACCTTAATCACCTGTTTAAAGACCCAGCCCCCCCACATCCTGAGGGGCTGAGGATTAAACAGGTGACTCTGGGGGGACTCTGTTCAGCCCGTAACACACACAGTCAGAGCCATAGGGCCACCCTTCCTGACAAGGGCAAGCGGTCCCCATCCAGACCCTACCCCGCTCACCATTCTACGTTACCTGCTATGTTTATCACCTCTAGCCCATCTCCCCCCGGCACTCATCCCATGAGGCAGAGTCCTTATGAGGCAGGGTCCTTGTTGGGTGTCTGGGTGGGTCTCAGGGCCAGAGCCCAGCCTGGCCCACAGCAGGTGCTGAGTGACCCCCTTTCCTCGTCATCCACGTTCTTTTGCAATATTGTTTTCAGGGACTACGGGAGGTGCAGGCATCCACGACTGTGTGTTTCCAGAACCAGTAGGATGTGTAGAGAAAGAGAACGAGAAAGACTTATAAGGAATTGGATCACATGACAAGCCCCATGATGTGCAGTCAGCAGGCCGGATTCCCAGGAGAGGGACGATGCAGCTCCAGTCTGAAGGCAGGAGAGGACGGATGTCCCAGCTCAGCAGTCAGGCGGCAGGAGTTCCCTCTTTCTCAGACTGTCAGCCTTCGGTTCTATCCAGGCCGTCAGCTGATTAGACGAGGCCCACCCACGCTGGGGCGGCCTCTCTGCTCCAGTCAGCCCATCAATTCAGACGTTACTCTCATCCAGAAACAGCCTCACAGACATGCCCAGGATCACATTTGACCAAGTGCCAGGGCCCCCGAGGCCCGTCAGGCTGACACATGACATTGACCTTCACACCGTGGAAGTCGCACTAATGCCTCCTTATGAGCAAGGATGCATGGCTTTGTCCACTTGAACTTGCACATTTTGTGGGCCTCTCTGGTCGTTCTCCTACAGGAAACTTGCCCATGTAGGGCCACAAGGGCATTGTGTTTCATAAGCCTCCGGACGCGCGTCACCGCTGTGCTCTCTGGAGCAAGCGCGCCCAGGGAACTGCTCGCTCTCGGTCATGCTCCATCACCACAAACGTTAGCCAGCCACCACTGGCACCCTCGCAGAGCCGGGTCGTGTTTTGACACTTGGCGATGTTTACAGAGCAATAACCCTCATCTCTCGTGTGCCTGCTCACTTACTGACGAGGCTGAGCGTTTTGGTTTTGGGGTTGTTTTTTTACATTTTTAGCAACCATTTGCATTTTTCTTTTGAGAGTCACTTATTTGCGTCCTTTGCCCATTTTTCTTGAGACGGTCAGGTTTTTCATTTTGATTTGCAAGAGCCCTTTTCGTACTAAACATGTTAGCACTGTCTTGGGCACGCATGTTGCAAATATTTTTCCTGAGCTTGTTATTTGACTTTCAGTTTTGGCAATGGTGTTTTTGCAGAGTAAATACATTTTCAGTGTTTCTATCTACAGGCCTTGTAATCCTCCCTTTTGCAGTTCCAGCGTAACGGAGACCTACGGGGTTGTCTCTCCAGCTTAGCGTCCTCCTGCGCTCACTGCCTTAATCTCCGAGTCCTGTTGGTTGATGTCCCGTGAGGTCCGGCCTTGGCTCATTGGACCAGGGAGCCACCTGCCCATGCTGGGCCAACCGGGTTCTCCCTCCTGATAATTTGGGACCGGGACCCAGAGGTGCCCACCGGGCAATGCTGCCCATTGAACCAGAGGACAGAGAAGCCTGGGAACTGTGAGGGCGGGATTGCCTCCAGGGGCCCTGAGTTGTTGGTGAAGTCAGATTACAGAGCAAGAGGGGCAAGGAGAGAGCTGCTGGGGCCCGAGCGTGTGGGCCGCGATGGGAGAGGCTCCTTGGGCCTGCCCCCCACCCTGGCCTCGGAGGCCCCCTGTCTTGTGTCCTTGACATTATTGCCCGCTTATGCTGGTCTTAGGTGGGTCAGTTGCCACAACAAAGTCTTGACCAAGCCCCTCCAGGGGTATGATTGCTGGGTGTGTGTCTGGCAGCCTTACTACCTGTTGTCATCATGGAATAAAAAGCTTTGTGAACAGCCAAGCTCTGCCACCTATCACCCCTCTCCCTCAGCTCACCCTGGGGGCAACCCCAAGACAGAGAACTCCACTGTCCTCCCGCTCAGCCGGCTGCTAGTCACCACTTCCTGGGGTGAGGAGCTGCTGAAGAGGGAGCAGGAAGCAAGCGGGGCTCAGGGAGCCTGTGCTCGCTCTGACCAGCCAGGGTTGTCCTGGCAGAGATGGCGGCCTTGTTCCTGGTGACCCCAAGACCAAGGAGTGCAGGTTCCAGGGACCACCGTCTGGCCTCAGGGCCCAGAAAGACTGCAGTAATTCAGAGGTAGGGTGCACTATCCTAGGGCCCCAGGAGGCTCTGAGCCCCCCAGCGTGGTGGGGGCTCTGCACGTTGATGGGAGGGCCCTGAAAGTGTAGGGAGCTCTTACTCTGTGGGGTCAAGACCGTGGCCCCATGGCCTTGCTCCCTGCTCACCTAGGCTGGAGGGCCAGAGGGGCCTACGTGCTCCCCGTGTGTATCCCACCAGCACCTGACAAGAAGTGGAGGGGCAAGCGCCACGAGCTGCACTTAAAAATGCTTAAGATGGCAAATTTTATGTATGTTTTTACCGCAATTAAAAGTTAAAAGAAAAAAAAAAGCCTGGGAAAAGATGGGGATGGTATTCTTAAAAGTGGGGTTGTGGGGGCCGGCCGAGGGGCGCGGTGGTTGAGAGCTGGCTTAGGACGCCAGCGGCCCCGGTTCGGGTCCCACACGTGAGGGCCAGTGACACTGCCCTCAAAACAAAAAAGCGGGGCTTTTGTTCCCCCCGCGCCCCCGCGGACTTTCCAGGGGCTGTGCGGGGCTCAGGGACCGCGTGGCTGATGGGCGGGCAGCCAGGCGCCCCAGCCCTGCCCCTGCAGGCGCGAGTGCGGGAGGCAGGGGGGCGTCGCACCCGAGCCGGCTGCCCGCGCTGGTCCCGTGTTTCTGGAGCGTTAATCCGGCTCCTCGGGAGCCGGCCTCCCCCGCGCCCCCGGCCGGGCGCGGCCTCGCCGGAGGCCCCGCAGACGAGGCGCAGGCCGCTCGTGCGCCGCCGGCTCCCCGCGTCCTGCCTGGCGTAGCTGAGGTGGAGCGGGCGGTGCGCGGGGCCCGGCCCGGGACCCTCCGGTGGAGGGCGCGCCGCAGCGCAGACCGACGCCGCCGGCCGCTGAGCGGCGCCTCGACACGTGGCGCTGTCTTTGTACTGACGTGGCCAGTGGCCTAGGGCCTGAGACCCTGGAGAGACCCCAGCCCCGAAAGCGCTGCCGGACCCGAGGGCCAGCCCAGCCTCCTGCACCCTCCGCTCCTGCCTCCTGGGGAGACCACTTGCGCATGTTTCCAATTGGCTTTCATTATTATTACTATTATTATTTGTTTTTCGGAATTAAGAGTAGTCCATCAAACATACGCTAGCCCCCAGAATTGGGTCACATGTCTCGGGAGCACAGGCAGAGAGTTTTCCTCTGATGAGCGGGAGAAAAATATCTAATAATGATGCTGAATGTTAGTAATTAATGTTAATATAACTCAACGGATTGAGCCAATTTTCCCTCGAATTTGCCTGTTTCACTAGGTAAGCCTGCACATCACTTCTCCACCCACCAGCAGCTGCTAGATTCTCATGTTTGCAATGTTAGCGTTCCCCCCATGAAATTGGTGTTTAATAAGGGATGTTTTTATTGGTTTTGTTCCTGATGCCTTCAACCCATGACAGGTCACTTGGCCTGGACTTGATGGACTTAACGAGTCCCAAGTGAGGGTGTGAGGCTGTGTGTGCTTGGTGTCTGTTACCTGATGCTCTGTGTTGGCTCCACCCCATCACACACGTTTGCACACGCGCTTGCACGCAGGCTTGCAGGGAACATGAGTCCTGTCCCGTGGTCTCGACAGCCATAACGCCTGGATCCCAGCCACTTCTGGGAATGAGCCACACAGCAGGTGTCCCCGCCCCTCCCCATGCCCTGCGAGCAGCGAGGAGCAGCCGGGCACTTTCAGGAGGCAGCCCAGCAGTGGGAGCCCATGGGGTGGGGGTGGAGGGCATGGGTCTGAGGGTCTCGGGGAGGGTTAGCTTGGGGATTCTTGCTGGCTGCCTGCAGGTCATTCCGTTATGACTGGGTGCAGCTGCTGTAGTCCCGTGTCACTTTCTTGAGCCATCCTGTCTTTGTGGAGAGAGACATGGCCGGGCCTTGTGGGGTGTGAGTGGGGAGCTGGTCTCAGCCACAGGGGCTGAGCTGGGCTGCCAGCAGGCTGATCCTGGGAGGGAGGGGACCAGTGCAAGACACAGCCTGGCTGACCCCAGCGGGGCTGGGGGTTGGCCCTCCCCTCCCCCCGCATATTTGCTGCTCAGCTCCATTTGCCACAGTTCAGATGTGGCAGCCACTGTAGGGTGGGTGACGATCCCCTGACCCCGGGGAACCGCTCATGGCCGAGGCCCTCCACACCTGTGGGAAGCCTTGACGCCACTCAGCGCTCTCCGTCCTGGGAGCTCCCCGCTCCTGTGCCTCTGTGCCCCACCCCCATGTCTCCGTGCCCCTGCCCTTGGTCTCTCTCCTACTGAGCCCTTCCGAGTCGCCTTCATGGCTCTCCTGCCACTTGCCCCACTCCCGTGGGTGTCGTGGGGTCTCTGGCCCCAGTCTCCTGGCTGCTCCTGCACTGGTCCCTGGTCCACAGCCCCCCTCGGTGAAGACTCCAGCCTGACCTTGTCTGGGTCCCCTGACCCGACGGACCTATCTGGTCCCGGTGTCCCAGTCTCTGCCTGACTCACTTGTTCTCCCCCACACGCTCCCCCAGTCACTGGCCTTGATCTCTACCTGCTCGGGTCTCCTCTGTGAATGAACCAGCAGCCTTGTCAGCGGAGCTGACCCAGGATGACAGGCTACCGGGAGGCTCTAGCAGGCCAGTGGGGTACGTGGAGACTTGCCCCAGGGGCAGCAGTCAATCTTTGGGTCAGAGCCTGTGCTGTCTGCAGTGCCAAGGCCCACGCCCCTCGACGACAGGCCACCGGGCTCCAGGCAGGTGATTCTCTCCCTGAAAGGCCATCCAGCCCAGTGCTCAGTCAGCCCCAGCTGCCCATAGGCCTGTGGGGTGGGAGCCCACAACCCAGGTCTCATAGGGGGACAAAGGCAGCAGCTGGGCACTGAGCCCGTCGGCCAGCCCATCTCACCAGCCCGTCTCCCCGTCAGGCCAGATGGAGCAGGTGGGGGCCTCAGGGACTCCCGGCCTTTGTGTTCTGGGCCCAGGGACAGCCACAAATCATCCATCACATTGAAGGTCCCTCATTTAAATTCTAATAGGAAGGGGCAGGAGGCTGGGGGCTTCCCCGAGCCTGCCCTCCCGCCGCCCACTGCTGTCTCCCACTGTGGTGACTGCCCTGCCGGCCGAGAGCTGTCCACACCAGGCTCCCGAGGCCCGTGAGGCAGGCAGGCAGGGCACACAGAGTGAGGGCTTCCTGGGAACTCAACCCGGGCTTCTGGTGGCTTTCCCAGGGACTCCCTTGAATCGTGCCACCTGCCACAGGGAGAGCAGCACACTGTCCCAACTCCCGCTGAGCACGCTGGCGGGTCCCTGCAGGCGTGGCACTTTACGCCAAAGGATCACCTCAAATATTTCTAGCCAGAATACCTAACTCAGACCATGCCGCCCTCCTGCTGGGCCCCATCACTGGCTGGAAATGGGGGTGAGAGTGACGGAAAAGTCACAGACAAGTCTCAGCTTTCTTTGTGCCTAAACAGCGGGGCAGATGGCACCTCCATTCACAGAGATGGGATGAGTGTGCCCGGGGGAGAGGTCGTGGCTGAAGACACCCACTTGGATGTTAGTGACATCCATCAGTAACTGTGATAAATGTGATAACCCCTAACCTTCTGAGCACAGCACATACCAGGCACTCTCCTCAGCATTTAAACGTATTTTTTAACGAATGTTGGTGCTGATCCTATGATGGAAGAACAAACGGTTCCCATTCACAGGGTAGAGATAAAGATATGGAAACACTGAGCTGCATTGAGGCTGTCAGGGTGTTTTCACGTCTGCTCCGCCCAGGCCCCTCACAGGTTCCCCTTTTCAGTGGGTTCCTGACTCTTGCTACCTGGTTGGTTTTCCATAAGAACTTTGCTACCAACTCATTCCACTCAGTAAAACAGTGTCTGGTATCTTGATTGGGGTTACACTGAATTTATGAATTCACTTAGGAAGAAGTGACTTCTGTCCCAGGCGGGGTCACTCTGTCCAGGGCAGGGATGTCTCCTCACCTGTTCAAGCCCCCTGTGTTCCTCCCCCATCGGGTTTCTGTGCAGTGGTCCACTGTCACCTCCAGGGGTTTCTTGTAAGCTGCTGGTGCCAGTTCTGGGGGCTCTGACGCCGGTGTGTGGACAACCTCACGGCAGTGTGAGCAGGGGTCCAGAGAGCTGTCAGGACTCCACGCCCTCTCCAGGTGGTCCTCTGATGGCTTTTGTGAGGCAGGCGTGCAGGGGCTGCTGTTGTCCGGCCAGACCCAGGGGAGGATCTGCCAACTTTGCCTTGTGCAGGCAGTGACCACATGGCCACATGTCACAATTGCTACCAGGGTGATGACAGTGATTGTAAGACAATATTCACTGTAATGTGCACCCCAACTTCCAAAATGTTAACAGGTGAAAAGAGTACACCTAGGAACGTACGGAATGGAGCACATCCTGAGCAAATGCCCACAGGACGCTTCACAGGTGCCCCTCCTACATGAAGAAACTAAGAGAAAATCCATGACCATCTCAGCAGACACAGGGGAAGCACTGGGTAAAATCCAACATTCACTCATGATTTAAAAACAACTAGCAAACTAGGTCTAGGAGGAAACCTCCTTAACCTGATATTGTGGTGCGGCTGGGTACCTGCTGACATGCCTGTGCTCAGCACTGGGGACTAAAAATCCAAAACGATGTCATTCCACATGATCTACTTAGAAAATCCCAAAGGGCCAATATCATGGCTGAATTGGGTCCCTCAAATTCCTATTAGGAGTCCTGACCCCAGCACCTCACGGGATGGCCTGATTTGGACGGAGGGTCTATATAGAGGTGAACAAGTTAAAACAAGGCTAGTAGGGTAGACCCTACTCCAATAAGACTAACACACTCCTGAGAAGAGGAGATCAGGACACAGACACACACACAGGGGGGACCATGTGAGGACGCAGTGGAGAGATGGTCGTCCGCATGCTGAGGCCTCAGAGAACCAGCCCTGTGACACATGGACCTTGGACTTCCAGCCTTCGGGACTGGGGACAGTGGGTGTCTGTGGTTCAAGCTGCTGCTGATGGCGGCCCTAGCAAACTAACACAAATTTCACTGATAGAAAAGCAATATGTTGGGCAGGGTTTCCACTGGGGACGCTGGGGACACTCTGGAGGTGACGGTGGTGATGGCGACACCACCGTGTGAGTGTACTTAGGGCCACTGAGCTGCGTGCTCAGGAATGGCTAGGGTGGTGGCTTTGTGTTATGTCCACTTTACCCCAGGAAAGAAAATCAACATTCAGAAAGCCGTTGTTTGCACGTCAGCAGAACACCACTGGAAACAGCATTTGGAAACTATATGTAGAAGGGCATCAAAAACGTCAAAGAACTAGAAATTCTTACCGGAAAGTGGGTAACAGCACTACTGTGAAAATTACGACATTTGGGGGGAATTTAAAGATTACCACTAAACATGGAGAGAGGTACCCTATTTGTGGATCAGACCACTCCGTGCTGATGGGGTGTCAGTCCTTCTCCAATTCGCCCTCTGTGTCTGACTCCAGGTTTTCACAGAAGCCTCTCACATCTCATCAAAAGGGGCATTGCTGGAGGCTTCTAGCTTCGTGACATTAAGGAGTTCTTTGCATTCCTGACTTCCCAGCAGCATCTTCAGCGTGAAGCTCTCGCACTGAACTGTGTTAACAGACTTCCTATCTGAACACCCTTGTGCGCTGAGATAAGCCTGGCGCCCACCATGGCGAGCTTATTTTAATCCCTCGCTGCAGCCTGTGTGCTGGTGATTTTAGGCGAGCACAGGGACACCACTGTCTGCTCCCCCAGGTACGTAGCGGACACAATTCTAAACAGCAAAAACGCGGGGCGCTGCGGCCAGGAGATAGCAGTGCAGGGCCGCTCGAACATCAGCCCTGTTAGTGATGTCTGTGGAGTAGAATGTGCAGGGTGCTTACATCTGCGTTTTCAGGTGATGCTGTACTGTGGTTGTCTCTCCACGCACCTGCCTGTTGCTTTTCTTTTTCCTGTCGTTTATTTCATAGGGAGCTTCTGTGCGTTGAGTTCCACACGGCCGGGCTCAGGGTTCAACAGCGGCCTGCTGGCTCCTGGGAGCTCAGCCGGCGGGCCTGCGGGCCTGTGGGAGCCGCCCAGCCTAGGGGCCCCGTCTGTACTTGCTCCTCATGTGGGGTACCCACCTGTTTTAGAGCCAAAGTAAGGACAGGGAAAGAAGATTCCAGAAGAGATGGCGCAGGAGAGCTCTCCCTGCCTGAGGCAGAGGTGGGCTGGGCTGGGGTCGTGGTGGCCTTGAACTTAGGCGCCTGGCAAGCATGCAGGGCTGAAACTGGGGGCACCGGGATGGGGGGAGGGCAGGAAGGCTGAAAGAGAAGCTGGCACCCTTGAGACCAGCTTCACCCGGGTGACTTGTTCACTTACAACTGGACAGGGACACAGGGTGGCTGTGAGCGGGTGGCATACCGGGACAGGAAGAAAAACCAACACCCTGCTTGGCTACAAGGAGCTTTGCCCCCAGAGATGGTTTATACAACTGGCTGTATAAACTGGCAGCATCTCTAGGTCCACTTTAGCGTCTTAAAACTCCCCTCTTTATCCCTGGCAATATTAGGTCAGACCCTCTCGAGTACGCTAGCCTGTGTCCTGCGGTGATGGGACTCTCGGTTCTGACACTGGGCATAGGAACTGCTCCCCGCCGTGTGGGCCGCCGTGTGGGCCACCCGTCTTGTTTCTGGGATTGTCTGATGCCTTGGGCAGCTGGGTCCCCAATAGGTACTGGTCTGTACCCAGCCGAAGGCGCCAGCGGAGCCCCTGTAGACGGCACTGCTCTCCCACGCAGTTCTGTCCACTGTAGTGGCCCCCCTGGCACTCCCGGCCATGTCCTCTGCTCAGGGACAGCAGTACTCCTCACCTGGGTCATGACGCCTGCATGCGGCCTGGAAACTCATCAGATAGTAAGCAGGGGCAGTCCTTGGGCCCCTCACTTGTCTCCTGTCCGCTGGCCTTCATTGGCTGATGTCCAGTGTCTTGGAAACGGCTGCTTCATATACTTTGTGTGGGTTTTTAACAAATGCATACAAGCTGTTCTGCGAACACCTGTTACACAGCATTCTGTAGAGCACACCCATCAGGCCGTACTTGTTCACTCACTAAAGGTGAATAACAGGCTACCAGCTTCCGTTACACAAACAGCAGTGCGATGAGCAGCCTCCCTGCGTGTCCCCGACGGCCGTGTGAGCCACCTGGGCTCCAGTCTGGATCTGGAGGGCACAGCCATGGTGTGTGCCCTGCCAAGCATGGCTGCCTCCGTCTACCACATGGCAGCTCCCATCCCCTCTGTTCCCACTTCTGCATTTTTACCATTCTGAGGACGTGAGGTGGTGTCTCGTCATCCTCATTTTGTTTCTCTTGGTATTAGTGAGGTTGAGTGCCCCTTCGTATACCTGTTAAGCCTCCCATTTGAATTGCCAACTGAACCATTCGTCAGCCTGGTTTTGTTTCCTTGTGCCCTGTGGGAGGCGTTTATATGTCGTGGGCACTGATCACTGGGTGGAGACGAGGTAAGCGCTTCACCCTTCCTTCCTTCCTTCCTTCACCCTATTTCCTCTCTAGTCCTTCCATCTCTGATGCAGACAACAGGAGCTCCGCTGCCATCGGATAGCAGTGTGACTTAAATGACACAGTACGTGGTATAAAGCACCAACAACGCCTGGCACAGACGAAGCACTCAGACATGTGGCTCATCTCTACCATTATTCAAGGACCCCGAGTCACAGGTGTGCACACCACCTGTCCGGGGCCCTGGGTGCGTCGGGCGCTCCATGAGCACTGGGACTCTCATGGGCCATCATGAGCTGCGACTTGGACACAGGAAGGGTGAGGAGAGTGGGACTCCCATGACAACGTGGAAGCGCACTGGACTCAGCGATGACTGCACAAGTGGTGACATCACTCAGGTAACACACAGGGCTGGGGGGCTGAATGTTGGCACCAGACCTCAGAGAATGTGGCAATGAGTTGGAGAAACCAGTATTGAAAGGACACCCTTTATAGTTGACTCTCAGCGGAAATACACCCAGCTGAACCCCTTGTCTCCAGCATTGTTCCTTCCATAATTCTCCTGCCAAGTGTGTCTTCTCTGCCTAGCCCTATGGCCATACTGCTCGTCCTCAAAGCTCTGTGGTGTCAGCTCATTGTTACACCTTGAGATGGCCCCTAATGCCCACTCTAGGTTTTTTGTTTTTTTTAAAAGATTTTTTTATTTTTTATTGGGGGAATTGGGGAAGGGGAACAGCCAAGCTGTTGTCCCTCAATCCTAGTTGTGGAGGGCGCAGCTAACTCAGCTCCCAAGTCCAGTTGCTATCTGGCCGCCCGTCACAGCTCACAGCCGCTCAGCTCAAGGTGCCATTTCAATCTTAGTTGTGGGGACACGTAGCCCACCATCCCATGTGGGAGTCAAACCAGAAACCTTGTTGTTAGGAGCACATGCTTTCACCAGCTGAGCCATCCTGTCACTGTTTAGCAGCTCAGCTCAGGCACAGTTCACTGGCCCATGTGGGAATCGAACCAGGGGGACCCTGTTGCTCAGAACTCACGCTCTTAACCAACTGAGCCACTCAGCTGGCCCCTCACTCTAGGTTTGAAACCCCTTTCTCTGGTCCACCTAACTCCCATTTTCTCACCAGCTCCCTCTGCCTTTCTCAGGGATATTTGGTCAGTGCTCCAAGTGTCAGGTCATCCTGAACACGTTTCTCCCGTGCTTGGCTCACCGAGTGGCTCTCCGGTCATCATATCTGTTACCTCCCAACACCTCAACTCCTGCTCGGTCCTGCTCAACAGATCAGAGAGGGAAGTGACAGCTATTCTTGGTTGTATCCTTTCCAAACACAGCATAGATTATTGAATTCATCAAATATTTATTGGACCAATTCCATCAGAAATTGCTTTTTTTGTTTGGCATAAGGTAGGGGTCTGATTTAAGTTTTTCCATAGTATAGTCAATTGTTTTAGCCCATCAATTGAAAAATATTTCCTTTTCCAGCTGCTCAGCAGTGCCAGCATTCTCATAAATCAAGTTTCTATATTTTGTTTCACTGGTAAATTTGTCTATCTCCATGTCAATATCACGGTCTCAAGTACTACAGTCTTATAATACATTTTTATTTCTCCTACGACAGTTCTTTCCCATCTCCTCCTCCTAGAATGTTTCGGCTATTATTCTTTTCTTTCATATTCATTTCAGAATCAGCTTGTTAAATTTCTTTAAAAAACCCTTCTAGAATTTTAATGAGAATTTCTTCTGTAGGACAATTTGGGGGAGAAGTGACAGATTTGAGCCTTCCCATCCATGAATACGGTATATAGTTCTCATTTTATTCAGGTCTCCTTCAACATATTTTAATAATGTTGTAGAATATTAAAACTTTTGCTCACTTTTTAAAAAGTTTTGTGTGCCCTCTATTCTTTTGTTGCTCTTTTCAATGGTATTTTACAAAACTGTATCCTTTGGTTATCGCTGATAATTTGATGCATGTGTAGGAGTGTCTCCATTTGCCCTCCCATTCCACTCTTCATTTTTCTCTGCCTCTCTTCGTGCCTGAGTAGCTGACGTCTGCAGGCTGCACCACCGTGCTGGGTTCACAGGAGATAATGAAGGAGGTTAGAGGTGGGAGAGACCCGATCTGCAGGCTGGTGGTGTGGCGGGTGGCCTCCTCCCTTGCCTGGGCCACACTTCTGCCCAGGATGCCTCTTCCTGGCTACTGCTGCCCCTCTGTCCTCTTAAGGCCAGAAATGGTAGTGGCTTCCCGAAGCTCAAATTCCCTCCGTGCTTCACTATGTCTTGCTTGTTCACTTAACTCTGCCCTTCCTTTGTAAACAGTCCGTTTATTAAAATGGCTCCAGTTATCTTCCTGAGCATGCCATCTGTTTCTTGCTGGGACCCTGACTGATACAGTAATTGCCACCAGAAGTGTCCCCAAAAACAGACTCTCCAAATAGGATTCTAGAAGTGGGTTGCTTATATATTTGATGAGCATGTGGATAAAATCCTTGCCGGAGGGAAGTTAAGCCCTGGGGAATCTGTGTCACACAGTGCCATCCCAGTCCCTCAAATGATCTCCAGCAGTGGCCTGGGATGTGGTGCATGTGGAGGACAGAGAGACGGGAGGTCAAGTGGCTGAGACACTGAGCTGCTTCGGTAAAATGGTGACTACACAGATTATGCCGTGGGCTGTTTACTTCGGAAGGCTCTGGAAAGTGGGCACAGAGGACAAGGACAATTCAAGTCTTGGGTGTGTCAGCGCCATCCCAGGAACACTCCTGTAACTCAACAGGGTGGAACTGTCACTCGTTGCAACCAAGGACAGCACACACCGCAGGGAAGCACAGGGTGACTTGTCAGAAGGCGTTAGAAGGGACTCAGTATAGGATCTGGGCTTTTGTCAGTGATGATGAGGAAGCTTTGAGGAAGTGGGGTTCTGCTCTGCATCAGATGCTGTCAGTAGCAGGGGTAGGCTTCTTAATTTTTATCTAGAGGGAGGGAAGACTAGGGGAAGGCTCAAGCTGGAACTGGAAGGCAGCAACGGCCGTACCAGCTGGGAAGGGAGACGCTTGTTTTTTGTCGTGGAGGGTGTCATATTGTCTGTGTTCACAAGTGACGCAAGAGCCATCATGGTTTTGTGCTGATGCACTGTGGTCATGGTGGCCTTGTCTGATCTGATGTTCTGTGAAACTGCTTATGTTCAACAAAACAGGAAGCCCAGCTGAAGGCAGCCTTTTGCACTTCCTTCTCTGATGGAAAATAAGAAAGTCTCTACGGAGGGGAACATGACATGAGTGGTGGAAGAAGGAAGCTATGATTATCAACCTGGGCCTCATCAGAGGTACAGAACATGGAGAAGTTGCAGACGTATTTTCTGTTTGCTGGTAATTTCCCCCCACAAAGGGCTGTTGGTGGATAATGCTTCACTGAGGCTTAGGTGACATCACCCATGAAGGTAGTGGACGGTACCTCATTTCTCCTACACTGAACACCCGTCTTCCTGAGCCCTGTTAAGCACTCCAGCCCACACTCACCTCTTCTTTAGCTTGACTCCTACTTTTCTAAAAGTTTAAATATAAGCGCTCCTCCTCCCAGAGGACTTTGAGGGGAAATCAAGGGCTTTTGTTCTCTGGCCCCTCAGTCCACAATCCGCCTCATCCAGGAGGCTTGCACATTTGCAGGAGGCTGTCCATCCGTGACTGGGATCACGACCCTCCTTCTCTCCTCGGTGACTGCAAGGTGGAGAATTTCTTCGCTGAGAGCCTGGTTCTGCCTCTGGCCCAGCTCAGTGGTCTGTCATCGTGACCAGTGGCCCTCAGTGGGGCCCTGACTCCCCGGAGCAGAGCCTGTGTGTGGGTCACAGGCCACAGACCCAGGCCACCGCTCCCCAACTCACACGGAAGCCAACAGTATGGCATCGGCTTTTGAGAAGACAAAAGGTGGTTACTGAATGCTGAGTCGGACCGCCGGGGACTCGGGCTCCCCTCAAATCTGTCGCCTGCATCCCGAGTCCAGAGCGGGTTTAAGGGGCTGTGGGGGCAGGAAGTGCTGGCGGGCAAGTGCCGAGTGCAGGGCCTTGCATTTTGGCCGTTTGTGGAAAGGGACGTCAGCCCTGGATCTTCGCCGGCTGCGGCCCCTGCGGTCCGGTTCCGGGCCTGTGGGCGCCCTGTGGTCCCGGGGGGGCTCTGGGAGGTCCGCGGTGTCTCCTCTGCGCACGCCTGGGCTGCATGGCGCGTTGGGTCTCGTGTCCCTGGAAAGCGACTGCGGCTCTTGTCAGCGCCGGCACAGGCCCATTTGGAGCGGCCTCTGCCCCCGTGGGCAGGGGCACGGAGGCGTGCGCGGCTCCCGGCGCCGGCCGGGGGACCTGCTCGGCGGGATGCCCTACCGCGACCTCCGGAGCCATTGCCGGCCGCCACGGCGGGAGCGCAACTGCGCAGGCGCCCGCCGGGAGCGCGCGTGCACGCGCGGCGCCGGAAGGGGCGGGGGCGCGCGGCGCCGGAAGGGGCGGGGGCGCGCGGCGCCTGCGCCGCTCGCGGCGCAGGGCGGGGCACCGTCAGCTGACTGTGGCGGCGGCGGCCTCGCGGGGCACGAGCGTCGGCGTCGCAGGCTCGGGCGGAGGGTCGCCGGCACGTCAGCTCTCGTCGGGCGAGGCGCGGGCCGGCGCAGCACCATGGCGACCACCGTCAGCACGCCGCGCGGGCCGGTGAGGCTCCGGGGCTCGCGGGGAGGCCCGGCGGCGGGCTCCGGGCGAGGCGGGCGGGCGGGTCTTGTCGGGGCAGTGCCCCCGGCGGAGGAGGCCGCGGCGCCCCGCTGGGTGCCCCGATAGGGGACCAGCCCCAACTCCTGGTCGTTACTCCGGAGGCTAGAGGCCCCGCACCCGGGCTGGGGCCCGGATGGAGGAGGTGCCTGCGCCAGGGGCCGGTCCCCGGGTGGAGAAGGACCCTCCCCGGCGCCGGTTCC
The DNA here is from genome assembly GCA_033961575.1 of Aselliscus stoliczkanus. Classification (NCBI taxonomy): domain Eukaryota; kingdom Metazoa; phylum Chordata; class Mammalia; order Chiroptera; family Hipposideridae; genus Aselliscus; species Aselliscus stoliczkanus. Next base: position 136,399,022 of record CM066736.1, read on the forward strand.
CCAAACGGAGGGGCCCCGCCCCCGCGCCCCGGCCCCGCCCCCGGGCAGAGGGACTCCCCCGGCCCCGCCCCCGGGCAGAGGGACCCCCGCCCCCCCGCCCCCCGGGCAGAGGGACCCCCGCGCCCCCCGGGCAGAGGGACGCCCCGTCCCCGCCCCCGGGCAGAGGGATCCCCGCGCCCCCCGGGCAGAGGGACGCCCCGGCCCCGCCCCCGGGCAGAGGGAGCCCCGCGCCCCCCGGGCAGGGGGACCCCCGCGCCCCCTCCCCCCGGGCAGAGGGACCCCCGCGCCCCCTCCCCCCGGGCAGGGGGCCCCCGCGCCCCCGCCCCCGGGCAGAGGGACCCCCGCGCCCCCGCACCCCGGGCAGAGGGACCACCGCACCCCCGCCCCCCGGGCAGAGGAACCCCCGCGCCCCCCGGGCAGAGGGACCCCCGCGCCCCCCGGGCAGAGGGACGCCCCCGGCCCCGCCCCCAGGCAGAGGGACCCCCGCCTCCCCGGGCATGGGGACGCCCCGGCCCCGCCGGGGCCCTGAGGGGCGCTCGTCGCGCCCGGAGCTCCTCCGCCTGCGCACGGGAGGACCGGGGCTGAGAGGCGCCGCCCTCGCCGCGCCTCTGGGGCGCGCGTGGGGACCGGCCGCCGGGGGCGGGCTGTCGCGAGCCGGGAAGCTCCCCGCGGCGGCGCGCACCGGGCCGCGGCCCTCGGCCCCGCGCGGCCCTCGCGTGCGGCCCCAGCTGGAGCCGGCCTTCCCCGGAGCCGCTTCTCGGAGAGACCAGGGAGCCCCGGGCTTGTGAGAAGCCCCCCCGAGGCTCCTGCGTCCCGCCCAGTGAGAGCCGCGCGCCGCCGGCCAGCCGGGCCGAGGCACGGGGACCCACGAGCGGACTGGCGCGGGGCCTGGCCGGTCCCGCCGGCCTGAGTGAGGGGCCCGCGGCGCTGGCCGCACGGAGCCGAGGCCCGGGCCCCCCGCGAGCGGCCGGGGTCACGCGCTCCCCCGCGGGCCGGGCCGTCACAGACCCCGGCCTGCCCGCCGTCCGTAGCGTGGCGAGTGGCCTCAGGTCCGTGGGGTGCCCGTGCTTTGGGGGTGAATGCGCAGGGATGTTACGTCTGGGCCAGGGCAGCGGGGAGGCCCTTGAGTGCCCCCAGAGTACGAGTACCTGTGGCTTACGCAGCCGGTGCTGTGACATTTGGGGCAAGTAGATGTGGTGCCCGCAGGGGGTGGACAGCGGGAGGGGAGGGGTCTTACCGTGTGGCCCACGGGACCGGCAGATGAGCCCGGCGGGGATGCTGCCGTCAGCCCTGGGGGCCTTAACTCAGGGCTGGGTAGAAACAGCGGCCTCGCCTGGGCCCGGGGTTCGGAGAGGAACCTGAGACCGAGGGATGGATGAGGTGCGGGAAGGCCAGGAAGGGTCCCCAGGGCAGTGCCTGTGGCAGTGAGAGAGAGCTGTGGCCAGGGCGCTCTTCCAGATGGGAGGGCCTGCGGCTGGCAGATGGGCTTGGCCCTGGAGTTTTATCTGGTCACTACAGTGTCATTTTTTTAAAAAGATTTTGGCCTGGCACACCCTCGGCAGTTTCCACCTCCCCCACCCGGCCCATTGCCCTTGGGTTAACCAGTACACTAGGGCCTTTGGCGGGAAGAGTCCGGCGGCAGACCTCCGCGGTCGCCAGGGTGCATGGACACCACCCTGCCTGGGCGCCGCGTTCCCTGTGTGCTGGCTGCCTTGCAGGTAGGTGGGTAAAGAAAGCGCACGCCCAGCTAGTGCTGGTAAAGGTAGCATTTGGCAGTGCTCGCTGCCTTGGGCCCTGGCGAGGCAGCCGGCCAGAGTGAGCCCTGTGCCCTAGGGCCGTGTCTCTGCCCCGGTGCTGGGAGCCTGGACTCACGCTCACTGGGGCTGGCCCTGAAGTCTGACTTGCCCCCCCCCCGCCCCTGCTCCCTGACAAAGGAGTGACAGGCAGAGTCCTTGGGACTGTGCACAAGGAAGGGGAGTCGCAGGGCCTGGGAGGGTGAGGTCGCCCTTGTCCGTGCGTGCAGTGCGTGGGGGTTTGGGGGCTGGGCGAGGTATGTGAGAGAAAATGTGGGACTAGCTGACCCGGCCTAACTCTGTCTGTTCCACTTTCTCCCTGCAGCAGCTAATGTGGTCCTTCCCTTAAGGTTCAGGAGCCATGCTGTTTGTATCTCCAGGATCGGTTTTTCCCTGAATAGCCACTGAGGGTGCCGCAGCCCTATGCTGTTTGCCCCACTTTTAACAATGCTCGCATTTTTCTACTGACAACTCTCTTTCTACCCAGTGTTTTCTGTCCAGTCCACAACTCTCAGAAAGCACCCGACGGGCACCCATGAGGATTAACTGTGTGGGGGGCTCCTGCCCTCTGCGTTAGAACTCAGGGGGGTCATTCTGCTTTAAACTACAGCGGTGCCCGTCACCTTGAGGGGACAGCTGTCAGGTTTAGTTGGAGGCAGCTTCAACTTTTTTGGCAAGGCCCCTTCAGAGATGTGTGAGTAGGTCCCAGTGAGCCCAGGCTGATGGGGGGTTCAGGCTGATGGGGGGTCCAGACTGATGGGGAGGCACAGGCTGATAGGGGGGCACAAGTTGATGGGTGGTCCACTGTCAACTGTATTGTTATACAAACATACATTTTTTTAAAAGTAGTTTGTACTTTAATTTGTCCTATTTTTTTGTTTCTTTTTCTTCCTTGCCTCTTTTTGGATTGAGTAAATCACAGTTTTCTAAATTCAATCTTTCTTTCCCTACTGGTTTGGAAAATACATACAGCGCTGCGTTTCTGTTGTCTGCATGGTTATACCAGAGTTTTTACCCTGTAGACGTGTCAGGACCTAAGGTTCCCCGTCAGGTTGCGCTTCCTGATCAGTGTGCTACCTCAGGTGACCTCTTCCCAACCGCAGAAGCAGGGCTGTTTTGTTGCACAGGTGGGTCCTGCCTGACACTCCCCGCCCCCGCCCCTGGCCTTCCGCATGGGGTCGCCTGCTGTGCTGCCTTCCGTCCTTTGGGGCACTGGGTTTTGCTTGTAAGTTGTCAGTGCCGACCCCTGAAAGGGGTTTGCTGTCTGGAATTCTGGGTGGGTGGTCCCGCCCCACACGTGGCCCTCCTCTGACGCCTGCCTTCTGACGCCCTGTGCTTGGAGCAGGTGGGGCCGCGTGTCTGCCTCTCCCGCATTCGGAACTCTGTTCCGGTCGCCCCTGCTCTGCTCTCTGAGCATCTGTTAACCCGCCTGGGAGTTCTTGAGTTCTTGTAAATGATTCGAGTGACAGCTCTGCCTTTGGGGTTGTTGCTTAGAGTCTCGTGTCCTCCTGGGTCAGCCTTTGTCACGCCCGCCGACTGGCCATGCACGTCAAATGCTTGCCCCAGGCCCGGCCTGTGGCGGCACCTGGACCTGTGAGCTGCTGGGTCCCTATAAACTGTACCTCGTCCCTATAAACTGCTCCTCGTGCCACCCCGACCCCCAGCGTTGTGTGCCCAATTTACCCTTCTGCATATCTCCTGCCACTTCTTTCTGCTTCGACACCAGCTGGGGGGCCCGTTGGTTGTGCAGGATGGTGGAGCCCGGGAGGGGCAGGTGCGTCTGCTGGGGGCCACCAGACCCCTGGCGGCCAGGAAGCCACCTGTGCTTTGAGGGCCTGAGGGAGGCGAGTGCAGGTGGCAGGAGGGTGTCCTGCAGGGGACGTGGCTACAGCTCATCCTAGGTGTTTGGAAACTCCCCCAGGTGACTTCCAGGGCCCTGAGAGCGGCCGCCGCCCATGGGCACAGGGGCCAGCAGCCTCCCTGCTTCCAGTCACTGTCTGTGCTTGGGCTCCCTGCCACCGGCTGTTCCTCCTCTCGCTGCCCTCGCCCCCTCCCCCAGGGCCTCGGGGCTCCAGCCACGCCCCTCCCCCCACAGTGCCTCCAGCTCCTCCCAGGCCTCCTTCCTGAACTCCAGATCTACGTGCTCTGCCGCTCCTTGCCTTCTCCCTAGAATGTTCCAGACAGACAGCCCCGTATTCCCTCCGGCCCCTGCACTGTGTGTACGTGTGTGCTCCCCGCCCCCATTTGGTGGCAGCTCCATCCTTGACATTGCCCAGGCAGAGCCTCGGGATGACCTTGCCTGGTCTCGGTGTCTCAGAAGTCCTGTGGGCTCTGCCTCCAGAGCGTTCAGCCTCTGCACCACCCACAAGCTGCCACACTCGCTCGACGGGTCCACCTGCTGTGACACCCTGCAGCCGGATGCCAGGCAGAGCCAGACATGTGGCCCAGCACTCCTGGCTCCCCACCTGCCCGGCCCCTCCCCTGCCCCGGCCCCTCCCCTGCCCCGGCCCCTCCCCTGCCCCGGCCCCTCCCCTGCCCCGGCCCCTCCCCTGCCCGGCCCCTCATCTGCCCCGGCCCCTCACCTGCCCCGGCCCCGCCCCTGCCCCGGCCCCTCCCCGGCCCGGCCCCTCCCCTGCCCCGGCCCCTCCCCTGCCCCGGCCCCTCCCCTGCCCCTCATCTGCCCCGGCCCCTCACCTGCCCGGCCCCTCCCCTGCCCGGCCCCTCATCTGCCCGGCCCCTCCCCTGCCCCGGCCCCTCCCCTGCCCGGCCCCTCCCCTGCCCGGCCCCACATCTGCCCCGGCCCCTCCCCTGCCCCGGCCCCTCCCCGGCCCCGGCCCCTCCCCTGCCCCGGCCCCTCCCCTGCCCCGGCCCCTCCCCTGCCCGGCCCCTCAACTGCCCCGGCCCCTCCCCTGCCCGGCCCCCCCCCGCCCCGGCCCCGCCCCGGCCCGGCCCCTCACCTGCCCCGGCCCCTCCCCTGCCCGGCCCCTCATCTGCCCCGGCCCCTCCCCTGCCCGGCCCCTCACCTGCCCGGACCCTCCCCTGCCCGGCCCCTCATCTGCCCCGGCCCCTCCCCTGCCCCGGCCCCTCCCCGGCCCCGGCCCCTCCCCTGTCTGAATCAAAGCTAGAGTCCCTCAGTCGCCCTTGAGGCCCACCATTCTTGGCCATACATCCTCCACCTCTGACTGCCTGATCTCCCTTCACTCTCTGTCCCGGCCACCTCCCCACTGTCCCTGCACATGCCAGACCCTGGTTAGGTCATGTGCTCAGGGGTTTTCTCCACCTGAATTGTTCTCCCCCAGGTACTGCTTGACCGATGCCTTCACACCACTCAGGTCTGTGCTCAGACGGCCCCTCCATAGGGCCTGGCCAGCGCCCTCTTTCCATGGCCCCCCACCCATGACTTGGTTTCCAGTGCTTGCGCCCTCAGCACACAGTGACTTGACTGGTATTGTTAGTCCTGTGTCATTAACTACAAGGAGAGCGGCGCCCCCCCCCCAGCATTGCCTTATGAAAAGCTCATACACGCTGCCTGTGTGCCCACTGCCAGCCTGCACTCCGTGGCCCTGGCACACCCCTCCGCCTGCGGGTTGGCAGGTTCGGTTTGAACGGGGATGGAGGCATGGGATTCTGGGGGAGACCCGATTTGGGGTCACTCCTTGTCGATTTTTGTAGTCTGGCTTGGGGAATTACAGCTCTCGTTAACCTCCTCTCCTCGCCCTCTTCAGCCTCTGTGCGTCCATTTGGGCTGCAGTCTCTCAGTGCTTCGCAGGACTCTCGTGGGAGCTGTGGACTCGGGGGTGTGGGACAGCCGGCATCTTGGCCTTGCCGTGGCGGGCTGGCATCTCCTCCAGGGGCCCTCAGTGCCGGCTGCCTAACCGCCAACTTCATGAGGAGGGGGCGCCCGTGCTGGCTGGAGGCGCTGAAAACGGGGCAGGGGTGGAGGGGGTGGGGCAGGACTAGCTCTCTGAGGGGCACCTGTAATCAAGAAGTGAAAGTACAGTTTTGGAAATTGAAACTAGACTAATATTTATAAACAGCAGGTTTTAGTTTTAGGGGAAGTTCAAATCCCGAGAGTTCATGGAATGAGAGTTTGTGCTTCTTTTATATAAAAGTAACTCATGTTCCCTCTCTATCTGTGGAGCACAGTAAAGCGAGGTATACTGTACACACTTAGATGAGATTGGTGTTTTTTTAATTCTTTTTGCATGCTGCACACTGACATACAGGTAAAAAAAAATGGCTAAAACTTAAATATGAAAGAATTCTTTACAGTTAAATCCACAATTTTATACATTTATCTTATTACACGTCAGTGAAACATTACCAACTATTATGAAATAGGTCAAATGATATGAAAAAGAACCAAAAATCCCATAAAAAAATATATCCACATATGAAAAGTATTGTACTCTTGGTGTCATCATATCCTTCTCCTCTGTGCGCTTACGTGCGACACCGTTTCTGCAGATCAGTGCGTCCCCATACCATTCTTCCGCTGTCCACTTTCGTATTCTTCTGCCTGCTCCAAGGCTGTGTGCATGTAGCCACCCAGGAAACCAACCGGGCCCCTCGGTAACCCACTCCAGAATCTAATTTCATCACAACTGGCCGTCCAGTGATTTGCTTTAAGAAGTCACTGGGGGTTTGCTTCCACAGACTCATTTTAACCCTGCTCAGAAATCTATTGGCTGGGATCCTGAGCCCCCATTCTAGGAGCCCCATAAGCCCAGCCTCCCCAAGATGGTTTTTAAAAGGACCCAGCGGGACGGACGGCCGAGCGGCTCAGGGGGTAGGAGCTCGCTCAGGAGCGCGAGCTGAGCTCTGAGCAACAGCGGTTCGAGGCCCAGCCCGAGCTGAGCTGCCGTTGAGCTGCCAACAGGTGGCAGGATGGCTCAGCTTAAAAAAAATAATAATAATAATAAAAGGACCCAGCAGGATGAAAAAGTATAAGTAAGTTAAACAGACATCTCCCCCAATCCTCACCATACTTGAACAGTAATTTCTTAAACAGCACTTTTAGACGTTAGCCCCTTTGTGGTTTTGCTAGCGCCATGCTGCGCCCCCTCCAGCTGCCCATGAGGTGGGAAGCATAGGGATGTCTCCCCGTTGAAGGCTGCACGGGTCTCCGTCATGTGGCTGTACCTGGGCCAGCGGGACCGGGTGCCCAGGGTGGATGTCCCCTTTTCCTGGTGCTGTGACAGGACAGCAAGGAGGCAGCCGCATTCTGTGAGCGTTGCCGTAGAAGCGAGTCCCAGAAGCAGCCTTGTCGGCCCTGGACACGGGCTCAGTGTGCCCATGCTGTAAGTGTAAGCCGGGTTAGGAAAAGGGACCCCATGTCATCTGTTATCAGGACTAATTGTCCTCTTGTTTCCCAAGTCTTTGAGCCAGAAAAGCATATATTTTGATGTGGCCGTCATAATGTGGCAAAAATAAATTTTAGGATCAGTGCTGAATTTTTTTTTTTTAAAAGATTTTATTGGTGAATTGGGGGAGGGGAACAGTGTTTGGGGAATCGGGGAAGGGGAACGGACAAGTTGCTGTCTCCTTGCTCTTCAGTCTAGCTGCGGAGGATGTCGCCTCACTGGCCCATGTTGGTATCGTCATTGCGCTCTTCCCGGATGAGGCAGATGGGTCGCGGCCTCTGGATGGTCGCTCACCACGGCTATTGGCAGCTCACTGGCTGCCAGCCGCGCACGTTGGCTGCCGGCCACTCACTGTAGCCTATGGCAGCCCACCGCAGCAGGGGCTGCAGCCTACACCGTCCCGGGGCTCGCAGCCCAGCTCCAGGTGGAGCTGTTGTTCGCTGTAGAGGGCAGTGTCACTGGCCCTCCTATATGGGATCCGAACCGGGGCCGCTGGCATTCCAAAACCAGCTCTTAACCAATGTGCCACTCGGCCGGCCCCTGAATTTTTAATATATGTTAGGAATCCGTGTTTACTGATGACATTTTCCAGCCTGGTCTCTGAGACAATAGGACTCACGTTGGCACCTGGCTTCTCTGTGTTGTGTGACACGCTAACCGGTTCTTAGCAGTGGGGGCTTTCTGAGGTGTCGGAACCTTCCCCCTCCTGTGGCCACCTTGGACCCGAATTGAGAACTCCCCAGGCCCTGCCGTGGGGGGCTGGCTCCTTCTCCAGAGCCCCGGGCTGCGCTGGCTGCATCACCACTGGCGCACTGCATGAGGGCGGAAGCACCGGTTCCTTTTCCTTCCTTTGTGTTTAGGTGACAGTAAACAGTTTTCTAATGAATTTTAAATTTTGGAATCATTGCAAAGAGCTGCCATGCACCCTCGCCTGGTTTCCTGTTGTTAGTGCCTCGTCACCATGGTGCATGTCAGGACCAAGAACCTCCCTGAGGCACATGATGGCTAACTGCAAGGGCCACCCAGGTGTCCCCTTTCTTTGTCACTGTCCTGCGATGCCCCTCAGGGCCCATGGGCCGTCCTGGTTCCTTAGTTGCCTGCACTCCGGGACCGTCTCAGACTTTCCTTGTGTCATGGGACCTTGGCAGGCTGAGGGCCACCAGCCAGGGTCTTGGAGATCATCCCTCAGCCGGAAGGCAGACCTCGGGGGGTGGCCGCCTCATGCCGTCACTTGGCAAACCGATGTCTGCCCGACCCATCCCTGCTGCTGTCAGCTGGGGCCGCCTGGCTGGGGGTGTTGGCTTGTGTCTCCACGCTCCCTTCCCATGTCCTGTTTGCACTATTAGTTTATATTAAAATCCTCATTTCAGACTTATAATTCTGTAGGTAAACCCTGTTAAAAAATAACACTAGATTGTTCTAGATTGTTTCACTTTTTGGTTTGTTTGTTTGTTTGTTTTGAGGGCAGTGTGACTGGCCCTCACATGTGGGACCCGAACGGGGGCCGCTGGCGTCCAGGCCAGCGTTGAACCACCGCGCCACTCGGCCGGCCCCGTTTCACTTTTGAAGTAACTCCATTTCCCCCATTGAAAGCAGTTGTGTTCTCTGTGAGGAAACCCAGACGAGCATGCTGACAGGAAGCGGAAGTGATGAAGGGACAGAGAGGCCGTTCCTGACCCCAGACCTGTGCAGCCCCTCGTCACTCTCACCACTGTCACTGCAGACACGCGTCAGCTGTCCCCGGTGTGTCCCTCTTTCCCCGCGGGGTCCACAGAGCTGCAGTATGTGGCATGTGGTGGCAGTTATTTCTCCGAATAAGTGCGAGTTCGGTCTGTGTACACTAGTGCCTTGAACTTGGTTAACGTGTTTCTGCAAGGTAACTCATTCGTGGCAAGCCATGGCGACTACAGGTCCTGTGCGTGGTCTGTGGACAGTTGGCAGGGGCATCCCCATCCCCTGTCAGCTGGGACGAGCTCGGGAAGGGAGGCCGGCGAGGGAACCCAGGCTCGTCCACTGCCGTGTGCTCTGCCCCTGCAGGGCCTTGAAGCTGCGACGCCTCTGGGCATCTCAGTCCTCCTGCAGGGAGTCGCCGCGTAGGGGCCTTCTTTTCAGAGCATCCACACACCTGGGGAGGTGCGGCTGCCCAGCCTCTGGGGGACGCTGCGTGCTTCTCCTGGCAACCCCTGGCCTCCAGGCGCCCGCTGCTCCTCACCCGGCCTAATGAGCCCGGCGGGCCTGGGCGGGTGCTTCGGGCGCAGAGACGGTGTACGATGTCCTCGCCGCCTCCCTCTAACGCGCATCCCCATCCGAGATGTTTGCCGCGTCCGTGTGTGCTTGCTCTGTGGGGACGACAGCCAGGGGCCCCGGGCCCATTGATCGTGGGGCACAGGTGAGAGTGCCTGCGGACAGCCTCTGGGCCCGGCTTCTGTTGTCAACACCAGTCCCTCTGCCTGTTACGGAGCCAACAAGCCCCCTCGGGTAATCTGTCCCTGCAAAGTGCAGGGCTCAGCAGGCATCTGGCCATCTCGGGCCTTGGTGGCTGCGGGCAGCAAAAACAGTTACCAGAGCTCACGCTGTGACACTGGGGTTTTCCACTTGGCATTATTTCCTCAACAGCCAGCCCTTCAAGGCCCTGCGCTGGGAGTCCCTTTGTGATGTTCCCTCAGGGCAGCTGAGGAGGGCTGGGACCTGGGACCATTGCGGGCAGCTCTGGGCTCTGGCTCTGGTTTGTCCAGCAGCAGCCAGGCCTCCTGTCGTGTGGCTCCACGGCTCCCCCCTCCAAGGGGTTTGGCACGCCAGTGGTCTTCACCAGCCGTTGGTCCACCTGGGCATTTCTCACTCTTGAGTGCTCCAGGGTCACAGCTGTCCTGGTCCTCGGCCTCCCGTGTTGGCCGGCCTTGCTTGGCTGTGGAGCCCTTGTGCCCTGGTTTGGGGACACGGCCCTCTGTCCTTTGCTCCTCTGCGCCCTGGCGCCTTTTCCAGGGCGGTCACCATGAGCTTCCGCTGGCAGTTGCTTCAGTCTTCTCCAGTGTTTCTTGGCAGACAGTTGTCCGCGAGCCGTTTGGGCTTCTCCCGGGGTTCACCCTCCTGGCGCGTCCTTCTGGTGTCATTCAGCCTGGGAGCCTGGTGACAGAGGCGTCCGCGAAAAGCAGAGGGTGAGGTCTTTGCGGTTTGCTGTTAATTTGATTTCTTTCTGTCTTGTAGGGTTTTGTTTGGGTTTAAGCTGTTTGAAATGGACGTATTTGGAGGGGATCAGCACAGAGGGTTTCCCTAGTCACGGCTCCAGGCTCAGTCCCCATCTCACTCATTCATTTGAACCAGTGCCTTGCAGTTGGCAGGCCTCGATTGTAGCCATGGAGGCCCAGCGAGAGTGGGTCATGGACACACAGCAGAGTGTGTGACACCCGGAAACAGCCCTGGAGACCGTCCAGCAAGCCCGCTCTGAGCGTGAGCCTGCATTCTGTGGCAGTGGTGTGTCGTGACCTTCACAGAACTGGTGGGCACTGAGTGCCGCCTGGCAGAGGGCTCCCAGGCGTGTGGAGGCCAGCGATGAGGGCCCCAGGCTGGAACCCTGACCCCGATGGCCCCTCACTTTCTAGGTGAAGAAAGTGAGGCCGAGTGCAGCTGGGCCCCTGGTCTGGCGGTGTGAAGCCTGCCCCCGGGGCTGACACGCTGCGCCCTCTTCCCGGCAGGTGTACATCGGCGAGCTCCCGCATGACTTCCTGCGCATCGCGCCCACGCAGCAGCAGCAGCAGATCCAGCTGGACGCCCAGGCGGCCCAGCAGCTGCAGTACGGCGGGGCTGTGGGCACGGTGGGCCGGCTCAACATCACGGTGGTGCAGGTGCGTGGCCCTCCCCTCCCTGGGGTGGCCGGGTGGTGTGGGCTTTCGTGCCACATTTTCTGTGTGGACACGTGGAACTTTTTATGATTCCACTTTTCCCTAAAACACACATCTGATGAAAAATGACACATGTGCGAAGTATCTGTGGTAAGTGACCCAGGGTGCTGCCCAAACCCTTAGAATCATTAGCAGTGAGCCTCTGTTGGCACCTGCTCCATGCTGGGCACTACCTCTTCATTCAAACGGCCTCCCTCACCCCTCGGGGCAGTGGGGGAAGAGAGAGGGGATGGTAGACGCACCTCCAGTGTCCAAAGGAGGGCCTGGGTGGGCGGCTCTGCCATCGGGCTCTGGAGCCCGCCCGCCGCTCATGGCCCAGACCAGGTGCTGCCAGGAGGCCACCAGACCTTTCTATAAAACCGTGAAGCGGGGCACTCACTGAGTCGCATGGTATCCCACCTGTGCAGAGCACAGCAGACACGGGAACCCCCGTTGGGCCTGGCAGGTGAGGCAGGGTTTTCAGGTGCTCGGCCACGCCTCGGTGCTGCTGGGGTTCGTAGCGGAACCCCTTTCCATCACCGAGCACCTTATACCTTTGCTCGCATCTCTAGGACCGCACGGTACCCCCTGCTTGTCCTCTGCTATCAGCTAATTTACGCCCTGCTGTCACGAGTGCTGCCTCTTGCCGGCATCTCGGGACTGCAGGACGCCCCGCCCCCTCTCGTCGTGGGCCCACAGTGCCCCCAGATCCTCCGTGGGCCCAGGCCTGTGGTCAGGAGCCCTGGTTCACCTGTTGGACATTTGGTGGCGTCACCCATGGTCTTCCACTTTGTGATAAGCCTGCCACTGGCTCACCGAGGCTGCGCACTGGCCTTTGGCCTGCTGCCCCGGCCATGTCCCCTGGTGTCCCTGGACTGACGGACTGACGGGGGTTCAGTTCCCCCCAGGGTGATAGCTCCTGGCCTCAGCTGGCCCCTCAGCTCGGCCCTCGGGGCCGCTTCCTGCATGTCCCGTAGGGGCTCAGATGTGACACACCCTAAACGGAGCTCTTGCCTCCAGACCCGCATAACCTGCTCCCCGGTGTCAGCAGTTCCATTCTTCTAGAAGCTTCCCCTGGACTTCCCCTGACTTCTCTCACACAAGCTCTCGGCTCCACCCTCTGCAGTCCAGGCCGAAGCACTGCCCGACCCGCTGCCAGCCCCAGGGGTGGCCCGAGCGTAACACAACAGATCTCTCTGTTCGGTCTCTTCCCCACTGTCCACCTCCTTACCCCCAGGAGCGTTCTCCAGGAGTCCCCGCTTGCTCCCTCACCTCCTCAGGAGCACCCCATGTTCCTGTGTGTCCCATTGCTCTTGCCTGGTCACTCCCCACAATGAGCAGTGCTGTCACACATACCGTATGTGATGTGTGCCTGCTGCCTGCAGCTGTGGGAGGCACAGGCGTCTGGCTGGCCCCACAGGTAGTCATGCCCAGTAAGTATCAGAAAGCAGGGTGGCGTTTCCTTAAACAGTTGGTACGTGACACCACAGGAAAGCTACTTAGAGTGTCAGGGACAGGCCTGCGTAGTCCATCCACGGAGCAGAGGGGCGGGAGGAAGAGTATGTGCGGCCACAGCAGAGGGGCCTCTGCTGGGTGACCGCGCGAGTGAGGAGAGTGACAGCTACATGGTCGGGTCAGCATTGGGCGAAGAGCGAGCCTCGCTTATGCAAAATAATCGGCAGGTACTGATGTTCTTCCAGGTGTTAAGATAAAAGGGTCTTAGCAGCCAGGCAGAAGCGAAATGTATACAGGTACCTGGAGGCTACGGGCAGTCAGCTGGCCTCAGCCGGCCTCAGACGTTCCTACTGTGTATTTGACAGAAAATGCCAGGGCAGCTTCTAAGGCGTTTTCCGGGGTAGTTTTGCAGGCTTGAGAGCTGCTCTAGCAAATTGGTGCTGAGGACGGTAGAAGACTATCTGAAACTGTCTGAAGGCCAGCGCATGTCACCAGGAGCTCCCTGACAAGCACGGTTTCTCTCTTCCCGGGGGTGCTCCAGCCACCCAAGAAAGAGGTCAGAATTCAGGACCCAAGAATGGACAAGTCCTGCCACAGAAGGATGGTCACAGCTGTGGTTATAAGTGAACAACACGTAGTTCTACACAGGCAGAGACAGAAAGGAGTAGACACAGTCAGTCGGAAGCCAGAGGCAGGATGGGGAGCAGGGTGCCGGGACCCTCATGTGCTGGGGGCGCCCCTCGCTGTGGGCCGGGCAGAGGCAGGACGGCAAAGCGAGGCAGACCCTGTACCAGCCAAGGGACGACGCCTCACGGAGGCGCAGACACTTTCAGCAGTGGAGTGTTTTAAATTCAGGTAACGTGTTTTATTAGACATGACGTAGGACACACGGGGTTCTGTGCGATGCGTGGCCGGTGCCTGGGAGTGAGTCCGCCCGTCCCAGGTGGCTGTGGTTCACTCCCTGGGCCCCACTGTGGCCGGCGGGGCGGGTTGAGCCTTCCCAAGAGGTTCCAGGGTCTCCGGGGGCGAGCCTGCATCTCCGGGGCCCGGCAGTGGGACCACCGCTCCGTGTGCAGGTCTTCTGCCCACTTTTCTCTGGGCCGTGTTCTTGTTCCTAAGATTTGCGAGGTGCTTATACATTTGGGATCCAGGTCTTTACCAGACACGGGTGTTTGCAGGTACTCTCCTCTCCACGTCTTGCAGGGAGCAGGCCGCCTTAACGACCAGCACCCCCCATTTTCTTCAATGGACTGCTTTTGCCTGGGCCAAGGTCACAGAGATGTCCTCCTGCTGCTTTCATAGGGCTTTGATAGTTTTAGGGTTCACAGTTAGACCTGTGATCCACCTGGAGTAAGTTCTTGCCGGCCGATGACCTAATCCACCAGAGCCTTCCGTCTTTCTTACTCATCAAGACTCGTTTTTCCTCCCTGCGAAAGCAGACCTCCCATGCCAAGAGCCCATGTGGCTTGAGGCCGGGCTCTTGACTGATGTGTGCCACGGGCCCTGGGAGACACCCCGTCCCGGGGAGCCGATGCAGCTGGTCCGAGGCCTGTCTGGCCCCACCCTGGGCGCAGGGAAGGCCCCTGTGGGCCGCATCTGTCCTGGGTCTCGTGCCCCTTGTCCTCTGTCTCCTGGCTGTGACCCAGGATGGCCTGCCTGTCACCCTGCGCTGCGGCCCACTCTGAGGGGCTCAGAGGACCCTCGCTGTGGCCCTGCTGTGCCCTTGCTGCATCTGCAGTGTCGTCATTCCACCTGCCGGGCACGGCACCAGACTTGCTGTGGGTGACGTTCTCCTCACCTGATGCCCGAGCACAGTCATAGCTACATTCGTGATTCAAATTGCCGGACAGACCTGGAAAATGCTGGGAGGTGTACTTTAAAGGGGATGGGCAACAGGTGAGCCTGTGACGGTGGCTGCCGTGTGTCCTGACGTTGGCTTTATTTCAGGCCAAGTTGGCAAAGAATTACGGCGTGACCCGCATGGACCCTTACTGCCGGCTGCGGCTGGGCTACGCCGTGTACGAGACGCCCACGGCCCACAACGGTGCCAAGAACCCACGCTGGAATAAAGTCATCCACTGCACGGTGCCCCCAGGCGTGGACTCCTTCTACTTGGAGATCTTCGACGAGGTGAGAGGGCAGCTTCCTGCCTTCGCCCCACACTTGGGACCAGGAGAGAGGAAACACCTGTTGTCCTGGGGGGAGGCGTCGCACCAGGACCTTCAGGCTCGCCGGACACAATGCATGGTGTCCCCATCGTGGGAGGTTGTGTCCTGTGCACATCTCTTCACAGCTGCTCTCAGACCCGTCATCACCAGGGACAGCAGACCCTGAGCCCTGGACAGAGTGATGGCGTGTCCCCCCAAACCAGGCACACACACACAGGTCATCACCAGGGACAGCAGAGCCCGAGCACTGGACGGAGTGATGGCGTGTCCCCCCCAAACCAGGCACACACACAGTTCATCACCAGGGACAGCAGAGCCCGAGCACTGGACAGAGTGATGGTGTGTCCCCCCCAAACCAGGCACACACACACGTCATCACCAGGGACAGCAGACCCCGAGCCCTGGACAGAGTGATGGCGTGTCCCCCACCCCTGAACCAGGTGCAGCGAGGCAGCTGGCTGTTCGTGAATAGGTTGGATGGAAAGTGGGTCACCCGCATGGCTGGGTGGGACTCGGGGTCTTAGTGGTACGAGTCGCAGATGGTCCACTGAGTTGTCCCTGGGGAGTATCAGATGGATGCAGCGGGGCCCTTCCTCAGCCTGGTTCTCTGGGCACCTGTGTGGGAGCACCCCACCCCTCTGTGAGGGTGGACAGACAGCAAGGCCCGGAGGGGCCCCTCGGCCCGGAGCCATCTCCCTGGGCCTGGCCTTGCCGTTTCCTCCTCCTCACCCTCTTCTCCCTCTGGAAGGGTGTGGTTAGCAGGGAGCGTGCCCACCAGCCTTCGGGGCTTGTCGGGGGGCCGAGGGGGGGGAGGGGGGAGGAGTGTCCAGGCAGCAGCGTCTGTTACAGAGCGCCTGGAGGGCTGAGTGGGCTCTCCAGGTCCTCAGCGGGTCTCCCCTGTCATTCCCCCAGCGAGCCTTCTCCATGGACGACCGCATCGCCTGGACACACATCACAATTTCCGAGGCCCTGAAGCAGGGCGAGGTGGAGGACAAGTGGTACTGCCTGAGCGGGCGGCAGGGAGACGACAAGGAGGGCATGATCAACCTGGTCATGTCGTACACGGTGAGGGCTCCGCACGGGGCGGGGGCAGGGGCGGCTGGGGTGGGGGTGAAGTACAGGAGGGAGGTGTGGGGGTCTTGACTCAGGGAGGGCGTCCCGCAGGTAGCGGGGGTGTCGGGGTGGGGGGTCATGTCATGCTCAGTGAGGGCGCTGCGTAGTGGTGGGACAGGGACGGGTGTCTGCTGGGGCGATGCTGTCCTGTCTCATGCAGACACTTGGAGCTGCTCGTGAGCCTCAGATGTCCAGTGGCAATCTCACCTTCTCGTCTGGGGAGCACTTTGTCCCTGAGGAGCTAGGCCTCAGCCCGAAGCCCACAGGTTTAGGGCGTGGTCCCAAGAAGAGCCCACCTGCTCACTCTCTTGGGAGGAGCAGCATTGTGTGGTGGCCGTGTCCGGTCATGGCCATCCTGCACGGTGTGGCCCCTGTGGCCTTGAGGACCTGGGCCTGGTCCCACCGCAGGCCCTCCGTGCAGGGGCTGAGGAGGAAGGTGCGGGCCTGCGAGCCACGGGGCCAGGCCACAGTGCCCAAGACCACGGGGCCAGGCCACAGCGCCCAAGACCACGGGGCCAGGCCACAGCGCCCAAGACCACGGGGCCAGGCCGCAGCGCCCAAGACCACGGGGCCAGGCCGCAGCGCCCAAGACCACGGGGCCAGGCCACAGCGCCCAAGACCACGGGGCCAGGCCGCAGCGCCCAAGACCACGGGGCCAGGCCGCAGCGCCCAAGACCACGGGGCCAGGCCACAGCGCCCGGGCTCTTGACCAGCCCCACCCTCAGCGCCCGGCCAGTCTTGGGAGGGACAGGGTCAGGGGTCTAGGATCCTGGGCTCCTGCCATCTCCTGTGTGTCAGTGAGGTGGTGTCATTATTTTAACGTTTATAGAAGGTTTCCAGCCCGTGTGCCAGTAGAAGAGTACAGGCCCGTGGGGACAGATCACCCAGCTCAGCAGTCCCCTGTTTGCTGGCCTTGTCACATCCCTCCCTCCTTTTAATGCTGGACTCCTTTATGATTTTTTTTTTTTTTTGAGGGCAGTGTCACTGGCCCTCACATGTGGGACCCGAACCGGGGCCGCTGGCTTCCCAAGCCAGCGCCCAACCACCGCACCACTCGGCCGGCCCAATGCTGGACTCCTTTAAAGCAAGTCCAGTTTGATTTTGCTCATAAATGTTTCTTCATGCGTCTTTAGCAGACAGGTTCACATGAACATGAAGCAATTGTACTTAATGAAGTAATTTAGCCGGAGTCAGTCCCCTCTGACCTTCCAGAGCAGGGTTGGGGTGTCAGTGTGGGCGGGGCGTTTGAGGGTGCTGGGCGCCCTGCGCTCTGGCGTTCCTGTCTGGGCTGTAGCCCTGTGCTGTCCCTCCCAGGACGCTTTCGGGGAGACTGGGCGTGCAGAGGTTTCGTGTGGTGTGTTCCTCCCTGACCCCGTGACCGTCTTCGTGTCTTCCAGCCACTGCCCGCTGCCATGATGATGCAGCCTCAGCCTGTGGTCCTGATGCCGACCGTGTACCAGCAGGGCGTCGGCTACGTGCCCATCACAGGTGCGTGCCGCTCCTGCCTCTGCTCGCTGGGTGGCGGGTGTGGGGGCTGGGGGCGTGGCATGGAGGCCTAGCCCAGTCTTCAGGTGGGGCATGAACCTGGCAGTTCTGTGTGGAAATCGGAGTTGGTTTCTCCCTAACTATTGGCACAAATAAGGCGAGTTGAAATTGATGTCCATGTGGAAATATACTTTGTAAACAGTTCAGCATGTGAAAGACCATGTTCCTGTGGGTGAAATGAACTGCGCGGCCTAACACGTTTATTTAGGGGAGAGTAGGCTCTTTTTAAGTGGAGACTCAAGCTGTTCCCATGGTGAGCGCCTCTGTACACTTGGAACAACCACGTACTAACAGAAACGTTACAGAGAGGAGGGAAGGACTCTGACCTGAACGCTTTGAGGCCCAGTCACCCACCGAGGGCCACCACTGCCCCACCCCCACTGCAGTCGCAGGTCCTACAAACATGGACATTGTCCTGCTGCCCTGTAGCCGTCGCAGTCGGGAGCAGCGCTGAGCGCTTGTGCCCTCTGCGTGTCATTGGCTGTCCCTCGGGTGGCAGCACCCAGCCCGAGTCCCGTACCCCCTTCTGTGGCCTGGAGCTCAGACCTCAGCCGCCTCCACCACTTGGGAGTGCCAGGCTGGTGGCCCCTCTGGCCTGTCTCTGTGGTCCGACCAGAGGTGACGGTGCTGACGCTTCTCCACAGTACAGTTCAAAGCTGATGTGTGTCCCCTGACACTGCTCAGTCGTGCTGGGTGACTGGCCTGGTCCCAGCCCTGACATCCGCTGCAGAAACCACCAGTGTTAGCACCACGCTTGAATTTAAGATAAAGTAATTCCTTGCCAGCCAGATGGTTCAGTGGATAGAGCATGCGCTCTTAATAGCAAGGTTGCCTGTTCTACTCCCACATGAAAAAAAAAAAAGATAAAGTAAATCCTATTGGGTGTCCTCCCATTGTGTTTTCCTCTTGACTGGAAGTTACAGCAGGTATAGGAACACTGAAGCTCAGTGCCACTGTGTGTAAAACACGTAAATGGTTTGCCATTAAGTGAGAGTCAAGTTTTATTTTCCAAACTCGTTTAGAATGCTCTCCCTCTGCTGGTAGGTGCTTATTAATCGCACTGACTTGTGAGTGAAATGTGGCCTCGTGAGCGCACGAGCTTTCCCCTTGGTGCTTGCTCGTGAGGGGCTTTGAGCCCTTAGTCTCCCAGCGCGTGTTGCTGTCTGTCTGCCTGACAAGAGGCAGCCCCCAGGCCAGAACGGGCGGAAAGGCGCACTCTGTGTCACCGGCCTGCATGGCGTGGCGCCTCCTTGGGCCGCAATGACGTGATGTGACTGCCATGGCCTAAATGGATCGTGTGGAAGAGCATTTCAGTTTGGGGGTGACATGCTGTTTGACCGTGAGTGGGAAACCTCAGTGCCCAGTGTGGGGTCCTCGCTAGTGCCCCCGGGACGTGCCCTCGCTCCTGTTTCATTGTCAGGTGCCCCCTGTGTGTCAGTGCGCGCGCTCCAGGAGCTGAAAGCACAGCCCCAGCCAGTCAGCTCTCACGGCTCCTGGGAGGGCTTGATGGTCGCGTCCACACTCAGTTATACTGGCGGGGCAGGAAAGCGGAGGACGTGTGGGCCCATGGACCTGGCTGGCCGGGCTTTGAAAGGGCCACGACCGTCTACACCGCCCACTCGGACCTGGTGAGCCCTTCCTCCCTGGCTGGTGGCAGCCCGGCGTCTTAAAGCGTGACACTCACATTGCAGCCTCCTCGTAGGTTTGTTGAAATGCCCCCTCTTGTCTCCCCTCCCACTCTGGCCAGTCCATAGGGGCAGGAGCGGGTCTGCGGGGCGTCCGCGAGGTCACCGGAGCCACAGTGTGCCGCCCGGTTGAGGAGCAGCATGAGAAACAAGGCCCAGGTGACGCGGACATGCTGTCCTGCGCGCTCTGTGGCCTCTGGTGGCAGCTCCCTCTGCCACCTGCGTGGGCTCTGCTGACGGCAGGGTGTGGGTCCATGAGACCGCTGCAGCCGGGACACTTGCCTCAGAGATGAGACAGGCTGTCACCCATCCTGAGACCTCCTCCTGAGACAGAAGGCGGGCTCATTGTGCACCTGCAGTGCCCTGACCATGGCCAGCTGTCCCCACAGCTACCACCTGGGTGACCCTGGTCTCAACAGACCCCACTGCCTCCCCTGTGAGGAGGGGTGACCCACCCTTCCTGGGACCTGAGGTGACCCACCTCGCAGCCTGGCCAGCACCGATGGCGAGCGGTCAGGTGTGGAGGCAGGTGCCTGGCCAGGCCTGGCCGAGGGGCGGGAAGGGGAGGTTGGTCTGCCCCCCTCTCGCTGCTGGTGTCCCAGGGTGTGGCAGCCGCCATCTGCCCTGCAGCCACCTCCCACCCACCCCTCCACACTCCCAGTCCTGAGACTTTGACTCAGGCTGCTGTTAAGACAGCGTGTGGCTGCCTCAGGATCTTGGGAATTTGGGAGGGGACAGAAGTCACAGCCTGAGGTCACTTCTAATCACCGTGGGCCTGGTTGGGAGGGTTGTGCCTTTGAAGCTTAAAGGACTGGCGCTTGAAACGAGGGAGGTGCTACCAGCTGCGCTAGCTGCCCTGTGGAGTTGCCTCCAGTCCAGACATTCGTCTGTTCTCGTGGGACGTGTCACCTGGACTTGGGGCCGGGCCACCCCAGACCTCAGGGATTGGAGAGCCAGCCCTGGACCAGCGCCCCGCAGTTTCTCCCAGTGGGCATCTGGGTCCTTAGCACTGGCCGTCGCTGTTGTCCCACTTCCAACACAAAGGGGTGATGCAGGCAGGGGGACACGGGAGCCCCACCTTGGCCAGCGGGCTGAACACCCAGGAGGCCCCGCACCACCTGCCCCCTCGCCCGCACGCCAGCCGACACCCTCAGTCATCGGAGCATGTCTGCCTGTCGTTCCCGTGTGTCGTGTTGCGTTCTGAGCAGGCGTGCAGCCCCACTCGGTGCCCGCCACCCATTCCTTCCTTGTCCACGTCTGATCATGCCGGGTGCCAAGCTGGGAATGTGGATTCCAGGGCACGTGGCCAGGGAAGGCTGCAGAAGCTAGACGTCTGGGTCAGCGAGCGTCCGTTTTGTTTGCTCTGTCATTCTCAGAAGGGGCCCTGTTTTGTGGCCTTTGGTCAGTGGTGTCAGCCCATGCGCTCCTAAGGGATCAAGATGTGTGAGCACCTTGACCCCCACCCCCACTGTGAACCGGGCTCATGGTGGGTCCGAGGTCCGAAGCAGGGCTTGCCCTCGGGGCCGCTCGCCGCCATTTCTTCCCCATGTGTCGGGTGCTTCTGCAGTTGTGTTTGTTGGGTGCCCTTGCCGGTCGGTGGTTGTGAGACTCGGGCTCCCTCGGGGAGACTGCCAGAGTGCCACGTTGCTCCCTGCAGCCAGAAGCAGCCTCGTGCGCTGTGGACAGCCCCAGGGCCCTAAACTGCATCTTGTGCTTGCAGGAGTGCCCGCCGTGTGCAGTCCGGGCATGGTGCCCGTGGCCTTGCCCCCGGCAGCCGTGAGCGCCCCGGCCCGCTGTCACGAGGAGGACCTGAAAGCCATCCAGGACATGTTCCCCAACATGGACCCCGAGGTGATCCGCTCCGTGCTGGAAGCCCAGAGAGGGAACAAGGACGCAGCCATCAACTCCCTGCTCCAGATGGGGGAGGAATCCTAGGCCCCACCCCCCCCCCTGCCTCCCGGCCCTTCGGACTTGCCAACCCACGGTCCCCAGGGAGCACTGACCCCACCAGATGCCTGTGAGAGTGCCGCCTCGCCCCTTCCTCCGCCCGCCGTCGTGTAGCCCCAGTCCACCCCGCTGGGGACGCCTGCAGTCCTCGGCTCCCGGCAGCTCGGCGCAGCGGGGGGTGGGTGTGCTGTGTGGGTGGCCTCCTCGCACTCTGTCGGAGGCAAGCAGACACGTGGGCCGTGTCCTGTGCACACACATGCACCTTCCCCCACCTAGGGACTTGTGTCTTCAAGTGCCGTGCACGTCTGCCCCTCACGCTGTCCCCAAGGGCACTCTGCGGGAGCGGCCTGCTCGGCCAGGGCCTCAGCACGGAGCCCGCGTGCCCTGGTTTGTCACGGCGTGGTCGCGGGGCTTCACTGGGACAGGCCTGCTCTGTCAGCCTGAGGCGCACACAGTCCGTTAACAGCTGATGTGGGGGTGTTGTTACAACTTGCAAACTGAAAGAAAACTCACGTGCCTCCCCTGATGTCCTGTGTGGACCTGGGCTGGCGTGGCGGTGCTGGGCCCCAACCACAGGGTTCAGCCTGAATGCAAACAGCCAGCCAGCCCCGCCTGTACGGGCTGTGGGCCCGCAGGGCTGTCCCCAGCTTAGAGGGTCCCTTGCGTCTTTTCCTGCTGTGTTCCATGCCAGCTTTGTGGAATGTAACTCCAAGGGGTCGCTCCTCCTCTCCTTGACCGACTCTTGCACCTAAAATTGGGGGTAAGAAGTGATAGGCAGTCCTTGGCTTATTAAAGGGTATTTGGGAACTGTTGGCTCACTGCTGATGTTAATCTCAGTAAGCATCGGGCCTGAGGACCTGGGCTGGTTGACACAAAACCAGCCTGTGAGTCTCCGCGTTTAGGTCTCCTGATGCGCCCGTGGGCTGCACGCAGGCTTGGCTCCGGCTGCAGACGCAGGTTGGGTGACGCCCACTGAACGCCCGAAATCTGAGCCGTTTCTCAGGAGCGATGCACTTTAACCCGTGCTCACACACTGACCACGCACGTGCCCCAGGTATGAGGGCTCGGGGTGCGTTAGGCCGCCCCCACCGCCTGTCCTGCAGTGTTGCCCCAGCCTCTGGACTCGGGGTCTTCCAGGATGGACGTCAGGACAGGTCCCCGACAACGCGATGTCTGTGGAGGGGCAGCCCGAGGCAGGCAGTTTCAGTCATCTCCCCTGTTGGCTAGAGAAGGCTGCTTCCCGCCATGGTCAGGTCCGAGCCTGTCCTGCGTGCTTTCTGTCCCCTGGGGAAGTGGGCGGGGCCTGCGCCAGGTGGAACTCCCAGAGCGGCCACCGGGGTTGCCTCTGCTCACGCTGGGTCGGGTCTCCAGCCCGCAGCAGACTTTCTCACGTGCTGGAAAGTGCTGGGCGGGCTGCCACCCGCCCTGGGAGTGGTGACCGGAGCATGTGGTACAGGACAGGCGGGCGCCAGTCCCCAGCGCAACAGGGCTGGGGTGAGCACGCCGGCACGTCTCTGCTGTCCACACTTACGACCCTTCTCTACCAGGCCACGGGCCACTGGCCCAGACGGCCTTCATCAGTCAGATCTGACTCCCTGCCCCCATGGCACAGTGTCCATGTCAAAGCTCATGCCTGCTGCTCACACGGAGTGTGGTCCCTCGTGGGGCTTGTCACCCAGCTATGAGGAGGCCACCGCACCGCGGTCCAGGCCGCTGCAGTGTTGGGGCCACCGTGCGGGCAGATGGCTGGCCTCGGGGCGCTGAGGTTTCCCGTGCGGGGTGCCTGGCAGTCAGATTCCTCCCCCACCCTCTCTGCGGCGTCCCCCGGGGCCCTTGTCCCTTTACGAGTACCTGCTGGTGTCAGCGGAAGTGACTCAGACATCGTGTTTTGGGTTATTCTCCTGAGGTCCAGTGTCCAGATTTTTCTTTGATTGTAAAATATATTTTTACTTTTCAGCCTCCTAATTTAATAAATGATCTATATAAAAATAGAGAATTAAAGTCCTTTGAGGAAAGTTCACCATTTTTGTTCCTGAGTATTTTTTCACATAGCTCATGATAAGCAGGATTGATGAAGCAATCAGAGTAAATTCACTCTAACAAGCGGGAATGTGGAAATGAAAGCAGAACTGTGGTGGCCAGCTCAGAGCCTCAACCTAAAATGTTTAGTTTAGATGGAGTGGGAGTTTTTGTTTTCCAGTCCAAGTTTGCAGGAGTCCCAGGAGCTGCGCTCTGGTGATGGGTGTGAGTGTCAGGTGTGCCGCCTGGCTCCTGGCCACAAGGTGTCCGACCTCCTTCCTTTGCGTGTGTGGTTTTCGGGGCTCAGAATGGGCTGTGGGCTGCGAGGCGTCCCTCGTCCTAAGGGCACCATGGCCCCTCCTCTCAGGGTGGCAGGCGCCACACGCGGACCGAAGTCCCCTCTCCCCTGGGTGTGTGATGGGCTGTCCGGGCATTTCTGTCCCTCGCCGGGGCCCTAGGTCAGCAGAACCTGGGGTCAGAGCATGGACGCGGGTCCCACTGAAGCAGCACAGCCGGGAGAGCAGGGCGGGCGCGTGGCTGCCGGGCGCTGGGCTCCCCGCTGCCATTCGCCGTCAGCGTTCTTTTGTCCGGAACAGCTGAGAAAAGTGTGGGCTAGTGCCCCACAGAAAGCGAAGAAACAAGGAGCGCTCCCCGTTCTAAAGCACTCTGGACAGAGTGCCAGGGGCGCTGGGAGCACAGGGCTCCTTACTGCAGACCTGAGCCCGTAGGGGGTGCCCCCAGCCCCGCCACAGCCGGGCTCAGTCAGTGTTTGGAGGCGCTGCAGGCCTGGATGCCGGGTGCTGGCGGAGCTGATAGACGCCCTGGGCCCAGGGTTGGGTGCCGGTCTCTGGCTCTGCGGGGTGAACCAGCAGAGACAGAGGGATGTGGGCTGCAGCCCATCCGTCCCTGTGCTGGGCGGCTTCACGTCCGCCACCTGTCCCCATGAAACCTTGGAGACGACGGGGCCCCGGTGGTGGGAACAAACACACACGGCCCCTGAGGAACCTGGACCCCACGCAGACGCAGCATCACTAGGCAGCTGCCCAAAGCTCCGGCCGATCTGTCGGCGGCAGCCGGGCGGCCCCTGCGGACCACAGCTGTCCACGGCAATGACTAAAACGTTATGAAAACAGCTAAAATCCGAAGCACACTCAAAGACCAAGAGACCTGGCAACAGCCGCACGAGGTGGGAAAGCACCAGCAGGACCCGGGTGGGGACATTGGGATCGACGTCCTGACGGCCAGCGGCCAGCAGATGAGGCGTGGCTGACGGAGCCGCTGGACTGCCGCGGAGAAGGAAGAGGCCGGGCGCCTGGGTTCAGGAGTCACCGTGAGCCCGGGGACCACAAACGCCATCGCACTTGACAGTAACGCAGAGAAGGCGCATTGGGCGCGGGGTAGGCAGCGTCGGGCGGGACGGCGGTGGGGGATGTGGGCTGGTGATGCGCAGGGCTCCTGGTTGGAATGACTCGTCTGTAAGCCGCTTGTTAGTGTGTTAGCGCCACCAGGGCACTGGGTCCCCACTCGGGCCCCGAGATGAGTGTCCACACAGCGCGGCCTGGGGACAGGGTGGGCGTGCAGAGTCCTGGCGGCCAAGGTGCTCGTCTGCGGGGCCGCGCGGGAGGACGGAGGCTGCAGTGGGGACGCTTGCAGCACCTCTGTGTCCTTGGGGTGGCCCTGCCCCCTGCCATCCCATCCCAGGTGTACTATGCTTTTGATGGCTTGTTTGGCTTGGGGTTCAGGGGTTCCCACCCGGCCACTCCTGCCACAGGTGAAGCTGTCATGGGCTGGTCCATCCCATTAGGGCTCCAGGGCCTGGGGAGTGACCAGTGGGCGGATAAGCGGCCCCGTGAGCCCCGCTGTAATGGGGCCTGGGCGGTGCTCTGGGCCCCCAGTATCTGTGGTGCCCCGTCTGTATGCTGAGCTGTCTCTTTTTTCTAGGGCCCTTCTGGGAAGGGCTGGGGATCACCGCCCTGGACACTTGGTCGTGGTGTTACAGGTGGCCCTCAGGGAGCCCAGCCCCCTCCAGCCCAAGGATCTGGCCTGAGAACCCCCTCAGGCCTGTGTTCCGCTGAGTTCCGCCTTCGCTCGTCCTGGTCAGCTGCCCATCCAGCTCGCCCCCAGGGCCCCAGGCCTGATGCTTGTCACCGCAGGAGGCTGCTGCTCAGGTCCCTCTGCCTCCTGACCTCGCTGCTCATTGTGGGGGCCACGGCCCCGCCCCTCGCTGCTGTTTGGGGCCCAACTGTAATGGCACAGAGGACAGCCACGCTGACATTCCCACGACGCAGGCGCCCAGGAGCCAAGCTCAGCCTTGG
Organism: Aselliscus stoliczkanus; assembly: GCA_033961575.1. Lineage (NCBI taxonomy): Eukaryota > Metazoa > Chordata > Mammalia > Chiroptera > Hipposideridae > Aselliscus > Aselliscus stoliczkanus. The sequence goes on from CM066736.1 coordinate 136,424,303, forward strand.
GACCCCTTCCTTGGCCATCACGAGAGTTGTGTCAGGCTCCGCTCACGGGACCACTGCTGGTGCCGGGCCAGCCCGGGAGGCACGCCAGCTCCAAGGGCACTTGCTCCCAGCCACACAGTCCTGCAGCCAGCCGCGTGCTCCAGGCCCCCGGCCCCTGCCAGGCCCGGAACTCATCGCGCCCCCATGATGCCACTGCAGTCGTCCCGCCCTCCCTATGGGGCCTGCATGCCCTCAGCCTGCCCCGGAGGCCCTGATTTCACACCATGACATCGGGGGACTGCCGTCAACAGGCTGGAGGTCCCTCTGTTTCCACCTCCCCAGGCCGCCTGAATGCCGGGGGAGAGCTACCAGCCCCGGCCCCCGCCACCCCCCGCACCCCAGTAACTGCTGTGGAGAGCCTTCTCCTCGTGCGTTTGGGGCCTTGACTATTACAGCCATGCCTGCGCTTGTGCCTCTATTTTATTTTACTCTTATTTTTTATTTTTTAAAGATTGTATTGGGGGAGGGGAACAGTGTTTGGGGAATCCGGGAAGGGGCCAGCCAGGTTGTCTTCCTTCAGTCTTAGTCGCGGAGGGCGCAGCTCGCTCAGCTCCAAGCCCAGCGGCCATCCGGCCGCCCGTCAGCAGCTTGGCCGCTCAGCTCAAGGTGCCGTGTTCAATCTGAGTTGCGGGTGGGCATAGCCACCATCCCATGTGGGAGTCGAACCAGAAACCGTGTTGTCAGCAGCACGTGCTCTCACCAGCTGAGCCATCCTGCCACCTGTTGGCAGCTTAGTGGCAGCTCAGCTCGGGTGCAGCTCAGTGGCCCATGTGGGAATCGAACCGGCAACCCTGTTGCTCAGAGCTTGCGCTCTTAACCAACTGAGCCACTCGGCCGCCCTGTTCCACTATTTTAATTTGGCTCCTGTCACCAGGTCTGGTCAGGTGAGGCTATAGATTTGTTGGTTTCGTGACCTGCCACCGTCTGCCACCTCTTCTCATTTCTCTTACTGTTTGTAGTGGTTTTTTTCATCAATGCTGTGGATTTCCCATATATTGATGCTGTCATCTGAAAGTAGAGATGGAGGCAGTCCTTTCAGGCTGCACCAGAGAACCGACGCGGCTCAGAGGGGCCGGTGGCCCATCACGGTGCTGGCAGACTCGGTGTCTTACGGGGACACTTCCTGGGTGCAGACTGCCTGCTTCTCCCTATGTCCTGCATGGTGAAGGGACGAGGGGACACTGACCCCCATCATGGGGGCCCCAACTCGTGACCAGTCACCTCCCAAAGGTTCCGCCTCCTGATACCTTCCACTAGGGTTCAGGTTTCCACAGGAATTGGGGGAGCAAACACGCATCCACTGCTGACGGCGCTCCGTCTTCCTCCCAGAACCGTGGCTCATGGCTTCACACAGGTGGACGTCATGACCAATTTACTTCAAGCCCGAGGCCAGCTGAGAGGACCAGGAGAGGGACACATAGCCCTCTCACGTTGGAGGTGGGACAGGAGGCCAGCGAGGTCTCACTCGTGTCCCGCGGGTCTCAGGCCCGCCTGGCCAGTTCTGCAGGCTCGGGGCCGAGGCGGAGACGCAGGAGAGAGGAGGCCTCCTGAGGGGCAGGGCCAGTGTGCCGTGACATGTGACCCGCAGTTCTGAGGTGGGCAAGCTCTGCCACCGCAGCCCTAACAGCCGCAGGGTGATGGGTTGGGGTGTGGACACAGCGCCCCGTGCAGAAGCGCCTGTGTCAGGTACAACCCCAAGGTCCTCAGCGACGGGCAGGTGCGCTCAGGCGGGAAGAATAAAAGCCCAACTCAGGATTTGTGAGAGCAAGGGCACGGGACACTTCCAGGAGGCTGTGCGGGTCTGAGACTGGAGTAAGGAGGCTGTGCTGTCGGGGTGGCCTTGGGAGCCAGCTGGCGTGGAGGGGCAGGGCCTGGGGGGGGCAGGGGCGGCCTCCTGCTCTCAGGTGCCCCGTCCTGCGCCTGCCCTCACACTGCCTGGCTGGACTACACCCGTCTCATAGGGTGAAGGCCAGAGCCCTACCAGGGGCTCCAGGCCCTCTGCCACCCCTCCCACCCGCTGCCCCACTCTGCCCCAGTAGCGCCGCTTGCCTGCCCCAGGGCCCTTGCACAGCTGCTCACCCCCTTGCGCCTTTCCTCAAACGTCCCCTCTCGGGGCGGCGTCTGTGGCCACCCGGGCGGCTTCTCACACCTCCCCACACGGCCGTCGCTCTTGCTTTTCTGCTTCCTTTCCGTGCACAGAGGGAGCAGATGGCAGGAGAACGAGCACGTGACCCTGGGTTGTCCAGACTCCGAGGAAAATCACTCCAACAGGGCGGTCCCTCAGCTCCAGTGGCACTGTCCAGTGCCCCGCGTGGGAGCCCGTGAACAGGCTGCCACCTGCCCGGCCCCCACACCCCTCTGCCCTTCACAGATCACATGGGAAGACTCCAGGGTGTCCCCTGACTCTTGGCCCTGCCTCACATGAGCCTGGCAGGTAAGCTGGGGTCACCCAAGCGTCTGTCCAGGCTTCTGCTTGTGGAAGCCCACATGAGATCCAGGTGGGCCCGTGAGGCCAGGCAGCTGGCGACAGGGCGGCGGGGGGGTGTCTACCTGATGGATGAGAGGCCCTCAAGGCCTAGGAGTGAGGCCCAGCAGCCCGCGCTGAGGGCTGCCCGGGCTGATGTCAGGGGGCTGGCCGGGAGTGAGACGAGGGCACAGAGGAGTGTGGGGGCCTGGTGGGCAGGGTCTGGGGCAGGTGGGGACCCCGCAGCCAGCGCTTCATCTCAGCCTCCCTCAGTGACTCGGGGGCTATGGTGACATCCCACTTGAGCTCCAGAATGAGACGGCACGCAGCTTGTCCAGGCACACGAGCCTGAAGAGAGCATCTGGGTGCTGCTTCCAGAGTGATCTTGAGGAGGAAGTGTCCTGCCTGGCGGAGTGGTCAGGCCTCTCAGTGGGGACCCGCTGCTGGCAGTCCTGACACCTCTCCTGGGAGAGCCTGTCAAGAGGCCAGCTGTGAGCCAGGATGTCCCGTGTACAGAGTCCCCAGTGGCTTGCGGACAGGCTTGTAGAGAAGGCTCAGAGCCCCTTGAGGCAGCTGGAGCACGTTCAGGGGAGAGGACAGACCCAGAGGCTAAGACGATGCCCCGAGGCCGGCCGCCCCGCTTGAGAGGGACGCCTCTTTCCAGGAGCACAGGGCCTTAGGTTTATTGGGAACTTCTCTTTGAAAAGAGCCCAAAACCTTAGGTACCCTATGTTTAAAAATTCTTTCTGAAAAATTTTAAAAGATGACAAGAGAAAGGGAGGCCCAAAGAGATGCTTCCAGCAAGCTTGTCCTCCAGTTCAGGCAGCACTGTGGGGTGGGGGGCGTCACAACGAACGAGGGCACACCGTGTTCACACTGTGGGTGGGAATGTAGGATGGCAAAGCTGCCATGGAAAACGGTGTGGCAGCTCCTCAAAAAGTTAAACTGACTTGCCATGCGATCCAGCAAGTCCTCTTTTGGGTATGTCCCCCAAAGAACTAAAAGCAGGGGCTTGGTGAGATACGTGTGCACACCACGTTCATAGCAGATAAAACGTGGGCACAACCCAAGTGTCCATCAACCAAAGAACATATACAAAATATGATCCCTCTACACATTGGAATTTCATTCGGCCTTAAAAAGGAGGACATTCTCACACCTGCTGCAGCACTGATGGACCTGGAGGACATTTTATTGAGTGAAATGAGCCAGACACAAAAGGACAAATTCTGTGTGATTCACTTGCAGAACATATTTATTAGAGTCAGATTCATGGAGACAGAAAATAGAAGGACGGGTGCCTGGGGCTGGGTTGGGGTGGAAGTGGGGAGTGAGTGTTTCACGGGGACAGAGTTTCAGTTTGGGACGATGGAAACAATCATGGAGATGGATGGTGGTGACGGCTGCACAGCAGTTTGAATATATTGAATACCATTTAACTGTACACTTAAAAAAATGGTTAAGGGCCGGCCAAGTGGCCCGTTGGTTAAGAGCTGACTTGGGACGCCAGCAGCCCCGGTTCGGATCCCACATTAGGGCCAGTGACACTGCCCTCTACAGCTAAGATGGTGAACAACAGCTCCACCTGGAGCTGGGCTGCTGTGAGTCCCTGGGGACAGCATAGCTGCAGGCCCTGCTGCAGTGGGCTGCCACAGGCTACATTGAATGGCCAGCAGCCAGTGTGAGCGGCCGGCAGCCAGTGTGAGCTGCCAAGAGCCGCGGTGAGCGACATCCAGAGGCCGGCGACCGATCTGCCTCATCCGGGAAGAGCGCAATGACGATACCAACATGGGCCAGTGAAGCAACGTCCTCCGCAACTAGACTGAAGAACAAAAGGACAGCAACTTGTCTGTTCCCCTTCCCCGGTTCCCCAACGCTGTTCCTCCCCCAATTCCCCAATAAAGTCTTAAAAAAAATGGTTAAGATGGTAAATTTTATGTTATATGCATTGTACTACAATAAAAAAACTTTTTAAAGCAGAAGGTAAAACTGTAGAGCTCTAAAAACCAATGCAGAGAACGATGCTTTTTGTCTCAGGGCAAGGAGATAAGACCAAGAAGCACTAACCATGAAGAAAAAATTGATAAATCTGACTCATTAAAGTTAGGAAGGCCAGTGTGCGCCCTGTTGGTTCTGAGAGACGTGTTTCTTGTTTGGCTGTAGCGCTGTGTGTGACCGATTTCTTTGCTGACCATTGTTTGCCTTTAGTGTTAGTACATTCAGCCAGCGTTTACCTTCTCTTGTTAGAGTTCACCCTCTTTTAGTAGCTCTTCCACACAGGGTCTGTGTGAGGTCAACTTTCTGTTGAAAATGTCTCTTTTTAAATGTGACTCTTAAGTGCTAGTTTAGTTGCGTATAGAATTCAGCATTGAGGTATTCCCCTCGTCACTGTGAACACGTATCACAGTCTCCTTGCACCCAGCGGTACTGATTCTTATCCCTTGTAGGCAAACGGTCTCATGTTCTGATAGATTTGAGGTTGTTTCTTTTCCTTGATATTCCAAAATCTTGCTACCAAGCACTAGGGATGGATGGATGTCTTCTTCACGTTCCTTGGCTCTCACTGAGCACCTTCAGTCACAGAGCTCATGTCTTCAGTTCTGAAAGATCACTGTTATGATTATTTACTCAAATATTGCCCTGTGGCTGCGGCCCCCTCTCACCATTGGGACTTCCCCAAAATCTCCTTCTTTGAAGGATGTCTGTCGGTTTTACAGATAATTCATTTCCTTGTTTTCGGTTGCCGCTATTTTAAAGTTTCTTTCTATCTTTGTCATGGTTTTAGTGTCTGTGGGGGAAGATATGGGCACATTTCCACCTGGAAATCAGAAATCCCTTTTGGAAAATATTTCAAGTTCAGGTGACGTTGTCTTGTTTATTCATTGTGTTGATTTTTAAAGTTACCTCCTCTATGGCCACAGTAGTCTTGTGGCCGCTGTGTGGGCTCTGGCGTCAACTGCCTGGACTTGAGCCCGGCTTTGCCCCTAACTGAAGCAGGTCTTCTCATGGCTTTGTGCCTCAGTTTTCCCATATGTAAGGTGGGAGAAACAATGGCACACGTTGCATAGAATGGTTATCGGGGTTAACTGGGGACATATGCTAGCACACGGGAAACACTTCACCTATGTGAACTCTGGTCCGTGGGGTGACACTTTTCTTCCAGGTGCCTTACAAATGTGTTTAACTTTTTTCTCTCAAGATTTTTTATTAGGGAATTGGGGGAGGGAACAGCGTTGGGGAATCGGGGGAGGGGAACAGACAAGTTGCTGTCCTTTTGTTCTTCAGTCTAGTTGTGGAGGACGCTGCTTCACTGGCCCATGTTGGTGTTATCATTGCGCTCTCCCCAGCTGAAGCAGATCAATTGCCGGCCACTGGACGGCAGCTCACGGTGGCTCACAGTAGCTCACGCTGGCTGCCAGCCCCTCACGGTAGCTTATTGCAGCCCACTGCAGCAGGGACTGCAGCCTACACAGTGGCCGGTGACTCACGGCAGCCCAGCTCCAGGTTGTGCTGTTGTTCACCATCTTAGCTGTAAAGGGCACAGTGTCACTGGCCCTCATGTGGGATCCGAACCAGTGGCCCTGCTGCTCAGAGCTCGCGCTCCCAAGCCACCTCTTAGCCAACAAGCCTCTCGGCTGGTCCACAAATGTTTTTAAGTTGTGAAGAGGTGTGTGGGTTTAAGGAAACAGCTGTGCCACAAGAATGACTGAGGTTTAGGGATCGCTGTTCTTCTGCATGTGAGTTAATGAAGTCTCGGGCGGGAGCATGACCTGGGCACAGAGCCCCAAGGATTCAGACTGCAGGACACAGGGTGAGCCTACAGCAGTTGGCCCCAGTGGTGACCAAGGGGCGGCCAGCCTCACCTGCAACCCCGTCAGCCCACAGGCCCATCTTCCCAGTAGCCTGCTCTGACAGGCCCCCTTTTGTGGGTAGAAAAGGCCAGAGTGCTGGTAGCAGTCGCTGAAAGGACCCCAAGACACCCCTCGCCGAGCCCACAGACCCGCCTTCCCCAGGAGCTGGGGATCCTGGCCCGTTGGGGGTGGGGGTGTAGGAGCTCTGTAACTGTGAGTCACTGTCACAGCATGTGCAGTGGCAGAACCACACTGAGTGGTCATGTGATGGGGGAAGGTACAGGAGGACCCGCCCACTTCCCCCCTCCAGCATTGCTGTCCCTCCCAGGTGGCAGCCCCGCCCGTAACTGTCCTTCCTGCTTGGAGGTCATTTCTTGTCCTTGTTGCAGTGGTGAAGCCCAAAGCCTGGCACCCCCTGCCTCCCACGGTGCACCTGTGGGCCTGGTCAGCGCTCACTGCCGGCCACGCCCCGCCTGCCTCTCCCCGACCCATGCAGGCAGTGTTCTCTGCTCTGGGCAGAAAGCTTGTCTTCAGGAAACATAAAAGAACAGACACACAAGTTGTTGAGTGACAAGTGCCCTGAAGAAAGTACACCATGAGAGGGAGGTGTGGACAGGACGGGGAGGGGGCCCAGCAGCAGCAGCACCATGTACCCCCACCCACCGCGCAGTCCTGGCCGGTGGGCCAGCTGCGCCTGCACTGATGCATGTCTGGGCCGCCGCTTCCTGTTGGCTGGTCCAATCTTTCTACATCTGTGAACCAGTTTCCTAACCAACCCCGTGTGTTTGAAGTAATGGTTTGGCTGTTTCTGAGTCCTTGACTGACCCCTGCCCCCTGCCCCCACAGCCAGAGACTGACCTGGGCCTCCGTGCCCCCTGCCCCTCCTGTCCCTCCCAGCACAAGCCCTGGGGATGCCATAAAGCCTGTGGGCCCTGCACAGCTGAGCCCACAGACGGAGGGGAGAGCCGGCGGGGACACGGTAGGAAGAGACAGCCAGACCTGAGTGTGCGTGATGCTCGGTGTTTATTTGCAAGGTTGGGGCTAGGTGAGCAGAGGGGGAGCTTTGGGGCACTGACCCCACCCTGGCCCGCCCCTCAGCCCCAGGTGTAGACACGGGCAGGCGTCCACCCTGCCTGACTCCACTCCCTGGAGGCAGCTGGCCTGGCGTGGATGGGTCTCAGGCTGCAGTCTTCTGTTGGAGGTGGCAGCGGGGAGCTGTGCTCCATGGGGCTTGGGGGTGTGGTGGGGGCCCCAGTGAGGAGCACAGCAGTGTAGCACCGAGGTGCAGTTTTGCTCCTGGCTTCCCTCTGACACCAGGGAGGGGTGAGTCTGGGCGGAGCCAGCGCTTCTTTCAGATGAAGGCTGGCCCTGATGACAGGGCAGGCGGCCAAGACGGGCCAAAGGGCTCTGTCTGGCACCCTCCTCAAGCTGCACGTCCCCTGCCAGGGTGTGGGTTTCACCCGGGACAGTGGGACAGGGGCAGAATGGCATCAGGCAGTAGTGGCCCCCTAGGATTAAAAGATAGACATACTGTCCTTGGGAGCCGCAGGCAAGGGGATGCAGGCTGGGGTGCAGCTGCACTCGTCCACGTGGGTGTAGATGTGCTGGATGGCTGTCCCGTCGGGACACTGCATGGTCACCATCTCCTCGTGAGCCCTGACCTCCTGGCAGCAGGTACACTGCCGCTGCATGGCCTGGGCCTCCATGGAGTACCTGCAGACACACGGCACCCTCAGCACCCACCCCGGCCGGCCCCAGCCCCTGGTCCCTGGCTCCTCTGGAGACCCAGCGCACCGCCCCCAAGCAGCCCCATGCTTGTTGCCTGAGCACGTGGGGCTTCACCGTCCTGGCCTGGGCCAGCTCTGTGGGCACTCAGGGTCACCTCGAGTGCTGACCTTTCCACGCCAGGCACCCTCTCTTCCCTGAACCACCCTCTCAAACTTGCTGAGTCTGCAGGCCTCTCCTCCAGGGACCTTCCCGGCCGGGATCCCGCCCTCCTCTTCTGGCTGCAGCCAGGCTGACTCAGGCCAGGGGACCCTGCCCGCAGCTCTGCCCTGAGAGTCTGGTCCACAGAAGGACCTGACTCTGCCCACCCCGCTAGCAGACACTGCCCTCCGGCCCCTGGACTCGGGTCCAGAACCGGTGCCCCAGCTCCCCCAGGCTCAGGGGAGGCCGCAGGTTTCTGCCGACGGACAAGGAAAGCGGGGAGCTCGTGTGGGTCCTGTCGCAAGCTGGGCCAAGGCGAGGGCCACGTGGGGCCCCGGCTGGTCACCCCGTGTGGCCTGCAGCTTGCCGCACAGGAGGCCCCGGCAGGCGGGCGCGGGGCCCTGCGGAGGGGCGCAGGGCCCACTCACTTGGACGCTCCTGGGCAGGAGCCCTCGCAAAACGTGATGTTGACGGGGGCCTCGCAGTCCCGGTGCCGCAGGACCGTCCTGTGGGCTCGGACCTGGCAGGAGTCTGGGCAGAGCAAAGGGCAGCGCTGAGGACCACGCCCGGCGGCGCTTCCGCCCACGTTCCCTCCGGATCTGCCCGTCAGGGGGCAGGAGCCAATGGGCGGAGGCTGGGCGGAGCTGGAGGGCGGGACGGGAAGGTGGCCTCGACTCACCCACTTCCTCGCAGGAGTAGCAGCAGCCGGTTTTCCTGAGGGTGCCCTGCAGCGGGGGACAGAATCGGGCTAGGCCTGGGGGGAGGGGAGCGGCGGGACGGCGGGAGGGGCGGGGCGGGGCCTCCGGGCGGGGCGGGGGCGGGGCGCGGCATCCAGGGCGTGGTGCGGCGGGGTGTGGGGCGTGGCCTCCAGGCCTGGTGTGGGCGGGGCGCGGCCTCCAGGGCGTGGTGCGGCTGGGGTGTGGGGGCGTGGCCTCCAGGGCGTGGTGTGGGCGGGGCCTCCGGGCGTGTTGTGGGCGGGGCGTGGCCTCCAGGGCGTAGTGTGGGCGGGGCGCGGCCTCCAGGGCGTGGTGTGGGCGGGGCGGGCCTCGGGGCGGGGGGGGGGCGGGGCGGGGCCTCCGGGCGTGTTGCGGCGGGGGCGTGGTCTCCAGGGCGTGGTGTGACTGGGGGCGGGGCCGCCTTGGGCGTGGTGTGTGGGGGACGTGGCCTCCGAGTGTGGTGTGGGCAGGGGGCGCGGCCTCCAGGGCGTGGTGCGGCGGGGTGTGGGGGCATGGCCTCCAGGGCGTGGTGTGGGCGGGGCGTGGCCTCTGGGCGTAGCGGGGGCGAGGCGGGGCCTCCAGGGCGTGGTGTGGGCGGGGCGGGGCCTCTTGGGCAAGGGGGAAAGACAGCCGTGTTGGTGGGATCCCTGGAGCACACACCCTGCAGCTGCGCACTTCAGGGCAGGGCGCGGGCCTCGGGGTCAGCACAGGGATCCCGCTCTCGGCCTGGCAGTGGTACTCAGTGCAGTTGTCCACGAGGCTGTTGACCCAGGTCTCGTTGGGCTGAAATGCACGGGGTGGGGGGGTGGGCGGAGAGTGGAGGCCAGGGTGGGGATTATCTCCTGGGCCATTGAAGCCTGCAGGGGAGGGTCTCCTGGGTGGAGGGCGAACCCCACCTCCCTTACCTGGACCAGCCCACCGTGGGGCGTGAGGCAGGCGGTCTGCACGCATTCCCCGCAGCACTGCCCAGGCACTCGGGAGTACTTGGAACCCTGGGGGCCGGAGGGGTGGTCATGTCTGCACCCCCAGACCTGCTCCTCAGCCCTCCTGCCCTCTTGTTCACACCCCAATGGTCTGGAAGCCCCCTTACCAGCCCCCAGCCTCTGAAGCCGTGTCCCAGTCCGGGCTACCAGGGCAGAAGCTTTCCGGCCCATTGTTCTGACTTAGCCTCGCCCCTGCTCGCAGCTCCCTCTCCATCTACTGCCTTCCTGGACCCGGTTCCAGCCCCGCGCAGCCTGCAGGCCTGCGCCCACCCCTTCCCCCCAGCCTCCTGCTGCATGGCCGCCCTTTGGAAAAAAACAAGACCCCAGCAAGGGTTGAGCTAGAGAACCTGCCCTGGGGGCCTGGGTACCAGTGACTCGGGGCTGCCGCCAGCGGCAGGCCAGGGGCCTGGGTATGCCCGGGTGGGTGGGCGCACCTGGGGACAGGTGCTGTTGCAGGCATCCTCCTCACAGTGCACGGTCGGGTCCCGGGTGTCCACAGACAGGCAGGTGCACGTGTGACACGGAGTGACTCCCGGGAAGGTTGCACCGACCTGCAGTGAGTGGGAGGGTGGGGCAGGGGAGTGCCATTGAGGGCTGGGTTGGGTGGCAGCGCCGGGACCCCTCTGCGGCTGGGTGGACTGGGAGGTGAGGCTCACAGAGGGTGGTTTTTTTTGGTTTTGTTTTGAGGGCAGTGTCACTGGCCCTCATATGTGGGACCCGAACCAGGGCCGCTGGCTTCCCAAGCCAGCACTTAACCACCGCGCCACTCGGCCGGCCCGAGGGTGGTTTTCTTCTTCTCATGGTATTATGGATATGCCCCCGGGCTGGGCACAGACCTGGAGAGAGTCAGGATCCTGAGTGGGCAGGGACCCCAGGCAGGCAGGAGGGGGCTGGGAGGGCGTGGCCCTGCCCCAGTGAGCTCACTGGGAGGAAGCTGCTGGGAGACCCAGAAGCCCACCTACCGGGCTGACAGAGGCGCCGCTCCCCTGCCCTCCCATGTCCCCACCCAGCTCTAAAGGGCTTGAGCCCCTCTGTTTATCTGCTGTCGTGACAGCAGGGGGCAGGCAGGACTGGGTATGTGGAGCCCAGGAGTTGGGGTCCAGGGGGGTCCAGGCCGTCCACACGGATGTGCAGAGCTCGGGGACCCACCCACCCGGCCCTGAGTGCTTACCCCATAGATGGTGCCGTTGTAGCTGCACAGCTTAGGTCCTGAAGGAAAGGGGGTGCTGAGGGCCTGCCTGGGCAGTGGGCACCAGGTGCTCATACACCCCCCCCACCCCACTCACGGCAGCTAAAGGTGGGGCAGCAGCTGCCCTCCTCCTGGGTGCGGGACAGCTCCTCTTTCGGCCCACATTCCGGCAGGCTCTGGGGGCAGGTGGTCACGTTGCAGACTGCAGGAGAGTTGGGGTGCGGTTGGGGGTGCCCCTGCCCCTGGCCCTGCTGGTTTCCAGTGTGACGGGGCTTCCCCACAAGGTTTCTCCTGGCCACTCTGGGGCCCTTCTGGACCCCCCCAGTTCCTTCCCTGTCACCTCCCTGGCCCTCCTCAAGTCACTGCGGAGACCAGAGGTCAGCATCGTCATTTTTAGGTGGAGAAAGGAAGCACCAGCAGGCCCCTCCCCGCCTCCTGCCCCAGCCAGTGGTCGGGCGGTGGGCAGCCAGAACGCTGCCCCTCCTCCGCCCCAGAGGTCTTGCCGGCCGGTGGCCTGTGCCCTCCACCCTCCTCTGCTCGTTGCCCACCCTCAGGGCCTTCTGGGGCACAGGGCTCACCACACAGCGTCTCTGGGCAGCAGGGTTTGTTGGCCAGGGGCCTGGTCACGGCCACGAAGCCAGGCCAGCTGCACTCCAGAGGCCTGTCCTGGGGCTTGCACTGCACTGGGACACACTGCACTGACACGGAGCTCTCGTCGCACGTGCAGGCCTGGCAGTTGCTGACCCACCGTTCTCCGGGCTGGAACAGACCAGGTTGGGTTCCCGAGGGCCTCTGGGCAGGGTCCCGCTCTCTCGTCCAGCAGCAGCTCAGCCCTCAGCCCCCCCGCTCCAGCGACCACCTCTAGAGCAGCCCGAGTGACAGGGACATGTGGCACACCTGGGTGCACCACACCAGCCCCACCATGGGGCCCCCCAGGCAGAGCTGGCCGCCCTGAGATGGGGGCGCTCCCTCCCTCCCTCTGCCTGACAAAGGGGGGCCAGCTGGGGGCAAGACCACTTACGAATTTGGGAAACCCATCTGGACCCACGCAGGCTGAAAGGGAAGGAGAAAGGGGGTCAGCAGGAGTTGTGGGGTTCACGGCCAGGGAGCAGAGGCCACCCCCCACCCCCAGCCAGGGACTCTGTCTTCCCACTGGGAACAGGAGCCCCTGGAGAACTCAAGGGGGAGCCATGGAGCAGGGGACATGGCAGGGCTCCAGGCCACACGGCCACTGGCAGAACGAACGGGGTTGGAGCTGGGCCCGGACGGCAGGTGGTGACACTGAGGCAGGCCAGGCCAGGATGTCCCACCCACTGGCTCTGCAGGGCTGGGTCAGGGCCCAGGCCATGGGTGGCGCTTACGGCACTTGGGGACACAGACGTCCGTGTATGAGTTGAAGAGAGTGTGGCCGTCAGGACAGAAGCACCCTTCCACCAGCCTCTTGTTCCCTGGGCTCTGGTTCCTGTAAGGCAAGGAGGGCGGTCCCGGGACCCTCATTTCATGTGGACGAGCGAGCCGTCCAAGGGAGGAGGGAGGTGGGCTTGGATGGCATGCTGGGGCTGCTCGGCTACCCTCGACGTCCCCTGGAGTTAGGACCAGAGGTCGGGGTGGGGAAAAGGCACCCCAGAGGTCTGCGGCTGGGGGTCCTGGCCCCTCCTTCGAGTGCCTCCTCTTGGCTGCCCCAGACCCTTCAGACACCACCCCCACCATTCCCACTGCTGGGGCTCACCTGGAGTCACAGGACATGGGCTGCATGGGGCCACATGGCTTGTACACCTTTTCAGGCGGGCAGGTAAGGTCTGGGGACACAGAGACGGGTGTCAGGAGGGCCAAGGAGGCTGGAGCCCGCAGCGGCCGCCCCCAACTCACCGCACAGCCCGGCGGTGGCATTCCGCCAGTCGCTGCACACGCCCCGGGTGCGGCAGAGCGCTGCGTAGGCCTCCAGGCTCTGGCAGGGCACCTCGGGGCGGCCGGCCTGGCAGCTGTCACTGACGCAGGTGCTGAAGAATGGGCCAGGTGGGATGAGGCCGTGGCACTCAGTGAAGACCCTGCGGCAGGGGCAGGCAGAAGTTGGAGCACAGCCGGGTCCTGGCCCCGGGCAGGGCTCTCTGGCCCAGGACGGGCAAACCCACCCAGAGGCACTCACTGGCTCAGCATCAGCTCGCAGAGGGGTGCTGGGGGGCATGGCGTGGAGGAGGCTGTGGTGGGCGCCGGGGCCGGGGAGCTGGTGGTTGGGGGCGGCCCAGTTGGCGCCCAGCAGCCCTCCTTGCTGCTTTCAGGGACCAGCCAGCTTTTGGCCATGTCCTGGCAGGTAGGAGCCATGGTGCCATCTGGCCGGCGGCAGTCGTCCATCGTGCTGTTGGTACAAGTGCCTGGGGAGTGTGGAGGACGAGAGGGTCACCACGGGGGCCAGGCTGGGCACCCAGCCACCCAGTTCCCCAGTTTTTCATCATCTCCTCTCCCCACCACCTCCCTGGTGGTTGCTTGATTATGAAACACTGATGACTGAGGCTGAGAGGCAGCTCTCCCCGGGGCGGGGGCGGGGGTCCGGTCTGGGCGGTGGGGATGTGGCAGGCAGCGGACACGGGAGGGCTGCTGGGAGGGGCACAGGCAGGACTCGGAGGGAGGAGCAGGCGTCGGACCCGCGGCTGCCCCTTGTGCTCCCGCGGCCTTCCTGCCACATCCCCACTCACCACACAGGCCCTCAGTGTTGTGGCTGAAGCTGCTGTAGCACAGCTGGACCTGGAAGCCCTGCCCGCTGAAGGCGATGCTGGCCCCGACGGCCGGGATGTTGATGTGCATGGCGGCGCCCGCCGCTGCAGACACCGTCACGCCGTTCTTGCTGAAGCCCTGGCTCGCCCTCACGCGGTCGAACAGGACCTGGGGACGCACCCAGGGTCCCGTAACTGGGGTGGCGGGACTTCCTCCTCCACAGCCCCACCCCAAAACACAGATGCTCCCCTCGGGCCCTGGAAGCCCAGTCTACCATGGTTGGGTCCCCAGGGCACTCTCAGCTGCTGGCAGCCCTCCCCCACGGCCCTCTGTCCCAGGTTGGCCCTACGTGGCGGCGTGCCCTTCCGCCTCCCTGAGACCCTGTGAAGCTGACCTCTAGGCAGGGGCAACGTGTGCAGGCACCCTCCCTGGCAAGGTGGGGACAGGCCCACGCCCACCCTGCCACCCGCACTCACCAGGCTCTCCTCCTGCCCGTCGGCATTGGTGGTGGCGGTGAGGACAATCTCCATGGACTTGTAGTGGACAATGAGGGCGCGGGGGCAGCGGGTGGAGGCCACAGCGGCCCCACAGAAGTAGTTGTCCAGGAGGATGGTGAGGTTCCCGTGACGTGCATGGATCTCTTTCATGACAACATGGGTGCAGTTGTCCCGGAAAGAGTAGGAGGTGCCATCGAAGGTGAGGTAGTTGGAGCCCCCCCAGCTACTGCAGGAGCCTGTGGACATAGACAGTCCCCTCACCCAGTGCCACCCACAACTGCCACCTCAGGGGAGCCGCTTAAGCCCCCGCAGCCTCAGGTGCCTTATTTTTAAAATGCATGAGTGGATTGGTTGGTGGCCTCAGGGACTCATCCACTCAGAACCTGTGGATGTGACCTCATTTGGGAAAGGGTCTTCCCGGCGGTCATTAAGCATCCGGAGAGCATCCTGGTTTACCAGGTGGGTCCCAAATCTAGTGATGCGTGTCCTCGGAAGAGACACAGAGAAAGGAGGGACCACGTGATGACAGAGGCAGAGACGGGTGACACGGGCCACAGCCCAGGGACACCTGGAGCCCCAGAGGCTGGCCGAGGCAGGAGGGCCGTCCCCTGGCGCTTTTGGGAGGTGTGGCCTTGTGACACCTGGATCTTGGACTCTGGCCTCAGGGCCTGGGACAGAATCATCCCTGCTGTTTTGAAGCACCTAGTGTGTGGTTCTTCTTGTGGGCGGCTCCACAAAAGGCTGCTCAGGACCCCAGGAAAAGTGCACCTCAGCAACCCCATTGCCACCCCTCCTCTCCCTGCCCTCAGACGCCCCAACCGTCCCCCTGAATGGCGTCTGGTCAGCATTGCTGGCCTGCATCCTGTGGCTGCCCGTGCTCCCCGCTCCGCGCGGCCTGCTCTCTCACACTCGCACTCGTAGTGGTACTGGCAGGGGTCCTGCTGGCTCTGCACTTTGACGGGCAGGTGCCCATTCACACAGGTGACCTGGGCCACAGGCTTCGGCTCCAGCATGATGATGTGGTTGTTGCCTTCACACTGGGCCACTGTGCAGTCCCCTAGTGTCCAGGACTCGTTCACCTGGCAGAGAGCAGGCATGGTGTCACTGAGTGGGTTTCTGAGACACAACCCCACCCCCTGTGGGTCTCACATGGCCAGAGGCAGGGCTGTCCACGAGTACTGCGCTGCCCGAGGTGCTGACCTGGCCACACACCCCCGTGCCTGTCCACACAGAGCTCCCCTGGAAGGGTCTCCGAGGGGCTCAGGGTCGGCCCCAATTAGAGCCCTCAGCAGCCCCTGACCCCATGCACAAACGCATAGACAAAGGCAGGGAGGCAGGGTACGCACCTGTCGGGGGGGGATGGTGTTGTTGCAGCCCCAAGTCGGGGAGGTAGGGGACACGGAGGAGGGGGCCTCTGGGGGTAAGGAGGTAGGGCAGGCACCCTGGAAGCGCTTGAGCTCACAGAGTGGGGTGCAGATGGCATAGAAATAGCAGCCAGCTCTGTCGGTTCTGTTGTATACCACCTCCCCTGTGGAACAGAAAACCAGAAGAGCAGACACAAGGTCAGCAGGGGAATCGGCAGTCACAGATTGGGGCTTGGGGGACACAAGGAACTGGCTATTTTGGGCGGAGAGTCTGTGAAGAGAGACTAGGCGGCTCCACTCACCTGGTGAGAAGAGCTGTCCAAATGCGTGGCACAGGCAGGGTGTGCTGGGAACTGGTGGGCTGGGAGAGGCACTGGAGGACATCACGAGGCGGGAAGACTCCGGGGACAGAGAAGGACCCACCGTGGCACCCGGGGTGGGATTCGGAAACTGGGGTCTGGTCTCAGTGTTGGGGAAGGAGACCCTCTGGGTGGTCCTGGGAGAGGAAGAACCTGCTGTGGTGAGGGTGGTGGGGCTGCAGGCTGTTGGAGACGTCGGACTCAGGCTGGTCCCCGGGGAGGTCACTGTGGTGGTGGCCGGGGTATTGGGGCAGTGATGGTTGTTACAGCAGAGAACGCGGATTTGGTAATTGAGGCACATCTTGAATCGGCCGCTCTGGTCGCGGTTACGACACACCAGGCCCTCCTCCAGCCCGCACAGCACCACCTGGCCCAGCTGCTGCAGGGGGACGTCGGGCTGCGACTCGGCCCGGCACTGCAGGGCCACGGGCTTCTCACAGATGGGCCCGCCGGCCGCCCGGATGTTGGCATAGGTCTCAAAGTCCCCGCCGGAGGCCCCGGGCATCGGGTAGCTCTGGTCCAGCCAGCCTGTCCAGGCGCAGCGAGGCTGACAGGAAGTGGACTCGGTCACTGAGGTCATTGGACTGGAGGTCAGGAAGGGCGAGGTCGGAGTCCTACTTGTGAGCACTGTGGCTGTGGAGGAAGCCCTGGAGGGGCCCAGGGTGGTGCCCGGCAAGTAGCTGGTGGTCTCAGGCACGGGAAGCGATGTGGAGGCTGTTGAGCGGAGTACTGTGCTGGGGTGTTTAGGTGGCCAGGTCCCAAAGGACTCCGTGGTGGCCTCTTGGACCGGGGAGGTGCCGGTGGTCCTCGAGGAGGTGAGAGGGGTCCGGGTGGTGGGGACGGTGACCCTCTGGGTGTTCCTGGGAGAGGAGGAACCAGCTGGGCTGAGGGTGGTGGGGCTGCCGGTTGTTGGGGAGGTCGGCCTCAGGCTGGTCCCCGGGGAGGTCACTGTGGTGGTGGCCGGGGTGCTGTGGCAGTGGCGGTTGCTGCAGCAGAGAACGCGGATTTGGTAATTGAGGCACATCTTGAACGGGCCGCTCTGGTCGCGGTTACGACACACCAGGCCCTCCTCCAGCCCGCACAGCACCACCTGGCCCAGCTGCTGCAGGGGGACGTCGGGCTGCGACTCGGCCCGGCACTGCAGGGCCACGGGCTTCTCACAGATGGACCCGCCGGCCGCCCGGATGTTGGCATAGGTCTCAAAGTCCCCGCCGGAGGCCCCGGGCATCGGGTAGCTCTGGTCCAGCCAGCCTGTCCAGGCGCAGCGAGGCTGACAGGAAGTGGACTCGGTCACTGAGGTCATTGGACTGGAGGTCAGGAAGGGCGAGGTCGGAGTCCTACTTGTGAGCACTGTGGCTGTGGAGGAAGCCCTGGAGGGGCCCAGGGTGGTGCCCGGCAAGTAGCTGGTGGTCTCAGGCACGGGAAGCGATGTGGAGGCTGTTGAGCGGAGTACTGTGCTGGGGTGTTTAGGTGGCCAGGTCCCAAAGGACTCCGTGGTGGCCTCTTGGACCGGGGAGGTGCCGGTGGTCCTCGAGGAGGTGAGAGGGGTCCGGGTGGTGGGGACGGTGACCCTCTGGGTGGTCCTGGGAGAGGAGGAACCAGCTGGGCTGAGGGTGGTGGGGCTGCCGGTTGTTGGGGAGGTCGGCCTCAGGCTGGTCCCCGGGGAGGTCACTGTGGTGGTGGCCGGGGTGCTGTGGCAGTGGCGGTTGCTGCAGCAGAGAACGCGGATTTGGTAATTGAGGCACATCTTGAACGGGCCGCTCTGGTCGCGGTTACGACACACCAGGCCCTCCTCCAGCCCGCACAGCACCACCTGGCCCAGCTGCTGCAGGGGGACGTCGGGCTGCGACTCGGCCCGGCACTGCAGGGCCACGGGCTTCTCACAGATGGACCCGCCGGCCGCCCGGATGTTGGCATAGGTCTCAAAGTCCCCGCCGGAGGCCCCGGGCATCGGGTAGCTCTGGTCCAGCCAGCCTGTCCAGGCGCAGCGAGGCTGACAGGAAGTGGACTCGGTCACTGAGGTCATTGGACTGGAGGTCAGGAAGGGCGAGGTCGGAGTCCTACTTGTGAGCACTGTGGCTGTGGAGGAAGCCCTGGAGGGGCCCAGGGTGGTGCCCGGCAAGTAGCTGGTGGTCTCAGGCACGGGAAGCGATGTGGAGGCTGTTGAGCGGAGTACTGTGCTGGGGTGTTTAGGTGGCCAGGTCCCAAAGGACTCCGTGGTGGCCTCTTGGACCGGGAGGTGCCGGTGGTCCTCGAGGAGGTGAGAGGGGTCCGGGTGGTGGGGACGGTGACCCTCTGGGTGTTCCTGGGAGAGGAGGAACCAGCTGGGCTGAGGGTGGTGGGGCTGCCGGGTGGTGGGGAGGTCGGCCTCAGGCTGGTCCCCGGGAGGTCACTGTGGTGGTGGCCGGGGTGCTGTGGCAGTGGCGGTTGCTGCAGCAGAGAACGCGGATTTGGTAATTGAGGCACATCTTGAACGGGCCGCTCTGGTCGCGGTTACGACACACCAGGCCCTCCTCCAGCCCGCACAGCACCACCTGGCCCAGCTGCTGCAGGGGGACGTCGGGCTGCGACTCGGCCCGGCACTGCAGGGCCACGGGCTTCTCACAGATGGACCCGCCGGCCGCCCGGATGTTGGCATAGGTCTCAAAGTCCCCGCCGGAGGCCCCGGGCATCGGGTAGCTCTGGTCCAGCCAGCCTGTCCAGGCGCAGCGAGGCTGACAGGAAGTGGACTCGGTCACTGAGGTCATTGGACTGGAGGTCAGGAAGGGCGAGGTCGGAGTCCTACTTGTGAGCACTGTGGCTGTGGAGGAAGCCCTGGAGGGGCCCAGGGTGGTGCCCGGCAAGTAGCTGGTGGTCTCAGGCACGGGAAGCGATGTGGAGGCTGTTGAGCGGAGTACTGTGCTGGGGTGTTTAGGTGGCCAGGTCCCAAAGGACTCCGTGGTGGCCTCTTGGACCGGGAGGTGCCGGTGGTCCTCGAGGAGGTGAGAGGGGTCCGGGTGGTGGGGACGGTGACCCTCTGGGTGTTCCTGGGAGAGGAGGAACCAGCTGGGCTGAGGGTGGTGGGGCTGCCGGTTGTTGGGGAGGTCGGCCTCAGGCTGGTCCCCGGGGAGGTCACTGTGGTGGTGGCCGGGGTGCTGTGGCAGTGGCGGTTGCTGCAGCAGAGAACGCGGATTTGGTAATTGAGGCACATCTTGAACGGGCCGCTCTGGTCGCGGTTACGACACACCAGGCCCTCCTCCAGCCCGCACAGCACCACCTGGCCCAGCTGCTGCAGGGGGACGTCGGGCTGCGACTCGGCCCGGCACTGCAGGGCCACGGGCTTCTCACAGATGGACCCGCCGGCCGCCCGGATGTTGGCATAGGTCTCAAAGTCCCCGCCGGAGGCCCCGGGCATCGGGTAGCTCTGGTCCAGCCAGCCTGTCCAGGCGCAGCGAGGCTGACAGGAAGTGGACTCGGTCACTGAGGTCATTGGACTGGAGGTCAGGAAGGGCGAGGTCGGAGTCCTACTTGTGAGCACTGTGGCTGTGGAGGAAGCCCTGGAGGGGCCCAGGGTGGTGCCCGGCAAGTAGCTGGTGGTCTCAGGCACGGGAAGCGATGTGGAGGCTGTTGAGCGGAGTACTGTGCTGGGGTGTTTAGGTGGCCAGGTCCCAAAGGACTCCGTGGTGGCCTCTTGGACCGGGAGGTGCCGGTGGTCCTCGAGGAGGTGAGAGGGGTCCGGGTGGTGGGGACGGTGACCCTCTGGGTGTTCCTGGGAGAGGAGGAACCAGCTGGGCTGAGGGTGGTGGGGCTGCCGGTTGTTGGGGAGGTCGGCCTCAGGCTGGTCCCCGGGGAGGTCACTGTGGTGGTGGCCGGGGTGCTGTGGCAGTGGCGGTTGCTGCAGCAGAGAACGCGGATTTGGTAATTGAGGCACATCTTGAACGGGCCGCTCTGGTCGCGGTTACGACACACCAGGCCCTCCTCCAGCCCGCACAGCACCACCTGGCCCAGCTGCTGCAGGGGGACGTCGGGCTGCGACTCGGCCCGGCACTGCAGGGCCACGGGCTTCTCACAGATGGACCCGCCGGCCGCCCGGATGTTGGCATAGGTCTCAAAGTCCCCGCCGGAGGCCCCGGGCATCGGGTAGCTCTGGTCCAGCCAGCCTGTCCAGGCGCAGCGAGGCTGACAGGAAGTGGACTCGGTCACTGAGGTCATTGGACTGGAGGTCAGGAAGGGCGAGGTCGGAGTCCTACTTGTGAGCACTGTGGCTGTGGAGGAAGCCCTGGAGGGGCCCAGGGTGGTGCCCGGCAAGTAGCTGGTGGTCTCAGGCACGGGAAGCGATGTGGAGGCTGTTGAGCGGAGTACTGTGCTGGGGTGTTTAGGTGGCCAGGTCCCAAAGGACTCCGTGGTGGCCTCTTGGACCGGGGAGGTGCCGGTGGTCCTCGAGGAGGTGAGAGGGGTCCGGGTGGTGGGGACGGTGACCCTCTGGGTGTTCCTGGGAGAGGAGGAACCAGCTGGGCTGAGGGTGGTGGGGCTGCCGGTTGTTGGGGAGGTCGGCCTCAGGCTGGTCCCCGGGGAGGTCACTGTGGTGGTGGCCGGGGTGCTGTGGCAGTGGCGGTTGCTGCAGCAGAGAACGCGGATTTGGTAATTGAGGCACATCTTGAACGGGCCGCTCTGGTCGCGGTTACGACACACCAGGCCCTCCTCCAGCCCGCACAGCACCACCTGGCCCAGCTGCTGCAGGGGGACGTCGGGCTGCGACTCGGCCCGGCACTGCAGGGCCACGGGCTTCTCACAGATGGACCCGCCGGCCGCCCGGATGTTGGCATAGGTCTCAAAGTCCCCGCCGGAGGCCCCGGGCATCGGGTAGCTCTGGTCCAGCCAGCCTGTCCAGGCGCAGCGAGGCTGACAGGAAGTGGACTCGGTCACTGAGGTCATTGGACTGGAGGTCAGGAAGGGCGAGGTCGGAGTCCTACTTGTGAGCACTGTGGCTGTGGAGGAAGCCCTGGAGGGGCCCAGGGTGGTGCCCGGCAAGTAGCTGGTGGTCTCAGGCACGGGAAGCGATGTGGAGGCTGTTGAGCGGAGTACTGTGCTGGGGTGTTTAGGTGGCCAGGTCCCAAAGGACTCCGTGGTGGCCTCTTGGACCGGGGAGGTGCCGGTGGTCCTCGAGGAGGTGAGAGGGGTCCGGGTGGTGGGGACGGTGACCCTCTGGGTGTTCCTGGGAGAGGAGGAACCAGCTGGGCTGAGGGTGGTGGGGCTGCCGGTTGTTGGGGAGGTCGGCCTCAGGCTGGTCCCCGGGGAGGTCACTGTGGTGGTGGCCGGGGTGCTGTGGCAGTGGCGGTTGCTGCAGCAGAGAACGCGGATTTGGTAATTGAGGCACATCTTGAACGGGCCGCTCTGGTCGCGGTTACGACACACCAGGCCCTCCTCCAGCCCGCACAGCACCACCTGGCCCAGCTGCTGCAGGGGGACGTCGGGCTGCGACTCGGCCCGGCACTGCAGGGCCACGGGCTTCTCACAGATGGACCCGCCGGCCGCCCGGATGTTGGCATAGGTCTCAAAGTCCCCGCCGGAGGCCCCGGGCATCGGGTAGCTCTGGTCCAGCCAGCCTGTCCAGGCGCAGCGAGGCTGACAGGAAGTGGACTCGGTCACTGAGGTCATTGGACTGGAGGTCAGGAAGGGCGAGGTCGGAGTCCTACTTGTGAGCACTGTGGCTGTGGAGGAAGCCCTGGAGGGGCCCAGGGTGGTGCCCGGCAAGTAGCTGGTGGTCTCAGGCACGGGAAGCGATGTGGAGGCTGTTGAGCGGAGTACTGTGCTGGGGTGTTTAGGTGGCCAGGTCCCAAAGGACTCCGTGGTGGCCTCTTGGACCGGGGAGGTGCCGGTGGTCCTCGAGGAGGTGAGAGGGGTCCGGGTGGTGGGGACGGTGACCCTCTGGGTGTTCCTGGGAGAGGAGGAACCAGCTGGGCTGAGGGTGGTGGGGCTGCCGGTTGTTGGGGAGGTCGGCCTCAGGCTGGTCCCCGGGGAGGTCACTGTGGTGGTGGCCGGGGTGCTGTGGCAGTGGCGGTTGCTGCAGCAGAGAACGCGGATTTGGTAATTGAGGCACATCTTGAACGGGCCGCTCTGGTCGCGGTTACGACACACCAGGCCCTCCTCCAGCCCGCACAGCACCACCTGGCCCAGCTGCTGCAGGGGGACGTCGGGCTGCGACTCGGCCCGGCACTGCAGGGCCACGGGCTTCTCACAGATGGACCCGCCGGCCGCCCGGATGTTGGCATAGGTCTCAAAGTCCCCGCCGGAGGCCCCGGGCATCGGGTAGCTCTGGTCCAGCCAGCCTGTCCAGGCGCAGCGAGGCTGACAGGAAGTGGACTCGGTCACTGAGGTCATTGGACTGGAGGTCAGGAAGGGCGAGGTCGGAGTCCTACTTGTGAGCACTGTGGCTGTGGAGGAAGCCCTGGAGGGGCCCAGGGTGGTGCCCGGCAAGTAGCTGGTGGTCTCAGGCACGGGAAGCGATGTGGAGGCTGTTGAGCGGAGTACTGTGCTGGGGTGTTTAGGTGGCCAGGTCCCAAAGGACTCCGTGGTGGCCTCTTGGACCGGGAGGTGCCGGTGGTCCTCGAGGAGGTGAGAGGGGTCCGGGTGGTGGGGACGGTGACCCTCTGGGTGGTCCTGGGAGAGGAGGAACCAGCTGGGCTGAGGGTGGTGGGGCTGCCGGTTGTTGGGGAGGTCGGCCTCAGGCTGGTCCCCGGGGAGGTCACTGTGGTGGTGGCCGGGGTGCTGTGGCAGTGGCGGTTGCTGCAGCAGAGAACGCGGATTTGGTAATTGAGGCACATCTTGAACGGGCCGCTCTGGTCGCGGTTACGACACACCAGGCCCTCCTCCAGCCCGCACAGCACCACCTGGCCCAGCTGCTGCAGGGGGACGTCGGGCTGCGACTCGGCCCGGCACTGCAGGGCCACGGGCTTCTCACAGATGGGCCCGCCGGCCGCCCGGATGTTGGCATAGGTCTCAAAGTCCCCGCCGGAGGCCCCGGGCATCGGGTAGCTCTGGTCCAGCCAGCCCGTCCAGGCGCACCGCGGCTCGCAGGCCGTGGAGCTCGGGCTGGTCAAGGTGGTCGAGAAGGGACCGGGCTTCGCGGGGCTGGAGGACGGTGACCCAGACGTGGGACCCGTGGGCATGGGTCCTGGGTTGGTCTGTGTGGAGGTAGTCTCCTGGAGTGTTATGGTGGGAACACTGGGCCACAGTGTTATGGAGGTTGTGAGCAGCGTTGTGGTGGTAGTGGGGCAGTGGCTCACCAGGTCACAGCAGTATACGCGGATATTGTAGTTGAAGCACATGTTGAACGGGCCCCTCTGGTCCGTGTTCCGGCACACCAACCCTTCCCGCACGCTGCAGGTGACCACCTGTCCGATCTGGTCGATGCTCACCTCGGGGTAGCTCTCCGCCCGACACTCAATCTTCTGTGGCTCCTTGCACATCTTGCCGCCAGCCGCCCTGACGTTGTCGTAGGTCTCCATGTCTCCACCACTGACCCCCGAGGTGGGGAAGTCCACATCAAACCATTCTGTCCACTCACACTTGGGTTGGCAGCCTGTTGTGCCTGTGGTTGTCGTGGCCTCAGTGGTAGTCCGCGTACTCTCAGTGCTCCAGGTTGTCTTTGCTCTCTGTGTGTTCGTTCCAGTGTCTGAGGGAGATGGTGGGCTCATGGTGACCGTGCCAGCTGTGACCACTGGTGCCCTTGTTGTTGGGGGAGCTGCGGAGGTTTGCTCGGTTTCTACCCCCTGTGTGGGTCTCTGTGAGGTGCCTCCTGTGGTCCCCTGCGGGGTTGTGCGTGTCAGAAGTACTGACGTGGCCCCACCTGGGGTGGTGGGTTTTGTGGAGCCTGGAGGAGACGACGTGAGGCTCCTTGTGGCAGATGTCACGAGTGTGTCTGTGTGGTCGGGGTTTCGAGATGTTGTTGGGGACACTGGTCCCGTTGAGAGGAAAGGCACTGCTGTGGTGCTGCTCGGAGAGGTTTGCTTGGCTGGTGGTTTGGTGGTGGCGGCAGTGGTGATGGAGGAAGTGGCCATGGTGGCGGTGGCAGTGTGGGCGGCCGTGGTTTGCGCCCCACAGTGGTCTTGGCTGCAGCACAGCACACGGATTCTGTAGTTGAGGCACATCTTGAATAGGCCCACCTGCTCGCCATTCCTGCAGACCAGGCCGAAGCTGGGGTCACAGTGCACGCGCTGGCCCAGCTCCTCGGGTCTCCTGTCAGGGAAGTTCTCCGCTCGGCACTCTATATCCCGGGGCCGCTGGCACACAGCAACCCCCGCACTCCTGATCTTGTCGTACGATTCAATGTCACCTCCGGCCTCCTCGGACTTGGGGTAATCCTCATCGAACCATTCTGTCCACTGACATTGGGGCTGACAGGTGGTGCTGGCTGTCCTGGTTGTGATCATGGTGGGAGTAGCGGGTTGGGTCTGTGAGGTACTGGCCACCGTCGTCTGGAGGATGGTGGTTGGCAGAGACTCGCGGGTTGTCTCCTGGCCTGTGCCCGTGCTTGGGCCCGGGGGAGTGCTGCAGGGCACGAGGTCACAGCACAGGACCCGCAGCTCATAGTTGTGGCAGAGTGGGGGGCTCTGCTCGCTGTTGAGACACATGAGCCCCTGCTCCAGGTCGCACTCTACCTTCTGGCCCAGCTGCTCCAGGGGCGTGTTGGGGAGCTGCCGAGCCCGGCACTCAACGCCGACCGGGTCCAGGCAGACCTGGTGACCCCTCTGCCTCAGGTTCACAAAGGTCTCGAAGTCCCCACTTTCCATGCCGGGCTCTGGGCGGTCGCTGTCATACCAGGCAGACCAGCGGCAAAACTGGTGCACACACACAGTGGAGAGGGTGGGGCCCTGGCCTGTGGGGGGGGAGGCAGGGATGCTGTGACCCTGCTCTGCACAGGGGGTAGGATGACCCATGTTCCCTCGCCCCAGGGTTGGTCCCCAGGCCTCTGCAGCATCACCGTCCGTCTCTCATGCCCAGGACACCTGTGTCGAGTGCCTGCTGGGTCTTCATCACCCAGAGGGCCAGGCTTCCCCCACATCAGCTTACCTGTCGTGGAGGGCGGTACTGCGGTGGAGGTGAAGGTGAAGGGCGTGGTGGACAAAGTGCTGGGACATTCCATGGCTTTTCGGATGATGGTCCCATTGTCTCCACAAATGGCAATCAAGCAGGCGCCGAGCCCGTCGGTCGTGTTGTAGATGATGTCCCCATAGCTGTAGGTCCTGCCTTCATAGGCGCACTTGCAGGCTGGGGGACATGGCAGGTACCGGGCTCAGTGGAGCCCCAGCTCCCAGCCCCTAACCCACCTGGCCGTTCCTTACCTTCGAGGCTGTGTGCGCACTGTACTCCACGTAGGGTGCAGTCACTGGGGGGAGGACAGAGGCGAGCTGAGGCCCTGCGGGGCCCAGGCCGACCCCCCGCCCAGCCCCCGCCTGCCCCCTCTGCCCCTCACCAGCTCTGGCAGTTCTCAGCTGTGGGGACCCTGGCGCCCACATCGTAGTAGTGCCCGTCCTGGTCATAGCAGCCACACTGGGCCACGCACTTCATTTGGTCCTCGCTGAAGAATGGTTTACTGGGTGGACACTTTGGGTAGCAGCCTGGGGCGGGCACAGGATGGGGAGAAGACTCACCTTCTCGGACAGGTCAGTGCTGCCTAGGGCGGCTTCCCACCTGTGCCTCCTTGTCCTGGGGTATGGTGTGCAGGCGGCAGGAACCCAAACGCCCCCTGGCACCCACCCATGCCTGGTGTCTGTGTGATGTCCTGGGGTGAGGAGGTGCGGGTCCCCAGGGACAGCTTGCCCCTCACCTTCCAGGCCTGGCAGGTCCACCAGGCAATGTCCGCTGGGGTTCCGGCAGGTTTTCAGACAGGGGGCCCCACAGGGCTGATAGTGCCACTCGCACTCCCCGTGGGGGTTGTAGTAGTCGCAGAAGAGGGCTGAGCATGGAGGACAGAGGCTGAGCGCAGTCGCCAGGTCCCTCATCCCCTGGGCCAGGCTGCGTCTTGGCCGGGCTTGTCCCAGGAGTGGAGGGGTCTCAGGGGCCTACCCCTTGCATTCCAGTTTTACTTCCTAGCCCTTGACTCAGACTGCCTGTCTTTCACTGAGTCACCTCAGTGAATGACCTATGTATTCGGTTTTGGAATGAGCTATGTATCCGGTTTATATGGACACGTACGTGCACACATGTGTGGTGCGTGTGTTGGGCCTCCGCTATGCACATGTGTGCGGCTCAAGCCCCAAGGCCCAGGGCGGCTCGGCCCCCTCCCGCACTCGCCCTTAGCACCACGGACAGAGCCCGACTCACGGCAGAGGTCCGGGGTGCGCCAGGACACGCACACGCCCACCTCATGGCAGGCCTGGGCGTAGGCGGCCACGGCGGTGCAGAAACACTCGCAGTCGCCCCCCGAGTCGCAGGCGCACGCGTCGCTCACGCAGGCCTCGTAGTACTTGGTGGAGTCAACCTGAGGACAGAGGGCCGAGGGGCCACTCAGGAAGGAGTGCTGACGTCCTACCCGGGTCGAGGGCAGCAGCACACCTGCCATTCGAGACCCGTGACTCCTGCAGCTGGAAGGTTCCTGCCCACCTGGCACCTTCTCTCGTGCCCCTGATGCCCTCTCTGACTTCACTGTGTCCTCGGGATGAGGGGGCTGCCCCCTAGCCACCCTTCTTCCTCCCAGCCTGCAGAGCCCAGGGACCTGTCTCATGGGCAGCACCCCCTGAGGTGGGGGTTGCACGTCAGGATCATAGAGGACATTGGGAGCCAAGGGCAGGACACCGAGGGGCGCAGTCGGAGGGACGTCGGCGGGCACACTGGTGTAGCTCCCCTCCCCCCACAGAGCACTGCTTTAAGAGACCATGTGGGTCCTTGTCCACAGGAAGGACCCCTGGGCAGCCTGAGGCTGATCCCTGGTTCTCTGCACCATGTGGTCCAGCAGGAGCCAGCAGGTCAGGGCCTATGGGGATGAGGTTGGGGGCAGGGGTTGACACAAGGCCTGGACGGCTCACGGCCCTGTGTCCAGGAGAGGAGGCTGAGTGGTTGAGGGAAACAGGGTCGCTCTGTGCCAGAACTGGGGACATGGGCACCTGCCTGGTGGGAGGTCCAGACGGTGTGCCCTGCGAAATGGCCAGCGGGAAGACCATCCTCCGAGGCCCAGCCCAGGCCAGATTCAGCGCCACCCCACCAGCCCTGAGACCCTGTCCTCGAAGCCCAGAGCCACCGCCCGTCAGCCCACCTGAGAATGGCAAGCGGCGAAGGTGGCGCTGTTGATGACGCTGCATTGCTTCTGGGCCCAGGACTTGCGGTACGGGTTGGCGGTGCAGGGGTCCCTGGGGGATGCAGCGTCCGGGCAGGACGGGGAGAATTTCCAGCTGTTGCCAAACTCCAGCACGTCCCCCACCACGGACCGGCTCCGTGTGGTGAAGTCGTTGACAGCGTTGTCGTCGAAGTTCCCGCACAGCCCGCAGACCCGCCCCTGCAGACACAGACATATGGGCACATGGGACTGGGGCTGTGGGGGTGGCCTGTCCTGGGAGGGGTGACTGCAGAGCACCTGATTCCCCCAGGCAGCGCCCAGTGCACTTGCAGGAGGATGGGGGTCCTGTGGTGGACAGGTGGGCAGGAAGGCAGGCAGGAAGCCAAGCAGGGTGGCGCGCAAGCAGGCAGCTGGGCGGGCAGGCTCCTGCTCCCCATAGAACCTCAGCCTAGGGGCATGGAACCCCTGAGCTGAGAGACCAGGAGCAGAGCGGCTTTCCGACAGGACTTGGACACACCCGATGGTCGGTTTGGTCTCAGCACACCCCTTTTTGGAGCCCGACATTCTGCATGGCTGCCTCGGTCCTCAGCAGACTGTCGGCTGCCAGAGAGTCCCCGTAGGGCCAGGTCTAGGAGTAAGGGCTATGTCCCGGCCTGAGAGGGTCCTGCAGCCTCCCACCTTTACCTTGAAATCCTGGTGCAGCCGGATGAATACACTGGTCTTCCGGTCCCAGGACACAACCAGGCCGTTGCGGGTCTCCACAGCCAGGTGGGTGCCCATGTACCGGACCCTGTAGGGCAGGTCTCCGCCAGGCCCCCTCTGCACCACCTTGTAGGCGCCATCGTGCAGGATCAGCTCATAGTTCTGCAGAGGGTGCACGGGAGCTGAGGGAGGGGCCCGCTTTGGGGCCAGAGCCCTCCCTGTGACCTTAAGGCTGAGCCAGCTGTCGACACTGCCGGCGCACTCGAGATGGAAGGTTGAGGAGAGCGGCTGGGAGCCAGGGCCACAGGCAAGCGCAGGGGACCCGGGCGCTTCGCCTGTCCCTGCGGACCCCAGCGTTGTGCCTTCCTTGTGCCTCCAGCTAACAGCTCTGCTCTCTGCCCTGTGAACCCTGACTTCCCTCTATGCTTCCTGAGGTGGTGTCCCTGGGTGCGGTGGCTGGATGCTGTCCCCACAAAAGACGTGTGCATGTCCTAACCCCCGGAACCTGTGAATGTGTCCTATTGGGGAAAGGGTCCCTCGATATCATCCTGGATTTAGGGCGGATTTAGGGTGGGCCTGAACCCAATGACCCGTGTTCCTGTGAGAGAAGAGAAGGGGAAAGGACACAGAGGAGAAGCCACGTGGTGACGGAGAAGAGACTGGATGCGGCCCCAAGCCCAGGAAGGCCCCCTGGAGCCCCCGGGGGCAGGGCGGGGCGGGACGGACCCTCCCCTGGAGGCTGCAGTGGGAGCTCGGCCTGGGGCAGCTGGATGTCAGAGCCCCGGCCTCCAGGGCCTGGGAGAGGAGGAATTTCTCTAGTTTAAAGCCTCTGGGCTGTGAACACTTGTTGCAACCATCCCAGGACATAGTACAACTGGGGGACCTGGGGGATTGGACAGAGTGGGGCCGGTCAGCTGCAAAGGGAGAGCGTTCCAGCCTCCCCTCACCTCCAGGAAGATCTTGATGGCCTTCGAGCAGGTGACCCCCGTGGTTCCACAGGGAACGTTCTCAGTGACGATGCGGAAGGTCCCATTGGTGGTGCTGTTGCCCCCACAGTGGTCCTGGGATGGGGAGAGGGGAGGTGTGGGTCAGGCCCCGAGCCTGCCGACCACTGGGGTGGGCGAGGAGGCCACATACCTGGACCAGCGTGTACTGGCAGCTCCCCTCAAAGCTGTACCGCTCGCCGTCGAACGTGATGAAGTGGCCATCCCCGTAGGCCATGCAGGTGCTCAGGCAGGGCCGGTGGCTGCACTCCCACCTGCGGTTCCGGCATGTGCTGCAGGGGGAGGGAGGGGATGCCCTGCTCACGGGGGCTCCAGCCCCTGCCCCTCCCATGCTCGCCAGGGGTCAAATGAAGCAGCTTCTGCAACCCTGGCTCCTGTGGCACTGGGTCAGCATTGACTGTCCCCTGCCCTGGGGTACGTTCCAGAGAATGAATGGGACCCAACGGGGCCTCCCAAAGGGTGGGCGCAGAGCCGGGCCTCGTCTCCTCTCCTGACCCCAGGCCAAGGTCTGCTTAGGCCTCTGTCCCTGTGATCTCTCGGCTGCCCCGCACCCTCCCCCACCACAGAGCTCTGCCTCCGAGCAGGGACCCACCAGGTGTTACAGTCAACCCTGATGGTGTCCCCAGGCCTGTAGGCGGCCTCGTTGTGCAGGCATGGGCAGTCCTCCTTGGTCACGCAGCCCCCACTTCCATCCGACAGGAGCCCCGGAGGGCAGACGCAGCCAGACACGCAATGAGTGCTGAACTGTGGACATGCAGGTGCTGGTCAGCAGCTTGTCCCCTGCTGTGGCCCGGGAACACCCAGAGAGGGGACACTGCCCATCGCGCGTAGCCCAGGCTGGGGCGGGCACACCCCCAGGGCAGCAGCGCGGCTAAGCCCTTCCCGCCAACTCACACAGTCCACGTCCAGTGTGTGGCAGCTCCTGAGGCACTCGGCCCCGGGCGTGCCCGCCGAGGCGTTGCTGCAGTCCAGGTACACCATGGGGGCCACACATCCTGTGGAGGGAGGGCACGCTGGGAGGGCCCACCAATGCAGCCAGGACCCTGCCCAGGCCAGTGGAAGCCCTTCGCACTGTCCCCCTCCCACCCCCCAGGCAAGGGCCCATTGGCAGCTGGCTGGGCAGCAGGGGACACGGCACCTGTTTGCGTCTTCGCCACGGCCCCCAGACAGCTCAGTTTCCCGCTCACACATGAGCTACGAGAGACAAAGAACTGGCCTGGTCCACTGCCCGCTGCCCCACAGACCCACCCTGATCTTGGCTGGGCAGGCGTGTGGGCCCCAAGGCCTGGTCATGAGGTGGACCCTACTCCTGGGGTCACGGCAAAGACCCCAAATCCTGCAGTCGCTTGAGGACACGTGCAAAGGTGCAGGGAGGCAGCGGGGCTCAGGGTGTGGGGTATGGGCTCCGCTAGTGAAGTAGCCCTCTGGGGGCGGGACCTCCACCGCGGCACACTCTGTGGGCACTGGGCCTTTAGAACACCCTCCCGGGCCCTTTACAGAAGAGCTAAGGGCTGGGGGGACTTCCCTCCCCTGAGAGCCCCTCTGTGTTTCAGAATCCTCTGGGGAGACACAGGCAGGCGGGAGGGGTGGTGATGGGGAGGGCCTTCCCCCAGCGGCCTTACCATACCACGCCGTTGTCGTGCACCACCTCCCCAGGGACCACCACGGACCCGTGGAAGTAGCAGGGACAGGCCTCCGCAGACACGCAGGCACCAGCGTCGTCCAGGAAGGTGCCACGGGGGCAGGTGCAGCCATCCACGGGCACAAAGGTGACACCGCAGGTGACGTCAGCCTGGCTCAGGGCACGGCAGGTGGGCTGGCAGCCGTCCACCACATAGGCGTATTTCTGGGACTTGGGGCAGCTGCTCATGTACTTGGCTGGGGTGGGGTGACATCAGGTCAGAGGTAGGGTGGCCCCGTCCAGCCTTGCTTTACTATGTCTGAGCTGGGCTTTAAGGGGCCTGACTCAGTTTCCCCATGGATCCCGGGGGTCATAAGAACCTCAGGCTCTTGGCCCCACTGGAAGAGGAAGTGCTGAGCTCTCTGAGAATGCTGTGGGTGGTGTTGCTGCCCCTGGGGTCCCCAGCACCCCTGCCCGCCATCATGGTGAAGCCGGCGGTGGCTCAGACACTCACTGCAGACGCCGTCCCTCCAGCCGCTGAGCAGCACGCCCTTGGCCGCACAGGCCCGCACGTAGGAGGACAGCGCCGCACACAGGCAGTCCTCGCTCTTCTCACAGTTGCACGTGTCAAACAGGCAGTTCTGGGGACGAGGCGGCCGGGACCGTCAGGGACCTCAGCCCATCAGAGTCCTCCTCTCCCTGTCCATCCTTCCTGGCACCCCTGCCTTCATGTAAGGCCACCAGGAGTGACGTACTGCACATTCAGTGATGGGACAGGCCGGGCCAGGGCCCAGCAGGAAGGCGTGAAGCCGGGCTGAGGGAGGGGTCCGTGGGGGAGAGGGTCTTTGCAGGACCAGGACACGTCACTGCACGTGCTGCATGTGGGGGGCCTGGGCGGGGCAAGGGTGCCCGGCAGGGTGGGGCCCACCACTCCCTAAGGGGCAGAGGTAGGCCTGCCTTCCACGTACATTGTAGGGCTTTGAGTTTCCCCCCAAGTGGCCTGTGGGCCAATAGTTGTGGGTTGAGTTCTGTGCCCCTGAAAGATAAACCCCAGAGCCTGTCCTTGGGACCCTGCTGCCAGTAGGGCCTCTGCTGATGTGACTGGCTTACAATGAGGTCACTAGGGTGGGCTCTGATATGATTAGACTGGTGTCCATATAAAAGGAGACATGCACACAGACACAGGGAAACGGAAGGCCATGTGATAGGTACAGAGACGGGGGATGCAGCCACAAGCCCAGGAAGGCCTGGAGCCCCCAGAAGCAAGGAGGAACTTCCCCTAGAATCTTCGGAGGGAGCGCAGCCCTTGACAGAGGGAACCCCGAAAGGGAGGCTTGGGACACAGCTCTAGGCGGGGCAGGTCGTGCTCCCACACCCCACTGCACCCTCGGATCTGGGGGTCCCGGCTGGTCAGGGCTCTTACCGAGTGGAAAGGCGCCGGGCTGATGACAGAGTGACAGGGCGAGAAGGCGCCGGAAGAGTTGGTCAGCAGGGAACACCAGTGCTGGGCGTAGTTCTCTGGGAGAAGGGATGAGAGGGGTTGGCTGTCACCAGGTGTGGCCTCCTGCTCACGCCCTGTGGGGGCCCCTCAGCCCCAGGAAGCTGACTGGATTTGGGGCTCACCCACCTGCTGCCTGCGCACAACTCACAGGGTCCCAGCACCCCACTGCTCACCCCCGACCCTGCCACCTACACGCACACCTGGATATCGGGGTCCCTGCAGGCCTGCCCGCCCTCAGGTGAGACGGGCAGTGACACCAGGGCCCCCCAGGGGCAGCGTACCGTTCTCCACGCTGAGGGAGCAGGGGTCCTCGAAGGTGTTCCTGACGTTGGGGCAGGCGGCCTGCGTCTTCCAGGTGTTGGCGAAGGCGGCGGCCGTGCCCTCCACCACGCCGCCCAGGGTCCGGAAGTCATCGGCCTGGTTCTGATTGAAGTTCCCGCAGAGACCTGGGGCAGGCGGGGAAGGTGTCAGCAGGCCGTCCAGCCCGCAGTTTGGTTCCAGAACCGTCCGCAGGCAAGTTCTGGAGGGAGTCAGAGTCTGTGCAAAGCATCCTGCCCCCCGCCCCGAGTGAGGGCCATGTGGCCGCCTCCCCGCTCAGGGGTCAGGCACCTGGTGCCCTGGGAGAACGGCCCCCTAGCCCCCACCTCCTGCCACATTCTGCCTGTCTCTTGTGTCAGTGGGGCCCTGAGTCCTGCCCCACGGGCCCCGTCCCTCCGAGCCGACGGAACCTCACCGCACATCTGGCCGCGGTGGGTGGGGTCCAGCCTGAGAAACACCTGCATGGTGGGGACCAGCTGCACCTCCAGCTGCAGCCCCAGGCCCGTCTGCACCAGGACGAAGAAGGTCGAGGGTCTGAACATGGTGACGTTGGCTGTAGGGCGGTGCAAGATCAGAGGCAGTCTGGGAGGTGGGCTGGTCTCAGACAAGCATCTGGGGGACCCCAGCCACCCCATGGGGTTCCAGGAGCCAGGCAGGAACTCACATGCCTGCACAGGTCGTGACCACTAACTGTAAGAGGTCAGGCATCGAGTGTGTCCGACAGCGGGTCCCCCAAGCAGCCACAGGCAGGACCACTGACACCCCATTTTGCACATGATAAACTAGCCCTGGACGTCGTAGAACTGCCTGAGGCCACAGAGAACTGGCGCGGGGCCCTGCTGGCTTCGTGCGGGCTCCCTGGAGGTGGACCGCCGCCCTGGCATGGCCCCGCAGTCCCGGGGGCCGCGTACCTGTTGACACGGGCAGCTGGGTATAGATGGAGTTCACAAACACCGCCCCGTTGGCCTGGACCCGGATGGCCTAGCGAGAGGAGGTGGGATGGGGTCAGCGTGGGGAGGAGCCCGCGGGAGCGCGCAGGCTGGGAACCTGGTGTGGCTCTGGACACCCACAGGGGAAGGGGCTGCCACGGGGTTCAGGGACGGAGCTGAGAGTGTGTCCTCCCCATCTCTGTCCCTGCTCCCAGCCCAGGGGCGGCAGGCGGCGTGCAAGCAGGGCCCTCACCATGTCCGCGGCCGTGCTCAGCGTCACTGCTTTGAGGCAGTTCTCGTCGTCTGTCAGGCCGCATTTCCGCAGCTCGGCCAGCACGGTGAGGCTGCTGTCCGCACATCTCTGGAGGAGAAGGAGGGAGGGCGAGTGTGTGTGCTGCCCCGGGCCTGGGACGCCCATGCAGGGTGCAGGCGGAGTGAGCTCCAGACAGCTTATCGCAGGGCCCAGAATCCCCTCGGCACCCTGAGAATGTGAGCTGGGGGATCCCCGTGGGAAGAGGCCCAGGAGGGGGCCGTGGGGGCTTCACCCACTCTCGCGGCCATCACGGGACCCCTTCCGGGGGCAGAGGAGGGATGAGGGTCCGGGGCCCCGGGCCGCACCTTGGACAGGACGTAGCTGCAGTCCCCGTGCATGTCGTAAAACTTCTCGTCGTAGGTAGAAATGTGTGATCCGCCCTGGACGGAGCAGGTGCCCGGGCACGGGAGGTCCTGGCACTGCCACAGCCCCCCTGAGCAGGTGCTGGGGCAGGGCCGTGAGCAGAGGGGCTTGGTGAGGGGGGTGGACCCCACCACACAGCCCCCCACCTGGTGGCACAGGGCGCGGGGGGCCTACCAGGAGCGGCAGCTGGTGGTGAAGGAGGCCCCTGGGGCGTAGGTGTGGCCGCCGTGGGTGCAGGGGCACTGCTCCAGCGGCAGGCAGCCCGTGTCTGAGATGTCGTCCAGCACCGTGCCTGGGGGTGTGAGCAGCGCCGCTGAGGCTGGGGTTGGGCGTTGGGAGCATGGTGCTCGGAGACAGGCACAGGGATGGGGGCAAGGGGTCCGGGTGGGGGACAGTCCCCAAGGGCCAGGAGGACCTGCCTGGGGGACAGAAGCAACCGTCGACGCAGTGGTCCTCGCAGAACTGGGAGCGCTCCGGGTTGGAGCAGGTGTCGGCGCAGGGAGAGCCGCACTCCTGGTGCTGCATGTTGAAGGGGCACGTCCGGGCTGCAGGGAGGGGACAGTGCTTGGCCCCCAGGAAGCTACCCAGGCACCCACTCCCACCTTCCATGTGTCACCAAGTGTCCTTGAAAGCCACAGCTGGGCCCGGGAGCCGCTGACCGCCCGCTGTCTTCTGGGCGAGGCAGGAGGTGAGGGGAGCACAGGCCGGGTCCCCTCCCCCCCCCAGGGGAGCACAGGCCGGGTCCCCTCCCCCCCCCAGGGGAGCACAGGCCGGGTCCCCTCCCCACCCCGTCCTCTCATGCTCCCCCCTCAGTGGCCCCACCTGCCTTGTGTCCCCAGCCAGATGCTGGGCGTCCTCCCAGGGGTCTCCCCCCTCAGCCCCTCCCAGGAAGTCGGGGCCTGGTGCTGCCCTGACGGGGCACTCACGGCAGCGGTCAGGGCGCCTCCAGTTCTGTGGCTGGCCCCCTGCGTGGGCGCACTGGCGGGAGTACTCAGCGAAGGTGGCACACGGACAGGTGGGGCAGCGGCACAGGTCCCGGGTGCAGGCGGCCACGTACGGGCCGGGGTCCACCAGCGTGCCGCACTGGGCGAAGGCCGGGCCCAGCAGTGTGCGGTGGCAGACGCCCTCCTGGGGAGCACAGAGGCTGGGTACGCTCTGCCCTCCAAGTGGGGTCAGGTGGGGACCCTGGCAGTGATCCTTTACCCAGGCCAGGCAGCCCCCTTCTTCTCTTGTGGCTGCCTCCACCCATCCATTCCTCCGTCCACCGTTTCTACCCAACCCCTGTGAGCTCGCCACCACTAAGGACACGGTTCTGCTGGGCTCTGGAGAGTGACCCACAACCCTGGACCCCCCCCACCCATGGCTCCAGGACACACTGCAGGGCACCCAGGAAAAGTACAGGCCCTGCCCCTCGGGGTGGCTCGGACGAGGGGGAGGGGCAGGTGCATCCTCAGCAGCTGGGGTGGGCTGTGCCTCTGCCCTGATCGAAGGCTCGGATTTCTGCTGGTTTTGGGGGTCCCAGAACTTCCCGGCCACTTCCAAAGGTGGGGTCCTCCCGGCTCACTGGAAGAGCTCCCTGCCTGGGATTTCTGAGTGCCCCACTCTTAGCAGGATTGTGGGGGGAATGTATTTGCACAGGCCAAGGCATACCACCCTTACACCTGTGGCCTGCATGCTTAGGTGTGTGTGTGGGGGGGCGGGGGGTGCAGAGGGTCCCCTGGAGGGTGGAGGCCGTGTCCTGGGCTGTCCGGGTCTAGGGGACCCGCCCTCGTCTGACACCCAAGGTGCCGCCCTCCAGCCGTCCCCACGCCCTGGAGGGGCACTCACCCTGTCTGTGCAGTTGTTGGCTAAGGCGGGTGGGGGGTCCCGGCACTGCTCCGTGGGCCCGTCCAGCTTCTGCAGGTTCCCGAACTGGACAGGGGTCAGCCTTGCATCTGGGGAGGGGACATTCCGTGTGGGGGTCACAGAGGCTGCCAGGGACTCTGCTCCCTGTCCGGTGCCTGGCGGAGCCCCTCCTCAGCCCCCCTGGGACTGTCCGGCCCTCGGTTGGCCCCCTGCCAGTCCCTGACTCTGGGGGACACTCACTGTGGGCGTAGAACTCGTTGACAGCTGGCAGCCCATTGAAATCCCCACAGAGGCCGCACGTCTGGTTGGCATACTTGGGGTCCAGCTCCAGCTAGGGGCAGGGGAAGGGCAGCTCCAGCCTCTGCTAGACTGCCAGGGCCCCCACACCAACCGCCAGCCCACCTGCGGGGTGCCCCGCGGGGCAGGGAGGGCACAGGCGGTGTCTCACCAGGGCACTGTCCTCTCCGTTCCACGTGAAGGTCAGCACCAGCCGAACGTTGGCCGTGATGCAGTCGCTGCTCTGCTCCACCAGGAGGCCTGCCCGGCTGTAGGGCAGCTGCTCCCTGTGGTGGAGAGTTCCGGTCCTCCCAGGGCCCTGGCTTCAGGCAGAGTGCAGCGCCCTCCCCTAGCTCTGCCCCCCGAGACCCCCGAGTCCTGCCCCCGCCCCCAAGGCGGGACTCACCGCTGCCCATTGACGAGGACAGAGCTGTTGGAGAACTCCAGCACCAGCCCCTGGACCTTGAGGGTGACGTGGGTGATGGTGGGCCTGGAGCCGGCCAGGCCACGGCGGAGCTGGATGTTGAAGTCCTCGTAGGCGGAGCCACAGTGCGTGGAGAAGACGTAGTTGCAGCGTCCCGGGAAGTGGAAGACGTCCCCGTCGAAGGTCTTGTAGTGGGAGTCGCCCCACGTGCTGCACACCCGCCCGTTGTGTGCGGCGTTCAGGGCTGCGGGGAGAGCCTGGTGGGGCCCCTGCCGGAAACCACCCCACACACCCCCCCCACAGGCAGTGCTGCACAGGAGGGGGCACTCGATTTGGGAGTGGGGAGCCAGGTGGGGGACACGCTCTAGCCACTGCACCTGCCCCACTCCCCTTGGTGTCTGATTCTCCCCAAGATCTCTGACGCCCTGCCAGTGCCCTGGGGCAGGCCCAGAGGAGCTGTGCTCAGGGAAAGCTCCCAGCTGTGCCCAAGCCAACCCAGCTGCCCCTCACGGTTCCAGCTCTACTCCACTTCTGGGACCGCTCCCCGCTCCCCCCAGGGCTGGCACCCCCCAACCCCCACTGGCAGTGGCAGCATCCACTTACTGCTCATAGTGGGAAAGGCAGTGATGGGTTGCATGAAGGTCAACTTCTGGGCTGCAGAGTGAGGGCAGGTCACACCTGGAGCGCAGGGCCGCCCCCTCCCCCTCCACCCGGGGGCAGGAGGGGCCGCAGACCAACCCTGAGCCCACCCAGGACTGATGACTGCCCCTTGTTGGATCCTCCCCGGCTGCAGGAGACAGGCTCCTGCCCTGGGCTATTCTGTGTGCTCATTTCCCTAAGCGTGTGAGAGTGCGTGTGAGAGTGCGTGTGAGCGTTTGAGCCTCTCTCGGCACCTTCATTTCTTGGCCCCAGCCTACCCCTCTGCTGTACCCCCGCGGGGCAGATGGGATCTGGGAGGAATCTGTGTGGGACCCGTAGCTGACGTGGAAAGGGGTCTGTCCCCACTGCTGCCCGGCCCCTTCCGCTTGGGAGCCCCACCGCCGGGACGCGTACCAGTGTCCGCCATCTGACTCTCCATGACTCCCTCTGCACTCGCCCAGCTCGGCTCTGTGCTGCCCTGGGGCTCTGCAGGAGCAGGGGTGGGAGTCCGTGAGAAGCTGGACACACTTGGCGGCCTGTTTGGGGCCCCAGTGGCAGGTCTCCGTGTCGTGGCCACGGCAACAGGCTCTGGCTTCCCCACGCGGTCAGTTTGACAGAAAGCAACGCCTCCACCGAGATGGCGGGCTCTGACGGGGGCTGCGCCCCTCAGTGGCCTTTGCTGACCCCACCCTCCCTGGCTACGAATTTGGGGTGGCCCTTCTTCCCTCATCTCACAGCTACAGGGCAGGATAATGGAATCAGGAAAAGGTGTTGGCCCCGTTGACCCTGGCCACCTCAGGGAGAGGGTTCAGCCCCATCCCACGTCCCTCAGGACAAAGACCAGCTTTGTTGGGGAGGCTTCCGGCCGTGACTTAGCAGAAACCCAAGTTTAGAGCCAGCTCCACCCTGGAGCGGGAGCTGACAGTCATGGGGGGGTCTGGGAGCCCGAACGCCTTGATGGCCCAGGTCGCCTGTGTGTCCATCGCCTGCAGGCAGGGCTTCCTCCGTCAGCCAGGGCCTCTCACGGCCTCAGTGGATAGGACTGAGCCCCCCAGGCCTCTCTCTGCTGAGCTCGGGCACCCCCTTCTCGTGGCCCAGGATTCCTTCCTCAGGTCTGCCAGGAGCCCCAATGCAGCCCCAGCCTGCGTTCTGCGGGGAGTACAGGGCAGGGCCCCGGAGGTCCCTGGTGGGGCTGGTGCTGGGGTGGGGGCGCTGTGCTGCTCGGCAGCCGTCAGGGCAGGCCGCTTCCCGTTGCACTGTCCCGGCTGGACCCCGGACACTCGGAGACCACAGGGACCAGGCCTGCGTTTCACTTTTCCTCCCGGGAGCACAGCCACTCCCTCCGCCCAGCCCTGATCCTGGAGCTGCAGCCCCTCCCACTGTGCCTGGCCCCTGCCACCCAGAAGACGCAGGTTGACTGGCACCCCTCCTCTGGGTCCCAGGCCAGGTTTCCATGAAATCGGCTCCCTGCAGGGCCCTCCTTGGGTGAGGGCCCAGCCCAGTAAGCCTGGGTCTCCATCACTCGCCAGAAAAATGCCCACCGCCCACCTCCCACCACGCTGCAGTCTGGGTGCACACCCTCCTGGTGTGAAGCCCTCAGCGTGGACCGATCCTCAGCCCAGGGGACCCCACCTGCCACAGTGCACCCCCTACCCAAGGGACTTGCCCCCCCAGCAGGGGGAAGCTAGTGTAGCACGAGGTGGGACTCACCACAGGCCCACAGCTTAGGTGCATGACACTGAGGCCCGAGGAGCCCGCTGTGGAGGGACATGGCTGGGCAAACGGCCCCCAAACCAAGCAGCAGCCGGGCGGCGGGGGGTGCTGC
Source organism: Aselliscus stoliczkanus (assembly GCA_033961575.1). Lineage (NCBI taxonomy): Eukaryota > Metazoa > Chordata > Mammalia > Chiroptera > Hipposideridae > Aselliscus > Aselliscus stoliczkanus. The sequence goes on from CM066736.1 coordinate 136,463,417, forward strand.
AGCCAGGCTGTGCCCCAGGACCCCCACCAGGACTTGCTATGGGAAAGCCCCCCCCACCTCCCAGCCCTTCTTACCCCGAGGAAGCAGGGAGACGACTGCCCCTTCCACTGCCTCCCTTTCACTCAGCCCCGGCCCCCGGCCCAGAGCCCTGAGCTCGGGGCGGGAGCGCTGCCAGGGCCAGAGGGGCGGGTGTCGCCCAGACAGACCCTGGGGCCTCATCTTTCTTGTTGACAGTAAGTATTAGGGCTTGTGGCACCTGCTGCGCTGCTGAGTGCCACGGGCACAGGGATGATAGACAGGGAAGACCAGGCAGGCAGCAGGGGGGTGAGGCGAGGAGCGGGCCGTGAGCTCCGGTGCTGCTCCCTGCTGCTGGGTCACCTGTCCGCCCCGCTGCACCCCGATTTCAAAGCCACTGTGGGGGCTGCCCCGATGGCTGTTACCCCAGCCTGGCCATGGAGGCCAAGTGAAAAGGATGCAGCGACGCTGGGGGCCATCCCTGTTCACGCTGATGGGGGCTCACGGGGACCCCCAGCGCCGGCCCCTCACTGGCACCCACCCCGTCCCATTCGGGAGGCCAAGGCCCTTTTGCCGGTCTCCCCGGGGGGTCAAGCTTCTGGACACAGGGGAGCCCCCAGGCCAGCAGCTCATCCTGCTGGGAGGCCGCGCCGAGTGCAGATGGAGCGAAGGGCCTCAGCCTTACCTGCTTTCTGCACGAGCAGGGCCAGGAGGGCCCAAGCCAGTGCCTGGCACCTGCCCGGGGTGCCCATCCTGGGCACTGGCACAGGCAGGCGGGTGGTGGGAGAGGAGGGAGAGTGGGGCAAGGTGCTCGCTGCCCTGGGGGCCCTGGGATTATGTAGCAGGAAGCCCTGGCCTGGCGCCCGGCTCCTGAGCTGGGGGGCACTGTCCTGCTCCCCCCGCACCAGCCACGTGTGTTTGCTCTCGGGGAAGGGCTGCGTCAGGAAAGTGACGGAAGAGGAAGGATTTTCAGAGACGCAGGGACCCCTGCCCCCACAGCCGCTTTCCAGAAGGGAGAGGGGACGCCAGTCCACTCGGTGCCAGGAGGGTGGTGCTGGCCGCCTGTCTGGCCAGCAAGGTGGGTCCTGTCTCGCTGCAGCCCCCCACTCAGCAGGCAGCCCTGGGGGAGCTGGCCAGAGGCGCTCAGCACCCTCTGAGGGATGGGGAGGGGGCTGTGAGGCTGTGAAGCCACCGCTCGGCCTGGCAAGGGGAGCCTGGGGGCTCCTGCTCAGCTGGTCCCTTTTGGGGACCCCAGGGCGTTCGCCCCGGCCACCGGTGGTTCCTGTCCCCATTGTGTCATTTCTAAGGTTGAAGGTTCAGGGCTAGGGTGCTTGGAGTCTGCAAAGCTCTTTCATCTCCAGCCCAGTGGTCCCCACTGCAGAAGGACCCTCAAGAGAGGGCTGGGCTGGAGCCCTGCTCGGCCCACCTGTGCCCGGGCCCCAGCCGAGCCTGCCCGCCTCGCTCCGCAGATGCAGCCAGTGCCTGGTCATGAGCGGGTGGGGACACTGTCTGGGCCGCTGGCTGCAGAGGCCGCTTGTCTTCACCAGAGTGAAGGAAGCTGGGGGGTCTTAGGACCCTGCTGAGGCCTTGGGCGGGGCTCCCTCAGCCTGAAGCCTCATCCCTGTCCCCCAGGGCTCCAGCTCTCAATCTGTGCCCACCTGGGGGCCGGGCGAGCCTGATGCAGCCAGCACCCTGCGGCCCACAGAGGCCCACCAGCCTCATGCGGGCAGCCGCTCGCCCCCAGCATGTGAGCAGCCCAGGCCCCTCCATCTGGGGCCGCGAATGTATGTGATCTCTTCATGGTTTTGTGTTTATGCCTGTCCCTGCCCACCGCCAGCCCAGAAGGCGAGCGCCATGCCGGCAGGGCTGTGCCCATCTGGTCACCGCTGGCACACAGTAGGCACTCAGTAATGCACTGAATGAGAGCGCTGTCCTGGGCAGGCAGTCGGGGCATCAGGGGCGCAGCTGCCGAGACTTCCCGGATGCACCCCGGGCCAGCCTGTTTGCTCAGTGCGTTTACCCCTTCACAGTTGAGGGAGCCCAGAACAGAAGATAAAGGAAAGGAAGGGGAGAGGCTGCTGGGAAGGAGGCCCGGCCAGCGGCCTCCCGCAGCTCAGAGAGGGCTCCTGCCGAGACCGTGCCAGGAACCTGCCTATCTCAGGTGCGCCCTGTGCGGGGAACCCCCCCCCCCAGGGCCACGCGGAGCCAGAGGCAGACACGGTCCCAGGGGTGAATACAGACCCCCCCGCCGCAAGCTCGGGCAGACTTCCCCCATCCACCCCTCAGCCTGGTGGACGGGGGCCCCTCCCACCACCATAGTGAGGACCCCGGACAAGGGTCCCTGGATGCCTCAGACCCCAGGCGTTTATTGAGTGCTTGCTGTTTGCCCAGCCCCCCCTCGGCCACGTGGAGGGTCCAGGAGGGTCAGGCACAGCCTGGGGGTCATGGGCGTGCTGGCTCTAGGACCCCCGGAGTCCGGCCTGGGCTGTCCTGGGGATGGGTGTTGTCCGCATGTTGCCTCCTGCTCCCCAGAGGGCTGCATGGACACAGGGTGGGAACCACGGGGGTCCCAGCAGCCCTGGTCTACACCCTGAGGGACCCACACTGGTGGGACCAGGAGGCTGTGGGCCAGACGGGTCCAGGGCTGGATGGTCCAGACCCTGGGCTTTGGGGTGGCCGAGCCGCGTCCCCGCCCCAGACACACTCAGGGTGTCTCCAGTGAGACTCAGGGGACCAGCCGGGTCCAGAAGAAACAGGTGGAGGACACGTTGGGCCATGGTGGCCCTGCAGGCCCCCGGCTTGTCCATCGACAGACATTACTGAGCACCTCCCCCCCATACGGGATGTGGGGTGCAGAGGTGGCTGTGACAGCCTTGTCGGGGGGGCGGGGGTGAAGCTGTGGGCAGATGGGCAGGTCACAGCATCTGGGCATCCTAGTCCCCAGAGCTGCTCTACTGTGAGAAAGGCCTGGCCCATTCCCCTGACCCTGCCCAGGCTGCAAGAATGAGGAGCACTTCCTGCTCCCACCCCGTGGGACCCCCAGCCCGTGCAAAGGCCATGCCCCCGCCCCACAGCGCCTTCTCTTACTTTTTCCTGGTCTGCACACAGACCCCTTCCCTTGCCTGCTTCCTCTCCCTCCCACCTTTCTTCCTTCCAGCAAATTCTGATGAGCCCAGGGTGGCACCTCCCTGGGCACTGAGGGTTCCACAGGACAAGAAAAACAAAGGTCCTGCCCCAGAGCTTACAGGGGTAGGGCAGGGGTAAGACCCTTGAAGGAGCCAAGAGAGAGTGATAGCTGTGTGGGCCGGAGGTGCCAACTGAGCTGAAGGAAGGCGAGGAGAACGTGTCCTGCAGCTTAGGGGGACAGCTCCACCCGAGAGGGGACAGCTGGTGCAAAGACCTGAGGCAGGGGTGAATGTGGCCTGCTGGAGGATCTGAGGACGCTTGGCGTGGCTAGGACTGGGGCGTGGGGAGCAGGGTAGCTGGAGAGGGGAGGGCACGGCTAGGCGAGGGGGCGAGTTTGGGTTCACTCTGAATTTGGGGGCATTGGAGCATTCAAAGAACGAAACCAGAGGGGATGTTTCTTTGTAGAAAAATGAACATATAGAAATTACCATTTTAAGTGTCCAGTCAGTGGCGTTAAGTGTATTTACATTGTACAACCATCGCCGCCACCGCCTCTAGAACGTCTCCATCTTTCCAAACAGAAGACCCTGGCCCCACCATCTACTTTCTTCCTCTATAAATTCGACTGCTCCAGGGGCTTCATTTAAGTGGAATCACACAGGATTTCCCCTCTGTGTCTGGCTCACTCACTCAGCACAGTGAGCTCCAGGTCCACCCACGTGGCCACAAGTGTCAGCTGTTCCTCTTCAGACTGACATTGCACCGTGTGGATGGACTGCGGTCTGTGCATCCGTTCCTCTGCCCACAGACACGCGGGCCTACCTTTTGCCCGTTGCGAATGATGCTGCTGGGAACACGGGGTACACGTACTTGCTTGAGTCCCGCTTTTAATTCCTTTGGGTGTATGCCTCGGAGTGGAATTGCTGGCTAATCTCACAGTCCTGTGTAACTTTTTGAGGGCTCGCCGAACTATTTTCCACAACGGCAGCATTTCGCATCCCCACCAACAATGCACAAAGCTTCCAATGTTTCCTCGTCCTCAGCAACACTTGTTACTTTCCATTTATTTTATTTTATTTAAAAAATAATAATAGCCATCCTAACGGTTGTGAGGTGGCATCCTGTTGTGGTCTTGATTTTCATTTCCTTAATGTTTAGTGATGTTGAGAATCATTTCATGTGTGTATTGGCTGTTTGCATCTCTTCTTAGGAGAAATGTCTGTTCAGGCCCTTTGCCTATTTTTGAGTTGGGCTGTTTGGGTTTTTATTTCTTGTGAAGTTTTAGTTCTTAATATTGTGACTATTTGTTATCACATATATGTTTGCAAATATTTTCCCCATTTGGTGGTCGCCTTTTAACTCTTTGATAGTGTCCTTTGATGCACAAAAGATTTTGATTTTTATATAGTCCAATTTATCTGTTTTTTCTTCTCTTGCTTGGGCTTTTGGAGTCATATCCAAGAAATCCTTGCCAAATACAACATCACAAAGATTTCCCCCTATTTTTAAAAGAGTGTCATAGTTTGAGCCCTTACAGTTAGGTCTCTGATCTATTTTGAATTAATTTTCATGCATGATGTGGGGTAAGGTCCAGCTTCACGCTTTGGCGTGTAGATACCCGGCTTTCCCAGGACCGTTTGTTGAAAAGACTGTCCTGTCCCCAGTGGTTAGTCTTGGCACCCTTGTGGGAAGCCGGTTGGCCACATATTCCACAGCTTATTCCTGCAGCATCTGGTCTGTTCCACCGCATCTGTCCTTATGCCCGTACCACAGAACTTCCATTACTGTAGCTTTGCACTAAGTTTTGAAATCAAGAAGTGTGAGCCCTCCAACTTTGTTCATCCTCATCAAGAATATTTGGGCTGTTCAAGGTCCCTTGAGATTCTGTGTGGATTTTCTATTTCTACAAACCAAAAACAATACACATTGGAATTTTGAAAGGGATCATGTGAGATCTCTTTGGATAATATTGTTTTCTTATCAATATGAAATCTTCAAATCCATGAATATGGGATGTCTTTCTACTTATTTATGTATTCTTTAATTTCTTATTTCTTTCTTTGCTTTTAAACTTTATTGGGGAACAACCATGGTCATTGGTTACACATTGCTTTCATGCTACAATGGCATAGCTAACTCTTTTAGGGAGGGCGCAGCTTTCAGTGGCCCATGCGGGGATCGAACCGGCAACCTTGGTGTTAGCAGTACGACACTCTAACCAACTGAGCTAACCGGTCACCCCTGTATTCTTTCATCTCTTCCAGCAATATTTTGTTGTTTTCACAGTACAAGTTTTTTGCCTCTTTGGTTAAATATATTCCCAAGTGTTTTGTTATTGTTGATGCTACTGTAAATGGAATTGTTTTCTTAATTTCCTTTTTGGTTTGTTCACTGCTAGTGGGTAACAACTGATGAATTAGTTTATTAGCTCAGTCTTAGTCTGTTCGGGCTGCTATATCAAAATACCACAGACACGGTAGCTTATAAACAGCAGAAATTTCTCACAGTTCTGAGGCTGGAGACCCAAGGTCAGGGTGCTGGCATGGTCAAGGTCTAATGAAGGCCCTCTTCTGGGTTGCAGAATGCCAACTTCTGGTGAAGTCAGCAGGGGCTGGGCATCTCTCTGGAGCCTCTTCTCTGAGGCATTAATCCTATTCATGACAGCACCTCCCAATGACCCCATCTCCTTATACCATTACCTTTGGGATGAGGCTTTTGGGGGGATACATTCAGACCATAGCAAGCTTGAATAGCTCTTGGGTGGAACTTTTTCATTCCCAACCTCGGTGCCTTTCATTTCTCTTTCTTGTCTGATTGCTGTAGCTAAAACTTCCAGGATTGGTTGAATAGCAGTGGTGAGAGTGGGCATCCTTGCCTTGTTCCTGATCTTAGAGGAAAGGCGTTCAACTTTCACCATTGGGAATTATGTTTACTGTGGTTTTTTCTTATACTGCACTTATGTGGAGGTAGTTTCCTTCTATTCTTATTTTGTTGAGTGTCTTTAATCACAAGGGTGTTGAATTTTGGCAAATTCTTTTTCTGAGTCAATTAAGATAATCGTGTGGATTTTTCCCTCCCTTCATCTACTGATACGGTGATTGGTCGATTTATGTATGTTGAACCATCCTTGCATCCCAGGAATAAAACCCACTTGGTCATGGTGTATGATCCATTTTTTTTTTTTTGAGAGCGGTGTCACTGGCCCTCATATGTGGGACCGAACCAGGGCCGCTGGCTTCCCAAGCCAGCGCTTAACCAACGCACCACTCAGCCAGCCCTCTCCTTTTTTTAAAAAAAAGATTTTATTGGGGAGTTGGGGCAGGGAACAGCATTGGAGAATCGGGGAAGGGGAACAGACAAGTTGCTGTCCTTTTTGTTCTTCAGTCTAGTTGTGGAGGACGTCGCTTCACTGACCCACGTTGGTATCGTCATTGCGCTCTTCCCAGTGAGGCAGATCGGTTGCTGGCCTCCGGACAGCCACTCACAGCGGCTCTTGGCAGCTCACACCGGCTGCCAGCTGCTCATGCTGGCTGCTAGCCACTCACAGTGCCTCATTGCAGCCCACTGCAGCAGGGGCTGCAGCCTACACCTTCGCTGGCAACTCACAGGAGCCCACCCCCAGGTTGAGCTGTTGTTCACCATCTTAACTGTAGAGGGTGCAGCGTCACTGGCCCTGATGTGGGATCCGAACCGGGCCCTGCTGCTCAGAGCTGGCATCCCAAGCCAGCTCTTAACCAATGTGCCACTCGCCTGGCCCTCTTTCTCCTTTTTTAATATAGGTATTTACAGTTATAAATTTTCCCCTTAGCACTTCTTTTGGTGACTCTCATAAGTATGGGATGTTGTGGTTTTGTTTTCATTCATCTCTAAGTATTTCCTAATTTCTTCTTTGACCTATGCGGGGGACCAGCCTCCGCTGACCAGGGTTCAAGAAGGTGGACACGGCGTCGGCGATACGAAAGACAGAAAATCTTTGTTACAGTAAAGGCAGAAAAAAGAAAGCGGAGACACCGGAAAGAGTTTCTCAGAAGTGTCACACTTTATTACAATAACGTGTCCTTTTTATAGGGACTTTTGACCATTATCCAATTACAAGTTTAAATTCCACATGGTCTTGATGTATTTTTCTCTTAAGACCTTTAGTCCCTATAATTGTTCTCCTTAGGGCACACTGTGACCTTTTCTATAATCCCATCTATAATAATCTCTTTATGACCCAGACTCAGTTTCTACATAATCTGTAATCCTGGGTGTGAATACTAAAGAGAATCTCACTTTTGATATTTAATTTTGGCTTAACTGTACTCTCAAGACTTATCACAACCTTAACAAAACATACATTTTGTAATAAAAACACAGGCTTCAAGGGAATACAAATTTGAGGAACACATGTCTAATCAACAGTACTTTCAGATTCACCAAGCCCACTAAAGTCAACCTGCATGCCCCTCAATATTGGGCTACACGGCCCTCAACAGACCTATTGGTTGTATCAGAGTATGCTGTTTAATTTCCACATATTTGTAAATTTTACAGTTTTACTGCTATTACTGATTTGTAGTTTCATTCCTCTGTGGTTGGTAAAGTTATTTTGCATGATTTTAATCTTTTAAATTTTGTTAAGATTTGTTTTGGAGCATAACATACAGTTTAACATGTAGAATGTCCCATGTGCACTTGAGAAAAAAAATGTGTATTCTGTTGTCGTTAGACGGAGTGTTCTTTATATGTATGTTAGGTATAGTGTTGTTCAAATCTTCTGTCTCCTTATTGATCTTCTGTATGGTTGTTCTATTCATTATTGAAAATGTGGTATTGAAGTCTTCAACTATCACTGTAGAATAATCTATCTCTCCCTTCAATTCTGTCAATGTTTTCTTCATATATTTTGGAGCTATATTGTTTGATGCATATATATTTAAAATTGTTATATTTTCCTATTGAATTGACTCTTTTATCAATAAATAATATCTCTTTTTGTTTCTCTTCTAACCTTTTTACATTTAAAGCCAATTTTGTCTGATATTAATGTAGCCATGCCAGCCCTCTTTTTGTTATTATTTGTATGGAAGTTCTTTTTCCAACATTTCACTTTCAACCTATATGTGTCTTTAGCTCTAAAATGAATCTCTTGTAGACAGCATGCAGTTGGATGATGATTATTGTTATTATTATTATTATTATTTTGAATCAATTCTGCCAATCTCTGCCTTTTGAGTGGAGAGTTTAGATTCATTTACATTTTTTTTGAGGGCAGTGTCACTGGCCCTCATATGTCGGACCCAAACCGGGGTTGCTGGCTTTCTAAGCCAGTGCTTAACCACCGCACCACTCGGCTGGTCTAGATTCATTTACATTTAAAGTTGTTACTGGTAAGGATGGACTCACCTCTGCCATTTTTCTATTAGGTTCTGTTTATTATCAAGCTTTTTTGTTCCTCATTTCCTCCATTACTGCTTTCTTTTGTGTTTAGTTGATTTCTTGTAGTGACAACATTTTGATTTCCTTCTCATTTCTTTTCTTTCTCTTTTTTTTTTAAATTGGGGAATTGGGGGAGGGGAGCAGTGTTGGGGAATTGGGGAGGGGGACCAGCTGAATTGTTCTTCAGTCTCCATTGTGGAGGGCGCCAGTTCCATCTGGTTTCCTGATGGCAGTCCATGGCCTCTAAGCTCAGGGTGCAGTGTTCAATCTTAGTTGCGGTTGGGCATAGCCACAATCCCATGCAGAAGTCGAACCAACAGCTTTGTTGTTAAGAGCGCAGGCTCTATCCTCTCAGCCATCCGGGTGGCAGCTCAGCTTAAGGTGCCAAGTTCAGTCTTAGTTGTGGGTGGGAGTAGCCACCATCAAACAGGCAATCTTGTTAGGAGCACGTGCTCTCACCAGCTGAGCCATCCTGCAACTTGTTGGCAGCTCAGCAGCAGCTCAGCTTGGGCACAGCGTCACTGGCCCATGTGGGAATCGAACCGGCGGCCCTGTTGCTCAGAGCTCGCACTCTTGAGCAAGCTCTTAACCAACTGAGCCTCTCGGCCGGCCCTCCTCATTTCTTTATGTGTATATTCTACAGATATTTTCCTTATGGTTATCATGGGATTACATATAACAGCCTAAAGTTGTAACAGTCTAATTTGAATTGATACCAACTTAACTTCAATAGCATACAAAAACTCTACTCCTATATAGCTCCATTCTCTCCTTATTTTATTGTAACAAATTGCATCTTAGATTTGTACTTTAGCATACATTTAGAATTATTTTTATGCATTAGTTTTAAAATCACATAAAAAATAAAAAGTAGAGTTACAACCAAAAATTACAATCATAGTGGCTTTTACATTTGCCCACATATTTAGCTTTACTGGAAATTTTTATTTCTTCATACAGATTTGATTTACTGTCTAACATTCTTTCATTTCAAATGAAAGGCTTCTTCTTTTAATGTTTCTTGTAGAGCAGGTCAAGTAGTAGCAGGTGTTGACCCCCATCCTGTTTCATGACATACACCCATTTAAGGGTGAAGGAGCTTGCTTCTTAAACGTAAGTGGCTCTGAAAAACCATGTAGATAAAAGAGAAAGGAGGGAGGGGCCGCACCTGAGCCTGAACAGGCTGCACAGCAGAGAGAACGGGAATCCGGTGAGGGCAGACGCGAGCCCTGTTACCACTTCTGCAACTTTTGCATAACCTTGAAATCATATCAAGTCAAAAAGTTCCATGCTGGCTGCGATGTGCAGAATGGACTAGAGGGCGGCCAGTGGGGGACCTCAGCTGGACGTGGGTGTGGATACCGTGGGGGAGGGGAAAGGGACAGAAGTGGAAAGGGGAGGTGGGGACGGGGAAGCAAGGAGAGGGGAGACCAAAGGGCGGAGGAGGAGGTAGGGGAGAGTGGGCGAGGGGCAGCCACTCTGTCCTGCGGGCAGAGCCAGCCTGAATGGGCAGCAGATATTGAGGTGCCATGTGGGTCCTGGGGCCCTGTGATGTGGCAGGTCCTAAGGCACGTGCTAAAGGTGCCTCCCTCTCCCCGTCTCCGCCTCTCCCTTCCACCTCCTTCTTGCCTCATCCCCGGTGAGTCTCCTGGAGAGCAGCACGCCCATACAGGGCCGGGTTTGTGAGGTCTTCTGGGGCTTCCCCCCGGGAGGGGCAGAGCCAGGTCGGTGGGGACAGGCGTGGCCCCGTGTGACCCAGAATGGCCTCAGCGTGGGCAGGGTGGGTGTGGACCGAGGAGAAGGTCAGAGGTAAGCCCCTAAACTCACATTTGCACAGGATTAAGCCTGCACATGGCAGAGCAAACAGCAGAGGGGCCTCAGTGTCCCGGGTCAGTGGAAAAGATTAACCAAGTGTCAGTGGGCAAACAGGCCCTCCCTTCCCTCCAGGAACCCCAGTGTTGACTCAGCACCCACAAAGTTGGCAGTGGGGCCCAGACGTGGCCCCTCACAGCCTGGGGCCACCTCCCTCCCCACCAGTGCTGAGAGGTGCCTGGTACTGAGAGCAGGGTGGCTGGGCATCCACACCCAGGCCCCACCTGCTGCAGGGCCCCTGCCAGTGACCAGCGCCTGGGAGAGGGAGGCCAAGGACACCCCCACCACTCAGGGGCATGCTGTCCTGGTCCTGGCTGTGCCCCCGGGGGTGGGGGCAGTAGAGCAGCAGGGACAGCCCTCCACGCGTCTGCTTGTCATAAGGACACGGGCCCAGATGTGATCTCCGACACCCCATTTCACCATGTTGTGTTTCCCCGGGGAATCTGATGGGTTCCCTTGTGCCCTCAGAATGCGTGTGGAACAAACAGACCAGGGAGACAGGTGTTAATACCTCAGGGCCTGGGCCTTGAGACGACAGGGTGAGTTACAGCTGCAACCAGGTCAGCCATTGGTGAGCTTGACCTCTGAACTGTGACCCCACTCACAGGAGGGTCGGCATATAGTGGGGAGCAGGGTGGTCAGGAAGGCCCAGGGGCACACACAGTGAGCTTGACCTTGTGGGGGTGGATAGGAGTTGGGGGGAGGTCAGAGCAAAGCCTCTGTGCCCAGGGAGGTGACACCAGCCAGCCGGGTCTCTGGCCAGGTCTCTGGAAGAGGGGCTTCTGCTGGGCTGCACAGCCCCGTCCTCTGTCCCCAGGGTGCCCCACGTCCTCGTGTGCACGCCAGGCCAGGACTGTGTGGTGATGCACACACCCACGTGCCAGCGGCGAGCCCTGCATTCACTTCTCCAGAAACAAGCTGGAAACCAGCGGAGCAGGCGCTGGAGACACTCGGTTCCCTGATGCCCAGCTGGAGGCACGGCACCGCCCCAGTGGCAGCTGTCTGTGGCATCCCTGGGAGCAGAGGTGTGGGGTTTTGTGAGCAGGGCACAGGCCCGTGTTCCCACCACAGTGGGCTCAGGGCCCAGGACGGGTCTCGCCTCCTCCATGTGCTGTTGCTGTCAGCTGAGGACTGAGCATGGCCGCTGGATGAGAGACCTGTCCAGGGTGGGGCCAGTGGGGGTCCGGCCGAGTGGCGTGGTGGTTAAGCGCTGGCTTGGGAAGCCAACGGCCCCGATTCGGGTCCCACATATGTGGGCCAGTGACACTGCCCTCAAAAAAAAAAAAAAGAACAGGGTGGGGCCAGTAGGAAATACAGGCCCCATCCCTGGACCCCACTTCCTGCTGAGGCTGGTTGGACAGGAGCTGCCTCCAGGCTGGTGGGGGGGGGTTCGTGAAGGGGCCTGAGTCTGGAGACAAGGTGGGAGTGGGATGTGCCCCACCGGGGGCTCCACCTAGGGCACACGAGATAGCCTGGGGATGCGAGGCCTGGACCTCTGCTCTCACCTGGGGCCATCTGCAGATACCCAGCCACCATACGGCCACCTGGCTCTGTGCACCTGGGCTGGCGCCCTGCTCAAATGGGGACCCTGAAGGTGGACTGACAGGCTGGGCCCCCAAGGGTGCTCCGCCTGCTCCTTCATTGCACGGGGGGCTGCCGTGTTCCCAGGACAGTGTGGCCCAGAGCTTGGCACAGGGGGAAGCGGAGCAGGGGGGCCCCTCGTGGCCTGTGGATGGGGTATGGACTTGGCACCCATTCTCTGCCAGGGGCACCAAGTTCCCTGAGCCGTGGGGGCTGCTTGCCTTGGAGGTGGCGTAGGTTTGCATCCAGCTGCGATCTGTGTTGTGGTCCCTCCTGCCAGCCCTGCCCAGTCAGCCTCCTACTGGGCGCCTGAGGTCCTGGGGGGATGGGCACTGGGCAAAGTGGGGGTCCTGAGTCTTGGGGGCTGGTCCCGTGACCTAAGCTTGCCCTTTGTCTGCGTGTCAGGTCAGTGTTGACTTGCATCTCTGGGCATATTCCAGGTCACGTCCAAGCTCCTTGGAACTTCAGCCATAAATACGTTTTCCTCTGAGGCCCAAGACACATGGACTTCGTAATGGCAATACTTTTCGTTTTATTCTTATTCCATTTGGTAAAGAAATAAAACCTGGTGTGACCCTCCAAGTGGATTTTAAGAGCGTGAGAAGCCACCATTGCAGAAAGGGCCCCACGCCGGTCACAGGCACTGTGCACACCGCCCCCTGGCCTGTCCCTCCCGGTCACTCTGTCCAAACACCCAGTGGGCAGAAACTGAGCTTGTGTCCCTATAGCTTGCGGGGCAGCGTTGCAGGCAGTAAGCCTGTTGAAGGGCTCCGTCTCCATGGCTTCTGGTCCTCCCTCCCAGGTCCGGGCTTGTTCAGAGTCCAGGGCTGGACAAGGCTCACACAGGAGCGCCCTCGTGCTCTGCGTGCAGACTGCCCGCCCCTCAGGCTGAGCATTGTGTCCTCCCCTGCTGCTCTCTTATCTGCACTCATTCCCTCGGTGGTCTCCCCAGCTGAAGAGCTGTGAACTGCATCCAACCCACACATCCACCTGCCCGCCGGACATCACATGCGTCTAGTGTTCAAACAGCTGGCGGGATCCAGTCAAGCTCCCACCGTCCCTGAGCCCTCCTGCCGCCACCCCATTGCAGGTGAGGGTGCCCCCTCCGTCCCCCTGATGGAGTGGCCCTGTCCATTCGCCCACCCCCGCTCCATCGAGACCTGGTCACTTCACCTCCCACCCCTCCTCACTCTCTTGCCTCACTCCAGCCCAGCCCCACGCTGGGCTCCTGCTTCTTCTGTCACCCCCTCCAGCAGCAAGTCTGAAGGATAAAGATGAGCCCCACCACCTCACTCAGAGCTAAAGCCTGGTCCTTGTGGGACCCAGCCCGGCTGCCTTTCCATCCCTCCTCGAGGCCACCTCAGGCACCCCGAGGGTCCCAGCCTCCGACCCCGTGCCCTGCTGGGACGCCCTCCCCCAACTGAGTGCAGACCCCCACCCTCAGCCAGCTTCTGTGGCCCCTCATCTGCTTTGCTCCCTGGCACCTAATTCCCAGTAATCTGTCCTCTCGGCTCACACTGTGGGCCCCTGAGCACCGGCTCGTCCCAGGCAGATCGGTTGGAACTGTGCTGCCTCACGGATATGCGTCTCCCCTCCACCCACTCGGGTTCTGCCCCGTGTCCTGACCCCACCGCTGCCCCGGGTGTGGCTGTTCCCCCTGGGTCACAGTGCGGCCCTGACACTGCTGGAGAGGTGATTGCAGTCCAGTGACATGTCCAGTGGTGTTGACGGTGTGGGGGATCATGCTGATTTCAGGGCTGCCCTTGGGCCACCCTGCTGGACTGTCGCTGATCCCAGGGGTGCCCCTGCTGACTCCTCTGGACTTTGTCTACAGGTGGTGGCTTCTGCAATTTCCTGCCACAGGTGTGTCACTGGGCTGAGATGTGTTCAGGTCTCGCACAGGGCCCAGCCCACTGCCAGCACAGGGTCCCTCGTTTTGTGCCCACCTGGAAAGCCGTCCTGACCAGCGGACACCCCTGAGAGCAGGGGCCACGTGTCTGGCATTCAGCGCGAACGGTGCCCCGGGTGAGTGACCAGTACTTGCCAGCTGCCCTGCTGCCTTTTCCCCAAGTCCAGAAGTCCCCACTCTGTCCCCCCAAATCATTCTTCTTGGGTTTCTGCTCCCAGAGCTTAGCTGGCTGCTCCTGAGGTCACAGTGGCCAGTGCTCTGCCCTGGGCCAGGCATGTGCCCAAGAACCCCCGGTCTCCCTGAGAAGTCAGCCCAGGGCCTAGGTCTGCAGCCAAGGAGGTCAGAGCTGCAGCCTGTGTGTGCCCACAACCAGGCTGCCCACTGGGACCCTGGCTCTGGCCTCAGACCAAACAGCCTTCCCCGGCGATGGGGGCCAGGGTGGGAGTCCACAGTTCCAAGTGTCCTGGATGAGGTGGGCGTGCTGGGGAGCAAAGATGAGGAGGCAGTGACTCAACTGGCCCACCCTGGTCACAGGTTCCTCAGTGTTATGTGTCCACCTACTTCCCTGTCTCCAGGAGCCCCCAGGGTCTACTCCCCAACCTGGGCCCCTCAAGCCTGAGGGTGGGAAGCCCCTTCCCTGTCAGACTGGGGCAGGACCCACAGCCATGAATGTCTTGCCAGTGCCCTAATGGACGCCCCCCAGGCCAGACTCCAGGGGCCACAGGAGGTGGGGCTGTGAGCTGCCCGGGCCAGCCTTGGCGTCCCGGGGCCTCGTCTGGCCAAGTGCCCCCGCCCCCTCCTGGTATCCACTGCGGGGGCCAGTCCTCGGCCTGGAGGAGCTACCCCTGTGGGCAAAGCAATGTGGTGACCTCGGTGGCCACGCCCAGCTTTGTGGCTCTTTCCGGAAAGGACGGCTTGCATAACCTGGCCAGGGGTTGCCGTGGCCGTGGTGGGCGGGCAGGGGCCCACTATCCGGTTACTTCCTGCCACGGGGCCTGGGTTCCAGGCAGGGCAGTTGTGTGCTCCCCGGGGGGGCACTCACCCATGGCCTCCATTCCACACAAGAGGAAGGGGTGGCTCCCTCAGATACCCGATCTGCTGGCGGAGGAGGGTATGACGTCCGTGAGGGTGCTGCCTGAGAGGCTGTGGGGTCAGCCCGTCCCTGGGGCAGTGGCTCCCAGAAGCTGAGGATCCAACATTTCCTGCTGGTGAGGGGGGGTCCTTGCTGCCCTGTGGCCCTCTCCTGTCACAACTGCCCCCCAGCTGCCAGCCTGCTCCTGCCTGGCCGCCCAAGGTCACAGCAGCCCCCCACCCCCCCACCTGGGCAGCGACAGGAGAGCTGAGGCTCCGAGGTCGCTCAGCGGCCCGTGTGGCCAGGGCACACAGCCGTGTGAGATGCACGGGCCCCGCATTTCCTGTTCAGGCCTGGGCTCGTAGGGCCGGGTGCACGGGGCGGGGTGGGGGGCAGTGCCGGCCAGGTGGACACACTGTGTAGGCTCGCCCTCCGGGGGCCTATGGGCCCTGTGGTCCTGGGCAGGCCTTTCCCCGCTGGGCTCAGCCCTGCCGTGTTGGGAGTGGGTTGGCTGGAAGGGCCTCTGGCCCCGCACCCTGAGCCCCAGGCCTGACCTGGAGGCCTGGAGGCTGCTATGCTGCCCTTCGTGGTGTCCAAACCCTGGTGATGGGAGTTTGATGCCCGGCCCCAGTCCCGGCTCGTCCCCCAGGCCCACCCCAGGCCGGGCCTATTTCCTGTAACTGAGGCAGCACCTGGTGCAGGCCTTGGACATCAAACCCCAGGAGCCGGAGCAGGAAAACTGCCCACCAGACAAAGGGACATGGGAGCAGCTGCCTGCGCCCTGGCTGCTGACCGCCAGCAAACTTCTCCCGGGCCTCAGTTTCCCTTTCTGAGACGAGCGGAGGGCCCCCTCTTGCTGTCATGGAGGACATGTGCTCAGGCACGCCCTCTGCCCTGAATCTGCACCTGGCCGCTCAGCCCGGCCTCGTGTCCACAAGACGCTGAGCCCCAGGACATCCCCGGGTGGCCAGCACTGTCCACACTGCCAGGCTCCTGTCCTATCAGCGTCCTGTGCAGGCCCGAGTTCCAGCCGTGGCCACAGGGATCAGCTGGCCGGTGCCGGCCCTGTTGGCTGGTCTGCTCTGGGCATCCCCACACGCTCAGGACGCCCAGGAAGGACTGCCATCAGGGCCGGCCCGAGCGTGGGGCTGGCCTCCGGCTTCCCTGTGCCGCCCTTCTCTGCCTCCTTCATTGACCCTGTGGAGGTGCTGGGCTCCTCCACCCCCATCCGGCCCGCTCAGCCTCCGGACCATGGAGCTTGGAGTCAGCGCTGCCCACCTCCCACTGCTGCTGTGGGACTGGGACCAGCCTGAGGCCAGCATGCTGCTGGGGGTGTCTGGGGGCCTCCCCCGGGGCCTCCAAGGAGAGAGGATGAGCTTTAGGAATGTGGGAATTCTCAGGGAGATGTTGGGGGGGTTGCAGGTCCAGTGAGAAGAGTGACAGGACTTCTGGGGCCATGTCCACCCCTCTGCAGGGGGTTGGTCTCAGAGTGCTTGTATGTGCACACACACACACACACACACTTGCATGCACACTCATACACATGCACACACACGCATGCACACACACCCAACTCAGCATCAGTGTGATGGGAAGGTCTGGACGCTTTGTGGACAGAAGATGGAGCCTCCCCTAGAAGGTTCCGCCCAGGTGAGGCCCTCTAGTGCTTGACGCGGTCAGCTGGCGGGTAAACATGCCCTGAGGCCTGGGCAGCCTCATGGGCCTCCCTCCCTCCCTCCCTCTGTCCCCAGAATGGGTGGCTGCTGTCCCACCAACAGTGGAGCCCTTGAGGCAGGTGGCCCGGGGTAAGAGCCCTCAGGGCCCAGGTCTGCCCTGCCCCACTCCTGGGTTTCATGGAAAAGCCTAAAAATCACACAGAGTCGGGAGTTGCAAAATGCTCCAAACATGTTTATGGAACTGCTGGCCCTTCCCTGAGGCCCGGGGTGGGGGGGGCTCTGCCTCCCGGCGGCCAGCCGAGCAGCCCACTGCACGTCCAGGTGACAGTCGTTGGTAAGACCCCACCTGATGCCTAAGTCTGGGAGGAGCGCCCACCTGCCCGCCCCCCCAGGCTGGACGCTGGAGAGGGCAGAGGTGGGTGACTATGCATCGTGAACTCGGGCCACCAGGACCAGAGTTCAGGGTCCTGGCCTGGGAAGCTGGGCTGCGGGGAATGAAGGGTGTTCTGTCTGGGAGGGAGGCAGCCGCTCAGGCGAGTGACGGGGCGCGGGCCCCCCTGCTCCAGCGCCTGTGGCCAGGGTCCTGGCCCTGCACCCGGCCGGGGTCGCCATGGGGGTCGCACCGCAGGCCCACACAGCCGCACTCCTCCACCTGAGTGTAGCTAAAGGCGCGGCGGGAGCCGTCCACACAGCTCAGCGTCACGTTGCGCAGCGAGGCTCGCAGTTCCTGGCAGCAGCTGCACCTGCGCTGAACCACGTTGGCTTCCAGCGAGTACCTGTGGGTGAGGCCGCTCAGCACCAGGGCCCAGGCTGCCTGAGCCCACCACACACCCCAGCAAAGACCCGCAGCCGGCCAGGGGCCGCTGGGCGGCAGACGGATGGCACCGTCACAGCCACATGCTCACGTGCCGATTGGGTGGTGTAAACACCCCCATGGCGGGTCACGGGGCTGGGGAGGGGCACACGCAGGCCCTTGCCAGCCCCAAGTCGCCAAAGGGGACACTGAGTCCCGGGTCTCAGTAGACAGAAGAGCATGATTCCAAACAGGACAAGGCCCTAGGTCTCTGCCTGCCTGAGGACCCTGCTGGGTCCCAGCCCCCGTCAGGCCGCTTAGCTTCCCTGCCCCACCCTCTGCTGCCCACACCAGGCCACAAGCACCCTGCAGAGACGCCCCGCAGAGCGTCTGGGCCAGCCACAGGGCTCACGTACATGGAGGCGGTGTCCCCACAGTTGCCCTGGCAGTAGGCAAGGCGCACGGGCCCCGCAGAGCTGCAGCCCTGTAGCCGGATGACCTGGTGCTGGTAGTGGACAGCGCACGTGGACTCTAGGAGGGACACAGGAGGCAGTGCCGAGGGTCAGCACTGGCCAGGCACTCCCGGGGCCTCTCCTCCATCCCCCACGGCCACAGCCACTCACGGTTCTGGATCTGGGGCTGGGGACAGGAAAGGCAGCAGCCGTCCTCGCTCAGCCGAGCCTGGTCCTGTGCCAAAAAAGGGGGATGTCATTAGTGCTGGAGCAGCCACTGGAAGTGGGGTACCGGGGACACCGGGCCAGGCTCAGAGAGGAGTGGACAGTGCCCTTTGCAGGAGGGTGGCAGCAGCCCTGTTGGCAATTCGTGGGGCTGACTGCAGCTCTCCAAGCCCACCCACACTGGGCACTGCCGCATGGGTGGGCTCCTGGAACTCACCGCAGGACAGCTGAGTGGGGGGCATGCCTGCTTCGTGGTCACCACCACGAGCCCGTCCTGGTGCTTCTCACACTCGTGTGTCACACAGGGGTTTCCAGCGTCTGACCAGGACTCACCAGGCTGCAAGGAGGCCCAGGCCAGCAGCGTGAGTGCCCCGCCCCAAGGCATCTCCCTCCAGCAGAGGACGGCCTCTGTGTGTCTGTCCCCAGCCTGCGACTTCCACAAGGTCCCCATGGCCTCTGCCAGGAGTGTGCCTTGCCAAGAGAGCTCGCCACAGGCCCTGATGCACCAGGATCCTGCCCACTCCGCCCCCACTGTCACTCTGCCCACAGGGCACCCCCACCAGCAGGGATGGGCCTGACCTGAGCCTGGGCTTCCCTGGGGTTCCTGCGGGGGTGGCTTCATCCCCAGCCTGTCTGGAACCTGTGACCCACCCCACCCAGGACCTGCCCCAAACCCTGAGCCCCTCCCCATACACAGGCCCTGCTGCTGCTACTCACATAGAAGAGGTGGGCGGAGCTGTCGCTGGTGTTCATGACACAGGCCACCTGCACGCACAGCCCACAGCACTGCCCGCTCTGTGTCTGGTACTCGAAGCCCTGTGGGGAAGGGGTGGGTGTGTGGCGTGAACCCCGGATGGCCGGTGCTGCCTGGGGGCTTGGGGCAGTGGGGGCAGCGGACACTCACCACGGGGCAGTGGGTGTTGCAGGTCTGGGTCTCACAGCTGATCATGAACCTGTCTGATCGGGGACCACTGGGGACCTTGCATCTGCACGTCTCGCACGGGCTCGAGGAGACCACGTCCCCAGGCTGGGCAAGGAGGGTGGCAGCGTCAGTAGGCTCGGGCCAGGCCTGGTCCCTGCCTTCCCCACACCCCCTGCGTGCCTGGCCGACCTGTCCCCCCGGGGTGACCCTTGGTGGCAGAGCCCTAAGGCTGCACCTCCCATGTTCTCAAAGGCCCGGCTGGGAGAGACCGAGGCTGAGGGGCTCTCATTGTGTTCAGGGCAGAGTGGGGGGTGATCTGCGCCCGGCCCAGCCTCAAGCCTCAGCCACACCAGCAGCTGCAGTGTCCACAGGAGCCCGCGGGGCCCTGGCACGGCCGGGAGATGCAGTCTCGGGGACAAGCGGGCAGGAGTGGGGCATGCTTATTTTCCTGTACCTCAGGGTCTTGACTTCCAGCTGGTCCTTACCTGGTACAAGGTGCCATTCACACTGCAGACGGTCCAGCCTGTGCAGGAGACAAGCAGGTCTGCACACGCACCCTCTCCCCCCAGCTCCTCCCGCCCTGGCCCCTCCATGCCAGCCTCCTGGGCACACAGGTGCCTGCCCGTGTCACGAGAAAGCCCGATCTTTCCCTCTGGCGAGGCTGGCGAGAGGGTTGGGATGTAGGCTGGCCGCCTCAGGGCCACGGGACGGCGGACACTCACTGCACGTTTGGCTGGGGCAGCAGGCCCCCTCCTTGAACGTCAGGACCTGGCGGGAGCCCTCAGGACAGTCCGCAGGTGGTGGGCAGTAGCTGGTGTTGCAGGCTGCAGGGGTGGGAAGGAGGCACTCAGAGGCCTGTGTCGTCCCCAGGGATCTCCAGGTGTGCTGGCCGCCCGGGGGTTTGGGGGGGCTGCCCCGAGGGCAAGGCTTCCCGTCAGCCTCAGCGCAGGAGTGCCCCCGCCTCCCAGCACCCCTGCTGGAGTCACCAGATGAGACCGCAGCAGGGGAAGGCGCTGGCCCCATCCCTGACTGTGGCCCCCACGTGCCAGCACCACTCGCCGCTCCCAGGTAGAGCTGGCCAGTCCTGAGCCAGTGCAGTGCATGTGTGACCCTCAGTAGACATGTAGGCAGTCGCCCCCCCACGTCCCCTCCCCCAACCCCAGCACAGGGCTCACCGCAGTGGTACTGGGGACAGCACTGGCCTGCCTGTGGGGCCACAGGCACAGGCACGAATCCGGGCTCAGGGCAGGCGGGGGGCAGGGAGCAGGGCTGACGCTGGCAGCGCAGGGTCCGAGTGCTGCCCTCACAGGTACACTCCTGGCAGTCCATGTTGACTGTGTGGCCCGGCTGCAAGGGAAGCATGCGTGAGCCGGGGGCCTGGAGGCAGCCTCAGCCGGCAGGGGGCGCAGGCAAGCCCGAGGGAAAGGGCTTCCAAAGCGCCTGAGGTCCTGGTTGTCCTGGAGGCGGGTGGGAGACAGCTGTGGGGTGACCGGCCTCTGCCTTCGCGGTGTCTTAGCAGAGAAGGAGGGTGTTCCAGCAGAGGACGGACATGGCCAGCCTCGGGGCCAGCACCCCCACACTGCTCCAGGGCACCCGTTCTGCTGGGGAAGCCATGTCCCCTCCCAACCCCCTGAAAGTCACACTTACCTCCACAGGCTCCCCGTGGGGCCCCAGGCACCCTGGAGGGAGGGAGACCAAGGTCACTGTTGGGTAGCCATACCCCAGACCTTCAGGGCAGGACCCACGGACCCCGCAACTGAAAGCCCTGGGTCCAACTGAGAAGACGTTTGGGCAGAAGGAGCACCCCACCAGCCCCAAGCCCAGCCGGCATTGAGGACGTACTGGGGCAGCCCGTGGGCACGCAGACTTCCATGTTCGGGCTGAAAAGTGTCATGCCCTCAGGACAGAAGCAGCCTTCTGTGACGAGGCCAGCATCCTGAAGGGCCCTGCAGGGAACAGACGGTTGGCCGGGCCCCTATGCCCTCCAGGGGGATCGGGGACTCTGGGGGTTGGGGAGGTACTTACACGAGGCTGGAACTGTCGCTGTCGCTGCCGTAGCAGGAAGTGGGGTTGGAGGGGCCACAGGGCCGGTACACTTTGTCAGCTGGGCAGGTGAAGGCTGTGGAAAGAGAAGCCACACCTGAGACTGAGGGCACCAACCAGGAGCCACTCCGAGGCTGTGCGCCAGGCCCCGGGTACCTGCTGAGGAACCTGCAGCCTGGAAGGCAGTCCTTAGTCCCTGGCCCCTCACATGCCCTGCACCCCGGCTGGGGGCGCCCTCCTTTCTCTCCAGGAACCAAGTGTGTCCTGCCTTGGGGCCAGCCCTCTCCTCCAGGAAGCCCACCCACAGCCGGCACTCACGGCACGTGTGGTTGGTCCGGCCCCTCCAGTCCACGCACACGCCGTGGGACACGCAGAGTGAGGCGTACAGCTCCAGGCTGGAGCACACCACATCCGAGCTGGCGGCCATGTGGCACTGGTCAAAGACACAGCCTTGGTAGTACGCCATCGGGGGGATCACGGCATGGCACATCTCGAAGACCCTGTGGCACAGGGGCACACGGGTCGTGAGGCAGCCCTGCACCCAGCCGCCAGACTCAGGCCTCCCCTGGAGAAGCGGCGGGAGGTCGCCGGGCCCGCCCGAGACGCCCGGGCTCAGGGCCACGCGGCCACAGTGGCCGCTCCTCCTGCAAAACCCTCCCCTGGGCTCCCCTGTCCTCTGCCCTACAAACCCAGGGACAGCTTATGCCTGGCCCCATATGTCCCCAAGGCTCCCATGCCCGCCAGTCACACTGAGCCCTGTGCCTGGTGGTCCAGCAACATCAGCTCTGCTTGGAGCCCAGGACGGCCACTGTGACCAGCACCAGCGTGCCTGTCCCGTGGGCGGCTCTCCTGTCCATTGTCTCCTCCCTCGGGGCCCCCCGCAGGCCCACTTCTTCCCAGCCTCCCCTTCCCAGCTCTCACTCCCAGAATCTCACTCGCTCAGAATCAGCTGACAGATGGGTGCGGGTGGGCACGGGGCGGGCGAGGTCGTAGGCCCGACTGCAGTGGGTGTCACGGGAGGCCCGTGGCAAGACGGCTGGTTGGGGTTGGTCACCTTCCAGTGGCTGGACATGTCAGAGCAGGAGGTCACCACTGCTCCCCCAGGGAGGCGACATTCGTCCTTCTGGTCATTGGTGCAGGTGCCTGGGACAGAGTGACGAGAGTCAGACTGCTGGGGACAACACAGCCATGCCCACCCTGCTGTGGGCCAGTGTCCCTGGACTGTCCTTGATGGGTTGGCTGAGGGACCTGGCCAGGCCCCCTGACCTCCCTGTGCTTTCCTTCCCCGAGGAGGACGGACAGGCTTGGGTCCCAGGCCTGGGACGCTGGCTCGTTCTTGGTGCAGCCAGAAAGCAGAAGGCCCGGGCGGCCCGGGCCCTGCGAGCGGCTTCACCCTGCAGAGCGCCCCCCTCCCCCGGTGGGCTTGCTCAAGGCCAACCTGCTCACACTGGCCCCTGGGGGACTCATGGCCGGGCGGCGGCCGGGGCTGGGGCTCACCGCACTGCCCTTCTGTGTTGTTGGCAAACTTGCTGAAGGGCACTTGCACCGAAAAGATGAGGCCACTGAACATGACCTGGACGCCAATCTCGGGGATGGTCACGTACATCTTGATGCCGATTTGGGAGATGACGATGCCACGTTTCTGGAAGCCAGGGCTCACCACCTTGCTGTTGAAGATGATCTAGACACGGGACACAGCGAGAGGGACAGGACAAGCTGTCAACCCCGCCCACACGCCCCGCCTCCCTGCACGTGAGCAGCTGCCCGGGCTGGCGTGTCCGCACCTCGTTGGTCATCACTCCTCGGACTGGCTTGCGGGTCAGCACGACACGGTCCTGCTGGTACTCGACGATGATGGACTGTGGGCAGGACAGCCCGTCCTCGGCATCACAGAAGTAATTGTCGATGAGCACGCGAAAGTGGCCGTACACGGGCACTACCTGCTGCACCAGCACGTAGGTGCAGTTGTCCAGGAACGTGTAGTAGGTGCCGTCAAAGGTGATGTAGTGGGGGTCGCCCCAGCCGCTGCACACGCCTGCAGTGCGAGCACGGGCCTCAGGGGGAGCCGAGGCCCCTGGGCTCCAACCCGCCCAGTCACCAGGACGGGGCCTCAGCGGAGGACCAGAGCCCCTCCTCCAGCTCCCCCGGCGCTCTGGGGCTCGGGCAGCACTGCCCTGCACACCCCTGCTGGAGCCTGGGCACCACCCACTCACTGCCGCCCTGGTGGGAAGTCCTTCCTGGATCTAAGCCAATCCCACTGCCTTGGCACAGCCCCGCCCCCGCCCCCGGCCTGGCACCCCGGCTCACACTGGCACTGGTAGTGCAGGCAGCAGCCATCCTCATCCGCCACCTTCACGGCGGGGTAGCCGTTGGCGCAGGTTGGCTCCTGCGCCGGCGGGCACGGGCGCGGCTGCAGGGTGATGATGCTGTTGCCCTCGCAGGTGGCCTGAGAGCAGTTGGGTGTGGCCCAGGTCTCACCTTTCTGTGGAAGCAAAGACAGGCCACCCCTGGGTGCTCAGGGCTCGTAATGCTGCGGTCAGTGGTCAGTCATCGGTCTCCCGAGAGAGAGGCCAGCAGGGAAATGGGGGTGGGGACTGTGCCTTTGGGACCAGCATTCATGCCAGGCCCCCCCATCTCTACCCACCGAGTGCCAGCTGGCTAGGAGGGTCCCTGGGGGTGCGAAGGTCGCCCTCTCCCCTCTGCCAATATCTGCCCCGTTCCCCCCATGTGGGTTACCAGGCTCTGCTCCTGTGCCTGCACCCTGACCCCACACAGCCCCCCTGACTGTCTAGCCATGCCCACACAGCACCTACCGCTCGCTCTGACCCCCCATCACTCACAACCAGCAGAATCTCAAGTTTGGGCCCCACACTCACAGCTACCCGGCAGGCACCCCCTTTGGGCCACTTCCCAACATTCAGCCTGCGCAGGCGCGGGAGTCGCCCGCATGAAGCCATGGCCTAATTGGAAGGATGCTGGTCTCGCCGCACTAACCGCTGAGCCCTCAAGAGAGCTGGGAAGGGGGAGGGTACCATTCTTGGTGGGACGGCGTTGGGACATCCCAGCTTAGTGACAGGCACAGGGGGCGAAGGGGTGGACCCAGGTGGGGAGGTAGCCGTGGCGGGAGGCGGTACGCTGGTGGAGCAGGTCTGGTCGGTCTGCCTGACCACGTGGCAGTCCAGGCTGCACACAGCGTAATAGCAGTGGCCAGAGAGGTCTGTCTGTTGGTATATAATGGATCCTGCAAGACAAAGGGACAGGGGCCGTGAGTGGCGCTGTGCCGAGAAGGACCACGGTGGGCAGCAGCCTTGGGCGGGCTTGTGGTCCTTTCTGGGGCTGAAGTGGCAGGTGGGCTTCCTACGAGAGGCCAGCAGAATAAATCCCTGAAGACGGCTACAGAGCTTCCGTGACCACAGCTATCCCTGTCACAGAGACAGGGGACCCAGCCCTTCATACCATGGCTTTCTGTGGACGGGATACCAGTGACAGGGCAGCACATAGCCCACCAGGCAGGCTTCACATACCTGCAGGGTAGAGCTCGTCAGACACGCTGCAGTAGCATATAGGGGTGGACGGCACTGCTGAGCTGGGCAACGTCACAGTAGGTACTATGGAGGCAGATTCTGCTGTGGACGAGTGCTTGGTAGGTGAGGTCACATAGGGGGTCACGGAGGTCAGAGGGCAGCCTGCTCGGGGCTCACAGCACAGCACACGGACCTCGTAGTTGAGGCACATCTGGAACTTGCCCTCCTGGTCCCGGTTGTGGCACACCAGGCCCACGTCGGGGCTGCACTGCACCGCCTGGCCCAGACTCTCGATGCTGACCTCGGGGTGGTTCTCGGCTCGGCACTCCAGGTGAGTGATGTACTCGGGCCGGCGGCAGATTCTCTCTCCACTTCTGACGATGTTGTCGTACGTTTCCAGGTCTCCTCCGTGGGGCCCCGGGGACGGGAAGTCCACGTCGAACCACTTGGTCCACGTGCACTGTGGCTGGCAGGTGGTGGTCCCAGGTGTGGGTTGGGTGGTCTCGGTTGCAGGAACAGGGGCTGGGGTGGTTGTGGTTGTTGAGGTGGTGCTGGTTGCAGGAGCTGAGGTTGCACTGGATTTTGGCACGGAGGTTGTCTTAGATGTGGCCATGTGAAAGGTTGTCTCAGTAGGACTGGTGATGTTCACACTTGGGGTGCTGGGTACTGTGACAGGTTGGAAGGTAGGGCAGCCTGCTCGGGGCTCACAGCACAGCACACGGACCTCGTAGTTGAGGCACATCTGGAACTGGCCCTCCTGGTCCCGGTTGTGGCACACCAGGCCCACGTCGGGGCTGCACTGCACCGTCTGGCCCAGACTCTCGATGCTGACCTCGGGGTGGTTCTCGGCTCGGCACTCCAGGTGAGTGATGTACTCGGGCCGGCGGCAGATTCTCTCTCCACTTCTGACGATGTTGTCGTACGTTTCCAGGTCTCCTCCGTGGGGCCCTGGAGACGGGAAGTCCACGTCGAACCACTTGGTCCACGTGCACTGTGGCTGGCAGGTGGTGGTCCTGGGTGGGGTGACAGGGTATGTGGTGGGTACGATTGTGGTTGCTGGAGGCACATGCATTGAGCTGGCACTGCTGTGTTGTGCGGAGGTCCAGGGGGTTTCAGTGGTGCTGGTGGCCCTGGTTTGGGTTCTGGCTTCATGTGTGGTCGAGTGTGTGGTCCCAGGTGTGGCAGACGGGGTGTTCCTGCCTCTGCACACGTCCACCCACTCACAGCACTGGATCCGGATTTGGTAGTTGTAGCAGATGGGGGGTAGCTGGTTCCTGTTCAGGCATATCAGTCCCACCGTGTTGCTGCAGACCACGTCCTGCCCCAGGTCCGCCAGCGGCGTGTTCGGGAAGTGTTGTGCCCTGCACTCCACCTTGGTGGGGCTTTTACAGAATTTATTCCCTTTGGATCTCAAATTCTGAAAAGTGTCGAAATCTCCACTGTTTATGTCAGGCCCAGGATAGCTGCTGTCCATCCAGTCAGTCCAGCTGCACAACTCTCTGAAACAGGAGGTCTCACTGGGCACAGGTGAGGTTGGCTTACCTGGGACATGTGAGGTCTCCAGAGAGGTGGTAGACACAGAGGTTATGGTTGAAGCTGTTGTTGAGACCGGGGTTGGGCTGGGAGTCGAGAGAGTTGTTTTTATGGTTGTAGTGGTGCCTGGGGCGGGCGTAGTGGTGCCTGGGACGGGCATAGTGGTAGTGGTAGCAGGAGTGGGCGTAGTGGTAGCGGGGGTGGGCGTAGTGGTAGTGGTAGCTGGGGTGGGCGTAGTGGTAGTGGTAGCTGGGGTGGGCGTAGTGGTGCCTGGGATGGGCGTAGTGGAAGTGGTAGCGGGAGTGGGCGTAGTGGTAGCTGGAGTGGGCGTAGTGGTAGCGGGGGTGGGCGTAGTGGTAGCTGGGGTGGGCGTAGTGGTATTGGTAGCGGGGGTGGGCGTAGTGGTAGCTGGGGTGGGCGTAGTGGTAGTGGCAGTGGGGGTGGGTGTAGTGGTAGCAGGAGTGGGCGTAGTGGTAGCTGGGGTGGGCGTAGTGGTAGTGGTAGCGGGGGTGGGCGTAGTGGTGCCTGGGATGGGCGTAGTGGAAGTGGTAGCGGGAGTGGGCGTAGTGGTAGCTGGAGTGGGCATAGTGGTAGCGGGGGTGGGCGTAGTGGTAGCTGGGGTGGGCGTAGTGGCAGTGGTAGTGGGGATGGGCATAGTGGTAGCTGGGGTGGGCGTAGTGGTATTGGTAGTGGGGGTGGGCGTAGTGGTAGCGGGGGTGGGTGTAGTGGTAGCTGGGGTGGGCGTAGTGGTAGCTGGAGTGGGCGTAGTGGTATTGGTAGCGGGGGTGGGCGTAGTGGTAGCGGGGGTGGGCGTAGTGGTAGCTGGAGTGGGCATCGTGGTAGCTGGAGTGGGCATCGTGGTAGCTGGGGTGGGTGTAGTCGTAGCTGGGGTGGGCGTAGTGGTAGTGGTAGTGGGAGTGGGCATAGTGGTAGCAGGAGTGGGCATAGTGGTAGCGGGGGTGGGCGTAGTGGTAGAGGTAGCGGGGGTGGGCATAGTGGTAGCTGGAGTGGGCATAGTGGTAGCTGGAGTGGGCATAGTGGTAGCTGGAGTGGGCGTAGTGGTAGTGGGGGTGGGCATAGTGGTAGCTGGAGTGGGCGTAGTGGTAGCGGGGGTGGGCGTAGTGGTAGCGGGGGTGGGCATAGTGGTAGCTGGAGTGGGCACAGTGGTAGCTGGAGTGGGCGTAGTGGTAGCGGGGGTGGGCATAGTGGTAGCTGGAGTGGGCATAGTGGTAGCTGGAGTGGGCATAGTGGTAGCTGGAGTGGGTGTAGTGGTAGCGGGGGTGGGCGTAGTGGTAGCTGGAGTGGGCGTAGTGGTAGTGGTAGCGGGGACAGGTGCAGTGGTGCCTGGGGCAGGTGTAGTGGCATGTGGGGTTGATTTTTTGTAAGTTGTAGAAGAGGTGGTCTGAGCTGGACCACTGGAGGTGGGGCAGGCACGGGGGGAGCAGCACAGGATCTTAATCTGGTAGTTGTCGCAGAGCCCTGAAACCTGGTCCCTGTTGTAACAGGTCAGCCCCACCGTAGGGCTGCATTCCACGCGTTGCCCCAGGACTTGGAGTGGCACCTCAGGGGCATCCTCGGCTCGGCACTCTACTGCCCTCGGTGTTTGGCAAACTTGGTACCCGTGGGCACGGAGGTTGTCCAGCGTGTCAAAGTCACCACTGTCGATGCCCTGTCCTGGACGGCTTATGTCCAGCCATAGTGACCACTGACATTCCTCCCCACAGCCCGGGTGGGGAGAGACAGAGGCGGTCGAAGGCTTCGGCCTGGGCGATGTGCTTGTGGCAGTGGACGGGGCTTTGCTTGGAGTGCCCATGTGCGCTTGGCTCATGGTGGAGCTGGGCTGCGTGCCAGGCAGACCCGTCGTGCTCATGACTGAGGGCAGAGAGAGGCAGAAGGGCCAAGCGTCAGGGGCCAGTGCTGACTTGGGATCCTCAAAGTGCTCACCCTGTTGTCCCTGCCTGTCGGCTGCCTGTGGGTGTGGGTCTGTGATGGGTGCTTGGGGAGAGCGGGCACTCAGCCCCTAGATGTGCCCGGACATGGCAGTTGAATCAATAGACAAATTGATCTTGGTGATGGAGAGCACGCCCCCGGGCACATCCTGAGCGCAGTGAGCACATGTGGCTCTGAAAGCCAAAGTCCCCCGGACTCTTCACCCCTGGGGGGGGGTGTTGTTCTGATAAGGCTCTGGATGCCCACCAGGAGGAGGTGAGGACTGGGGGTGCCTGGTACAGTGAGCCGGGGCAGGCCGGGGCACCTTTGCTTGCAGCCCCTGAACCTCAGGGCTTCCAGGTGACTCAGCGAGGCTGGCCCTCCCTGCCTGTGAGAGGCAGCCCTGCACTGCACCCAACGTGTCTGCCTTACCGATAGGGGGTGTGGAGAAGGAGAAGGTGGTTTGGGGGACAGAAGTGGTGGGACTGCAGGTGTGGACCCGCCTCTCGATGGTGCCATTAGCCCCGCAGTGGGCGGAGATGCAGCCCCCTATGCCGTCCGTCGTGTGGTAGATGACGTCCCCAGGACGGAAATGCTGCCCATTGTAGGTGCAGACACAGGCTGTGGGGAACAGAGTGGCCGGACACGTTAGGGGAGTGGGGTGTGGGTGGGGACCCCCAGGCCCCAGACCCAAGGAAAGCCGCCTGCTGCTCACCCTCGGTATCGTAGGTACAGTGCACGCCACTCTCGGTACAAATGCTGGTGACAAAAGGAAGAAGGTGAGTCTGGGAGTGTAGGGTGTGCGACTGTGTCGGGGGAGGGCGGGCAAGAGCAGCCCCCACAGGGGTGCCCTGGGGAGACTGCGGTCACACCCTCTCAGAGAGCCCCTTCCAATCAATGAAATGACCAGTGAGCCCCTCTGATGCTCTGATGGCCAGTTCCTCTCCAGGGCATCCGTCCTGGGATCCTCGGGTAGAAACAGGCTCAACCTCCCCCGACCCAGGCCCCATCCTGCTACCCCCTTCCCTTCACCCCCCGCTCCCCCATCCTGCAGCAGGGACACTCTGGTCAGACCCCTCAGGGCACCCGGGCCACGGGGACCCATCTGGGCCCTGGAGGGGTGAGGCCCTGAGGGCAGTGGGCCAGGCAAACCCCCCACAAGCTCCATCCAGGCTCCTTGCCGGCGAAGTCACTCACCATGAGTGGCAGTTCTCATCCGAGGGCACCGCCGCGCCCGGCAGGTAGGTCTTGCCCCGGACTTGGCAGGGCGGTGGCGAGGTCGGGAGCGGGCACGTGGCCACGCACTGCATCTGGTCCTCGTCAAAGATGGGGGCCTCCGGAGGGCAGTTGGGGTAGCAGCCTGCATGCCAGAGAGGCCTGAGTCTCAGCCAGATAGACTGCCCAGCCGCCCGTCGCCCTCAGCCTCAGCACCATCCCCACCCCCGGGCCTCGCGCACAATGCCGTGGGGAGCACCAGGTTGCGCCCACACAGGCGCCTGGAGAGCTGAGGAAGAATCCAGCCCGGCCGAGCACCAGGACCCCCAGGGCAGCCCCTCCTGGGCCGGCAGGATAGCAGCCTACCTTCCAGGCCTTGTGTGTCCTGCAGGCACTGTCCGTGGGGGTTCCGGCAGGTCCTCAGGCAGGGCACCCCACAGGGCTGGTAGTGCCACTCACACTGGCCTTCAGGGTTGTAGTAGTCACAGAACAGGGCTGCAGGGGCAGGGACGGGCTCAGCGGGCCAGGCTCTCAGCCTAGAGCCAGTCTCCCAGCAGCCCCAGGGAGCAGAGGCTGTGGAGGGACAGCCCAGGGCCAGGTGGCCAGCAGGCTTCCCTGCATCCCCATGTTTGACCAAGTCCTATGGGCTGTTCTGATGCCTCTCCCCCCCCGCCCCGTGCCTCCTGGATGTGGCCTCTGAGAACATGAGCCTAGAATTCCTGTGGGTGAGGTGGGCAGGGGGAAGGCTGGCCAGCTTGGGGCCCCCACGGCTTCTCAGCGGCACCCCCAGTTGGGGGTGGGGAACGCAGCCAGGATGGCTCTCCAGTTACACCACCCTCTGCCCGGGATCCATCTGGGCTAGGCGGGGATGGTCCCTGCTGAGCCCTCGTTCCAGAAGGTTCCACCACGCCTGCCATCTCTCCATCAGCAACATGTGCCCCATTTCATTTTTCTTTCAAACCCTCCTATGGGTGAACAAGGGCACTCACGGCAGAGGTCCGGGGTGCGCCAGGACACGCACACGCCCACCTCATGGCAGGCCTGGGCGTAGGCGGCCACGGCGGTGCAGAAACACTCGCAGTCGCCCCCCGAGTCGCAGGCGCACGCGTCGCTCACGCAGGCCTCGTAGTACTTGGTTGGCTCCACCTGTGAGGAAGAGGCCTCAGGTTCCGGGGACCCCACCCCCTCAGGCTCTTGGGGGAATCAGGCCTGCACTGTGGCATTGACCTGGGCCTCTTGCCCCTGAGCTCAAGGGCAGCGAATACACGGCCCCACGTGGTTGACCAGACCGATCCTAATGTCCATAGGCTGGTCCTAAAGGGTGGCCCTGGTGCCCTGGCTTCAGTCCCTTCCTCCCCGGGCACCCAGAGGAACGCCCCCCCATACGTGGGCGTGGCAGGCGGCGAAGGTGGCGCTGTTGATGATGCTGCATTGCTTCTGGGCCCAGGACTTGCGGTACGGGTTGGCGGTGCAAGGGTCCCTGGGGGATGCAGCGTCCGGGCAGGACGGGGAGAATTTCCAGCTGTTGCCAAACTCCAGCACGTCCCCCACCACGGACCGGCTCCGTGTGGTGAAGTCGTTGACAGCGTTGTCGTCGAAGTTCCCGCACAGCCCGCAGACCCGCCCCTGCAGACACAGACAGTGGTAGGGGCTCAGGGCAAGTGCAGTAGGGGCCAGAGACCCCTTCCCTGATCCATGCCCTCTGACCCCATCCATCCCCCAAGAGGAGGAGGAGGAGGCCTGAGTCTGAGGTCACCCCGTGCACAGCCCCACTCCACACAGAGGCCCGTGGTGACATGCCAAGGTCTCCCACAGCAAAGGGTCTCCCGGAGGCGAGCCTGGGCCCAATCGCTCCTCTCTCTGTCTCTCTATCTCTGTCTCTGTGTCTCTGTCTTCCTCTGTCTCTCTCTCTGTCTCTCTATCTCTGTCTCTGTGTCTCTGTCTTTCTCTGTCTCTCTCTATGTCTCTCTATCTCTGTCTCTGTCTGTCTCTGTCTGTCTCTCTCCATCCATCTGTCTCTGTCTCCCTGTCTCTCTGTGTCTCTGTCTCTCTGTCTTTCTCTCCCGACCCCACTCCCCGTCCCCCAGGTTGGGAGCGAGGCCGGCCGGCAGTGCGGGGTCCCACCTTGAACTCAGGGCCGAGTCTCAGGAAGATGCCAGTCTTCTTGTCCCACAGCAGTGTCAGGCCGGCGTTGGCGTGCACCACCAGGTAGATGCCCACCTGGCGGACGGAGTAGGGCACCTCCTGCCCCGCACCCTTCTCGATCACCTCCACTTTCCCATCACTTAGCTTCAGCTCATAGCTCTGCACAGGAAGAGGTCACTCAGAGCCCAGTGAGGACCCCAGGCCACCTGCCGGGAGGGTCTACCAGCCCCATGGTGCCCATCATGGCTCAGCTGTGGGAATGCGGCCTTCCTAGGGGCTCCCCGAAGCCTCCCAAGGGGGTGATACAGCCCCCTCCTGGCCCCCCACTTACCCCCAGAAAGATCTTGATGGCCTTGGAGCAGGTGGTCCCGGTGGTGCCACAGGGGACGTTCTCGGTGACGACGCGGAAGGCGTCCTGGGCACTGCCGTTCCCGCCACAGTGGTCCTGTGGAGATAAGAGGGCCCCGCTTACCTTCCTGAAAGGAGGCTGGGGTGGGCAGCGATGCGGGGCTGCGGGGTGCTGGGGGCCCGAGGGCCATGTACCTGGACCAGCGTGTACTCGCAGTCCCCGTTGAAGCTGTAGCGCTGCCCGTCGAAGGTGAGGTAGTGGCCGTCCCCATACACGGCGCAGGTGGCCAGGCAGGGCTTGTCCGTGCACTGCCACATCCTGCTCTTACAGGTGCTGGGAGAGGGGCACTGATGGTCAGGCCAGAGCAGGGGGCAGGGCAGGGCCGGGGCCACCCCTAGGGGCTGTGGTGGCCTTCAGGTGCCTGAGTGGGGCGTGGCCTCCAGGCCCAAGGGACTCACTGGGGTGGTGGCACCCATTGCAGGAGCCCTCCCCCCAGGGTAGGACCCTGAGCCTCCGTACCAGGTGTTGCAGCCCACCCGGATGGTCTGGCCGGCCTGGTAGCTGGCCTCGTTGTGCACACAGGGGCAGTCGGCTGAAGCGATGCAGCCACCTTCGCCATCGGCCACCAGCCCATCAGGACACACGCAGCCAGGCACGCACTGGGGACTATACTGTGGGCGAGCAGACATGACTCAGTGGAGACAGGGACGGGTCAGAGCCCCCCGCATGAGGGTGGAGGGTCCCCTGGGGCAGACAGCAGGGCCTGCGCCCGGCCGGGTGGGCTGTGTGGGGGCCATAGGGGCAGCGGGCCCAGCACACTTCGACAGGGGTCCTCCTTGATTCAGCCTGGGTGGACATCTCCACAGGTGCCCACGAGGGGTGAGCAGGTGCGAGGGTACTGGGGGATCACCAGGATATTGGGGTCCCTCGGGGCCATGGGGCACTCACACAGTCCATGTCCAGGGTGTGGCAGCTCTTCTGGCAGCCAGCTCCAGCGTCGCCAGGCGTGCCATTGCGGCAGTCGAAGTAGACCATGGGGGGAGCGCAGACTGGGGATGGAGGGGCCATTCAGGGGTCCCCTCCACCACCCACCAGTCCTGCTCTGAGGGACATGGCTGCCGCACACTCAACACATGTGTTTCCCTCTGACCAAATCTGTGGCTGCCCTGGGACGGGGTGTGTGCATACGTGTGTGTGCGTGTTGACATGTGTTGCATGTGTATGTATATGTGGACACGTGTGTGCATGTGGGCACTGTGGTGTGTGCACGCATGTTTGGTATGTGTATGATGTGTATGTGTGGCATGTGTGTGAGTGTTCAGCACGTGTGCCCACATCCCCACAGTCCCCCCACAAGCCCAGAGGGCTGATGGACACCCGGCAGCCATATTGATTTGCCGGCTTTTAGCCCTGAAGATTTGGGAGGATAACCAGGGGTGCTCTCCCTCCCTTGCTCCTCCCGACTCACCTGGGGCAGAATTGTGGCCTCCGATGCAGGTCAGCGTGCCCTGAGTGCAGGTGCTACAAGGGAATGGTGGTCAGAAGTGCTGCCCCACCTGCCCCACCTGCGCCACCCCCTGCCCGCCCGACAGGGGCTCTTACCAGACAGCGCCACGCTCGTGCAGTGACTCGCCATTGGGAATCACAGTGTCCCCGTGGTAGCAGGGACAGCTGGTGGCTGGCACACACTTGCCCGTGTCATCCAGGAAGGTGCCCTGAGGGCAGGTGCAGCCATCCACGGGAACGAAGTTGACACCACATGTGGCGTCCTGGGCACTCCGGGACCGGCAGGTGGGCTGGCAAGAGCTGATGTGGTAGTGGTAGACCATTGACTTGGGGCAGGTGTCCATGGGCTTGGCTGCGGGATGCCAGGAAGGGGGCGGCACTCAGGACACAGCTGGCCATCCCAGGCCCCTGGCCCCATGTCCTGTCAGGCCCACCCTCCTCAGCAGGGTCCCAGGGCCATGCTGGCCTGAGCGCTCCCTGGTTTCTGAGCCCGGTGCAGGGAATGGGCCCACGGAGCATGGACTCCAGCTGCTGGGCACACACGACACCGCACACTCACTGCAGACGCCGTCCCTCCAGCCGCTGAGCAGCACGCCCTTGGCCGCACAGGCCCGCGCGTAGGAGGACAGCGCCGCACACAGGCAGTCCTCGCTCTTCTCACAGTTGCACGTGTCAAACAGGCAGTTCTGGGGACGAGGCGGCCGAGACCGTCAGGGACCTCAGCCCACACACGAGAGTCCCCCACACTGTTGGCCTCCTCCCCCGCAGCCCTCAGCAGAGCACTCGGGCCAAGTTCCCCAGCTGGGCTGGGAGTGGGTGCTGGGGGACCTCGGCCCTTGTCCCTGTGACCTAAAGGGTCCAGCCCTGTCCAGTCAGCATCACTCCAGAGCATCCTGGTGTCTCATTTGGACCTTGGGGCCCAGCGGGCTAAGGACTCTCTGGGTTTGGCCCCCAGGACTGTTATAAGGTCAGAGACGCAAGACAAACTCAGAAATGGGCGAGTGAGTGAGTGGGGTGGGAGGACAGAGCCAGACCAGCCCCAGACCCCGCTGCCATGGCCCTCGGGACCACCTGGGCCTGCCGGACCCCCTGAGGGCTGCCGTGGACCAGAGGGGAAAGGCAAGTGGGCAGCATTACCGAGTAATAGGTGCCCGGGCTCACTGCGGCGTGGCACTGGGCGAAGGGGCCATGCAGGTCCGTCAGCCGTGAGCACCAGCGCTGAGCGAACTTCTCTGTGGACAAGGGAGAAGGGGTCAGTGGGGCAGACGGCAGCTACACGCCTCCCTGTCACTCCAGTTCCTGACATGCCCCTACCTGCCTGGGTCAGCGGCACGCAAAGGGCCCTCCCCTAGTATTCTTCCGGGACTCACCACAGCTGGGAGGAGAATGTGTCGGCAATTTACCTGATTACCACCTGACGTCCCCCCTCAGGGCCGGAGTGGACAGCTAGAGCCATGCCTGGACCTTCACAGCCCAGGGGGCCGGCAGATGACCACATACCGTTCTCCACGCTGAGGGAGCAGGGGTCCTCGAAGCTGTTCTTGACGTTGGGGCAGGCGGCCTGGGTCTTCCAGGTGTTGGCGAAGGCGGCGGCCGTGCCCTCCACCACGCCGCTCAGGGTCCGGAAGTCATCGGCCTGGTTCTGATTGAAGTTCCCGCAGAGACCTGGGGCAGGCGGGGAGGGTGCGTGAGGCCTGAGCCCTGGTCGGCCACCCAGGGTGGGCTCGGGCATCCAGGGTGGGCAGCGTCGCTTACCACAGGTGAGCCCCCGGAACTCAGGTGCCAGCCTCACAAACACCTGCATGATGGGCGCCAGCTGGATGTCCACCTGCAGACCCAGATTGGTCTGGACGATGATGAAGAAGGTCGAGGGTCTGAAGAGTGTGATGTTCGCTGCGGACACAGAGGACAAGAGTCTCAGCGGGGTCCTAGGGGCGGGGCCTTCGGAGTGGGGTTGCCGGGGCCAGCACCCTCACCTGCCGAGATGGGAAGCTGGGTGTAGATCTGGTTCACAAACACCTCCCCGCTGGCCTTGACCACGACGACCTGGAGGGGCATGTGTGTGTCACCGGCTGGGGGCCAGGGCTCTGTCAGCGTCCCGGGGGCTGTGTAACGTGCCTGCGAGACCTTGCCAGCTGGGCAGGGCTCCGGCGAGGAGGGGCTGATGGCCTGTGTCTCCCTCGGACCCCGTGCTCGTCCCGTTTTCTACAGGGACCGAGGGCTGCGCAGTTTTTTAATCATGTAAAAACCTAAGTGATTTTGTAACAGGGAAGCCGCCCTCCTTCCTGGTCAGGTTGGGGCGGGTGCAGAGGCCCTGGTGTTCCCCGGGCTGTCCCTTTGGGGATGATCACTCGGAAGACCCACAGAAGTGCACGTAGCCAATGGGGAGGGAGGAGCCTCGGACGTAGCCAATGGGGAGGGAGGAGCCTCGGACGTAGCCAATGGGGAGGGAGGAGCCTCGGGCCAAGCCCGGCGTCACGCGCTGTGAGGGGCACGCCCGCTCCCCCGGCCCCTGGGTCCGCACTCACCGTCCGGCCCCCGCCCAGGCTCAGCGTCAGGCTCCGCAGGCAGCTCTCGCTGTCCGTCAGGCCACACCTGCGCAGCTCGGCCAGCACGGTGAAAGCACTGCTGTCACAGGGCTGCAGACACAGGTCCTCACTCTCCGGCCGGCTCCGCCCATCCTCCCCTCCCCCATGCCCACCCTGGAAACCCAGTGGCAACTGGGGCCGTTTCCTGGAGGACTAGGCATTGGGGACCCCAGGGTGATCCCAGCTACAGGCAGCCCGGGTGGAGGGTGGCGGCTGGACGTGGTCCTGACAGCTGCTCCGTCCGCGGAGGACACCGAGCCGCACCTTGGCCAGCACGTAGCTGCAGTCCCCATGCACTGTGTACGGCCTCTCGTCGAACGTGGAGAAGTGAGCGCCTCCCAGCACCGAGCAGGTGCCCGGGCACGGAACCTCCTGGCAGCTCCACTGGCCTCTGGAGCAGGTGCTGGGAGCAGGGAGAGACCATGTGCGTGCCAGCCCGTAGCCCCCAGCCCCCAGCCTCCACCCAGCCCCTCAGCATTCGAACAGGCCTTGCCCAGGGCTGCCGGCACCAGCACACAGACTGGGGCCCATCGGCGTCTGTCTGGAGATCACAGACCTACGCCCAGGCCCCCAGGAGGAAGAGATGAGCAGCGCCCAGGCCACAGCACCCAAAAGGGGCCGTCCCAGGGCGCATCTGCGGGGGCAGGAGGACAGGGCCTGGGGTCCTACCAGTTGGTGCAGTCTGTGGAGTAGACAGCCCCTGGAGCATAGGTGACCCCGTTGTACATACAGGGGCACTGGGACACAGGGACGCAGCCAGTCTGGTTGATGTCATCAAGCACCATCCCTGAAGAAGCAAGCAGGCTATATGGCAGGTGCTATGCTGTGTCCACTACGTGAGTGTGTGGAGGGGACGGGACCTCTGCCCCGGTGGCCCTCAGCGGATCAGGGACACCATGATCCAGGTCAGAGGGGCCTCCCTTCCAAGAGTTAGGGATACATCCCTGTGATTCTCATGGGGCCCGTGGGGGGGGCTCTGTCTCACCCTCAGGGCAGAAGCAGCCGGCCACGCAGTGGTCCTCGCAGAGCTGGGAGTGCTCCAGGTTGGAACAGGTGTCCGCGCAGGGCGAGCCACACTCACGGTATTGCATGTTGTGGGGACACGTCTGGGCTGCAGGGAGGGGCAGGGCCCATGTCACAGCCTGCCCCCGCTTCCGGGCCCAAAGCAGGACAGTGTGATGGGGCAGGGGCAGCTGGGGCACTCACGGCACAGGCCATGGCTCCGCCAGTCCAAGGGCAGCCCCCCAGCGTGGGCGCACTGGCGGGAGTACTCGGCCAGCGTGTGGCAGATGCAGCGGGTTAGGTCGGCGTGCTCGCAGAGGCAGAGGTCTTGCTGACAGGCGTCCACATAGCTGCTGGGGTCCACCAGGGGGTTACAGCCCATGAACAGCTTCCCGCTTAGGATCTCCTCGCAGATGCCCTGGGGCACAGCCGGGAGCCCATGCTGAGTCCAGGCTCTGGGGGCTCTGGGCTCAGTCTCCCACCTCCGCCCCGTCAGCTGTTCACGCTGGGGCTTACAGAGCCGGTGGAGCAGTTCACCGGGGGCTCAGGGAGCACAGGGTCCTGACACTGCTCTGTGGGGCCATCCATCTTCTGCAGGTTCCCAAACTCGAGGGGGGTCAGCTTGGCGTCTGTGGGAAGCACGACACTCGCTGTTTGCATGCTCCTGGTGCCCGTCACTGTCCCCGCCTAAGGTGTCCCAGCTCTGCCCACTTCCCCCGTCCGTGCTGCCGAGGTAAGCAGTGGCTACATGTGATATTCAGGGGTCTGGAGACGAAGCGAGGAGCCCCCGGGCACGGGGCTGCAGGGCGGCAGGCAAGGCCATAACTGAGACGCATGCAGCCCAGAGGGATGGAGAGACCCTGAGCTCCTGCTGGGCCTTGGAACCCAGCCAAGCCTGCACTGGGCCTCCCTGGCCATGGCCACTGGATGCTTTGGCCGGCTCAGTCCTCTATGACTGGAAGCCTCTCATGGGTTCACTTCCTGTGGGGCTTCATGGGCCTGGCAGAGGGGACCTGGGGATCGAGCGGGTCACACAAAAGGCCACTGTGGCAAAGACTTGAGGACTGGGGGCAGTGACAGGGTCTGAGTGGAGGTGGGTCTGTAATTTCAGGTGAGGGTGTGTGGTCAGAGGGCGCCCACTGCCCAGAGCAACCTCACTGGGAACAAGAGGCTGCACTGTGTGCCGGGGTTGTGCAGGTGTGCGCACGTGTGCACACCAGGATTGTGTGGGTGGGTGTGGGTGTACACATAGGACCTGTGGGTGTGCACGTGTATGCAGGTGTGCGTGCGTGTGGCTGCATGTGCACACGCGTGGAGACATCCGACGGGGGCCGGGAGGACAGCTCTGCAGGCGGAGCTCAGGAAGGATGGGGAGCAGACGGGGCATGCGCCCGGGGCTCACTGTGGGAGAAGAACTCGTTGAAGATGGGGATGCCGTTGAAGTCTCCGCAGAGCCCACAGGTCTGGTTGGCGTATTTGGGGTCCAGCTCGAGCTGGAATGAAAGGACACGTCAGATGCCTGGCCCACCAGGGATGCCCAGGATGGAAAGGACAGATGAGGTATGGAAGCCTGACATACCCCAAGGAGGAGCCTCCCCACACGCTCCAGGAAGCCAGCAGCCCAAGCAGGGTGTGGCCTGGAGGAGACGCCCAGGGGCCATCCTCACCTGCCATGTGGGGGGCTCTAACCCTCCCACCCACTTTCTTCCCTCTGTGGGGACACTGTCAAGCTGCAGGTGCCCCACCCCCCATGCACCGCCAGACTCACCAGAAGGCTGTCATCTTGGTTCCACATGAAGACCAGTCCCAGCCTGGCCACCACCTTCAAGTAGCTGCTGCTGTGCTCAACGAGGACCCCGGACCGGCTGAAGGGCAGCTGAATTCTGTGGAGAGAGGGCCCGGCTGAGGCACCAGGGACACGCGAGGACAGGGCGATGGAGGTCTGGACCTCGGGCAGGGAGGGTCCCTACGGTCACGTTCATGACAAGTTCACTGTGCACAGATGGTGCCAGCAGGCGTGACAAGGACAGGGGGCCCTGGAGCTCTGGGCAGGGCAAGTGGCGGAGCACAGCACCTGGGGAGGCCCTGACCTGGCCCCCGTCTCAGGGAGGACCCCACGTTTCTCCCGCGGCCACCCAGAAAAGCCCTCGGCCATCTAGGGCCCAGACTCACGGGTGGCCATTGACCAGAACAGAGCCCTTGGTCAGCTCCAAGACCATGCCATTGAGCTTCATGGTGACTCGGCTCAGCGTGGTGGCGTTGGGCCCCTGGCCACGGCGGAGCTGGATGTTGAAGTCCTCGTAGGTGGAGCCACAGTGCGTGGAGAAGACGTAGTTGCAGCGTCCCGGGAAGTGGAAGACATCCCCGTCGAAGGTCTTGTAGTGGGAGTCGCCCCACGTGCTGCACACCCGCCCGTTGTGTGCGGCGTTCAGGGCTGCGGGGAGAGCAGCCACCGTGCTGAGGGCACCCCCGCCTGGCGCCCACACGTGCCTGAGTCTGGGACATGCTTCTGCCCAAGGCCAGAGTCTGGGGTGGTCCTGCCTGGACCCAGGACATCCCTGGAATGCGGCCCTTTTCCAACACTTAGCCAATGGCCACCCAGAAAGGTGGCCACCGCCAGGTCTGGGGGAGGAGAACCCAGCCAGTGCTGGCACCCCACACCAGCCCCATAAATTCACACTCACCTCGCATGATGGGGGTGGTCCTGAGAGGAGGGAGGATGGTCACTCCGAGCAGAGGGTGGCCTGTAGGAGCAGGGCCACGGTGACACACAACCCCCGTCCCTACTGCCCATACACACGGCTTCGCAGGGTGGGCAGTCTGCACCCAGCAAGGCTGCGGGCTCCCCAACCAGCTGGACCCTGTGGCCCGGCCTCCCTACCCATCACACACACTCCGGGCATAGGCGACTTCCTCTGCCCTGCCCTGCCTCTCGGCGATGGCCCCCGGGCACCCAGGGCTCTCAGCGCTCACACCCACATGGCCCAGAAGGCCGTTTGCAAGTGGGGCTTCTCACACCCAGAATCTCAAAAGTGCCTGAGTTGTCACCAG
Organism: Aselliscus stoliczkanus; assembly: GCA_033961575.1. Classification (NCBI taxonomy): domain Eukaryota; kingdom Metazoa; phylum Chordata; class Mammalia; order Chiroptera; family Hipposideridae; genus Aselliscus; species Aselliscus stoliczkanus. Next base: position 136,503,366 of record CM066736.1, read on the forward strand.
TGCTGAAGACAGTCCCTCGGTCTGTCTGAGATCAGAGCAGGCAGGCTCCCTGAGAGCCAGTTTGGGGAAACGCAAGCAGAGGTTGTCCAGGTTTGCCCCAAAGCTTCCCAGACATGGGATGTCTGGCTGTGCTGGGGTGCCCCTCGCCCACCCACCTCTCCCAGGGCTGTGAGGATTGCACACATGCAGTGTGGGCACAGAAATACCCAGAGGCCGCCCGCCAGCCCTGCTTCCAGGCGAGAGGACACATGTGAGGCTGCCACATCAGGAATTAAACAGGGAGAAATTAAGATGTCACTGTGAGCTCAGCTGGCCCTCCAGCCCGTAGCATGATCATAGCAAGCAGCCTGCCAGGGGGCTTCCAAGTGACCAGCTGAGGCTGTGTATGCAGGGATGTGCCCCAACCCCCAAGTCATGACCCCTCAGTGGGGCCAGCTGAGAGGCACCCAAGGCCAGTGGCCCCTCAGGGTCTGCCAGCTGGATCGGGTGGGACAGCTCTAACCAGCGGGGGGACACTCACCGCCGGGCCCCTGGGGGACGAGGGGGAGGCCCGGGTGCTCATAGCCTGGCTCCACAGAGCCATCCTGGGCCCCGCCTGTGGGAATAGGAGAGGGCGCTGGTCTGAGTAGGTGCAGGGCAGGTATGGCGTGCATGGAGAGGGTGAGGTTTTCCTCCACAAGGGGCTGGGGGCCGGAGAGGGTCTCCTGAGCCCACGGCTGAGTCACTACCCTTCTTGAGCACCCCTATAGGTTGGCCCACGAGCATTTGGGGGTCCCTAGGCCCTGACTGGGTGTCTCCAGGGGCCATTCGTTCATTCATTTACATTGAGTGTTCACCACAGGCCAGGCACTGGTGTCCTTGCTCGGACATGGGGACAGAACAGGCAACAGCTGCCCCAGGCAGCGGCCTACTGAGGGGTCACTTGCTGAAACCCAGGGTCCTGACAGCTTCTCCGAAGGCCACCAGGGCTATGCGGGGGAATTCGAAGCAGGTTGGGGGACCTGGGGGCCTAGAGTGGGGATGGGGCTGCACCCTAGATGGGGTACTCATGGCCACTGAGCAGGTGGGGCTCAGTGCAGGGGAGGCCGGGACGGGGGTCAAGAGTCAGTGGTGTTAGTCCTGAGGCCGCCCAGAGGACCCGGCAGACCCTGGAAGGATGATTTCTGGGGTCCTCAAAGGCCCCTGCCACCACTGGGACCCCTGCAGCCCTGAGAACACCACCCCAACCCCACAATCTGGGAACTGCAGGATGGATGGAGCCAGGGGCCGGGGCTGAGCTGCTGGAGCTGCTCACAGACACACTCGGCTTGTCTGGAGCCCAGGACTGCCTCTGGGCTGCCTGCTGCCCGCCGGGGACCGGGGCCACCCCAGGACTTGGGGAAATGGCAGGGGCATCGGGTGGGGACCAGGGCCAGCCTGGGACGGCCAGCCTGGGACGGCTCACCTGTGTGCTGGGCGCAGGCCAGGGCGATGGCCAGGGCCCAGAGCGGGGTCAGCTTCCTCCAGCCGACACCCATCGTGTGGAGCGGGTGGAGACGTCCCCAGGGGCAGTCTCTGAGGACGGACTTGAGTCGGCAGGAGCCTTTTGTAGTCCCAGACCTGGCTCCAGCCCCAGTGGCTTTACGTGGGTGGGCGGGGCAGGGCCTGTGGTTCCCCTCACCCAAGTAAACAGTGGGCACCCGCTTAGCGCTGGCTGACGGCCGGAGACAGGCAGAGATGGGCGTGCGTGCCAGGTGGGGCCTGGTTTCCTGAGGGCTCCCCATGTCCTGGCCGCAGGCGTCCCCCTGCGGGGCCCCACACCCCAAACTTTCCCAGACCCCCAAGTTCCTGGTACTTGGAAGGGCTGCCAGTGTCCTCTCCGCTGACGGCACTGCCAGGGCCGGGCTCACCCTCACGGAGAGGGACTCAGGGGTGGCGCCTCCCGGCGGGACCTTCCCCACCACGCGGCCCCCAGCCCAGCGCTGCCTGGGACCCTGGCTGCGCGTCCGGCTCCCGGCCCCCTGCAGTGGGCGGCCCCGAGCTCGATTCACATGAGGACCAGTGGCTTGAGGGAGGGCGGAAGTGTGTGCCCACCGGGCTGAGGTGATGCCAATGGGCCCAGCCCAGAGACCGTCCCCACAGGCCTTTGCCCTGCTAGGCTCCAGCACAGAAGCCACCAAAGTGGAATGGACACCTGTCCCCAGAACACAGGGTGTGAACGAGGGACCCTGGGAGCCTTCCCTGAGGCTAGACTCAGCCTCTCCTTCCTCCCGGGGCCACCCCCCTCCCCCATGGAAGCTGGGCCTGACCAGGAGGCCTCGCCTGGGGGGGGGGCGGTGAGTGAGGAGTGAGTGACTGAGAGTGTGTGAGCGAATAGGCGAGTGAGTGAATGAATGAGTGAATGGATGCGTGAATGAATCAGTGATCAGGAAAGGAGTGGATACAGAGAGGGAGGGAGTGGGCGAGCCCCCCAGCAGGCTGCTGCCTCAGGCGTCCTGACCCCATCCGCACAGTGGGAGCCCCCGGCCTGGCCTCGGAGCTGGACACCAGGTCAGCCGGTGCCGAGCAAGGCAGAGGATGGTCCCCGGAGGCAGGCAGGGTGGCCAGTCTGGTAGACTAGCAGACGTTGGGAATGAGTGGCTTGGGGGAAGCTTGAAGTGGGGGCCAGGACCCAGGCCGAGGGGCGTGTGAGCGACACGCCTCAGAAAGGCAGGGAGGTGATACTTCCACCAGGGCCCACACTCCCGGCACGGGCACAGGCCTGAGTCCACACCACAACCCCTGACCGTTCTGAGTCACCAGCCTGGCCCTCAGAGGGGTCACGCCCTGCAGGTCCAAGACTGGGCGAACCCACCCAGGCAGTGGGCACAGTTGCAGCCCAGAGCCGGCAGCCCGGCACCTCCAGGGGATGGCACGCTCACGTCCCTTCGCGGGCACATCCCCTGTGATGATGCTGCCTAGGCCACTGAGGGGTCCAGGGTGGCTGTAACCGCCCATGTGGGCCTGGCGCTGGCCTGGCTGTGTTGGACTTCCTCCTGGGGCCCCACTTGAACCACCTGACAGAGGCCACCAGGATGCCCTCTTGTTTCCTGAAATTCTAACCCCAGCTGGACATCCCGGGAAGCCCAGGCCTGGTGCCTGCTCACGTCTGAAGGTCCCCGGCTCTGGAGGGGCCCATGGGGATGGAGTCCAAAGTCAGGGCAGGTGTGGGGCCCATGATCTGGTCTCAAAACTTAGGGCCCTTCCCCATGACCTCCCAAAGCCCAATGGGGACCCTGAATGGGGGGCAAAGGGGTCCCTTTAAGCTCTGGGGGGGGGCTTCACCCTTAGGGATGGGTGGTGCAGGGGCAGAGTGAGGCTCTGAGTCTCAGTTTTCTCATCTGGAAAGAGGGTCCATGAAAATCCTTACAGGAAGAGGGTCACACAGGCAGGGGGCTGTGTACGGGGAGCAAGGAGCACACCTGGGGACTCACCTGGCTAGGGCAGCAGCCCTAGAGGCTTTGCTCCCCTGGGTCCCCAGTGGCTGCCCAGCCCCACCAGGACCCAATAAGCTCATGGGTTTGCTGCAGTCCAGTGAGAGGGGGCTGGGGTCCGCCCTACAGGATCTGCCAGGAGTTGCCATGGAGATGGGAGGACAGTGGAGGGATGTGGGGAATGGGATGGAGGCTTTGGCGGCATCCCAGAGTGTCACTCTTGCTGTCACGCTATCACTAGCCTCTGACTCACTTCGGGTGCTCTGATTGGGGACAGGAAGCAGGCAGCAGATAGCTCTGTTTGTCGTGGGTGTGGGCCAATACTGACCCAGGCGAGGAGAAAATGCCCGCCAGCCCAGGATCCACCGTCCTTGGAAAGGAGGACCCCACCGGTGGGGGGGCGGCCTGGGTGCTGGAGTAAGGGGCCCGCCTGTCCTCACACTCTGGCTGCTCCCCACAACCCCAGTGGGCCGCCATCCACCTGGCACTACCAAGGCGTCCCAGCCACCCCTGTCTGCTGCCCCCTCCTGGCCTGACCCCAGCCCGCTGCTTCTGGCTGAGAGGACCAGGCCCAGCTAGCCCCACCTCACCTGCAGCAGGGCAGGGTTTCTCCTGCAGCTTTCGGCTCCCAGTCCAGTTTCTGGGCACAGCTGAGGCCCTGACACAGGGGACCCCCAGGGCTGTTGGGGTCACGCAGTCCTGGCCAGCAGGAGCTGGGGGGCTGAGCCCTCCCCTCAGCGCCTCTCAGGCCTTTCCTTCCTCCGTAAGGATGGCTTCTGCCCTGGGAGGTCCGCTGTGGCTTTGGGGCAGGAAAAGGGGCAGCATGGCCGCCCTTGCCCTCTGGGCTCCTTGGGACCAGCATTCTTCCTGCAGGGTGAAGAGGTGGGCACACGAGGTCCAGCCAGCTGCCCAGACCATCCTGCCTGAGTGGCCAGGCCTCCCCACATCCTGGTGCCCTCAAGGGGGCTGGAGGGGCAGTGGAGAGAGTCTCAAATTCCACCCCCAACTCAGGGCACCTTTAACCCAGAGGTCAACACCTACACCTACAATGCCAGGTCCCCCCAACCCCTGCCTGGGCAAAAGACCGGGCCTGGACCAGCCACTCACCCGAAGAGGACAGTCAGGCATGGCTTCTGTTTTTCACAAATACAGTGGGGTGGACGGCTGTCCCCAGGCCCCACCGGCCCGTCTCAGTGGCCCTGCATATGGGTCCAGCTGCTTGGACACTCCGCCAACCGCCAACCCTGGTGGGGGCAGCTGGCAAGCCAGGCCCACTTCTTGGAGAGGTTTTCATTGTCTAATTAATTCCATCTTTAAAACACCAAAACCCTGTGTGTGGGAGGAACTGTGTTATTCCCATTTTGCAGGTGACACAGGTGGGAAGCGCCGGTCCAGGGCGGGGCCGGCAGGATTCGAACCCAGGCCTGGGGCCCCAGACCCTAGGAGATGTAAGTACCCTGGTCCCAGCACCCACCAGCTGTGTGGCTGGAGGCCAGTGCATCTTTCTCTCTGTGCCTTGGGCTCCTCTGGGAAACAGTGATTGTGGGACCGCTTGATTCAGGGACAAAGTGATGAATCAGGTGCATGTCCTCTGAGCTGTGTCTGCTCCCAGGAAGTGCCCCCACCTCCCTCGCGGGTTTGCCCCCCTCGACGTCTCCCTCTGCCCAACACTGGCCCAGCTGAGGCTCCTGCTTTCTTATCTGAGAGAAGCGGGGTAGCCTCACATTGCTTCTCACACATTTTAAGGTATCTGGAATTGCGGTGCCTCCCATGTCACCTTGACAGGTAAACGGGCAGCACCTGTCTGTCCTGGTGACACCTTTCTGTCCTGGCACAGCTGCCTGTCCATGGTGGCTCAGTGTTGCTGCCCACGTGTGGGTCGGGACCATCCACCCAACAAGCAGCCGCTGTGACGGCTGACGTCACGGATGGGGAATCGGCAGTTTGGGGAGAGGTCACCATATCTTCCTGTGATGACTTCATGACGAAGAAAAGCCGGGTCCCCAAACCTGTGAAGGGGAAGTACGCCTGAGACGGAAATGACTGCCCTGTCGCTCTCTCCAAGCCGGGAACTTCCCTGAGAAGAACGAAGGTGTCGAGGCCTTCTGCTTCGCTCTGGGGCCAAGGGAGGGCCATTGGGGGCCCGCGGGAGGGGTCAGTCCCTGGCCCGAGGGGCCAAAACCCCCAAGGGCTGGGGGTGTGCCCTCCCAGCAGAGGATACAGGGAGGGGAGGTAAATTTGGTTTCATGGCAGGACGTGCTGATGGGAACCTTTGTGTGTGTTTATTCTCTGAATCACTGGGCAAACAGAATTCCTCCAAGGGCTGCTGAGGCCCCAAGACCCACGGCTCTGCCCCCCACCAGCTCCTGGCCTGCTGCCATGCGGCTCCCTCCAGGGCTGCACTGTGCTGCGGTACCACCCCTACTGGGCTTAGGCTCCTGGAGCCCCCGCCCCCCTCTTCGACCCCTTGAACCCCAGGAAACACAAAGTCCCCTCAGCACCCCCTACGCCTCCTTCCTCAGTCACCCTCCCAGCTCCGGGCCCTGCACACCTTCAGAGAGCCTGGAGGGAGCCCACAGTGCCCCCAAGTGCTGGAAATCTGCTGTTAATTTTTGAGTAGGGGGTGTTCACAGACTCAGGGGCATAGCTGCAGCCCCAGATCCTCCGCCAAGGCCGATGGCCCTCAGTTTCCTCTCAGTCCTGACCCTCAGAGTCCTCAGGGTCTGTGACAGTGTGTGTGGGGGGGAGGGTCTCTGAAGCTGAGCACATCTGCGTCCCTCACGGCATCAAGGGGTCAGGGAGCAGCCCTCACGCCACTCAGAGCCCCCCCTTCTCTGCCCTGTAAGGGACCACCGTCACCTATGCCAGTCCCCACGCACAGCCATTCGTGAGCTGTTTACTGTCCCAGGCTATGGGGCCTGCCAGTCATTAGCCTGCATTGGGGCAAAGGAAAGTCACCGATCACTGTGCAGTCAGCCTCGGGAGAGATGGGGACCAGTGAGGGCACAAGCCGTCTCTCTGACCCCAGGACAAAAGGAACCTCAGTGGGGACAGGGACCATCTAATATCATCAGCTCATTTAAAGGTATTTTTCTCAGTATGAAATCATACTGGTAAATATTAAAGCACTAAGTCTGGGCACATCCCTAAAAGAATTAAAAGCAAGGTTTTGAAGAGATGTTTGCACAACCACGTCCATGACAGCGGCATTTGCCAGGGGAGCGGATGCACAAAACGTGGTCCGTCCACACGGTGGGTGTCGCTCGGCCTTAAAAAGGACGCTCTGACCTCCGCTGCCACGCGGATGGACCTGGGGGACACCGCTGGGTGACGTGAGCCAGACACAGAAGGACAGCCCTGTGTGACCCACTTCTGTGAGGATCTAGAATAGTCGTTTTGTAGAGACAGGAAGTGGAGGGTGGTGTTGGGGGCTGGCGGAGGGGGACAGCTGTTTCATGGGGACAGAGTGTCAGTTTGGGACCATGAAGTTCTGGACATGATGGTGGTGGCGATGCTTAGGCCACTGAGCTGTGCGCTTAAAAACGGAGGAGATGGTAACATTTTGTTACTTGTATTTTACCACAATTTTTTTAATTGGAAAAAGAATTAAAGCAAACGATTTCACCGCCACTTTGAGAGAACGCCCGTAAACCACGCGGTGCAGGTCCTGGCCGGCCTGGGGGACGGCGGCTCTCTCCTGCACCCCATCCCACAACCCAGCGCAGACTTTCCCTGAGGCCCCTTCAGTCCAACTTCCTGGTTCCTATAAAATACACACAGAGCAGCCCCGTCTCCCGGGACGTTCACCAAAGTGATGGCTCAGAGAGGATCCGAGGCCCCAGCCCCCAGCTTCCCAGGCAGGGCAGGCCCAGCTCTGAGAGCCCGGGAGCCAACCTGGGACCCGAGTGCTGGGAACCACCCTGCCTGGGGCTCCCACTTGGCAAATACAGGGGCGTGTGTGCTCTCATTTTCACACCGGGAACTTCTGAGGACTGTGCAGGTGAGCAGCCCGGGTGCCGTGCTCACCTGCTCTGAATCACGGCCCCCAGCGCTGCAGGGCACCTGGACTGTGACACCCCACCTGCCCTGGCCGCCCAGGACCGGCAGGGCCATGACTACAATGTGCTCGGGCCAGAGCAGGGCAGGCTCAGTGCCATGTCCACCCAGAGGGACCAGGGACGTAAGAGCCAGGGGCCCAGGCAGCCAGGCCCTGGCCGTGGCAGAAAAGGGCTCGCAATGACGCGTGTCACTGCAGTCCGTGCGCCTGGCCTGTGGCCCCTGCACTGGGGTCCCCACACACTGAGTGGCTGTCTCTCCCCAGCCTATTGGCCTTCACCTGCTCGGCAGAGTTGGGGTGTGCAGGGGGGTGCTGTGGGCCCCTGATATCCTCCGGGACAGACCCTGGGCCTCTGGCCAGGAGGTTGAGCAAGAAACTCTCAGGAGCCCTGGGGGCAGCAGAGCCCCCACCGCTGCATGTCTGGGCCCCACTTCCGAGGGCAGACGGCCTCTCAGAGGCCTGGGCTGGAGGCAGAGCAGTACAGATGGAGGGCTGGAGGGACACAGGACCACACGCCCTCGGCTGAGGGGGCTCCGCAAACAGAGACAGGGCCATTTAGAACCCGTGCACCCTTCCCGCACAGGGACTCATCCCGAAACCCCTCTCCGCTGGCCGCGGGCCGCTGGCCCTAGGGCTGTGGCCCTAGGGCTGGGCCCCTCTCCTCGGCCAGCTGCCCCCGTCCCAGGACCCCTCTCCTTGGCTGGTGAGCACATCTAGCGAGGATTATGGTTGTCAGAGACCAAGCTATGTGGTTTCAGTCGTGTTGAGCGTGTTAAGCATCCGCTGGCCTAGGGTGTGGTCCACGCAGCCACCTGTCCTGTGGGCACTGGGGGGGGGGGTGTCCCATGGTCACTCCCTGCTGAGAGTATCCAGTTCGCCTACGTTTGTGTTGATTTTCTGTCTAGGTTTCTATCAGTTGTTGAGAGAGGGGCTTTGGCTCTCCAACTTCAGCTGAAATTGTATAATTGCACATTTCTCCTCTCAGATTGCTGCTTCCAGCTCATGGACTCTGCTTCTTGAATCTGTAGGTCTTTTGCCAAATTTGGGAAGTTGTCCACCTTTCAGTACTCCTCAGTCCACTCTCTTCCACTTCTTTGCCAAGCCCTTCGTGACGGGCATATCATATCTTTTGCTATAAAACCTCACATCTCTGAGGCTCTGTTCATTTTCTTTTCAGTCCACTTTCTCTCCATTTACCAACTTGGACAATTTCTGTCATTTTATCATGAGTATACAGACCCTTCTCCCTATTTGCTGACAAGCACATCCATTGAGGATTATGGTTGTCTCTATTTCAGTCACTGTACTTTTCAGTTGTAATATTGCTGCTGGTTCTCCTTTATATCTTTTCTTTCTTTGCTGGGACTTTCAATTTTTCCATTTGTCTCAATGTGTTCATAATTGAACCCTTCTCTTTATTTTGTTTTGTTTTTGCAGTGGCTTGAAAATCCTTCCTGGATAACCCTGATATTTCTGTAATCAGCATGGTTGTGGCTTTTCTCTTTAGTTTGAAATCTTCCTGGTTCTTGGCATGATGAGTGAATTTTTTTTTAAAGATTTTATTGGGGAATTGGGGGAGGGGAACAGACAAGTTGCTGTCCTTTTGTTCTTCAGTCTAGTTGTGGAGGACGTTGCTTCACTGGCCCATGTTGGTATCATCATTGCACCCTTGTCGGGTGAGGCAGGTTGGTCGCCGGCCTCTGGACAGCTGCTCACAGCGGCTCTTGGCAGCTCACGCTGGCTGCCGGCCACTCACTGTAGCCTATGGCAGCCCACTGCAGCAGGGGCTGCAGCCTACACCGTTGCCAGGGCTCGCACAGCCCAGCTCCAGGTGGAGTTGTTGTTCACCATCTTAGCTGTAGAGGGCAGTGTCACTAGCCTTCATATGTGGGATCCGAACCAGGGCCGCTGGCATCCCAAGCCAGCTCTTAACCAACGCGCCACTCAGCCAGCCCGATGAGTGATTTTTGATTGAAACCTGAGCTTTTGGATCTTGTCACAAGACTTTGGATGTTATTTAAACCTGTTCCGTTGGCTTCCTCTAGCAGAATTCACCAAGGGAGGGGGCACACATGGCGATCCAGCCTTCTGCTGACCTGAAGGTCCACTCACTACTGCTGGGCAGGATAGGAGTCTGGCTCCACACACGTCCCACCCTGACACTCTGGGGGAAGGTGGCCTGGTTACCACCAGCAGAGATGAAACCCGGCTCCCTGCCTGCCTCCCTGACACCACCCCATAGGGAAAACCTCGGGCTTTTGGGGGCTGGGGGCTAAGGCAGTGTTTACTATGGTGTTCAGCTAGAGTAGGGCAGTTATTAAGTTATCAGCTAAAAGCTTCCTGTTTTGCCAGGCTTCCCCTTTCTTGATCATTTTGGCCCCAAGTCTAGGATATATGAGGTGAAAATAAAACCCAGGGAACTCACCACCAAGCAGCAACACCTTGGGTCTCAATATCCAACCAACGTGGCTTCTTCTCTCCATCTTTCAGAGTCTTATGAATGTTTTATAAATAACATTCAGAATTTTCAGTTGTACTAAATGATCCTCTTTGTCCCATTTCTTTTTTTTTTTTTTGAGGGCAGTATCACTGGCCCTCATATGTGGGACCTGAACCGGGGCCACTGGCGTCCCAAGCCAGCTCTTAACCACCGCGCCACTCTGCTGGCCCCCATTTCATTTCTTGTTTTTATGCTACTATTTTTATTATTGATACCCTTGCCACTGCTCACATTTGCTTGCTTTTCTCTGGTATCATGTCACTACCTCTCACTTTTAACTTTCCTGTGGCACAGGGGAACAAAAAGATCAAAAATAGGAATAATAAAATGGCAAGAAATACATATCTATCAACAATTACTTTCAATGTAAATGGATTCAATTTTCCAATCAAAAGATAGAGTGACTGGGGCCGGCCGAGTGGCACGGTGGTTAGGAGCTGGCTTGGGACGCCAGAGGCCTCGGTTCGAGTCCCACATATGAGGGCCAGTGACACTGCCCTCAAAAAAAAAAAAAGGTACAGTGGCTGAATGGATAAGAAAACAAGACCCTTACATATGCTGCCTACAAGAGACTCACTTCAGATTGAAAGACACACACAGATGTAATGTAAACTACAGAGGTGGAAAAAGTTATTTCATGAAAATGGAAATGGAAAAAAATCAGGGGTAGCAATACTTAAAGTACTCATAGACTTTAAAGCAAAAGCTGTAACAAGAGACAAAGAAGGACCCAGTAATCCCGCTTCAGGGTATTTATCTGAAGAAACCCAAAACACTACTTCGAGAGGAACGTGTGCATCCATAAGTTCATTGCAGCATTGTTTACAATGGCCAAGATGTGGTGGCAGCCTGGGTGCCTGTAGATGGAAGAATGGATAAAGGGGCAGGTGGTATACATATACAATGGAATATTGCTCAGCCATGGATGGGAATGGGTTCTTGCCATCTGCAGCGGCCTGGATGGACCTGGAGGGTATTGTGCTGAGTGGAGTATGTCAGACAGAGAAAGACAGATGCAATGTGATTCCACTTATATGTGGACTCTAAAGAACAAAATTAACAAAACAGAAACAGACTCATAGACACAGAGAACATTTTGATGGTTGCCAGATGGGAGGGGGTTTGGAGGCGTGAGTGAAAAAGGGGAAGGGGTTAAGGGGTTGTTACACAGTAATCATGGGGATGTAGGGTGGAGCATAAGGAAGATAGTCAATATAGTAATAACTATGTATGCTGTCAGATGGGTACTAGATTTGCTGGGGTGATAGATGGGAGAGGGTTGAGGGGCAGGATGAAAAAGGTGAAGGGATTAAGAAATACAAATTGGTAGTTACAAAGTAGTCATGGGGATATAAAGCAAAGCATAGGGAATATAGTCAATGATATGGTAATGACTACACATAGTGCCAGATGGGTACTAGACTAGTCAGGGAGATCACTTCTTAAATTATATCAATGGCTAACCACTATGTTGTACACCTGAAGTTAATATGAAATAATATTGAATGTTAACTGTATTTGAAAAGTTTAAAAAGAGGGAAGGAGACCTGGTTACCACCAGCAGAGATAACACCCCAGCTCCCTGCCTGCTTCCCCAACACCACCCCATAGGGAACACCTTGCATTATGACACAAAAGTCACCAGCAACTCTGGAAAGACAGCACACAAGGGGTGAAATTGCCGTTCCCATCCACAGTGAGCATCCCAGAGGTAGATCAATAGTGCTAACAGAACTACAGACTCTGTGTTAAAAAGAAAAAGATAATTTCTATGATCATTTAAAATAGAGTGAACATCCACAGGAGGAAAAATGCAAAGAAAATATGAACCAGACCACAGAAACATAGAAGGCCAGACACAAATGTAATGATGCATCTGTTTTGAGAATAAATGCACATTGGACTTCCGTATAAAAACAAAGCTGGAATTTGGGCTAATGAGAAAAACAAAACCCCACAAAGTGACTATATATTATTTACAAGAGACGGATTTTCTCTTTGTCTTTAACCTTTGCCATTTTAATTATCATGTGTCTTGGTGTGGGCCTGTTTGGGTTCATCTTGTTTGGGACTGTCTGCACTTCCTGGGCTTGTATGTCTATTTCTTTCACCAGGTTAGGGAAGTTTTCAGTCATTGTTTCTTCAAAAAGGTTCTCGATCTCATCTGGTCTGCTGGTGATTCCTCCTGGTGCATTCTTCCTTGCAGCTATTGTATTCTTCACTTCTGACTGGTTCTTTTTTATGGTTTCTTTCTCTTTTTGTTAAATTAAATTTTGTTGGGGTGACAATTGTTAGCAAAGATGCATAGGTTTCAGGTGCACAATTCTGTAATCCATCATCTATATATCATATTGTGTGCTCACCACCTAGAATCAGTTCTCCTTCCATCACCATATATTTGACCCCCTTTACTGTCATCTACCATCTCCCTCCCCTTATCCATTGGTAATCACTAAACTGTTGTCTGTGTCTACGAGTTTTGTTTCTTCATTTGTTTTTCTTGCTCTGTTGTTGTTTTCTGTTTTATATCCCACATATCAGTGTTTTTTATGGTTTCTGTGTCCTTTTCATGCTGTCTATCTCTTTGTTGAAGTTCTCACTGAGTTCCTTGAGCATCCTTATAACCTGTGTTTTGAACTCTGTATCAGGTAGGCTGCTTGCCTTCATTTTGATAGTTCTTTTTCTGGAGTTTTTTCCTGTTCTTTCACTTGGGACATATTTCTTTGTTTCCTCATTTTGGCTGCCTCTCTGTGTTTGTTTCTATGTATTAGGTAGATCTGCTATGTCTTCCAGTCTTGGCCCAGTGGTATTATGTAGTAGGTGTCTGGTGGGCCCAGTGGCTCAGTCTCCCTGGTCACCTGCTTCAGGTGCTCCAGAGGTGTCCCTTGTGTGGGTTGTGTGTGTCCTCATGTTATAATTGAGCTATTGTCACATCAGTGGGTGGGATTGACCCTCAGGCTGATTAGCTGTGGTCCACAGCCACATCCACAACTTACAGGTGTGGGTGGGCTTACCACATGGAGCAGGATTCGCCCCAGTGGGCTCTGGTGCCTGTTGAGACCACCTATTGTATGTGCTGCTTGTGGGGATAATTGGGTGGTGCTCTGCTGTGGTCTGAAGCCAACTTCCAAGTACATTGGTTCTGAGGCCTCTTGGGAGGAGCTCCCATGCAGACTTAGGTCACCCACTGCCTGTGGCTGGCTGGGGGCTACCTGGTAGGAGCTACAAAGTGAACTGCAGTTGGTCGCTCCCTGTGCTGGACCTGAAGATACATGGGAGAAGCCACACTGCAAACCAAGTACATCTGCCACCAGTACCGGGTCTGGGGTAGCTAGCTCCACAAAATGCCAGGACACTCCAAGGCCTGCTGCCACCTGTCAGCTCCCTTAAGGTTCAGCCCCTGATAATGCCTCATGTGGTTCAAAGTTGGGTGGGGTGGGGTCTCAGAGTCAGCACGGTGGAACAGCAGAGCTCACAGGCCAATCAGATTCAGATTTGGCCATAAGCATAGAAGGCGGGCTCAGCAAAGAAAAGATGGTGCCTGCCTGCCTGCCTGCTGCACAGGAAGAGGACTTCTCGCAGGGAAACCACTGACTGGCCTCCAGGTCTCCCCCTGAAGCCACTCACCTCAGTCTGCTCACCGTAGGCCCCCATGTCGCCGCCCCTCCTCAGGAGCCAAGGTGAATGTCTGCGAGCGAGTGAGTCTGTGCGCGGGCCATTTAAGAGGACGTCTGGCTTTCCCGAAGCCTTCTGTCTCACCCAGATGGTCGGAACCCCCTGTTTTTCACAGTCAGGTGTTGTGGGGGCTCATCTTGCCGGCACCAGTACTCCTGGCTGGGAAGCCTGGTGTGTGGAACAGGGGTTCCTCACTCCTCTGAGGGGAGCCTCTATGGCTGAGACATCCCTCCCAATTTTCACCCACCACACAGAGGTTTGGGGCGCATTCCACATCTCCGCCTCTCCTACAAGTCTCAACATGGCTTCTTCTTTATATTTTTAGTTATAAAACTTCCGTTAATCCAGGCTTCAGATGGTTCTCCAAGTTGACTGCTCTATACTATAGTTGTAATTTCAATGTGTTCACGGAATGGCGCAGGCACAGTGTTTATCTGCTCAGCCATCCTTGACCTCTTCGTAAATCCACTTTCAAATTTCTTTTGAGGGGCCGGTCGAATGGCTCATTTGGTTAAGAGCTCTCTCAAGTGCGAGCTGAGCTCTGAGCAACAGTGGTTCAATGCCAGCCTGTGCTGAGTTGCCGTTGAGCTGCCAACAGGTGGCAGGATGGCTCAGCTAAAAAAAAAAAAAAATTTCTTTTGAGTGAATGTCTAGGAGTAGAATTGCTGGGTCATATGTTAAGCATACATTTATTTTTTTTTTTATTTTATTGAGGGCAGTGTCACTGGCCCTCATATGTGGGATCCGAACCGGGACCGCTGGCGTCCCAAACCAGCTCTTAACCACCGCACCACTCGGCCGGCCCCATATGTTTAATTTTATAAGAAACCTCCAGGCAGTTTTCCAAAGTTATTGCCCGTTTGAACACTCATGTGCAGTGTTTGAGAGTTCCAGTAGTTTCACATCCTTGCTCACAGTACCGTTGGTGAACTAGGTTAAGTGCTTTCTAATATTTAATACCTCTGTTGGCTTTTATCTATTTGTACATGTATATTTTTGGTGGTTTCTCTGTAGATTATAGTATTCATCCTTAGCATATCACAATCTATCTTGAATTAATATCATACCTCTTCATGTGAAATGTAAGAACTCTAGTACAGTCGAATTTCATTGACCCCATCATTGGTGTTATTGTGATATGTATTTAACTACTACGTGTGTCATGAATGCCCACTATTACTTATTTTTGTCTTTAAACCATTCATAGTCCTTTAAAGAGGTGACAAATTGATTTTTTTTCTTATATTTACCTCCATATTTACCATTTTTAGTGCTCTTTGTTCCTTTCTGCATTTCGAGGCTGGTTGGCAGGTCTTCTCTTTCAGCATTAGAAAGATGCCTTTTCATTAATAGCATCTCCAGGATATTATCATTTCTAATGAGAAGTTAGCTGGCATTCTGACTGTGACATCTTTGAACACAGATCATTTAGAACTCACGATGCTGCTTGATTTTCAAATATTGTAGGGTTTTCTTGCTATCTTATTGTTATTGGTTTTTAGTTAATTTCTATGTTAGTGAGAACATACTTTGATGACTTCAATGCTTAGAATATTACTGAGACATGCTTTACAGCTGGCACTGTTCTATCTTAGTGAGCAGTCCAAGGTGGACTTGCAAAGGTGTGTACTCTGGAGTTATTTTGCAGTGTTTTTAACACCAATTCGGTCTGTTGGTAATGTTTTTCAGATTTTCTATAGCCTTATTGAATTTTTGTTTATTTGCCTTATCAATTACTGAGAAAAGGTGTTAAACTTACCAAATCTTGTGGATGCATCTGTTTCTCTCTTAAGTTTTATCAAACTTTGCCTTGTATATTTTGCTTTGTATATTTTGTATATTTTGCTTTTTTATTAGCTACACACACATTTACCATTGTTTGACTTTCTTGATGCATCGACCCTTTTATCATTTTAAAATTTCCCTTTCTATCTCTAGTAATACTGTCATCGTGAGCTTTACAAGTGTGGTATTCTTTATATTTATTTTCCCCGGGCTTTGTTTCTTGGAACTAAGAGTTGATGTTTTCAGTCAAATTTGAAAGCACTTGGACATTTTTTTCCTTCAGATATTGTTTTCTACCCTCTTGGTCCTTTCTTCTCCTTCTCAGACAACTTGCTATTTGATATTATCTCACAGGGCACTGAGACTTTTTTTTTCTGAGGGCAGTGTCACTGGCCCTCACACGTGGGACGGAACCGGGGCCCCTGGCTTCCCAAGCTAGCGCTTAACCACTGCGCCACTCGGCTGGCCCCACTGAGACTTTTTCAAACAACTCCTTTCTTTTTGTTCTTCAGTGTGGATAATTTCTATTGCCCTGACTTCTAGTTCATCCATGCTCCCTTCTGTGGTAATGACTATTCATTAATAGTCAGTCATTAGCCATTGAATGATTATTTTATTTCAGATGTTATTTTTTTTTTTTTAAAGATTTTATTGGGGAATTGGCGGAGGGGAACAGCGCTGGGGAATCGGGGAAGGGAAACAGACAAGTTGCTGTCCCCCTGTTCCTCAGTCCAGCTGCGGAGGATGTTGCTTCACCGTTGGCACCGCCACCGCGCTCTTCCCGGATGACGCAGATCGGTCGCCGGCCTCTGGATGTCGCTCATCGCGGCCATTGGCAGCTCACGCTTGGCTGCCAGCCGCTCACGCCGGCTGCGGGCCACTCACTGTAGCCCACGGCAGCCCACTGCAGCAGGGACTGCAGCCCACACCATCACTGGGGCTCGCACAGCCCAGCTCCAGGTGGAGCCGCTGCCAGCTGTAGAGGGCAGTGTCACTGGCCCCCATGCGGGATCCGAACCGGGGCCACTGGCATCCCAAAACCAGCTCTTAACCAATGCGCCACTTGGCCGGCCCTCAGATGTTATTTTATTATTTTCAGTTTCAGGATTTCCATTTGGCTGTTTTTCAGAGTTTTCACAGCTCCTCTAAATTCCCCCCACCTCTTTTTCATTATATCCATTCCCCCCATAAGCTGCTTACCATGTTTATACTGGTTACTTTACAGTGATTACGTACTAATTCCAACATACAGGTCTGTGGGTGTGTGTCACCTTCTTCCTCTTGGTTGTAGGTCATAGAGTCATGTCAGTGACTTGCCGTACCCTGGACCTTGTGCATGATACACTGCAGAGACTTGGATTATCTCCTTCAGGAGAGTGCTAAATTACTGGTGGAGGACTCCACCCGGAGGAGGATTATGTTTAGACTTTGTTATCTGGGTCTCTTTCAGCTTTGCCTCAGGCTTTAGTTATTCCTGGGCAGCCACTTAGTCCTGGGACAAGGGCCCTCCTCCTGAAGCTGGTCTCCTATGGAGTTTTTTTTTGTTTGTTTTTTTTTGAGGGCAGTGTCACTGGCCCTCACATGTGGGACTGAACCGGGCCCGCTGGCTTCCCAAGCCAGCGCCCAAACACCGTGCCCCTCGGCCGGCCCTCCTATGGAGTTTTTTTGTTTTTTTTTTTCCTGAGGGCAGTGTCAGTGGCCCTCACATGTGGGACCCGAACTGTGCCACTCGGCCTGCCCTCCTATGGAGTTTTTTGTGGTTTTTTGTGTGTTTTTTGTGTGTTTTTTTTTAGGGCAGTGTCACTGGCCCTCACATGTGGGACCAAACCGGGGCCGCTGGCTTCCCAGGCCAGCGCTTAACCACCGCACCACTCGGCCGGCCCCCTATGGAGTTTTAATGGAAAGCCCAAGGTGGTTATCGGGTGGCTCTAATGTGGCCATCTTGAACTCCAGGCTCCGTGCCCCATACTTACGTCTTTCGGTCTTCCACGGTTTCTTTCCACTGCAAAGCTACCGTCTCACCTACCATGTTGATTTGTAAGAGGTCAGCCAATAACTGTGGCCCCATCCTTTCTGTAAGTTCCTTCCTAATTTCCAGTGTCCCAGGTAACCTGGAGCTTGGACCTTGACTCCTGAGCCTGGCGAACGTGCTGTGTTCTGCCTGAGCTCTGGCCCATGAGTCCACAAACTGAGAGGCTCTTTGGGGAAGCCCGCTGAATATGGGCCAGTCTCGTTTACCTCTTTCTCAAGCGCTGCACCCTTGTGACTGCTCTCTAGTGTTTAAAACAGTTGTCTTTTCTCCATTGTCCTGAGTTTATAACCCTTCCTGGCAGGTGTGTTGCTCTGCTAGGAGCTGCTCACACCAGTGTAATCTCTGGCCTTTTCCTCCTTATTCTCGGAGAACTTTCCATGTCTTGCACACCTTATTCAATGTTCTGCCTTGTTGTCCTGCTGCTTGTGCTTTTACTGCAGCTGTCACCCATCCCCTTGTCACCCGTCCCCTGGTTTCCCTTGTCACGTCTGCCCAGTGTTGATCCACACCTCTACCGTTCCAGTCTGTTACCTTTTTCATCCATCTGTCACTTCCTCTTTTCACTTGAATTAACAGATACTTTCTAAAATATACTTCATTTCCCTGGAACAGGTTTTTTGTTTGTTTATAAAACTATGTCCCCCTGACTCTAGGGGAAATGTTTCTTTGCTATCAGCTCATGAATCTCTCCATCTGCCCCCTCCACTTGGTTTTATTTGTTGGTTGTTGGCTGGCTTTGAAGTGGCTCCACTAGGCCTTCCTGTTGACAGGGCCGGGAGATCTGCTGGTCCCGGGCTCGCAGACGATCAGTGTGTCGGTCACTTTACTTAAAAGTCTCAGGCTGCACCTGGCAAAGGCTTGCGGCACGCTCGTCATGTGCTGGCTGGGGAATGGTGTCCATGTCCTCACTCCAGCTCAGGCTGGTGGGGCACTTCCGTGTGCTGAGGCAGAGAGCAAAGTGAGGGATATCCTGGGATTCATCCAAGAGTATTAAAGACATTCATTTTTTTCTGTATCTTTATTCCCCAAACAAGCAAAGGAATCCTGAGTAAGCTGAGACTTGGGTGCCTGAGTGAGAAGCTGGAATGCCAAGGAGGAAATGGCCGTCAAAGGAGTTAAATTCTGGCGGGACTGAAGTGGGAGGAAGGAAGCGTGTGGGTGATAGTGGCGTGGGGCAGGGTGGCCACAGATAGACAGCCAGCAAGGTGGCGAGAGAAGGGGAACAAGGTGCTCCATGGAGAGGCGGACCTGCTGGGCCGCTGAGAACCTCCACCAGGTGTGTGCACACCTGGGCACGGAGAGCATGGAGGGCACGGAGGAGAGGCTCAGCAGCTGGTGTGACACACACTGTGGCTTCTGAGGCTCAGAGGGTCTGCACTGCACATGGCAGACACTGGGTAGCACTGGGCCTCATGGCTGGAGAATGACAGCCAGGCAGCTGGGGTGACCACGTCAGCCCGCAGGCCCAGCCTCGCAGCTCAGGCTCCACAGGGGGAGCCCCCAGTATGGCCCCCACTGGAGGAACTCTGTGGCCAGTCAGGGGAACAGGCCAACATAGGGCTGTGACTCAAGGTGGGTGTGACAGGGGTGAGTCCCACAGGGCCCTCAGGGGAGGCCAGGTCCAGGTGGCTTCCTGGAGGAGGTGAAGGAAGGAAGGCAGGCCTGAGGAGGTCTCTGATGTGAGTTGGCCCGCCTGAGCTAGAGATCCTGGAGCCTCACTGAGGGAGGAGTGGTGGCCAGGTGGACCCCAGTCTCCGCCCAGGACCATGGCCGCCCTCTGGACTCTCTGGCTCCTAGCAGTCTCTGGGACACTGGGCACTTGCTCTGATAGCCTGTGTACCTTCTCCCAGATGCTCGGCCCCACTGCCCATCGGTGGGGGCTGTCTAGACTGCAGACCCTTTGGCCACCAGCTTTTGTCCCCTGTGCCCCTCAAGCAGAAGCCAAGGCTGCAGACAAAGGGGTGTTTGCTTTCCTCTCCTACTGGTGACTGTCCTGGCTGTGTGCCGGCCTCGACCCAGGCCCCCCGCCCGGACGGACAGACAGTTGGAGGAAGCTCCCAGGATGTATGGGCAGTGCTGTCGCTTGGCTGGGGGCCCGGCCCAGAACTTGGCCTTGGGAGCCCATTGCCCCATCTGTGGACACAGCTTCAAGGGACAGGGGCTTCACTGCCTGTGTGAGACACAGCAGCGCCTCATGGAGGCTGCATCTGGCATGGGCTAGGAGTGGGCAGGGTGTCCTGGGGAAGGTTTAGAGCAGGGCTGTCCAGATGACAGGGGCACTAGGGGAAGGGGCTGGGGGCTGGGCACGGGTGGGCCCTCGGGGCGGACAGAGAGGGAGAGTCCCACCTGATCCCTGGCCCCAAGGCCCCCGCTGCTCCATCCCCTGTCCCCGGCCCGCCCGCACCCCAGGCCCTCCGAGCCCTGGCCCCTCCTCCCTCTCCATGGTCCCTTCTCTGCCCAAACGGACAGAACACTGGATCCCATCCCCCTGCGCATGACCAGCAGGCCAGCAGAGTAGCCACTGGTCCCACCTGCCTGGACCCCCACCCACCCCCCTGCCAGCTGTGAGCTGGGCTGTGCTGTCCATTTGTGGCCTGGGAACGCCTGCCTCACCTGAGCCTGCCCAGCTCCACCTGAGACAACATCCTGGCCTTGATAACACTGCTGTCACACACTGAGGGCACACAGTGCTAATCTACTTATCTGCAGGGTCAACCAGGCCACACCCTAGAGGAGCAGTGATACGGCAGAGGGGAGGGGCTCGCTCCGCTGCCCCACCTGTCCACCGAGGCCGGAGCTGAGGGCCCAGCACGCTCTCCTGCCCCCTCCCCTGCTCCCCACATCTGCAGGGATCATCTTGTAGCCATGACCACCAGCAGGACAGCTGGGCAAGAAAGTGACCTCTGTCCAAAGTAGTGTCCAGGCCCTGGTTCAGGGAAGGGCCCGGCTATAGGAGGGAAGGCTCGGGACATCGTAACGCCTCTCCTAGGAGGCTGGACAATATCTGGACACCCTAGGCTTGCATCCTGGGCAGAGCCCCTCAGCCCCTCCCAATCAGGCAGCTCTGGACAGAGTGGCAGGGCGATGCTAGGACTCAATTCCCTGGCTGCACGTTGAGAGCACTGAGGCTGGCGCAGCTGCCCGGAGCCCCTCCACAGAGCTGGGGCCAGGCCCCAGAGGGAGAAAAATGAGACCCCTGGCCACAGGGCCACCGCCAGCACAGGGGAGCTGAGCGAGAGGGACCACTGCCCCTCACCATGGGTGCAGGGAAAGGTGGGGCAGACAGTGGTTCCAAAGGTGGCATCTGGGGAAGGGCAGGACTCTGTACAGCCATGGAGGGGGTCGAGCAGGGCCTCACTCAGGCCACATGTGAGTGGGCAGACAGGGCGATGGCAGGGTGGACTTCTGTGGCTGCCAGGAGGCCTGTGTGGTGGACACCGTGGGTGCCACCCCGGCTCCCCCAGCCCCCGGCCACTGGGAACTGCCCACCCAGAGAGCCCCACCCTGGGCAGCCTGCTTTCTGTGTGACCTCAGGTCATGCGGACTCGCTGGTTACAGAAAGTCAACACTTTGCACCATGTTGACAGCAGCCAAGAGGTGGAGGCAGCCTGTGTGTCCATCGACAGAAAATGGATCCACAAAGTGTGGTCCACCCACCCAGTGGGTATCGCTCAGCCTTGAAAAGGCCATTCTGGCACCTGCCACATGGATGGATCTGGAGGACATTGTGCTGGGTGAAATAAACCAGTCATAGGACAAGCACTGTGTGACCCCACTCATATGAGGTCCCTAGAGCCGTCAGATTCACAGACAGGAAGCAGATGGTGGTGCAAGGGCTGGGGGCGGGAATGAGCAACCTCGGAGCTGCCCAGAGACAGGCCCTGGCGGGCACTCTGGGCAGAAGGGACCTGTCCCAGGGAGGCTGGGCACAAGCTGCCGAGCCTTCGTTGTCACGTCAGGGGTGGCTTAGTGGAGCGCTGTTTCCCCGAAGTGGAATTTGAGAACAGCCCCACGGATGACAAAGGCCACTGTGCCTGCCCTCCTCACTAATCCAGGATCCCTTCCCGCCCAAGGTTCGGGCGGTTCCGGGTTCCCTAGGGAGGCCTGAGTCATGGCCACAACCCCAAGAGGTTTGAGGGGCCTGTGAGCTGGGAACTTGGCACAGGGACAGCGACAGGAACGTAGCCTCCGGTCCCCTCCTCCCTGGGAAAACAAACGCCTGGTTTATCTGTGTTTTTGGCCATGGGAATGTGCCCCAGGTTGAGGAGGTCCGGCTTTGGGGGCAGGCAGGGGCATGATTCTGTGCCACGGTCAGGCCAGCCACGCTCGAGCCCCAGCCAACAGGGGCAGGGGGCAGTAGCCAGGTCAGGGGTCACCAGGCCTCACTCTGGAAGACCCCCTGGCCCCTCTGGGCAGCAGCCTCCCATCCAGGGCCTCCAGGACAGCAGGGGGCGCTCCTCAGCACATCCCTGGGGGCTGGGCTGCCGGGGCACTGAGGTCACTGGATTTTAAGGCCACTTCAGGGCCCTATCAATCAGCAGTGCTGGCCGAGACACAGGAGGAGTGGGTGATGACCGCCTATGGGCTGGGGATGGGGCCGCACTCAAGCTGTCCTGAGTCCCTCCACTTCTGAGGGCCTTGGGACCCTGGGCCCAGCCAGCTGCCCGATGGGACATCCCATGCAGACACCTTGCTCCTTGCCCCATAGACATGCCTGGTGGGTGCTCAGGTGTGGGAGATGGACTCAGCCCTGCCCTCCTGGGCCTCTCAGCTCAAGTGACAGAATGACAAACAGGTGCCGACCACAAAGGCAGGTGGTGACCAGGTGGTCAGCACAAGCTCTCAGATTACGGCCATCCTGTGCAGTGCCTGTGCCGGCGCTGGTCAGTGGGCAGTTGTCCTGTGGCACCCAAGTGGCCCCCTGGGCTGGCCCCCCTCTGCCTGGGCCTCCACCACCAGTGAGGGGTGACGTGTGGCTCCAGGCTCTCTTTCCTACCCATGGCACAGGCAGGGCAGGGTTGACAGATGGACGGGTGCAGGTGCCAATGTGTAGCCTGCCCAGTGGGCAGGGGGCAGCTCACAGTGACTGGAAATCTGGGGGCTTCCTTGCTCTGAGACATGTTTGTGCTTTTTAAAAAAGGCATCATGAACGAAAGCTAGAAAAACTCAAGGACACCCTCGCTGGGGGTCAGCGTGGGCCATGAGCCCTCAGTCTCCCCACAGGAGGGCTCCCCACGTCTCCATGCTCAGCCACATGTGAGTGCAGGCCCAGGCCAGTGGGATAGGCCTCATGCCCTTCTGGGCATGGAAGGCTCTGACTGCCAGCATCCCTGCACGCAGAGACCCTGGCTTCCAGCCCCACTGGCCGACGTGGGGTTCAGTGTAGACACTGCGGGTGGTGATTTCCGTGGCTCAGACCCTCCTCATCTCATCTTCTGTAACCACATGGCTGCCATACAAGGATTCGGCTAAAGTGATGGCGGGTGTCCCGAGCAGACTGTCTGCATCCCCACAGCCCCAGGCAGCCAGGTTGAGACAGCGCCGCCTGAGCCTGAGCACAGACCATGCTGAGCAGGGGTCAGCCCTGAAGCCACCGGCCATGCTCTGCCCTCAACGTGTAACCCTGAGCGACTCCCCAAGACTCGCTTTCCATCTGAGCGCCCCGATACCGTGACGTCTGCCCCTCCCGTGGCCCTGCTCTCCCTCCTTGTGAATCGCCTGTGGGCCGGGCCTGGACAGGGCTGCCAAGTTCTGGGCCCTGAGCCCCCACCCTGCCCCCAGAGAGCAGCGTCAGACCCCCACAAGGTCACTGCTGCTGCCCCCTTCTGCGTCAAAAGGACCCTGAGCATGGTTTGGAGAGAAAGTGCCCAAACGCTGGAGGACTGTCACATCTCACAGCCCCCAAATTTCCCAAACAGAGGGTGGAGGCCACACGGATGCTTCTTGTTTGCACACAGGGCTGGCCCGGCTGCCTTATTTAGTTATGAGATTTATAGGGTTTTAATTAATCCCTATCTAATGACACAGTCACTGGTCAGCACCAGGAGCAGGGAGTGGTCTGAGAGAAAGAGAGAGAGAGGGAGAGAAAGAGAGAGGGAGAGAAAGAGAGAAGGAGAGAGGGAGAGAGAGAAAGACAGAGAGGGAGAGACAGAGAGGTGCTGGGAGGGTGCCTGAGGCCACCTCGCTGGCTGGATGGTCCGATGGTCAGAGCACTGGCCACACCCGAGCAGAGAGGGGTAGGAGGCCACAGAAGGCAGGCTGGATGAGGGTTTTGCAGCCGCCCTCTGCTCTCACCCCACATCAAGCTCCTAGTTCAGAGGTCAAAAGTCAGGGATCAGAGGTGAGCATCACTGAGGCTAGATATGCATATAACAGCAGTAACCAGGCAGCACTCCCAGAATTTGCACCCCACATCCCGGGCCAGTGGGTCAAACCACTCCCTGGGTTCAGGAGACAGCCTGACCAGGAGGGGGCAGGTCAAGGTGGGGCTGAGGCCTGGGCTCATCCCTCCTTTCTCTGTAAGAAGACACTGGGGTACCCCCAAGACAGTCATGACAAGGGCTCCAACAGGTGTATGCACCCATGTCCACAGCAGCATATTCACAACAGCCAAAAGGTGGGCACAACCCAAGTGCCCACCAGAGGACAAACAGTACACAAAACGTGGTCCATCCACACGGTGGGGAGTCACTCGGCCTTAGAAAGGACACCCTGACACCTGCTACAACATGGGTGGACCTGAGGACACTGTGCTGAGTGAACTGAGCCAGACACAGAAGGACAAACCCTGTGTGACCCACTCACTCGAGGTCCCTGGAGGAGACAGACTCACAGAGACGGGAAGTAGACGGTGGTGCCCGGGCTGGGGGAGGGGAGGAGGGGGTGAGCGTTTCATGGGGACAGAGTCTCCATTTGGGACGATGGAAAGTTCTGGAGATGGTGGTGATGGCTGCACAACAGTGTGAATGTGCTTAATGCCTGAGCTGTACACTTAGAATGGTTAAGGTGGCAAATTTTGTTAAGTGTTTTTTAGCACAATTTAAAACTTTTTAAATTTTAATACAGAGGGAAAATATTAATGTAATAATGGAGATGATTTCCCCACAGTAAAAGGCCTCTGAAGGAACAGACTCAGGGGAGCCGCACGAGAGAGAAATGGGAAACTCAGCCCCTGGACGCATCCGCTATCCTGCCAAGATGGCCGACACTGAGAGTGACGATCCCAGAGCTGACGCTGCGGAGCACATGAGCTCCCAGGAGGGCTGGCGGCCAGGCGCTTTGGCAGCTGTTCAGCCCCCGTAGGGCCCAGCGTTTCCTCTCCCAGAGAAATGAGGTGCATGGGAGTCTGTAGCAGCTTTGTTCATAACAATCAAGATCTGAGTATATTGTTGTCCTTGGTCATGACGCAGCACCACAGACCGGACACTCACTGTCCTCAAGTCCACGATGCAGACATCAGAAGGCCGATTCCTTCTGAGGCCATTGACACCTGGAAGCATCACCCTGTGTCTGCTTCCACCTTCACGTGGCATCCTGTGTGTGTCTGTCTCCAAGGGCACCTGTCACGTTGTATCTGGGCCCACCCTGGTGGCCTCATTTTAACTTGCTCACTGCTGTAAAGACCCTGCCTCCAAACTGACACTCTGAGGTGCTGGGGTCAGGATGACTGACCTAGGAATCTAGGGGGATGCAACTCAGCCCCTAACAGTGGGAATAACCAAAATCTCCATCAACTGCAGAACGAGTAAATCACCGCAGCAAACTCACAACACATGCTGCTCGGAAATAAAAGGATGGATTTCTGACGCTCACACAAAACCCGCAATGGAGGACTCCTGCCTAAGGCTCTGTTGGTGTGAAGCTAAGAGCAGGGAAAGGAGCCAGTCATGACAGAATTCAGAAAGGCCCTCCCGATGTGGGAGTGCTGTGGCTCCCGACCCGGATGTCTACACAGCATGCACCTGCGTGGAACCTCCCCGGCCATGTGTTTCCAAAGGTAATTACACCTCAGTTATGGGGGGGCGGGGCAGGGAGGGAAGGGGGTCGGCATGAGTCAAGAGAGAGATGAGCACCACCTCTTCACACACTGGTTGTAAGACCTGGGGTTATTGGTGTCTTCAAAAGGTTGAAAGAGGGCTGGCCGAGTGGTGCAGTGGTTAAGCGCTGGATTGGGAAGCCAGCGGCCCCAGTTGGGGTCCCACATATGAGGGCCAGTGACACTGCCCTCAAAAAAAAAAAAAAAGGCTGAAAGAAAAGAATTTTGAATTCTATTTTATACCCAGCCAAGCTGTCACTCAACACGAGGCCAGGTAACTGTCCTTGGCTCTCTGGGCTGCAGAGACCAGTGAGGACACCAAGTCTGGAGGGACTCAGACGCTTTGACAAGGCCTGAGATGCTATAGAATGTGCACTGGGAAGTTTGTCCCATTGTCATAAAACACACCAGGCCAAATGGGAGTGCAGACCCACAGTGAACGGAGCCAGGGCTCCACACACATCCCGTGGTGGCCTCTCCCACCCACCGCCTGCCCCCATCTGTGCAGGGGACATGGGCCTCCACGTGTCAGCGGTCACCCCACGGGCTCCCCAGGGCAGTGGCTTGAGCAGCCCTTGGCTTGGCCACCCCGGGGGAAGAGACAGAAGAGAAGGCAGTGTCCCTGCCCCCACCACAGCAGTCAGAGAGAGCCGCCAGGGCAAAGGTGGGACCGGCACCCTGGGCTCTGCCAGGAAGGCTACTGGCTTGTCAGTGAGCTATGCCGACGCTCCTCACAGGGGGCGGGCAGGAGGACCGCTAACCCGTGGCCTGTAGCATGGCCCGCCTCCCCGCCGCCGTGCCCAAGGCGCTGCGATGCCTATGGTTTGTCCAAGTTCAGCTGTTTGGGGCCTGGCCTTGTTTGAGCCCTGACCTCACACACAGGAAGCCGCCATGAACACTGGCACAGGATGTGCCCCCAAGAGACCCCTGTCCAGGCGTCCTTCGCAGGGAGGATCTTGGCGGCCGGCACTGAGCTGAAGGCATGCTGGGGTCCACACTGCAAGGGCTGTCCAGCCCGGATCCAGGGTCCACTGAGCCCTGTCTTCATGCAAAAGACCGGGGTTGGCTCTGCCAACTGTAGAGGGGTAGTTTGGACAGTGGGGGAAGCAGGCACTTGGTGGCCGAGCTGCATGGGGGCAGCATCCAGGCTTCCCTGAGGAGGGGTCTGGCCAGAGTTCAGAGGCCTCGGAGGGGCACGGCAGTCTCCTGGCCCACTGCCCGCTCTGCAGAGCTGCAGCAGCACATCCGTGTCCCCTTCACCTGTGCAGGAAAGGAGGTGCTGGACCGCTCACTGACCCTGGGCACGCTGACGCGCAGTGAGCCACTGCGGTGGTCCCCTGGCCCTCGGGACAGCCTAGTAACCCTGAGATGGAAGGACTCTGCTGGCCCCAGGCCACTGGGAGGGGCCCCTCCCCTGCCTGCCAGTGATGTCCCGCAATCGCCCTGAGGCTTGTTAAATAAGCCTGCTGACATGTGGGGAGATTGGGATGAAAAACGCCCAAATTATCATTGATCATACAGGCAACTTGGCTGCCCGAGTCATGTGCCCATTTCTCTCGGCCTCGTGGCACAAAGAAGTCAGCGTGAGGTGGGCTGGCCCGGCTCTGAGGGAAGAGTAGGAATTCAGGGCCCAGGAAGCACTTTCAACTAAGACAGAGTGGGCACTTCGAGGGGCGGCCCCTGGCTTTGCCCCCGTGGCCCCAACTCAGGACCTACGTCTCCTGGGATACAGCATGGGTGGGGGGGGCTGCCGGCCCAGGTGTGTGACACCCAAGTCAATGGAGCACTCAGTCAGTTTTGCCATCTACTAAATGAAGGTGATGGTCAGCACCCCTCCACACCCCAAGATTGTCATTTGTGACTGTCCTGGGGCCATGTAACAAAACCCCACAGCCCGGGCCGGCCGAGTGGCTCAGTTGGTTAAGAGCTCGCTCAGGAGTGCGAGCTGAGCTCTGAGCAACAGCTGTTCGAGGCCAGCCCGAGCTGAGTTTCCGTTGAGCTGCCAACTGGTGGCAGGATGGCTCAGCTAAAAAAAAACCAAAAAAAAAAACAAACCCACAGCCCGGGCGGCTTAAATCACAGACACTTATGTCTCTAGTCCTGGAGGCCGATAGCCAGGTGTGGGCAGGGCTGGTTCTGAGGCCTCTGTCCTGGGCGTGTAGATGGCTGTCCTTGTGTCCCCACGCAGTCATCCCCTCTGTGTCTGTGTCCTGATCCTCTCTTCTTACAAGGTCCCCTGTCACTGGATTAGGGTTCAGCCTAGTGACGGTCTGGGCCTTGCCCAGGTGCCTGCTCAGAGCCCTCACCCACCCTGACGTGTCGGTCGTGGCCCCTGGACACTAACCCTTCCCAGTAACTCGGTGAGAATCACCTTCCTCCACTCTTTGGCCTGTGTCGTTACTTTGTTACGTGTTTTTTTTCAAACGCAGGTGTTAAAGTGTCGCCAGTCAAATGTTCCCACTCTGACTTTTGTTAACGCTTGTGATTTAGTGACTGAGTAAGAAACCCCTTCCCGTCCCTGAGGTCATAAATAATATCCCTTTATTTTCTCCTGAAAGCTCAGAAGCTTTGCTTGTCACATCTAATTATTTAATCCACTTTGTACCGTATTTCAGTCTGGGCTGTGAAGCAGAGATCTAGTTTCAGTTTCTCCACAGAGAGAACCACTGTCCCAGCAGCACTTCCTGCGACGAAGGCGACCTTCCCACCGGCATCATGAACAAAGCGCGGGGTCTGCTCCATCTGCCCATTTGCCTAACCCCGCACCAAGTCCTCGCTGTCTCAAGGGCCATGCAGGCTGACGACACCACCTGCCCCACCGGTGGGCACTGCTTTGAAACACTCTTGGTTCTTCTTGGCTCGTTTCCTCCACCTGGGCTATTGGAGCCTCCTGCCAAGTCCCACAGAAACCTCCACTGGGCTGCGAAAGGCACTTCACTGGGTGGGCAGAGAGCTGAGCTTATTTTTCAAAACTGAATCTTACCATTTGTGCACACGGCTACCTTGGTCTCCACTTAATACGATCTCCCAATATGCCCTTTAGGGGTGTGCCGTAGTTTGCTTATAATGGCTTGGGGTATGTTCTGTTTGATTCATTCTTAGGAACCTGCGTAGGTTTTGTGGCTGCTTTAGTGGGACAGTTTCCCATTATATTTTCAAGTTGGTTTTGACCAGAATGAATGCTATTGGCTTTGTGTCTGAATCTTCCTTAACCGTGTATCCACAGCAATGCTCCAATTTCTCCAAATAACAGCCGTAGATTTTCTTGGCTTTTCCACCTGGACAATCATAATATCTTCAAGGCAGGGCCGCTCTCTCTCTCTCTCCAGCCCTGGTTATCATTTCCTTTGTGTGTGTCGCATTGCTTTGGCGAGGCCCCCCAGAGCACCCTCCCTGGCCTCCACGGAGCCATCTACAGCCTCAGTGCTAAATCTGAAATTTGCGGCAACTTTTTCACAGATACCCCTTACCACGTTAAGAATGGTTCCCGCGGGGGGCCAGCCCCCGCTGACCAGGGCTCAAGAAGGTGGACACGGAGTCGGCGATACGAAAGACAGAAAATCTTTATTACAGTAAAGGCAGAAAAAAGAAAGTGGAGACACCGGAAAGAGGTTCTCAGAAGTGTCACACCTTATTGTTAAAGCCTAGCTCCTTTTATAGGGGCTTTTGACTATTATCTTAATTACAAGTTATGTTTCACATGACCATGATGTTTTCCCTTACTCAGAACTTTTACTTTTTTGTAATTGTATCTTTTTAGTTACACTGTGACCTGTTTAAGGATTTTACTTATCATCTAAAAAATGGTTACCATGGCTACCTTACAGGGCATATACTTGAACTATTGTCAAGAGTTTAGGCAAGAAACTATTTTTATGTGATTATAATACTTAGTAGCAAAAGGAGTTTCAAACTTTTCCTATCTTACAAAGAGCTGTATGTTTTTGTAATAGAGGGTAACATCTGTTTCTCAGTCAAAGCTTCAGTATCTGTTGCTAGCAATGTACAGAACAAAGAGTTAAAACAAGGCTGTTAATTAAAATAACTTATGGTCAGTAAGTTGCCTCTTATCAGAACTTTCATGGCCGAGAGACCTTGGTCTCCTGGTCTCCAAGGAAACCTTTCACAGCTGCACAGGCAAGGACGAACGATAGCACCAGTTTCTCACAGAGGCTGTCTGTTTCTCACAGACTGGCTTTTTTAGGCCTATGTGGCCAAAGGCCTATGCCTCAGTTTCCAAAGGGGCTTGAGTCCCCAATATCTCAATTTAGGGGTTCCCCACGGAACTACCGCCTGGCTTAGGTTGTCTCCCCTCGTTTAGGAGATCTTACCCGTCTTTGGCTGCATAGTTAGCTCATTGGGGTATACAGGAACTTGCCATAAATGCAGTGAGTATATTGTCTCCTATAGGAGGAAAGGCACATGGGTTCTTAGAGGCAGGAGATATTACATGACCAACCATAAGGCAGCACCCCTAATATCCAGTGCTGAGCAGGGCAATGTGGCCTTGTCAGACACTGGGGGGCTGTCGGCTTCCCACAGGTTCCTTCTAGTGTTAGTTTGCTTTTTAAAAAAAGAAATCAAGGCAAGCCGTTTACTTTTATCCGATGCTTTTTCTGCATCTGTCAAGGGTTTTCTCCTTAAACCTGCAGATTTCACAGAACCGGTCACCAAGCGTTGCGGCTCCCCCTCCTGTTCACACGCGGTATTGCATGACCCCGCCCCTGTGGCGGCCGGGACATCGCCTTAAGCATACAGCGATACATTTCAGTAACTGTACGCGGTCACATTCTCACCGCCACAACCAGGAGACGGAAACCCCAAGCTTGTCTGTGCCGTCTTGCTGCTGGCCCCTGGCGCAGCCCCGCCCCAGGAAACCAGTGCTCTGCTTGGTGCCCTGGTTTTGTCACTTTCAGAACTCCCCGGTATGGATCATGGGGTGCCCTGTATTTGCCCGCGTGCTGCTCACACAGTGTAGTCACTTTGCCCCGGCTCACTGATGGGCCTACTTCCACTAGCAATAGATGAACAGGTAAGCTGCTTCTAGTTTTCAGAAATTTTGAGCTCTGCTGCTTTGAGCGTTCGCATTCATGTCTTTACATGGCACATGTTTTCCTGTCTCACCTAAACGTCCGGGAGCTGTGGTCACAGAACAAGATTGTGTTTCACTTTGTAAGACCTCGTTTTCCATAGTGGCCGTGCAAGGCCACTTCCCTTCCAGCAGCCTGGGGGCGTCCCAGCTGCCCGCCTTCTTGCCAGTGTTGTGTGGGTACTGGCACATCTTTGTCGTGTGAGTGGTTAGTGTGCAAGCATCGGGCGCTGTCCACCCTTTCGTGGGCTGGCTGGCCCGTCGTCTGTGATGTGCTGTGAGCAGCCCTCTCCGCCTTCGCCCAGTGTGAATTGAGTTGACTCATGTATTATTACGCAGTTGTAGGAGTCCCTCATATACTCTGGATATAAGTTCCTTTCAGGTGCATATTTTGCAAAAATTTCTCCCAGACTGACGCTTACCATTTTGGTAATGTCTGTGGAGGAGCAGAAGTTTTTCATCTTAATGAGGTCTAATTTATTGTGTGTGTCCACATGCAAGTCACGTATGCAAACACACGTGCACACATGCATGCACAAACAGGTGTTCACACATGCTTACGCACTCACATGCTTACACAAACACAGGTGCTCATGCGTGCTCACACACCCCTGCCCAGAGCTATGAAGCCCCTCAGAGTAGGACGAAAGCCTCACAAGCAGACAGCCCTGGAAATGGCAGTGAGAGGAGCCTGACAGTCTGTCTCACAATTCAGGGTCAGAGAGCCTCCTGGAAGGGGGTTTCCTGGACCTTCAGAGTCCAACAATGGCACTGCACACCCTAGAGAAGGATAGGGTAGGACAGCTTTCTGGGGGGGAGCCCTGGAGAAGGGGGTCCTTGGGGCTCACATTTTATGAGCCAAAGCCAGACCAGGAATATGTACAGTGTCCCCATGTCCTGTGCACAGACTGGAGTCCGGGCCCCGTGGGGAGTGAGGGGCCCTCTCTGGGCCGTCTGAATGCATGTGCCCCCAAGAAGCAGCCACACCTTGGCCCATGCTCAGTGGCCCACCCAGCCCCTCGAAACCAACGGAAGCACACACACACACAGAGTTTCTGCCTGAGTTTATTTGGGAAAGCAAAGAATTGAACAAAGTCTCGGAAAATAAATATCTGCAAAGAGGAAGCTTAGCCGGTGAAGAAGCTCAGAGGCTCAGCAGGTAGAAGGCAGCAGGAGGGACGGTGCAGCGTCCGCCCTGCTCAGCCCGTCCCGGGACGCAGAGCCTAGGGGCTGGGGCGCCGAGCACGGCCAGGGCCCCTGCGCTGGGGCTCGCACGCGGTGTCCTGGCATAGGCAGCTCTCGATGTGGGTGTAGATGTGGCTCCGGGAGCTGCCGTCGGGGCAGCTCAACATCACCTGTCGCTGGCTGGTGCTCTGCTCCTTACAGCAGGAACACCTGTGGTCCAGGGCCTGCGCCTCGGGCGAGTACCTGGGGGTAGGCCAGAGTGAGGGCCGCCCGCCCGGCCCCCGCCCCAGGGCGAGCAGCCTCCCCTCCCAGCACCCACCAGGGCCGCTCTCGCCCTGAAACTCACATGGCAAAGGTCCCGCAGGACCCAGAGCAGTAGTTCATGGTGACCGTCCCTGTGCAGCCAGCGTCCGAGATTGTCTTGGCCATGGGAATGGTGGAGCAGGGAATCCTGGTCTCATTGCGAGGGATGCCTGGGCGACGAGGAAGCCGCGGCTCTGGGGACGGCTCGCCACACTTCCCAGGGGCCCACCGGCTCCTCTCACTGCTCCCCCCCCAAACACCCTCTGCTGCCGCGTAGCAAACCCGTCATCCAGCTCCCTTGTACCCTCCCCCCTGCAGGGGCCCAAGGAGCCCACCCATCAGGGCTGTACTTACATTTCTTGCAGCAGCCGTTGGGCATGAGGGTGATGGATCCCTGGGTGCGGGGAGGGGGAGAGAATGAGCCTGGGACCCCGGACCTCCCCCAACAGTGAATGACCCACAGGCCCACAGGGGTGGGAAGGGGCAGTTCCCGCAGAAGGCGCAGGGCCAAGGCCACCCTCCCGCACTGGGGACCAGCCCCAGGCCCATGGGCTCCCCCTCCAGGCAGAGCAGGCACAGCCAGTGCCCCCGCTGGGCCCCTCACCGGGAGGCAGGTGCTGGGGTCAAAGTCGGGGCAGGTGATGTTGGAGACGGAGGAGATGAGCTGGTTGTGAATTTTCATGCAGCTGAAGAAGGTGCAGTTGTTCTTGGGGTCACTCTTCATGTCCCCGGGCTGCGGGGCAAAGGACAGTCTGGTGAGGGCCAGCAGGCCAGCAGGAGGCCCACCCGGAAAGACGAGGGGCACGCAGCAGCCCCTCCTCCCAGCCCGGCGCCGCTTCCGGAGGAGGGGCCCCGCCTGCAGGCCCAGAGCCACAAGCAGATGGCACCCAGGAGGGGCAGGGGACAGCCACCAGCTTGTGCTCCACAGACGGGTCCGCCACCTGGCCTCCAGAACCTGCAGATGTGACCTTATTTGGGAAAAGGGTCTTTGCAGATGTCCTTAAGTTGAGAGGTCACCCTGCAGTGGCAGGTGAGCCTAAATCCAACAACAGTTGCCTTCTAGAGACAGAGAGAAAGAAGAGGCCAGGAGGATGGAGGCAGAGACGGGTGACACGGTGACACGGCCACAGCCCAGGGAGGCCTGGAGCCCCAGAGGCTGGCCGAGGTCGGGAGGAGTGGCCCTGTGACGCCTGGATCTCGGACTCTGGCCTCAGGGCCTGGGACAGAATCATCCCTGCTGCTTTTAGCCCCTGGTCTGTGGTCGCTTGTTATGTGTGCCCCAGGACACTCGTACAGCGTGCTGGCCACTGGGAGACTGGGCGGGGGCGGCGGGCATCGCCCTGCCTCGCCCTGGGCTGTGGGGGGCCCCCACCCCCATGTGAGGAGCACCCCTTGCACCTTCAGGATGATGTGCTGGTTGCCGGGCCGGCTGATGATGCACTGAGTCTGCTCACACTTCCGGCAGCACTCCCCTGGGGCGTCCACAAGCTCGAAGCCCTAGGAGACAGGAGATGGGCAGCTGGGACCAGAGCACCCTGGGGGAGGGGTTGGGGCGGGGCCTGCACTCCCGGGGAGAGGGCTCACCAGGTCACAGGAGGTGTTACAGGGCACGTGGCTGCAGGACACGATGTTGAGCTGCGTGGCGCTGTCGGTGATGTTGGTGCAGACGCAGCGCTGGCACTTGGAGGAATACACTGGAGAGCCGGGCTTGGGTGCAGGGAGAGGCGAGTGAGGCAGGCGCCCCACGGGCACCCAGGCCGTCCCGGAGCCCGCCCAGGACCCCGCCCTCGCCCCGCCCTCCACCTACCGCACCCCCAGCACAACCCCCGGCTCACCTGGTACTCGGCGTTCTCAAGAACACAGACACCCTTGGGCACTTGGAAGAAAGAGAATAGGAACACGGGTCAGACACACGTGGACGGCGTGGGCACTCGGGCCCAGGGTGGGTGCGACCGCTGAGTGCAAGCCCCAGGAGGGAGCCACGCGTCACCCCATGCGCCCCTCATGCCACGGCCCAGCCTTGGCGGGAGGCAGCCCCGGGCCCGGGAGCTTCTCCCTGCTCCTCCCCCCGGGCCCACTCACCACAGGAGTATGAGGGGCAGCATCTTCCGGGCACCATCTCGCTCTTCACATCAAACCCCAGAGCACACAGCGGGGCCTTCTCCCTGCACAGGCTGACATTGCACTCTGAAAAGGGAGGAGCCCCGGAATGATGCGGACACGCCCCACGGGCGGGGCCCCTACAGCCTCACACACACAGGGTTGGGTCTGGGGGCATCGGCCCCTCCAACGACTCCGCAGCCCTGGCGGCTCCAGGAGGGGCCGCAGCCCTAGGACCTGAGCACCTACAACTCCTCTGCCCCCGGGGCGCCCTTACTGCAGGAGGTGATGTTGCAGCAGGTGTCAGCAGGGTCCACCTCCGTGACCAGGTGGGTGCCATCCTCCACGCACTTCGTGAGGGGCTTCTGGCTGCACTTCTTGGGCTGGCAGATGATGCCGCTTCCACCCTCCAGGCAGATGCAGTCCTTGCAGTCAAACTCGAAGTGTTCCCCAAACTGCAGGGAGGAAGGGGTGAGCAGGGAGACGAGCCTCCCCCTCACAGGCCAGGGCTGCACCGCGGTGACAGGGCACTGCGTGGGGCGCCCGCTGAGAGCCCCGTGGGGAAACCCGTGCCCTCCCCTCTTGGCACATGGGGAGGTTCTGGTCCAGGACAGCAGCCCTCATTCAGGGCCGGGCCACTAACATGACGACAGGGACCTGCTCAGCAGCACTGGCCTACACGGGCCAGACACATGCAACACACCACATGGTCTGCAGGCTTGTGTAGAAGAGAGCTAAGGAATCAACCAGACGTCGGGGACATGGACACGGCACAGAGGCTAGGACATCGCCTCGGATTTAGACAGAGCATCACATGAGGGGCACGTGGTGTGGAGGATGGAGGGACAGATAGGACGATGGCTGGAGAGGTGATGGATGAGTGGATGGATGGATGGACGGATGGACGGATGGAGGGATGGATGCGTGGGTGGGTGGGTAGATGGATGGATGAAAGGAGGAAGGAATGAATGGGTGGAGGGGGGTGGGCATCCCTGTTAGTTCAGCATTCCAGGACTTAGATGACTCATTACTTAGTCTCTGAGCTCCCAGGTTCTCATGTCCTACCCACCCCACCCCCAAAACTCAGGGTTTGTTGGAGAATCGCGCCCCAGCACCAAGGGGGAGGGGCCTACCTGTCGGGGCACGTTGTCCGGTCCCACGCAGCCTAGGAGGAAAGAGACAGGCCCTGTTAGCAGAGACTGGGGGCGGCAGGACCAGGCTCAGCCTCACAGAGGCAGGAGAGAGGACAGTCAGCGGGTGGCATACCACACGACTTCACGCAGACATCAAAGCCAGGGGCGTAGCTCATGGTGCCCTCAGGGCAGAAGCAGCCTTCCACCAGGAGGGTGTCGTTCTGCGAGGGGCTGCAGGGAAGGAAGGCATCATGAGGTGGGCGTGCAAACAGCCGAGGAGCGGGCCTGCTGGAGCACCAGGCACAGACAGTGCTGCCCAGGTACCTGGCCGGGGGACCCCGCCACCCGTGCATCCCCCTGAGACTGACCTGGACTTGCAGGTGGGCTCTTCTGCAGGACCACAGGCTTGATACTCCCTGTGAGATGGGCATGCCATCGCTGCAGGAGGGAGGCAGCAATCAGGGCCAGAGTCAGGAGGGAGGAGACGGCCCCCCCCAAAATGACAGACCCCTCCCACGCAGTCTGAGGGTGGCTGGCTGCCTGGTACTGCCCGCCTCAGCCCCTCCCATGCTGTCCCGAGCTGGGCAGTGGGTGTCAGTTGTGCTTGGCAAGGCCAGAAGCACCCCAAGACCCAATCTGGTCTCCACGTGCGCCTGGCCACCCAGCCCGGGCTTCAGGCTGGGCACAGTGCCTGGCAGAGCCCTAGGGGACCCGGCCCGGGGCCAGGGGCATGCAGGCACTTACAGCAGAGCCCATCAGTATGGTTCCGCCAGTCGATGCAGATGCCCTCCTTGGCACAGAGGGCCGCGTAGGTCTGCAGGCTGACACACTCCATACCCGAGTTGGGCACAAAGCAGCTGTCGAACCGGCAGGCCTCGTAGTAGTGCTGGGGTGGTGCCACGGAGTGGCACTGGGCAAACAGGCTGTCAGGGAGGGCACGGGTCAGGCTCTGCCCCCCCCACTCCCGCCTGTGCTGCCTGCCTGGGGGCACCGCGGCCGGGCTCAGCCAAGGGAGCAGCATGGAGGCCCAAGGATGAGATGTCACGGGGTGGACTCCCGGAGATGGAGGCTCCACATCCAAATGGTATGTGCCAGCACCCTCCTCCAGCAACCCTGACAGAGGGTTGCCCAGCCTCAACTTGCTCACCTCCGGGGACGAGGCACTCGCTCCCCACCAGCTTTGGGAGTGCCTCCCATCTCAGCCTTTGATATCAGCTCTGGATACTGGCTCTGCCCTGGGTCAGCTGGTCCACCCAGGATTTGAGCTCAGCCCACCCCACACCATCCAGGGGCAGCAGAGGTTTGGGAGGTCAGGAAAGGTGCAGAACTGTCTGACCGGCGCCTGCCCCAGCAGCCCCACACGCAGCCCACTGCCTCCACTCCTCTTTGCAGACAAGATGGGGGGGCACAGAGAAGTGAGCCTGCTCCCCAAGACCCTGCAGCTTGCTAGTGACTGAGGCAGCCGCCTGGCTCAGGGGCAGGATCACCTGTCTTTGATGAGCTCGCACAGAGGAGAGGCACAGTCCTTGTTTGGGATGTTGCCGCTGCCCCCTGAGGGCGTGCTGGCCGGGCGCTTGGTGGTGAAGCTGGTGTGAGGACAGTGTGGCTTGGAGGGGTCGTTCACCACCCACTGGTCAGCTGCGACCTCGCAGTTGGAGATCACCTCCCCACTGGGCAGCACACAGTCGTCCTCAGTGCTGTTGGTGCAGGTGCCTGCGTTGGGGAGGAGGCCCGCGCTGAACCGCCAGTGGGCGGAGCTCTGGGACCCCGCCCCTTTCCAGCCCAGGTTCTCTGGTGACCAGCTGGCCAGGGCCAAGGGCACGAATGACACCAGACTCCTATTGGCTTCCCACAGGGGCCAAATCCAGGATGATGGCCATGGGGCCCCAAGGAGAGGGGCGGGCGGACCACGCTGGCTGGCCATTGCTCAGACCCAGCCTCTGCCCAGCCACCCTCCCCAGGGCCAGAGCACAGGGGCTGGCAGGGGCCGGGGCTCACCACACTGGCCCTTGGTGTTGTTGCCAAACAGGCGGTAGGGCAGCCTGATGGAGAAGGAGAGGCCGTTGTAGGAGATGAGGGCCCCGAGCTCAGGGATGTCCACCACGTAGTTGATGCCTGACTCGTACACCTGCAGCCCGTACTTCTTGTAGGGCAGGGCCACGGCCTGCTTGTTGACCTGCACCTGGGGCCAACACACCGGGCTCAGGGCAGGCAAGAGGCGCAGAAGCTAGTGGCTTCTCAGCTGGAGGCCTGCCCCGCCTGGTCACCCCTCAAAAGGGAGCCTGGGAGAGCTGCACCTTTGGGGGTACCTGGGGTTGGCCTCCCGCTGATTCTCACACTGTGTGCACAGTGGGGGGGTCTCTGCCCGGCCCCTCCCATCTCCTCTTCCCTTGCCCTCTTCCTTTCCGTTGTGCAGGACCAGACCCTTGTCTTGGCTGGTCCCAGGGGTACGGTAGCAAGGGTGCTGCCCTCGGAGCCCCCAGGGGCTGTGGGGTCCCATGCAAGGGGTGGGCCTCCCCTGGCCATGGGAACCAACAACTCCATGCGAGCGTGTGCACAGCCCGTTGCTCCTGTCCTTGGGGAGGGGGCTTCTGCGCCAGAGTCCTGTGCCCAGTGTGGCAGCAGGGGCCAGAGTGGGGAGGCAAGGGGACCCTGAACGCCCCTGGGGGGCCCT
This sequence comes from Aselliscus stoliczkanus, assembly GCA_033961575.1. NCBI lineage: Eukaryota > Metazoa > Chordata > Mammalia > Chiroptera > Hipposideridae > Aselliscus > Aselliscus stoliczkanus. Next base: position 136,541,386 of record CM066736.1, read on the forward strand.
CTGCCCTCTCCTGGCCCAGCTCCTGGGGACGCAGCCCAGCCCCTCGCCGCCTGAGGGCGCTGGCAGCCGCGCCCTGCCGTGGACACTCGGGCCCTGCCAGCTTACCTGCACCTTCATGGGCGCCATGTGCACGGTCTTAATCAGCACCTCCTGGGTCTCGTGGCGCACAATGAGCGTGCGGGGACAAGACACCTGGTCATTGATGTCACAGTGGTAGTTGTCGATGTAGATCCCAAAGTTGTCCACTCTGGGGGTGAGCTGCTCCACCAGCACGTAGGTGCAGTTGCCCTGGTAGCTGTAGTAGAGCCCGTCGAAGGTGACGTAGTGGGGGTCCCCCCAGCCCGTGCAGTAGCCTGAGGAGGAAGCCGGGGTGAGCCAGCGCAGAGCCCCGAGGCGGGGCTGAGACAGGACGAGGTCAGGGGCCAAGGGATGGGGGGGCGGGGGCAAGCCGGAACCAAGGGGCCGGAAGAGCCTGGTTCCTGGAGCGCATGGGGCTCACTTTCAGCCCCCAACAGTGCATCTCCCCACTCAGCCCACAGTGGCCCGTTCCTTCTGCAGGACGGGGTCTGGCTTTGGAGCCAGGAGGTCTGGGTTTGCAGTCCAGCTCTGCCCCTCTGGCCCCAGAAGCAGCCTCGCTCCACCAGGCAAGCCCCTGCCCCTGCCTGGCCCCTGCCTGAGGTGGGCAGTGGGGGGGGAACGGGGGGGACGTGAGAGGTTCCTGGGGACACGTGCACAGCCCTCAGTGGGTGCTCAGCAATCTGGGCCATCATGTCCAACCTGGACTCTGCACCCAAGGACCCCTGGCCCTGAATGCCCACCCACAGACGGGAGACGGTGGGGAGGGTCCCCGGCTTACAGTCGCACTCCCAGTGCCAGCAGCAGCCATCAGGGTCCATGACTCGCACAGGCGTGAGGTTGTTGGAACAGGTGGGCATGGGCGGGGGGTTGCACTCCACCTCCACAAGCTCCACGGTGTTGTTGTTCTTGCAGACAGCCATGGTGCAGTTACACAGCCACCATGTCTCGTTCTCCTGTGGGTGGAGCGGGTGCAGGGTCAGCTGGGCCCACCGGCCACACAGCCCACACAGCAGAGAGGGCTGGGATTGGGAAGCGCTGGGGAGCGTGCTAAGGTCCCTCTCCGGGAGGCTGGAGGCCGAGGGTGACCCGTCCAGGAGGCAGCTTCTTCAGCCTCTCCGCAGCCAACCAGCTCTCCCTATGGCTCGGCCCTCCTGAGAATGGTTCAGGGCCATCCTGGGTGAGACCAGTAGAAAGGCCTGGGGCTTTAGATGCTGAGCGGACAGAAGCCACCCACAGCCCACTGACCTGTCTGGGAGGATCAAAGTTCGGGCACCCAGGGGGAGTGGGTGGACTTGGCGTGGAAGAGGGCGTCGGCCTGGAGGGTGTGGGTGTTGCGGTAGGTGTGGATGGGCAGGACCAGTTGAAGATCTCCAAGGTGCAGCTCAGTGAGCAGTTTACATAATAGCATGTGTCTCCATGCGTGCCATTGTACACCACCTCACCTGGAAGGGAGACACCCAGTCCTTGTACCATCCAGGCAGACAGGCCTGGTCACCTGATGACACCTGCAGGTCCCCACAGAGGGAAGCTCCCCACCCCCCTTCTCCCTGACTCGTGGCCTCAAGGCGGAGCTGGCCACAGCGGCAGCGCCCACACTCAGCGAACTGTCCTGGGCATGCTCCCAGCTTAGACCTGAGGCCTGTCCCTTAACCATCGAATTCCCACCAGCTTCCATTGCCTGAGAGCCAGAAGTAAAAAGCCTGGGTACCTGGGGAGAAGTATGTGTCATTCAAAACACAGCATATCATCTGCGAGGAGGTGCTGAACTCCGAAATCGTGTGTACGGGGGTGCCAGTCGGGGTCACCGTGGGGGTGGGCACGCTGGTTGAGGAGGTGATGGTCTGTGGCGTAGACGAGGGGTGTCCTGTCGGGGTGGGGGTTCCTGTGGTGGTAGATGTTGGGGTTGGGGTCTCTGTGGTGGTGGTGGTCGTGGTGGATGTGGTTGGTGTCTCTGTGCTGGTGGTGGTGGTGATGGGGGTTGGGGTTGGTGTCTCTGTGGGGGTGCTGGTGGGAGTCGTGGTGATCGTGATTGGTGTCTTTGTGGGGGTGGTGGTGGGAGTCGTAGTCGTGGTCGGTGTCTCTGTGCTGGTGGTGGTGGTGATGGGGGTTGGGGTTGGTGTCTCTGTGGGGGTGGTGGTGGGGGTCGTGGTCGTGATTGGTGTCTCTGTGGTGGTGGTGGTGGGAGTCGTGGTCGTGGTCGGTGTCTCTGTGCTGGTGGTGGTGGTGATGGGGGTTGGGGTTGGTGTCTCTGTGGGGGTGCTGGTGGGAGTCGTGGTGGTCGTGATTGGTGTCTTTGTGGGGGTGGTGGTGGGAGTCGTGGTGGTTGTGGTTGGTGTCTCTGTGCTGGTGGTGGTAGTGATGGGGGTTGGGGTGGGTGTCTCTGTGGTGGTGGTGGTGGTGATGGGGGTTGTGGTTGGTGTCTCTGTGGGGGTGCTGGTGGGAGTCGTGGTGATCGTGATTGGTGTCTTTGTGGGGGTGGTGGTGGGAGTCGTGGTGGTTGTGGTTGGTGTCTCTGTGCTGGTGGTGGTGGTGATGGGGGTTGGGGTTGGTGTCTCTGTGGTGGTGGTGGTGGGAGTCGTGGTGATCGTGATTGGTGTCTTTGTGGGGGTGGGGGTGGGAGTCGTGGTGGTTGTGGTCAGTGTCTCTGTGCTGGTGGTGGTGGTGATGGGGGTTGGGGTGGGTGTCTCTGTGGTGGTGGTGGTGGTGGTGGGAGTCGTGGTGATCGTGATTGGTGTCTTTGTGGGGGTGGTGGTGGGAGTCGTGGTCGTGGTCGGTGTCTCTGTGCTGGTGGTGGTAGTGATGGGGGTTGGGGTTGGTGTCTCTGTGGTGGTGGTGGTGGGGGTCGTGGTCGTGGTCGGTGTCTCTGTGGTGGTGGTGGTGGTGATGGGGGTTGGGGTTGGTGTCTCTGTGGTGGTGGTGGTGGGAGTCGTGGTCGTGGTTGGTGTCTCTGTGGTGGTGGTGGTGGGAGTCGTGGTCGTGGTCGGTGTCTCTGTGCTGGTGGTGGTGGTGATGGGGGTTGGGGTTGGTGTCTCTGTGGTGGTGGTGGTGGGGGTCGTGGTCGTGGTCGGTGTCTCTGTGGTGGTGGTGGTGGTGATGGGGGTTGGGGTTGGTGTCTCTGTGGTGGTGGTGGTGGGGGTCGTGGTCGTGGTTGGTGTCTCTGTGGTGGTGGTGGTGGGAGTCGTGGTCGTGATTGGTGTCTCTGTGCTGGTGGTGGTGGTGATGGGGGTTGGGGTTGGTGTCTCTGTGCTGGTGGTGGTGGTGATGGGGGTTGGGGTTGGTGTCTCTGTGGTGGTGGTGGTGGGAGTCGTGGTCGTGGTTGGTGTCTCTGTGCTGGTGGTGGTGGTGATGGGGGTTGGGGTTGGTGTCTCTGTGGTGGTGGTGGTGGGAGTCGTGGTCGTGGTTGGTGTCTCTGTGCTGGTAGTGGTAGTGATGGGGGTTGGGGTTGGTGTCTCTGTGGTGGTGGTGGTGGGGGTCGTGGTCGTGGTTGGTGTCTCTGTGGTGGTGGTGGTGGGGGTCGTGGTCATGGTTGGTGTCTCTGTGGTGGTGGTGGTAGTGATGGGGGTTGGGGTCGGTGTCTCTGTGGGGCTGGTGGTGGGGGTCGTGGTGGTCGTGGTTGGTGTCTCTGTGGTAGTGGTGATGGGGGTTGTGGTCGTGGTTGGGGTCTTTGTGGTGGTGGTGGTGGGAGTCGTGGTTGACGTCTGTGTGGAGGTGCTGATGGGTGTGGGTGTCGGGGTCACTGTGGTGGTGGGGATACATTTCCCACAGCAGTAGACGTTGATCTCATAGTTGAGGCAGAAGGGCTGGGGAATCATTCCTCCTGGCTTCTGGTCTTGGTTTTTGCACACCAGCCCATCTTCGAGGTTGCACACCACAACTTGTCCAAGGCTTTCGATGGGAACGTCAGGAAACTTAGAAGCTCTGCAGGAGATGTTGGCTGCCCAGCCTGGCTCACAGATGTGCTCAATGGATTCAAAGTCTCCACCTGGTTTGGAAAAGCTGGGTTTACCCGAATCCTGCCAGCCTGTCCATTTGCAGTCATCCACACACTGAGTGGTGGTGATGATAGGGGTCGTGGTTGGTGTCTCTGTGCTGGTGGTGGTGAGGGTCGTGGTCGTGATTGGTGTCTCTGTGCTGGTGGTGGTGGTGATGGGGGTTGGGGTTGGTGTCTCTGTGGTGGTGGTGGTGGGGGTCGTGGTCGTGATTGGTGTCTCTGTGGTGGTGGTGGTAGTGATGGGGGTTGGGGTTGGTGTCTCTGTGGTGGTGGTGGTGGGGGTCGTGGTCGTGATTGGTGTCTCTGTGGTGGTGGTGGTGGGAGTCGTGGTCGTGGTTGGTGTCTCTGTGCTGGTGGTGGTAGTGATGGGGGTTGGGGTTGGTGTCTCTGTGGTGGTGGTGGTGGGGGTCGTGGTCGTGATTGGTGTCTCTGTGGTGGTGGTGGTGGGAGTCGTGGTCGTGGTTGGTGTCTCTGTGCTGGTGGTGGTAGTGATGGGGGTTGGGGTTGGTGTCTCTGTGGTGGTGGTGGTGGGGGTCGTGGTCGTGATTGGTGTCTCTGTGGTGGTGGTGGTGGGAGTCGTGGTCGTGGTTGGTGTCTCTGTGCTGGTGGTGGTAGTGATGGGGGTTGGGGTTGGTGTCTCTGTGGTGGTGGTGGGGGGGGTCGTGGTCGTGATTGGTGTCTCTGTGGTGGTGGTGGTGGGAGTCGTGGTCGTGGTTGGTGTCTCTGTGCTAGTAGTGGTGGTGATGGGGGTTGGGGTTGGTGTCTCTGTGGTGGTGGTGGTGGGAGTTGTGGTCGTGGTTGGTGTCTCTGTGCTAGTAGTGGTGGTGATGGGGGTTGGGGTTGGTGTCTCTGTGGTGGTGGTGGTGGGAGTCGTGGTCGTGATTGGTGTCTCTGTGCTGGTGGTGGTGGTGATGGGGGTTGGGGTTGGTGTCTCTGTGCTGGTGGTGGTGGTGATGGGGGTTGGGGTTGGTGTCTCTGTGCTGGTGGTGGTGGGAGTCGTGGTCGTGGTTGGTGTCTCTGTGCTGGTAGTGGTAGTGATGGGGGTTGGGGTTGGTGTCTCTGTGGTGGTGGTGGTGGGGGTCGTGGTCGTGGTTGGTGTCTCTGTGGTGGTGGTGGTAGTGATGGGGGTTGGGGTCGGTGTCTCTGTGGGGCTGGTGGTGGGGGTCGTGGTGGTCGTGGTTGGTGTCTCTGTGGTAGTGGTGATGGGGGTTGTGGTCGTGGTTGGGGTCTTTGTGGTGGTGGTGGTGGGAGTCGTGGTTGACGTCTGTGTGGAGGTGCTGATGGGTGTGGGTGTCGGGGTCACTGTGGTGGTGGGGATACATTTCCCACAGCAGTAGACGTTGATCTCATAGTTGAGGCAGAAGGGCTGGGGAATCATTCCTCCTGGCTTCTGGTCTTGGTTTTTGCACACCAGCCCATCTTCGAGGTTGCACACCACAACTTGTCCAAGGCTTTCGATGGGAACGTCAGGAAACTTAGAAGCTCTGCAGGAGATGTTGGCTGCCCAGCCTGGCTCACAGATGTGCTCAATGGATTCAAAGTCTCCACCTGGTTTGGAAAAGCTGGGTTTACCCGAATCCTGCCAGCCTGTCCATTTGCAGTCATCCACACACTGAGTGGTGGTGATGATAGGGGTCGTGGTTGGTGTCTCTGTGCTGGTGGGGGTGGAAGTCGTGGTCGTGGTTGGGGTCTTTGTGGTGGTGGTCGGCGCGGGGCTCACAGTCGTCGTGGTCACAGGTGTAGCAGTAGATGTTGTGGTGGTGGTTGTCACTGTGCTCGTTTGTTCTGGGGTGGTCGCCACCGTCGTGGTGGTGGGTGTTGAGGACCCAACACATGTGTCCATTGGCAGGCAACAATTGACACGTATCTCATAGTCATAGCAAACTCCAAATAGCCCATTTCCAAACTGGTCTTCGTCCTTGCAAATCAGCCCAACTGAGACATTGCACTGGACCTTCTGACCTAGCTCATCCAAGCTGAGGTGGGGTGCATTGACCGCCCTGCATTGGATGTCCTCAGGGGTGTGACAGACACTGTCGAATGTCTCATGGTCGCCACCATCATTGCCAATGTCTGGGCGATCCTCGTTGATCCAGTCGGACCAGGAGCAGCACAGCTCTAGGGAAGGAAGACCCAGCATTGGTCATTTACACTTGGGTGCAGCACCTTCCTGGGAGGTCACTGGGACTCAGAGAGCTCAGAGACCTCACAACCAGCTGCCCCCCATCTTTGCCAAAAGACCAGATTGTAGGCTGAGAGATGCCATGTCCACCCTCCTTTTGCAGCTAAACTGAGGCCCAGAGAGGCTAGCCACCCCCAACGTCACACCCGATGACAGACCCAGGCCACAGAGCTCCAGCCCAGGGCCCCTTTCTAAGCTACTGGCCAATCTTTGTGCCAAAACAAAAAACGAAAGGGTCACCCATTCTGGAGGAAGAACGCCCTGGAAAGAGTGTGGTCTCGACTCTTGGCTGACAGTGTTGTCACCCAGAGCCGGTCAAGTCCCCCTGCACGAGTCTCTGGACTCAGCAAGTCAGGAATCAGTCACCAAATGCACCATGTGTGGTCCCTAAGCAGATGGCCGGGCAGCCGGCCCTTACGTGGGACTTTCTCGGGCCCATCCGTCACCAGGGAGTGCCACCAGCACACTTACTCGGAGTTGATGAAGGAAAAGACGAAACTGCAGTGAAGTGAGAAAGAGAGCATGTCATTGTGTAGTTTGAGATACAGTATATAAATGATTTTAATTTCTATATAAGTTTCCTTTTCCAGCCCGGCTTGTCCAGTGGTGGCTATGAGTGGTGTAGGGGTGTGTCTCTGCATCCTCTAAACTGTAGAGGTATTTCTTGCTGATTTGGGGAACTGTCCCCAGGCACCTTCACTGTGGTTTGGGCTTGGGGAGGTGCTTATGATGCTGGCATCTCAATTCACAAGGCTAGGGAGGCAGGGGCCATGTATTCCCTGAGTTGAGAGACATGTCAGCATCACCTCTACCTATAAGCAGAAGTGACATCGCTCCTGTCCAGCCATGCTCCTGTCCCTAGAAGGGCCTTTTCCACTGAGCTTAGGGTACGGGGGAAGGCAGGGGCCCTGGGGGGTAAGGGGTGGCCCTGGGCCTCACCTGTGGGGGTCGGGGTGGGGGTGGTGGTTGTCGTGGTGGTGGGGACAGGGGTTGTGGTGGCTGGTGTCGGGGAGGAGAAGGGTGTCGAGGTGGACACGCAGATGTTGAAGTGCTGCTCCACTGTCCCATTGGGGCCACAGATCTCCCAGTAGCAGAAGGAGCCAGTCTGGGTGTAATTGAGAATCTTCCCTAGGGGGTGGGAGGGAGATGGGTGTCAACGTACCTAGAATAAAAGCCCCTGGGCCTGTCCCAGTAAGGAAAGGCGAAGTGTCCCCAGCCCCTACAAGAGGCAAGCCAGTGTCCCATTAGAGCCCCATCCCCAAAACCCTAAGGCCTCGTCAGAACACAGAAGCTGGGTCAGAGGGGGGTGATAGGAGTTGACCACAGGGCCACCAGCTCCCATCAGGAGAAACGCGGCCGCGTGATGGGAGCCGCACGGGCTGCTGCAGAGCAGAGGCAGGCCTGGGCCAGGAAGCACCCCAGCAGACCAGCCACCCCAACCAGGCCAGCCCAGGAGCCCAGGGACAGGCAGCCTGTGGGCTCTCCTGGGTGGGGCCCCGGCTGGCCATCTTGAGGGCAACCGCAGGGGGCAGCTTACCGTCCTCTGGATGGCAGTCAACTTGCGAGAAGTTAGTGCACACGCTGGAAAGGAAGTACAGCGGCTGCAGCTCCCAAGGAAATACTGGCTCCCCCAAGCCCAGGACCCCAGAGCGCAGCCCCAAAGGAGCCCACCCACCAGGTGCTAGCTGTGGGCAGAGCGGGGAGGGCGAGGAAGGCAGAAGCCAGACGGAGCGCGGAGGGTGAAGACCTATGTCCCTTGCCCTGGCTCCCAGGTGCGTGCGTGTACGTGCATGTGCCTGGGCGCCCATACACGTGTGCACTCACGGGTGTGCCTTTGTGCCTATGTGTGCTCTGACCTCCCCCAGGCCCCCTGTGATGTCAGCTTAGGTACCAAGACTGGCAGTCATGCTTGGGGGGAATAGATGCCCCAGGTGGGTAGTGGGTGTTGTCAAGGTAGCAGCCACATTTGTCGCTCGTGACACACTTCTTCTGGTCCTCGTCATAGATGGGTTTGTTCGCAGGGCAGCGGGGGTAGCAGCCTAGTGGGCACAGGGAACTGGGCTGAAACCACTACGAAGAATCCCACGTCCACCCACTGTCTCCACCATGGCAGGACCCTCTCTCCAGGATGTTCCTCTGGGAAGGTTAGGGCTGGAAAGGCAGGAGCCTGGTCCCCCAGCTGGGCCCAGGACACTGCCATATGGCCAAAGCGACAGCCAGGCCTCACCCATTTGCTGATGGACAGCCAGGCACCGCCCACTTGCTGATGGACAGCCAGGCCCCGCGTTCCCGCAACACCCTTCTTTCTGACCGCTGCTGCCGCTAGTTCTCAGCTCAAAGGCCGCCCCCAACCCGTCCTCTGCAACGCGCCCCCATCCTGCTCTGCCCGCTCCTCATAGCATTTCCTGCTCCTGCCCGTAAGCACTGGGTGTTATCCTATTTCTTTCCCGCCGCTCCCCTCAAGGGCAGGGCCCTAGCTCAGGCTGCAAGCCCTGTTGAATGAATGAATGCTGTAGCAAAGTGAGCTTGGCCCACCCTGGAACGCAGGGTCCTCAGCCCCACAGGGCCTCTCTCAGGGTGACCCGAGGTCCTTCAGGCTCACCCTCCAGGTAGGACATGGAGATGTTAGAGTGGATGCCATTGATGGTCCTGCAGGTCTCAAAGCTGCGGTTCCCGCAAGGCTCATAGTGCCACTCGCACTCATCTGGGGGGTTGTAGTAGTCGCAGAATATGGCTGGGGGGTGCAGGGATAAGGTCAGACTCTGGGAAGGCGAGGGCCACGGTGGCCCCAAGAAGTGACGCTTGGGTACTCAGGCAGGGGGAGGTAAGGCAGGGGACCACGCACAGCCCCGCCCTCGGATGGGTGGTGGAAGTGCCACCCCACCCCCAGGGTGGCAGCCCCCAGCCTTCCCCATGGGCACCCTGGGTCCAGGCAGGCAGGCACTCACGGCACAGGTCAGGCGTCCTCCAGAACACACAGGCGCCCTCCTTGATGCACTCTTGGGCGTAGGCAGCCACGGCGGAGCAGAAGCACTCGCAGTCCCCACCAGTGTCACAGGAGCAGGAGTCGTGGACACAGGCCTCGTAGAAGGGTTTGGGGTCCACCTGGGGGAGAAGCCGCCATGTGCCTGGGTCCGTGTTGCTCTCTTGGAGCAGGCCTTCCCCACAGGCCCGAGAATTCAAGACCCCAAGGCCAGCCCAGCTCCTGGGACAAGTCTCGCCACCCAGGGCTCCAGTGAAGCTGACGGGAGCCATCCAGAGGAGGCTGGCCATCCCTGGCTGTGCAGACCTGGCGCCCAGCCCCTCAGAGCCCTGGGGCCTTCAGCTATAAGACAGTAATCGGAGGCCTGCCTCCCTTCCCTGCCACTGAGGGCCGTCTGGCTATTAGGGGGCTCTGTCCCTTCTCCCGCCCTGGAAGGTTGCGGGCGGTTGGGGGGCCAGCCAGGGGTCTCAGATGTCTGGTAACAGGTCCGAAGGACGCAGATGACGCAGCTGAAGCCGGAGGACAGGTGCCTCATGGTGACGCAGCCTGATGCCTGCCCCGCGTGCACACAGAGCCTGTGGAGCCGCCACCCGGCCGCGCCACGGCCACGCCCCTGCTGGCCACGCCCACGCCCTGCCCACCTTGCTGTGGCAGGCGCCGAAGACGGAGCTCTTGATGATGCTGCACTGCTTCTCCGCCCAGGCCCGGCGGTGCGCATTCTTCTTGCAGGGCTCGGGGGTGGTGGTCACGTCCGGGCAGGTGTGGGCCTCCTTCCAGCTGTTCCCGAAGTCCAGCTCGCTCTCCACCACCATATGGTCCCGCGTGGTGAAGTCGTTGTTGGAGCGCTGGTCGAAGTTCCCACACAGGCCGCACACGGTCCCCTGCGGAGACGGGTGTGTGGGGTTTCCAGAGGGGGCTCGCGGGCGAGGCGCTGGTCCCTCACGCTCCCAGGGGGCCCAGCGGGCACGTGGCGGGCAGGGCGGCGCATACCTTGTAGGAGGGGGCCAGCTTGATGAAGATGGTGGTCCTCTTGTCCCAGATGACAGTGATGCCAGTGCTGGTCTCCACCACCAGGTACAGGCCCACGTCCCGCGTGGTGTAGGACACATCAGGGCCCACATCTCGCTGGATCACCATGCGGTGCTTGTCCTCCAACTTCAGCTCCGTCCTCTGTTCCAGGGGAAATGCCCGGTCACTGGCCAGACCCATGGTCTCCGAGAACCCACGCGTCCCAAGGGCGGGCAGCACTCACCCCTATGAAGATCTTGATGGCCTTGGAGCAGGTGACGCCCGTGGTGCCACAGGGGACGTTCTCAGTGATGATGCTGAACGAACCCAGTGAGGAGTTCTGGCCACAGTAGTCCTGGGAGCCACAGGGGACATGAGTCAAGCCAGCGGGGCACCAGTGCCTCACGACCACTGAGCCTCAGCCCCCTTCTGCTGGGAGTGGGTAACCACGTGGCACAAGGGACCTTAACCATCCCACACACGTCCTTTGTTCCCCACGCACCCCACACCACCATGCACCAAGGGAGGGTCACAGGATGGGAGGAGGAGGAAGGGTCCACAGAGTGGGGCCCACGGGTCAGGGACCAGCCCTGACGGCGCCCTTGGCTTCACCTGAGTGGCCACGTAGGAGCAGTGCCCATCGAAGTCGTACTGCTTCCCATCAAAGGTAATGTAGTGGCCGCTCCCGTAGATGGTACAGGTGCCGTGACACCTGTTCTGGGTGCAGGCCCAGTGTCCTTTCTGGCAGGTGCTGAGAAGAGTAGGGATGGGGTCTAGAGGGGCCGCAGGGGCCCAGGTGTCCCTCCCTGCTCAGAGCCCCAGGTGCTATGTGGACAGCTCCCCGGGCATGACACCTGCAAACCCTTGCCAGCCCATAAGTGTCATCCAGCACCCCCATTCGGGCCAGAGCCCTGCCAGCAGGCGGGGCATGGGGTCCTGCAGACCTCTGAGCGCTCTGCTCTGGACCAGGGTCAGCCAGGCCTCGCACTCACCAGGTGTTGCAGTCCACATTGATCTTGTCCCCAGGATTGTGCAGGTCGTTGTTGTGCACGCACGGGCATTGTTCCTCCGTGACGCAGCCTCCACGGCCATCATCGATCAGCCCCTCAGGGCACACGCAGCCACTAATGCACTCCGTGTGGTACTGGGGACAGCCAGACAGTGGGGTTCAAGGATCGAGTGCCAGGCTGGCCCTGCCCTTGGCTGCTCATCTGACACTGCAGACACCCCTCATGTCTCCACCTGGCCCTGACCTGTCTCCCTGGCCCTTCTCCTTGGGCCCACCACCGGGCAGGGGACAGGTGAGGGCTGCCTTCCAGGGGCCCCTACACGGGCCTCTGTGCCCCAGGAGGCCGGGCAGGAGTCCACTGGCCACCACTTCCTCTAGGAACAGGGAGGGCCAAGGCAGGCCCTGTGTCCACAGGACCGGATGCCCGGAGCCTCGGGGCTGCCCACAAGCCTGCCCGCCCCGTCGCAGCACTCACGTAGCCGGCAGCCAGCGTCTGGCAGCTGATGGGGCGGGGGTTCCGGACGGCCAGCGCGGTCAGGTTGTTGCAGTCGACGTGAATCTTTGGGGCCGCGCAGCCTGCGGGACGGAGGGGCCCCCTTAGCTCAGCCGAAGTTGGGGTGTGGGGAGAGCGGGCCACGGGGAAGGCCTCGCACGGGGCAGCCACTTACTCTGGCCGAGCAGCTTGACCTGGATGCAGTGCAGCCTCCCGTTCCGGCAGACGCTGCGGGAGAAGCCGGAGGTGAAGGGGCCTCTGGGAGCAGGCCCAGGGGCTCTGTGGGTCCGGCAGGGCCCCCTGGCCTCCCCCAGAAGGATCTGTCCCTGCCCACCCCCCGTGCCCTCCTGCGCCGGCCCCGGGACACCCACCATCGCTCCTCCTGCCTCAGGACCACTTCCCCTGCCTCCAGGTAGAGGCCCCGGTGGTAACAGGAGCACTTGGCCAGGGGCACACAGCGGCCCTTCTCGTCCAGGAAGGTGTGGTCGGGGCAGCCGCAGCCATCCACGGGGGCAAAGCCCTTGAGACAGTGGCTGTCGGGCTCGGAGAGCGAGCGGCAGGTCTGTTGGCAGGTGGTCAGGTTGTACAGGAAGACCTGTGACTTGGGACAGGAGCCCACGTCCTTGTCTGCAGGGAGAGGCGCCTCGTGAGGGGCAGCAGGGGCAGCCTGGCTCCCGGCCCGCAACCTGCCGACTGGCCCTGAGCCACACCTGCCGGCCAAGGGGCCAGCGAGGGCCGTCCCCCTGGGGACCCCCGCCCCACGTGCCTCCCCATCTGGGCAATCAGGTTGTGGCCACAGCTCCAGGATGCTCTGGCCGGCAAAGGGCAGCGGGGGGATGGTTTCTGCCGTTTCCTGGCAGAGGAAGCTGGGAGCCCGGCAGTCACCAGCTGCAGTGGGCTGACCCACTCCCTGGACCCCGATGCTTGGGAGGAGCTGCCACAGGGGACAGTGGGTGAAGCGAAGGCCACCCCCTGACCCGTCCCACAGAGACTCCGGAGCCCCTGAGCCCCAGGACGCCCACAGGGGCCGGCACTCACTGCAGACGAGCTCCCTCCAGCCCCACAGCATGACGCCCCTGGTGGCACAGGCGCGGACGTAGGAGGACAGGGCCGCACACATGCAGTCCTCATTGTTCTGGCAGTTGCACGTGTCATATATGCATCTCTGGGCGACAAAGCAGGACAGTGACGGAGGGAGGCAGTGAAGGGACATGCGTGCACACGCACACACGTGCCCGTGGGCACACTCACACACTCAGCAACTTCCAGCAGGGGCCTCGCTCCCAACCAGAAGGTCAGGGTCAGGGGCACAGAGCACACCTGGCTGGCCTGGGGTGGAAGGGCGGGGACTGCGTGCACGGGTCCCACCCACCTTGTAATACTCGGCTGGGTCCACGGCGGAGTGGCACCTGGCAAAGGGGGTCTCCGTCTTCTTCAGCAGGGAGCACCAGTGTTCGGCGTAGTTCGCTAGAGAGGGCGTCAGAACCTCAGCAGGGGTGCGCCCCCTAGTATGTCCCTGAGTCTGGCTGTCCCATTCCCCGGTCTGTAGTGGACACTGTCCCCTCTGTGGACGAAGCCGAGGCCCCTCCCTCCAAGTCAGGTCAGCCCAGAACAGTGCTCCCTTGTAAGGCAGGGGTGCCCCCCAGCTTCCCTCTCTCAGCCTCCCCGGCCATGGCAGGGTGTCATGGAGGGTGGGAGCTCCAACTGCCGGGGCACCAGGCCAGCCCCTGGACGAAGGCTGCCACCCACCAACTAGTGGGCTTGGCTTTTCCTCTATGTCCCTTGGCGGGCTGCCACCATGGGCCCCCACAAACCAGCCACACGGCAGGCGGCAGGCGGACGGCTGACCCTGAGTAGAGCAGGCCATGTCTCCTCCACCCACCGCCACCTGCACGCCGCGTCCCACCGGGAAGCCCGACTGCCAGGAGGGGCGCCAGGCGGGGCCTCACCGCTCTCGATGCTGAGGGCGCAGGGGTCGTCCAGCCAGTCCTGCTTGTCGTGGCAGCTCGCCTGGGCCTTCCAGGTGTTGGCGAAGCCGGCCCCGGTGGCCTCCACCAGCCCGCTCGCCGTCTGGAAGTCGTCCCCTTCCTGGCCGTTGAAGTTCCCGCAGAGGCCTGCGGAGCCAGGACGCGGTGAGCACGCGGAGCGGCGGCGGGGCCGGGCGGGCCGCTGGGTGGGGGCCCGGGGAGCACTCACCCTGCACGCGCCCCTGGGACGCGCGGTCCAGCGTCAGGAAGAGCTGCATGACCGGCACCAGCTGGACCTGCAGCCTGAGGCCGAAGGCGGTGCTGACCAGCAGGTGGTGGGAGGACGGTCGGAAGATGGAGAAGCTCGCTGCAAGACAGGGGCGTGAGCGCGCGCTCGCCGGCCCCCCCCCACCCGGCAGGGGCTCCTGAGCGGGACGCACCTGTCACGTGAGGCAGGTTCACCTGCAGCTCATTCAGCAGCACGCTGCCATCTGACTTGAAGGCTACCACCTACGGGAAAGGCAGAGGGGACAGGGGCTGAGAAGGGCGTGGGGGGCCCCGGGGGGGCCGCGATGAGAGCGGGCGGGGACACCCACGTTCTTCTTCTTGTCGGCCAGCAGCACCGCCGTCTTCAGGCACGTCTGCTTGTCCGTGGAGCCGCAGGGGGCCAGCTCGCCCAGGAGGGCGTAGGAGTCGTTGTGTTCGCCCTGCAGGGAGGGCAGTGCTGCGGTGAGGACGCGCGGACACAGGCCGGGGCCCAGGCCACGCTCAGGCCCACCTGGCAGCCAGCCTACCTTGGCCAGTACGTAGTAACAGTCCCCGTGGAAGGTGTACTTCTTCCCGTCGAAGGTGGTGATGTGGGACCCGCCCTCCAGGGCACAGGTACCGGGACACGGCAGGTCTTTGCAGTCCCAGCGGCCGGCATGGCAAACGCTGTCCGCCAGCGGGCACAGAGTCAGGCTCGGCCACTGGCCCCGCCCGCCCGGCCCCCAGCCCTGGGCCCCAGACCTACCAGTGCTCGCAGTTGTTGGTGACCTTCTGGCCAGGTGCGTACAGGTGTCCGTGCAGCTTGCAGTGGCACCGGCTCACGGGGACACAGCCATTGCCCACGATGTCGTCATACACGGTGCCTGGGAGCGCGGGACGTGATGTTACACTCAGCCAGCCTCAGAAGGTGCCGGGATCCCCGACGTGAGGCTGTCAGCCAGGCTTCCCACCCACAGGCGCCTCTGGTCCCCACGCACTGTCCGGCCACCTTCCGAGGCCTGAGAGTCCGGGCCCCTTCCCAGGAGCCTACAGGTTCCACAGGCCAGGCAGGAGGAGGCCTATCCACAGGGTGATGGCCAGGAAGCTGTCCCCCACCCCCAGGACTCCCGGAAGCCACCACTGTGTATGTTGGGGAGGGGTCTTCGGCATTTGTGTCCCTTCAACCTGAACCGTGTCCCCTTACTTGGGAAGGGAAGGGCACCATGCCTCGCTTCCTGTGCCGTCTCTGCCCACACTGTCCCCAAGGCAGTGCCGTGAGGCCACTCATCCCATGGCGCACAGGCCACGTGGGCCACCTTGGGGGCAGTGTCCCCTCCCGCCCCCACTGGCTGCCGCAGCACACACCTTCAGGGCAGAAGCAGCCATCCATGCGGTGCTCCTCACACAAGCTGCTGACCTCCAGGTGTGAGCAAGTGTCCATGCAGGGCGAGCCACTCTCCAGGTAGACCATGTTCTTGGGGCAGCTCTTGGCTGAAGTGGCAAAGGCAGGCCCCTGAGCCGGCAGCGGGCAGCGGGCAGGGGCAGGACGGCTGTACCGCCCAGGGCCCTGGGCTTGCTTTGCTTTGTGTCTGCTTCACACCCAAAGCTGAGGCAGCTCGTGTGGTCAGCCGTGCGGCTCCTGACCAGGACACCAGGCCGCCCTGCCCTGGGCCAGCGAAAGCCTCTGTGCCCCCCATGGCTCACTGCCGAGTGCCCGGGGGGGTCCCATCCTCCCAACCCCATCTGGTCGGCACTCACGGCAGAGCGAGGCGGTCCTCCAGTTCCCTGGCCGCCCACCAGCGTGGGAGCACTGGCGGGAGAACTCGGAGATGGTGCTGCACACACAGGAGGCGCCCGGGGGGCACTGGCAGCGGTCCTGCATGCACGCTTGCACGTACGGCTCTAGCGGCACCAGGCCCAGGCACTCCTCGAAGGCCGCGGCCGTCAGCAGCTTCTCGCACTCGGCACGCTGGCGGGCACACAGGGTGGTGGGCGGTGGGCAAGGACTGCTGTCACCCTCCTCCCAGCTACGCTGTCCAGGGCGTGGGGCCTCCCCGGGGACAAGCCGCGCTGTGAGCATGGGGCCCCCACCCCGGGGACGGCTCCTGCCAGGGCCGGTCTGGCCAGCGACTCACATGCTCAGAGCAGGAGTGGGGGGCCGAGACGTCCTCGGGGTCATCGCACACCTCCTCAGGCTTGCTGATCTTCTGCATGTTCCCGAACTCGATGGCACTGAAGCGCACACCTGGGGGGCCACAGCCCGTCAGGGTGCGGGGGTTGCCAGGAGCTGGCACAGCCCTGCCCGCCAAGCCCCCAGGAACTCACCGTCGGAGAGGAACTCCGAGTAGGTCTGAAGGCCGTTGTAGTCGCCACAGAGGCCGCACGTGTGGTTCCGGAATCTACTGTCCAGCTCCAGCTGTCAGGGCAAGAGGAGGCAGGTGAGTGGCCCTGGGCCAGCAGGGGTCCGGCCCCCATGGCCGGCCACCTCGGAACCTTGTTGGAATGGGTGTTGTCTTCAGCTGGAGGGCTGGGGTCAGCCAGGGGGTGTCCTGGCATCACCGAGGACAAGGAAGGGTGCGGGAGACGGGGAGGGCGAGCCGACCACCCCGGCCCTGAAGGTCCCCGCCTTGCATGGGCGGTGCGGTCCTGCCTCTGCCGCCCACTAACTGGCCGACCTCCACCAGCCAGAGGCCCCAGGACGCTCCCCGCCCCCCTGGGATCCTGGCACCCACCATGAGCGCGTCCCCCTGGTTCCACATGAGGGTGAGGCCGGCACGGGAGAAGACCTTCGTGTAAGCGTCGTTCTTCTCGATGAGCAGCCCGGAGCTGTAGTGCGGGGTGCTGACCCTGGAGCCACAGGACAGAGTCACGGTCCGGCCACACAGCCACCCACTGCTCCTGGTCCTCCCCAGTCCTGCTGCCCAGAGGGGACTGAGGCTGTGTCCGCAGAGTCCACAGCCAGCCCTGGGGCCACGGGGAGCTGGGCCATCAGAGGTTGCAGTGGCCGGAGAGCCCCTGCCCACCTGGGCTGGCCTGGACCCTTCGGGCAGAGCCACGCCCTGCCTGCCCATCTCCCTCTCAGCACCCCCTCCTCTGTCCTGGGCAGGGCCTCCCAGGGGCCCCAAGAGGAGGGAGGGCAGGCTCCACCCAGGTGGGGGCTTCCCCAGCCCCCCATCAGCACTGTGCTCAACCCCAAGCTCTGCCTCCGCGGGCCCTGTACCCACTCCGGCCTGGGCTGCAGCCAGACCCTGCAGGTGGGGAACCCGCTGGGCAGGAATGTGCTTAGAGACCCATTGTTCCTCAGACAATGGCGGGGACAATGGCTGGAGCCGTGGGGAGGGGGCTCCCACAGGCCCCTCCCTCGCTTTTGTGGCTCTCGCGCCATGATCAGAGGGCACAGAGCCTCCTTATCAGGCGGCTGCCAGGCCACCCTGGGCTAGGACATCTGCTGTCCCACCACCGCCCAGAGCCTGGAGGGCCCGGGCAGAGGGTCTGTGGCAGACTCGCAGAATAAATAAAACTCCTGAGACCCCTGAGTCCTGAGTCAGGAGCCTGGGGGCTCCTAGCAGGGGCTCATTTGTGTTGTGTTTGCTGAATGAATCAATGACCTGAACTCAAAGCCAGCATTATCCTTCTTAGCCGTGTCTTAGAACAGGGGCTCATGGGGGTCCACAGGGACCTCTGGGCCCCCACTTCTAGGACCAGGGAGGGGAGGCCGCCTGACCCCACTTACATGGCCCCGTTCACCACCACCAGCTGATGGGTGAGGTAGATGATGTCATCCTTGATGGTCAGCAGGATGTACTGGAGCTGGGGGTGGGCCCCTCCGCGGCCCGGGCTGCGCTTCATGTGCACGGCAAACTCCTTGTAAGAGCCGCGGCAGTCGGAGGCCAGGTTGTAGTCGCAGAGGCCGGGGAAGCGGAAGACGTCCCCATCGAAGGTCTTGTAGTGGAAGTCGCCCCAGGTGCTGCAGACGTTGTGGCCATGGTTTCGGGTTCTGCCCTCTGGGGGGGTTGGGAATACAGGGGTGAGCAGCCAGGCGACACCCGGCTCCGAGGACCCTCCGCGGGCACCCTGCAGCAACTCGGAGCCCTGGGGTTGCCGCACAAGGCTCGGGAGGGTCACCCTGCAGGATGCGCCTCTGCTGGGCCCTGTCACCCAGGCTGCAGTGACCCCCAGCGCAGAAGGGGCATCCTGGCCTGGCCCCTTCGAGGACCCCTGATACCTGCCCCTACCCAGCCCCTCCTGGCCGACCCTGCCTCCCATGCTCATGGCCTCGGTGTTTCCACCCGGTGTGGCCCTGGGACACACACTCTGGCCAGCTGACCCCCGTCCAAGGGATGTCCCTTCCCTCCATAGTAGGCAGGGGTGGGGGCTGCAGCGTGCCCCAAAGGCTGGGCAGAGGGGGACCAGCTGCCTGTCCCTCCCGGGCATACTGCCCACCACCCCCTCACCTCTCTGCAGCTCCGCTCCCCTGACTGGGGTCAGGGCCAAGCAGAGGGCCACCAGGCAGGCCAGTGGCAGCCCCATGGTGGCTTGGCAGGGCGGTGTGGGAGAGCAACCAGGGCAGAGGTCTGGGCCTTATATGGCCCCGCAGGGCCATCAGAGAGCGGGAGGGGAGGGGAGGGGCGAGGAGGGGGGAGGGCGTTGGCCAGATAATCAAGAAAACAGCTGTCGGGGCTCCCGTGGGCCGCCGTGGGGAAATATTGATTCAGGTTATCTAAGGATTATCTCTTTATTTACTCATCTCCGTGCGTAAAGCCCAGACTCCTTAGGATGCAACCCCAATTACCCGATTCGAACACACGCCCTGCAGGTTCCCCATGGCCCCTACCCTACTGTCCAGCACCGTCCAGCACCATCCAGGAGCTCAGGGGGTCAAATGAGGTCTTCCCAAGGGGCCCCCAAACCCTGCCCTGGGTGGGCACTGTGTGCTGCTCGGGCCCCAGCCTGCCCCCAGGGCCCGAGCTCCGCCCTGCCCTCCCTGAACCCAACCCCCCAAGGCAGAGAGCATGGGGTGCTGCCCCGCAGATGGGGTGCTCTGCCCCCCCGAGTCACCTGGGGCCCATGGAGCTCTCTTGGGCCCGCACCTCCCCAGCCTCTAATCCCCTCCTTTTCCCACCCTGAGGCCGTCCCTGGAATTACATGTAATTGGAACTAGAGGAGTCCTGCCGGGGTGCACTTCAGGGCATCATGTCTGCGGGGCACGGGGACCTGGCCAGAGGTGGCCATCCCCAAGAGGAGTGGCGCTGGGGTTCCAGGCATGGCTCTGGGCAGGCACCAGAGCTGCTGCTGGTGGGGAGACAGCCCCCACCCCGGCACAAGCCCCCCCAGCATCACCCGAAGTGATCGTGCCAGGGGTCTCCTAGGCCGCCCCTCTCACTGTTGGGAGAGGATCCAGCCCCACAGAGATGATCTATGGCCTCTGATGTATCTCAGACCCTTCGAGCTGAGCTGAGAACGTGGGGCATACGATGCAGGTAGGACCTCCTGCCACAGCAACAGCACCCAGGGCCTAGAGGAGCTCGAACCACCTGACAAGTCCCGGGGACCCCGCAGGACAAGGATACCAAGGGGTAAGTTCCCCCAGGTCTGACGGGGCACCTGGAGATGAGGGCCCTGGACCTGCCACTCCTGGGGATGAAGCTCCTGGTCCTGTCCCACTGTGCCACTCTCTCAGGCCCAGGGACCGTCCTCTGGGCAGAGACCCAGGGGTCCGGGCACGTGGGGGACATGGTGTGCGGCCTGGCCGGGGGAGCAGGGATTAGAAACTGGAGCCAGTGAGGCTGGCAGGCCCTTTGTGTCACTTCCCTGTGGGGCCTGCCAGGCTGGCACCAAGCCCTGGACGGGGCCCCTCCATGGCCCCCAAGGCAGTGATTTTCCATGCCAGGCTCCCTGGGCCCTGCGGGGGTCAGGGAAATCCTGCTGGACACAGGACACCAGCACAGTCCTTCCTGTCCCGAGCGCAGAGGCGGGATTGAGAAAGTGGGGGGTCTTCGCTGAGGTCTCAGGTCAGTTATATGGCCCCTCTGGATGGGGCGGCGGCAGTGACCTGAGGCCCCAGGGTCTGACCTCCCAGCCTAGTCACAGGGTCTCAGATGGGGCCCCAGCACACAGTAATGAGAGGCTACCAGCATGGGGTGGGAAGGCAGGGGTGGGGGCTCCATCAGGCCAGGTGACAGGGCCCACCCTAACGCCCCCCCCAGAAGAGTCTGGGACCCGCTTCTGGGGCTCAGCTCCACCCTCGGATCCCTGGTCAGTCTTCTCGGCCGCCGGGCTTTGGCTGTCCAACATGGGCGGTTATGGTACCATTTGCAGATGAGCCCGGGGTGTGGGCTCTGTGGCAAACAGGGCAGCAGTGAACTGGGAAGTGTCCGGATAGGGCCCTGGACCCGGACGCGCTGAGACGCCCATGATTAGCGCATGGACAGGGGAGGACTGGGCGCCCTGCAAAGACTGCTCCCCCAGCTGCTGGAGCTCCCACTGTCCCCAGCCCCCCATGGGGACTCTGAATTCGCTGCACAGAGACAGTTGAGGAAACTGTTGGGTGGAGCCTCTCTCTGGACAGGATGTGACACCCAAAGGCCCCCAAGACACCTGCCAGCCACAGCCGGGACCTGCCGGGTGCTGCCGCGAGCCAGCGTAGCAAAGCCCCAGTGCACTGGCCAGCACTGGCCTTCCCCCGCGGGCCCACACCCAGCAGTATTTGCCCTGACAAGACACTGTTCCCGAGGACTGTAGGAATTTACAATCGTGACCACAGGGAGGAGGCCACAGAGACGTCACAAAATGCAGCTTAAAATGACTGTTCTATAGTTATCTGTCCACAAATCCTGACTCATCAGGAAGAGGGGTGTGGTGGGGGGAGGGTAAGAGGCCGGGGGAGAGGGAGGTCAGGGAGAGGAGGGCCGCACATCGGCCAGAGAGCCCTGCAGCCGGCAACTGCATCCCCAGACCCCCATCCTGAGTCACCTCATGTGGTGGTTAGTTTCATGGGCCAACGTGGCCAGGCCATAGCACCCAGTGTTTGGCCAAACAGCAGTCTAAGTGTTGCTGTGAAAGTACTTTTTACACGTGAGCAGGTCACCCTCCGTAACATGGTGGGCCTCGTCTAATCAGTTGACGGTCTTAAGAGAAAAAGACTGAGGTCCCCTGGGGAGGAAGGGCTCCTCCCTCCAGGTGGTCTCCCAGGAGACCATGCGCCAGCTCTCCAACCTACAGATTTCAGACTTGCAGCCCCCACGGTCACACGAGCCAGTTCCTTCAAATCAATCTCTCTTTTCTATTCAAGATGATGTCATCTGTGAATGAAGCCAGTCTCACTCCTGCACCCTGAGCTGGGAGTTTTTATTTATTCCCCTTTCTGACTTCACTGGCTGGGACTTACAGCACAATGCTGATTACAAGTGGTGAGAGCAGACACCCTGGCCTTGTTCCCAACTGCGGGTGAAAGCATTCATCTTGACATGTGGCTTTTCTTTTTTTTTTTTTTTTAAGATTTTATTGGGGAATTGGGGGAGGGGAACAGCGTCGGGGGACCGGGGAAGGGGAACAGACAAGTTGCTGTCCTTTCGTTCTTTGGTATGGTTGTGGAGGACGTTGCTTCACTGGCCCATGTTGGCATCGTCATTGCGCTCTTCCCGGATGAGGCAGATCCATCGCCGGCTTCTGGATGGTCGCTCACTGCAGCTCTTGGCAGCTCGCGCTGGCTGCCGGCCACTCATTGTAGCCTATGGCAGCCCACCGCATCAGAGGCTGCAGCCTACACCATCGCCGGGGCTCACACAGCCCAGCTCCAGGTGGAGCTGTTGTTAGCTGGCTCTCCTATGTGGGATCTGAACCGGGGCCACTGGCATCCCAAGACAGCTCTTTTTGTTTGTTTGTTTTTTAGTTTCAGGTGTACAACACAGTGCAATAGTTATACTCTTTACCCTCCAAAGTGACAACCCTCCTCCCCCAGTTCGCCACCCCACTCCCCCCCGTATCGTACATATCTATTACAATTCCTTTGACTCCCCTCCACAGTACACTCCACATCCTATGACTATCTATATATTCAGTTACAGTTGGCATACAATATTATACAACATCAGCTTCAGGTGTATGGTGCAGTGATCAAGCCTCTACGCCATCCATGAAGTGGTCTCCCTAACAAAACATGTGACTATCTGACACTTCACAAAATTTTTACAACATTATTATATTCCCCGAACTGTGTTTCGTATCCCTGTGGCAATATTGTAGTTGTCTATTTATGCTGTCTAATCCCTTCCCCTTACCCCCCATCCCCACCCCCCTCCCAACTAGCAACCCTCAGTTTTTCCTCTATATCTATGAGTCTGTTTACTTTGCTCGTTCATTCAGTTTTTCAGATTCCACATATAAGTGAGATCATATGGTACTTTTCTTTCTCCAGCTGACTTATTTCACTTAACATAATAGTCTCTTCACAACATTACCAATTACATTCCCAGAACTGCCCCCGTCTCCCTGCAGCAACATTGTAGTCACCCACCTACGCTGTCCAAAATCTTCCCCCTCTCCCTCATCCCCACTCCCTCCCAGCCAGCAACCATCAGTTTTTCCTTTATATCTGCTTGATATGACTTCAATCTTCTTAAATTTACTGAGACTTGTTTTGTTGGAAAATGCCCCATGTGTACTTGAGAAGAATGTATATTCTGTTTTTTCAGGGAGAAATGCCCTAAAAATTTCAATGAAGTCCAGCTGGTCTAAAGTGTCATTTAAGGCCCCTCTTTCTGTGTTGATTTTCTGTCTAATGGGTCTGTTCATTGGTGACAATGGGGTGTTGAAGTCCCCTATTATGGTAGTGTTACTGTTGATCTCTGTCTTTATGTCTGTCAAAATCTGTTATATGTAATTAGGAGTTCCTATGTTGGGTGCATAGATGTTTATTAGGGTTATAGTGCCCTTCTTTGTCTTTTATTGTAGTCATTTAAAAGTCTATTTTGTCCAAAATAAGTATTGGTACTCCAGATTTTTTTCCCTCATTTCCATGTGCATGAAATATCTTATTCCATCTGTAAATAGCATATACAGGTGTCCTATTTTCTTATCCACTCAGCCACTCTCTAATCTTTTGATTGGAGCATTTAGCCCATTCACATTTCAAATGATTATTGATAGGTGCATATTATTGCCATTTTGTTATTTGTCCTGATTTCCCTGGGTTAGCTTGTTTACCCCTTTCTTTTGTTTAAAAAAGCCCTTTTAACATTTCTTGCAATGCTGGCTTGGTGGTAATGAATTCCTTGAGCTTATTCTTTTCTGAGAAGCTCTTTATTTCTCCTTCAATTTTAAGTGATAGCCGTGCTGGGTAGAGCAATCTTGGTTGTAGGCCTTTATTTTGTGTCACTTTGAGTATCTCCTGCCACTCCCTTCTGGCCTGCAGAGTTTCTGTAGACAAGTCAGCTGTTAGTCTAACAGGAGTTCCTTTGTAAGTAACCTGCTGTCTTTCTCTTGCAGCCTCTAGGATTCTGTCTCTGTCTTTAACCTTTGCCATTTTAACTAGGATGTGTCTTGGTGTGGACCTATTTGGGTTCAGCTTGTTTGGAACCCTCTGCACTTCCTGGGCATGTATGTTGATTTCCTTCACCAGGGTAGGGAAGTTTTCAGTCATTATTTTTTCAAATACATTCTCGACCCCTTGCTTCTTCTCTTCTCCTTCTGGTATTCCTGTGAGTCTAGGGTTGTTGCACTTCATCTTGTCCCATAGGGCTCTTAAACTATTTTCATTGTTTTTTATTCTTTGGATTTTTTTGTTGTGCCAACTGGGTGATTTCTGCTATTTTGTCTTCCAAATCGCTGATCCGCTCCTCTGCTTCATCTACTCTACTGGTGATTCCTTCGAGTGTGTTCTTCATTTCAGTTATTGTATTCTTTAGTTCTAACTGGTTGTTTTTTATGATTTCTCTATCCTTCTTTATGTCCTCACTAAGTTCGTTAAAACATTCTTATCATCAGTGTTCTAAACTGTGTCTCTGAAAGTTTGGATCCCTCTGTTTCATTTGGTTCCATTTCTAGAGGTTTCTTCTGATCTTTTACTTGGGACGTTTCTTTGTTTCCCCATTCTGGCTGTCGCTCTGGGATTGCTTTGATGTATTAGATAGATCACCAGGAGAGCCCTGGCTGGATCACGCAGGCACACAGCTCACGGCCCAACACTCCCAGGAAAACTCCCCGTCTCAGCCTGTCCCAATCAGCCTCTCGCAGATCAGGCCAAGCAGCCCGACAACCAATCACCAGCCTGTTAACTCTGCATGCGCAGTGTGGAGAGCGGGGACCCGAGGCGGCTTGTGCACTCCCGGGTCTCAGTGAGCAGCCTGTTGGAGCCGGAGGGCGCCCACAAGGCGTTTCCCTGGCAACGCAGTATAAGCCGGGCAGAGAGTGGGGATCCAAGGCCGCATGCGCACACGCACACACGCACTTCTGCACCAGTTCCACCAGACCAATGAGGTCTCAGACCTGATCCTCCGTGGGAGGGCCCAACTCTGACAAAATGGCGCCCTCCCTACACCACTCGCGTGCAGGCTCTGCACCACGGGAACAACAGTCCAAACACCTCCAGCCTTTGCACCAAAGGTGCTCAGCTCAGTCCGTCCCCGCAGGCTCCCGGCTCACACAGCCGCTCCCTCCACCAGGAACCAGGTGAGTGCTCACCGGCGAGCAAGCCCGGGCGCCGGCCCCACTAATTCTCCAGCCGCTCTTCGCCTCACCGAGCTGAGCAAAGAGAGTCCTCACTAATTTACTGCCGGCTATCTTAGAACTCCTCTTCCCGGCAAAGGAGCTCTGGGCTGGTGAGCTTGGAGTGTGGCCGGAGCGTCTCTCCCCCAACCGGAGAAGCTTCCCACGGCTGGGGCTTCCCTCACGGGGCTCGCCCTCTCTCATCTCCGCCCGTCCTACCAGACCCGACAGCCTCCTCTTTAAGTTCTTCGTTTAGTGGTTCTGTTCCTCCAGTGTTCCGGGGACTTCCAGGGTTGAATGCTGTATAATTTGTTTGTAATTTTGGTGTGATCCTGGGAGGCAGTTAGCACAGCGTCTGTCTATTCTGCCATTTTACCAGAAGTCCCCAAGCCAGCTCTTAACCAGTGCGCCACTCGGCCGGCCCAACATGTGGCTTTTCATAACAACCCAAGCTAAGTTCTCATCCATCGTTAGTTTGCAGGGTGATTTTATCAGGAATGGGTGTTGAATTTTGTTGAGTGCTTTTTCTGCACCTACTGAGATAATCATGTGGTTTTCTTCTCTAGTCCAGTAATATTGTGAACTGCATTGATTTTGACTTTTAAACCAACCAACCCTGAATTCCCATCTAGTCATGATTTTCATATGTTGCTGGGTTCCATTTGCTAAAACTTTGTTGGTAATTTTTGCATGATTTTTGCATCTGTGTTCATGAGGGGTGTTGGCCTCTGGCTTTTCTTTTCTTTCCTCGGGGTGTTGGCATCAGGTGAAACTGGCTCCAGAGAAATAGTTGAAAGACAGTCCTCCCTTTTCAATTTTTCTGGACAAGTCTATGCAGCATTATCATTTCTTCCTTAAATGTTTGGTAGAATCCACTAGTGAAGCACCTGGGCCTGGAGTTTTCTCTGTGAGAAGATTTTTCCCCTTCCCAATTTTTTGAATATATAGGGCTATTCAAGTGATTTGTTCTTGAGTGAGCTTTGGTAAATTCTGTCTTTCAGTGGATCTGTCCACTTCAACTAAGTTGCTAAATTTATTGGCGGAAAGTTGTTCATTATATCCCCTAGCGATCCTTTCAGCGTCTGCAGACTCTGCAGTGATATCACCTCTCTCGTTCTTAATATTCGTGACCTGTAACTTCTCTCCTTTCTCGGGTCAGTCTGGCTGGAGGTTTATCAATGTTATTGATCTTCTCAAAGGACCAGCTTTGGGGTTCATTGGTTTTCCTCCGGTGCTTTGTTTTGTTTTCTACTTCATCTCATCAATGATATTCCTTCTGTCTGCTTACGTGCAGTTTAACTTTTCTCTTCGTTTTCTTTTGTAATTTCTTAGCTGAAAGCTGAGGTCATTGCTATGAGACCTTTCTCTCTTCCTTTCTAGTATAGATGTTTGGTGCTAGACGTTTCCCCCAAATACTATGTTTGTGGCACCCCAATACTCTGAACTCCTCCTCCCTAAGGTTCTGTTTCTGGGGACCCCAAAGACAAGCTTGCTCTCCCCACTCCTGCTCCCTGCTGTCCTTCCAGCTTTCAGACCCTGGACTGACTGTGGAAACCCACCGTGTACTGATTAACGTCCAGTCAGAAAAAGGACCCCACTCCAGGTGTTTCAGAGAGGACTCAGTACACCGAACTGGGACACAGGAGCTGGAGGCTGGGGGAACACAGGGCTCCCTGAGGTATCTGACATTGGGGGCCGCCCCCATCCCACACGTGGGGCTGCCAGACCCGGGAGCAGAGGCGAGGGGCTTCTGAGAGGGCCTGGGAGTGCCTGAGGGGCTGGCGCTGGGGAAGGGGAGCCCTCTGAGGCTGCAGGGACGCTGAGAGGAGCTGAAAAGGGAAAGCAAGCCCCTCTGTCCCCTTCTCATCTCCCAACAGTGCCTTCCAGGGAGCCAGCCGACCAGGGAGCCAGGGATGCTCTTTGCAAAGTCCCAGCCACGTGTATAATCAGCTCTTATTTTATAACAAAGCACCCAGCCCAGGGGCTTAAAACAATCAGCGTTTGGTATTTGGTAGGCGATTGAGATATATATATATATATATATATATATATATATATATATATATAGAGAGAGAGAGAGAGAGAGAGAGAGAGAGAGAGAGAGATGATAGATAGATGGAAAGAGATAATAAATAACAGATAAGATAGATGATATTGATAGATAGATGATAGATACATAGATAATAGACAGGTGATGATAGCTAGATGATGATAATAGATAGATAGATAGATAGATAGATAGATAGATAGATAGATAGATAGAGATAGACAGATGATAGATACAGAGAGATGACAGATATGCATGCCTCAGTGTCCATTGTGTTTTTCCAGTGCTGCCCATTGAGTGGCCCACATAGCACCCCGGGAGTAACAAGCTCGCTTGATACCCAGGTCTTGTTTTCTAAACCCCATTCTCCATTCTCCATTGGCAGAGTGTCTGTGGCAGACAAGACATTCTCCTTTTATTTATTCTCCAATAAAAGGAACCAGGGCTCCCTGGGGAAGCCGCTCCTTCTGGGCCCGGAAATTATCGGATAAACCTGGAGTGTTCTGTGGTGCCGGGAGTGCTCCGAAGAGGATGGAGGTGTGCGAGTAGGATGGGAGCTGGAGCAATCTGGGGACACTCCAGCGGGGGCCTCCAGGGGCTGCTCCCAGGGACTGCCCCCCGCCTAGCCCCACAGTGCCTGCAGTGTGGTGGGCAGAGGGCCCAGTCACAATGGCAGCGCAGCACCCACAGTCACCTGCTGTCCTGTGCCGGCAGTCCCCCAGGGCCCGGGAGCCGAGCAGGCCTGCTTTCCAGAGGCAGAACAGCGGTCCCCAGAAGACCTGAGGCTCCCCTTCCAGAGCCCAGGGCCTGGGCTGTGGCTTTCCCACAGCACCCGGGAGAACATCCTGTCTGCCACAGACACTCCGCCAAGTCTGAGGAACCTCATGGTGCCAGGCATCTCAGGTGGAGGGGACTCAGCACAGGGACTGTTGTGTTGAAGGCGGCAGGTACTGCAGAAAGATGGGGACAAACCCACAGAGTGACTGCCCCATGGGCTAGGCTCCGGGGCTGGGGCACCAGAGCACAGGGCTCAGGGGGACCCTCACCACTGGCGCTGAGACTCAGGAAGATGCCCAGTGTTGGGGGTGGGGCCAAGAGGGACAGGCGGCCCCTGGGCACCCCCCCAATGCCGCCCAACCCACCAGGAGGCCACCAGGGTCCCCAGCACAGAGCACAGAGGGGAGGGCTTGGGCAGAGGGGAGAAGAAGGGGGTCAGCATACACAGAGCCAACGGGGACTGGGAGGGTCCCAGTGCAGGTCTGTCTAACTCCTTGCAGTGCGGAAGCGGGCAGAGACCCAGCAGGAGACAGGGCGTCTGGTCCTCAGCCCTAGTGCAGATCCGGGGAAATGTGCCCCTCCCTAAACTCAAGAAATACAAACAGAAGACATGAACATGTACGGTTTCTGGTCGCATTTCTCTTGGATGTCGAGAGGGGCAGTGAGCAGATAAGAAACCACACAGCAAATGCCAGAGGCTGGTCCCCTGTTGCCACCACGGTACCACCTCAGACTGCTGCAGAGCCTCGGGCCACACTGACCGTCACTGCCACCGCCAGCGCCATGACCCAGCTGCTTGCTGCAGGGGCCGTCACGCAAGGTGGGTGGGGACAGGGCTACCGTCCTTCACGTCTTGTGGCCTTGGAAGGTGACACTGACTTATCTTGTCACAGCCAGCAGGCAGCACGCCTTCCGACTGACCAGGTAGGGGCACTTTCAGGCCCCCTGCTCGTCCCTTTCTAGGTCAGGAAACCAGATTGTCACCCTCTTTGTATGTCTGTCCCATTAGTTACTGATGAAACTGTATCAGAGTCCAAATGTTCCCAGGCGCCTCCCCAGCCTGGCGGGAACGGACTTGGAGACGGATCTCGAGCCCATGACAGAGAGGGAAGGCAGACACCTCCTCTTAGGCACGACGTGGCCCCAAAGGCATGTCCACCTGGCAGCTGCCCATGCAGCTTATTTGGGAAAAGGCTGTTTGTGGAGCGACTAAGAGAAGGACCTGGACATGTGGTCCTCCTGCATTTATGGTGGGCTAATCCAGGGACTGTGGACAGAGGGAGACATGGGGAGAGGCCACATTGGGCACAGGGCAGACACAGGAGGGATGTGACGTGGCTGCCAGCCCAGGGACGCCTGGGACCCCAGAAGCTGGGGAGGCAGGAAGGACCCTCCCCGGGTGTCCACACAATGACCTCAGACTTCCAGCCTCCAGAACTGGGAGACAATCAATTTCTGTTGTTTTCACCCCCAGCCTGTGGCCCTCTGTCATGGTCCCCATGAAGAAGGAGCCCCTGTGTGTACAGAATGGGGGTGCAAGGTCCTCTCTGGGCAGGGGACCGGGAGGCCAGACGGCAGGCAGGAGGGACTATGTGTGCACACTGTACCTTTTATCTATTCAAAAACAAACGAGGCCGGCCGAGTGGCATGGTGGTTAAGCGCTGGCCTGGGAAGCCAGTGGCCCCGGTTTAGTCCCACATATGAGGGCCAGTGACACTGCCTTAAAAAAAAAAAAATGACACTTCCGGTAAGATGGCAGAATAGACGGACGCTGTGCCAACTGCCTCCCAGGTTCACATCAAAATTACAAATAATTTATACAACATTCAACCTCGTAAGTCCCCTGAACATTAGATGAACAGAACCTCTAAACAAAGGACCTAAAGAGGAGGCCATGTCAAGTCTGGTAGGAGGGGCACAGACGAGAGAGGGCGAGCCCCGTGAGGGACGCCCCAGCTGTGTGGGGAGGCTTCTCCGGTTTGGGGAGAGACCCTCCGGCCCCACACTGAGCTCACTAGCCCAGAGTTGCTTTGCCAGGAAGAGGAGTTCCACGATAGTGGGCAGTAGAAATCAGTGAGGACTCTCTCTGCTCAGCTCAGTGAGGCTGAGGTCAGCTGGAGAATGAGTGGGGCCGGCGCAGGGACTCTCTCACTGGTGAGCACTCACCTGGTCCCTGGCAAAGGGAGTAGCTGTGTGAGCCGGACGAGGGAGCCTGTGGGAAAGGACTGAACTGAGCACCTTTGGCATGGGAGCTGCAGGTTTGGGGACTATTGTTCCCCTGGTGTGGAGTTTGCACGTGAGTCGAGTGTACAGGAGGGTGCCATTTTGTCAGGGTTGGGCCCTCCCACAGAGGGTCAGATCCGGGACATTGGTCTGGTGAAATTGGCACAGGAGTGCGTGTGTGCACGCACGTGCATGTAGCCTTGGATTCCCCACCCTCCAGCCAGCTTATAGTGCATTGCCAAGGAAACACTGGGTGGGCGCCCTCTGGTTCCATGAGGCTGCTCACTGACACCCAGGAGTGCGCCAGCCACCTTGGATCCCCACTCTCCACACTGCGAGTGCAGAGTTGCCAGGCTGGTGATTGGCTGTTGGGCTGCTCATCCTGATCTGCGAGCGGCTGATTGAGACAGGCTGAGACTGGGAGTTTTCCTGGGAATGTTTGGCCGGGAGCTGTGTGCCTGCGTGATCCGGTCGGGGCTTTCCTGGCAAGTTTGTGCGGGCTGGTTGCCAGCACAGGAGTGCATGCTGCTCTGACTTGGTGGGGGTCACTGACCACATCCAGTGGTGCGTTGGGGGCCTTCCCCGCCCACCTAGAGCTGTGTTGCCAGAAGCACTCTGAGCTGCTGGTGCCTGGCCCACACCTCCACAGGCCACAGAAGGTTTTTAGCAGCAGCAGACAACATGCAACAACCCGTGAGGATTTTTGGTAGTGATCATGGTTCCAGAGCACACAGCAGCCAATTGCGGAAAGCTCACTGCAAGCCTGAGAGGGAGGCTGGTGCATAACACGTTAAGCCCTCTGCCCCAAGAGCTGGTTCTGAGTTGCCTAGGGACTCTCCATTGCTGAGCAAGTGCTCTGCAGATTAAAGAGAACGGAGAGCACCATCTCCACCTTTTTTTTCTTTTTTTCTTTTCCTTTTTTCTTCTTTTTTTCCTTTATTTCTCTTTTTTTCTTTTCTTTTTCTTTTTTCTTTTTTTTTCTTCTTTCTAGGTGATCTACCTAATACACTGAAGTAATCACAGAACGACAGCCAAAATGAGGAAACAAAGAAACATGTCACAAGTAAAAGATCAGAAGAAATCTCTAGAAATGGAACTAAATGAAACACAGGTATCCAAACTTTCAGAGACAGAGTTCAGAACACTGATGATAAGAATGTTTAAGGAACTTAGCGAGGACATAAAGAAGGATAGGGAAACCATAAAAAACAACCTGTTAGAACTAAAGAATACAATAACTGAAATGAAAAACACACTCAAAGGAATCACCAGTAGAATAGATGAAGCAGAGGATCGGATCAGCACATTAGAAGACAAAATAGCAGAAATCACCCAGTTGGAACAACAAAAAGACCAAAGAATAAAAAACAATGAAAATAGTTTAAGAGCCCTATGGGACAACATGAAGCAAAACAATATTGCATCATAGGAATACCAGAAGGAGAAGAGAAGAAACGGGTTCAGAATGTATTTGTAGAAATAATGACTGAAAATTTCCCTACCCTGATGAAGGAAATCGACATACAAGCCCAGGAAGTGCAGAGAGTTTCAAACAAGCTGAACCCAAACAGGTCCACAACAAGACAATCATAGTTAAAATAGCAAAGGTTAAAGACAAAGACAGAATCCTAAAAGCAGCAAGAGAAAGATATCAGGTTACATACAAAGGAACTCCTTTAAGACTAACAGCGGACTTGTGTACACAAGTTCTGCAGGCCAGAAAGAAGTGGCAGGAAATATTCAAAGTGATGCAAAATAAAGGCCTACAACCAAGATTGCTCTACCTAGCATGGCTATCACTTAAAATTGAAGGAGAGATAAAGAGCTTCTCAGAAAAGACTTAAGCTTAAGGAATTCATTACCACCAAGCCAGTATTGCAGGAAATGTTAAAAGGGCTTTTTTAAACAAAAGAAAGGGGAAAACAAGCTAACCCAGGAAAACAAGAAATACAAATAACAAAATGGCAATAAATATGCACCTATCAAGAATCACTTTAAGGGCCGGCCGAGTAGCTCAGATGGTTAAGAGCTCGCTCAGCTCTGAGCAACAGCTGTTCGATGCCAGCCTGAGCTGAGTTGCCGTTGAACTGCCACCAGGTGGCAGGATGGCTCAGCTAAAAAAAAAAAAAAAAAAAGCATCACTTTAAATGTGAATGGGCTAAATGCTCCAATCAAAAGACACAGAGAGGCTGAGTGGATAAGAAAAAAGGACCCTTCTCAAAACAAACAAAAAAAAAAACAAAAAAAACTTTCCAGTGGCTTTTGGGCCGGCCAAGTCCACAGTGGTTAAGCGCTGGCTTGGGAAGCTGGCGGCCCTGGTTCGGGTCCCACATATGAGGGCCAGTGACACTGCCCTCAAAAACAACAACAACAACAACAACAACAAAAGAAAACAGGACCCTTGCATATGCTGTCTACAAAAGACTCATCTCGGATCAAAAGACACACACAGACTGAAAGTAAAGGGACGGAATCAGATATTTCATGCAAATGGAAATGAGAAAAAAGCTGGAGTAGCAATATTTATTTCGGACAAAATAGACTTTAAAATGAAGACTACAATAAAAGATAAAGAAGGGCACTACATAATAATAAAGGGATCGATTCAACAAGATGACACAATCCTAGTAAACATCTATGCACCCAACATAGGAACTCCAAAATATAAAAAACAGATTTTGACAGACATAAAGACAGAGATCAACAGTAACACTTTTGTAGGGGGGGCTTCATCACCCCGTTGTCACCAACAGACAGATCCTCCAGACAGAAAATCAACATGGACACATTGGCCTTAAATGACACTTTAGACCAGCTGGATTTAATCGATATTTTTAGAGCATTTCCCCCCAAAGCAACAGAATATACATTCTTCTCAAGTGCACATGGAACATTTTCCAAGATAGACCACATGTTAGGGCACAAAACAAGTCTTAACAACTTTAAGAAGACTGAAATCATTTCAAGTGTCTTCTTTGACCACAATGCTATGAAACTAGAAATCAATTACAAGACACAAATTGGAAAACACACAAATACATGGAGGCTAAATAACATGCTACTAAATAGTGAGTGGGTCAAAAATGAGATCAAGGAGGAAATCAAAATATACCTCGAGACAAATGAAAATGAAAACAGCACGACCCAAAATCTCTGGGTTGCAGCGAAAGCAGTCCTAAGAGGGAAGTTCATAGCAGTGCAGGCCTACCTAAAGAAGGAAGAAAAATCTCAAATCACAAACTATCTTTACACCTAAGGGAACTGGAAAAAGAACAGCAAAGCAAGCTCAAATGGAATACAAGGAAGGAAATAATAAAGACCAGAGCAGAAATAAATGAAATAGAGATATCAAAAAAACAATATAGGGCCGGCCGAGTGGCGCATTGGTTAAGCGCTGGTTTTGGGATGCCAGCGGCCCCTGTTCGGATCCCACATGAGGGCCAGTGACACTGCCCTCTACAGCTAACAACAGCTCCACCTGGAGCTGGGCTGTGCGAGCCCCTGTGATGGTGTGGGCTGCAGGCCCTGCTGCAGTGGGCTGCCATAGGCTACAGTGAGTGGCCCCCAGCCAGCGTGAGCGGCTGGCAGCCAGCGTGAGCTGCCAATAGCCGCGATGAGCGACATCCAGGGGCCAGCGACCGATCTGCCTCATCCGGGAAGAGCAATGACGATACCAACTGTGAAGCAACATCCTCCGCAACTAAAACTGAAGAACAAGAAGACGGCAACTTGTCTGTTCCCCTTCCCCGATTCCCCAACGCTGTTCCCCTCCACCAATTCCCCAATAAAATCTTTAAAAAAAAAAAAAAACAATACAAAAGGTCAATGAAACCAAGAGTTGGTTTTTTGAAAAGATATACAAAATCGACAAACCCTTAGCCAGACTCACCAAGAAAAAGAGAGAGAGGACCCAAATTAATAAAATCAGAAATGAAAGAGGAGAAGTGACAACAGATACCATAGAAATACAGAAAATGTTAAGAAAATACTACGAGCAACTATATGCCAACAAATTCGACAATCTGGAAGAAATGGATAAATTTCTAGAAGCATACAATCTACCAAGTCTGAAACAGAAACTCTGAACAGACTGATTACTGCCAAAGAAATTGAATCAATAATCAACAAGCTTTCAACAAACAAACCAGATGGCTTCACAGGTGAATTTTACAAAACATTCAGAAGTGAATTAATACCTATTCTCTTCAAACTATTCCAAAAAATGCAGGAGGGAAGGCTCCCAAACACATTTTATGAAGCCACTATTACTCTGATCCCAAAATCAGACAAAGATATTACAAAAAAGGAAAACTACAGGCCAATATCCCTAATGCATATAGATGCAAAAATCCTCAACAAAATACTAGCAAACCAAATTCAGCATCACATTAAAAAGATCATACACCATGATCAAGTGGGATTCATTCCTGGTATGCAAGGCTGGTTCAATATCTGCAAATCAATTAACGTAATACATCACATTAACAAAATGAAAAATAAAAATCATATGATCATATCAATAGATGCAGAAAAATCATTTTACAAAATCCAGCAGCCATTTATGATAAAAAAAAACTCTTAGCAAAGTGGGAATAGTGGGATCATATCTCAACATAATAAAGGCCATATATGATAAGTTCACAACAAACATCATACTCAATGGGGAAAGGCTAAAAACTTTCCCCTTAAGATCAGGAATAACACAAGGCTGCCCATTTTCACCACTTCTATTCAACATAGCTCTGAAAGTTCTAGCCACAGCAATCAGACAAGAAAATGAAATAAAATGCATCCAAATTGGAAAAGAGGAAGTAAAATTGTCATTATATGCAGATGACATGATACTATATAGAGCGAATCCCAAAGGCTCCACCAAAAAACTGTTAGAACTGATAAAAAAATTTGGTAAGGTAGCAGGATACAAAATTAATATTCAGAAATCAGTTGCATTTGTATATACCAATAATAAATTATCAGAAGGAAAAAATCAGGAAATCAATCCCTTTTATAATTGCTTCAAAAACAATAAAATATTTAGGAATAAATTTAATTAAAGTAGTAAAAGACCTGAACTCAGAAGATTATGAGACACTGAAGAGAGAAATCAAAGAAGATACAAATAAATGGAAATACATACCATGTTCATAGATAGGAAGAATTAATATAGTTAAAATGTCAGTACTACCTAAGGCAATATATAGATTCAGTGCAATTCCAATCAAACTACCCAAGACATTTTTCTCAGAAATAGAACATGTAATCCTAAATTTTATATGGAACCATAAAAGACCCCAAATAGCCATGGCAATCTTGAGAAATAAGAATAAAGAAAGAGGCATCACACTACTTGACATCAAAACATACTACAAGGCTACAGTAATCAAAACAGTATGGGGCCGGCCAAGTGGCACGGTGGTTAAATGCTGGCTTAGGAAGCCAGTGGCCCGGGTTCGGTCCCACGTATGAGGGCCAGTAACACTGCCCTCAAAAAAAAAAAAAACAGTATGGTACTGGCATAGAAACAGACACATAGACCAATGGAACAGAATAGAGAGCCCAGGAATAAACCCATCCATATACTGTCATTTAATCTATGACAATGGAAGCAAGAATTTACATTGGAGTAAAGATAGTCTATTTAATAAATGGTGCTGGGAAAATTGGACTGGAAAAAAAATGAAAATGGACCACCTACTTACACCATATACAAGAACAAACTCAAAATGAATTAAAGATTTAAATGTAAGACCTGAAACCATAAAACTCCTAGAAGAAAACATAGGGAGTAAGTTTGCAGACATTACCCTGAGTAATATTTTTACTGATATATCCCCTCAGGCAAGGGAAATAAAAGAAAAAATGAACATATGGGATTACATCAAACTTAAAAGTGTTTTCACAGCAAAGGAAATCATCAATAAAACAAAAAGGCAGCCTATTGAATGGGAGAAGATATTTGCCAAGGATATATCTGATAAGGGGTTAATATCCAAAATTTATAAAACACTCATGCAACTCAACACCAAAAAAGCAAACAACCCAATTAAAAAATGGGCAGAGATATGAAGAGGCATTTCTCTAAAGAGGACATACAGATGGCCAACAGGCATATGAAAGAATGTTCAACCTCACTAATCATTAGAAAAATGCATATAAAAACCACAATGAGATACTACCTCACTCCAGTCAGAATGGCTATCATCAACAAATCAACAAACAACAAGTGCTGGCGGGACTGTGGAGAAAAGGGAACCCTGGTGCACTGTTGGTGGGACTGCAAACTGGTGCAGCCATTATGGAAATCAGTGTGGGTGTATCTCAAAAAACTGGAAATGGAACTGCCGTATGACCCAGCAATTCCACTCTTGGGTATGTACCCAGAAGAATCCAAGATGCTAATTCGAAAAAATATATGTACCCCTATGTTTATTGCAGCGCTATTTACAATAGCCAGGACTTGAAAACAACCGAAATGCCCATCCGTAGATGACTGGATTAAGAAACTGTGGTACATTTATACAATGGAGTATTACTCCGCTATAAAGAAGAAAGAAATCGTACCATTTGCAACGATATGGATGGACCTAGAGACTATTATGTTAAGTGAAATAAGTCAGTCAGAGAAAGACAAGTACCATATGATCTCACTTATATGTGGAATCTGAAAAATTAAATGAACGAGCAAAGTAAACAGAAACAGTCTCATAGATACAGAGGAAAAACAGGGTTGCTAGTTGGGAGGCGGGTGGGGATGGGGGGTAAGGGGGAAGGGATTAGACAGCATAAATAGGCAACTACAATATTGCCACAGGGATATGAAAGACAGTTCAGGGAGTAAAATAATGTTGTAAATATTTTGTGGGGTGTCAGATGGTCACATGTCTTGTTAGGGAGACCGCTTCATGGATGGAGTAGAGGCTTGATCACGGCACTGTACACCTGAAGCTGAGGTTGTATAATATTGTATGCCGACTGTAATTGAATATATAGATAGTCACAGGATGTGGAGTATACTGTGCAAGGGAGTCAAAGGAATTGCAATAGATATGTACGATACGGGGGGGAGTGGGGTGGCGAACTGGGGAAGGGGGTTGTCACTTTGAGGGGTAAAAAGTATAAATACTGCACTGCGTTGTGCACCTGAAACTAATTTTTTTTAATGTTTATTTCACAATAAAAGAATTTTTTTAAACAAGGAGGGAAGGGACTTGCTCTGCAGCTCCCAAAGCAGGCCTTGCCAAGCTGGCCGACAAGATGCTGCACACCCCCAAGTTTCCTGGTGCCAGTCAAGGGCCTTGCCGGCAAGTGTCGCTGGAAGCAACGCACCTGTGAGAAGTGCTACCTGATCACGGAACGCCAGAAGATCCTGGCTGCACAGAAGGTGCTCAAGAAGCAGGCCTCTGAGGAAGAGCATGAATTAGCCTCCGGAGCCACAGATGTCGCCCGACCTCCGGCCTCCACCCGCTGTCTCAGCTTGCAGCTTCTGAAGATGTGGAGCCAGGCCCCGAGGGTCGCCCTACTTGCTGGAGAGACCACCACGGGCCCGAGCCCTGGCCCTGGCGCCTTCCAGCCGGTTCTGGGCGGCTGCGGCCACATGGGGCCGAGCAAACGAGCTGGCTGTGGCCCTGCCCAGTCTCGTGGGACCCCAGCTCGGGGTGGAGCATGCAGGCCGGCATCCTGGAGTTGCACAGGCCCATACGTCGCCTGCCCAGTCTGCCGACATCGGGTTCCCTCTGAGCATCAGCTCAGATTGTGCAGTGGGGTCTGAGTACCTGGAGAGAGAGCCTTCCAAGCTGTACCCCAGCTGCTCCAGCACGCACTCTTATCACTCGTTCCCGCTGGACTACCAGGATGCACCCCCGGGGATCCCCCTGCAGTGGGGCTTTCGGCATGTGTCCTACGGCCACTACCATGGAGGAGGCTTGATGTCGGAGCCAGGGGGAGACTCCCAGCCGAGCTACTACCCGCTGCCGCCCACCCCCTGCAGCAGCCCCCCGTTTCTCCCGCCAGGCTTCCTCTCTGCGCTTCACTTCCTCCCCCCGCTGCCGCCTCCACCACTGCCGTCACTGTCATCTTTCTCACTGGCCGTCGTGTCCGATACAGACAAGGAGACCACGGATGGCCAGGATGCGGAGGTGCCCTGTGAGCCCAGCCAGGCATCATCTCAGGAGCAGGCCGACCAGGCCCAGGCCCTCGGGCCAGCAAGAGCGGGGCACTGAGGGTGTGACAGCAACGATTTTCTTATCTGTGTTCAGTGATGTGTAAGGAGGGAGGATAGTGATAGGCGCAAGATAAGAATTAGTTCCCATTTCAAGATAAGGGGGAGGAGGGTGATTCTAAAGTTCTCCCAATCCTGAGATGCTGTAGGCCTGAACAGGAAAATGGAGGGTGACATTATCAGGGGAGGGTCAGGGCTCTGAGGAGTGGGGAGGCTGGTGGAAGCTCGCGTTTAGGAGTGAGTTTAACCATCTCTGACTTGTGCTGCTGTTGATCAGACTCGCCTGCAGAGGCGTTCTTGGATTTCCTCAGGCTCCTTTCCAGGACAGGAGGCACCGCCTAGTTCAGCCTTCTGGGGTCTCCAGTGGGGGGCAGCACACACATGAAGCTTCTAGCACATCCAGGTGGCTAGTGTGAGCGTCCAGGACCAGGTGACTGACAGCTGCATCTGTCCTTGCTGGCTTGTCCCCCACCACCTCAGTGACCACTGTCCCTCGCCCCTTCTCCAAGGGGCTTTACCAGTAAGCATCGGGCTACTGGGGCTGCTTCACCTCCGCTCCATAAAGTTTAAGCCATTATAGGTATCATTTCTAGTTTTTAAAAAAATGTATTCAAGTTTGACTGTTTGATGTTTTTATAGTGATTGCCAACTTAAAAAAGGAGACTGTTTGGAAGTACTAATGCAGTTCTCAGAATAAAATGGCACTTCCAAAGCACCTATGACCTCAGCCGTTTCTTCTCTGGGAACAGTTTACCACGGAAATAAAATGAGCAATGGAAAAAAAAAAAAAAGGAGGGAAGGGTAATGAAACATATTCACCAACGTTAAAAAAAAAACAAAAAAACGAAACCATTTAAAATGTTAAATAGTGTTTAAATAGAATCCCTGATAACATGAGAAATGCTTCGAGGGTAAAAACAAGGAAAAGGAGCAGGAACGTACAGCAGAGTGAGAAGAAACTACAGTGAAAGCTTTATCTGAACAGCTTTCTAAGCATAAAGGAACAGCTGCATGACTTTCCCGACTGCCACAGGCAGAGGCCGGAGCTCAGCGACACGGAAGAGAGGGAGGTCAGGCCCATTGATTGGGGTCCAGAAGTTCGCGCTGCCCTGGGGTGCGGGCAAGCTGCCCCCAGCTGGGTTGGGGGGTTGGCTGGAAAGTTAGCCCAAAGGCGGTCACACGGAATGAGGTTTTTGTAGGAGGTCTGAAGGCTCAAGGGCTGGCGTGGGGACGGGGAGGGGAGGGTGCCGGGACAGGGTTGTCACGCAAGACCTGACATCCACCGGGAGGGTCCGAAGGTGCACCTTGCACCTCAACTAGGGAGGGTGAGTGTGTGAGGGGAGCCCCGGCCCTGGACCTCACAGTGGGGACCTAACTGGCCCGGGAGCAAGTGGCACTGGAGTGGCAGGGCCATTGGGGCCACTCCACCGCCAAGGACAAGGTGGCATGGTCAGCAGGGCAGACAGCAGGGCCTGTGGTGAAGGCTGGTCTGTCACGGTGCTCCTAGAAGTGACGAGGGAGCGAGCCTGCGGAATCCCTACGGGGTCCGTGTGAGCAGAGAATTCAAGGTCAAATGAGTGAGGGTCTAAGCTGAATCATAAACACGGGGTCACGGCCACCAGTCGCTCTCCAGCTGTGGCCAGTTCACAGACCCAGGCCCCTGAACGAGGGAGAGGCCGGCCCCTCCTGGCCCTGAGCCCTTCGCTTCACAAGCCTCGGCGGCTCACACCTCCCTCTGGCCCTCGTGAATGGCTTTATGCTCAGAGCAGTTCACGTTATTTAATAAAGACAGTCGGGTACCAGTTGTCCCCAAAATGTGCACCAATGGAGACACCGCCCAGAGCAGCTCAGAAGAGATCGGGGGGAGGGACACGGCGGCTGAGGGGACTGGCCGCATGCCAGCCTCCGTGAGCACGGCCCTGGGCTGCCCAGGAAAAGACTGCCCTGTTTGGCATCTGTCCAAGTTCCTGCCCGTGGGCCGGAGGCTCCCAGAGCGTCACGCAGGGTGGCAGGGCTGACGTGGGCACCATTCACAAGGTGAAGACGGCTCAGCCCGAGGACATAAAGTCCTGTTTCCTGATCCTTGGCTCTGTCTTACTACAATTAAACAGCACAATAAACTCCAACCATAGAGACTGCAAATGTCAGGCCCAGGACCCACATCTGGTGTCCGGCCTGCCGGCGTGGCACCTGGAGCCCTCAGATTCCGGCAGGATGAGGAGATGCAGGCCTGTTCCCAGCCAGGTCTCCACACAGACACCCCAGGCGCCTTCTATCACAGGAGATCACGGGACACGCCGATCCTGGCAGGGCCCCCAGGAACAGGGGTCCCTCGGCCTCTGATCAGCTCAGGGGCTCCCCAGGGAACATGAGGGCAGAGAGTGAGGGTTGCTGGCACCTGGGGGCTGAAGGGGTGGCAGAGGCCTGGTCTGAACACCCCTCAGCTCTGTGGCATCCGAGGTAGGCCCCGCCCTCCAAGAACAGCCCCAGCTAGGAAGGCAGGGCCTCACAGCCTGGCAGTCGTCAACAGCATGTTTGGCGGGGACGTGGCGAAAATGGAACCCTGGGCACTGCTGCCGGGAGCCAACCTGGTGCCGCCGCTGTGGGCACACGGCGGTCCCTCCAGCAGTTAAACAGAATCACATGTGACCCAGCCACCCCACTTCCGGGTACGTCCCCAAAAGTGGTAAGAGCAGGACCTCCAAGAGCCACCTGCACCCCACATTCACACCAGCATCTTCAGCAGCTGGACCACAGAAGCAGCCCGGGTGTCCACGGACGGAGGACTCGGGACACGTGGTCCGTCCACACGGTGGGGTGTCACTCGGCCTTAAAACAGAGGGACATCCTGCACCTGCTGCCACTTGCTGCCATGTGGATGGACCTGAGGACACTGTGCTGAGTGAAGTGAGCCAGACACAGAAGGCCGAACCCTGTGTGACCCACTCACACGAGGTCCCAGAGGAGTCAGACTCACAGAGACGGGAAGTAGACGGTGGTGCCCGGGCTGGGGGAGGGGAGGGAGTGAGCGTTCCATGGGGACAGAGTGTCAGCCTGCGAAGATAGAAAGTTCTGGAGATGGCGTTGGTGATGGCCGCACAACCACGTGAACGTGCTTAATGCCACTGAGCTGTGCATTTAAACCTGGTTAAAGTGACACGTTTTATGTTCTGTGTACTTTATTACAAAAAGTAAAATTTTTTTAAAGAGAGAGAAAACTTATTTTAAGTAATGAATAAGTAAAGGCAGCCCAGGGCAGCCAGCCCCAGCTGTGGCTCTGTGCACTGGGAGACTCTGCATGGGGCCGTCTCGCCACCCCCCCAACATCAGGGTCCCCCCAGGAAGGTGTCAGGGAGCGCTCTTGGCAAGAGGGAGTCCCCAACGAGCAAGGAAGATTAAGCCTCCACCCCTGGGGATGGGACACCCCCCTGTCTCGGGACCCTTCACACCATAACATGCGTCAAGGGCCCTGGCAGCTTTGAAGCATGTGGGTGACATCTCTCGATATTCGCCATGTTAGCCATTAAACTGAGAAACTTTTAAAATGCGTGTTATTTCAGTTAAAAATAACGATAAACACACTACATGCCAACATAAATAACATTTTTACAAAAAATAACTGGGGCCGGCCGAGTGGCGCGGTGGTTAAGAGCTGGTTTGGGACGCCAGCGGCCCCGGTTTGGATCCCACATATGAGGGCCAGTGACACTGCCCTCAAAAAAAAACACAAAAATAAACTAAAAAATCAAAATAAAAAACAAAAAATAACTGTATTTTCCAAAACAAACAACCTGGGGGTGAGCATAGCGACATCACCCCCGGTCTGTGATACCTCCTTGGTGTCCAGTGCCTCGTCTGTGGGTGGCACCGTCTTAACTGATGAGGAAAAGCCGGCTTCACACAGATTCGTAGCTGGAACAGGCAGGATCCTCACCCTTTCGGGTAATTGTGGACTTTCTTCTTTGATAGGACACCAAACCTGACAAATGGCAGTTCCCTGAGGGCATGGGGCGATCCGGGACAGGACACACCAGTGCACTCGTCACCGCTGTGCCCTGAAGACCCTGGTCCCTCTTTCTGTGTGGAGGGTCTCTGGCCAGAGGTGACTTTGGAGCAGCCTGCACTATCCTTCCCCAAGTCACAGACATCCTGCGTGCAGACACAGCCGTTCCCAATAAGGATGTCTCGCCACAATCACATCACCGTCACCAAGCACCTGTCACAACCGTCCGGCAGTCAGGAAGCTGTCTCGCTTGCGTGGCAGGTTCCAGAATTCTAATTTCCACTCAAAAGCTCAGGTTTATTACGGCTACTAAGTCTGTCCCTTGTTGTCCTTGAACTGACAGTGTCCCCGGTCCATTTTGGAGGACCCAGGTGTGAATGCCTAGAGAGTGCCGCCTCGGCCATCGCACGACGGCGCCTCCTGGGGTGGCACCCCCTCTCCAGGGCCAGGACAGGGTGATGGTCAGTGGGGAGCATCGCTGACCCACCCAGACACCCCATGGACTCTGGCGCTTCTTCCCCTGGGAGCCTGTGGTGGGGAGGAGGGGCCACGCCGAGGGCCCCACAGTGTCCCCTCGGGGCTCTGCACCCTCTTGCAGGCGTGAGCCCAGTGGGACAGGCAAGTCACTTCTTAGTCTTATTATAAAAGTACTTTAGAGCTCACATTCCCCCCGCCCAATGGGCCTCAGGGACCCCAACGGACTTGTGGACCATGCCGGGAGTGGCTAAGACAATTTATCACCTGAGAATATTACGGAGTCACCCAGGTGAACATGGGAGCTGGGGCTGGGACTCGGCCCAGGGCAGCCAGCTGGGAGCTGGAAGAAATACTGTAACCAACCCCAGCCTGGTGCCTTTCAAAACTAAAATAAATTGAAGTGGTCACTTCTGCTTCACTTGACCACCCTGCTCCACGATCCGTGGGAGAGATGAGACACCAGGCCCGTGGTCCCCGCTTGGGGCCAGCTGCTGGCTGGGTGCACGTCACGTGGGCCCTGCTTTCTCTGGAACTCAGCTCCCCTGCCTGGTCCCTGGTGGCCTCTGCAGGCCTGTGCCCCACTGGTGGGTGGGGTGGGCACTGTGCCTGCAGCCCCCAGAGTCCAGCCTCCCACCTGCCCACCTCCTCGGGCTCTCAGGGGAGCCTGCCGGGGCTGGGGCGGGCGATGCCACCACCTCCTTCAAGGAACAAACAAAGGTGTCAGTTCCTGGGAAGGGCTGACAGCTGGGGGCCAGGCGGGGAGGAAAGTCCGCCAGGGAGGGTCAGTGCCCACCTCCGCCCCGGTTTATGGCCAGGTCCTGTTGCAGGCACAGGGCCAGCGTCCCCACCCTTCCGCCCCACTCCCGCCAGGGCTGCAGGGACGCGGGCCAGGGGGCCCGGCAGGAGCGGCGCTGGCTTCCCATCTCCAGGGATGCCAGAAAGAGCAGCTCTCGCCTTGTCCAGCCCACGGGACGGGGGCAGCAGGAGAGGGGGCCTCGAGGGAGATAAAGGCCCCCCAGCCCCTCCCCCAGCGCAGCACTGCCAGGGTCCAGCCGCCCTCTGGCCCAGCATGGACATGCCCAGTGGACATCCTGGATGTGGCCAGAGAGGGCTGGGGTCCAGTGCCTGGGTGTCCAATGGTCACACACTCGGGTGCAGCTTCCATGGAGATCCACCTGTCCCCGCTGAGCCCATGTATTACGCAAGCTGGGGCTGGGGGAGGGGTAGATGGGTGAAGATCGGGAGAATCAGGGGGTCAGCCTAGACAGGTCTGGGGGCTTCAGGGAGGGAGGTTAGGGGTTAAGGGTTAGGGTTTGGGGCACAGGGCTGGGTCGGGGGCCAAGGGGTTAGAGCAGGCCTTACGGTGGGGAGTTGGGGGCGCAGGCTGGGGTGAGGGGAGTTGGGGGCGCAGGCTGGGGTGAGGGCAGTTGGGGTGCAGGCTGGGGTGAGGGCAGTTGGGGTGCAGGCTGGGGTGCGGGCAGGTGGGGGCGCCGGCTGGGGTGAGGGGAGTTGGGGGCGCAGGCTGGGGTGAGGGGAGTTGGGGGCGCAGGCTGGGGTGAGGGCAGTTGGGGGCACAGGCTGGGGTGAGGGGAGTTGGGGGCGCAGGCTGGGGTGAGGGCAGTTGGGGGCGCCGGCTGGGGTGAGGGGAGTTGGGGGTGCAGGCTGGGGTGAGGGCAGTTGGGGGCGCCAGCTGGGGTGAGGGGAGTTGGGGGCACCGGCTGGGGTGAGGGGAGTTGGGGTGCAGGCTGGGGTGAGGGTGGGGAGTCAGGGTCAGGCGCCCCGAGCCACCAAACGGGGCAGGTGTGCTGGCAGAGCGTCCCAGGCAGGGGAGCGCTGGCCACACCCAGACAACAACGCCCTCCAGTCAGGCCCCCCCGCAGAGGGACCAGCTGCCCTCAGACCCAGAGCCATTGGGTGGGGTCACCAGGCATCTCAACAGCTGGGCATGTCTCGGGGGGCCCCCAGAAGGGCCGGTGACGCAGAGGCTGGGAGAGCGCAGGCTGCCCTCTGCTGGATGCCATGTCTCCAGCACCAAGAAGTCACCTGGGGAGTCATTTCCTCCAGGCCCAGGCTCACCCCCCCCCCAAGCCCTGTGGCAGGCACCCTGGGGGGGCACCAAACAGGGACGAGGGGAGCAGCTCAGCCCAGGAGTCCCCAGTGGGGGTCTGGAACCGCAGGCCCTCCCCAGCCCTTCGGAGCTGGCCCGCTGTGTGCCCCAGGGCTCCCCTCAGCAGGCTCCGCATGCAGCTGGTGCTCGATGAAAGCCCATGGTTGCTGGGGGGTGGGCAACCCCACCACTCATTTTGTGCCCCTGTGTGGGTTACCATTTCCTGCTCCCACCTATGCCCTCTGGCAGCGGGGGACAGGGCCTTCCAGGGAGGCCCATGAGGAAACAGGCAGCGACTTTGGGGGC
This sequence comes from Aselliscus stoliczkanus, assembly GCA_033961575.1. Classification (NCBI taxonomy): domain Eukaryota; kingdom Metazoa; phylum Chordata; class Mammalia; order Chiroptera; family Hipposideridae; genus Aselliscus; species Aselliscus stoliczkanus. The sequence continues at coordinate 136,586,205 of CM066736.1, forward strand.
CCCCAGCCCAGCAGGCACCTGGGAAGTGGGTGCACAGCCGGCTGGAGGTTTGGGGGCCTTGGGCCAAGCACCATCCCTCAGCTGCCCCCAACAGCAGCACCAATTACGGTGACCGCTGAGATGGCCCTGGGCCTAAGGGGTCCGCATGGGCCAGGCACTCCGAGAGCGTCACCTCATGTCACTCCCTTCCCTGGTGTGGCTTGTCCCCACCTTCAGTGAGCTGGACCTGTCAGGTGGGGAGTGTCCAGTCCAGCCCTGGCCTGAGGGGTCTTGCTGGGAAGTCCTCTTCCTGGGGGTAGGGGGTGGGGAGGTGAGAGCAGGTGCAGAGGGTGAGGTTGGTGGGGCCCCAGCCCACCCTGTCGGGCTGTGGGCCCCATAGAGACCACCGACCACCCCCTCGGCTCTGCCAGCACAGGGGCTGCTCACAGGGGCACGTTTCGGGGTTGTGGCCCCCCAGACTTTGGGGCCTGTGCTGAGTGACCCGGAGACGCTTGAGCAGCCCGGAGAGCTGGCTGTGTGGAGAGGAGGGACAGGGCAGGAACCAGCCTCCACTCCCAGGAGCACCCACCGCCCTGCTGATCCTACCCCTCGGACACCCCCAGACTTGCCAGGCGCTCGGTAAACATGCAGGGTCCAGGGCCAGCTGCTGAGTGGGAACCAGCTCCCCTGATGCCCAACTCTGCGGGAACCCTGAGCCCCAAGGAGCAGGCCGGGGGGCAGCAGGGGCACTACAGCCCCGCACCCTCTCACGGGGGCACAGGCGTGTGTGTGTGGGGGGGGGGGGTTGGGGATGGGGACGGGCCGGGGGTTGAGATGAAGAGCAGCAGATTTGGGAGAAAGTGGTGATGGGAGGGAGTGGTGACGGGGGCAGGGTGCCTCCACCCCAAGTCCTTGGTGCGTGGGGCCCCCAAGGGGCTGAGGCTGGGGGGCATTTCCCCTGACTTCAGGCAGCTGCCCCAAGCCTCCTGGCCAGGCCATGTGGCCCAGAGTTCACGGGGGTGGGGACCTGGCCTCCTGTGTTTGGGGTCTGAGGCCACAGCTGCCTTTTTGAATATTCACAGGAAAGGAGGGCTTGGTACAGCCATGGAGAACTTGGGTCCGTGCCCAGAGCCCCACGCAGGCCCTGCCAGGCCCCCAGTGCCACCTTGCTGTCTGCCCCACGGTGTTTCCTCTGGGCTCTGGACCTTCTGCAACCAGATGCGCAGGGCCCTCGCCAGCCCGGCCTGGGTGCGTGGGAAGGGTCTCTGTGTCCTGCCCCCGCAGACCTGGCTCAAGCCAGACCTCAGGCCCCGCCAGCGCGATCGGCCCACGGAAGGCTCCCGAGGAGGAGACACGCCGGTGCTAACCGTCACCAGTAGGCGCCGCCAGGAGCCCGCGCGGGGCCTGGAGGGTGTGTGCACGCAGGGCTCTGCCCTGCATTTGACCCCGAGTGAGTGTGTGAGCAAGTGTGGGAGACAACACGTGTGTGGGTGTGTCTGTGGGTGCCCACGTCCACTCTGAGGGCCTCTGAAGTGGGGACCCCACCCCACAGGGATGGGCTGTCTCCTCATTTTGTGTCCACTCTGCTGCTCGGCCTGCTGTGTCTGCAGTCTGGACCCCCCAAGGCCAGACATACCACCTCTCCCTGGAGCCACACCTTGAAGGACATCCCTTGGTTACCTGATCCTTCCTTATCTTTCCACACCGGGGCCCGTGGTCAGCCCCAATCTGTGTCTGTGGGCCGGCCCAGCCACCTGCTGGCTCAGGCGTCCCATGGGGCCTCACCCATCCATCCACCAGGACACACGGGTCTACATCCAGCATGTGGGGGGCTCACAGTCTGGGCCCAAGGGAGTCTGACTCTCTGTTTCCCCCCCGCATGGCCCTAGATGGGTCACTTGCCTCTGTGCCTCAGTTTCCTCAGCTGTACCTGGGGTCAGTATCCGTCTCTCCCTGTGGTGAATGCAAGCAGGGCACTTGGCACAGTGATGGCCAGGAAGTATCTGGTCACTCCACACACGGGAAGGCTTTCACTCTAAAGGGCAGTCCCCAGTGGTCAGCCACCCCTGCTCTGTCGTGGCCCTGGGCCTTCCCTGCCTGGCCCTGCCCCCGAGGGCCGCCCACCTCTGACCCTTTGCTAGGGAGCTGAGCTTGGGGACATTCCCGAGATTCAGCCAAGGGCCAGTCTGGTGGTGGCAGCCTCCATCCTCGAGAGAGGGGCCCCGAGGCCTCAGCCCCGATGCCAGTTCTTCCCAAGGTCTGTGCCCGAGTCCTACCTGGGCCCACTGGGCTTGGGGCCTCCCAGGGAAGCTGCAAAGGCCCTGGCAGCCGACACTGGGGTACGCAGACACTTGAGCACTAAGTCACAAGGGAAGCGCTCAGAACTGCCAGCCACAGCTGGGGGAGGGGACAAGTTGGGACCCTGCCTGGGGTGGGCCACCCACGACTGGAGCCCACACCTCCTACCCTGGGCGGCACCCCGTCCTCACCAGGCAGGGCCACGGCCACCTGGGCTCCGAGTCCGGGATGGGAGCCTCCCCTGCCCTCTCAGTTCTCTGGCTGGTCTCATAACTCAAGTGACATAAAACACACCAACAGGAAACGCAGTCTTAATACGTGCACACAGGGAATCCACATAAGCTGGGGGGTCCCTAAGACGAGGTAAAATGGGGTATGGTGCCACTGTGGACGAAGCAGCAGGAAGCAGGGGTCTGGGGCCTCAAAGGGAAGGCAGGCGACTCCCGGGGAGACCTGCCTTGCCAACCGCCCTACCGCTCTTGCCAGGACAGAGCGGGGTCCAGCAAGCCCGCACGCCATACCTCATTCGTGTGTGCTAAGGGTTTCCTATCTGAACCCTTAGGCAGCTGAGGGGAGGTAAAGAAACTTCTTGAGCTGTTGGGCTGTTTTCAGCTTGATGTGATGTGCTTGCCAGGCGGACACAGTCTGGGGAGACTCGTCAGGACGCTACAGCCACATCCACAGGCCGGAGGACATGCCTGCCCCACCGACATCCCCATTTTCCTGCTGGAGGTGCCAGGGCCCAGAGGTGGCCCTGGTGTCGGGCTGGTGACGCAGCGCGGCTGGAGCCAGGGCAGGCGTCCGCCTGTGGCCTCGGAGAAGCGGATGTGGCCAGCCAATTACAGAGCTGGCCAAGGGGGCGAGTCAACAGAGCCCTCAGAGCAGCTGGTGGGACCGGCCCTGCCTGCAGCCCAGCCTAGAGGTCAGCAGCATGGGGGCAGGGCACGGGGACAGCGGCACTGGCCGACGGCAGCCACAGACAAGTGAGGGGCAGGGCCATAAGCATGGACTGCCATGGGGTCGCTGCCATTTTTCCTGTCCTTTCCAGGGAGCCCACCCATGTTCCACAGGCTGAGCGCCCAGTGAGGCCAGAATGGGGGAGCCACACCTATCTCAGTGTCCAGTCCCAGGAGGCTGGAAAGTGGGGGAGGGGTGGCTGCTGCTCTGGAACTGGTCCCACGGGAGGGCTGCCTGTGGGCCTCTGAGTCAGGGGCCTGAGGGACAGAGCTTTGGCTCAGAGGGTGTTCTCACGGCTGGGACCCCTCTTTGGCATGGTGGGAGCCTGAAGGCCCCACCAGGGCCTCTTGAGATGGGCTTGTTCTTCGGTGACAACGGGCCAGGGTGCTTGCTTGATGGCGGACACGGGCCAAAGCCTTGGGAAGATCAGGTCCCGCCCCGCTCCCCCTGGGGATGACAAAGATGCACGATGTAGCCCCAAAACAGTGTCCCGTGAGCAGAGGCACCCCTGCACCATGGTCGTGTGTGAAAACACTGAACACCCAAGAGTATGGATGGTGTTGAACCGTGTCCCCCCAGCACTTGCATGCTGACGTCCCAACTCTAGCATCTCAGTGATCTATTTGGAAATAGGTTCCTTGCAGATGTGACAGCTGAAATTAGGTCACTAGGGCGGGCCCTGATCCAATGTGAGTGGGTCCTTATGAGAAGGGCAACTGTGGACACGGACTCACACACAGAGGGAACGCCACGTGAACACGAAGGCAGAGACTGGGGATGAGTCCACAAGCCCAGGAACCCCCAGGAGGTCCGGACCAGAGGCTCCCTCCCGGCCTCAGAAGGAGCTCTCCCAGGACTGGGAGAGAATACTTTCCTGTTGTTTAAGCCGCCACCACCACCCACCCACCCCACCCCCTGCCCAGGCTGTGGTGTTATGACCACCCTAGAAAAGGAACACAAGTGACGTGATGACGCCACCCAGCCTCCCACGGAAGACGGAGTCAGGAGGAGACACGCCAAAGTGCCGACGGTAACGGCCTGTGCGTTTGGGAGGGGGCTCCTGGGAAGTGTATGTGTCCTTTTCTGCTTTTTCCCACCTTTTGCTTAGTGACTATGGACCACACATCATGATTTTTTAAGTGAAGATTCCATCTCATCAAGGATTTCCATTTCCAGCAAAGAGAATGAGACCGATTCACCCTCCTGCCTGAAACAACTAAAAGATGGGACAAAATACGTGAAACAACAGCTGTCCACAGGAGGGAGCCTAAGTTTCCCGGGTCACAGCTTGAGACACCTCACAGGCCAAGGAGCAGGGATGGACCAGGAGGGGCTCAGCTGAGAGCCTGGAAGACCAAGGAGGCTACAGACAGGCAGGGCTGCACAGAGAATTACACAGAAAAGCCTCATGATCATGGTGCAGCAGGGGGAGCATTCCACCAGGCCTGCCCAGACTGAGCATGCCCTCAGTGCCATCTCACAACTCACAAAAGTAAGATCAAAAGGACCACACTGCTTCCAAGGGCCATAGCTGTCAGCACAAAGCTCAAGGTGTACAGGACCAGAATTTCCGGTCCCCACAAGGTAAAATTCATGTGTCTGGTACCCAGTCAAAGAGTAGCAGGCAGGGCCGGCCGAGTGGCGCATTGGTTAAGAGCTGGTTTGGGGACGCCAGTGGCCCTGGTTCGGATCCCACGTATGAGGGCCAGTGACACTGCCCTCTACAGCTAACAACAGTTCCACCTGGAGCTGGGCTGTGCGAGCCCCGGCGATGGTGTGGGCTGCAGCCCCTGCTGCAGTGGGCTGCCATAGGCTACAGTGAGTGGCCGGCAGCCAGTGTGAGCTGCCAAGAGCCACAGTGAGCGACCAGCCAGAGGCCAGTGACCGATCTGCCTCATCCGGGAAGAGCACAATGATAATACCAACATTTGCCAGTGAAGCAACGTCCTCCACAACTAAACTGAAGAACGAAAAGACAGCAACTTGTCTGTTCCCCTTCCCTAATTCCCCAACGCTGTTCCCCTCCCCCAATTCCCCAATAAAATCTTTAATAAAAAAAAAAAGAGTAGCAAGCAGGCAAAGAAAAAGGACAGTTCGTCTTCAAATCAGAAGAAAAACCAGTCATTTGAAACCAGCATGAAACCAACACGGATGTTAGAATTAGCAGAGAAGAACATTAAAACAGTTATAACTGTATTCTCTGTGTTCAAAGTGCTATAGGAAAGACTGGACATGTTAGGTAGCAACATGAAGATAAGTTTAAAAGACCAAAATTACAATTCTAGGAATGAAAACGACCTCGCATGAGATGGGAAATGCACTGAAGGGCATTAACAGCAGGTCAGACCCTGAGGAAGGGAAGCTTAGTGAACCTGAAGACATAGCAATAGAAACTGCTCCTGATGAAACGCAATGACAAACGAACCCAAAGCTAAGTAGCTCATGAGCGAGGCAGCTCCAAGAAGCCCAATATGTGTGTAACTGGTTCCACAAAGGAGACAGAAAACAAACTGAAGAAATAATTTGTTCAAATGTAAAGAAAATCATAAGCCGACAAATGTGAGAAGCTCAACAGCCCCAAATACAAGAAACACAGAAAAAAAAATCACACACATCGTCAAGTTGCTCAAAACCAGTGACACACACACCCTAAAATGAGCCGGAACAGGGAAGGTGCCACATAGAGCGAGCACAGGTGGTCATGACACACTTCCTTGGCAGAAACCATTTCAGTGGGAAGACACCACAGCAGTATCTTTAAAGTAATAAGTGAAACAATCTCATTTTTACCGTTCCAGAAGCTTTCATTTCTGTGTGTGGCCCCACGTTACCCGCTGGTGTCACCATCCTGCCTGAGGGATTGTTGGAACATCAACTGCATTGCGGTCACTGTCCCGATGATGGTGACGGCTTCCCGGTGCGTGCCTGGGTCGAAACCAATCAAACAACTCTTCCAATATGTGTGTTTTTGTGTGTGTCAGTTACACCCAGGTACAGTTGTTAAAAACAAAAACAGCTGGCTGAGTGGCTCAGTGGTTAAGAAATGGCTTGGGACGCCAGGGGCACCGATTCAGATCCCATATATGAGGGCCAGTGACACTGCCATCTAAAAAAAATAATAAATAAATAAAAAATAAATAACAGGGACTTCCGGTAAAATAGCAGAATAGACAGACGCTGTGCTAACTACCTCCCAGGATCACACCAAAATTACAAGCAAATTATACAGCATTCAACCTGGAGGTCCCCGGAACACTGGAGGAACAGAACCACTAACCGAAGAACTTAAAGAGGAGGCTGTCGGGTCTGGTAGGACAGGCGGAGACGAGGGAGGGCGAGCCCCGTGAGGGAGGCCCCAGCCGTAAGGAGGCTTCTCCGGTTGGGAGAGAGACCCTCCGGCCGCACACCCAGCTCACCAGCCCGGAGTTCCTTTGCCGGGAAGAGGAGTTCTAAGACAGCCGGCAGTAAGTTAGTGAGGACTCTCTGCTCAGCTCGGTGAGGCTGAGAGCGGCTGTAGAATCCGTGGGGCCGGCGCCCGGGCGTGCTCGCCGGTGAGCACTTACCTGGTTCCTGGTGGAGGGAGTGGCTGTGTGAGCCGGGAGCCTGCGGGGACGGACTGAGCTGAGCACCTTTGGTGCAAAGGCTGGAGGTGTTTGGACTGTGGTTCCCGTGGTGCGGAGCCTGCACGCGAGTGGTGTGGGGAGGGCGCCATTTTGTCGGGCTTGGGCCCGCCCACGGAGGATCAGGTCCGAGACCTCATTGGTCTGGTGGAATTGGCGCAGGAGTGCGTGTATGCGTGCGCGTACGCATGCGGCCTTGGATCCCCACCCTCCGCCCGGCTTATACTGCGTTGCCAGGGAAACGCTGGGCGGGTGCCCTCCGGCTCCAACAGGCTGCTCACTGAGACCCTGGAGTGCGCGAGCTGCCTCGGTCCCCACTCTCCGCGCAGCTTGTGCGGCGTTGCCAGGGAAATGCCTGGTGGGCGTGCTCGGGCTCCAACAGGCTGCTCACTGAGACCCGGGAGTGCGCAAACCGCCTCGGGTCCCCACTCTCCGCACTGCGCTTGCAGAGTTGCTAGGCTGGTGATTGGTTGTCGGGCTGCTCGGCCTGATCTGCGAGCGGCTGATTGGGACAGGCTGAGACTGGGAGTTTTCCTGGGAGTGTTGGCCGTGAGCTGTGTGCCTGTGTGATCCAGCCAGGGCTCTCCTGGTGATCTATCTAATACAGCAAAGCAATCCCAGGGCGACAGCCAGAATGGGGAAACAAAGAAACATGTCACAAGTAAAAGATCAGAAGAAACCTCCAGAAATGGAACCAAATGAAACAGAGGGATCCAACCTTTCAGAGACACAGTTTAGAACACTGATGATAAGAATGTTTAACAAACTTAGCGAGGACATAAAGAAGGATAGGGAACCATAAAAAACAACCTGTTAGAACTAAATACAATAACTGAAATGAAGAACACACTCGAAGGAATCACCAGTAGAGTAGATGAAGCAGAGGAGCGGATCAGCGATTTGGAAGACAAAATAGCAGAACTCACCCAGTTGGCACAACAAAAAGACCAAAGAATAAAAAACAATGAAAATAGTTTAAGAGCCCTATGGGACAAGGTGAAACGCAACCATCTCGAATCATAGGGATACCAGAAGGAGAAGAGAAGAAGCAAGGGGCCGAGAATGTATTTGAAAAAATAATGACTGAAAACTTCCCTACCCTGGTGAAGGAAATCAACATACATGCCCAGGAGGTGCAGAGGGTTCCAAACAAGCTGAACCCAAACAGGTCCACACCAAGACACATCCTAGTTAAAATGGCAAAGACAGAGACAGAATCCTAGAGGCTGCAAGAGAAAGACAGCAGGTTACAAACAAAGGAACTCCTGTTAGACTAACAGCTGACTTGTCTACAGAAACTCTGCAGGCCAGCAGGGAGTAGCAGGAGATACTCAAAGTGACACAAAATAAAGGCCTACAACCAAGATTGCTATATCCAGCACGGCTATCACTTAAAATTGAAGGAGAAATGAAGAGCTTCTCAGAAAAGAATAAGATTAAGGAATTCATTACCACCAAGCCAGCATTGCAAGAAATGTTAAAAGGGCTTTTTTAAACAAAAGAAAGGGGTAAACGAACTAACCCAGGGAGACCAGGAATACAAATAACAAAATGGCAATACATATGCACCTATCGATAATCATTTGAAATGTGAATGGGCTAAATGCTCCAACCAAAAGACAGAGAGTGGCTGAGTGGATAAGAAAATAGGACCCATGTATATGCTGTTTACAGATGGAATAAAATATTTCATGCAAATGGAAATGAGAAAAAAATAAAGCTGGAGTAGCAGTATTTATTTTGGACAAAACAGACTTTAAAATGACTACAATAAAAGACAAAGAAGGGCACTATAACCCTAATAAACATCTATGCACCCAACATAGGAACTCCTAATTACATATAACAGATTTTGACAGACATAAAGACAGAGATCAACAGTAACACTATCATAGTAGGGGACTTCAACACCATTGTCATCAATGGACAGACCCTTCAGACAGAAAATCAACACAGAAAGAGGGGCCTTAAATGATACTGTAGACCAGCTGGACTTCGTTGATATTTTTAGAGCATTTCACCCTGAAAAAACAGAATATACATTCTTCTCAAGTGCACATGGGACATTTTCCAAGATAGACCACGTTAGGCCACAAAACAAGGCTCAGTACATTTAAGGAGATCAAAATCATATCAAGCAGATATAAAGGAAAAACTGATGGTTGCTGGCTGGGAGGGAGTGGGGCTGAGGGAGAGGGGGAAGATTTTGGACAGCGTAGGTGGGTGACTACAATGTTGCTGCAGGGAGACGGGGGCAGTTCTGGGAATGTAATTGGTAATGTTGTGAAGAGACTATTATGTTAAGTGAAATAAGTCAGCTGGAGAAAGAAAAGTACCATATGATCTCACTTATATGTGGAATCTGAAAAACTGAATGAACGATCAAAGTAAACAGACTCATAGATATAGAGGAAAAACTGAGGGTTGCTAGTTGGGAGGGGGGTGGGGATGGGGGTAAGGGGAAGGGATCAGACAGCATAAATAGACAACTACAATATTGCCACAGGGATACGAAACACAGTTTGGGGAATATAATAATGCTGTAAAAATTTTGTGACGTGTCAGATAGTCACATGTTTTGTTAGGGAGACCACTTCATGGATGGAGTAGAGGCTTGATCACTGCACCATACACCTGAAGCTGATGTTGTATAATATTGTATGCCGACTGTAACTGAATATATAGATAGTCACGGGATGTGGAGTGTACTGTGGAAGGGAGTCAAAGGAATTGTAATAGATATGTACGATACGGGGGGGAGTGGGGTGGCGAACTGGGGGTGGGGTGTTGTCAGTTTGAGGGGTAAAAAGTATAACTATTGCATTGTGTTGTACACCTGAAACTAATTTTTTTAAATGTTTATTTCACAATAAAAGATTAAATAAATAAATAACAAAAGAAAAGTGTGCTTTGGCACGGAAAGGAGGGGGAGGGGCGGAGACCCCGTCCTGTTCCTCTGGACGCTGCTCCCGACGTTCCAGGATTGATCCTAAACCCTGAGTGTCATGGGGCCTTGGGGACCCAGCTCCCCACGGGGAAATGGCAGAGCAGCAGTGGGGGACAGGATGTCATGCCTCTGTCACAGGCTGAGTGGGACATGCGCAGCGTCTCACCCTCTGGCCAGTGTCCGGCCACCAGCAGCTCAGGCCCTCATCCACCTGGTCTTCCACCTGAAACTGGAGTGAGGACACAAGGACACTGCCACGTATAGCAGGTACCGGTGCCCCGAGCCAGGTTCCGAGGGTGGGTCCTGTCAGAACCTGGCTGTCCCCCACATCGTGTTACCTCTGATACGGATTGCATGTCTGTGTCCCCCACATTCACGTTGAAGAGCTTACCCCACAGTGATGGAATTAGACATGATGAGAGCACGAGGGTGGGGCCCCAGGGTGGGATCAGTGCGCTCAGAAGATGAGGGGACCCAGCAGCTCGCCTCTTGTCCCTGTGTCCCCATATGAGGACACGGCAAGAAGCACCATCAGCAACCAAGAAGAGGTCTCACAACCCGACCTGCTGGTAGCCTAATCTCACACCCTAGACTCCAGGGGGGCCAGGTGCACCCCAACCCTACCCTGATGGCACCACCACCTGGCAGCCACTTCCAGGGTCACAGACGGAGCCAGTGTCCCCCCCCCACCCTTCCCTGCCAAAGCTCTCCCCGTGGGCCACCAACAGAGAGCAAACACTCGCTAAGCCACCACCTACTCCACTTGGAAATCAAAGCAGCCCAGATAACCCCACCCGGGCCTCTGATGTGCCCGTCCTGCCATGCCGAACCCAGCACATCCCCTGACCAGCCTTATCTGTTTGCTTTTCACTTAACATCCGCTGGCAATTGGCCCAGACCTCGTGTGTGGGGGGGGGGCCAGTGGATGGTCTGCTCAGCGGGGGGCCAGCTGGGGGCTGCTAGGGGCTAGGGGCCACTCTTGGGGTCATGGAGCCACTGCACGCTGGCCCCCAACTGCAGCCGTGGGGTGACTGGACTCAGGCCCAGAAGCCATGTGACACGGCTCCCCGGGACCCTGGAGGCGGAGCCTCGGGACCCTCCACTCAAGGCTGGGGGGCAAGCTGGGCCTGGCCTAAGGGCTCTGCAGTCCCGCAAGACACAGCACAGCCAGTGAGCGCCGCAGCGGCATCAGGGCCCCCCGGCAGGCTAGAGAGGAGGCGGCATTTGGGAGTGCTGCTTGGGAGGTGCCGACTCTGGCCACGGAGGGACCAGAGATGCCCTGATGTGGGAGTGGAATCCAAGGGGCGGCTATACTGGGTGGGCTGTGCCACTCGCAGGCTGGATGCGACACCCCTGGGCACGGCCCAAAGCTCCCTGCCAAGCCCTTCCTCCCGGAAACTTCCTCCCCTGAGCCCCCCACGGGAGGGGCAGGCTGGCCAGGAACCTGCCTGCGGGGCCTGTCTGGGCAGCAGGTGGGCGTCCCAGGCCTCCCTGGCTCAGACTGCCCCTGAGCCACCCACCCACCTGGCCGCACGGGGCCCGCCCCCCTGGGGGCCCTGACTCGCCCCTGTTGGGCGTGCCCTCCATCAGTCCTCAGCTCAGGCCCTGGCCGGGAGTCAGGGGCAGCGAGCAGCCAGCCTGTCCCTGAACACAGCTGTCAGCCTGTGGCAGCCAGACACGGGAGCAGCGGACTCCCGCTGGGCCCCTAACCTTGGCGGCCACCGGGAACCGCAGCCGCAGATGTGACCTTCCGTTACCTGATGGCCACGTAGCGAGGCTATGGACAGTGGTCAGCACTGGAGCTGCCCCACGGGGGACCTGAGTCCAGAAGCAAGGGCTGTGGCCAAGGTGGAGGGCAATGCCTGCCCCAAATCCAGGCCTGGGGCAGAGACTGAAAGTACGGACATGGGGGTCAGGCTCTCGGGGCCGGCAGGGAGCCCCCAGCACAGGTCCCTGGGAAGATGGGGTAGGGATACAGTGAGGAGGAGGGGCAGGGTCTCCCGGGGCGTGCGGCCTGCCCAGGGTCTGTGACCCCGCCTTGTGCCAGGGGTGCCTCACCTGTGACATTGGCTTGCTGGCTCTGCAGTTGTCCCCAGCAGGGCCAACCCTAGCAGCTTGGGATGGGGGTCTGGAAGGCAAAACCTGGGGACGTGGGCCTTGGCTCCAGGGTGGGGTCTCAAGGGAGAGGGGCTGCAGGTCACTGGGTGGAAGAAAGAACCTACTCAGGACGTGCTCAGGAGGCCAAGAGCCCCGGTCCTCACTGTCTCCCCAAGCAGCCGGGCCACCTCCCAGGCCGTGTTGGGGGAGGCGCTGTGCAGCCTGAGGGACCCCACAGCTCCCAACCTGGCAAAGGGTCAGCCCACCCGACCCCTCAGCCCCGCCCTCAATGCCAGAGGTCCAGGACGGTCCGAGCTTTGCACCCCAAGTCAGCAGGAAGTCCCTGGACGCTGGGCTCGAGGCTGGGAGCCGGAGCAGAGCAGGCCAGGCTGGGTCTCGGGGCGGACCACGCGGACGGAGGGCAAGGCCGGGGTCTGAGCTGGGACGTGAGAGTGGACAATCGCCCACTTGTCCAGCTCTCAGGCCCCGCTTCCCAAGGCCGGCCAGAGGGACTTGTTCTTATCACCGAGACCTTTGGGAACAATAGTCACACACATTCCTATCGCCCCCACTGTTTGCTCTGTGGTTTGAGCTCCTAGTTCAGCCACAAAACCTCCATTCTTCAGTGTTTTCCTGCGATGCCCAGGCCCCACCCTCCGCAGTCCCAGGAGCCCCCACCCCCACCCCCTGCTGGGCTGTCCACCAACCCGCGTGAGCTCAACAGCCCCGGTTACAGATCCTGGAACGCACAGCACGATTTTTCCAGGAAACTGAAACAGCGTCTCACATACATGTACGGGCTTCCCGGGGACAGGCCCTTTGGGCAGCAGCCACGTTGCACTCTGGGTGACGTCCAAACCCCCGCCAGGGTCACGCTTGTGTGCCTTAAGCTCCTGGGGGTTGCCCTGGGGACCCCAACATAGGGACCCCACCTGCCATGTGCCCCAGCCCCTCCCAGGGCCTGCACTTGGTGGTCGCAGCCCATTCATTCCAGCTCCATCCTTCACTTGTCCCCTGATGTGTCCTGAGCCGTGGGTGCCCTCCAGGTGCTGGGGACACCACAGCACCCAACATGCAGGGCACTGAGTGAGGAGGGGACAGAGGGGCGGTCAGCAGGGAGACAGGAGCCAAGACATATCTGGGGGGGCTACATGAAGGACCCCAGGGGCAGCAGTGCCAGGGCTCTGGGGCCAGGTGTCTGTGGGGGGCGGGTAACAAGGCCTGGGGCTCCATTCCACTGCCAGCCCCACACAGGGGAGCCCAGGGGGACGGCCCCACCGTGTCCGCCTGCATCCTTGCCAGCCCCGGGGTCTTTCCCAGGTGGGAGAGGACCCCTGACAGCCTCTCAGAGTGCAGGGCCGGTGCCCGAGTGCTCTTCCACCAGGGTTCTGAGGCCTGACACGTCACCTCCCCGCAGCCTCACGTCGGGGTGCCCTTGCCCTCCGTACCTGGGCCTGACTGAGGCCTGACGGAAGGCCTACCCGCTGCCCATGAGAGACCCCAGCCCGGACCCTGCATCTGCAGCTTCAGGAGGCCCACGAGCTGTGAGCTATCAGAGGGCAGGGGAGCCCGCAGAGTGGTACCTCGGTGCAGTCTGGACAGACTGTCAGACAGGCCCCAGGCCATAGGCCCCCCCACAGGAGTGACCCCAGCGGGGGAGGTTTCGGGGCGGGGCACCAGGAGAGCACGGGACCCCCTTCATGGCTCTGCGACCCCTCCAGCCTCTCGGCCACCTGGGCAGGGTGCACACCTGGGTCTATGGTTCTCCTCCGAGAGCGGTTTCTGTTAAAACAATTTTCTATTCAAACTAAATTAAACACATGGCAACTCCCACATCCGTGTGGCTGGGTGTCCAGGGTGCGGAGCGCAGCGGGGTCCGGCGGTCTGACACAGGGCACAGCCTCACATGGGGAGCCCAAGCCTGGGGCCCAGACACAGGTCCTCAGTGGAAGTGGCCCAGGGCTCCCAGACCCCAAGTCCCTGTGGGGCCAGAACCACCCTCGGGAAAGGGAAGCCCCCCGAGCCAGCCCCTGAGCTCTCACATGGGGGCTTGGGCCCCTGCTCGGGGCTGGGCGGCCCTGGAGAGCAGTGAGACCCACCCTTGTCCCCAGTGGCCTGAGGGTCCCCAACACTGGGCACCCAGCCCGCACCTTGCCCCGACCGTGATGCTGCCCGCCATCCTCACCCTCACCCTGACCTCTCCGTGCTGGCATGTGCCCTGCCCATGGACAAGGGCCCACTGGCACTGCCACCCCTGCTCCCTGAAACGCTGACCCAGGAGCCATGTCTTCCTCCCAGGCGGCTGTGGGCTCAGCCCCTGCTCCTCTGCCTCTGGGGTCTGCACCCTGCGGCTGGCAGAGCCCCCTGGAGATGCCCCCAGACGGGCAAGCCCCCAAGGCCACCCCACCCCTGCCCCTGTGCCAAAGTCGAGCAGCTCGGAACCATGAGGGGGCCCAGGGGTTGACCACTCTACCCCTGTCCCTGCCAGACCCAAGGTCCCAGGAGGCCAGCTCAGGAGGGGTCTCCAGGAATAGCCCTCGCACCCCGGCGTGTGTCAGCCCCCAAATCTCCTCAGGCCTCCAGGCAGCTGTCTTGTCCGAGCCCCAAGGCCGGCTGTCCCTCCATAACAGCCTGGCACCCAGAACCGCCCCCCAGGATGGCCCCTGGCAATGTCGGCCTGCAGCAAACAGGGTGGTGTTTGTACAGCCCTGGCGGGCATGTGCCGGCCCCCTGCTCGGAGGCGAGCAGTAACGGGGCCGCTGCCTGCCTTAGAATTTTCCCAGAAGTGCGAGCCCTGATAAAGCAGTGCCCGAGATCCTGTTTGGCCGCCACCGCTCCGGTCGGCTGGAGCATGGGGTGTGGGCAGGCGTGGCGGGGGCAGGGCCCGCGGCCCCTTTATAAGGCGTCCGGGCTGGCCACTCGGGTGCACAGGTGCAGCGAGCCTGCCCGGTGTCCAGCGGCGTGAGGGCCAGGTCCTGCGGTGACCTCTCTTCCCCACGCGCCATGCTGGGGCCCCTGCTGCTGCTCGTCTCCTGTGGGGGCGCCGTGCTCAGCGCCACCGGTGAGTGGGGCCAGGCGCCCTTAGAGGCCCGTTCGCGTGAAAGTCTCCTGGGCTTTGCCTCTCCAACTCGGCCGAGGCGGGTCGGCCACGAGGATGGTGGCAGATGGGAGGCACCTCCTTGCCCTGGCTGTGCTGCACTTAACACGGTCCGACTGGCCCAGTGAGGGTTAGAAGGCACAGGGGCCCGGTGATGGTGAGGAGGGCTCAGGGCTGCAGCGGGAGAGGGTCCCACGGGGACATGCAGATGCCTCCACAATGGCGGGAGCGTCAGAGCCACGATGGGCAGACAGCTCTGAGGCAAGCACCCTCACTCTCCCACTGGGTCCTGAGAGGTCTCCAGGGGACCCCAGAGGCGGCCAGAAGGTATGTAGGGCCCTGCAGGTGCTGAGGCCAGAACACCCGGCTGCATGGGTCCTGGCTGAGCGATGGCCACACAGTGGGCTCCAGCCCGGATCCTCGTCTGTGAAAGTGGGGGCGTCCTCTCCACGTCATGCAGCTGCCAGGAGGATTAAAAAAGTGGGGGGCCATAAGGGCCGCCCACCCCAGAGCCTACCCAGTCTCACCCAGCCGGCCCCCAGGGCAGGGGTCCCCTTCCTGCCGTCCGCCCCGCCCTGTCCCTTCTGCCAAACAACCAGCACCACCTATACCACAGGCTGAAGGCGGCTTTCACACCTGCCTCCGCCCCGGAAGGGCTGCTAAGGGGCAGGGGTCCCTCGGTGGCCCAGGAAAGCCGCTTCTCAGGGCACCAGGCCCCAGGCCCTGCATTTTATACACATGCCTGAGAGCCCGGGCCACTGAGCCCAGAGGGGCTCACTCCTCCTCTCTCCTTAGCCCTTGGCCCTCTGCCCCTGCTGGGCAGCCCCAGGTCCCCACTAGTCTCAGGGGACAGCCAGGGAGGCGTGCCAGGCCTCCAAGCACCGCTTTGCCCACTGGGAGCCGCTCTGAGCACTCAGGGCCCGTGCCCAGCAGAGTCCACCTCCCTGGCCCTGAGGACTCCTGGACTTCGCCCCAGACCGCGGGTGGAGGGCAGTGCTTAGGGCCGGTGGTGTGTGGTGTGGCCTGCAGGCATGGCGAGGGGCTGCCGCCTTGGGGGGCTGTGGGTGTCCAGGGTGGCTGCCACACAGGTGGGACGGGCCTGTCTCCGAACCAACTCTGCGCTGGCCGTGTCCTCCCAGACCAGAGGGGCGAGGTCTGACGCCAGGGCCGTGCGGCCAGGAAGGCGGCCCTGAGCCGGCAGGCTGGGCGGGAACAGGCAGGGCCGCCAAGCGTGCAGGAGGCATGGCGGGCGCCCGGGGCGCCGTGTGGCCGGTCCCGGGGCTGAAGGGTGGCAGACCAGCCTGCCCTGCAGGCTCCATGCCAGCCAGGGGTCAGCGCCTCGGCCCAGTGGTGGCAAGCACAGATGGTCCCAGGGACTGGCAAGGACAGCCAGCCCAGCCTCCTGAGTGTCTTCAAAGGAGCCCCCCTGCCGAGGGGGGGTCACTGTTCCCCCAGAGCCTGAGGTCAGTGGCTAGGTGGGAGGCAGCAGAGGAGATGGGGCAGGGCTCGCTGGAGCGGAGCCGGCGGAGGGACTGGGCAGTGATCCTCTGGGGACACAGAAGACAAGACCCGAGGCATCCCGGGGTGGGGGCGGAGGGCTGTGAGCTGGGGGTCCGAGCTAGGAACCTGCAAGACCAGGAGGGAGGGGCCAGGCCCAGGGGCAGCCCCAGGACGCCTGAGAGGCCGAGGCGTGGAGGGGGAGACCCACCGCGGCTGAAGCCCCTGGAGAAGGAGAGGTCCAGGGTGGGGCCTCCGGCCTCACTCAGCCTCTGACCACAGTCAGGCGTGGATTCCAGAGGGAGTGGACCTCAGAGGCAGACCGGGTAGGCAGCTGGGAACACAGCGGGGACAGCCAGAAAGCAGGCTGTCACCCACAGACACCCCCAGCCCTGAGCCCTCCCCAGCTCTCCCCTGCTTCCCACATGCCCACACACCGCCGAGCCCCTCTGAGCTCAGGGCTCCCCCTCTCCCCCATAACAACCACCCAATGAGGTCCACGCAGGAGCCCCGCTGCCCCGAAGCCCGTGTGAGCCCGCCCAGAGGCAGCAGGGCTGGTGGCGGCTGCCTGCTTGTCCTGTCAAACCCAGAGGGGCCTGGCACCTCCAGGAAGTGAAGGGGCCCCAGAGAGAGCTGGTGTCCACCGTCAGGGACCTGCCCTGCCCTGAGGATGGTACTCGGCCACACACACCACTCACCAAACCTCCCTGTCCTTCCAGCGTGACCTGGGCTGCTGCCCCTAAATGCTCAGGCCCTGCTCGCTACCCATGTGTGCAAGTGTGCGTGTGCACGTGTGTGTGTGCATGTGTGTGTGCACGTGTGCACGTGTGTGCATGTGTGCGCGTGTGCACGTGTGTGTGTGCATGTGTGTCTGTCGGTACCTTGCCCTCCTCGGGGGACCTCGTCCCCACTGTGACTCCTGCAAGGTTGTGACAGGTACATGGCAGGTACTCCCTCCGTGCAGACGTGCAGAACTAGTGAATGAATGAATGAACGAATGAATGAACAATGAACAGAAGTCAGAGGCGTGAAGGGCACAGGGGCTGGTGTCATGCTGTGGCCCCTGCACTGCCCTGGGCCCTGATCACAGCTAGTGCTCCACGCCAGGGGGCGGGGTGACCATGCCCTGAGCAGAAGTGGGGGCCCACAGCACTGACCATGGTCCCTGTCCACGCAGGTCTGGACGACACCTCTTTCGCACAGCCTGACCTCCAGAGGCCGACGGACTCCCCACCGACAGGTGAAGGCCAGGGCCCTGCCACGGGTGCCCGTGGTCTGGGGTTTCCATGAAGGGCACCCAGCTACACAGGAGCCCCAGCCAGCCACGCCCCTGGGGGAAACAAGCTTGTGCTGCCAGGGGTGGGGGGTCCTGTGGGATGGGGGCTGAGCCCCACAGACCCCCACCATGACAGCAACTTGCTAGGGCGGGAGGCAGATCCCAGCTCTGGGCACAAGGGAAGCAAGTGGGGGCCTCTCACACCTTCCCAGGAGGGTCTGGAAGTTGTGAGGCCACTTGCGTCTGAGTGTGGGATCCCAGGGGAGCCCGCTCACGGGGCCGGGCTCCTCCAGACCTGCCCCACCATCCTGGGGCACACGGAACTCTGAGACCCCACCGGCTCTCCCCCCAGCTCCGGGCAGGGGCTGGTGCTCCACATGGGGGGCCGGCCACTTCTCCACCTTCGATGGCCACATGTACGACTTCGAGGGAACCTGCAACTACGTCTTTGCGGCCATCTGCAAGGACGCCTCACCCACCTTCAGCGTCCAGCTGCGGCGAGGGCCCCGCGGTGGCATCTCCCGGGTCATCGTGGAGCTGGGGGCCTCTGTGATCACCGTGCACGAAGAGACCATCTCCATCAAAGACGTGGGGTGAGCCGCGTGGTCGGGTGGCTGGGGGACAAGGGAGCGACCATGGGGCCAAGGGGTGGCCACTGACCACTCTCACCCCACAGGGTGGTCAGCCTGCCCTACACCAGCAACGGGCTCCAGATCACACCCTTTGGCCAGAGTGTGCGGCTGGTGGCCAAGCAGCTGGAGCTGGAACTGGTGGTTGTATGGGGCCCTGGTGCCCACCTCATGGTGAGGACCCCAGCAGGGTGGGGGTGGCTGCAGCTGGAGGCACACAGGTTGGCGGGCGAGGCTGGGGGGAGCCGCCCTCCTTGGGGTGGGGGTCCTGACCAGCCCTCCTGACCCCGGGCAGGAGCCTGGGTGGGCCTGGGCTTTGCTGGTGGCCCAGTTTCCCGACTTGAAAATGAGGACGATCCAGCGAGTCAAGGAGACCCCCGGGGGGGGGGAGGAGTAGGGACGGCTCGCTGCCACCTGCACTGTGGGCAGTGCCCTGGGCCCCGAGAGCAAGCGCAAGCAGCTCTGCACCCGGCGAGGGGGCCTGGGGCCCCACCCACGCACGGTGGTGTCGTCCGCAGGTGCTGGTGGAGGAGAAGCACATGGGCAGGATGTGTGGGCTCTGTGGGAACTTTGACGGCAAGAAGACCAACGAATTTCTGAGCGAGGAGGGTAGGTGGGGCGGAGCCCAGGGCCCTGCGGCCACCCTCTGGTGCAGACCTTGCACCATCTGTGCCCCCAGGCCACCCGCTGGTGCTGACGGTGCCCCGTCTGTGCCCTCAGGCAAACTCCTGGAACCCCACAAGTACGCCTCCCTCCAGAAGTTGGACGACCCCAATGAGATCTGCGCCTACGAAGCCATCCCCAGGCCCCAGGCCCTGCAGGCAGAGCATGTACGTGAGGTGGCCATGCCATCGGGGTCACGGAGCCCTTCAGCCACAGTGGGGCCAGCCCACGGGCTCTGACGAGGTCCCCAAGGCCGACACCCCCAGCCTTCTGAGTCAAAAAGCACTGGGTGTGGGACGTGGCTTTGACCCCTGTGACCGTGAGTGGTCTTCTGCCCAGGCCCAGACCTGCACCCAGCTGCTGACCCTGGTGTCCCCTGAGTGCACGGTGCCCAGAGAGCTGTTCCTGTGGAGCTGCCAGGCAGACATGGCCGCGTGTGCCCAGCCGGGCCGGCAGAACTGCAGCTGTGCCACACTGTCTGAGTACTCGCGCCAGTGCAGCATGGCCGGCCAGCCCGTCAGCCGCTGGCGGGGCCCCGGCCTCTGCTGTGAGTCCCGGGGAGGGCAGCAGGGAGCACCAGGGCCCCGCCTCCCGCCTCCTCGTCCCAGAGGGGACACTCAGGGGGAGAGGGAGGTGGGGCTGGGCGGGCAGCAGGGACCCTGCAGTGCCCCTGCCCGTCTCACCAGGCCCCTGTGTGCCTGCAGCCCTGGGCCAGTGCCCAGCCAACCAGGTGTACCAGGAGTGTGGCGAGGCCTGCGTCAAGACCTGCTCGAACCCACAGCACAGCTGCTCCAGCTTCTGCACCTTCGGCTGCTTCTGCCCAGAAGGTGAGGCCCCGCTCCCCACAGGACCCCCGCGGACGAGTCCAGGCAGGGCGTCAGCCCCCGCCCCACCTGATATGTTGCCCCACCCAGCGTGTTGAAGCCAGGACCCCTTGCTGCCCCCACAGCGTTCCATAGCCACGTGTGCAAACCCACAGGGCAGCGAGGTAGTGTCCACTGAGGGGTCCGCGAAGCTGCTGGGAAAAGGTGGGGTTTGAGCTAGAGCCTGAGACAGGGTCTGCTGCCGACTGGGAACAGCTCCTCGGCCTGGGCATGCTGACACAGAGGGGAGGGACGCTGCAGCGTGCACAGGGCTGGAGGGGGTCACAGCAGAACGCTCCACTGGGACATCGCCCAGAGCCAAGGACGTGTTCGAAGGGGGCAGGCCGGGGGACAGGCCGGGGGACAGGCCGGGGCACAGCCTCTCCTCGTCGCAGACCCAGGCATCGCCTTCCTGCAGGTACGGTTCTTGATGACATCTCCACAAACCGCACCTGCGTGCCTGTCGCCCGGTGCCCCTGCACACTTGGCGGGGTGGCCTACGCCCCCGGGCACGTCACAGCAGACGCCTGCCGTACTTGGTGAGTGCGGGGCAGCCTGTGATGGCACAGAGGCAGGATGGGGACACGGGGGACATGGGGTCCTGGGGGCAGCCAGCTCTGCCAGCCCAGAGAATGGGGTGCTATCTGGGCCCAGCAGTCCTGCCTGCCGCTCACCCTCTCCATCCACAGCCGGTGCACCATGGGGCACTGGGAGTGTGAGGAGCGTCCCTGCCCCCGGCGCTGCGCCCTGGAAGGCGGCTCCTTTGTCACCACGTTCGATGCCAGGCCCTACCGCTTCCATGGCACCTGCACCTATGTCCTCCTCCAGGTGGGACATGCCCACCATGGGGGCCTCCCCGGGGATTGCCAGCAGGGGTCACCATGGGGGCCTCCCTGGGGATTGCCAGCAGGGGTCACCATGGGGGCATCCCCAGGGGTCCTGCCAGGAGGGGCCACCATGGGGGCATCACCAGGGGTCCTGCTAGGAGGGGCCACCACAAGCCGCAGCCCTCTGTACTGACCCCCCTCCTCCAGAGCCCCCAGCTCCCCGACGGGGGCTCCGTCATGGCTGCATACGACAAGTCTGGGTACTCGCACTCGGAGACCTCCCTGGTTGCAGTCATCTACATGTCCAGCCAGGTAAGGCTACTCTGTCTGCGGCCACTGCTCCCACCCAGGTCCCTGAGCAGATGCGTCCCCACCGTGTCCCAGCTCCTGCTGCCCTCCGCCTGGCCCATAGGAGGGGATGCCTCCCCGCCTTCGGGCCCCACATGACTCAGGCCCCTCTCCCTCCAGGACAAAATCGTGATTTCTCAGGACGAGGTGATCACCAACAACGGAGACATCAAGTGGCTGCCATACAAGACTGGTACGCCCACAGCCCCTGCCTAGCGCCCAGCGCCTCAGTGGCCAAGGTCCCAAAGCAGGCAGCCTGCTGAGCCCCTGTTCCCCCAGGCAACATCACGATCTTCAGGCAGACGTCCACCCACCTGCAGATGACCACCGGCTTCGGGCTGGAGCTCGTGATCCAGCTACAGCCCGTGTTCCAGGTGTACGTCACTGCTGGGCCCCAATTCAGAGGCCAGACCAGAGGTGAGGCCCCGCCCGCCTGCCCAGGGTCAGCCCGGCTGCCTGTCCCCACCTGGCTTAGCCACGTCAGAGCTGAAGGGGCCCATCTCAGCCTTGCATTAGCCAGCAGGTCCAGCGGCCATGGCCCCAGGCCAGCTCCTCCTGAAGGCCAGCCCTCCCAGGGGTGCAGCCAGAGATGGCCACTAGTCCATGGCACAGTTGGGGAGGGGGGTGTGAGGCGGGCCAGGGACGCAGGCCAGCCCATCCTCACGGCCCGGATGGCTCAGGGCTCTGCGGCAACTTCAACGGGGACACGACCGACGACTTCATGACTAGCGCGGGCATTGCCGAAGGCACCGCCTCGCTCTTTGTGGACTCCTGGCGGGCAGGAAACTGCCCAGCCGCACTGGAGCGTGAGACCGACCCCTGCTCCATGAGCCAGCTCAACAGTGAGTGCCAGGCCCCGGGGGGGGGGGGCCGGTGGGGGGCGAGCGGGAGACCCACCGGGCCTGTCCCCACAGAGGTGTGTGCGGAGACCCACTGCTCGGTGCTGGTGAAGAAAGGCGGGGTGTTCGAGCAGTGCCACGCCGTGGTGAACCCCAAGCCCTTCTACAAGGTGGGCAGGGCCTGCTGGCGGGCAGCAGCGCCGGGAGGCTGGGCGGCGGGAGGGCGGGCACCCATGCGGCTGTCTCCCTGCAGAGGTGTGTGTACCAGGCCTGCAACTACGAGGAGACATTTCCGTACATCTGCGCCGCCCTGGGGGACTACGCCCACACATGTGCCTCGCGGGGCGTCCTGCTCTGGGGCTGGAGAAGCAGCGTGGACAATTGCAGTGCGTGCCGGGGCAGGATGGGGTCCTGGGGTCATGGGAGGGCCGGGGGCACGATGGGGCTCCAGGGCCCAGAGCCCTAGCCCTGCCCCGCCATCCCCGGGCCTGACTCCTTCTCCCCCACAGCCATCCGCTGCACGGGCAACCGGACATTCAGCTATGACAGCCGGGCCTGTGACCGCACATGCTTTTCACTGTCCGACCGCACAGCTGAGTGCCACCCCAGTGCCGTCCCCGTGGACGGCTGCAACTGCCCCGAGGGCACCTACCTGAACCACAAGAGCGAGTGTGTGCGCAAGGCCCAGTGCCCCTGCCTCCTGGACAACCACAAGTTCATCCTGGCTGACCAGTCCGCCGTGGTCAATGGTGTCATCTGGTGCGTGCCCAGGTCCTGGGTGGGTGGGCCAGCCCTGGCCTGCAGCCCCTGCCCCAGGGCCGGCCCATTCACACGGCCTCTCTTGCAGCTACTGTGTCAATGGGCGGCTGAGCTGCCGGGGACAGCCGCAGATGCTCCTGGGTACGTAAGGCGGCCAAGGCAGCGGCCTGGACTGCGGCGTGCTGCGGCTCCCGAGCCCGCCTCACCCATGCCCCCTTCCCTGCAGCGTCCTGCTCAGCCCCCAAGACATTCCAGTCCTGCAGCCAGTCCTCAGAGAACAAGTTCGGGGCGGCCTGTGCCCCCACGTGCCAGATGCTGGCTACCGGCTCTGCCTGTGTAAGGCTGGGGCAGGGGGCTCCCCAGAGGGCGGTACCCACTGCGCAGCGGGGTGAACAGTCCTGTAATGGGCGCCCGAAGCCTCCCACTGGGCCATGAGTCGATGTCCACAAACCCCCAGGAAAGGCGAGGCCGAGCTCCAGCTCTCTGGCCCCGTCTCCATAAGAAGCGTAGCTGGTGGGGCTGAGTGGGGCCCCCCAGCTTGGGGAGAGGGAGGAGGGGACACAACAGCCCAGCAGTGACAGAGGCACCGGAACCTTCCTTAAGGGAGGGTGGGTTTGCTGAGAGAAAGGGGCAGAACAGGGTGGGCGCAGGGAACGGATTTGGGAGGAATGGGGGTGCCCCTCCCAGGCGCTGCTGACCCTCCCTCTGCAGGTGCCCACCAAGTGCGAGCCTGGCTGCGTCTGTGCCGAGGGGCTCTACGAGAATGCCAGCGGGCAGTGCGTGCCCCCTGAGGAGTGCTCATGCGAGTTTGCAGGGGTCGCCTACCCCCGGGGTGCCGAGCTCCACACCAGCTGTGAGACCTGGTGAGCCGCAGCGCCCCCTGGAGGCCCAGTGGCCCGGGGATGTCCTCAGGGTCTGGGGTTGGCAGGGGCTCCCCCACCAACTCCAAGCAGGTCAGCATCCTCCGGGAGCATGTGTGGCCGGGTCTCCCCAAAACCCCACAACAGCCTGCTCCTCCCCCAGCACCTGCTCGAGGGGGAAGTGGACGTGCCAGCAGAGCACCCATTGCTCTTCCACCTGCACCCTCTATGGGGAGGGCCACGTGGTCACCTTTGATGGGCAGCGGTTTGTGTTTGACGGCAACTGTGAATACATTCTGGTCACGGTGAGGCCCTAGGGGGTCAGGGTGAGGCCTTGGGGGGCCCAGTGAGGACCTGGGGGGCATGGTGAGGCCCTGGGGGGCACAGTGAGGCCTTGGGGGCACGGTGAGGTCCTAGGGGGTCAGGGTGAGGCCTTGGGGGCACGGGAAGGCCCCGGGGGGCACGGTGAGGCCTTGGGGGGCACGGTGAGGCCCCGGGGGGCACGGTGAGGCCTTGGGGGCACGGTGAGGCCCCGGGGGCTCGGTGAGGCCGTGGGGGGCACAGTGAGGCCCCGGGGGGCAGGGTGAGGCCTTGGGGGGCACGGTGAGGCCTTGGGGGCACGGTGCGGCCTTGGGGGGCACGGTGAGGTCCTGGGGGCACGGTGAGGCCCCGGGGGGCACGGTGAGGCCTTGGGGGGCACGGTGAGGCCTTGGGGGCAGGTGAGGTCCTGGGGGCACGGTGAGGCCCCGGGGGCACGGTGCGGCCTTGGGGGCACGGTGAGGCCTTGGGGGGCAACGGTGAGGCCTTGGGGGGCATGGTGAGGTCTTGGGGGGCATGGTGAGGCCTTGGGGACATGGTGAGGTCTTGGGGGGCACGGTGAGGCCTTGGGGACATGGTGAGGTCCTAGGGGGTCAGGGTGAGGCCTTGGGGGCACGGTAAGGCCCCGGGGGGCACGGTGAGGCCTTGGGGGGCACGGTGAGGCCCCGGGGGGCACGGTGAGGCCGGGGGGGACACGGTGAGGCCCCGGGGGGCACGGTGAGGCCCCGGGGGGCACGGTGAGGCCTTGGGGGGCACAGTGAGGCCCCGGGGGGCATGGTCAGGGCTTGGGGGGCACAGTGAGGCCTTGGGGGCAGGGTGAGGCCCCGGGGGGCACGGTGAGGCCTGGGGAGGCAACGGTGAGGCCTTGGGGGGCATGGTGAGGTCTTGGGGGGCACGGTGAGGCCTTGGGGGGCACAGTGAGGCCCCGGGGGGCATGGTCAGGCCTTGGGGGGCACAGTGAGGCCCCGGGGGGCAGGGTGAGGCCTTGGGGGGCACGGTGAGGCCTTGGGGGCAGGGTGAGGCCTTGGGGGCAGGGTGAGGCCTTGGGGGCAGGGTGAGGCCTTGGGGGCAGGGTGAGGCCCCGGGGGGCACGGTGAGGCCTTGGGGGGCACGGTGAGGCCTTGGGGGGCATGGTGAGGCCTTGGGGGGCACGGTGAGGCCCCGGGGGGCACGGTGAGGCCCCGGGGGGCACGGTGAGGCCTGGTGGGATCTACCTCAGCGCCCCCTCCCCACAGGATGGCTGCGGCACCGACTCACAGCCCACCTTCAAGATCCTGACAGAGAACGTTGTGTGCGGGAAGTCGGGCGTCACATGCTCGCGGGCCATCAGGGTCTCTCTGGGGGTGAGCAGGCCAGGCGGGTGTCCCCACACCTCGCCGCCAGCCCCAGGTCCCAGCCCCTCAGTGCTGCCTGCCACTCATGGCCCCCTGCCCTGGTCTCCTCATCCACATGATGGGCAGCACTGTCTCCCGGAGCTGGACAGACGGGGAGAGGGGTCCTTCCAGAGCCTGACTCAGCCCTTGGCACAGTGCCCATGACATTCTGGAACCTTCCACCTACAGCAGGCCATCAGCAGGCACTGGCCGCACATGTCCTTAAGGGATTCGGTCCATCCTGCCTGGGAGAGTGTGGGCGGGGAGGCGGCTGGAGGCAATGAGTGGCCGCCAGCCTGGGAGCCAGCAGCCCCGTGACAGCCCTGCCCCACAGGGTCTGTCCATCCTGCTGGCGGACAGGAATTACACGGTCAGCGGGGCGAACCCCGATGTGCACTTCCGAGTGAAGGCCGGCTCCTTGCACCTGGCGCTGGACATCACCATTGGCAGCATCTACAACCTGACCCTCGTCTGGAACAAGCACATGACCGTCTCCATCAAGATGACTCGTGCCTCCCAGGTACTGTGCTGCCCTGCCAGCCGCCCCGGGGATGGGGCAGTGCCCACCACCTGACACTGGCCCCCACAGGACACCCTGTGCGGCTTGTGTGGCAACTACAACGGCAACATGAAGGACGACTTTGAGACACGCAGCAAGTACGTGGCATCCAGCGAGCTGGAGTTCGTGAACTCGTGGAAAGAGAGCCCACTGTGCGGGGACGTCGGCTTCGCACTGGACCCCTGTAGCCGCAACACCTTCCGCCGGGCCTGGGCCGAGCGCAAGTGCAGCATCATCAACAGCCAGACCTTCGCCACCTGCCACAGCCAGGTGGGTTCCCGCCAGTGACAGGGGATTCCTGCCACAGCCAGGTGGGTTCCCGCCACAGCCAGGTGGGTTCCCGCCACAGGCAGGGGGTTCCCGCCACAGTCAGGTGGATTTTTGCCATGGCCAGGTGGTTCCCACACCAGCCACGTGGGTTTTTGCCCCAGCCAGGTGGGTTCCTGCCACAGCCAGGTGGGTTCCCGCCAGTGACAGGGGATTCCCGCCACAGCCAGGTGGGTTCCTGCCACAGCCAGGTGGGTTCCCGCCACAGGCAGGGGGTTCCCGCCACAGCCAGGTGGGTTTTTGCCATGGCCAGGTGGTTCCCACACCAGCCACGTGGGTTTTTGCCCCAGCCAGGTGGGTTCCTGCCACAGCCAGGTGGGTTCCCGCCAGTGACAGGGGATTCCCGCCACAGCCAGATGGGTTCCCGCCACAGCCAGGTGGGTTTTTGCCATGGCCAGGTGGGTTCCCGCCACAGCCAGGTGGGTTGCATCCCGGCAGGGCTCTGGCCTCCGACTGAGTACAGCTCCTGGCCCCGGACGAGTGGGCCGGGCAGGTGAACTGAGGGCCGGCTCCTGCAGGTGTACCGCATGCCTTACTATGAGGCCTGTGTGCGCGACGCATGCGGGTGCGACACTGGCGGGGACTGCGAGTGCCTGTGTGACGCCGTGGCCGCCTATGCCAAGGCCTGCCTGGACAGGGGAGTGTGCGTGGACTGGAGGGCCCCCGACTTCTGCCGTGAGTGCCCCCCTCTCCCCGCAGGCGCTTAGGGGCCACGCAGGCTGCAGCACTCCCCCCAGGGTGGGCGGTGGGCTCTGTCCCGTGGGGAGACCCTGCAGACGGGCCGCCCAGGCCCACACTCATGCCCCAGGCCTGCAAGCCCAGGGACGCTGTGGTGGGCTCAGGGCCGTCTGACAGGTGCCCATCCTCCCAGCCATCTACTGCGGCTTCTACAACACCCACACGCGGACCAGCGACGGCCAGTTCCAGTACACCCAGGAGGCCAACTGCACGTGGCACTACCAGCCATGCCTCTGCCCCCAACATCTGCAGAGCCTCCCAGACACCAACATTGAAGGTATGGCCATGACAAGGCAGAGGTCTGGCGGGGAGGGGCCTGCGGGTCAAGGGCAGGAGAGGTGGTGGAGGGCGGCCTGGTGGGCACAGGCTACAACTGAGGGGGGCAGCAGCACAGCGCAGGGAGCCAGGGAGTGGAGGCCAGGAGCGGCACCCTCGTCTGGGGTTCGGGGAGAGGTCGGGAGTAGCTGGGGGGACGAGGGGCCTCCGGCTCCAGGCACTGACAACTGGCCGCTGTCCACATGCCCTCCGCCTAGGCTGCTACAACTGCACCCAGGAGGAGTACTTCGACCAGGACAAGGGGACATGCGTGCCATGCCGTAAGCTCAGCCCTCGGGCCCCACACCCGCCCAGCCCCAGTCCCCAGGCTGTGCCCCTGGGGTGCTGAAACATCCCGCCGCCCCAGTCCCCGACGGCAAAGACACAGGGAAAGGACCAGGCCTCCCCGCCCCCGCGGACGCTGACTCACAAGCCCCCATCCCTGCCAGCCTGCTGGGTGTGCGGGAGCGGGGGCCTCCTGGGCCTGGAGAGCTGCCCTAAGCGGGGACAAGACCCTGCCTGCCAGGCTACCGACAGGGCCAGGGAGTGCGGGGAGGAATGAGACAGGAGGGAGGAGGGACCCCGCCTCCGCGGGGACCCCACCCCCTGGCCCCGGGACACGGCAGAGGGCCTCAGCAGGGCTGGGGAGGGGCGGTGCCCTGACCACCCTTCCTGTTGCAGGTCTGCTGCCCCCTCCGCCGCCCCCGCCCACCACAGGTGATTGCACCTACACTAGGTGTCAAGGTGAAGCAGTGCTCCCTCGGGGCCCCCTGGATGCCCTAGTCGGCCCAGCCATGCCTGTGGCCGCGGGTGTGGGCAGGGTCGGGCATACACTGGGGCCGTCCCTGGGGCTGCCCTGCACTGTGGAGCAGCGTGTACTGACCAGGGAGGCACAGGGGCGTGTGTAAAAGCCTACCTCCTGGCTGACCCCATGGTGTCCCCACCAGACGGCCACTGTCACAGCAGGGCTGATGGGAGCTCACGCTGCCAGAGGAGGGCCACTGGCCAGCCCCTGCGCCTCCCATCTAGCCCACCTGGGGTGGGGCTGCTGCATGGCTCGGGGGCCCAGCAAGCAAGAGAAGGGGCGCCTTCCAAGGGTGTGCGCCACAGTAACGGCCCATCTGCCCACTCGGGCCCGCCTTCCACAGAGACCGCACCCACCACAGCTACCCCCAGGACCACGGGGCTCAGCTCCACTGCACCCTCGCCAGGCTCCCCACCCACACCTGCAACCCCCACCATCGGCTTTCCGCCCACACCCACACACACTCCCACGCCCATCGCACCCTCCTCCATACAGACGGGTGCCACCCAGACAGATGCAACGGTCTCCTCAGGAGGTAAGGCCTACACTGCCATCGTGGGCACACATGCAGGATCCCAGAGGGCTCCGTGGGGTGTGGGGCAGGGGGTCAGGGGGGCCCCACTTCTCTGCTGTGTAGATTCTCAGGCACAGACCTCCCTGTGCCTGGGAGCAGGGCTGGGTTTCCCTGAAAGGTTTTTCTAAGGATAAGCTGGTCACAGGATGAGGCCATCCCTTGCTAGTCAATACTGTCTGTCACCGGGAAGCATGCGGGGCTCCGGGTGAAGTTCCCTGTCAGCACATGCCGGCCCACCAAGCAGCCCACTCCCACCCAGAAGCCCACCCACCCCACCCCACACAGCAGGACACCCTTCCGGCTGCCCAGAGACGAGGGGACTGCGTTCTGCTGCCATGGGCAGGTAGAGGGACAGCCAGTGTCTCAATGAGTGTGTGGTCACTGAAAATTCTATTGAGGCTCCGCAAGTCAAGGTGACTGACAAGGAACATTAGTGTCACCTGGGGACAGACATACGCCCCTCTCAAGAGGGTCAAGTGTGGGGCCGGCCGAATGGCTCAGTTGGTTAAGAGTTTGAGTTCTGAGCAATAGGGCCACCAGTTCGATTCCCACATGGACCAAGGAACTGCGCCCAAGCTGAGCTGCCGCTGAGCTGCCAACAGGTGGCAGGATGGCTCAGCTGGTGAGAGCACGTGCTCCTAATGACAAGTTTGCCTGTTCAATGGTGGCTACGCCCACCTGCAGCTGGGACTGAACTCAGCACCTTGAGCTGAACTGCCGCCAGGATGGCTCAGTGGATAGTGTGCGCTCTTAACAACAAGGCTGCTGGTTCGACTCCCACATGAAAAAAAAAATGAAAAAAAAAGAGGGTCGTGTGTGCCCAGCTGGCCAGGCTCCCAGGGCAGGGTAAGGGCAGGGACCGGGGACTCAGTGGGGCACGTGGGAAGGGTACAGTCAGGCTGGAGGGGGTGTTCTGGGCTATTCCCTACAGAGTCACCCAGAACTACCTCCGCCTTCACCACGCGGGCCACATCAGCACTGGCCCCCACAGCCACTCCGAGGTCAACAGCCATAGGACCCACAGTGACGCATGCTACGACACAGGCCACGGAACCCGCCCAAGGCACAGCCACACAATCCACAGCTCGGTCCACAGCACACACCACGGTGTCATGGTCAACTGCAGCCATGCCAGAAACCACCACAGGGCGCCCCAAAAGTAAGCATGTGCTACCCACGTGTTCCTGCAGTCGGGCCACAGCATGTGGGCTCAGTGTCCAGCCCGAATACCCCCATGACAGGCAGGGACAGCTCCTCCACAAAGGAGACGACCTGCCAAGATGCCAGCCCTGAGCCACCTTGCTAATCACACCCCTCTCTGACCTTCGTGGTCAGAGCGCCCGAGCGCCCATCTACCACAGCAGCCCCCCCCCAGGTAGGAACAGAAACCCAATGCACTTGATGCAAACCGGCATGCCCGGCTCTGCAAGCTGGACCACAACATTGACATCCCCTGAAGAACCCACACACCAAGGACGCAAGGGGATGGACAAGCACCAAACATAGCCACCTGAGAGGGTGGCGGCCATGTCAAATTCAGAGCACCAGAAGGGGAAACCAACTGAATCTACAGCAGCTGTGCCACAGAAAGGCCACCAAGGGGGAGGAATGGGGCCCCGAGGGAAGAGTCACTCAGTCACATGGAGACTCGCCATTAGATACAATGAACGCCAGAGGAAGGGAAAAAAATAGGTCACAAGTGGGAGACAAGATGGGTCATATACCTGACACCAGTGAGCTAAGGAGGGAATGAGTGACCCACAAATTTTCCTACAGCGCACTCTACGCACCAATGGAACCCAGGGACACCGACTGCACAAGATACAACACACATGGAGAGCCCAAGGTCTACGGAACCCACGGAAGGCCTGAGCACACTGCTGAGTACCCCTCAGCGATTCCCTGACAGCACTACCCCACGACCCGACACTCCACTCGCCACTCACTCCGTCCCCACCGCTTCCCTGTCCACCAAGTCCCACGGCACTGGTCCACCCACGGGAACATCCTCCCAGACCACCACCATTGTCCCAAACCCATCACGGCCCCACAGCACACTTTCCACTCATGGTCCAAGCTTTGCCACGTCCTCTGTCACTCCAACGTCTCACCGCGTTATCACGCCAACGGGACCAGAGACCCACACTCCCACGGCCACTGCGACGCCAACAGGCACCCTTTCCCCGACACACGTCCCCGGCACCGGCTCCGGCACGGTGCCCTCACCCACGTCCCCGCCATGGACAAAGACCACCAAAGCCCACGGCTCCGCCAGCACCGCCAAAACCTCCACCTCCTTCGTGCCACCGCCGTCCGCACCGGTCCACTCGGGGACCACATGGGTTCCACACACCACCATCTCTCCCAAGCCCACCAGTAGAGGAACTGGCGCCCCGGTCACACACACCGCCACGGCCACCGACACCCCCAGACCCCACACTCCACTCACCACTCACTCCATCCCCACCGCTTCCCTGTCCACCAAGTCCCACAGCACTGGTCCACCCACGGGAACATCCTCCCAGACCACCACCATTGTCCCAAACCCATCACGGCCCCAAAGCACTCTTTCCACTCATGGACCAAGCTTTGCCACGTCCTCTGTCACTCCAACGTCTCACCGCGTTATCACGCCAACAGGACCAGAGGCCCACACTCCCACGGCCACTGCGAAGCCAACAGGCACCCTTTCCCCATCGACAGATGTCCCCAGCACCGGCTCCGGCACGGTGCCCTCACCCACATCCCCACTATGGACAAAGACCACCCAAGCCCACGGCTCCGCCAGCACCACCAAAACCTCCACCTCCTTCGTGCCACCGCCATCCGCACCGGTCCACTCGGGGACCACATGGGTTCCACACACCACCATCTCTCCCAAGCCCACCAGTAGAGGAACTGGCTCGCCTGTCACACATACTGCCACCGCCACCGACACCCCTAGGCCCCACACTCCACTCACCACTCACTCCGTACCCACCGCTTCCCTGTCCACCAAGTCCCATGGCACTGGTCCGCCCACGGGAACATCCTCCCAGACCACCAGCATTGTCCTAACCCCATCACGGCCCCACAGCACTCTTTCCACTCATGGTCCAAGCTTTGCCACGTCCTCTGTTACTCCAACATCTCACCGCGTTATCATACCAACAGGACCAGAGGCCCACACTCCCACGGCCACTGCGAAGCCAACAGGCACCCTTTCCCCATCGACAGATGTCCCCGGCACCGGCTCCGGCACGGTGCCCTCACCCACATCCCCACTATGGACAAAGACCACCCAAGCCCACGGCTCCGCCAGCACCGCCAAAACCTCCACCTCCTTCGTGCCACCGCCATCCGCACCGGTCCACTCGGGGACCACATGGGTTCCACACACCACTATCTCTCCCAAGTCCACCAGTAGAGGAACTGGCACCCCGGTCACACACACCACCACGGCCACCGACACCCCCAGACCCCACACTCCACTCACCACTCACTCCGTCCCCACCGCTTCCCTGTCCACCAAGTCCCACGGCACTGGTTCACCCACGGGAACATCCTCCCAGACCACCACCATTGTCCCAAACCCATCACGGCCCCAAAGCACTCTTTCCACTCATGGACCAAGCTTTGCCACGTCCTCTGTCACTCCAACGTCTCACCGTGTTATCACGCCAACAGGACCAGCGGCCCACACTCCCACGGCCACTGCGAAGCCAACAGGCACCCTTTCCCCATCGACAGATGTCCCCGGCACCAGCTCCGGCACGGTGCCCTCACCCACATCCCCACTATGGACAAAGACCACCCAAGCCCACGGCTCCACCAGCACTGCGAAAACCTCCACCTCCTTCGTGCCACCGCCATCCGCACCGGTCCACTCGGGGACCACATGGGTTCCACACACCACCATCTCTCCCAAGCCCACCAGTAGAGGAACGGGCTCGCCTGTCACACACACTGCCACCGCCACCGACACCCCTAGGCCCCACACTCCACTCACCACTCACTCCGTACCCACTGCTTCCCTGTCCACCAAGTCCCACGGCACTGGTCCGCCCACGGGAACATCCTCCCAGACCACCAGCATTGTCCTAACCCCATCACGGCCCCACAGCACTCTTTCCACTCATGGACCAAGCTTTGCCACGTCCTCTGTCACTCCAACGTCTCACCGCGTTATCACGCCAACAGGACCAGAGGCCCACACTCTCACGGCCACTGCGACGCCAACAGGCACCCTCTCCCCATTGACACACGTCCCCAGCACTGGCTCCGGCACGGTGCCCTCACCTACGACCCCGCCATGGACAAAGACCACCCAAGCCCACGGCTCCACCAGCACCGCCAAAACCTCCACCTCCTTCGTGCCACCGCCATCCGCACCGGTCCACTCGGGGACCACATGGGTTCCACACACCACCATCTCTCCCAAGCCCACCAGTAGAGGAACTGGCTCCCCGGTCACACACACCGCCACCGACACCGACACCCCCAGGCCCCACACTCCACTCACCACTCACTCCGTCCCCACCACTTCCCTGTCCACCAAGTCCCACGGCACTGGTCCGCCCATGGGAACATCTTCCCAGACCACCACCATTGTCCCAAACCCATCACGGCCCCACAGCACTCTTTCCACTCATGGTCCAAGCTTTGCCACGTCCTCTGTCACTCCAACGTCTCACCGCATTATCACGCCAACAGGACCAGCGGCCCACACTCCCACGGCCACTGCAAAGCCAACAGGCACCCTTTCCCCATCGACAGATGTCCCCGGCTCCGGCTCCGGCACGGTGCCCTCACCCACATCCCCACTATGGACAAAGACCACCCCCAGCTCCGCCAGCACCGCCAAAACCTCCACCTCCTTCGTGCCACCGCCATCCGCACCAGTCCACTCGGGGACCACATGGGTTCCACACACCACCATCTCTCCCAAGCCCACCAGTAGAGGAACTGGCTCCCCTGTCACACACACTGCCACCGCCACCGACACCCCTAGGCCCCACACTCCACTCACCACTCACTCCGTCCCCACCGCTTCCCTGTCCACCAAGTCCCACGGCACTGGTCCGCCCACAGGAACAT
Source organism: Aselliscus stoliczkanus (assembly GCA_033961575.1). Lineage (NCBI taxonomy): Eukaryota > Metazoa > Chordata > Mammalia > Chiroptera > Hipposideridae > Aselliscus > Aselliscus stoliczkanus. Next base: position 136,619,846 of record CM066736.1, read on the forward strand.
CCTCCCAGACCACCAGCATTGTCCTAACCCCATCACGGCCCCACAGCACTCTTTCCACTCATGGACCAAGCTTTGCCACGTCCTCTGTCACTCCAACGTCTCACCGCGTTATCACACCAACAGGACCAGAGGCCCACACTCCCACGGCCACTGAGACGCCAACAGGCACCCTTTCCCCATCGACACACGTCCCCGGCACCGGCTCCGGCACGGTGCCCTCACCCACGTCCCCGCCATGGACAAAGACCACCCAAGCCCACGGCTCCGCCAGCACCGCCAAAACCTCCACCTCCTTCGTGCCACCGCCATCCGCACCGGTCCACTCGGGGACCACATGGGTTCCACACACCACCATCTCTCCCAAGCCCACCAGTAGAGGAACTGGCTCCCCGGTCACACACACCGCCACCGCCACCAACACCCCCAGACCCCACACTCCACTCACCACTCACTCCATCCCCACTGCCTCCCTGTCCACCAAGTCCCACGGCACTGGTCCGTCCACAGGAACATCCTCCCAGACCACCACCACTGTCCCAAACCCATCACGGCCCCACAGCACTCTTTCCACTCATGGTCCAAGCTTTGCCACGTCCTCTGTCACTCCAACGTCTCACCGCGTTATCACGCCAACAGGACCAGAGGCCCACACTCTCACGGCCACTGCGACACCAACAGGCACCCTCTCCCCATTGACACACGTCCCCGGCACCGGCTCCGGCACGGTGCCCTCACCCACGTCCCCGCCATGGACAAAGACCACCCAAGCCCACGGCTCCGCCAGCACCGCCAAAACCTCCACCTCCTTTGTGCCACCGCGATCTACACCGGTCCACTCGGGGACCACATGGGTTCCACACACCACCACTATCTCTCCCAAGCCCACCAGTAGAGGAACTGGCGCCCCGGTCACACACACCGCCACGGCCACCGACACCCCCAGACCCCACACTCCACTCACCACTCACTCCATCCCCACCGCTTCCCTGTCCACCAAGTCCCACGGCACTGGTCCACCCACGGGAACATCCTCCCAGACCACCACCATTGTCCCAAACCCATCACGGCCCCAAAGCACTCTTTCCACTCATGGACCAAGCTTTGCCACGTCCTCTGTCACTCCAACGTCTCACCGCGTTATCACGCCAACAGGACCAGAGGCCCACACTCCCACGGCCACTGCGAAGCCAACAGGCACCCTTTCCCCATCGACAGATGTCCCCGGCACCGGCTCCAGCACGGTGCCCTCAACCACGTCCCCACTATGGACAAAGACCACCCAAGCCCACGGCTCCGCCAGCACCGCCAAAACCTCCACCTCCTTCGTGCCACCGCCATCCGCACCGGTCCACTCGGGGACCACATGGGTTCCACACACCACCATCTCTCCCAAGCCCACCAGTAGAGGAACTGGCGCCCCGGTCACACACACTGCCACCACCACCGACACCCCTAGGCCCCACACTCCACTCACTACTCACTCCATCCCCACCGCTTCCCTGTCCACCAAGTCCCACGGCACTGGTCCACCCACGGGAACAGCCTCCCAGACCACCAGCATTGTCCTAACCCCATCACGGCCCCACAGCACTCTTTCCACTCATGGTCCAAGCTTTGCCACGTCCTCTGTCACTCCAACGTCTCACCGCGTTATCACACCAACAGGACCAGAGGCCCACACTCCCACGGCCACTGAGACGCCAACAGGCACCCTTTCCCCAACGACACACGTCCCCGGCACCGGCTCCGGCACGGTGCCCTCACTCACGTCCCCGCCATGGACAAAGACCACCCAAGCCCACGGCTCCGCCAGCACCGCCAAAACCTCCACCTCCTTCGTGCCACCGCCGTCCGCACCGGTCCACTCGGGGACCACATGGGTTCCACACACCACCATCTCTCCCAAGCCCACCAGTAGAGGAACTGGCTCCCCGGTCACACACACCGCCACCGCCACCGACACCCCCAGACCCCACACTCCACTCACCACTCACTCCATCCCCACTGCCTCCCTGTCCACCAAGTCCCACAGCACTGGTCCGCCCACAGGAACATCCTCCCAGACCACCACCACTGTCCCAAACCCATCATGGCCCCACAGCACTCTTTCCACTCATGGACCAAGCTTTGCCACGTCCTCTGTCACTCCAACGTCTCACCGCGTTATCACGCCAACAGGACCAGAGGCCCACACTCCCACGGCCACTGCGACGCCAACAGGAACCCTCTCCCCATTGACACACGTCCCCGGCACTGGCTCCGGCACGGTGCCCTCACCCACGTCCCCACTATGGACAAAGACCACCCAAGCCCACGGCTCCGCCAGCACCGCCAAAACCTCCACCTCCTTCGTGCCACCGCCATCCGCACCGGTCCACTCGGGGACCACATGGGTTCCACACACCACCATCTCTCCCAAGCCCACCAGTAGAGGAACTGGCTCCCCTGTCACACACACTGCCACCGACACCGACACCCCTAGGCCCCACACTCCACTCACCACTCACTCCGTACCCACCGCTTCCCTGTCCACCAAGTCCCACGGCACTGGTCCGCCCACGGGAACAGCCTCCCAGACCACCAGCATTGTCCTAACCCCATCACGGCCCCACAGCACTCTTTCCACTCATGGACCAAGCTTTGCCACGTCCTCTGTCACTCCAACGTCTCACCGCGTTATCACGCCAACAGGACCAGAGGCCCACACTCCCACGGCCACTGCGATGCCAACAGGCACTCTTTCCCCATCGACACACGTCCCCGGCACCGGCTCCGGCACGGTGCTCTCACCCACGTCCCCACTATGGACAAAGACCACCCAAGCCCACGGCTCCGCCAGCACCGCCAAAACCTCCACCTCCTTCGTGCCACCGCCATCCGCACCGGTCCACTCGGGGACCACATGGGTTCCACACACCACCACTATCTCTCTCAAGCCCACCAGTAGAGGAACTGGCGCCCCGGTCACACACACCGCCACGGCCACCGACACCCCCAGACCCTACACTCCACTCACCACTCACTCCGTCCCCACCGCTTCCCTGTCCACCAAGTCCCACAGTACTGGTCCACCCACGGGAACATCCTCCCAGACCACCACCACTGTCCCAAACCCATCACGGCCCCACAGCACTCTTTCCACTCATGGACCAAGCTTTGCCACGTCCTCTGTCACTCCAACGTCTCACCGCGTTATCACGCCAACAGGACCAGCGGCCCATACTCCCACGGCCACTGCGAAGCCAACAGGCACCCTTTCCCCATCGACAGATGTCCCCGGCACCGGCTCCGGCACGGTGCCCTCACCCACATCCCCACTATGGACAAAGACCACCCAAGCCCACGGCTCCGCCAGCACCGCCAAAACCTCCACCTCCTTTGTGCCACCGCCATCCGCACCGGTCCACTCGGGGACCACATGGGTTCCACACACCACCATCTCTCCCAAGCCCACCAGTAGAGGAACTGGCTCCCCTGTCACACACACCGCCACCGACACCGACACCCCCAGGCCCCACACTCCACTCACCACTCACTCCGTCCCCACCGCTTCCTTGTCCACCAAGTCCCACGGCACTGGTCCGCCCACGGGAACATCCTCCCAGACCACCAGCATTGTCCTAACCCCATCACGGCCCCACAGCACTCTTTCCACTCATGGTCCAAGCTTTGCCACGTCCTCTGTCACTCCAACGTCTCACCGCGTTATCACGCCAACAGGACCAGAGGCCCACACTCCCATGACCACTGCGACACCAACAGGCACCCTTTCCCCATCGACACACGTCCCTGGCACTGGCTCCGGCACGGTGCCCTCACCCACGTCCCCGCCATGGACAAAGACCACCGAAGCCCATGGCTCCCTCAGGCCTTCCCTTTCACCTCCATTTTCCCCTACGTCCCCTATTTCTGCACTGCCCACCACGCCCTCTGTCCATGTCTCTCTTCTTCCTACTCATGGCTCCACCTCCAGCCGCACCGCCGTCGTGTCCACGCCCAGGACCTCCGCCAGTACGCCTGCACCATCCACGCTCTCTTCCCAGTCCACCACCTCACAGATGACCCCTCTCACCACCCTCATTCCTGTGCCCAGCCTTATGTCATCCACTGTGAGCGTGACAGCCATCCCGAGTTCTCCAGTCACCAGCCTCACCACCAGGCACCCTGGCACCGCCGGGCTGCTGAGCACTGCCATATTGACCAGCTCCATCACTGCACACGGAAGCCCGTCTTCCTCCACTGGCGGCACCGCTGTCTCCTCTCACATCACATCTCTCCCCAGCTCCCCCAGTAAGTGACATCTCCACAGCCCACCCCAGTGACCCTTGGCACACAGCCTCCTCCCAGCCGGCCCTGCACTCCACTGTATGCAGCACTCTGGGTTGCTGCCACGAGTCCCTGATTGCTCTTGTCCACTCACTTCCTGATGACACCTGGGCTCTGCCATTACCTCCTGCCTGTCTCCACTCTGCTGTGCCCCAGTTGTGCCCAGCATGTTGCTTTCCTTCCCAAAAGCCTTCACTTTTCCTGGGGACAGCCGGGCAGCAGGGCACAGACCTCAGGTCTCACTCATCCTGTTCGGAGCCCGTTTTGCCTCTGACCAGCTTCATGCTTTGGGCGTGTCTGTGTAGGTCTCAGCTATGGAGTCCCCAGCGGTGCCTTGGGGGTGTCTAGGTCACACCTCCCCACACCCACGCTCTCTCTGGCCTGTCCTCTGCCACACGCTCCCCCACGCCCTTGGGAGTTTTCTCCAGCTCCTGTCTGCACTCCTCCCCAGGCACCTCTCCAGCAAACTCCAGTCTGGCTGAAATGGCACCTGGCCTCCCATACGGCGCCCCCTTCGCCACTTCTGGTCCTGCACCTAGCTCGCTGGTGCCCCACCCCTCCCCCCTCAGCCCCTGCTGCAGTCTTGGCTTCCCTCTGAAGGGACCCCCTCCCTCCCCTCATCACCCTTTCATGCTGCCCCCTCTGGAGTTCAGAAGAGGTTAGGGCTGGTGGGACCCGGGCTTCAGCTATTCCCACCCTCTCCCAGATGCCAAAAGGGAAACAAAGGCTGACAGGCCATGCCTCAGCCCAGGTGACAGCTGGGGGCCAAGTTGGGCCAAGTGGCAGCGCTCCTGCCTCCCACTGTCAGTGCTCCCAGGCCTCAGCACTGCGGCCCCCTCCGCCCTGTCCTCTGCCCTCCTATCCCCAAGCTGCCCGAGCCCACCCTGTCCCCTCCCTCCTGCATGTTCCATCTATGGCCTCTCGCCTGGATCAGGCTCCCCTCACATGGGCCCCAGCCTCCCCTAGACAGGGCTGTTTGCAGTAATGCATTTTCTCCTATGGGACAAGGACTGCGTACAGACTGTCCACAGGGAGGGGACCCCAGGAAGCAGGGTGAGGGAACCAGAGTGGCAGACCTGGCGAGGACAGCTGGGGGCAATGGGAACCCATGGGGACGCACCCGGAGCGCCGTCCCGCCTAGGCCTGTCATCCCCACGCCTGGTGAAGCAGGGCAGATTGGGGCTCGCGGCCCCAGGAAGGCCTTGGACGTGGGCATGGAGGGGAAAAGGGCAGACCGTCCAGTGTTGGCTCAGGGACCTCCCTTCACTTTTTAATGCCCACACTGGCAGTCCCTAATGGTAACACTGCCCCGCCAACTGCCAGGGGGCCCCACGGGGGGGCTCGCTAACACATCTATCCATGGGGACGGATGCAGGCTGGGCACACGGCCGAGTCCACACGGGGAGTGCAGAGCCTGCAGGGCCCCCTCGGGGGACACTGACACCCTCTCCTCATCCCTCCCACAGATTCTGGGCCCAGCAGAACAGAGACCCCTATGCCCACAGGTTGGTGCTGGCCGGGAGGGGAGGCGGCTGGGAGGCTGGGGGCCAGTGGGGGAATATGCCTGGTCCTCTGAAAACGCCCTTGACCTGGGGGTGGGGGGACCAGCAGCTTTGTTCTGGCAAAGTCGTGAGGTCTGAGATCGGTGGGACTTGCACGAGGGGAGACGGCCTGGGGTTGGAGCCCGAGGAAAGTGCCAGTGGGGACCCCACAGGGGATCCAGTCCCATCCAAGCGGTTACGTGTGGCTGCGTCCTGGGGCGGGCCACCACGGCCCCCCACCTCACACAAAGGGCTGCCAGCGCCAGGTACCAGCCCCCCGCCCTCTCGAGGGCCAGGAGAGCCCACAGAGGCTGCAGCCGCCCTCTTGCCATGCCCTGGAGCCGGCATCTGACCGCCTGCCTCTCGCTCCCAGGGGCCTGCAGCGTGAAGGAGCTAGAGGAGGAGGTGACGTACCAGGGCTGCACGGCCAACGTGACGGTGACCCGCTGCGAGGGTGTCTGCGCCTCCTCGGTCAGGTGAGCAGTTCCCCAGGCGGGCAGCCTCTGTCCAGGGCCAGGCCCTGGGCTTGGAACCGGCCTTGTCCAACTGGCAGGGCCACCCATGAGCTCCCGTCCCAGCGCCTCGGACACACAGATGACGACCTGAGGGCCGGGAGGTCAGCAAGTGGTGCCACAGCCTGAGGACCCCACCTGGGAACTCGGGCCTGGCCGGTCTGCAGCGGCCGGGGGGGTGGGCACCCCACGGCTGCGCCCTGACCATGCTTCCCGCTGGGGTTCTTCACAGCTTCAATACGGACACCAACCAGGTGGACGCCCAGTGCAGCTGCTGCCACCCCCTCGGCTCCTACGAGAAGCAGCTGGAGCTGCCCTGCTCAGACCCGAGGGCGCCGGGCAGCTGGCTGGTGCTCACACTGCGAGTGTTCACGGCTTGTGCCTGCAGCCCCCGGCGCTGTGGGGATTAGGATGCAGCCCCAGGAGGACGAGGCGGCGCCCCCAGCCCCCCACTGACCGCATGCCCAGCAGCCCCTTTCCAGCACGGCCGCAGACAGCTCGCCCAGGGTGACCCTGACCCAGCCCACCAGCTGCCATAACTACTGGCCTTCCAGCCTTCGAGGGCAGCTGCCCGGCCCCACTGGAACGGGACCCTGGGAAGGCCTGGGGAGAGGGCCCCCAAGCAAGGATGTGGGGGGAAGAGACTCAGGCCAGCAGCGACGGCAGCACGGACGGGCAGGGGCCAGGCAGTCAGGGGCCGGGGCAGCGGGAGGGCAGACACAGGCGCCAGCCAGCACGGACAGCAGTCCCCCACCAGAGCTCACACTGGGGGTGGGGGGTGTCCCAGCTGCCCTGCACGATGAGCTACCTGTGAGCAGATAAGAAATAAACTAGCACTGGTCAAGGCAAGAGGCCACCGTGAGCTCTGCTGGTGTTGTCTCCCATGTCCTTCGTGAGCCGCGGCCCACATGTCCCCATGAGGCTGGGCTGGGCATCCGTGGGCAGGAAGGGATGATGCCACAGGCCCAGACTGCCCCCTGTGGGTCCTCTCACCCTCTCAGGCTACTTCCAGGGCCCCTCACATGCTCAGGACTCTGAGGAGCCCTCTGTCCTGTGGCACCCTGAGCCCCAACTGTGGCTGGTATTACCCCATGAGCCGTGTGGCTCATTCCCCAGGAAGGAACCCCTGGTCGCACTTGTCCCTAAGGCCCAAAGCCTCCACAAGGCAGGGCCCCCCCAATATGCACTGGAGTGGGGAGGGCTGAGACAGGGTGTAAGGACAGCAGGATGACCCCAAAGGCTCGACTGCACACCCTGAGGCCCTGTGTAGAGCAAAAGGCATGTCACCTCCGAGGGCCGGCCAAGTGGCTCAGTTGGTTAAGAGCTCGCTCAAGAGTGCAAGCTGGGGGCCGGCTGAGTGGCGCGGTGGTTGGGCGCTGGCTTGGGAAGCCGGCGGCCCCGGTTCGGGTCCCACCTATGAGAGCCAGTGACACTGCCCTCAAAAAAAAAAAAAAAAAAAAGGCATGTCACCTCCAACACATCTAGGCTTCTGCCTGTCACCTAGGTGCGAGGTGACACACTCTGGAGGACGGTCCCAACTAGGGCAGGCACTGGGCCCGGGTCACGGAGGGCAATGGCCAGCGTGGCCCAAGGACGGGGCCTCGAGCTGCATGTAGGGTCCTTCCCCCAAAACAGCCCACACGTTGCTGTCACCGTCCTTTTGCCCCACCCCCGCGCGTTCCCATCACGCCCTAGCGTCCGCCTCTGGGAAGGAGCAGACTGTGACGGATGTGTGTCCCCCACGGTGCCGGCATGAAGGCCGGGCGGGTCTCCCTGCCTGTGCCCCAGGGAGGCAGCGATGGGCTGGTACCACAAAGCAGGCAGCCGCAGGGCAGGGCGGGAGCCCACACACTGTCCAGCAGCCTCCATGAAGGCACAAGGAGTGTAACTTTGGCGGCGCAGCCACACCAGCAACGTGCACTGCAGGCCCAATGCTGCCGGCTGCTTGTGTCCAGCCCAGAACCCTGCTGGCACAGAGGCACATGGAGGCGCTGGTCGCCCAGGACAGCACGAGTGGGGGTGTCTGCGTTGTGGGGGGCAGCACGGGCCCCATGGGTCCACGGCCGTCTCCAAGGAACCAGGGACGTGAAGGGCCTCGAGTTCTAACAACAGACACAGTGGCCAGCCTGTGCCTGCCGCCCTCCCAGCGCCAGCCCACTGGCAGGACACAAGCCCCGCTCGCTCCTGAGTGGGCGCCTTGGGCTGCAGGCCTGTGGGGTGACAGCCTTGACAGCCAGGTGATGGGAGCGACATGCGGAGGGCAAGCCACCACCTGCTGACCACACCCAGGCTGAGGTCTGCAGCATCGGCTGCCACTGGGACCCCAAGGGAAAGTGCGCTCCTCTCTGCTGGTCACATTTACCGCCAACTACAAACAAGAACTGGTCCTCAGCCACTACAGTGACAGCGTGCTTATCTGAAACCCAAAGGTGAGTGATGTCAGCCCTCTGGGGTCACCTAACCTGTCCCCGCGCCGTGGACAGTCCGACAGCATCACAAACACCCTTAGGAACACAGTGCTGGGAGGCGAACAATGAAATCTCGCCAGGATACATGGTTCTACGAATAGGACGACATCATGAAAACATGCGAGTTCCTAACACCTAGATTGAGAACCCTTCCCCAAGAAGCTGCAGTCAGGGCTGCAGCCCTCGTCCACTGAGTTCAAGCACCAGGGCCCTGGGCACAGCGCTGGGCCACACGGGGACCTGGCCCCGAGGCTCCTGAGCCTGGCCATCGAATCGCCAGACAGCCCAGGTAAGAGCCAGCTCCCTACACACAGCCCTGCTCCCCGCCGAGTCAGGGATGAACCAGCAGCAACAGGGCCATGCGGTTTCGATAAAATTTCCAAAACATGTCCATTTTCATTCGAACTTCTAATTTCCCTTTAATTTGTAGACTTAGCCACAGAACTGTCTTGATTTCTATAAAAACTGATCTGAGGATCCATGCTCCCTCCTGACTTGGCAGGCCGGCTGCAGTCCAGGCTTAGCCTTCTCTTGGTAACTGCTTACTTGGACCCCATCCACGCCCAGAAGGGCCACCTGCACTGCGAGCAAAGACGACCGGGTATCCACGTGCGCCAGGCCGTGAGGACACACAACGAGGGAAGTGGCGGGCGCGCGGGCCTGGGCCCTTAGAACTGTTCCGACAGCAACTCGCACAGTCTCTGGGAGGCGGACTCCTTGCTCGTCCGCAGCGTCAGCCGGTACATCTGGAAGAGAGCACAGCCGGTCAGCGGCCAGGCGGGGCCAGGCGGCCCTCGGCACAGCACGGGACAGGAGACGGCCTCGCGGCCAGGCCCCACACGGGGCCACTCGCGCTCCACCTGCTCGGCCCTTCTCTGCAGGCGCCCACTTCGTTTACAAAGACCCGAGCACGCAGCAGCTAAAATAAGGTCTGACGGTGGCGAGTTCCAGTACGCAGGAGCCACTGGAACCTTCGGACGCCGCTGGGGGCTGGTAATTTCAGCCACTCCGGAAAACACTCTGGCAGCTTCCTGCAAAGTTACCTGTCGTGTCTGAGCCGGCAGTTCTATGCCGGTGTCACCCCGGTGAGATGGAAACACGTGTGTGCACAAGGGCCGTGCAGCAGCTCTACTCAGCACGGCCCGGACTGAGCGGCCCACACGACCGTACACGGGGGCACAGGGCTGCCCCCCGACCACCAGCCAGCACCAGGACCGGCCGTGGCACACACGGCAGCACACGGTGGGCGCCATGACAGCTGCCTCCCTGGGAGGCCGCAGCTGATGGAGAGGGGCTCTGGCATGAGGCGTCACGTGTGCCACGGGTGCACACGTCTGTCGACTCATGGAATCACCAGACTCAGGACCTATGTGTCTCACTGTATAAATTATACCACAATAAAAACAATTTAAGTGTATTGAGCAGTTTCTTCAAGAGGCCGGACCTGGGCTTGTAGGTTGGGCTCCAGACGCAGCAGGCACCCAATCTGGGTGGTTTTGGTGTGGATGATACCGGCGCCCACGAAGTTCGCAGGGTTGGGATCGACTTCCTCAAGGAGCGCAGAACCAAACCCAATAATCTGTGCAAAAGAAACGGGAGTGGGACACGGGTGGCGGCTGAGGGTGAGAGCACAGTCGGCCCCTTCAAGAGCCAAGCAGTGTCCGGACCTGGGGACGCTGTGGATAGGGCAGTCACCTTGGCTTTGGTGATTTCTGTGTCCATTGGATGCTTTGCCTTGAAAATGTTCTGTACTTCCTGTTGGGGACTGTGGGGAACAGAGACAAGTGTCCCCTCAGCGGAGTCAGAGACAAAAGGCCCCCCTCTCCCCTGCACAGGACGGTGGGCTCACTTGCTCAGCTGCTTCCAACGCTGAAAGAAATCCTGAGAGGCCATTTCGGTGGGCTGGAAGAACTTGTTGAGTGTGATGGGCAGCTTGACGGACACGTTCTGAAAGGTGCCTCCATACCTGTGAGCAACAGAGACGTGCTGAGAAGACACACGGACAATGGAGGACCCAGAGCCCGGCTGCGAGCCAGCCCCCACCCCACATGCAAACCTCCAGGGCACAGGGAGGGGCCCCCATAACAAGGGTGGGGCTCCAGCCACCTGCCTTCTGTCCCAGAAGGGTGGCACTGAGCCACCAAGAGGCTCGCTGGGTCTGTCTCTGTGTGCAGTGTCATTACAGACGAGGACAGACGCCAGATGCTGGAAGTGCTCCTGGGCGTCCGTGGACGCCCCTCCCGCCGAGCGGGAGGCCGGCCCCGGGCGGGACGCCCGGCTCAGGACTTCCACCGCTGCCTCACTTCTCCCGTCAGTCCATCACCCACAACTCTACATTAGTTTAAACTGTGTCAGGTTTTTACCTCTTTCCATGGAAAGACTTAACAAAAACAGTGTGTCTACAGAATGCAACAAAAATTTTTAAGGTTTGAAACTGCGCTTTTCCGAAACTTGAACCTTGTCAACACCCCCAGGGACTGGCCGGCCACATGCACGCTCTTGCAGCCACTGAGAAGCACGGGGATGAGCCGGGGCAACACAAGGGTCAGCGTTTTTAAAGAAACAAGCACAGTGCTATGTATGCGCGGAGCAGAACTGTGCAAAACCACACACACGCGGGCGAGGACGTGGGGACCCCGCCCCACAGCTGCCTGCCCGAGCAGCAGGGCAGGCGCGGCACTCGGGACCTGGCTGGCGCCCAGCCCATGTGGCAGGCCCCTCCGTGTGTCAGCTTCAAAGCGCCGCGGGGGTGCACAGTGCTGGACCGGCCGGGCCTCGGAGTCCTGGGCACACAGTCCCCTCACCGCCACACTCTCTTTGGCGGGTGCTGCCACCTCCCTAGGTCCCCTGCAGCCCTTAGCACGGCCACCGAGGCTTGGCGGGGACTGACGGCTCCCAGGACACAGCCGCGCTGGGCACCGCCCACCTGAACTGGATGTTGAGGACCGGCGCCTCCGTGAAGTCGGACACACACTCGATGTTCACCGCCTGCTGCACCTGGGCGCCCCCATCCACGGTCGGGTCCACGGGCTTTGTCTGCAGGCTCAGAGGTGTCCGTGTCAAGGCCATCGCAACGTGGGAAGTGGGCCCGAGGCGAGCAAGCCCTGCGGCCCCCAGGCCAGAGGGAAGACGCTTCCTGAAGGGGGCTCCAAAGAGTGGAGCTCATGTGCCTGACCCTGGACGAAACCCTCATGTGGCTGGTCCTACGTACACTATTCTTAACACTCCTCTGAAACACTCGGCTTTAATAGGCTACGTTTAAAACGTGTTTTTCTCCGGATAAACATGTATTGGCCCGCATGCAGTAAGGTTTCTCAGGAAAGCAGCACTCTCCTCTGGTCGACAGCGCCCTCGCTGGGCCACCCAGCCCGAGACGGAGGGACATTTGGATGCCAAAGCTGACGTTAGACGGGCAAGTTCTAATCCCAATGCTGACATTTGCTGTGGACAAGTCTCCAGGCCGTCCCAAGAGTGTGGTGAGCAGTCCCAGGCCCCCCCACACACCCCCACACCCCACCCACCCCCACACCCCACCCCATGCACTCCAGCTGCCTCTGGTCTGGGGGACCTCAGAGAAGGAAGCCAGAGCTAAAGGGGCTTAACAGTACAGGGAAAAGAGTGACTGATGACCCAAGAGCAGACGGCTGCAGGTGAGGCCACCTGAGGTTCCTGTGGCACCTGGGAATGTGCTGCTATTCTGATTTTAAAAAGAAACCTTCAGGCCGGCCGAGTGGCGCGGTGGTTGAGCGCTGGCCTGGGAGGCCAGCGGCCCCGGTTTGGTCCCACATGTGAGGCCTGGTGACGCTGCCCTCAAAAAAAAAAAAAGGAACCTCCCTCAGAACCCTCCTCTGGACCCCGGATGGCTGCCTGGCGGGCGGAACCAAGGATATTAGCCTGAAGGTCGTCCGAACAGATTAGTGTTGGAGTGAAATTTAAGAACTGCGTGGAGGTCTTATTACCATAAAATATAAACATCCGACCTACAAGGAAACAAAAACCATTTGTTTGATACACATCACTTCACATATTGACAGGAAAAAAGGAGCGGACGCGGACACGCACACACCCTGAACCTCAGCGCAGTGCTGTGCTCGCCACCACGGGGGACCCAGCACCACCCCCAGGGGGCTCCCGCTCTCCAGCACCCTGGGTGCGTGGCTGCCAGCTGCACAGCCCCGTGGGAACAAGCCCCTCTCTGGACACCACTGCCCGTGCTGCCCCACTCTGCACGGACACAGGGTGCCCCGGCCCCGAGGTGGTGCCATTTAGGATGCGGCACCACGTCCAGTTACTTAGATCACACCAGGGGTCTTTACATACATCCCTGCGAACATTTTTACACCTTTGAATTCAGAATGCCAAGTGGCACTCAGGCATCCCGTGAGGGACAGTAGTCTGGCATCACCCCCCACTATCTAAATAGCCACCACCAAACCTGGGTGGGGCCCCGTGGCCCGGGGTTCCACACCCTTAATCAAAGCAGGAAGAAAACGTCAGGTCCATTTTCAAAGCAGATTTCCCGCGTGAGTGACCCCCACTGTGAAACCTCAAACACCCCTAAGAGACTCCTGGAAAGCGGATATACAGTTTCTCTTTTTTTTTACTTTCACTTGTTTTTACTGACAAGAAAGCATTGAGTCCTCACATGACTCCGCCACGGAGCTCGAGAGGCAGGTGGGGCGGCTGTGGGTCTGGGGCGCCCCCCGGCAGCAGCCACAACCCTGAAGAGGGGGACTCGAAAGCTGGCTTTCAGATTGTGGTCAAGTTCACAGAACATGAAATTTCCCATTTTACCCATTTTAAGCGCACAGCTCAGTGGCATTAAGCACATTCACACTGTTGTGCAACCGTCATCCATCCACAACACTTTTCCATCTGTCTCAAACTGAAACTGTCCCCATGGAACGCTCACCCCCTCCCCTCCCCCAGCCCCGGCACCACCAGCTACTTCCTGTCTCTGTGAGTCTGACTCCTCTGGGACCTCGTGTGAGTGGGTCACACAGGGTTTGTCCTTCTGTGTCTGGCTCATTTTACTCAGCACAGTGTCCTCAGGTCCTTCCACGTGGCAGCAGGTGACAGGATGTCCCTCTGTTTTAAGGCCGAGTGACACCCCACCGTGTGGACGGACCACGTGTCCCGAGTCCTCCGTCCGTGGACACCCGGGCTGCTTCTGTGGTCCAGCTGCTGAAGATGCTGGTGTGAATGTGGGGTGCAGGTGGCTCTTGGAGGTCCTGCTCTTACCACTTTTGGGGACGTACCCGGAAGTGGGGTGGCTGGGTCACATGTGATTCTGTTTAACTGCTGGAGGGACCGCCGTGTGCCCACAGCGGTGGCACCATGTTGGCTCCCGGCAGCAGTGCCCAGGGTTCCATTTTCGCCACATCCCCGCCAACACCTGTTACTTTGCTTTTTGGACAGCAGCCGCTCTGACTGGCGTGAGTTGACCGAGGGGTTTCGGTTACAGTTCCCTGACACTCAGCGGTGTCAGACACCCTCTCACATGCTTTGCCATCTGCAGGGGTTCCGGTGCAGCTCCCTGACACTCAGTGGTGTCACACACCCTCTCACATGCTTTGCCATCTGCAGGGGTTCCGGCTGCAGCTCCCTGACCGTCAGCGATGTCACACACCCTCTCACGTGCTTTGCCATCTGCAGGGGTTCCGGCTGCAGATCCCTGACACTCAGCGATGTCACACACCCTCTCACGTGCTTTGCCATCTGCAGGGGTTCCGGCTGCAGCTCCCTGACACTCAGCGATGTCACACACCCTCTCACGTGCTTTGCCATCTGCAGGGGTTCCGGCTGCAGCTCCCTGACACTCAGCGATGTCACACACCCTCTCACGTGCTTTGCCATCTGCAGGGGTTCTGGCTGCAGCTCCCTGACGCTCAGTGGTGTCAGACACCCTCTCATGTGCTTTGCCATCTGCACATCTTCCTTAAAAGCGTCAGTTCAAGTCCTTGGCCCATTTTTTTAATTAGGCTGCTTGTTTCTCTGTTGTTGCCTTGGGGTATTCTATGCGACCTGGAAACTAAACCCTCATGTGGCTTGCAAATATTTTCTCCCCATAATTCCCAAGAGAAGTTTTCATTAAATAATTAAAACACATACCTAAATTCTGCCGAAATTCAGACTTAAGTCCAATTTGAAGCAGCTGGTTTTCAAACAACACGCCGTTATTTTTACAGACAAACCTAAGGGAAAAGGGACAGCATGTGAGTCACTCAAAGCCACCCACTAAAAATACAAAAATTTGGGCCGGCCGAGTGGCGCGGCGGTTAAGCGCTGGCTTGGGACGCTAGCAGCCCCGGTTCGGGTCCCACATGTGAGGGCCAGTGACACTGGCCTCAAAAAAAAAAAAAAAAAAAAAAATCTGCTCTGAAAAAGGGTTTAGCGAACACTAAGGCCAAAAAAGCCTCTCAGGGACACAAGACGAGGGACGAGGAGAGAAACAGTGCAGGCACCACCATGCCCGCCCGCAAGACCGACAGTGAGCAAGAGCAGTGACCAAACAGCCTGAGAGGCGATGACACAGGCCAGCCCTCTGCTCTTCAGGGGAGCTCAGCCAGCGGCTGGCAGCAGTGCCGACACCACAGGACACAGGGCACAGGACAGGCACGCCCCCTGCAGGTCGGACCAGGGCTCTCCCGTCTGACACCCAGCGCTGACCGCAATCCTGGGACGGCCATCGGCATGCCATTCCGGGCTGTCTGGACACTCAGGCCACCCCACTAGGCAGTGCGGCCTGCTCCGCCCCTCCCCCTCAACGCAGCATGACTGCGCTGGACAGGAAGTCCAGGCTTCCACTCGCTACATGGTGCGTACACCGCAAAGAATTAGGGGAAAATAAAATAATGTGTGTTGATCTCAGAGAAGTTCCCAGTGTTCTGGCCCCTCTAACACAAATCCCAGCTATCCAGGGAGCTGGACAAGGGGGCAGGGTGGGTCCCCAGCAGGAGTCCAGCATGCACTGCCCCTCAGTGGGCAGGGGAAGGAGGAGGCGGCTCAGGCAGGTGGCCAGTGTCCACGCGGGACCCCCACACTGCCGTCCCCAACGGCGCGCTGTGGGGCATGAAGCCAGCGATGCCTGCGCCTGTCCTGCTCAGTATGAGCTTTACCGCAGCGCCCACCCTCAAGGGCGAGGGTCGCTCACCAGCATCGTGCAGTCTCCGTTGGGACCCCAGTGGACACCAGGCCAGGGCCAGATGGCAGGCCGAGGCGGCAAGACAGGTGAGCCTGGCTTCACCCTCTGCATCCACCCACTGCGGCCCGAGGCCACAGCTGCCTCCACCTGGTCCATCCTCCAGATGCCACGACGAGCTCTCTGCCCAGCTTGAGATGCACACAAAGCCCCACAAGGTGAAACGCATCCGTTCAGTGCACACAACCTTCGAAACACACCTGAGAAGGTGTGACCGAGGCCCAGGAATCGACCACCAGGGACCCAGGTGCTCCTGGACTCCCACGGCACAGGATGGTGCCCAAGGCCGTGGAGCTCCCGGCCACACAGCCCAGGGGCCGCTGCTCAGCTCGCACCCGACCCCCTACCAAGGGCCGGCCCGCTGTGCTCGTCCAGAGGCGGGTAGTGCGCAGAGCACTGTGGGTACGGACTAACCCGCTGCACATGGACGTCTGTCGTGGAGATGGAAGGGCCCCAACTCAGTGACTCGGTGACAGAAGCCGCCCAACAGTCAATGTCTGGCTCCTCGGTTGGCTTTTTTAAAGGGTCATCTCAACCAAAAGGTGACCCTGTGGAACTCTGGGCTAATGAGGCCACTTTGGAAGACCCAGGGGAATGTGGCTGTGGGGGGACGAGAGCAGTACGTGCCCGAAGCACGCAGCACCCCCAAATCCATGCCAGGCCACACTCAGCCTTTGCAGCAGCCACATCAAGGATCCGACTGCCCAACTCCCGCATGCCCACTGGAGTGCCCAGGCCGGGCAAGCCCGCCGGCGACACAGCACGAGGCCGCCGGCTACAACGGGCTGCTGCCCATGGGCGCCTTCCGCCCTCCGACAGGACAACCGTGGGTCAGCTGGGGCACTTCAGCAATGGTCCTGCCGAGCCAGCGAGTGCAAGTTCTCAGGAGCTTGCAGTCACAGCAAGGGCTGGGACACTGCAGGAGCGCCTGCCCGACCCCATCCCCCGCAGGCCAGGGCGGCCAGCCGGGAGCCCAGCACCCCACCCCACCCCACCCCCGCACACATGCCGCTCCAGCACGAAGGGCCTGGCTCCCTGCAGTCTGCGGCGCTTTTCAGGCTAAACTCAGCAGCTCTAAAGCCGGGAGGGGCCTGTTCCGGCCGAGACGGGCCTTGCGCAGCTGCAAACCTGCCCTCCTCAGTCACCTCTCATAAGCAACCGCAGGTGGACTGCATGCAGGGGGCATGAGGAGACGGGACAGGCTGTAAGCCAAAGAACGCTGCTATCATCACAGCAAATGAGGACAAGGGGCCATCGCTTGAAGCCCTCACTCCACAGGGAACAGAACTCGCACCTGCCCTCCAAGTAGCGAAAATGTACAAAATCCGCACAACTAGAAAATCAGAAAAGTGCTGGGAAGGGCACGGGGACAGGCAGGGTCCCTGTCCTCAGGAAACGGGAGATCTACTACCTGGCAAAGTTGTCCTCGGAGCCGGGAGCGAGAGGCGCGACGGCCGAGGGCGAGTCTGAGAACACGTCCACCAGCAGCCCGCCGGAAGAGGCTGGAGGGCCGGCGGGGGGCGGCGCGGCCCCCAGACCCAGGAGGTCTGCCGACGGGGAAGGGGTGGACTGGAAAACAGGAAAGAGAGGGTCAGTGCAGAGGCCGGCCAAGGGCAAGTGCCCGCGCCGCCCACCACGGGGCCGCTGGGCGGGCCCGAGTCCGTCAAGCCTGAGGGCCACCACACTGGGAAGATCAGTCGCAATCTCACACAGCTGGAAAAATGACCCACCTTTTTTCACAAACGTTATTTGAATGCAAAAATTTTGCAACGAGACAGTCCAAAAGGAATGTCTGGTTTAAGCAATAAGCCCAAGCACGCGACTACTGTCAACGGAAAGATGAAAACGGCGGCCACCGTTCGGCGGGTTGCGGCGTCTCACAGAGAACAGCGAGAGCAGAGCGCAGGGCCCACAGGGCGGGCTTCCTGCCAACAATCGCTTCCGGAACCTTGGCAAGGCCGGCCGCGCTCGCAGACCGGCGGGGCTGGGACGCTCGTCTCAGGCGCCCCCTGGCGGCAGCGCTGGACCGACAGCCGGGCTCGGCCTCGGGCCCTGCACCTCGGGCTGCCCATCCGCCAGGCGAATGTAGGTGGTGCTAATGGTCACTAGGACTGGGCCGCAGGCGACAACCAGGGATGGAAGCCGTCCTGCCCTGAAAACTCGCCTCCAGGCTCTGACCTCTGACTCCGACTGGATGCTCAGAGGTCAGAATCAGCTACCTGAGAGGACGTGCTGCTGCCACTGCCCAGCACGGCCAGTAACGTTCCGCTCGGGTTCAGCCCACGCTCAGCCTTCCAGGAGCGGGCAGGGGCACGTTCCCTTCTGCAACCTGTGGATGCCACTGAGGCGCTCGCCTCGCTGCCCACCACCCGGCGCAGCCACGCGGGGAAATGGACGCCAGCGTAAATAACTGCTCGTTCCTTTTGGTCAGTGAGAACCTGGCAGTTTCTCAAGAATTCCCTGTGGGCAGTGGTGCCACGTACGAGCTCGACTTCAAGAGAAGGAGGCATCGGAGCCCATGCTCTGCAGGGGTCGGGGGCTGAGTGGGCTGAGACAGAGTGTGGATAGGCGGGACTCCTGGGTAAAAAAAAAAAGCAGGAACCCCCAAGGAGCCGTCGAGAGAGCGCCATCAGAAACCTGTGCACTGGGGGGGTGTCCGGATGAGGCCAGCTGACGGTGGGTTCTCAGCCCTTCCAGCACCTGCAAACACAGCTGCTCCCAGCGTCTCTGTGCTAACATTGCTACGAGCAGCAGTGTGGCCGAGGAGGGGGAACTGGCCTCAGGGGCCTCCAGCGCTGCCTGCGGCCTGAACAAGGTCATCCCTGCTCTGTACCTGCTGCTGCGAGTTTTGAACCACATTCCTCAGTAATAGTTCAAATGCTTTTTCAAGCAGGAAAACCCTTGTGTCCAATTAAATCCAATACACACCCCAAAAGTCACTACGGACAAAAGGAAGGCCCCACCGGTTGGAGGCCCCACCAGGAGGCCCTGCGGCCCTTTACAGTGACCTCTTTTCAGGACGGGGGACACCGGCCCAAGGACGCCCACCTGGCGCCTGTCTGCATGAGTCAGCCCTCCTCAATGACAGCAGAGACAGCAGGAGTTAGGACAGCGAGACGTGCCCCAGGACACGAGCGCACAACAGTCCCAGGCCCCTCCGGCCCCCCAGGGACCCTGCGCCACCAGATGCTCAGATGGGCAGCTGTGAGCACAGGTGAGGGTGGACTGCCCAATGTGCACCAAAGTAAGGCCCACTGGTGTCCACATGAAACCCAGCTCTGTGCCCTTTTGAGGCAGGGCCTCCTCTCCTGAGGGTTCTGTCTACCCCTGCTGTCCTGCTTTTCCTGCCTCAGCTCCCCCTCAGCCCCCGTCAAGTCTCCCCGCTTCCAAAGGGGGTTTCTGAGTGAAACCTCAGCCATCTAAGCATGGGGACAAGTTTGAAGTCACACGATCACACAGCTGCCCACAGCACTGCAGGTTCTCGGCTCGGAAGCGCGGCCGTTCAGTCACAACTGCGCACACAGCCACCTACTAAGCCCACAGTTGCCAGGCACCACTAAAGCCAAGCAGCAACTCGAGCCTGAAGTTAGAAACAGCACCGAGATGACGGGGAGGGGGCCCCCGGGGGCCTCCCTCCCCACCCCACCCCACCCCAGTCACCGATGGGAATGGCAAACCTTGCCGCGGTTCATTTTTCAAAGTGGAGCTCACGCTCACACCAGAGTTCAAGGAGGTTCCACCGCGTTTCCGCTGAGCTGCTCAGCCAAGCATCAGCCCTGGACCCCAGGCCCTGCTACACCCCTGGCGGAGCTGGGCCCATTGCAGCCAGTGAGATGCGTGCACGCACGCATCTCAAGAGAAACAAGGGAAGACCCATGACAGCTGTCAGAAGACGCTAAAGCCCTTTTTCCGCGCTGGCGCCCCATGCGCTCTGCTCACAGTCAGGGCTGCTGGGCGGGAAGGCTGCCCCAGGTGCGAAGCAGCCATCAGTTCTCCAGGGAGGCGGCTGGGGGGGCCCCACCAGCCATCAATTCTCCAGGGAGGCAGCTGGGGGGGGCCCCACTCCACCCTGCAGGCCCCGCCCCACACGGTGTCTTCCTCCCGACACCACTGCCTCTCCTGGGATGGGAAGGCCCCCACCTGGGGTAACACAGACACCAGCTCACAGACCTGCGCCATCTCCAGAACACGCCACCTCTCTAATCCAGTCCCTCCTCTGGCACTAGGATGGCCCTCATGACCGTGAGCAGCGCGAGCACGCGGCGGGGGGGTGGGGGGGGCAGGTCCATTCTGTGCCCGTGGGACAAGTTCAGAGGAAAACCCCATTACATTACTCAGGCACAAAGGGACGATGACCGCTTAGAGAGAAAGCACACATTTACATTCACTCCAAAGCCAATTCATCACGAAACTCAAACCACCCAAAGCCGCAGAGCTGGCCTGGGAAGGAGACATGCTGGAGGGCCGGCCTGAAGAGGGCATCTCTGGAGAGAAGGCGTCAGGCCCAGGTGAGGGGCCGGGCAGCCACGGGACCCCAGGCCAGGGGCCGGGCGAGGTCTGAACGCAGGATCAGGGAGGGCACATGCACAGGGCAGGGCGAGGCCGGGGGCCGAGCCGAGGGGCACCCAGGCTCAGACACAGCACACTGTGACAAGCAAACCCCCGAGGCCCTGGTCTGTCTGCATACGCCACACGTCACCTCTGAAGTTCGTCCTCGCAAAGGCCACCTTATATCCGTAAGTGGCATTGGTCACGTCCCCGGACCAGCACAGCTCTCCGGGGCTTCCCGCCCTGGGGACAGGGCGGGGCTGAGGCACCTACTCCTCGGAGCTCCCAGTGCCCTGGGGAGAGGAAGGACACAGCGCTCTGCCGGTCACTTGGGCCCGGCAGCACCCAAGGGCTCGCTCTCTCACGCCGTCGCTTACACATAGAAGGGAAACGTGCTCTAGTCCAATTCACGACTGAAAACCCAAGAACAGCACGAGGTGGGTCCCCTGTAAACCAGTTTAGAGGTGCTGGACAGGGCCCCACATACAGCAATCCTGCAGAGAGGCGACTAACCACATTTTCTAACCGTCAAGACGGAGGGTCTGGGAGCTGAACCAGGACCCCAGACAACAGGCGAAAGAGCCCTGGAAAACAGAACACAGCGTGTCTGGATGAGAGCAGTTTCTGGGTCCCAGGGAAGGACAGGTGACGGCCTCAGGCTTGGCACCACCGCCAGGCTCGTGGCACACACTTTTGTGCTCCACGAACACTCTCCCCAGTGAGCAAATGCTCTGCTGGTCCCGAATCTCAGGGACTGGGCACCCCGGGAGCTCGTGCGGGGCCTGGCGTCGGGGGGCACCCACCGTGGCGCTGGCTGGCATGGGCTCGGGGCCCCCGTCTGGTCCCGAATCTCAGGGACTGGGCACCCCGGGAGCTCGTGCGGGGCCTGGCGTCGGGGGGCACCCACCGTGGCGCTGGCTGGCATGGGCTCGGGGCCCCCGTCTGGTCCCGAATCTCAGGGACTGGGCACCCCGGGAGCTCATGCGGGGCCTGGCGTCGGGGGGCACCCACCGTGGCGCTGGCTGGCATGGGCTCGGGGCCCCCGTTGACATCAGCGCCGCGCTCCCGCCTGCTGTCCTCCAGGCCTGTCACCGTGCTCGGGCCCTTCTTCTTCTTGAGCTTGGCCAGGATGGATGACTCGCGCTCAGGGAACGGGGGCATCTCCTCCAGGACAGTGGCCTGGCGGGGAAGAAGGCCAGTCAGCGTGGCCGCCAGCGGCGCCCCGGGGGCGGGGCGGGGCGGGGCCTACCAGGATGTCGGTGCTGGCCACGGCGCTCAGCCGCAGGTACTCCACGGCCCGCTGCTGCAGCTCCACGTCCGCGCTCTTCAGCTGGCTGTCACTGCGCAGCACGCCCTGCACGGTGGCCTTCACCTCCGGAAACAGGTTCACGAACTTGATGTAGGTGGACAGCAGCAGCGCCCGGGTGGGCACGCTGCACAGGTGGAACTTGGAGTGCAGCAGGCTGAACTGGATCAGGGGGCTGCAGCGGGCACGGGGGTAGACGGGGGCCGACGTCACCTCCTCACCCCTCACCTGACACGGCGCTCAGCGGTCCTTGTGTCTGAGCCTGAGCCCCCGGGGGTCACACGGGGAAAGGTGAACAAGGAGGGACCCAGGGAGCCCCACTTGACTAGGCCGCTCCTGTCCAGTGAGCACGAACGTCTCCTCTTGAATGACATTCCCACATGGCCATCCTGTATTTCGACTAGAACCCCGGCTTTTGTGCAGCTCGCAGGGACACAGCCATCCAGCCGGCAGAAGGGGTCTTGCTCTGGGCTGTCCCGGTGAGCACGGCAGACCGTCCACGCGAGACCCGCAAGGCGCAGCCCAGCATCAGAACATAAAGCTCATCTCACTCCCGCAGGGCGTCTTACCTGGACCTCGGGTCCCCGGCTATCAGGTTCCCGAACTCCCCCAGGATGTAGCCGCCCACTTTGACCAGGTTCTCGTGGCACGCTGGGGCCTGCAGCGCCTGTGGGGCAGCGAGTCGCGGGACGGTCAAGGAGCCCAGCACATGCTCCTGGTGGTCTTCCCGGAGGCTCTCCTGTCAGCCCCACCCCTGCCTCGCCCCTGTCCACCCTGCAGCACACGGGGCAGCAGCACGGGAACCCAGATGTGTCCCCCGAAAGCTGCCATTCAGGCCCCAGGGAGGGCCGGGTGCCCGTCACACCCTCCAGGGCCCCACAGGCTCTCAGGCACAGACACAGCTGCCGGCCGTGGGTGCTGTGCTCAGGTAGCATCTCGAAGCCGAGAGCGTGTCACCCGTGTCAGTGACATGGACGTTAGGTGAGAAGGAGCTCAGTCGGGCAGAGGTGGCGGCAGGACGAGAGCTGGTCCTCCAGGGACAGTGGCCAGGAGAAAGCAGGGAGGTGGGCCACTCCCACCGGGACCCGCACCAGAGCCGGGCGAGCAAGCGGGTTGTACCTCAAACACCGTCTTGGCGGCGTAGCCCTGCACGTCGTCCCGGTTGATGACAATCTGAATGACGCGGTACCACACCTCCTCGCTCACATAGTCGCCGGCGACGCGGATCAGGTTCAGAATGGTGTCCACGTACCACGTGTAGTCCACTGCGTACTTCTCCGCCAAGATGGCCACCTTCAGCACCTGCAGAGCACGGCAGCTCAGGGCAAGGGCCGCTGCCCGCAGGCCCCGCAACAGCAGGCTGTCATGCAGCGCTTCAGACTGAACCCCTGAGCCCGAGTTGGTGCTGGGACACCCCACCAGGCTCTCAAGCCTGGAAAGCTTAAGATGCGTCGATGTAACTGAGGAAAGCCAAACTGCCCTCCAGGAATGGATGCGAAAGCACCCATCCAGAAGAGCATGGCTGCAGGAGGGCACGGGCCACCCCAACCATCGCCACGCCAGCCCTGGTCCTGCCTTCCCATGGCCACTATGTCTCCTCCTACCCTGGCCACCTTTCTCACCAGTCTCCCCTCTACCCTCCAAGGAAGACCCCGTCTGCTCATTTATGCCCACGCATCCCAGGGGCTCTGTGGGCCACATCCACTGCCACATGGGCAACTGCCCGGACTGGTCAGAACCACAGCCCTCACCTCCCGAGTCGCCCTCTTCTTGTAGGGAATCCGCCCTGAGCAGCATCAGCTACCCAAACAAGACCGTGTCCCTGGGGAGCGGCCCGCCCTCGCATGGGCACTACCCCCCTGCACGCCCTCCCCACTGTGCCCTGGAGCCCTGGTGCAGCCCACACCAGGTCCCTCTGCTCTACCCCCACCGCTGGCCTCCAAACCGACTCACCATACGACCCCAGGGCATCATGCCAGAACACACCCCTCATCCCCTCCTCGGCCTCAAATGCTTCCAGCCCAGAGCTCAGCCCGCAGCTGGCCACTCAGGCCCCTCACAAGCTACTGGCCAGACGTGCTGAGGCCCCTCCTGCCCCAGCAGCCTCTGTGCCTTCATCCTCGCCTGACAAGCTCCCTGCCACGTCTCCCTGCCACGTCCTGCGGGAGTACCCCAGTTCCCTTGGTGAGAGGCCCCCAGGGTCCAGGCTTCACCCACACCACAAGCAGGTCTGCATCCTGCCTACAGCGTCCTCCCCGTGGGTAGAAAGGCTCCCTGTGGGCTTGGCACGTGGGCGTGCATGCCCAGGTGTGTGTCCAGCAGCTGGCACAACCGCCGACACGTCTGGCCTAGCAGATGGACAGACAGGGAACTCAGCGGGGACTTGCTGTCAGCTTCAC
This sequence comes from Aselliscus stoliczkanus, assembly GCA_033961575.1. Classification (NCBI taxonomy): domain Eukaryota; kingdom Metazoa; phylum Chordata; class Mammalia; order Chiroptera; family Hipposideridae; genus Aselliscus; species Aselliscus stoliczkanus. Next base: position 136,644,147 of record CM066736.1, read on the forward strand.
TCAGGGATTAGGACTGAGAGGTGTCACTTATTCCAAGCGAGTAAGAGCCAACACAGAGCCGGCTCACTTGCTGTCTTCAGAGCCTGCACATCACACCCCAGAAACGCCCGACTGCTCACGGCGCCCGGACAGCAACGAGGAGGGAAGGACGCCCGGCGACTGCGGTCCAGACCAGACCCCCACTGAATACCCTCTCCCCTTGGGCCTGTCCTTGGAGCTCCCGGCCCAGAGCCAGCTGGCCTGGCCGCGCCCTCCCCACTCCTCCCATCTCCCTCACACGCCCTCACCCTTTGTGCCTCCCCAGCCCTCTCTCCCAGTTGCTCCACAGTCCAGCTTGAGTCGCTCCCTCTGAGAAGCCCACCAGGCCTGCTGCAGGGCAGCCCCGCACCCTTCCTCGCTGAAGCCCGGGCACATGGGAACTAGGCACAGGCCACTCAGCACCAAAGGGCGGCCACGGTCACTCAATGGGCGATCCCGAGAGTCAGACCTGTACACAGCCACCCTTGGGAGCTCCCAGCCTTTTGTTCTCAAAGCGGACACTGGCCCAGGAGCAAGCCAGACTCACTCACAGCTGGCCCTGACATGGGCACTCGCTCCACAAAGTTCCCAAGGGGGCCCTCCGCGGCACTCTGCTCCCCAGAAAGACAAAGAAACACTTGCCACAGGACAGGGAGGCTGCGGGCAGCCGGCCTAGGCGGCTCCTCCCCGCGGACGCACACCCCCGCTGAGCCTGAGGCCTGGGAAGAGCAGCCAGGCCCGCGGGGACGCATGAGCACGGCCCCTGTGCCGGCCACGGGGCACCAGGCCGCTGGCACCCCAGCTGCTGTCTGACCACCGGGCCCTCACATAGCAGACGTCTGCTGAGCGAGGACGGTCTGGCGGGCGTGTGTGCCCTCCCAGCAGGCGGTAACACTGCAAAGGCCGAGGGCCGCCTGGCAAACGGGCCGAGTCTTTCCGTCCTCGATACACCCGAGACAGGGCCGACGTGCCCACAGAGAAGTACCTACTCAAAGGCCACTCCACAGGCCGCGCCGACAGGGGCCAGGGGTCAGGCTGACCTCAGCCGCAGCCCTGGAAGCCTCCTCTGGACCTTGAGCTACCAAAGCATTTCACTGAGAATGAGTGGACGGTGCCAGAAAAGCTTACCAGCAGTGGACTATTTCAGTTATTTTGACAGACTGTGAGGCTCTATTGAAAGTGTTGTTTACAAAGCTAAAGCAAAGGGCTCTTTCATCCCAAATCTAGTCGATTCTCAGTGAAGTCCACGGGGCAGAATCAGAAACCCTAAGGAGACAGGACACGTCAGGACTCACAATCTCTTCTCGGATGGAGTAATCTGCCGTCTCCAGGTAGCTGAGCATCTCGGCCACAATCTGCTGGGCGTTGCTGCGGTCACACATGGCGTACAGGAGGTCCACGGCCCGCTGACGCACGCTCACATCCCGCTCCGTCTGGGGACGAGGCACAGAGTAAAGAGGCGCTGAAGCAAAGCCAGGCTGCGGGCACAAGCCGTCTGCTGCAGTATGCCCCCCCACACTCCCGCTGGGCTCGCTGCACTCACCGCCCGAACCCAGGGACAGAGGCTCTGGCGAAGCAGAGCCCCTCATAGGCCAACTCAGAGACCCGCCTCGGCCCTGCACTGCCCGGAATCAAGTTCTGTCCCCGAGAGGGCAAGTCCCAGGCTGGCCCAAGAAGCGCTGCTGTGGGCTGACCAATGCACAGGAGCAAAGGCGCGTCCACCTGCAGTGACTGTGAGCGGGCCTGCAGGGACACAGGGCGGCACACGGCTGGCTCCACTCCCTGTGGGCCTCCCACTCAAAACACGCACCAAAAACATGTGTTCAGTTCATGCAGACATGAAGGGACAGGGTGGGACCTGCTCTCACTCTCAGCCCGGGCACACAGCGGGCTCAGCGGCCCCCAGCGCTCTAACACACTCGCTAACACTAGGGACGCAGAGGGCACCATTGTGCCCCACGACAGGACAGCTTCACCTCGGCTTTTCCAAATCCGGAATTTCAATTCCACAAAAAAGTGCATTTTCTATTGCAAGAGGTGAATTTTCTTGTAGACAAGGACCAAATATTTTATGTTCCTACCAAAAATGACTATTTCTATTGATTTAAATATTTATTGCAACTCTGGTTTGAGCAAGAGAGTGCAGATGTGACACGTGTAATGGCCACCTTGCAGGCAGGGGCACGGCACACACAGCTGGAGCCGTGCCCGGCTTGGCCGCCCCCAGCAGCCGTGTCCCCGCTGCTGCGCCAACCAGGAGAGAGCAGGTGACACACGCCCACGCCCCACACAGAGACTCGCCTTCAGAGCATTGATGACGGTCTCGATGTGCGTCTTCACGGCCTCGTGCGAGAACTCAGAGCTGGCCAGCGTGCACATGCTCTCCAGGGCCAGGTAGCGCAGGTTGGTCTCCCGGTGCTGCAGGAACTGGCCCAGCTGGTTACATGCCCGGACGAGCAGGTTCGGCTCACTGCAGGGGCAGAAGGGGTGGGCTGGTGGGGGCACGGCCACCACACGTTGAGGCGAAGACTTCAGGGGCCTTCGAGAGCCTTAGCCCAGAGGTCAGTGAGGCAGTGAAACCATGGAGCCACCGGGGCATTTTCCGACATATCTGCGGATGCCACCAACTCCTAAGAGCCGCCGGCGACAGAGGCGCCTTTTGGGAGTCAGCAACTCCGGCGCCTCTGGCCTGAGCTCACGGAGTAAGGCTCAGGCTCCCATCAGGTCGTGGCCAGGAATGTGACCTCAGCCAGAGGCCACCAGCCCTGCCATCGAAAGGACTCTGCAGGGATGTGTGAAGACACAGCTGTCAAGGAGGTGAGTGAATAGCCGAGTACCAACTGCCGTGAAACCGCGTCCATCTCTACTCATTGTTCACTGTGTCCTCGTGACTGCGCTGCTCTTTCAGTTTAAATTAAGTATGTGAAAATAAAGGTGGCCTCTCACACCGACAATTCCATTTGAGTTGTGTCACAGGAAAGCACATCTGTGACAAAGCTGAGGGGATGACTGGCTGAGCGCGTGCCGGCCCGCTGCTCCCTCAGGCCACACGGCCCCAGGCGAGGCCCCAGGCGGAGGGGCAGACATCCCACTTCCGGGCCTGTCCCATCTGTGCTGTACCGACACACACGCCATCTCCACCGCTTCCCGGGATGACCGGGTGTCGACCTGGAGGCCACTTGGTGCCACAGGACAGCTAATGGGGACACACGTGCAGACAGGCGCCCAGCCACCCTTCCTGTACGGTCAGCAGGGGGCCACTCAGCAGTAACAAGAGAGGCCCTCCGGGGGAGGTGACACAGCACACGGCAAAGCAAACGCTGGGGCAGCTGTGAGGCCAGACCGCTAGCATGCAGCGTCCGAGGAGGGACAAGAACAGGGACCACGCAGGCGGCACAGGCCGCACGCCGGGGCCTGCGGGATGGGTAGACACCAGGTCACCGCCAGCACGGACACATGCCAGCGGGGATGCATGCGGGCCTGCGTTCTGAGGATCACGTGCTCGGCGGGGAACGGTCACCGGGGGCGCCGCCGGCCGCACTGGCTCACCTGTCATGGTGAATGATGAGGCTGATGGCCTCGAAGAGCACGGCGTTCTTGGCGTTGGAATGCTGCACCTTCTTGGACTTCGGTGGCTCCTGGGCCTTGTTCAGGATCGTCTCCAGGCACTCGGTCAGGCGGCCTCGCACAGCAGGGTCTTCTGGGCAGGACAGAAAGCCGTCGGGCCAGCTCCCCAGCACACCCTGCCCTCCCAGCTGCACGCCCAGGGCCTGAGCATCAAGTCGTCTCACTGGGAAAAAGCAGGAGCTATGTACCCCGTTCAAATGGTCCAGCCATTTAAAACAAACGGATGCAACAGCCAGAGGAGCTACACGCACATTTTAAGGAAATAACGCACACACTTTACTGAGATAAAGATTATGGAAGTCAAGAGAAAACAATGTCTTCAGACACCTGGATGAAACATAAAAAGTTGGAGGGCAAAGGGGCAAAATATTTTTCTCCACCTGCTATTACCAGCAGAAACAAAGAAAATGTTATAAGAAGCAATAAAAAGAGAAGGAAATTTTTAAGTTCTACTCAAACCAGAAGAAAAGAAACAATGAACCAAAAAAGGGTAAGAAAACACCAGAACGTCAGAAACAGTACAACAAATCTACCGAAACTACCACCACATCCAGGGCACTAACAACGGCCATGTCAGAGGGACGACATCCCTCGAGCCCCCAAGCAGGGCCCCCAAGAAGCCCCGAGACCTGAGCCCAGAGCATGAGGGTGAGAGGGGTGGAGGTGCTCAAACTGCGGCATCAGAAAGAGCGGAGGAAGTTCACGGCAAAAGAAGGGCAAGGATGATGAAATCCACACCACGGGCAAGTGGGGAGCGCGGAGGCGGGTCTGCCCCAGGTCACAGAAGGAAGGCGGAGGCGCAGCCAGGGCCATGGGAAGAAGTGGCGCGAGGAGGTGGGCCGGGCACCCCCGCACCCCCGCGAAGGGCATGTGGTTCGGACTTTAATATAAAAGATATTATACACTTGGTATGGAGAGGTACTTGAAATTAACAAAGAAACACCCTGTGCAGAAGCAAGTTAGACCTACACGTAAAGGTTACAACAAAGCATCTGTGCAGCAGGCCCTGGGGGTATGTAACAACTTCCTGTACATTCTTCAGCCACAAAAATTCTATTTCTAGATACCTGTGATACTGAGCAAATCAACGGCATTTTAGATGAAGCACAGACACAAAGGCATCCGTGGTGGTATATGAAGGTTACCGTATTGTTAACAATTTAGGATACAAAATTTCTGACGGTTTACAGTTTTACTTCAGGAGACTGTTTTGAAAACCTCACAGGTCTGACACTAAGTAAAAGCAGAAGTAATCAGGCTGGCCGAGTGGCTCAGTTGGTTAAGAGCTGGCTTCGGATGCCAGCTCTGAGCAGCAGGGCCCCAGTTTGGATCCCACATACGAGGGCCAGTGACACTGCCCTCTACAGCTAAGATGGTGAACAACAGCTCCACCTGGAGCTGGGCTGCCGTGAGTCCCCCGGACGGCATAGCTGCAGCCCCCGCTGCAGTGGGCTGCCACAGGCTACAGTGAGTGGCCAGCAGCCAATGTGAGCTGCCAAGAGCTGCTGTGAGCGACCAGCCAGAGGCCGGCGACCGATCTGCCTCACCCGGGAAGAGCGTAATGAAGATACCAACATGGGCCAGTGAAGCAACGTCCTCCACAACTAGACTGAAGAACAAAAGGACAACAACTGTTCCCCTTCCCCGGTTCCCCAACGTTGTTCTCCTCCCCCAATTCCCCAATAAAATCTTTAAAAAAATTTGAAAAAAGCAGAGGTAATTCTGAATCCTAACAAAACTGTGAGTTCTCCACTAGCTGCTCTGGGGAAGCCATGATGCCTGGCAGCGTCCCAGAAGGATCCAGAAACCAGGAACGAGCACCCGTGAGGGCTCTGAACGGCAACGAACCAAAGGCTGAACTAGCCCGACGAAGCAGAGCCCTCTCCCAGGGGGCCGTGCTGCACGGCTGTTACCTGGGGGTGGGTAGCACTGTAGCAATCGCAGAAGTTTGACTGACAGCCAGGGGGCCGGAACAAAATAGTAAGTGTAATCCTGTAGGTCTGTGGACGCAGACGTCACAATCTGTAGAACAACACAGGTGATGAGATGCTGCAGGCAGGTGTCCCCAACAGAGGCCCCACGCTGGTTCTGGGCCCGCAGGTCACGCACTACCTGGAAACCGGTTTCACCCAATGCACTAAGAGTATTTAATACACTTGTCTGTCCGTTAGCAGGAAAGGCGCCCGGCTGCGCCGGGCTGATGTTCGGGACAGCCCAGGAGCGGTGTGCGACGGCATCCCCGCTGTGCAGGACAGACCCGCCGACACCACTGACTCGGCCCAGAACCCTACGGCAGCCTTTCCTGCGTGGACCTCTGAGTGAGTGGACACAAAAGGGAGACCTCTGGATGCTCAGAAGGGACAAACTAGGGTTCTGGCCCCAGCCCCGCACCCCCAAAGCCCCAAGCACAGAGCCTGCCATGAGCTCCTCGAGGCCAGAGGGCACGCTTCCTTCACTCACGGTTCCAGAGCAGCCCCCGGCAGGGCAGACGCCCCACCAGCCTTCTGAACACGGGGCAGCCCCTAAGACCGGACACCGCCATCGCCACACAGCCCCAGTGCCTCCCCCATCTCCGTGTCTGGCAGTCAAAGTAGCTCCTCCCTCCAGAGCTCCCCGGCAACACTTTAAGTCTAGGTGAGCACGTTCGGGAAGGTGACTGTGATATAGTCGTGCGCACCCTGCAGAGCCTCAAAACAAATAGGGTAGTTTCACAATGTGAAGCGAACCACGTCAAACAAAAGAATATGTGCAGCGTGATCCAAATTCAAAACACACTCAAAGCTGACAGAAGGTTTGGGGTGCGTGCTCAGCAGAAAGGGAAGGACGCGTGCGGGGAGTGGGGTCACAGCGGGGAGGACAAGGGCTCCCTGCCGGGGACAGTCCCAGGCTGCCCTGCCGGGCACTGCACACCCCGCCCCGCCAGGCCGAGAGCTGGGCTGCTCTGAGCACCTTCCCACCCTAATGGGACGTATCTCTACTGACAACATGGTTGAAAGAAAAGCCAACTGGTTACTAACCAAGTTTTCACTCTAGAATTTACAAACTGGGCCAAATATCTTGCATTCCAAAATGCAAACTAACATGTTAATTACATAAAATAACTGAGACAGAAACCCACCCTGAGTCCCCTTCTCACCAACAGACTTACTCTGCTTAATCTGGAGACAGCCAGAGAGACGGAGGTTTTAAACTCTTCTGGGTTCTTTTGTGCCAAGGTGGTGATGAGACTGGTGGCGGCCGTCACCACGCCCTGAAAGAAAGATAAGCATTTCCACTGCAGTCAAAATACCTGACGCTCGCTCGGGGCTGGCCAGGTGGTGCGGTGGTTGAGTGCTGGCTTGGGAAGCCAGCGGCCCTGGTTCGGGTCCCACATATGAGGGCCAGTGACACTGCCCTCAAACAAACAAACAAACAAAAAAAAACCTGACACTCACCTCTCATTTTAAACCCATCTTCCTAATACAACCTTTTTTAAAAAATATTTTATTGGGGAATTTGGAGAGGGGAACAGCGTTGGGGAATCGGGGAAGGGGAACAGACAAGTTGCTGTCCTTTTGTTCTTCAGTCTAGTTGTGGAGGACGTTGCTTCCCTGGCCCATGTTGGTATCGTCATTGCGCTCTTCCCGGATGAGGCAGATCGGTCGCTGGCCTCTGGATGGCCGCTCACAGCAGCTCTTGGCAGCTCACGCTGGCTGCCGGCCACTCACTGTAGCCTATGGCAGCCCACTGCAGCAGGGGCTGCAGCCTACACCGTTGCCGGGGCTCGCACAGCCCAGCTCCAGGTGGAGCTGTTGTTAGCTGTAGAGGGCAGTGTCACTGGCCCTCATGTGGGATCCGAACCGGGGCCGCTGGCATCCCAAAACCAGCGCTTAACCAATGCGCCACTCAGCTGGCCCCCAAATACAACTTTAAACTGAGAGCAACGACTAGCAGCCCAAGGGCCACCTCAGGCCCACTCCGACGGGCCCACCAAGCTTTTGGAGGTCGTGGCCTCGTCTGAGCACTGCTGTGCTGGCCCTCGGCTTCCCAGTGGAGTGTGAAAGCCGTACGCAAGGACAGTTCTAACCGCCTTACTGTCCATCTCTCGGTGGGCAGTCAGTGCCAACAGATTCCCCGTGCCAAACAGAGGGCTTTAACACCCTCAGTCCTTATAACACGCAGACCCTGCCAGGGTCCTGTCTGGGGCCTGGCGGGGTTCACCAACAAGGCTCTATGGGATTGCACGAGCAATCTGCCGACAAGAGTTGGTTGGGGCAAATCAGCTACAGAGCACCGCTTCGCCCCATCGCCGCGTCCCTGCGGGAGCCTCCAGGAACGGCAGTGTTGGGAGAAGGCTGGGGCCAGCTCACACTCACTTCGCCCTGGCCCGCACCCAGCAACCTGCTCTGACACCAGACTCAGAAGGTGCCAGCCTCAGGCTCCTGCGGCGCCAGGCTGTGCACGGCCAAGGGCCTAAGCATCTGTCAGCCGTGTGGCCATCGGAGCTTTCCCTACAAGGCAGCAGTGATGACATGTGCCAAAAATCCACGAACTTGAACAAACGGCGTCCGGAGACAGCGCTGTGTCCAGAGGAAGCCGGATGCCCCCTCCCCAGGGCCCACCTCCCCTCTGCCTCGTTCGCACAGGACCTGGGTTCTGGAGAGAAGCAGACCGCAGGCCCCAGCCCTGCACCTCTGTCAACCCTTGGTTCAAGCCTGGATCTCTGCGAAGCTCTTCAATCTCCCTGAGCCTCAGTTTCCTCATCTGCAAGACTGGGAAAAGCCCCACTGCTCAGAGAGTCCACTTGACGGGCAACTTCTGACCTGAAGCCGCCCAGCCTCCAGCACCGCTTCCCAATTCCACGGGGCACTCTGACCTGAACAGACCGAGTGTGGCCCAGCGTGACGCAGTGTGCGTGACCAGCACCCGACAGCAAGCTCCCCCATCCTCCTGCCAGGCCCCTCCCATCTCCCACAAGGCGGCCTGCAGACACCCGGCTTCTCCCTGAGGAAGGGGCCGCCCTGCACAGACAAAGCCTTCCCAGTAAGCACGGGGACTGAGGGGGGGCAGCTCGTGGGGCTGTCACACCGTGGCAAGCACGCTGACCCAAGCGCTCACCTGTGAATTTCACACGATGATCCCTTTTTTTTGAGGGCAGTGTCACTGGCCCCCATATGTGGGACCCGAACCGGGGCCACCAGCTTCCGAAGCCAGCGCTTAACCACCGCACCACTCGGCAAGTCCAATCCCTTATTTTTAATATAGTTTTTAAGGTAATTCTCTTCTGGAAAAAAACGTAGTAACCAGCTAACACACTCACACCTCTACCCAGCAAGAATATCTGCTTGTGTTGAAGTTTCTTTCTCTGATTTAGACAACAGAATTCAGGCCGGACAAAGCCACTCTGTCCAACCCCTGCTCCTACTTGACCCCATCTCCGAGTGTCATGCCCCCATGTGTTCCCTCCAGTGTGGATACTCTGCACCTCCCTGTCTTCGTCCACAACTGGAGGAGGATAGTCGGGCCTGGCCCACAAGTGGCTGTGCAGACAAGAGCTTAGGCGGTGCCACAGGACACCCCCATGCTAGCCCTGAACGAGGCGCAGACAGGCACGCCATGTGGCGTGCGCCCCTCCCCACCCCCACCCCCACGCCGCCCCGGGACGCTGACCGGGGTCTTGCCCCACTGGCCTGCAGGAGGCCCGCCCACGCCTCGCTGCCGGGGAGCCAGAGACGTGTCTGACGCCCCCTCCCCCAGGAAGGGGCGCAGGCTCCAAGGAGTCAGAAATCGCACTGAGCAGCTGTCACGACGGCTGCTCCTACCAAGGCTCCTCGGCGGGGCAGGGCGGGGCGGACTCTCGTCCGGAGACACTTACCAGATGCTGGTCGTTGAGGAGGTGCACCACGCGGGACGTCCAGTCGCCCATGGGGACGAGGTCGGGAGACGTCCGGTGCAGACGCAGCAGGCACAGGGCAGCGCTCTGCTTCACGCTGTCCATGGTGTCTCTGAAAGTGACATGCCAGCGGTCACTCGGCCAGCACGGCCAGCATCCCTTGGGACCCGACAAGCCCAGCACGGCCCGGGGGAGCACGCACAGCGAGCGTGCTCTGACCGCTCGGCCTGACCAAGCGTGCGCTGCCCCCTCCTGCCAAGGGTCTCCGCGTGGACCGCACGCGTCCCAGTGATGGACGACCGTCTGCTCTAAGAGCTACCTCAGGGACTCACGTCAAACACAACCACAGGAGAGGGTCCCACGGCCAAAGCCTCTCACCGCTCACCTTCTCGTCTCCGAAAGCCTCGGTCCCACGCCCGCCCCGCCTGCTGGACACCATGGGCTGTCGGGTGCGATCCACCAGCGCCTCCCCTTCCTGTGTGAACTAGTCCTCTCTGCTTGCTAACTCGGAGAGCACCTCCCCTGCCTCCGAAACCGCCGTCAGGCACCCGCCCCGCGTGCCCCCAGCACGGAGAAGCGGGCCGTGGCTCCCACAGTGTCCCCTCTCTGAGGGGCTGGCTGGGGATCCCGGGAGGGCTTTCTGTACTGACGTCATGCTGGCTGAGGGCAGTGTTCCCACAGCTGTGTCCCCCCTGCTCCCACACCATGGGACACTCGAGTGCAGGCCGTCAGAACCCATCTGAGAAAGGACTAGTTGGCGACAGCAAACCAGTGGGGGCTTTGCTTCTGGCTGGAGGCAAGACAAGGGTTTGGGGCTCCTCACCATTTACCTCCCCTTGGGTTCAACTCCAGATGAGTCTAAACCAACACAAGGAACCCCCAAACCACCCCCTAATCTAACCCAAAGGAAAATTACTTCAGTGCAAGCTCTCTGCTGGATGCCACCACCTGGGGACAGGAGTGGACACCAGCCCCTCTCTCTGGCCCACGCCGTCCTCACCAGGGGCAGCAGGGCAGCCGTGTCCTGCAGACCCCATGACAGAACCAGCACCCCCTCGGCTGAGCTTCCTTCCATGGAGGCGGGCTGATGAGGCCACCCTGCGCGTCTGCCGGCTGTGCCACCCGTTGGACGCATGATGCACGGCTCTGGCCTGAAGGAGCCAGCTTCTTTTCATGTTTGCACCGACGAGGCCTGTCTGACTCAGGGGGGTCACCTGCCCAGCGTCCCCACACCACGCCGGCACCATGGCTAGACAGCCACTCTCGGTAAGGACATCCAAGGAGCAGGGGGCCGTGCAGCCTGCGACACCCCGTGGGGACAGAGGGAAAGCGCTGCTGACTTGGGTCTCAGTCCCGTCAGGGCAAAGCCCAGCAGTCCCGGCATCGCTCAGCCACCCCGCTTGTCCCTCCACGTCCTCACTCGCCCAGGCTGGTGTCAAGTGCACCTTCTGCGCACCTGACCCTACCCTTACTTCAGGGAATGTTCTGGACTCATCCTCTGACTACTTTTCAGAGATGACCTGTGTTACATCTCATTCATCCAACACACATTAATCACCTACTGTTCCAGGCATTACTTGAGATGCTGGAAACGAAGCCACAGCCACAGCTGACAAGAGCTCCGGCGTGTGCCTTCTGAGGGCGGGGACGGAGAGCTGGGCAGGCCTGGCAGGCAGGAGCGGCCAGGGGCCACGCAGCCCGAAGCCCCTGCAGCCTCCTCCGGCCCGAGGCCCTGCCATCCGCCAGCGGAGCTCTCACGTCCCAGGACTCGGATTTCCATCAGGGCACCATGCAGCCTCTCCCAGCCCAGCCCCTCCGACAGCCTCGGGTGTGACACTCCTCCAGGGCTCCTCCCCACCGCACCCTGGCACACGGGCCAGGGCCTTCTCGGTCCTGCAGCCGGTCGGGTGCCCTGCAGGGTGTGCAGCACAGCCCCGGTCTCCGCCCACGAGGTGCCAGAACACCCTCCGTGGTGACAATAAACGTGCTGAGACCTTGCCCAAGGTGCCCTGGGGCAACACCCCCCTTTGAGAAACGCGGGCCTGGCCCCGGCCGCTCTGACACCCCCCGCCCTCCCCGCGGTGCTGCCCGCGCGCCGCCGGTCGTCCTGGAGGACCTGGTCCCCAGAGCCCTGATGCAGGGCCCTTGCCTGGGGCTCTGCCAGCCGGGCGGGTCACCGGGGTGCGGCCTCCGGGTTAACTTCCCGGAACACGAGCCCCCAGGACAGCCCCACCCGCTCTCAGCACCCACAGCCCCTGCTGGGCCCATGCGCGGCTCTTCAAATGCCAGGGGCAGTGGCGAAGCACTAAGAGTTCTCAGGATCTGACGCGTGACCACGTAGGGAAAGGACAAGGGGGAGTGCGGGGCCACCGTGCAGGACAACGGTGTCCCTCTCCCGCGGCCCGTGTGAGGCTGAAGCTCCTGCTTGGTGTGGTTGGGGTTCACAGGGGTCAGCTTCTTCTTTAATCGACTGAACATCTCAGGCACGAGGGGCGGGAAGTCCTGACTGGACTTCGCCTGACATGTGACCACAGCGCGGGCCCCACTGCGTAGCGTGGGGAGACTGCCTCACTCTATCAGCTCTGTGAGCAGTCCCACGTCTGATCTCCTTAGTGTGAGAGAGAGCGCCTGTGAGCAACCACAGGACACATACCCGGCCACGAGGACTCTGGGGATCTCCACGGCGAAGGCCTCGGCCATCTCCCGGCTGCCCACGTTGGCGATGCAGTGCAGCGCCAGGCCCATGAAGGTGGGGTTGCGGCTGGCCAGGTCGTTCTTGATGGCGTTGTTGATGAGCCGGATCAGCTCGGAGTTGGAGTTCACCAGCACGGAGATGAACAGGTACCCCTGGCCCGGAAAGACACGAGCAGAGAGCTCACGGCCAGCCCGGCCCATGGGGGCCCCCGGTGACCCGGCAGATGCCCACGCAGACACGCCGGCCTCCAGCAAGCCTGCGGCACCATCCTGACGCGCTCACGCGGCTCCCTGAGACCCCTGCCATCGGGCCTCGGCTGCACTGCGGTGGAAGTGCCCGTTCTGTTAGAGAAGCAGAGTCTTCTCGGCCTCTGTGGACTGCAGCCACGGGGGTCAGACGCCTCGGTCCTCTCCCCAGTCCCACTCACTGATCTGTCCTGACATGTCTGAGTCACCTCGACGTGCCCATCCCGGGCAGGAGGGGAAAGGCCTAACTGGCTGTTAGCGGACACCCGTCATTTCCAGAATCCAGCGCTTGAATCTGCCTGTGCCCCCAGCTTCCCCTCAGCACCCAAGCCAAAGTCCAGCCCGTGTCACGCAGGGGGCACAGTGATTTCTCTGCATTCATCTGACCACTGACCATGCAGATGAAACCACTGCCCAGCTTCCTGTCTGTCCCAGGAGGAAGGCCATGAGCCACCGTGGTCCCTCTCCCGTGTGCACCATGGCTGGACGCCACCTGCTCTGTCCACCCTCAGCCTCGACAGGGTGCCCTCCCCACTAGCCACCCACTCTCTGAGAGTCCAGACAGCTCTGCCGCCTTTGTCCTGGGGCGCTGGCCAAGGCCGTGTGACATCACCTCCCACTAGGATAAAGCAGGGCCCACGGCTGCTTTTGGTCACTGTGTCCCCAGGAGTCACCCCAGCACACGCTTGATCCATGGCAAACACTCAGCAAATTCTTGCTGAGTAAATACCAATACTTCACAAAATTCCTGGAGCATCTAGGGTGCCTTTTTACTTTCTGTAAGTTAAATTTTTGGACAAACAGAGGAAAATTCTTGTGTAACACTGGAGAAAACATACAGAAACAATGTTACACCCAGAGGGCACAGGGCCTGAGATGAGGGGCTTCAGGGGCCCGGCGCCAGGGCCGTCCAGGAAGGTATGGGGGGCGGGGGCAGCGCGAGGCCCCCCACTTGCAGCTTTGGCTCTGAAACCATGTGGGTTGGGGCCCATTCCAGAAACAAAATTGTACAAGAGGCCACCCAGTAAACTGAGTGGTGAAGAGCGCCGGCAAGGCGCTGAGGGGAAGACGAGGCCCTTCCCGTCCCTCTGAGGCAGGCCTCATGGGGACCGTCACAGGTGGCACCCACCTAAACTCACAGGCGCTTCCCAGACTGGAGAAGTTGTAAAGGAATGAGCGCTGATCAGAAGACCCTGCCCTGGAAAGAGAGCCCCTTCCACGGCATCACTGCTGCCTGAAGAGCGCCTCTTGGACACCATCTCACCCCAGCCCCCGAACCTCGCAGCCCCAGCCCGCAGCCACACTCACAATCTGCTTCTCCGTGTATCTGTTGGAGCTCAGCAGGTTCACAGCCTCCATGTGCCCAAAGTCAATGTCGTGGCCCAGGAGAAAGATGAACAGCAGCTTGCAGACGTATTTCTTCTTACTGTAGCCATCAAGAGCCTTGTCACCTGGGAGAAGGGACAGCCGAGAGCTCAGTCAGCAGACGCAAGACGCGGGGGCCGGCCTCTGGCCAGACGCACAGCAGACACAGCTGGGTACGAGCGGCCTCTCAAGACTGGGTGGGGCGCGGCCAAGCCCAGGTGTCTGGCCTCCCTAAAATTAACAGAAGGCAGAAGGCCTGGCAGCAGGAGCCGTGCCGCCCCCGCACTGCCCTTGGTAGCACCGCCCCTGCCTCGGTCCCCCAGGGCTGCGGGAGCCGGGCCTGCCTGCGGCAGCACGTCAACCTCCTACATAAGCCGCCGCACGTCGGCAGGTGGGCATCCTCGGCTCCATCTTCCGTTCGTGTACAAACACGTTTTAGGACAAGTCACCCCACAAACCACACACACAGGACCAGGGGCTCCAGTTCCCCCGGAGCTCACACCTCCCTGAACGCCTCACTGGAGACGGCGGCCGGGCGGATCCCAAACGTGTCGAAGGGCGTGATAGAAAGCGCCATTTTAAAAGGCCCACCGTCCTAAACACCAGAAGTTCTATTTCACCTGGGAAGCCATTCCTTAGCGCCAACCACTGGCCGACGAGACGTGACACCCAAAAGGGCCAGTGGTCTTATGGTGACACTGCTGCCACAGCAGGAGGACTTTCCTGTCCGTCCATTGCAGCTGGCTCTGGTCAGTCAGGAAGTGGCGGAGATGGCGGAGAGAGCGGGGCTGCCCAAGACAGGTGAGGGTCAGGCTGGGGGCCACAGGGCTGCGGGCCGCCTTTCTTCTGGGGTTCACGGTGACCCCAGTGCTTCCCAGCAGGTTTCCAACCATCAGCCCTCTCAGACCTGGCTTCTCAGTGGCAGCCACTCCAGGGCTGGAGATGAGGAGGCAGGGTCACCTCTGAGCTGGAGAGGGACATCACAGTGCATCCTGCCTCGGGCACCCTCACGTGCAGGGAGGGAGATGTCAGGGGCTCTCTCCGCCTGCACCCTCCCCACACCCCCAGCACCCGGCCCCGCCCGCCCGAGGAGCCAGGCCCGGCAGGAGTGTACCGGAGGAACCCAGCATTCTGCCGGCCCCCACAGGGCGCCACTGCGCCTGGCTCTTCATTCTGCAGGAGCCCAAGCCGGCTCCCAACTGCAAAATTCTCAGTCAGGACACAGGGGGTCCGAGGGCCCCTGGTCAGCTCCAAATGCACCTCCCCAGTGCCGCTCCTACACCGTCTCGGTAGAGGGCGCTGGAGAGACGCGGCTGCAGGAAGGAGCCCGCCTGCAAAGGGCGAGGACAGGAGATGCGTCCCAGTGACCCCTGGACCCCACCCTGGTCATAGCCTTCCCACAGCCCTCGCTACACGACCCGAGCGCACACGAGCTCCTGCCCACCAGCAGCTGGGCTGCCCATAGGCACTGCGCTCAGCCCTGCTGGCCAAACCAGCCCCTCCTCCGCTCCCCACAGGCTGAGCTACCCCCCGCTCCAAGGAGAGGCCTCCCACTCGTCCTCCTTGTCCCCTCTGGGGGACTCTCCTTCGGCCCCAGAGGGCACAGGACACGCTGTCTCCTTGTGCCTTACAGTCGCCCTACAGAGCTCAGTATTCTTTAGAGGAAGCATTCCTTTAGCCTCCTGTGCGTGCTCTCAATCCTGACCGGACCAGACTGAGACAGTCCTCAAAATGTTACTCTCAGTATCGGGCTAGAATTATTTTTTAATTGCAGTCATTTCAAAGTGTGAAATCGAGGCTTTTCTGAGCTGTAAGTGGGCATGATAATGATGCCCACGCCGTCCCTGGACTGCCATGAAGACCAAAGGAGAGAACAGGAGGAGAACCTGGCCACAAGCCACAGAGGCACCCAGTGGGTGCCCAGGGCCCGTCCACTTCCCGAAGGTGCCGGGCTGGGCAACGCTGGGGACAAAGTGAGACCACAGCACAGGCTAACGAGGACAAAAGGGCAACAGGGGCGGGACGGGGCAGGTTCCTTCCGTACCTCCTTCAGAACACTAAACCTGTCATCAGTCGGCCTGCCGTTCACCCAGCCGCGAGCTCTGCTTGGGTCTCGGTTCTAGGATTTCCATTTGGTTTATGTCAAAATCCACTGTGTCACTTTTCACTTTCCAAGTTTGCTGCTGAAATGTTCAGGTTTGTCTATTATTTCTTTAAAAACAGAAAGCCTTGCTCTTTACTGTAACCGGGAGCTGGTCCCGGGGGGGCTGCGATGCTGTGTCTGCTGGCTCCCTGTCCCGCCGTCCTGACACCATGTCTGGGAGGCTCCCCGCAGCCCCCACATTCCTCCCTCCAGAGACCCTGTCAGGTGCCCCTGGAGGGCAGAACCCCCTCGACTCTCAAGGTCAGCGTTTCTCTGGGGTCAGCAAGCAGCCGGGGCTTCACTCGCTCCCGTCGTGCTCACCCTCTGAACAAGGCCCAGTAACCGTCCGCTGGTTACTGGGTGACACGGTCAAGGTTTCTCTCACTGCTGTGTCTCTTTTTAAGTTGTTTTCAGATAAAGGGCTTGTCTAAGTCTGCACAGTAGCCACAGGCGCCTCTGAGCCCTGGAAATGCGGCTGGTGCCAAGTGCACACGTGTGCCACACACACCAGGCTCCAAAGGCTGGGTATGAAAAATGTACAAAATGGGGCTGGCCAAGTGGCGCATTGGTTAGGAGTCGGCTTGGGACGCCAGCTCTGAGCAGCAGGGCTCCGGTTCAGATTCCACATGAGGGCCAGTGACGCTGCGCCCTCTACAGCTAAGCTGGTGAACAGCCACTCGACCTGGAGCTGAGCTGCAGTGAGTCGCCGGTGACAGCGTAGGCCGCAGTGGCCGCTGTAAGCAGCCATCCAATGGCCAGTGAGCGACTGCCTCACCCGGGAAGAGCGCAATGATCACAATACCAACATGGGCCAGTGAAGCAACGTCCTCCGCAACTAGACTGAAGAACAAAAGGACAGCAACTTGTCTGTTCCCCTTCCTCGGTTCCCCAATGCTGTTCCCTCCCCCAATTCCCCAATAAAATCTTTTAAAAACAAAAGAAAAAAGAAAAATGTATAAAATGGCTGTTTTTTCTTTTCTACTGATTACATGTTGTGATGCTACTTTAGGTATACTGGGGTAAATAAAATATATTAAAATTGACTTCATTTGTCTCTTTTAACTTTTTTTTTTAATGTGAACACTAGGAAAGTTAGATTATGTGTGTCTACATTTGTGACTTGCACTGTATTTCACTGGACAGCACGGAGCCAAACGATCTGATCTGCCCAAAGTGGAGACGGAAGGCCCCGGAGCACACTTGTCTCCACACAGCCAGGAGGCTTCCCTTGCCTGCTGCTATCCAGGGCCTACCAGGCTCAGTAATAGCAGCCTCCTGACAGATAGGAGAGACCGTCCTTCCCTGCTAGGACGGCCCAGCTTAGACAGTCGTGAAGACGAAGGGGACAACACATGTCTCGCTCGTCCCCAAACACTGACACAGCGGCTGGCAGACCTGCCATCAGAGGGCATGAACTTTCTCTAACAGCAACAGGACTAACGTTTATGCGACACTCGCTTTCTACACAGGAGTTGCTATGTATTTCCACCTGTAGGCACTAGTGCCCAGGCGCGCCCCGCCCATCACTAAAGGCTCCAGCTGCCAAGAAGGAGGCAGGCTGACAGGGTCCACTGTCAGGTGCGGCCTGCCCGCTTCCCAGCCAGGGCTAACTGAGGGCGTGGCGCACAGGCCCAGCCGGCCCCGCCCAAGGCCACCTCCCCTAGCAGCCACCTCCGCTCCACAGCTCCCAGTCAGCTAGTGGCTGGCAGACCCACACCCCCTGCCCTGCCGCCCTGCCCTATCTCCCCGCTCCTGCTCCCCGGACTTTCCACTCATGTTGCTCTCTAATAATAATCTCTGTCCTCCGATCCCATCTCAGGGTCTGCTTCACGGACAGCCCCACCTGAGATCATCAGTACCCCATTTTACAGCTCAGAAGAGAGACACAGAAGCGAGGTGATGCAGCTAAAAAGCCCAACACAGGGCTATAATCTGGGGGTACTCAGGGAACCTCACTCTTCACCACCATCTGATGCTCCCTCCCTTTGGGAAGCAGTGAAAGTTAGTTACAGAATCCTCAGCAGAGAAGATGCACAGATGGCCAGTGAGCACGCGAACAGATGCTGCACAGCACGTGTCCTCGGGAGATGCAATTAAAACAACAGTGAGGGAGCATGGCACACCCACCGGACGGCCATGACTTGGAGCCCCGGCGACATCGCGTGCTGGCGGGACTGCAGCCATGGGAACTCCCACCGCGGCTGGGGGGGTGCAGGCGGGGCGGCCACTTTGGAGGACTGGGTGGCAGCTTCTTACAAAACCAGACACGCTCTCACCAGGCTCTCATCAATCATGCTCCTTCGTAATTACCCAAAGCAGCTGAAAACTTACATCCACACACAGACCTGCGCACAGATGTTTACAGCAGCTTCACTCATAACTGCCTAAACCTGGAAGTCACCAAGACGTCCTCCAGGAGGTGACGGATGAATAAACTGGGGAACGTCCAGACAGTGGAATCCTATTCAGACCTGAAGACAAATGATCTCTGCAGCCATAAACACATGGAGAAACCTACAAGCTTATTGCTCAGTGAAGGGAGCTGTCTGAACAGGCTGCGTGCAACAGGACGCCAACTCTGTGACCCTCTGGAAAAGATGAAGTGGCTGTCGACACCGTAATGGTGAATACATGTCACCAGACATTTGCCAAACCCACAGAAAGGACAACGCCCAGATGAACCCTGATGCCAACTAGGGACTCTGGGTGACAAGGACATGTCAGCACCAATGTCTGACTGTACCAGGTGGTTACGTCAGTAATGGGGAGGCTGTGGTGTGTGGGGGCAAGACGGACATGGGGAATTTCTGTACCTGCCTCTTGATTTTGCTGTGAATGTAAAACTGCTGTGAGAAAACGAAGTGTTGATAAAAAAGAGATGAATAAAAAAATTTTAAAGCAATAAAAGTTATAGACATCCCCCCAAAATATAAATAAATATACACACACATACACAGCATCTCACAGACATCCTCGGGAGTGTCACAGACCTTCAAGGGTGTCCTTGGGCCTGGTTGAAAAAGTATTACAACCTAGCACGCCCGCTGGGGTCAGCAGAGGGACACTGACCAGTAGCTACCGGAACCCCGCCAGCTTTTGCTGGTAAAGTAGGGGAGTCCCCATCAAGTGACCCTCTCTTGCTGTCCCCACAGTCCCTCAGGGGCCAGTCCCAGCGCTCTCCTCCACTCACTGTTCCTGGGCAATTCAGCCATTCACTGAAGTCTGCTCAGAGATTTTAAACCTGTAAAAATTAACTGAAAAACTCAGACTTAAAGGATTAACCAGCCTTTCACAACTATGTCCTTAGACTGGAAATCTGTTCTTTACAATTCTTCAGAATGAGGGTGCTTGGGGAAGGTGTGCCCTGACAGGCCAGCCCCTGAGTGGAGTCCCACGGCAGAAAGCTTCGCCACGGGCGCCCAGACTGGCCAGTAGTAGTTCAGACACACAGCTGGAGGCCTCAGGTCGCACTCCCTCTACTCGAGTCCCTATTGGAGCCTGCATGCCCCTGGGCCTTGGGGGGCTGCACCCACAAATGGGGTCCCTGCTCTCGGTGAGTGCCCCCCAGTTCCAGGCAGAGACCAGGTCCCGAAGGAGCCACGCCATCCAATCAATCTGACACCAAGCACCCAACAACTCCAGAATAACCAATGGTTTGACTAGAAACACTGAAATTCTAACCCAGCCAGGACAGTGACTGTGCTAAGAACTTAACTTTGGTCTGAAGTGGAAAAAAATTAAAAGCAACAGCACTGCAAGATGAAGCCCCTGCTACACGAGCTTCCCCACCAAGCCCCCGTGACAGGGCCGCATGCTCACCTTTGAATTTTGATCTGATGTTGGCCAGCTCCTTGTTTATTCTCTTTATTTCGGCTTCTTTACTTTTGCCTAAAAGAGAGCACAAATGGGTGACTTTGGCGGATTTCTACACACGCCAGCTCCCCAGCAAGATGGACCCAGCAGGTAATGGCAGGAATGCTGTTTTCGGGAGCCGAGGAACAAGGCCACCTGCCTCGGACCCGAGCTCGACGGGGGTGGGAGCCAGGTCCCCAGTGTACACAGGCAAGTCCCAAACGCCACCCTGGAGAGAGGGCTCTATAGCGAGCGACCTTCTCCTTTACCTTTTGGCCCCAGTTCTGGGACGAAAAGCGCTCAGACGCCTGTTGACTGTGTTCCACAAAATATCATTGCCAGGGAACAGTTTACGTCCAAACCTGACTTTTACAGACAGGTAGTTTTTTTTTGTTTGTTTGTTTGTTTTAAGATTTTATTGGGGGGGGCGGGGAACAATGTTGGATCGGGGAAGGGGAACAGACAAGTTGCTGTCCTTTTGTTCTTCAGTCTAGTTGTGGAGGAGTTTGCTTCACTGGCCCATGTTGGTATCATCATTGCGCTCTTCCCGGATGAGGCAGATGGGTCGCCGGCCTCTGGACAGCTGCTCACAGCGGCTATTGGCAACTTACGCTGGCTGCCGGCCACTCACTGTAGCCTATGGCAGCCCACTGCAGCAGGGGCTGCAGCTATGCCGTCCCGGGGACTCACAGCAGCCCAGCTCCAGGTGGAGCTGTTGTTCACCATCTTAGCCATAGAGGGCAGTGTCACCGGCCCTCATATGTGGGATCTGAACCGGGGTCACTGGCGTCCCAAACCAGCTCTTAACCAATGCGCCACTCGGCCGGCCCCAGACAGGTAGTTTTTTAAAGTATCAACTTTTACCTACTCTAGGCTTCCAATTCTCATTTCTTCTGAAATTCACCAACCTACAAAACCTGGTCCATCCTCTTTTCTAATATCCAATAAGATTTGGATTCTCCATTACATGAAAAAGGGGCAGAGGGTACAGGAAGTAGGTGACAGTTGAGCTCTCACTCCCTCCTGGATCCACTGCTAAGCTGGCTTTCATTCAACAGGCACCTGCATGTGTGGGAGCTGTCAGGCATGGAACGGAGATTGGACAGGTTCAGGTCCACTACACCTTGAAAGGTGTGGAAACTGAGGCCTAGCGAGCACAGGTGACTTTTCAAGGGCTACGCATCTAAACAATCACTGAGAAATCTAAGAGGCTGCCCATCACACAGGATACAGCGAGCCATCTGAATCTCCATCACTCCTGAAGGCAGGAGCCCGTTTGCTGTTAAAGACGCTGTCCAGGCAAGCCCTGGACAGCGGGAGGAGGGTTTCCCACAGCCGCCCCCCAACACTTGGCCACCCACGCCCTCCTCCAGACATGCCAGCCTTCCGCTTGGCCTCATCACTGCCCCTCTAGGACCCATCACACCCCCAGCAAGGAAGCCTCCCTCTCCAGGACACTCCCAGGACATCATTATCTTTTACTACTGAATTACTAATAAACAGGGCTTAAAATCTGAATCCTAGGAACTCCCGGGAGTGCTGGCAGGCTCCCTCAGCAGCCAGGGTTTGAGGGCCAGGGACCTAGGTTCAAAGGCCTTCCTGGCCGAGGGGAGCTGCCGGCCCAGCTGGGGGTGAGGGTGGGGGCTACAGAGCAGTAACCCAACAAGCACAGGGTCAGCTCGGAGAAGGAGCGCAAGCTGCCAGGGGACAGGGGAGCCCAAAGCTCCTCCTGCTGGTGGAGAGCAGTCCTGCAGCCGGCGGGTTCCTCGGAGGGAGCATGGGGCGCCCTGTAGAGCAGCAAGCCTGATGGCGGGGCGTGGGGACAGGTCAAGGGCAAACCTTCCCTTAAATTTTCTTAAAAAGTAGTCTCTCGGGCCGGCCGAGTGGCGCATTGGTTAAGCGCTGGTTTTGGGATGCCAGCGGCCCCGGTTCGGATCCCACATGAGGGCCAGTGACACTGCCCTCTACAGCGAACAACAGCTCCACCTGGAGCTGGGCTGTGCGAGCCCCGGCGATGGTGTGGGCTGCAGCCCCTGCTGCAGTGGGCTGCCATAGGCTACAGTGAGTGGCCCGCAGCCAGCGTGAGCGGCTGGCAGCCAGTGTGAGCTGCCAAGAGCCGCGATGAGCAACATCCAGAGGCCAGCGACCGATCTGCCTCATCCGGGAAGAGCGCAATGACGATACCAACAGTGAAGCAACATCCTCCGCAACTAAACTGAAGAGCAAAAAGACAGCAACTTGTCTGTTCCCCTTCCCCGATTCCCCAACGCTGCTCCCCTCCACCAATTCCCCAATAAAACCTTTAAAAAAAAAAAAAAAAGTAGTCTCTTTAGGGCCGGCCGAGTGGCGCATTGGTTAAGAGCTGGCTTGGGACGCCGCGGCCCCAGTTCGGATCCCACATGTGAGGTCCAGTGACACTGCCCTCTACAGCTAACAACAGCTCCACCTGGAGCTGGGCTGTGTGAGTCCCCGGGACGGCATAGCCGCAGCCCCTGCTGCAGTGGGCTGCCACAGGCTACAGTGAGTGGCCAGCAGCCAGCATGAGCTGCCAAGAGCCGCTGTGAGCAGCCGTCCAGAGACCGGCGACCAACCTGCCTCACCCGGGAAGAGCGCAATGATGATACGAACATGGGCCAGTGAAGCAACATCCTCCACAGCTAGACTGAAGAACCAAAGAACAGCAACTTGTCTGTTCCCCTTCCCCAGTTTCCCCAATGCTGTTCCCCTCCCCCAATTCCCCAATAAAATCTTTTTTTAAAAAAGTAGTCTCTTTGCTGAAATAGGCTTTCTGGACCTGACTGAAAGGCTCCCAAAAGACATCTTGGGAGCCTTCTGTCACTCGCAAACAAGCTGCAGGCAGCTTCCCACGGCCTGGACTGAGCATAGACGAAGCTCTGTGCACAGGGGGGCACACGTGTGTGTCCCTGTGTGTGCGCCCAGGTGCCTGCCTGTGTGTGCATATGCATGCATGTATGTGCCATGTGCCTGTGCTTACATGTGCATGCATGTGTGCCTGTGTGTGTGCCTGTGTGTGTATATACCATGTTTCCCCCAAAATAAGACCTAATCAAAAAGTACACCCTAGCATGATTTCTCAGGATGCTTGTAATATAAGCCCTATTCGAAACATAAGCCACAGTTAAGATCATCAGCCAGACATGACCGTTTGAATAAATGTAGATTTTTGTACATGAATAAATGAATAAATGTAGATTGTTGGAGCAAAAATTAATATAAGACCCAGTCTTATTTTCGGGGAAACACGGTGTGCATGTGTTTGCGTGCCCGTGTGCCTGCCTGTGTGTGTGTGTGCATGGGTGCCCGTGTGTGCCTGTGTGCTTCTCATGGGGTGTACAGGAGTCTGTGTCTGCCTCTGTCTCTGGCATGTCCGCTCCACTCTACCTCCTCAACCCCCAGGGAAAAAGAAGCCCGAGTGGCAGGAGCTTAGGCTGTGCAGAGTCAAAGGAGTCAGATCTAAAGCAGAAATAATAAAAAGACTGAGAGGCCATGGAAAGAGGAAAGAATGTTAAATAAGCTAAGTTAACTTTCCTAAGGGCTCTATAGCTATTACCCAAGGTGGTAAATCACAAAATAAAACTCTAAGCACCTAACAGAGTTAGGGGCAAACACCAGGCGAGATGGGACAAGTGCTTACAGCGCCCCTCAGTGGAACAAGGCCAGGAAGTGCAGGAAGCTAGGCTTCTCTTCCAAAGCTTTTCTTAATCAGGGCAGCTCGGGGTTCCCCAGGAAGGGAGGCACAGGCGCACTATGAGAGTGGGCTCTGGAGCCGGGCACATGACGCTGGAATCCAAGGGCACCCTCTGGTTCGCTGTGCAACCAGGGGGAGTTACTTGACATCTCTGAGCACAGTTCCCTCAAAAGGAAAACGACCAAAAGCACACGACCTCAGGGCAACATGTCTGCGTGAGAGAAGGTAGAGGGAGTGGCGTATAGGCCAGACCTGAGGGCAGGAGAGCCCAAGTGGACCCAGGTGACCTCAGAGGGCTGGGTGTGAGGACCAGGGGCTGCAACAGCCTAGCCCCCGGCCTCCCACCGAGCAGGGGTACCCCTGGACCCCACACTGCACAGGAGACAAGCACAGCAACAAAGGGCAAAGGGCACGGAGCATCCACAGACGCAGACAGACAGAGCCAGGGACCCTCCCGGGCAGGGCAGGCGGAGGGCAGAGACTGTCACACAAAACCAAGCAACAGGAAAGTACTGAGTTCAAACTGCATACACACAGCCTAAGAAAAAAGGACAAGGGGCAGAACGACATCCCCACAAACAACGACAGCTGCTCAGAAGGACACCCCAAAGGTCAAACCGGGGCCAAGGGGACAGTAAGAAAAATGCAGGAGGCATTTAAACCCACGAGAAACTCAGACATTAGTCACAGAAATCAGGGAAGTTAGGAATTTTAAAAAAATCATTTCAGAAATAAAGAATAAACTAAAAGGAATATAAGAATAAATAAACACAACAGAGATCTGGAGAGAAAAAGAAGATAAAAATTATTTAAATAAAAAAGAAATGAAGACGATAAAAGATTCAAGGGAAAGTAGCAAATATTGAAAATGGACAAAAATGAATCTATGGTTAGTGGAGTCCCTGAAGAGGACACCCACTGAGCCGGGGGACAGACAAAACGTGGCATCTGCAAAAGCTTTCCTGAAATTAAATGAAGTAAACAAACATTTTAAACCACATAAAAAAAATTAAAAAAAAAACAACACTCAATATAACTGAGAATATCAGCCCCAAATAACACACACCAACACATATCCTAATAAAATTACTGGACTTTATTTTTTTTTTTGGGGGGGAGTGTCACCGGCCCTCATATGTGGGGCCCAAACCGGGACCGCTGGCTTCCCAAGCCATCGCCCAACCACCGCACCACTCGGCCGGCCCAAAAAAATTACTGGACTTTAAAGATCCTTTGACCACCCAGGAAAAAAAGCAAGCTGCTTCTAAGAGAAGCCCTCAGACTCGGGCACAGCTTTTTACCAGAAGGAAAGGGGGCAACATGCTGAAGGAGACGCCTGAGAGACAGGGTACCATGCGCAGCATCAGGGCCTTAGTGGGTCGGGCTCACACCTGGTCCAGGCGGGAGAGCTCGCATCAGGGCCTTAGTGGGTCGGGCTCACACCTGGTCCAGGCGGGAGAGCTCGCATCAGGGCCTTAGTGGGTCGGGCTCACACCTGGTCCAGGCGGGAGAGCTCGCATCAGGGCCTTAGTGGGTCGGGCTCACACCTGGTCCAGGCGGGAGAGCTCGCATCAGGGCCTTAGTGGGTCGGGCTCACACCTGGTCCAGGCGGGAGAGCTCGCATCAGGGCCTTAGTGGGTCGGGCTCACACCTGGTCCAGGCGGGAGAGCTCGCATCAGGGCCTTAGTGGGTCGGGCTCACACCTGGTCCAGGCGGGAGAGCTCGCATCAGGGCCTTAGTGGGTCGGGCTCACACCTGGTCCAGGCGGGAGAGCTCGCATCAGGGCCTTAGTGGGTCGGGCTCACACCTGGTCCAGGCGGGAGAGCTCGCATCAGGGCCTTAGTGGGTCGGGCTCACACCTGGTCCAGGCGGGAGAGCTCGCAAAGCAACAGACGCGCCCAGGCCCTTCCTGGCGCTCCGGAAGGAGCCGGCGTGCACAGAAGCGGGGGTCAGCACCGCGGCGTGCACGGGCTGGGGGTGGGGGGCGGTGAGCATCGGTTGGGAGTGAGGGAAAGGGCAAGTGTAGTAACGCACACACTCAGGTCATCATAGCCTCAGCACAGGCTACCGGAAGGGTGACTGCACCAGCTGCCCTCTGTCACCAATGGAAGGTGACGGGGTCAGAGCCTATAGCAGGTGCAACACAGGGTCAAGTTCATGTGTCACTAGGAGACAGTTTCAGCACCGTCCCCCGCGTCCTGGAGGAAACCTGGCTGTCCTGAGCTGAAGTTGGAGTCCACCTGGCCTCGTGATGCCATGAGGACAAGCACGGGCACATCCTCCAAAGAGGCCACACAGGCACAGGACACAGGTCCCCACAGCAAGAACAAGGCTTCCTAGAGAAGCCGCTGGCCCCGGGACAGGGCGAGGCGCACCCAGCCTGGGCTTCCTGCCTGCCCGGGGCTGTCAAACACCCTCCAGGGCCACATGAAACCCGCGCAGCACCCAACTGAAGGCCCTCCGTAATGGTGGGACAGCCGGAGCAGCGACAAGGATAAAAAGGGCCATGGTCACAATTCACAAAAATGTTTCAACCCATGGCTTCAAACTCAAGTTTAAAAAAACACCTCACATGGGGCCGGCCGAGTGGCGCGTTGGTTAAGAGCTGGCTTGGGACACCAGCGGCCCCAGTTCGGATCCCACATATGAGGGCCGGTGACACTGCCCTCTACAGCTAACAACAGCTCCACCTGGAGCTGGGCTGTGCGAGCCCCGGCGACGGTGTAGGCTGCAGCCCCTGCTGCAGTGGGCTGCCATAGGCTGCAGTGAGTGGCCGGCAGCCAGCGTGAGCTGCCAAGAGCCGCGGTGAGCGACATCCAGAGGCCGGCGACCGATCTGCCTCACCCGGGAAGAGCGCAATGACGATACCAACATGGGCCAGTGAAGCAACGTCCTCCGTAACTAGACTGAAGAACCAAAGGACAGCAACTTGTCTGTTCCCCTTCCCCGGTTCCGCAATGCTGTTCCCCTCCCCGCAATTCCCCAATAAAATCTTTAAAAAAAAAAAAAGAGTTGACTTAGAGTGTGTGCTCTGAGCAACAGGGCCGCTGGTTCGATTCCCACATGGACCAATGAATACTGTGCCCTAGCTGAGCTGTCGCTGAGCTGCCAACAGGTGGCAGGATGGCTCAGCTGATGTAATAACAAGATTGCCTGTTTGATGGTGGGCTATGCCCACCTGCAACTAAAGATTGAACTCAGCATCTTGAGCTGAGCTGCCGCCCAGATGGCTCAGTGGATAGAGCATGCGCTCTTAACAGCAAGGCTGCTGGTTCGACTCCCGCATGGGACGGTGGCTATGCCCACCCGCAACTAAGATTGAACACTGCACCCTGTGCTTAGAGGCCACAAGCTGTTGATGGGAAGCCAGATGGCAACTGACGCCCTCCACAACGAAGACTGAAGAACAACAACTTGGCCGGCCCCCTTCCCCAATTCCCCGACACTGTCCCCCTCCCCCAAGTCCCCAATAAAATCTTAAAAAAAAAAAAAAAACCTTCCAAGGACATTAAGCAAGTTACCTTGGAAACCGGTAAATAACGGGGAAGCACCCATGGGCTGCCCTTCCGCTCCCACACGCACCAGCACCCCCAGAGCCCTCCAGCAACCAGGCAGCACGTGAAGGGAAGGGACCCTTACAAAAGCATTCCCACAGACTGATGGAAAAGAAATTACAGATGAAAACAGCACCACTTTGCACCCCCAAAAGTAACACATGGAACCGGGCAGGGGACAGAGTTGGCCAGACAGCACAAGCCCCACGTGAAGAACCGGACATCACACAAGTCTGGCCACAGCCCACCTGCCTGTGACCTGGCCCCGGGACCCCTACAGCTTCATGTCCCCAAGTTAACAGACCGTCCTGAGGAAGAGAAAGGGGGACAGACTAAAGGATTAAAGGACACAAATGCCCACCGCAGAGCTCGGGACGCAGCCGTGGATGAGACCCTGTCAGGGACACAGGAACCCAGTGATGGTGGCAGGTCTGGGGGAGACAAATGGGGTGGCCGCCGGGGCGGAAGTCACAGGACGTCTGCCTCGTAGTAACACTGAGCTCTACACATGGGCTTTGTGTGATCTTCTGTATCTGTGCTTTATTTTACCACAAATGAGAAAATAAGAGCAGACTGCCTTGTGAAGCAGGGGACCCCCAAGTTCAGGGATGAACACCCCCTGGCCTTGGTGGTTTCTTGGGTCCACCCAACATAAAGCGTGAGTGCCCTCCGAGGGCAGGGTGCCTGCTGTCCATGCCCATGCGGCCCGAGTGTGCGGGCCTGCAGCTCTGGGCCCTGCTCTCCGCCCCTCCCTGGGGGGAGCCCCAGTCCAGCCCTCAGCCACGCTGCCGCCGCTGCAGATGCCTGTCCTCCGCCCCTCAACTAGGCTGTGAGGCTGTCACTATCTGGGGACACCCTCTTAGCCGCCAACGGGGCTAGGTGCCCCTCATGTCTGCTGCCACGGGAACCCGAGTCTCCCGGGCACTTCCTGACCCTGTTCCCACCTGCTTCTCCCAGCTAAACAGCCTTGCACAGGCATGGCCCCACAGGGCTGGCTGCCCACCAACACAGGGGGAGGGCGCCCCTCCAGGAGGGGCTGGCCCAGCCGCTGCCTGGGGCTCAGGTCTGGGCTGGACAGCCGGCTTCACCGCCTGCCCTCCTGTTACGGTGCAAACCCAGGCCCGCAGCCACCAGCCGGTAACTGGATGCTGGCCGTGGCTTTCAGTCAGCATAGCAAGGCCACAGAGACGCTGCCGAAGCAAACTCAGCACCGGGGACACATGCCTGTCCCAGGGGATGTCTTCGAGGAAGTCCAGCATGACTGCGGGCGGCTGGCAGCCCAGATGCAATTCACTCGTTCGGAGAGCGATGTCAGGAGGCCTCCCCCACTGCAGTCATCGTCTGTGTGGTGGGGACCACCTGTGCACAGGGCCATCGGGGCTTTCCGGGCGATGCAAGTCCATGCCCACTCCGACTGCACCTCTCCCAGACCCAGGGCCTCGCCTGTAACCCCGCCACCCCACAGCGCTGGGAGCACAGCTAGCAGAAACCAATCTTCAGTGCAAGCACCACAGGAGTCCCCGGAATCCTGAACAAGCTTCCCCACGCTTGCAGCCTGACCTCTGTGCTGCCCTGCGCCATTTCCATCTCGACTGTGGCAGGTCTGTTGGCAACTGAAAACTCAGAGCTTGTACCAGGCATCCGCACAGTGAACTTGGGAGCATGCTGGCTAATGAGTAACCCGGACTGGCCACGAGCTCTTCCCCAAAACCAGCTGCAATGTGCACCCAGTGAGCAGCCAAGGATGCGCTCTGGGCACAGCTCTGGGGCACAAGTCATAGGGTAGGGGCTCAGGAGCACAGGTCGTGGGGCACAGGTCATGGGGCAGGGGCTTGGTGGCACGGG
The DNA here is from genome assembly GCA_033961575.1 of Aselliscus stoliczkanus. NCBI lineage: Eukaryota > Metazoa > Chordata > Mammalia > Chiroptera > Hipposideridae > Aselliscus > Aselliscus stoliczkanus. The sequence continues at coordinate 136,673,072 of CM066736.1, forward strand.
CTCAGGGGCACAGGTCATGGGGCAGGGGCTCGGGGGCATGGGCTCTGGGCATAGGCCGTGGGGGCACAGGCCATGGGGCACAGGCCATGGGGCACAGCTCCGGTGAGAGGCCCTCGAGTCCCAGAATCACGGCCCCTGGTCACGCTCCCCCAGTAACATGCTGGTCAATGATTTCCCTTGTTTGCAGCTGAACTCATGGTCCGGAGAGTCTGGGTTTGGAAAGTCCAGAAGCCTCTTGGCTTACTATGAAACATCAAACCACCAGGATTTTAAGGTACTAAGTCTGAAATTTACAGTAAAATTTGGTCTAAAGAACTTTAGAGTGTGTATACGACGATTTCACTGAGTAGAGCCAAAAGCCCAAAACTGAGCCAAAAGCCTAATTTTGAAGGAAGGAATCATCACAAAACTCATACTGACCGTGGTCAGCTCAGTCGTCAGCACAGCAAATCTGAAATGAAGCCAGGAAACGTCTCCTCTCCATGCCCAAAGCTACACTGACCCTGGTCCATCCGCTTGCCCGTGCGCCTGTTTCTCCATGAAACTGCGGTGGTGAGGCCCACACAAGAAAACAAGTGACACAGGCACACACAAAACAGCGTGGCCACAGGAGGTGGCCGTGAGCAGGGGCGTTCTCAGCATCCCTTCACTGGTGCCCAGGAAGGACGGGCCTTGGAACACAGGTCCCCACAATGGGAATAAGAGCTCAGAGACGCACAGCGGTTACTCCGTGGGAGATAAAGCCTGTGGGACTCGGACACAGGTTCGCGCTGTATCTTCCACCAGCTTCACATAGCACACAATTCACTCACTTAAAGCATATAATTCAATGGTTTTGGTATAGTCACAGAATTGTGCATCTATCGCTACAACCTAATTTTAGAAAACTTTCATCTCCTCCAAAAGAAACCCGAGCCCCATCAGCAGTCGCTCAGCAAGGCCCGTGCCATCCCTTAGGTTTAGCTCTTGTAAACGTTGCTCAGCAGCAGAGGTTTTGCAGGGTCTTTCACACCGTACGTCGCGAGGCAGCATCCATCAGCACTCCGTCCTTTCACTGCTCAACAGCACTGCGTTCCATCTTACGGCCATGTCACATTGTGTCCTCTACTCACCACTGGGCAGATTCGGGTCTTGTCTCCACTTTGGGCTACGATGACTAACACTGCTGTGACCCCTGTGGACGGGCTTTGTGCGCACACGTTTCCGCTTCTCTCAGATAGGCCTGGCCGTGGGGCTGCTGGTCACACGGTGACTGCGGTTGATGTCTGAGGAGTGACACCGGCACTACACAAGGATGAGGTGCCAGCTTCTCCACGGCTCTGTCCACGCCTGTCGCTGCCTATCGCGTCCACACGGCTGTCCTGGTGTGTGAAGTGGTGTCTCCCCATGGGTCGGTTTGCATTTGCCTGGGGGCTTTTGATGTGCTTTTGGACATCTGTATATCTACTTTCGAGGAACATATATTAAAATGCTCTGCCCACTTTTAATTTAATATTCTGGATACAAGCCTTTTATCACACATGATTTGCAAGTATTTTCTCTCATTCTTGTGCTGTCTTTTCACTTTCTTAGTAGCATTTTGCAGCATCAAAGGTTTTCATTTTGATGAAGTCCAGTGTACTCTTTGTATTTTGTCACATCTAAGAAACCATTTCCCAAGGTCACAAAGCTTTACTCCTGTGTTGTCTTGGTTTATAGCTTCGGCTTCTGCACTGAGGTCTGTGACCATTTGGAGGTGACTTCCGTGCGTGGGCACGGCAGGGCCCAACTTTGTCATTTTGCAGTTACCCAGCACCACTCGCTGAAAACACTAGCCCTTCCCCACCGAGCTGTCCTGGCATCACGGGAACGGGCAGGCCTGTTCCTCCCCGCCACCTCCTCCCACCTATATATCTGTCTTCACACTGAGACCACTGTCGTCATCACATCACTAAGGCTGAGGATCTGGGTTTCAACACTCAGTGGACAGTGGCCTGTTGTCTACCTTCCGTGATGTTTTTGTCCACTTTTGTTCGCAGGGTAATGCTGGCCTCACAGAATGAGTTGGGACGTGTTCCCTCCTCTTGTGTTTTTTCAGAGTTTTTAAAGGATTCACACTAATTATTTAAGTGTCTGGGCCAGGGTTTGTTCTGGTGGGATGTTATTAAATTACTCATTCAATCTCGTTACTTGTTATAAGTCTATCCAGATTTTTTTACTTCTTCATCAGTCAGGTTCAGTTTTGGTGTCTTTCTAGGAATTTCTCCATCTTTCTAAGTTAGCTAATTTCTGGCATACAATGAATTATTCATGGTACTCCACTATAATCCTTTTCATTTCTGCAAATTCAGTACTAATAGCCCTTCTTTCGTTTCTGATTTTAGTCATTTGAGTCTTCTCTCTTTTTCCTTCGTCAGTCTAGCTAAAGAGTTGCCAGTTGTGTCCATCCTCTCAGAGAACCAATCTTTGGTCTAATCTTAGTGATTTCCTGCTGCTGGCTCTGCATTTCGCTCTTTTCTCTCGTTTCTGAAGGTGGACATTAGGTTAATGGCCCGAGATCTGCTTTTTAACATAGGTGTCTACAGCTGTAAACTTCCCCCCGCACTGCTTTCACCGCATCTCCTAAGTTCCGGCACAATGGATTTTTTTTTTTTTTTGAGGGCAGTGTCACTGGCCCTCATATGTGGGAACCGAACTGGGGCCGTTGGCTTCCCAAGCCAGCGCTTAGCCACCGCGCCACTTGGCGGGCCCAATGGATTTTTATTTTCACTTATCTCCAACTATTTTTACATCTCCCTTGTGTTTTATTCTTTGACCTTTTGGTTACGGGGGGCGGGGGTGTGATTTACACATATTTCTGAGTTTCCTAATTTCATTCCATTGTGGTTGGAGAATATACCTTGTGTGTTTTCAATCCTTTTAGGTTCCCTGGGGCTTTTTTATGGCCATCCGGACAATCAGTTCGGAACAATGTCCCGGGCGCCTGCAGAGGATGAGAGTGCCTGGTCTCCTCCGGGGTGGAGCAGGCTGTCGGTGCCTCGGAGTCCGGCTGGCCTGCAGTGTTGTCCGAGTCGTCTCTGGCTACTTGTTGTATCTATTTCTGAAAATAGGGTATTGAAGTTTCCAACTATCATCGCTGAACTATTTTTTCCTCTTCACGTATTTGGGGGCTCAGTTATTAGGTGTAGAGATGTTTATAATTGATATATCTCCTTGAGAGATTCACCCTTTATCATTATAAAATGTTCTATGTCCTAAAAACAATTTTTGTCTGAAAGTCCATTTCGTCTGATATTAATGGGGCCACTACAGCTCCCTTCTGGTTATTATTTGAGAGGTATATCATTTTCTTCCTTTCACTTGTGTCTTTTATTTGTATCTTTTAACCTGTAATGTCTCTTGAAGACAATACATAATTGGATCATGTTTTTTTAACCGCTTTCTGGCAATCCCTGACTTTTAATTCAAGTGTTTAATCCATTTACACTTAAGGTAATTACTGATAAGGGAGGGCTGACATCTGCCATTCTGCTATATTTTCTATGCCTCTTGTGTCTTTGTTCCTGGATTCCTCCATCACTTCTTTTTTGTTAGATATTTTTAGTACCCCGATTAATTCCCTTGTTTCTTTTACTCTATTTTTTAGTTACTTTCTTAGTAGTTACCTGGGATTATAATTAACATGTTAATTTAAGTCAATCTAGTTTGGGTTAACGGAAACTTAATTTTAACAAAAATTTTGCTCCACTATAGCTCTGTTCCCTCCCCTCCTTTGTGCTGTTATTGACACAAAAATTACATCTTCACACGTTGTAAGCTTATCAATGCAGTTTTCTTTAATCTGTATTAAAATTAATTAAAATTACTGTTTTATGCAGTTGCCTTTCCCATCAGAGAGGAGACAAAAGGTTACGAAAACACTTGCGTTCCTTTGCACCCACTTCAAGCTCTTTGGTCCTGTGTGCCTTCTGCCGTCTCCTGTCCTTTCACTGCAGTCTGAAGCGCTCCCTTTAGCATGTATAGTAAGGCAGGATTGCCAGCAACAAATTCCCTCATTCTTGTTTATTTAGCAGTATCTTGATTTCTCCATTTTTGAAGGACGGTTTTGCTGGCTACAGAATTCTTGGTTGTCTTGTTTTCAGCATTCTGTGTGTGTCAGCTCACTGGTCCCCATGGGTTGAAATAAGAGGTCAGCTGTTAATCTCAAGGCTGCCTTGACGGCCATGAGTCACCTTGCTCTTGCTGCTTTCCAGGTAACTGTCTTTGGGGCCGGCCGAATGGCTCAGTTGGTTAAGAGCTCGCTCAAGAGTGCGAGCTGAGCTCTGAGCAACTGCTGTTCGAGGCCAGCCCGAGCTGAGTTGCCGTTGAGCTGCCAACAGGTGGCAGGATGGCTCAGCTAAAATAAAATAAAAAAAAAAAAAAGAAATAGGCTTCTGTTGCACCAGGTAACTGTCTTTGGCTTTCCGCGGTTTGACCATGTGTCCAGGTACCAATCTCCTGGAGTTTATCCAACCAATTTGGAGGTCATCCCGGATGTGTAAATTAATGTTTGTCATCAAATTGGGAGCATTTATTCTTCAAATAGTCGTTTCACATCTTTCTCCTACTCGCCCCTCTATGGGGCTCCAATATGGACCCCAGTATGCGTGCTGGTGTCCCACAGGTCTCTGAGGCTCTGCTCACTTCTCTTCCTTTTTGCTCCTTTCTGTTCCTCAGGCTGGATCTCCATGTACCTTCATATCGACCTTAATGTAATTATCTTAACAAACCTATTGTCAAATTCACTGACTGTCTTCTGACAGCTCAAATCTGCTGTTGAGTCCCTCTGGTGAATTTTTCATTTTAATTACTGTATTTTCAACTCCAGAATTTTTGTGTTTTTTCCCCACCAATTCCTGATTCAATTATTGATACTCTCTATTTGGTGAGACATCATTCTCATATTTTCTTTTAATTCTTTAGACATAGTTTCTTTTAGTTTTGGAACATATTTATAATAACTGATTCCCTGTCCATTAAATTCAACACTGGACCCTTTCAAAGACAATTTCTATTCACTACTTTCTCCCCATTTCTATGTATATCTCATAATGTCCTCTGAACACTGCATATTTTAGATAATACAATGTGGTGACCCTGGGAATCAAAATGTGCCCTTCCCAGGGGCTGCTGCTGCTGCGGCTGCTTGCTCGGTGACTTCCCTGAACTCGCTCTGTGCAGTCTGGACCTGCCCGCAGGTTCCAGCTCCTGAAGCCTCTGCTCAGACAGGTGGTCAGTAAGTGACCGGAGCTCGTGGGCATCCCTGATGTTGCTGAGACACACCCTCGACACTCGCACCACCGCGGCGGCCCCACGTCTGCCTTCACTTCCTACACGTGTGCAGTCCTGCACGAGGGCAGGCTTCTAGGCCCCCAGGAATCTACCAGAACCCGTCAAAGCCCCTGATGGCACGTCATTCTTCACATCTGCCTTTTCAGCTTTTGGCCAGGCTCTTGTTTGCCCCCAACTGTGATATTAAACAATTGCTACTGGCCGTTTCCCACAAGCACACTAAGGATAGGGCTCTTCCCAATGAGCGAGGTTAAAGAACGCGAAGCTCTGCCGAGGGCCTTCTGCAGCAAGCTGCAGGACCGCTCACACGGTGAGGGCGCTCTGAGAAAGAAGGGCTCGAGGGGCCGACGCTGACCCGCCCCTCCCATGGCTGCCAGGCTGCTGGTTTTCACAGCTACCACAGGCCACGTAAAAGGAGAGTGGGCACAGGTCAAGTTAGAGGGTCAGTAGTTTTCCTTGAATAAATCCACCCGAGATTGTTTTAACCTTCGGCTAATGTCCAGGGTTCTGACACAATTGGTTTTGACCGTTTATACTAGTGTCTCCATTGATTTGATGGAGCGACGATATTACGGAGGTCCTCTGCCACCACTCTGACTAAATGGCATTTCTGCTACAGGCAAAGCCACTATGAGAAGAGTCCTTGAGCATTCTGCCTCCTGTCATCCTGATTTCTATTCCATCCCATGGCCTCAATTCAGACCCTCATTCTCCGCTAGAGCAGGGCAATCCATCTGTTCCTAACTGGCTTTCCTGCCTGTGCACCTGGTCTAAAATCCACCCACTGCGTTCACAATGACCATTCCACTAATAGAAAATCAATGGCATCATGTCACTTTCTTGCTGAGAACATGTTAGAGGTCCGTCCTTCCCACAGAGCAGGTAGGTGCCCTCGGCCGGGTTTTGGCTCACCGCCTCCTCCTGCCACCTCCCCGCCAGCCGCTAGGCCGTACTCACGGAGGAACCAGCCACAGCTCCTCAAGTGTGTCCCACTGACATGCATGCCTCTGCAGTGTGATGCATGGTCTCCCCCTTTCCTGGATCAGCCCCCTACGCCCTGCCAGCGTAGCAAGTTCTGACCTGAGCCCCAGCCCTGGGCTGCTATGCCTACCACCGTCTCGTCTCCTAATCTGACCATCACTCATTCTCACAGTTCCTCTCGCCTTGCTGACCACTCTGCTTTACAGGGGTTGAGCTCCTCCAAGGATAGGACCACATCTTGTGACCTTCAGTGCCCACTGTGCAAGAACAAAAAGCTCCACAAGGCCCTGCACCGGTCTCCCCACCTCCATCTCCCCTCCAACCCAACCCCCGCCTCCCGCCTCTTGGCTGGCTCTCTGGCAGCCACATGGGTCTCCTGCTGCCCCCTCCACACAGGGGGTATCTGCCCCACGACAGGCTTTGCACTTGCTGTCCCCTCTGTCCATACTGTCCTTCCTCTCCCACTCCGATGAGGCCAGCCGCCACCTGCTGAAGGTGGCAACCCACAGCCCCGCCCCCTCACTCCTCTCCTTAATTTTCCTTGATTGTACTCACTGTCTTCCAACAAAGGACAAAACCTTTTTTTTTTTTTTTTGAGGGCAGTGTCACTGGCCCTCACATGTGGGACCAAACCGGGGCCGCTGGCTTCCCAAGCCAGCGCTTAACCACCGCGCCCCTCGGCCGGCCCCCGTCCGCCTCCCCGACCAGACCGTGAGCTGCACGTGAGCGCGTGGCCCCTCCGCTCAGTCACGCTGTCCCCTCAGCACCCAGCCCAGCGCTCCTCCTCCAGCTGCTCCCTCCCTCACATCCGCCTCGGGCAGCCCTGTCCATCTTTCCTCCAAATGAACGCTCTGTTCTCACCACCTCCCCCGCCCCCAATGTCTCCTATCTGGACTGCGGTAACACTCTGCCCTCCCACCCCAGGCCTCCCCCAACCAATCCCCACACAGAGGCCAGCGCAATCGTCTGGGTGTCGTTAGACCAACCGCTTGCTGGTCTTCAGCGGCTGCCTACCTGACACCTAAGAGAAGCTCAGACGCACTCCAGAGCCCGCGTGCCCAGGCCCAGCAACGGGCTGGCTTCTGCCGCGCCTCAGGCCCCCGCGCTCGGCGGCACTGGTCCACCCCAAGTGTCGCCCCGTCAGGAAGCTGGCTGATCCCTGCTTCAGGACCCAGCCACATGTCATTTCTTCAAAGAGGTCTTCTATGAACAGCCCCCGAGGCAGGCACCCCTTCACCTCCACCAGGATGAAAAACGTTCCTGTGTTTTACATATTGGAGTTCAGGGCTTCAAGGAACCTTTGGACATTTAGGTTACCTAGTCCTCTGGACTGACACATTACCAATAAGTGAATGCACCGGAAACCATGAGAGAAATTTCCGTTTACTGTATTCCATTACCAACACAGGCCATGCCTCAGAAACAAATCCTATCAGACGCCTGCCTATCTCTCTTGCTTTGATTTCTGGGTTTCAGAGCCCTGGAAATGACACCAGTCAGACACAGCGTGCAGAAATGCCCTCCTGCCGGTGGAGAGCAAGGGCCCGCTTGCTTGCTTCAGGTGAGAACAGGAATAAATGCCACCGAGTCACATGTTCTCTTTAAAATTCCACTTCGAAACACATGAAAAACCAGCTTCACAGCAAGAACCAGCTGCCCAATGAAATTTCATAATAAAAGGTATCATTACTTCATTTAAGAATTACAAAGTGAAAGCACTAAAAGTTCAATTATTCTTTCCCAAGGCCTCCTCTCAAGCAGTGATTACTCCGAAGTGTAAAAGATGGCCAGTCCGTGAAGGTCCATGTTTGTGTGTGTGACATAAAATTTGTCTAAAACTTATTTCAAAGCAGAAGGCTGTATGACAAGAGTGGTCACCACAATGTCGGACACGGACTCCACCCAGCAGAGCAAGCGGGGACCCAGCTGCCTGCAGGGGGGCGGGCGGGCCGGTAGAAAGCACACCTGCTTCGGGAGAGAGCCCGAAAAGGCGCCGGCCCTGGAGGAGCCTCCGGGGCGGACAGGAAGGGCCACACGTCCTTACAAGGGGCCGCAGGTCCCACCGACCCACCCCCATCCCAGCAGGACACAGAAGCTCCAGGCCTGGTGACACCGCTGAGTATTGGGGTGAGCGCCACACAAGGAAAAGCACACGGAGTGGTGGGACCCCGCCCCACTCCCAGAACACCAGCAGCCAGGCTTACAATACCCCGCAAGCTACCCCATGGGTCAGGAAAGAGACTGAGAGTTATTCTGAGGAAGACTGAAAACACGGCTGACATGCCGGCCCCCCCAAGAAACAGAGCCCTCGTCCATTAGCATGCCACGGGCCAAAGCCCAGCGCACAGCGGGGTGGCCGAAGCTGACACACGCGAGTGACAGGCACCGACCACCAGGCATCTGGAATGGTCTCACAGCACGAGCCAGAGACCAAAATAAGCCTACAGAAAAGGAATTCAGAGCAAAGAGGCCATGCAGAAAAGGAAACGCCAAAATAATGAATACTTTTCATAAGTAAGAGAAAACACAGCGTTTAGAACCAGGTGCCACCGAAAGAGCACTTGGACAATAAGCAAGCCTTCGAGGGGCGGCTGGTTGGCTCAGGTGGTTAGAGCGCAGGCTCATAACACCAAGGCTGCCGGTTCGATCCCTGCGTGGGCCGTGGAGCTGTGCCCTCTGCAACTAGAGTGAAGACCACCACTTGGCTTGGAGCTGACGGATCCTGGAAAAACACACTGCTCCCCAATAAAATTTCTTGAAAAAAAAGAAAGAAAGCCCTCAAATTATAAAAGCGAGAGCAGAAATTAAAAATTCAAAAGCAAGCTAGAGGACCAAGCCGAGTCTCAGACAATAGACACCACAGGACAGAGAAATGGAAGATGAGATAGAGGAAGAAAATGAGGCAAGGGGCCCACATTCAGCTAGTGCTGGGGGTGACTGAGAAGGGGGAGGGGGAGGGAATGACAGAGAACAAGACAAGAACGCCCCACACCAAAGACATGGCCAGAAGCGCCATGCGTGGGACACAGCACCTTACACCGTCACACCACTAGACACTAACAGTAGAGCCATGCCTTCAAAGCTGAGGAAAAACCATTTCCAGCCTCGAATACTATCCCAGTCAAAACCTCAAGCATGAAGGTAAAACATACATTTTTTTTTCAAAAACGCAAAATCTCAGGGCAATTTTTCCTCCCATGCGCTTTCCCAGGAGCACAGAAGACAGGCTCCACCAAACTGCGTGCAGGAGGCACAGGCCGAGGATAGAGATGGGAAAAAACCTATAAATGGTATGAACATGCAACTTAGAATGAACACATAATTGCATTTTTAAATATGAGCATAAACGGCTATAAAACAAAACCAGGACTGGCCGAGTGGCACGGTGGTTAAGCGCTGGCTTAGGAAGCCAGCGGCCCTGGTTCGGGTCCCGCATGTGAGGGCCAGTGACACTGCCCTCAAAAAAAACCCAAAACCTGGCCGGCCGAGTGGTGCGGTGGTTAAGCACTGGCTTGGGAAGCCAGCGTCCCCAGTTCGGTCCCACATAAGAGGGCCAGTGACAGTGCCCTCAAAACAAAACAAAACAAAACAAAAAACCAACTGTCTCAGATTCAGGAATGGGGGTGAGGAAGGGGTCATGTGTGTCATTGTTAACTTCTTAAATTATATTCTTGACTTTACGTTTTTAAATTTGTTTACACATTTAATTAAGGACAAGACTTGAACATGAAGAGAAAAATGACTGCAGCTGGGAAGGCCCGCCAGCGCCTCCCTGGCCCGCGCCCTCCGGTGCTAGCCTTGCCCCAGAGCAGGCACCACCCACCCAGGCCCTGACCAGTGCCTCCAGATCCGGTGCCCTGCAGGCCTCCCACCAGCCCCCACCTTTCAGCTCTCTCCGCGAGGTAAGCATACTCGAACGCCCATGGCCCCCACCAGGACCTGCGACGAAGACTGATGACAGGCACACTGTCCCTGTCCCTTCCCTGCCCTCACCCCTTCTGAGCCAGCTCCGATCTGTCACATGCACCGCACCCTGACCCCCTCCTCTGTGCAGGTGCTTAGCAAAGGTCTCCCTGCAGAACCCGAGTCTAGACCACCTGGTGCCTGCGCCTGGGGAAACCACGCCCCCAGTCACCCTGGCGCTGGGCTGGCCTTACACCTGAAGCCCCGAGCACCCTGTAAGCGCTTCCCCTGCACCTCTTCCCTCCCCACTGGAGCCTAGGGCCCCCCAAGAGAGCGCCTGAACTCTAACCTCCACCTCCTGCTCGCCCCACTCCCCTCAGCCTGCAAACAGGCTCGAGGGCCGCAGCTCCCGGGGCCCTCCTGTCTCCCCTGGTTCAGAGCCTCCCAACTGGACTGCCTGCTCCCTCCCCCGCCCCTCCTCCACTCAGGGGGTCCCCTCGCTGCTCACTGCCCACTGGCTCTGCCCACCGCCTCTCCCCTCACCCAGCTCTGACGTCCCAGGCTCTCTCCCCAACTCCCACTGCAGCCGCCCCGGCCTCCCTGCCCGGCGCCAGCACTCCCGGGCACGCCTGACTCCCAGCAGCTCCATCTAAACTGCAACCCCCTTTCCTGCTTCACTTGCCCCTTAGAACAGTTTGTAGGGTACTCTTCATTACGCCTGTTTCTGTCCACCTCTCCAGAAAGTATGAAACATGAGGGGCTCTTGTCTGTTTTGCTCTGTGAAAAACCAGCACTCAGGAAATTTGTTGAACAGGTGAACTGACCTTAAAAACCCTTTCCTGGCCCCACTGTGATAGGCAGAATGCCCCCCAAAGGTGCCCTAACACTAGGACCCTGTGAGTTTCCTTCCGTAGCCAAAGGAACACAGCCGGGTCATGCAGGCCAGCGGGGGGCGGGGGGGACACGCGTGCTCCTGCTTCACGCAGGCGGCCCACCTAGTCCACGAGCCCCTCACGGACGGATGCACGGAGCTCTCTGCGTGGAGGAGCGGACGGGCTGCAGAGGGAGTCAGGGAGCCACATCTTCACATCGCGACAGGGACTCCGCCGAGGGGCCCAGGGAAGCCAGAGGAGCGCGGGCAGGCCCGAGGAGCTGAGACTGGACGCTACAGTCGGGGTCGGGCGCAAGGACAGTGGACCGCAGCCCACCGTGCAGAACTGAGCGGAAGCAGCTCTGGGCACGCCTCGATTTGGGCCTGTGAGACTCCAGGCAGGGCCCCCGCCAGAGGCAGGACACGAACCGCACAGGAGCGCTGCCCTACCTGTTACAGCCGAGCAGCCAGAAAGCCACACAGCCTCGGCCTCGGCCGTCACCACCTCGCTGCTTTCCTCCTCACAACAAAACTCCTCAGAACCGACTCACGCTGGCCAACTATTCTCCCCATCAGGTTGACCCCCACTTGACCAGCTGCCCGGACCCACCTGGCCAGCTCCCCAAATGGGTGGGTCCTCGGCCTGGAGCTCCGGCCCAGCACTGTGGTCCAGAAAGGAGGCTGCAGGCTGCATGCAGCCTGCAGGCCACAGCCCAGCAGGGGACTCACGCCCCCCAGCTCTATCACCTCCTAGCAGCTGCGCAGCCTTGGGCTCCGAGTCCTGGGCCCCCTCCCCCGTGATGGGGGTAGAATCACAGTAGGCCTGGCAAGTATTGCCATGCCGTCCCCAAGGGTGCGTGGTTGGAAGCGTGCCCAGCCCACGGGGAGGCCTGTGGGAGTGAGAGCCACGCTTTGGGCTCTCCCCAGGTGAGCTCCCCAGTGCCACGGCGTCTCTCAGCAGTGCCCCACCCGTTTACCTCCAGCCCAGCCCTCTTCTCGGAGCTCCGGTCCGACATAACCAGGCTCTCTCCTCCAAACCTACTGCCATAGGCAGGGACAGGACTTCTCCTCCCACCTTAGGCAATTAACAGCTGGACAAACGAAATGAAATGGCACTTTCAGACACTGGACAGCAGACAATGGAAGACAGTGGTCACTGAGGGACAGAAAACAAGATGAGCCTCGCAACTGCCCCAGCTCACTGCCAGGGGAGGGGGCCCAACAGCCCGAGGGTCTCCCTGAAGGGAGGGACAGGCCAGGCATGGGGCCCGCCGCTGGGGGAGCAGGGAAGCCGAGGAGAGTCCCTCCGCCTGTCTCTCACTGGCTGCCCATGCTCGCACCACGGACGGCCTCCCTAGAAGGGGGCCAGCAAGCCTGATGGGAAAGCTCAAAACACCAAAACACAGGGCATCACAGAGCTGGGACGGGGTGCTAGCCCTCAGGAGCGGGGGGAGTGAGCCTCAAACTGAAGGCTGCTCTGGTGCCTCCTTATGAGGACCAAACTGCTCCCAAATAACCTCATCCCAGAACAAAGCTCGAGAATAAAGACATAATATTTTTATATGTCTTTAAAAGGTGAAATTCACAATGTCTGGCATCCAATAAAACATTACCAGCCATGTAAAGAAACAGGAAAATACGACCTGTAATGAATAGGGAAAAAAAACCAATACAAACAGACCCAAAAATGACACAGGTGACACAGGAGGTAAGGACATTAAAACAGTCAGGACTGTATTCCACTGACTCGCAAAGGTGGAGAGATGGAAGTGCGGTAAGAGATGCAGACGACATAAGAAGCGCAAGGGGTGAGAGGTGCAAGGCCCGAGGGGAAACCCGCGTATGGGGCACCGCAGACGGCACCGAGCAGGTCCCAAAGGCGGCAGAGCAAACCAGACTGAGCAAGGAGCAGGGGACAGGGCGCTGTGAGGGCGCAGCCCAGCATGTGAGGCACTGGAACCCCGACGGCGGGGAGGGGCAGAGCACTAGCTGAAGAGACAACGGCCAAAGTTTCCAAATTTGACAACAACTGTTAACCCACTGAGCTCAGCAGCTCAAGCCCCAAGCACGAAGAACATGCAAAAAGTTACCAGACTTGTCCTAAATGAACCTGACTGACACCAATGTTTGGAAAACTGGTAAATGCAGCTGGAGCCAAGAGTCACCTCACACGCAGACACCGAAGTGCACGTGGCCATGCAGCTCTAGGCGTCACGCACACATGCACGCACGCACATGCACACACACGTGCATATGAACGCACGTACACATGCACATGAGCACACATGCACATGAATGCACACACGTGTACATGCACACACATGTGCACGCACATGCACGTGCACACGTGTGCACCCGCACACATGCGCACATTCACGCACACGCACACATGCACGTACACACATGCACACACTGACACACACGCACATACATGCACACGTACACACACTCACACACACACGGACATGCACACACACATACATGCACACGTACACACACTCACACACACACGGACATGCGCACGCACACATGCACATGCACACACGTACAAAGGCACCCACGCACATGAACCAACACAGGAATGCTGGTGTATCCGTTACAGCAGTGACAGAAAGCTGCACGGCCCCACCTGGAAGCAGTGCGCCTGAGACCCAGGGCAGCCCCTTCAGAGCCCAGGAACAAAGCCCAGGGACAAGGTGCCCTCCCGCCTCCTGCCGGCCCCACGTCCCCGCGTGGTCCCGAGAAGCAGCACTCCCACGGTTAACACCATAGCCACCCATTGCCTCCCTGCTTCAAACCTGCCCTACCGTCCATTCTCAATGCAGAAGCTTATTTATAATAAGCCAAATTACTTACAAAAAGAAGAAGCTAACTTGGGTCAGATCACTCCTGTAAAAACTCCAACAAAGTTTGCAAGGCCTGAGGCGACCCGCCCTCCATTCCTGCAGTCCCTGCTCACTGACCCAGCTCGTGCCCTCTGCGCTCACCTGAGGGCCCCCACCCCCCACTCACCTGAGGGCCCCCCACCCCCCACTCACCTGAGGGCCCTCCCACTCACCTGAGGGCCCCCCACCCCCCACTCACCTGAGGGGCCCCCCACTCACCTGGGGGCCGCCGCACTCTCCTGAGGCTCCCCCACACTCACCTGAGGCCCCCCTCCCACATTCACCTAAGGCCCCCTCACACACTCACCTGAGGGCCCCCCTCCCCACCCCCATCCCCCGCACTCACCTGAGGCCCCCCCCCCGCACTCACCTGAGAGCCTCCACACTGCTACCTGCAACACTTTCTCCTGATGTCCCCATAGCTCGCTGCCCTGTCTCCTCCAAGCTTCCTTAAATTGACCTAACCTGACCCTTCTGAGAAGCTAGACCCCGCCACACCTCTCTTCCCCTCCCCCACTTTATTTTCTCTACAACAGATGGACAGATGGAGAGAGATATAGACATGCGTAGACTGTTCTCAGTTATTCCATCTACTCTCACAAGGGCTAAGCTCGGGAAGGGTGTGGTCCGTGTGGCTAACCTCTGACTCCCCAGTGCCTAGAATAACACTTGGCACACAACAGGCACCCCACAGACTTTTCAGATGAATTGTACAATTGCGTGGGAAAATGCCTGATGTAACTGAAGAAGTATGTGGGGAAAATGAAGAAATTTTGAAACGCACACCTTCAAAACACCCTTCACTCTTAGGGCTGTATCAGAATTACAGCAAAACATGAAGAGCGTGGTGTTTACAGCCGTGTTTTCTTGACTGCTGTTTAGAAAGAGATTTAAATTAGATCTACAGCACTGCAGCCGAGGGGCACACAGCAGGCACAGCACCGCCCAGCACAGAGCAGCTCCTGTTCCTCCGTCACCAGCAGCCACCCAAGGCGCCCACACCCCATCCCGAGGGCGTCGGTCTCATAAAGGCCAGTCCCAGGCACTGCATGACGGCACAGAGGGCACTCAGGCAGCCCTCGTGCCACCTGCCTCCTCTCCACACTCTCCGCACGCCACACAATGACAACTCAAATGGCAGGTAAGCAACAGGGCGACCTGGGCTGAACAGAAGGGCAGTGGTGTGCTGAAGCTGAGGACTGTGGTCAGGACTGCTCAGGACGCGGCCGGACGCCTGCCACCACCCTGCCCGCACACTCAGCATGACTCAGCCACAGGAGACACTCGTGGGCACGACAAGTGCAGAGTCAGGTTCTGACCCCGCTGTGCTGCACGTGACAGAAAAAAAGCTACAGGCTGTATGTTTCTAAATCAAAAACTGCAACCCAAAAGTGTTCCCCACTCATTTTTTCTTGCTGATTTTTCTACTGGCTGCTTCGAAAGGCCATTCGACATCAGTTTAGTGGCCTTTCTTCTGCTTCGTAGGCTGCAATAGAAACACATAACTGCTGTCTCAACCCCATCACAAGAAGGAAAGCGGTACAGAAACCCCAACACAGCACAGCACCCTAAGGAGGCAAAATGCTTCAGGCCCACGGGAGCCCTAATCCTCATGACACCCTTGTCGCCACCAGAAGGGCTTTTAAAGGTAGACCCACAGAAACCTGGCCACCTAACGAGGACGCTGGCCTCCGCGTGGTGAAGCAATCCCGTGAGAAACACGGAACCTTGGGCAGGTGGGAAGGAAAGGACTACAGGAGGACGGGCCCCCACGCAGCGCCGCCCAGTGCTCCCCCGTTAAACTGCGGGCTCTGCAGGGCCCCATGGCGAAGGTGACAGCAAGGGGGCCCAGGCAGGAGCTGCCCCGAACCACTGGCCAGAAGTTTTGTCAGCCACCCCACTCCCTGAGGTCCGAGAGGGAAGGAGCCCAGGGCCCCAGAGCCCAGCCAGGGAGGGCATGTCGGCCCCATCGCAGATGCGGGTACATCGCCGCTCTGCCCTACGCAGCAGCCCCTCACGGCCCCAGAGCCCAGCCAGGGAGGGCATGTCGGCCCCATCGCAGATGCGGGTACATCGCCGCTCTGCCCTACGCAGCAGCCCCTCACGGCCCCAGAAGGCAAAGTGCAAGCGCCAGCCCACTGGACCCAGCCCTGTACGTTGGCGGCTCCCCCAGAAGCCTCTATGACCCCACTTCCCACTCTCGTTACTGGGGGACTGTGGCCCCCGCCTCACCCCTCTCTGCCAACAGTGCAGAAGGAAAACGCAGGAAGAACTGGCAGAAGTGGCGTGTGAAGGCAGGCAGGGGCCAGACGGTCTCCAGGTTCACACTGTGCTGTGGGCCAGGGCAGCAGGCTGGGCGCCTCTCCCCTGGGCGCACGCACCTGGGGCCGCCCCTCTCGTTGGTCTTTTTCCTAGCTTGGTCTCCAGGGCACTCCATGAAGACAGGCTGCTTCCTCCTGGCGCCCTGCCGCCCCTGCACCCTGCCCCCCAGCGCCCTGCCACCCCCGGCGCCCTGCCACCCCCGGCGCCCTGCCACCCCCGGCGCCCTGCCATCCCCGGCGCCCTGCCACCCCCTGCGCCCTGCCACCCCCGGCGCCTTGCCACCCCCTGTACCCCGCCCCCCCCTGCACCCTGCCGCCCCGGCGCCCGGGCCACCCCCTGCACCCTGCCGCCCCGGTGCCCTGCCACCCCCGGCGCCCTGCCACCCCCAGTGCCCTGGCCACCCCCTGTACCCTGCCACCCCCGGCGCCCGGCCACCCCCTGCGCCCGGCCACCCCCTGCGCCCTGCCACCCCCGGCGCCCTGCCACCCCCGGCGCCCGGCCACCCCCTGCGCCCTGCCACCCCCGGCGCCCTGGCCACCCCCCCCACCCTACCATCCCCAGCGCCCTGGCCACTAGAACACAGAGCGTCTCACGTCAGCCTCAGCGCCCACTCGCACCTCTCCGTGCAGGAATTCTTCCCAGGACAACAGCACATTTCAACCACGTCAGCTTCCACACCAGAGCCGGGAAGACTGAAGAAGGCAGATGCCATAATCGGTAAACACAGTTTGGTGGTCTATGTCTTACACATCATGTGGCCTCTGTTTTCTCTGAGCAGCACTCAATTTATTTTGTTAAGCTGCAGGAAATTGTTTAACTTACTCCGTGCTGTACCGTAAGCTGACAAAGCCATCAACTTTCAACTGCCACACTTGTGGTTTCAATGCCAAACCTCGGTGGGGCTTCAGTCAGGCCGGACTGTGCTGACCAAAGGGAGGGGGCAGGACCTGAGGGGTGCCATGCCTGCGTCCCCACACTCATTTCATCACACTGGACCAGACGCCCCTTCACAGAAGGCTCAACAAGGCCACAGGCAGGCTGGAAGCGTCCAAGGTGTGGCCCGGACGGCCTTCCCCAGGTGCTCGATCACCTGTGTGCCTCTCGTGTTCCCTCTGCCCTCCCATAAGGACCCGCCCACCTCCAAATCAGAGACCCCTTCAGGGCAAGGGCCCCTGGTCCCCGATGCCTTCTTACCCCCCAGTGGGCATTCAGGGGTCCTGAACATAGGACATGCTCAAGCGGGGTGCTGCACTGGTGGGAACTTGTCTCCCCATTTGTCCACAAGCTCTCTAGGGGACCATTTCCCAGAAGCCCACCCAGCATGTCACGCAACAGGCCCAGAAGACATCCCGGGTCCAAAACCTGAGGCCCAATATGTCCCAGAATTCAGAACTGCTCAAATGGTAGGAAGAAGCACAGTGCACGGCCACCAACATTCATCGGCCCCACCTCCACGTCCTGCAAGCACACGGTTGTGGATACCCCCACTCCCGCCTCCCACAGACACCCCCACTCCCGCCTCCCACAGACACACCCACCTCCACATCCCACAGACACCCCACTCCCGCCTCCCACAGACACCCCCACCTCCGCATCCCACAGACACCCCCACCTCCGCCTCCCACAGACACCCCACTCCCGCCTCCCACAGACACGCCCACCTCCACATCCCACAGACACCCCACTCTGCCTCCCACAGACACCCCCACTTCCGCGTCCTGCGAGCACGCCATGGACACCCCCACAGGCCGGGAGGCCACACAGAGCTACAGAGCATTGCAGTTCACCATAGACTTAGAAAAAGCCTTTTAGTTTTGAGAGCCTTATACGTTGGGAAATTTCATCAAAGGGAGGATGGCCTCAAGCCCAAGAAACCACAAAACGATCAGGTGAAAACCAAGGCCCTCAGAGCCCACCCCACTCAGCTCGCACCAGAGTCACACTCCGTTCGCGTCAGTGTGAGACACCGCTTCCTAAGCCACACTCAATCTTCCCTCTGGTCTGGCTCTATCTGCTATTTTACAAGCCAAGGACATGCCACTGAATCCCACAGACAGCCTTTCCAATAACTGTGCACCACAAAATCCTGACACGTATTGTTGCCAAAAAAACAGAGTGAATATCATTTTAAGAGGAAAGAAAAGTGACGCTAGGTATCTGGCATGAGAAGACACTCATCACCGGATGTGTCAACTCGTCATAGAAGAGTGTCCCCGTCAGAGGGTCCAGAAGGAACACACGGGTATTCCCAGAAGCAGCAACCGCCGACCCTGAAGGAGCGCGATCTTCCTGGCGTGGCGGCTGCCCCTCCCTCACCCTCCGTCACACACTTCCTTAATCGGTTTCTAAGGAATACAAATTGTGCATAGGAGTGCAAAAGAAAATATGCAAGAAGAGCACTCTTTTTCAAAAAGTCAGCATTTTTAAAAAGTACAGTCAAGACTAAAATAAACCGTACATTTTTTTTAAAAACTTTGAAAGTTAAAAAGCAGACCGACAAACTGATTCTGGTCTCTATATTACTATGCAGGAAAATCAAATACCAACTTCATGTTTAATTTTTACACTGAAGTTTCAGCTGAATTTAAATTTTCATGTTCAGTTTCTCGGTGTCCAATATATGACTCATAAAGAAATGGATTTTATGAAGAAATTATTTCTTTTTAACTTTAGTCAAGCTAAAATAAAATGCAAAGGGGTGCCAAATTCCAATAAAGTGAACAAACTGGGAGGGATCACGTTTGGTGAGGACAGCGAGGTGCAGAGCACTGATAATTACTCTACTAATTTATCAGCGCGCCTGCAGCAAAATTACGGGCTTTCTCCAAGCACGTGGGAAACTGGGTTTTTTGCCAAACGGCTAATTGCATCTCTCCACTTGTTTCCCTTCATTTGAGTGAGAGCCTGGAGGGCTGAAGTAAAATGTCTGCAGCATCTGAGCAACCCCGCCCCCGCCACCCCAAGCGCGAGGAATAAATGGCAATTTTTCTGCCCACTGGCAACGTGACTGGTCTCACAAGAATAAAGACCTATCACTTCTCCCCTTCCACTACAGTCCTGATGATTTTGCAGTCAGTTCTGAGTCTGACAACATTTTTGGCCATGTTTTCCATCTCCAACGACATTCTGCTGTTACCATGTCAACAGGAACGCATGAAGACCTCGGCTGAGTCACACAGCTAGCTGACCCTTGGACAGTGCAGGCTTGAGCTGTGCAGTCCACTTACACGCGGTTTTCCATAAACAGATGGTCGGCCCTCCCTCTCCCAGGTTTCGCATCCGTGGTTGGGCGTTTGTGGCTATAAAGGGCCGGTCACATGTTGCTCTGCCCCATTCCACAAGGGTCTTGAGCCCCTGTGGATCTGGGTATCCACAAAAGTCCCGGAACCAATACCCCTCAGATACTGACGGACAACTGTAGTTAAGTTTTGGGGAGTCAAAAGTTATACTCAGATCATCAACTGTGTGGGTGTTGGCACCCCTGGCCTCCGCGTAGTTCAAGGGTCAACTGTATATGACTGTCCTTCACCAATATACCACACGTGTAAAGGCAAACAAAAGTTCCAAAATGGGGCCGGCCGAGTGGCACATTGGTTAAGAGCTGGCTTGGGATGCCAACTCTGAGCAGCAGGGCCCCGGTTCAGATCCCACATGAGGGCCAGTGACACTGCGCCCTCTACAGCTAAGATGGTGAACAACAGCTCCACCTGGAGCTGGGCTGCCGCTAGTCGTAGGCAACAGCGTAGGCTGCAGTGGGGCTGGTCGGCAGCTGACATGAGCTTTCGTGAGCGGCCGTGAGTCACCGTGAGAGGCCGTCGAATGGCTGGCAAGCAGCTGCCTCACCCGGGAAGAGCGCAATGATCATACCAACATGGGCCAGTGAAGCAACGTCCTCCACCACTAGACTGACGAAAAGGACAGCAGCTTGTCTGTTCCCCTTCCCCGGTTCCCCAACGCTGTTCCCCTCCCCCAATATCCCAATAAAATCTTTAAAAAAAAAAAAGTCCAAAATAAGTGAATAGCAAATAACGATTATTCCCCATTTCAGCAGTTCTTTTGTTTTCTCTGAAACTGCCTGAATTATAATGTCAATCAATGCAATGGTCTGGAAGGACCTCAAAGGTACTGAACTGAGTGAGACAAGCCATCTCAGCAGGACAAGCTACACAACCCACCCTCACAGCACCCAAGATGGAGAACACACAGTGGGTGGGGACGGTGGGGGGGGCCACACAGGGTGGCACGAGGGGCTTTGTGATGATGGGGCAACTCTGTATCCTGATGGAGGTGGGGTTACAGAAAGTGCATTTCACTCAAGCATTCGGACCCACACACGCGTCAGCGCCACGACACTGGGGAGGCGTGACACGCCCGGTGGCTGGACCAGCATCACCTTCCTGATGCGTGTCTTGTATGTCCACTTCAGAGGAGGCCGGGCGAAGGGTGCTGGGACCTTCCTGTCTATTTCCTTGTAACTAATATGACTCTATATTTGTTTCAAAATAAAGAATTATTTAAAAACCGGGACTAAATAAAAGGATTCGAATTTTGTAATGCCAATTTAAAAAAGAAACAGTTCATTAACTCGCACACACTTGGTGGCCCCTGGGCTAAGGCAGGTCAGAAAGGGTCAAGTTAGTTTTATGAGGCGCTGAATTAGTTTGCTGCCTGTGCCCCACAAGCTAAGAGGGGGCCCCTTTTCAGGTCCTGCAGCATGCTCACCGCTGCCCACGCTGAGGGCTGGACTGTCCCCAGCCACCAAGACAAATGCCAGCAGAGGCAGGGCCCACTCTTAGAGGTCTGCAAGGGCAAAATTCAAACCAATTCAGAGCAGTAGAAGGGGGCTGCGGCATTAGAGTTGACACAGACGTCAGTACTACTTCCGCTCAAAATCCATCCCTGTCAGTTGAGGAAATTGAGGCTCAGCGGCCAGTGGCTTCAGGTCGTCGGGCTGGTCAGAGGCGATCAGAGTCCCGCCCCGTGCTGCCAGCTCGGTGCCCTCTCCAGGGGCTGGCTGCATCAATCACCCTCACAAGAAAACAGTAAGACACAAAAGCGAAGCCAGGCAGACAAAAAGGGCAGCAGGGACCCTTCTTCCTGCCCCAGGGGTCAGGCCTCGCCCAGCTCCGGCCAGGCTGGCTCTCCAATGCCATCCCTGCCACAGGCCCAAGCTTGCTGACACACTGATCCCATGCACATCTTGGCCCTCGGCTGCCCTGGGGACACCATCGGCCCAACAAGCACCTCCTGCATGAAATCTTCTCTGGCTCACTCGTCTACTTGGCACGTGTCCCATGCCGGACGCTGTGTGAAACTGCGTGGTCCCCACCTCGGGGAGCTCAGTGTAGGGGGCACAGCACCACAAACTGAGCGACACTGCTCTGCAGGGGAAGCTGTGACGGACGAGAGGGTGAAGGCACAGCGAGGCCAGAAAGGTGTTTCCGAAGAAGCCAAACTAAACAGGTCTGGGCTCGGACCCCCAAGAGGGACTAGGCCCCCTTTCTTACATAAGCTCCTTCAGGGGAGAGACTGTCTTCTTCACTGGACTGCAGCAGTGGCTCTGGGACAGCTGTGTCCCCAGGGCAACGTCTGGCAACATTTCTGTTGTCACAACTGAGGCATCGAGTGAGTGGGACCAGGGATGCTGCTCACCACAGGACAGCCCCTCACAACAAACAATGGCGGGGAGGGGGAGACCGGCTGGGCCCCAGTCAACAAGTAGCTGCCGAGTCCTCACTGGGAGCCAGCATCTTCTAGTCAAATGCAGACTCGCACAGAACACGTCTGTGGGTGATTAGCTGCCGGAGAGAATGGGTTTCCATCTCCACGGTCGGGTGCCCAGCGCAATTTTCTTCCAAAATGGAAGGACAGACGTCACCGCCAATTTAAGGCTGCTAAGCCTTTGCCCAAGGGGTCTCCTGAAGCAGTGGCTCACACACTCAGCTTCACAAGATGCATTCGAATTACGAATACTATTGGCTTGGAAATTACATTACACAGTAAAGGAAGAGAAAAAGAAGAACGCTGCCCTGCTTGCAAAAGCACTGAGGGTGTGTTTCCACACAGATTTCTTGCAAAGTAAGGGAGGGGACAGACTGCGCTGACCTTCCATGGGCTGGTCCTCTGCCCACCCCAAGCAGGTGGGCAGACAAACACTTCAAAATATACATTAGACCTGAGGCCGTAAAAAGTCACAGTCAACAATCTGGTGGATAACAAGGAAAAAATAAAACACAGCAGACAGGAAATTGGCTTTGTGTTTATTTTTCAATGAAATAAAGGGCACATTTTTCTGAAAACCAGCAGGAACTTCTATACACCAAAGCCAAACTTACTGGGGACCAAACTGAAGCCACAGGCCTCCGGGCCTCTTCCACCTTTGGGTGTGGGCTTTTCCACTCTGAGGGGACACGCGTGTCCCTGGCGGGGGGCAGCAGGCAGAGCAGTTTCCCCGCGGCCAGCCGCCCGCCACAGCCGATTCCCTGCGGGGTCCGGGCTCATTTTAATCAGGGGGGGCCACAGCGTGGCGTCCCCCGCCAGACACGGATTTCGCTATTCCCGCGCCCGAGGTGAGAACCCGCACTATTTTGGAAAACGCTGGGCTAAATGCTCCATTGCTAGAAAGAGGGAGATGACATCATGCTGGGGAGGGGCGCCTTTGCCGGAACCCCCTCGGCGGTGCCACGGACCCGCACCCCGCACCGGCGCCCGCACTGCCAGGTCCTCACCGCGCTCCTCCGCCCGCATGGCTGTACCCCTGCCCGCGCCCGCAGCGAGGTACCCCAACCCTGCTCCCTCAGCCTGGGACGGAGACTGTGGACCCCCGCCCCGCAGGTGCGCGCCCCGGACCCCGCGGGACACCCGCCCCGCGCCCCGGACCCCCCCCCAGCCCCCGCCCCGCGCCCCCCGCCCCGCGCCCCCCGCCCCGCGCCCCCCGCCAGGCAGGTCGCACCCCCGGAGCCTGCCGCGCCCGCGCCCCGGACCCCCGCCCCGCGCCCCGGACCCCGCCCCGCGCCCCGGACCCCCGCCCCCCGCCCCCCGCCAGGCAGGTCGCACCCCCGGAGCCTGCCGCGCCCCGCGCCCCGGCCCCCCCCCCCCCGCCCCGGACCCCGCCCCGCGCCCCGGACCCCCGCCCCCGCACCGCGCCCCCCGCACCGCGCCCTGGACCCCCGCCCCCGCCCCGCGCCCCGGACCCCGCCCTGCAGGTCCGCTCCCCCGGACCGCGCCCCGCGCCCCCCGCCAGGCAGGTCGCACCCCCGGAGCCTGCCGCGCCCCCCGCCCCGCGCCCCGCGCCCCGCGCCCCCTCAGGCCGGGCCCGCCGCCGCCCGCCACTCACAGTTGCGGATGTCGGAGATGAAGACCGCCAGGCCCCGCATCCCGTCCCCCTTGGACACGGCCGGCATCGTGGGGCCCCGGGGAGCGGCCTGCGCTGGCGGACCAGGCGGAGGCGCGGGAGCGGGGGCGCGGGAGCGGGGACGCCGCCGCGGGAGGAGCCGCCTCAGGCTCCCAGCGCCGCTCTCAGGGCCGCCGCGCGCGCGCACGCACGGACGCTCACCGGCGCGCGCGCACACGCTCGCCGGCTCGCGCGGCCTCGGCGCGGGAGCGAGCACGCCCAGGGCGGAGTGCAATGGCAGGCGCTGGGGCGCCCCCTGCAGGCTGACGCCTCGGGCTGCGCTGCGCACGGAGCCGGCGTTTCGGGTCCCCGCACCCCTCAGGCCGCTGTCCCAGGCAGGCCCCACGCCAGCCCGGGTTCCGGGGCACCTTGCTGCCCGCCTTGGGGGGCCGCTTTGCTGGCAGAGCTCTGATACCCGGCTGTACATCACCCCCTTGGAGAGCCAGCCCCACCGGGAGAAGGCCTGCTCACCCCATAACAGCACGCGCTACCGCAGGGCGCAGTCCACACTCCGATCCCTTAATGCCTTTGTCACTGTGGCCACCACCGCCTCTGCCACCCTGGGGAATAGAGGCAGAGGACTGCCTGTGGGCCAGCCCAGCGCACACTGCCTGGGACGCCCGTGGACTCTGTTTGGAGAGCAGGTGGCCCTGCCCAGCGCTCCTTTGCGAGGCTGGGTGACTTCATGGGCTTATCCGGGCTCTGCACCTGGAAGTGGCCCAAACCCATCAGTGAGACCTCTGTCCCACCCTGGCTCACTTCCTCAGCTCCCAGTGAGAGGTCAGGCCCGGTACGAGGAAGGGGCAGACACCTCCCACAGCCCAGGCTCCAGGGCCCCTGGGGGAAAACCTGACCCTGTGGAGACTCACATCCTTATCAGGCTGCAATTTTACCGCCTCCCAAAGAGCTGGGCTTCCTGGAGGAGGAGACCCCCCCCCCGGAGTCTGTATCCCCACAGCAACGGATAACACTCCCATGTCCAGTCGAGGGGACTCAACAAGGCAAACTCCAACCCAACCCCAGCAGCCAACTCGGGAGAGAGGCTTGGGGCTGCCCAGGCGTGCACCTGCTCTCAGTGGTGACTCTGGGCTGCCAAGCCTCCTGGGAAGTCTGTGTGTGTGTGTCGGGGGGTGGGGGGGTCCCAGGGCCTGAGGAAACACACAAGTGGCTGTGAGGAAGGCCCCCACACTTCACATTGGTGCCTTCATTTTCCCAGGCAAACTCTCCGATCGCTCATTACCATCCAGCTTCTGGCCTGAGTCCACATGGCCCTCCTGGACCAGTCACTGCTCAGGGAGGGACAGGCCACCTTCAGAACTGTGCAGTATGTGGAAACAGTTTCATTTCTTAAATTGTGTGAACTGGACATCTGTCACATTTTAGCCACTCATGGTCACAGCCAGTTCCCAAGGTCAGAGGTGGAGGCGGCATCGCTTTCCTGCATATGTGGCCCCTGGGACGTGAGGGCTTGACAGACAGAAGCCCAACACTTGCGTTGAGAGGAGGAAATGAAGAGCCTGAAGCATGTGCGACCAAGGTGCAGGGGGCATCCTGCATGTCCGCTGGCCACATCTCGGCTCCTACCCAGACCTGGGCCTGCTCGGGCCTCCTGTGGGTTTTATGAATGATCCAGTTTCCTTCCCATCATCTCTAGCACGGGTTTCAGACAATCACCCAGAAAATTGGGGTTGGTGGCCTGCTCCAAGCACAGCTAGAGGCTCTGAGTACTGTGCCTGTTCAGGAATAGGGCTGTGGCAGTCCCTGGCACCTGGTGGTTACCTGTGGCCACCAGGAATGACATGCTGGGAAGGCCAGGCTCTAGGGACCGAGCACATCCCCAGTCATGAATGGCGGGCAGAGCAGGAGGAATTCAAACTTCCGTGGTGGGTGGGTGCTTCGAATGGAGCCGGGCCACCTGAAGAAGGACAGTGAGGAACCCAGGTCCCTACCCAACGGTGGCAGGAACTGCCTGTGACTTTGAGCTCATGTGTGCAGCCACAGAGCAGCCCAAAGCCACACACAGCTGGAGTCAGATTGTTGCAAAATTAGCCACAGAAGTTGACCCTGCAGCCTCCCTGTGTCCTGTGGGAAAGATGGAGTGCTGGCGGGGCCGAGGGAATGGCACACGGAAAATGGGGTAAACTGAGGGTCCCTGGTGGAAGATCCCAACCCCTACTTCCCGACTCTCCCGCCGGCCTCCCCTCCTGGCATGAAGTTATCTTAAAGACCCGTATGACATCTGTTGAAGGGGATACTTGGTAAGATACAAGTGAGTTGCCCTCAGAGCCCCCTGGCTGGCTCCATCCTTTGAGACCTGAGAGTCGGGTCCCAACACAAAGTGACACCCAGAAAGGGAAGGCTGAGCCACCATGAGAACGTGGGCAGTTGACTGCAGACTGTGCAGGATGAATGCCCGGGGAGCAGGTCGGGGGCAGCTGGCGACCTGGGCCAGCCGAGCCAGCCTGGGCAGTGATGCCTAGAGGCAGGAGGCAGGGCAGCCCACGTTAAAACAGGGTTCAGGGCCGGCCGAGTGGCACATTGGTTAAGCGCTGGTTTTGGGATGCCAGCGGCCCCGGTTCGGATCCCACATGAGGGCCAGTGACACTGCCCTCTACAGCTAACAACAGCTCCACCTGGAGCTGGGCTGTGCGAGCCCCGGTGACGGAGTAGGCTGCAGCCCCTGCTGCAGTGGGCTGCCATAGGCTGCAGTGAGTGGCCCGCAGCCAGCATGAGCGGCTGGCAGCCAGTGTGAGCTGCCAATAGCCGCGATGAGCGACCATCCAGAGGCCAGCGACCCATCTGCCTCATCCGGGAAGAGCGCAATGACGATACCAACAGTGAAGCAACATCCTCCGCAACTAAACTGAAGAACAAGAAGACGGCAACTTGTCTGTTCCCCTTCCCCGATTCCCCAACGCTGTTCCCCTCCACCAATTCCCCAATTAAAAAAAAAAAAAATCTAAAAAAAAAAAAAAAAAAAAAAACCACAGGGTTCAGTGCCAGGATTCCAGGATGAAATGCCGAGAAAGGAACTCACTTCTTCTCTCCCGGTTCTGCAGACCCGAGGTCTGTGCTGTGGCTGAGGGCCTGGCCCAGCCGCAGACAGCCGTCATCCCTCTGCGTTCATCTCTCTGTGTCCCAATGTCCCCATTTCCTAAGGACACTAGTCACATTAGGTAGGGGCCCACCCTACCCCAGTATGAACTCATCTTAATTAAATACATCTGCAAAGACCCAAGTCAGCTCACATTCTGAGGTGATGGGGGTGAGGACAAAAGGGGAGTTTTAGGGGACAAATTCAGCTCCTGACAGACGGTGATGTGAGCACATTGGGGAATGAGTTTGAGCACCTGCCCCCTTTCCATCCTACCCACTGGGACAGGATTCCTATGGCTGAAGCTTCATTTCCGCCCATGTCAGTGAGCTCCATGCCCTCCACCACACCAGCCCTCAAGCCTCCAGTGTTTACGCCACAGTGGTTGGGGGTTCTGTGACACCCTGCCAGCCTAGATCCTAATTAGTACCTGTCCCCATGCCCAAGGGTGCTGTGTCATCAAAGTTTGGGGGACTCTAGGGGCCTGGGGCATGTCAGGATGACCCCCATCCTGTCCAATGACTTGTCATCAAGACCACTTCACAGTCACTCTCCCCAGGGTCAAAAGGGCTTAGCCGTTCATCAGTAAATGGCCACAGGAACAGTGCACCTGGAGACACCAACCAGGTGAGAGGTGCAGGAGGTGGCTCAAAAGTCCTGACATCCCCCACGATGTCCTGTTCACCCCCAGATCAAGTGTCTTGTTCACCCCTAGAACAGGGACCAAGGACCTCCAGTCTCCCTGCAGTTACCTGTGGAAAATACACCCCTTGACCTTAAAGGCCAGCCCAGCCACGCCAGCAGCCGGCCAGCTGCCCATCACGGAATGGGCCTCACCGTTTCCGGTGTTCTGTAGGAAAGGCTCCCATCACAGGCCAACATCCGCCCTCTGAGGGCTCAGCCAGGGTGAGCTGATGGGGCATTCGCCATTCTAAGATCAGCCTGAGAGAAAGAGCTTTAGGAAAAGCCACACCTAAAAGCATCTGCTCAGGCCTTCTAGCACTTCTAGTAGTGTCCTGGGGCTGCTGTAACAAATGACCACAAACTGGTGACCTGAAAACAACAGATATTGATTCTCTCCCAGTTCTGGAGACCAGAAGTCCAAGATCAAAGTGTCATCAGGGCTGGCTCCCCCAGAGGTTCTGAGGGTCTGTTTCTCACCTCCCTTCTAGCTTCTGGTGGCTGCCAGCATCTTTGGCTTGGGGCTGCATGACCCCAATTCTGCCTTCATCATCTCGTGGGTCTGTATGTGGCAACTATCCCTGTCTTTTCTCTTTTAAGGATCCCAGTCATTGGACTCAGGGTTCTCCCTAAATGCGAGATGATCTCACCCCAGGGTCCCTAATCACATCTGCAGAGACTATTTTCTAGTAAGGTCACCTTCATAGGTGCCAGGGGCTTGGGACAGGGACAACCTTTTGGGATCCACTATTTGCCCCCTACAACCTCCACAAAATGCTGCCCCTTTGCCCCTAAAACCCATCACTGATGCCACAAAGCACATAGACGCCCACCTGGGGCCTAGTGCCTGCCCACCCACTCACCAGACACCTGCACAGTGCACGGCACACAACGCCCAAGTCATAGCCATCCCCGGCCAAGGCCAGATGGGCTGGTGGGGGACCACATGTGGGACACAGAAAGAAAATCTGCTGTGTTGGCTCTGGAGCTACGTCCAGAGGCTTCCTCTGCATGTGAAGTGCCTGCTCCCTCGGCCTTCTCTCCCTGGACTTTGCTTATCCCAGCACCCAAGGAGGATGTCTCCATCCACAGGCGCGGGTAGGGCTCGGCAGCAGGAAATCCTGACGTGCGTTTCTTTTCCTGGGCTTCCGGCCTCAAAACTGGAATGTTTTGGGGCCCAGGAGGGATAGGACATGGTCAGTGATAGTGGCCTGGCCCTGCCCTTGGGGCGACCCCCGGCCAAGGCCGCCCTGCTGAAACAGGAGGAGTCATGAGTTGCCCCTGCCGGGAAGGGCCTTGCCTTGTGCTAACTCAGCAAATGAGGAGAGGCCCAGGGCGGTCTGCAAGGCCGAGGACCCCACCCTCGCCCCATGCCATGAGCACTGGCCAGCCCGGGGAAGACACAAATCCAGCCCCCAGAAGCCTCACAGCCACAAAGTGTGAAGTTCTCTTATGATGTCAGCCACGTAATGGGCTCCCTATAGGAGCTCAGGGACCCCATAGAGGCTGTCCTGGGGAGGCAACCTCACGCTGGGGACCCTCGGCTCTGGCCCTGCAAGTGTCCCCAGACCCAAAAGGAGTTTTAGTTGGCAGCAGGAGGGCTCTTCTCTGCAGGCCCCCTGGCTCCATGGGGCCTTAGCCCTGGCCTTATCCGCCTTCTAGTGTCCACTGCAGACAGGTGGGGTGGAGGTAGGAGGGAAGCAAGGAGAAAAGATGGTGTGAGGGTGGGCCAGACCTGGGCTCACAGCTCAGAGCATGGACCTCTCTGCAGAGAGGACAGCGGTGGGCTCTCTGCCTCCCCTTTTCATCTGCTCTTGAGGTCTGCAGTGCTGGCCCTGAGTGGATTTTGCAATTTTTTAGCTCCAAAGTCCTCTGAACTGAACGGGATGTAAGGTGACTAAGTGCCTTTCTCACTGGGAGAGCTATGATCTTGCTGGGGTCCCCTTCACATTCCTAGGACTGCACAACTGGCAGCATATCCAGCACCCTACTGGGGTCCTCCTCTCCAGAGCTCTGCCTGACTTGGAGTCACTACCCCAGAGGTCAGGCCTCAGGGCTAAGCTGCGTGCCAGGAACTCAGAGCTGGCCAGTGACAGTTGACAGTTGGCACATGACATGCCTCAGTACACACACCAACCCAACCCCACTCTGGGAAGACTGTGGGGACAGCTGGCAGCAAATATGGGGAAGAGAAAGAAGAAAACATGAGTTGGAAGGAAGAGAACAAAGTTCAGCTCAGGAGAAGCCTTTCAAGCCCCAGAAATGGGAAATAGCAGAGCAGTGCATCCTGGGGCTGGCTGGGAAGGGCAGCTGTGCGGTTTTCTGTAGGAAACTGCTGGGAACTGCTAGGAATGGGTGGGGGGGATCTGTCCGCTCCTGTTGAGAGTAACACGCCTTGTGATCAAAACTGCTGGCCATATGTGCATTCAGTCCATCCCAGAGGCCCTGCAACTCAGCTTGCTGGGGACTGAGATAGAGGGGTTCTGTTTGCCCCCAGGCGGTTCCAGCTTGTGAGATGTGCAAGATGGTGCCACCATTCCTGGAGGTGAGGGCAGAGGCAACACTGGGTCTCGCATTATGTGAGGTTTTTGTGTCCCTGCTCCAGATAGCGTGTGGACACCACTGGCCCATGGATAGTGACCAAAGTTGAGGGCTGAGGTACTCTCACCCAGAGAGACACGGGGATGGCTGAGGAGGGCTAGTCTGGGGGTCGGACACCAGAGGGGTAGGAGGAAAGCCCTGAGAGGCAATTCCTGCGTCCAAGAGAGAAGAACTTGAAAGCGGATGAGGTCAGTCCTGGGCTGTACCCCCGGCCACCGGCCCACGCCGGGCAGAGGTCTGGAGATTCAGGCCTCCCATGGAGGCCACCACGTGGCTGCAGCACCGACGTCGCCCCCAGCGCCTAGCTTTCAAGCAGCGCGCGTGCTGGGGAGGGGAGGGATCGCCTCCCGGACACGCCGCGATGCTCAAGAGGTAACAGCGCAGCGAGGGCGTCCGGTTCCCCAGAAAACCTGGGTTCACGGAGCGCCCAACACGGGGGAGCTCACCATCCCACGGGGGGTGCGGGGTCCTGACGCCCCCGGGTCCTCGTCGCGTCCGGACCCACCCTCAATGGACCCCTGGACCCTCCTCGGCCCCGCCCCCGGCCTGCCGCCAGTCCCCGCCCCCTGGGCCCGGGGCCCGCCCCCAGGCCCGCCCACGACCCATCCTCTCCAGATCCCGCCCGCCCCTCTCCCGGCTCCTAGGAATCGGTCCGCCCCACGGTCAGTCTCCAAGCTCCGCCCTCACCCAGGCTCCTCCCCTCGCCACGTCCTCCCCGCCCCCCTCAGCGTGCCGTGCGTGAGGGCGGAAGAGCGGAAACTGGTGTGGCTCTGCGGCGGCGTGCGCGGACGTCCAGGGGCGGGGCTTCCTGCGGCGCGCGCGAGTGTCTTCCGGCTGCGTGCGGGGGTGGTCCGGCGGGCCTGCGGGACATGAAGGTGAGCTCCGCGGCGGCCGGCCGGGAGGTGCCCGCGCCCCGCGCCCTGGCGCCGCTCCTTCTCCCGCACACCCTCAGCTCCCCCCGCGAAGAGGGCGGCGTGGCGCCAGGGAGAGCGGGCGTGGACGAGAGGATGCGGGGGCCCCGCAGCGTGTGGGCGCGAACGCGGGGCGGGCGCCCAGAGCGTGCACCGGTGTGGACGAGCATGTGGGAACACTAACCCCAGTGGGAGCTGCACGATTTAGCGTCCGGTGGTGAGGCAAGGAGAGAGGTGGCCGCCCTGGCACCGGGGGCCCAGAGGCCAGGCCCAAATGCGGGGCAAGTGACTGCATGCTTGCTGGGGTGCGCTGGGCTGGACCCCGCTCGCCCAGCCCCCAGCCGTGAAAGGCTTTCCACACTGCAGGGTGACTCGTCTGCCCCTCAATTCCCAGGTTACTAGAACTGAGCCCGAGAGGTCGGGGACCGTGGTTGGTGGCGTGCCTGTTTGCATTGCCCTGTTCACTTAGCGCAGTGT
This sequence comes from Aselliscus stoliczkanus, assembly GCA_033961575.1. Taxonomy (NCBI): domain Eukaryota; kingdom Metazoa; phylum Chordata; class Mammalia; order Chiroptera; family Hipposideridae; genus Aselliscus; species Aselliscus stoliczkanus. The sequence continues at coordinate 136,704,501 of CM066736.1, forward strand.
GCACATGCCGCTCTGCCCGGCTTCCCCCTCTGCGAGGGGAGTGACGACAGGGCCCAGGCTGGGGTTACGTTGAACACACGGCCGGACGCAGCCTGTGGTCAGTACATGTCCCCCGGGCTGCGGCCCTGCCTGCACACCACTTTCCCCTCCCCGCAGGAACTCAGCTGCCTCCAGAATTTGCACTCAAGGTACAACTCCGATGAGTGACCGTTATACTTGCTATTTGGCCATTACACTCGACACATTTGGCTCAGGATCCAGCCCCGTGTTGGTGAGAGATACTCCGGGCTCATTGGTTAGCGTTTCTCAATGCATAGCAAGACCAAGTTGACGGGTAAAAGCCAGTGTCTTCTAAATGAAACAGCAAATAAATTGCAGTGCGTCACAGAGCAGGGGAGCTGCAATTGGCTGCTGTCACAGCACACCTGCGACACGTGTACACAGGAAGTGCACGCATGTACTGAGCTATGGCAAACTTTCTTACTGTGTCTTCATGAAGAACACTCGAAAGCCACAGCTGTGACTCCCTGCCCTTTGGTCACACTGGAGAAACAGTCCTCCCAGGAGCCTAGAGCCTCAAATGGGCTCTTGGCTATAGCTGTCACACAGCAGGTCTGAGACCCCACCTCCCAGGGCCCTCTGGGTGACACACCACACTCCTTCTGCCTGGGGCCCTTCCACCCAAAGGAGGTCATTGGTGTGGGGATGAAACACATTTTGATGCACAAACTGGGTATATGAGCCCAGCAATCAGCTCTGGGAAGAGCATAATATCTTAGGCAGAGTGGCTCGGCAGACACCTGCTCACAGGGCACAGTGGGGCGTGGGGGAGGTGCCCAGAGAAGGGCCTCGCCACAGCACTGGCACCCCACACGTCACACAGTTCGTACACAGGGCCCCCACCACCAAGTTGTAGGCAGTCGGTCTGGAAAGTTCCGTGGCTGGTCCGGGAGCAGCCCAGCACTCTAGATTCTTCTGATGCCGCTGCCCCTAATCCCAGAGTGGGCCCCTCGGGCACAGGGGGTCAGCGGCAGTGCCAGCCCAGGCCTTGCTCTGTCTGGTCCTCCTTCCACGGCCCCTTCTCGGCACAGAAGCTGGCAGGGTCTGTCTTCCTCCAGATTGGCCCCATGCCTACGCTGCCCTCTTCCTTGCTTCCCTGTGGTCAAGGGTCATGCACAGGGGTGGCTCTGTCCACCCATGTGCAGGTGGGGTGGCAGGCAGTGGGGTGGCACGGGCACCCATGAGCCCCCAGTTACTGCTGGGGCAGCACCCCCCTGCTTTGTCTCATTCCTGTCCATGCTCAGTGACTCAGAGCTCCACCCCAGAGCTGAGGAGAAGCCTGGGTCATGGGGGGAGCTTGAGGGGGCTGGGCCAAAGACAGGGTGCCTGTCAGCGTGCTCCCACACCATGTGGCTCCTGCCCACAGCTCAGCTCCGTAGCACGTGGAAACACATTCGGTCAGGTGTTTTTCTGGCCGCATGGCTCCTCACAGCTGCAGTCTTAGCCTGGCCAGAGGAGTGATGGGTGATTGTGGGCCGCCTGCCCCTACCATGGCTGCAGGCCCAGTACCCCAGGGCCCTTCCTTCTCAGCCCTGGGGCGATGCCCCAGGAGCCCAGGTCTCAGCGCTAGGCTGGGCTGGGCTACTGTGTCAGAGCCTGCTGTCCTTGATTCTGATGCTGGACTATGTCACCGATACAGGGAGGGGGCAGAGGGTGGTGGCCTGGGCGTGGGTCTTTCTGTCCGCCCGCACCTCCTCGGAGTTGCCATGGCTGCTGGGTGAACGCTGCCTTTCCCATCGGCTTCGTGTCCCCTCTGTCCTCAGAAGCCCATGGGCCAGGCCGTCCGTGCCTCCCAGGGAGGGGGCTTCTGAGCTGCTCGCTCTGGGGCTGTGGATGTCACAGCGTGGAAGCTCACTGCCCAGGGCACCCACTCACCTAGGGAGTGACAGCCCAGAACAGGTCGGCCTATGCCACTCTTCACAGGGAAGCAGGTCGAGAGGAGGGGGTGGAGGGCCTGGCTCTGCCCGCTTTTGACAGGGCATGCCCACCCTTAGCTGGTCTGGGGAGCAGCTGCCTGGGCCGCGACTTGGCTGATGTGCTCTTCACACCTGCACGTTTTAAAGTCCCACCAAGGGGCCGGCCGAGGGGCGCGGTGGTTAAGCGCCGGCTTGGGAAGCCAGCGGCCCGGGTTCGTGTCCCACATATGAGGGCCAGTGGCTCTGCCCTCAAAAAGAAAAAAAATGAAGTCCCACCAAGGATGACAGCTACGCTGGGCCTGCTTGTTCCTCGGCTGCCCTGAGTGAAAGACGTGGACGCGGGTTGGGGGACCTAACAACGAACTGCACGATTAGTACAAGTCCAGGGCAGCCGAGCAGCAAGTGCGCGTGAAGCCGGAAGAGCTCAGGGCTGGAGCCGCAGGTCCGGCCGCGCTCGCTGCTCTTCAGCGCCCCCTTGTGTGCGGTCAGCTCCGTGCCGGTCCGCGTTCCCCGGCAGGACGGGACGGTGGTCCTCGGTGCCGACTGCTCGCGGGTCGGGACGTCCCCCAGAGCGGAGTTTGCGAAAGAAAGGAAACGTGTTGGAAAGTATAGTATTTATGGGCAGATTGTCATCCAAAAAGGGTTCCCCAACTTGCATTCTCAGAAACAGCTGAGGCAGCACCCTCTTCAGTCCCTGCAAACAAACGCTGGGAAGTGCCCTCGCACTGCACCCCGTTCCTCTGACTTCTGGAGCTCGGGGTTTCTCTGTTTTATGCCTCTTCATGTCCCTTATGTTTATAGTGGGGCTTTTTTATTGGGGTATCTTTTTTTTCTTTTTTTAAAGATTTTATTGGGGAATTGGGGGAGGGGAGCAGCGCCGGGGAATCGGGGAAGGGGAACAGACAAGTTGCTGTCCTTTTGTTCTTCAGTCTAGCTGTGGAGGACGTTGCTTCACTGGCCCATGTTGGTATCGTCATTGAGCTCTTCCCGGATGAGGCAGATCGGTCTCCGGCCTCTGGATGGTCGCTCACCGTGGCTCTCGGCAGCTCACGCTGGCTGCCGGCCACTCCCTGTAGCCTATGGCAGCCCACTGCAGCAGGGGCTGCAGCCTACACCGTCACCAGGGCTCGCACAGCCCAGCTCCAGGTGGAGCTGTTGTTCGCTGTAGAGGGCAGTGTCACTGACCCTCATATGTGGGATCCGAACCGGGGCCGCTGGCGTCCCAAGCCAGCTCTTAACCAATGCGCCACTCGGCCGGCCCTTTTTCTTTTTTTTTAGGATTTTTATTGGGGAATTTGGGGAGGGGAACAGCATTGGGGAACCCGGGAAGGGGAAGAGACAAGTCACTGTCTTTTTTTGTTCTTCAGTCTAGTTGCAGAGGATATCGCTTCACTGGGCCATGTTGGTATCGTCATTGCGCTCTTCTCGGGTGAGGCAGATGGGTTGCTGGCCTCTGGATAGTCGCTCACAGCAGCTCTTGGCAGCTCACGCTGGCTGCTGGCCACTCACTTTAGCCTATGGCAGCCCCACTGCAACAGGGACTGCAGCTGTGCCCACCCAGGGACTCACAGCAGCCCAGCTCCAGGTGGAGCTGTTGTTCACCATCTTAGCTGTAGAGGGCAGTGTCACTGGCCCTCATATGTGGGACCGAACTGGGACCGCTGGCTTCCCAAGCCAGCGCTTAACCACCGTGCCACTCGGCCGGCCCCCAAGCCAGCTCTTAACCAACGCACCACTCGGCCAGCCCAGGAGTATCTTTTATTCTTGATTTGTGAGAGTTCGTTGCATGTTATAGCTAATTCATGGATAGAAATTCACTGCCAAGTGTGTTCTCAGCATTTTTTTTTCTGGTTTATTGTTTCTTCATATTTGCTTTTTTATTTCCTAATTGAAAGTTTTATGTTCTTATGTAGTAAATTCTGTCGGTGTTTTCCTCCATAATCTCCACCAGCTGACACAGCTGGGAAAGCTTTCCCACTGACTTGACATGAACAGGCACCCACATTTTTTCCAGTCCTTTCCAAGATTCTTTGTTTTGCAGTGAAGCCCCTGTGGCCGTGACTTCTGTGGGTTTGCTGGGGGAGGGGAGAGCCAACAGTTTCCTAGATGGCCCTGAGGCAGTGGTCAGGGCGGCCCTGAGGCAGTGGGGAGGGTTTTCTGGCCAGAGGCAGGAAGCCCCTTTCTGGCTGGTTATGACAGAACCAAAGGCCCAGCGGTGCTAGACGCTGGACCCCAGCTGTCGGGGCTGGTGCAGTCAGTCCTGGGGCCAGCGCCCAGGCCAGTACACAAAGACCTAGGCCCTAGTACACAGCGGCTGCCCCGTGCAGCCGGTGGTCTCCATGTGCTCTGCTTGCCTGCAGCCCCCCGGACCCTGAGGTTGGACCCTGCTGTGACATGCCCGCCATGAAGGCACTCGTTAGCACCCTCTGGCTGGCTCTGGCCTGTGGCTCAGTCCACACCACCCTGTCAAAGTCAGATGCCAAAAAGGCCGCCTCGAAGACGCTGTTGGAGAAGGTAAGGGTGGCATGGGGACTGGCCGCAGGGCTGACCTATTGCGCCGCCATCCTGCCCGCTGGGGCCATGTGCCCATGCAGCTTCTGGGCCTGGAGGCTGGGCACTTGGCCGCCTCGTGCGGCTGGCCCGGTGCTGCCCCGGAGCTCTGGCTGGACGGCATCAGAGGGAGCAGCTTCGGGGGCTGGGACCTCAGGTGTGCCTGGCCGCACCAGGCCATCTTCTGTGACAATGTCCAGATTTTGGTCCTCATGCACCTTCTGCCTCTTTGGACACCGGCACCTGTCCCGCCTCGTTGAGCTCTGGAATGGCCACAGCAGTGTGCGAGTCCGCAGGGTGACTCGGGTGGCCCAGGGAGACTGAGCACATCTTCAGGGAGTGTCCGCTCCTCAAGGGTGGCCTTTCCCTGTGGTGTCCTGGTCAGCAACACCGTGTCAGTCCAGACGCAGTCCCGAGCTCGGCGGACACTGACGGCTTTCTCCCTGCTCCTTCATTTCAGACTCAGCTTGCAGATAAACCTGTCCAGGATCGGGGCCTGGTGGTGCCCGACCCCAGGCCCGAGGACGTCGTTCTTGAGCACCGCAGCTACTGTGCGGCGAAGGCCCGGGAGAGGCACGTTGCTGGGGACGTCCTGGGCTACGTCACGCCAGTAAGCTGGGCCCTGGTGTGCCAGGGTGGTCCCCAGGGCAAGGCGGCAACTGGGGTCTGCATTCTCATGGAGGGGGTGCAGCAGAACAGGCGCCTGCTGGGGAAGCAGCGGGAACAGCCACAGGTCCTCTGGGGGCTTGTCCGCGTGGTGCAGGTGGGCCTACGGCGCCCCGTCCAGAGGCGGCTCTCGGGCCCTCTGCAGCCGCAGGTGGGCTCAGCCGTCCTCCGTACGCCACCAGTGGAACAGCCATGGCTACGACATTGCCAAGGTCTTCGGGGGCAAGTTCACGCACATCTCACCAGTGTGGCTGCAGATAAAGAGGCACGGCCGTGAGCTGTTCGAGGTCACAGGCCTTCACGACGTGGATCAAGGTCTCACCCTGCTGCTCATCCCGGGGCCCAGAGAGTGTGTGTGTCAGTGAGTGAGTGAGTGTGTGTGTGTTTGTATCTGAGCGTGTATGTCTGTGAGTGTGACCACTGCCCCATTGACCTGCACCCGTGCCCCCTCAGCAGTTTGCACACAGTGTCCGCGAAGGGTAAAGGCCCAGCTATCCCATTAGCCGTTTTGTGGGCCTATGCCTAAGTTTACACGGCCGTCCCCCTTTTGGGCTCAGAGAAGACACGGGTGTCAGCTGGTTGTGGAGTTTCGAGACCCAGAAGCTCCCTGGTGCCACGAGGGCAGCATCATAGCTTGGCCTTCCAGCTACCCCTCAGCTCCAAGAAACTGTCCCAGGCCCCTTGGGGTGTGGCCCCCGGGGCAGCGCCTTGTTCTCCTCCAGCTGTGGGTCTGAGCTGTGCAAGGGGAGGAGGGACTCCCAGCGCGCAGACTCTGTCTGCCTTCCCTCTGCTCTCCGGCTGTGTGGCCAGGCCCCTCCCCCTCAGGCGGGCCTGCGGCTGTGTCCCTCACTGACCGTCGTCTGCACGTCCCGCAGGGTGGATGCGGACTGTCCGGAAGCAGGCCAAGGGCCTACGCATAGGTGAGTCCGCATATCTGACAGTCAGGGCGCCCGCCCTTAGGGCAGTGCCGCACGGTGGAGGCCCTGGCTGGTGTGACCCCCCCGCCACCCGCGTGAGTGGATGAGTGGGCCCCAGAGTCTTCATCTGTGCCTAGGAGCTCAGGCTTTGCTGCCCTGGGCATCGGTCACTCCCCGACGGCTCAGACCCAGGCCAGCCCCGAGCCCGGCACTCACAGCCCTCAGTCCAGCCGGCTCTGTGGCCCTTGTGCCCGCCTGACTCAGCCCCCCAAGGCCAGCACCTCCTTTGCTGTGCACCTGTCCTCCCATTTCTTCTTCGTTCATCAGCGAGCATTTATCGAGGGCCCTGGGGCCATGCCCGAGAGTGATGCCAACCCTGCCCTGTATTGGAGCTCACAGCTCGCAAGGGAGGGTCCTGTCCCAATGTTCTAAAGTGTGTGGGAACAGCAGGCTCTGGGGAGTGGGGGAGGCAGGCTGGGAGCAGGAGGAGCCATGGAGGGGGTGCTGGGAGGGGCCTGCACATGGCGTTGATGGGCTAGAGCACAGTCCAGCGTGGGCCGAGAGCTGGGACAAACGGGGTCCTGGCCATCAGGGACCGGCATGAGGGCAGGAAGGGGTCAGCATCTCTGTCCCTCCCTCGCCAGGCCCTGTGTGGCTGGGATGACCATGCTGGGTGGTCACTCTGCTCTAGAGACCATGGGCACCGTGTGGGTGGGCGGAGCACAGGGGCGTCACAGCGCCGCGTGGGTCTGCCCCCAGTGCCCAGGCTCCTGTTTGAGGGCTGGTCTCACGAGGACTTGCGCAGCGTCTGCGACAGTGAGGACGAGATAGAAGAGCTCACCAAGACCATGGTTCAGGTCGCCAAGGTGAGGCCTGGCACTCAGTGCAGCTGGCACAGGCCGCCCTGGACTGCCTCTTGACTCCAGGCGTCCCCAGGCCTGGGGGCCTTCCCTTGGGTGATGCCCAGCTCCCCACAGCTCTGGGAGGGCCGCAGGGATCGGGGTATAGAGAGGCACAGGAGTGGACAGCACACGCAAGAGTCCTGGCCTCTTTGCTTCTGCTTTCTGTGGGGACCCCCATGCTGCCCCCTTCAGAGAGGGGCTCTGTGTCTGCCTCCTGGGTCACTGCCTCCTTTCCCTCACACTGTCCCCGGTCCTTTCAGAGCCAGCATTTTGACGGCTTCGTGGTGGAAGTGTGGGGCCAGCTGCCGGGCCCGGAGCATATGTGAGTGAGTGGTCCCCATGTCTGCACACAGGTGACACGGGTGTCCCTGGGACTCTGTGCTAGCAGACACCCAGCTGTGTGGATGCTCCCCAGGGGCACGAGACCACTCCTGCCTTCCCACAGACAATCCTCAAGGAGTCCCAAAAGCCAGGAAGTATGACAGTGACAGGAGCTGAACATAGCAGATGGTGTGACAGCTCTGGCAGAGCCAAGGCTGGCCTAGGGTGGGGCCGGCCTCCTGAGTGCAGGTGCTCTCCTGGGCGTGCGTGGACAGCCCACAGCCTGAGCGTGTGCCCAGTGTGGGACTCTGAGATGCCACCATGGTCCAGAGCTCTGTGCATGCCAGGCCCCATCCTGGCCTCATGGAGAGAACCCAGCCTTGGGACCAGCAGCGGCCCACCGCCCTCACCTGTGCTCTGCAGACTTGCACTGCAGCCACGTGGAGCCTGCGGGGCTGGAGTCTGGCCTGGTTGCCCTGCCAGTGTCAGTCCAGTCTGTTACCTCCGCCACTGCGATGTCCTCCTGGGGAGGGGGAGGGGGAACGCAGTGCCTGCTCCCCAGACGGGCGGCTCATGAGAGGCTGCAGCGGGGCTCAGCCTCCCACGCACAGTAACAGTGGGGCCAGGCCAGAGTGGATGCATAGGTGCAGTTGTCCGGAAACCTGCCATCAGCAGGGCCGAGGCTCATGGAACCAGCATGCTACCTGTGGGGCTGGGGGCATCCCAACAGGTGTTCCCCGGCCATGTCAGGAGCCAAGCTGGTCCCCTTCCTGCGGGGCACACTGCCAGCTGGCCCTGACACACTGCTACTTCTCCTTCCGGGGCCAGAGGAGACCGTGGTGCCATCTCCTCAATCCCCCCACCTGGTGGCCCACCGAGACACCTCTCCCCATGTCCAGGCTCAAGTCGAGGGATATGCCCAGTGCCCACCCACAGGTGTCCCACCTGTGGGTCCCAGCATAGGCGCCCCCTCTCCGTGCCCCTGCCTGGGGCTGAGGCGGGCGGAGCTGTGTCCAGGCGGCTCCCAGGCTGGGGGTTACGGCTTGAAGGCACTGGGCAGTCAGGGCCGGCTCCTTGGGGCGCCGGATTAGCCCCGACAGAACAAGTCCCGGTCCTGGGGCACATCAGGTTGCTGTGCAGCCCCCAGGGTCTGTGGGGTGCAGGGCGACCCCAGGGCCCGCCAGCTGCCCGGGCCCCTCATCTGCTGTCGGGCCGCAGCAGCCTGTGCCTCGGGCGGGAAGTGCCCGCCGGCAGCTCCTGAGCTCTCGCCGCTTCTCCTCACAGCGGCCTCATCCACCTGCTCACCCACATGGCTGAGGCCCTGCACCAGGCCCGGCTGCTGGCCATCCTGGTTATCCCGCCGGCTGTCATCCCTGGGTAAGTGCACACTTGCTCGAGGCGGGGCCTTCCTGATTGGCACCCAGCCCCTCCGGGCAGATGCTGTGGCCACCGCACGCACAGGCGTGGGAACCAGGCTGGGGACCCGAGTCAGCAGTGGAAGGCCACGTCCCTGCACCTACATATGGGAAGACAGGAAACTCCCTTAGACTGAGGCCGGAGTCCTTCAGACACTTCCACTCGCTCAAGTGAGGCCTGGAGCCCCATGGCCAAATTACAGCCGCTGGGCCCTCGAGAGGTCAGGGCTGGTTGTGTGGTCACTGCCCTCATCCCCCCAGGCCCTTCGAGGCTCTTCTGGAACCCGCAGGACAGGGAGGGGAAGGGCCCAGGCGGTCTGACTCCCATGTCCACCCTGTCCAGGGCATCACACCCTGTGCTGAGCACAGAAGAGGCTGCAAGTCATGCCGCGAGGGCCAAGGCCAGCCTCAGGGCCAAGTGGCAGAACAGTGGTGGGGCGGGGGCCACAGAGGCCCGGACAGGACTGGCTGGGAGCTCTCCCGGCCTCCACCAGTCCCAAGGGGACCAGGTTAGGCACGCCTCGGGCCAGTCCCGTTCACAGGCTGACAGACACCCGTAAGGCAGGCGCCGTTCCCTGGGGACTGCGTGCCTGGCTGGCTGCCCCCGTGCTCGGCTCCATGCCCCACGGTGCCCACCACACATCACCAGAGGCCTCGAGCCCTGTGCACAACCTGCAGCAGCCTGCGTCCAGCCTTCCTGCCCACGCTCCCAGGGTCCTCATCTCAGCGGGCAGGCTGCAGGTGGGTTTCAGACCTGTGTCCACAGCCAGTACCCGTCCTGGAACCGGAGCCCCACCTGTGTGTGCTCCTCCTGTATGCGTACACACGTGTCCACCTGTGCCGTGCATGTGTCAGACAGGGCCCCTGTGGCTTCCAGGGTCAGAGCCAGGCCGGGGGGTGGGGGGCAGTGCTCTCGAAGACTGGGTGGCAGACATTCTCAGAGTGGCGCCCGTCCCTGGGTCTCCTAGTTCCTCTCGGGAGGTTCGGGGGGGGCTGCCCGGTGCTGCAGCTGGAGCCAGGCCCCCACTTGCAGCCCCTCCCCGGTGCGGCTGTCCGCTCCCAGCCTCGCAGCCGCTGGGGGTAGGAGTCCCCGGAGGAGCCCAGCTTTGCCCAGGAACCTTCACGCCCTCTGGCACCTTGGCGGGAAGTGGCCCTGGGAGCTGGGGCTGGCTGCTCACCCTGCAGCCACCACGGGAGGATGTGCTCTCTGCATGTCACCGCAGGGACGCCCGGACGGCAGGGACCATGGCCACTGGGGTGGCCTGTGTGCCTTTGGGGGCAGGGCCTGGCTGGAGGTGCCCCGGGAGTTTGTCTGTTGTTGGCGCTTATCCTTATCCTGGTCCCCACACTTGGTGGCACTGCCTCCCTGCGTTTTCCACGGCGGCATTCACCTCACAGCCTGCGCGGGAACCACAGGGAACAGTAGCCCCGGGAGGGGTCAGCAGGAGGGCTCCTTTGTGGCGCATGTGTCTGGGCCCGCCCTCCACCCCCTGTGTTGACCTTGAACCCTGCTCCCAAGGTCACAGCCTGACCCGCGGAGCTGCCACTGTCCTCCAGCCCTCCAGCGTCTGCTCAGCTTCACACATGGCTAGAGATGCCCACACGATGAACCAGTTTAACCAGGGAGCATGTCTCCGGCATCTGCAGCACCTGGGCCCCTGGGCAGGCACCCTTTGCTTAACCCCAGGGAGCCGGCTTCCTTCCCTGACCCGCTGAGCCGAGCCCCACTCGCTCTCCCAGCTGCTGGTGCCATCTGGGGTGTCCTCAGACAGATGTCCGTCCTGATGTGAGCTGCCCCCCCCCCGTTTCCTCCAGCGCCCCTGGGGTTCCATGGTCAGAAAGGTGATGAGTGGTAGGGTGGGGGTCCCTTGGGGGGGGTGGGTGCAGGCCACCTGTGGATGTGGGCCAAGAATGGAGGGTGGCAGTGGGTAGCAGTGTATGTGGACAGGTGAGGTCCAGGCTGGAGGGCTGAGGGGTGCCACTGGCCAGGGCCTGCGGGCCAAGGGGTCCACTCTGACCCCTGTGGGATAGGTGTAAGAGGGCCACAGGGCTGAGCAGGTGACAGCTGGCCGGGGGCCTGGGTGAGGGGGCCTGTGGGGAACAAACAGGTGTGGGCAGGTAGGAGGCCTGCCACCTCTTAGGTCCCCACCAGGGCTGTTGTGGGGTGCTCTGTGGGCGGTAGCCACGGACCAGGTGAGGCCCGGGCAGTGATCTTGGGCAGGGTAGGGTCTGCCTGGAGAGGGCAGACAGGTTCATGGTGTCTGGGGGGAGAGGGAGGTGGAGGGTGAGGCCATGTGGGCAGAGCCGAACGGGGTTAAGGATTGGGGAGGCAGTAGGGGATTCTCTGGGGGGGGCACTTCCAGCAGGGGGGCACCCCACAGTGTGGCCCAGGGAAAGTGGCTAGTTGGGGTGGTGGAGGAAGGCCGTGCCCGCCGAGTGGGGCAGAGCGCTAGGGGTCTGGGGAGGGATGGGGACCTCGCAGCCGCAGCCCTGCTCCCGGGGTGGCCCTGACCAGGCTGTCCCCTGTGACTGAGTGCTGAGTTACTTCCAGGGAAAGTGCCCTGAGGTCCTGGAGGGGAGCGAGGCAGGGCCATGGGCTTAGGGCCCGCACAGCCAGCTGCTCTGTCCTCGTGGGCCAGGTGTCGGCCGGGGGGAGGCAGGCTGAGGGCCGCGGTGGCTGTGCTTGTCTTGTGCAGGACAGACCAGTTGGGCACGTTCACGCTCAAGGAGTGGGAGCAGCTGGCCCCCGTGCTGGACGGCTTCAGCCTCATGACCTATGACTACCCCACCGCACAGCAGTGAGTAAACCCGCGGGGCCCTGTGTGCTGCGGGCTCGCCAGACGCGCCCTCCGCCGCTGGGCCTTCAGAGAGGCGCGACCTGGCTGCCTGCCCCCCAGCTCAGGGCCACAGTGCTGTCAGCTCAGCGCCAGGGCGTGGAGGCCCTGTCCCTTCTCCCCCGAGGCCCACAGTTGGCCCTGCATTGGGCAGCCTTGTCATTATGGGGGGGTGTGACAGACAGTAGTGGGCAACCCCTGAGGGAATGCCATCTGGGTGTCCAGCTGCTCCATCGGGGCCTAGACACTGAGTGGTGGCCGCTGGCACCAGGCCCGAGGAGACGGTGGTCCTGTGGGGTGGGCTTGCTGCCCCCGGGGAACCTCGGGTGTGGCAGAGTCCCACTGCTGCCCGAGGAGGCCCGGGTCAAGCGCGCCGCCTCCACCAGCCACCTCGCCCTGCAGGCCTGGCCCCAACGCGCCGCTGTCCTGGGTGCGAGCCTGTGTGCAGGTGCTGGACCCCGAGGCCCGGTGGCGAAGCAAGATCTTCCTGGGGCTCAACTTCTACGGCTCCGAGTACTCGGCCTCCAGGGTTGGCCGTGAGCCTGTGATCGGGACCAGGTGAGCTGGCGCCCCACAAAGGCTGCCTCCTGTGCTGTCCCGTCCCGTCCGTCCCCCCACCCCCACTCACGGCCTTGTTCCGGTGGATCTGCGAGTCTCCCAGAGGTGACAGGTGCGGCAGGGACAGGGTCTGACATCTGTGGCACATGCTGGGCGCTGTGGCAGAGCCTCTCAGGGTGGGGCCACCGAGCTGCGACACCCCTGGCGAGCGCTTCCCTGTCAGCGGATGGGTGGGCCACCCTCGCGATGCGAGTGGCATGTAGGCCTGGCTGGGGGTGAGGGGACCCACAGTGCCGCAGTGCGGGGCTCGTGGTCCAGGCCTCGGCCTCTGTCCGTGCCCTGGGTCTCTGCTGCTGTTGGGCTTTCAGCTTGATTGTGCTGTTCTTTCGGGCATCTTTGGTTGGGTTGTCAGCTTTCTTTCTAGCACTTTCAAGAGGTCACTTGGCCGGCCAGCTGCATGCTCTGTCCCACGCGGGAAGCCCAGCGCCCGCCTCAGTCGGTGGTGAGGGCCTGCGTGCTCCCAGGTGATGCACCTGGGTTTCCTTGAGCTTTTTGGGGCTGGGGTTCACATTTCAGGTATTTTCCTGTCCCCCCGCCCTTTTCCTCTCCAAGCTCTTGAGCACATCTGTGTAGGTCGGTGCGTTTGTCCGCGGCTCACAGGCGCGTCTGCTGTTTCCTTCGACTCTGCTTTCTTTTCGGGTTTTCTTGCTGTTTTCACTGTTGGTGGCCATTTCCCACCATGTCCCATCTGCTGTCACGGGGGCTTTTCCCTCACACGGGAGCCCAGTGGCTTGTGTTAGGCACTCTCTCACCTCCGTGTCGCCCATCAACTCGGCACGTGTGTGCTCAGCTGTAACAGCTGTTCCACTTCCTGCCCGGCGCTCCCACATTGGTCCCTGCTGGGTCCGTCAGCTAGTGACCCCTTCCCTCTGTGGGCCCGTGCTCTGGTCAGGCGCCAGCTGTGCCCTCTGCCTGGCTGGGCGCTGGGCGGCCCGGTCTCCCTGCCCTCAGAAGCCACGCGGGCGCCCCTTCTCTCAAGAGCTGCTCTGTCGGTGGTGTGTCTGGAGACCGCCATTCTCAGGGGGTCTGCCTGTCACCCACAGGCAGACCTCACCGCCAGGGACACAGTGTATCGGCCACACGGGGCTGGGCAAGGGCCGGGCGCCCACTGACCAGTCCCCGCCCGTCGTGCCCACCGTTCTCAGTGGCTCCCTCATGCATCTATCCCCCGGGGCAGATAGAGCTGCCTGGCTGGCTGCCTGGACTCAGGCTCTAGGGGGCTTCTCCCAGCTGCCTTCCCAGTGGGCAGGGGGGCAGCGCTGTGTTTCCTCTAGGCCCCTACTCTGAGGACCACCCTTACCTCGGCTGCCCCAGCCTGGGCCCTGCCGGCGGGACGTCAGGGTCAGCTAGGCTGCGAGTGGGGAAGGGCAAGTGATGGTCCCCCGGGGGGGTGTCTCGTTCACCCAGCTGGGCTGGGGCTGGGCTTCAGGCTCCAGCACAGGCTGGGGGCGCCCGCTGTGCTCAGAAGGGCCTAGGTGTGGTGGGGACACAGGAACCCAGATGGGAAGGCCAAGGAGCAGCTCCGCAGCTCCTGGGAGGGCTCTGCCCTGGGGGGGCCTGGCCACCGCCCCCAGCCCCCAGCCCTGGCCTTCGATCCTGGTCAGAGCTGCTCTGTGCGCCTGTGCAGGCCCCGCCCCCACGCAGCCCTTCCCTGACCTGGGCTCCCTGGCAGGTCCCTCCTCCCCACTGCTCTCTCCCCACGTCCCTGGCCTCTGGGAGGGCAGGAGGTGTTGCCTTCAGATACCCGCCATGTTGGTCGGCGTGGGGCACCACAAACACACCGCAGCTGGTGGCTTGAGCCGCAGACACTCACTGCCCCCGGTTCTGGAGGCTGGTCCGAGGCCCAGGTGTGGGCAGGGCTGGTTCTGAGGCCTCGCTCCTGGGCGTGGAGACGGCCGTCTGCTCCCTGTGTCCCCACACGGTCGTCCCTCTGTGTGTGTCTGTGTCCTGATCTCTTTTAATTTTTTTTTTTGGTGAGGACAGTGTCACTGGCCCTCACATGTGGGACCCGAACTGGGGCCACTGGCTTCCCAAGGCAGCGCTTAACCACCGCGCCCCTCGGCCGGCCCTGTCCTGATCTCTTATAAGGACACCAGTCACAGTGGATGAGGGCCCACACCAGTGACCTCTTTTCTTTTTTTTTTTTTTTTTTTTTTTTTGAGGGCAGTATCACTGGCCCTCATATGTGGGACCGAACCGGGGCCGCTGGCTTCCTAGGCCAGCGCTTAACCACCGCGCCACTCGGCCGGCCCTTAGTGACCTCTTTTCACCTTAATTACTGTTTAAAGGCCCAGCTCCAAACATAGCCACATTCTAGGGTCCTGGGGGTCAGGATTCCAACATAGGAATTTGGGGACAGTTCGTTTCTGATACCATCTGAGGGGTGGAGTTGTAATGTACTCACCAAAGGTGGCCCTGCAGTAGGTTGTGAAGTGGGGTAGTTGACCGCCAGTAACCCCAGCTTGTGAGGGTCAAGTGAGGAAAGGCACCACGTGGAGGGCCCAGGGCTGGAATGGGAATTCCAGTTACAAAGGGGTGTGTGTGCGTGTGTGTGTCGGTGGCGGGAGCAGTGGCCCGCGTACAGGCCGCCGCCCTCAGATGTGTTGGGACCTTTGTCCCCAGCAGGCTCCATCCCATCCAGGCCTCCCCTGTCCCCAGACATGTCCCTCACTGACAGGGGCCAAGAGCACACGTGGGGGAGTGGGTGGGGGGCGGGCGGGGCCTGGGGTGTGGCCGCCCTGCCCCATCCTGTAGGAGCAGACGCTGAGGGCCCCTCTGGGCCTCCCTGGGGCCAGAGGAAGGGCCCACAGGGCTGCGGCTCGCAAGCCTCAAGGCCGTGCGTGTGTCCCGCACAGGTGCTGAGGACAGGCCGGTGAGAGGCACCCAGGGTCAGCCCGAGACTTTTGGAGCAAGCCAGGCTCATGGGCTGCCTCTGGGGAGGGTCGTGGTGTGGGGCTGGCCCAGAATCCCCTTGTCCGGCTGCCAGGGGCCACTGTTCACCTGAACTGGAGAGCCAGCGGGCCCCTGCGCCCCCCAGCCACCCCCAGCCACCGAGGCTTCTCGTCCCCCGGCTTCCCCAGGCCATCGAGCTGCTGGGCCACGAGGCAGCAGATGGCACAGGCTCTGCCCGTGTGCTTATGCCCTGGCAGGATCAGGGTGGACGAGAGTGGACAACAGCGCCCCAGGGGACTTGCCGCCTGCCTGGCTTTAGCCCCCCGATAGTCTGTGGGCAGCACCCCTTCATGGCAGGGGAGGCCGCCCCCCAGCTTCACTGGGTCTGGGCGCCCACTGGGGACCCCAGGGAGGGGCCGGCTCCTCACTGCCTCTGCACGAGGGGTCCTCAAGCCTGGGGCCCCATTAGAGGTGTGGGGGGCAGACGGGCCCCACGTGGCGGGATCCACGTTGATGGGATCTTGTTGCTGTGGCATCTTCCCTGGGGTCTGCAACTGGTGGATGAAGGGGCCTCGGGGGAGCACAGGGCTGGGGGGTCAGGAGGGACGTCTGCTCTATGAGTGGGGAGATGCACTGAGGAAGGGGGTGCGACCCCCATAGGACCATGGTCACAGACGACATCGGCTGACAGTGACTCCCTGTGCAGACAGAGGGTGCAGAGTGGGCGATGGGCGCATCAGTGAGCCTGGGGGATGGCGGGCCTGCAGGGAATTTAGGGGAGGGCCCAGCCCTACTGCCTGCAGTAGCCCCATCACTTCCGTCCCCTGGCCCACATGGTGTCAGCGCTTTATCCTCCTGGCCGCCGCGTCACCCCTTCCTCTGGCCGTGCCCGCCCTGGCCCTCCGCCCTGCTGTCCCCCCCAGGGCCGCCTGGCAGCGCCAGGTGTCTGCACAGTTGCCCTCCCCACAGCGGGACCGTCTGCCCCAGCCAGGGCTCACACCCCACTGTCACTTCTCTGAGTCCCCAGGGCTACGCTCATCCAAGTGTGGGCTTCTGTGTATCCACAAGGCGCTGCCAGGCCTGGGCCTCCCACAGGGAGGGACCTGGTGCTCTTGGGTGGTGGCTCAGCCCCCACAGCGACCCCATTCGTGGCTGACCCCCACCCCGCAGCCACTCCAACAGGCAGCCGATTTTGAGGGGTAACCACAGAGGTCCCCACAGGAGGAGTGCGGGGCCAGAGATCCTCACAGATCCAAGGGACCAGCGCCACCCTACCCTGGACACCTGCCACCACCTGGGATGGGACCAGGGGCTCAGAGGCAGACTGGGTCGGAGTGCCCCCCCCAACCCAGACTTCTCATAGCCGTGCGGCAGACACTGGGCTCGGTTGAGTGGTGCTTCAGTCAATTCTGGCCAGAGCCCACGGAGAGCACACCCAGTGGGCCCCTTGATGTTGCCTGCATCCACGGAGTGGCTGGCCACGGCCGCTTCACATACCCTGGCGTTGTCAGGCCTAGCCCCCAGGCCCTACACGTCTCCCACTGAGCGGCCCAGAACACCAAGGCCCCTGCGGCCACCACCTCCCCCTCAGTCCTCAGCCCAGCCGTGCCTCCTGCCAGGGAGGACGTTGCGCCATAGGAGGCTGGGTGCGCCTGAGCCCCCGTCATCTCGGGACCCGCCTGTGCTCGGTGTGAGGTGGTCTCAGACCACTGGCTCCTGCTACAGGCCTGGGGCAGGCAGGTGAAGGCCACCTGGCCTGCTGTCCCCAGAGAGCCAGGCTGGGGGCCTGCGGCTTGCTCCAGTGCCTCCCACAATTGCACAACTTGTCACCCCTGCCACCCCCCAGCAGGTGTGCCCCTGCAGGGGCCTTCACTCACCTGTTTGGAGACCTAGGACGCCCAGTGCTGTGACGCAGGTGGTGCCAACCCCAAGTCAAGCTGGGAAATGCTGCCGGTGTCTGCTCCAATCCCAGGAGCCTGTGGTGTGTCTGTCCCCCTGCCTGGGGTGAGGTGCCCGCAGCCGCCCCGCCCAGTGTCTCCCCCAGGCCCTGCCTCAGGGCCCTGCTTCCTGGCACGTCCTCGAGTCCAGGGTGTACGTGTGCCCCTCCCACACCGCCAGGCGCTGCTGTGCTCCCTGAACGTGGGGGGCGATGGCCCTGAGTCCTGCTGCCCCCGCGGCCGCACCCCCTCCAGGGGTTCGGGCTGTGGGCGAAGCCTCCGGGGTCCCACACTCACAGCCAGGCCTCCCCAGGTACATCCAGACGCTGAAGGAGCACCGGCCCCAGATGGTGTGGGACAGCCGGGCCGCAGAGCACTATTTCGAGTACAAGAAGTGAGTGTCCATGACAAGGCCCTGGGGGGAGGGGATGCACACCGTGGGGTGGGCGCTGGCCAGGGCTCCACAGCCACAAGCTCGACCTCTGCCTGAGGGCCAGCCTGGCGTTTGCGACCAGACCCAACACCTGGGCTGAGGGGACGAGGGGGCCTGGAACACCAGGGCGGGCGGCAGACGGGTGCCCCTGTCTTGCAGAAGCCGTGGTGGGAGGCACATCGTGTTCTACCCAACTCTGAAGGTAGGTGTGGGCCCTGCCTGGTCTAGGGGTGGGAACAGGCACGACGCCTCCGCGAGGTCGAGCTGGGCAGAGGGGGGCAGCACGAAGTCTGAGGTGCTACCCCGGGGACCAAGGGCTCAGACCTGGGCATGCTCCGGGCGGTAGGCAGGCCACCAGCAGCTGCCATGGAGACGAGAGAGAGGCCAAGGTCCCCCCCGCCTGCAGTCCCTGCAGGTGCGGCTGGAGCTGGCCAGGGAGCTGGGCGTCGGGCTGTCCATCTGGGAGCTGGGCCAGGGCCTCGATTACTTCTATGACCTGCTGTAGGCCGCCCCGGAGCAGATGAGAAAATACAGATGCTTCTCTTCCTCCGTGTCTGCTGCAGTCTTCGGGCAGGGCAGAGGCGTCCTGGGACCTGCACACTGGGAGCGACCGGTGACCTGGGCAAACAGCCCTGGCACAGGGCATCCCGAGAACACAGGCCGTTCCCGCCAGCATCGCCGCCTGCTGTCGGTCGAGTGGGGGCAGAGCCCGGGGCCTGTGGCAGCCTGTGGCTCGCTGTGGGTTTGGGAGCTCTGGGACACAGGCTCCCACGCGGGACCCTGGCAGAGGCAGCTCCGTCACCCCAGGGCCACACACGGGCCCAGCCTCGCACTGCCCACACTGGCTCGCCTGCCCATACAAGCTGCAAACTAGCCCAAGCGCCCCAAGGCACGGGTGTGGGTGTAGGGGCCCGTGCAGAAACCAGGCTCAGGGAGACCGGGCCCTGGACCCCTGGGAGCCTGTCGGTGCTGTGGCTGTAGCCACCGTGGAATGACAGCACACTGGCCAGTCCCACCACCCACAGGTGCAGCTACATTCCCGTGATGAAACACTGGGAAACTGAGATTGCAAGCAGCCGGAGGACAGCGGCCTCCAGCGCCACTGCCCAGTTCACCTCGGTGGGGCAGCTGTCAGCGCACCCACG
This sequence comes from Aselliscus stoliczkanus, assembly GCA_033961575.1. Classification (NCBI taxonomy): domain Eukaryota; kingdom Metazoa; phylum Chordata; class Mammalia; order Chiroptera; family Hipposideridae; genus Aselliscus; species Aselliscus stoliczkanus. The sequence goes on from CM066736.1 coordinate 136,723,107, forward strand.
CAGAGCCTGGCACTGTGCATGGACACTTGGGGTCCTGAGCTGGGAGTCCTGGGGCAGGGGCCATGTCTCCCCCTTTTCACTGTGGGACATGAAAGGGGACCAGTGTCTGTCCTTGGTTGGTCTGGCTGGGCCACCAGTCTCAAGCCGCTCTGCCCACCAGGCTGCCCTGAGGAAGTACCGCTTGGTGCAGCAGGCCAGTCTTGGGGCCCACGACAGTAATCCTGCCACGCTGGTGGGTCAGGGAGGCCCTGCAAACTGCCACCTCCCAGGCCTGCTCTTGGGGTGGAGGGGTCGAGCAGCCCATTGGTTCTGGGAAAGACTTGGCCCCCCAGATGCAGGGTGGGGAGGGGGGCTGGGCCTGAATGGAAGGATGGTTGCGTGTGTGTGTGTGCGCACGCGCATGTGCACAGGTGAGGCTATCGCCACGTGGGTTGGTGGGTAGGGATGCTGACAGGCACGTAGGACCATGGCACAGGGCTCCCTGCGCTGGCCGGTCTCCCTGAGCCCTTGGCCCCACCCCTGCCACCCCTGGCTGTGGGTAGGGGCTGACCCCCAGCTTCAAAGGCCCAGGCAAGAGAGGAGGGCCGAGACTCCCACATCTGGTGCAGGGCCCTGGGGTCTGGCAGTCTGCACAGGAGCTGGGAGCTGGCAGTGTGACAGGTGTTGGGGGACAGGAAGCCAGGTAGGTGATGGGATGCTGGATGTGGGGGCTCCTCACCTTTGGGGTCTGGAAGACTTGGGGGCCAGTGGGTCCTGGGGCTGGACCCCAGAGGCTCCCACACCGGATGGACTGGCAGGACAGGCCCCCAGTGCAGCTCAGGCGCTGGGGGAAGTTGAATCAGGGCTGGACACAGTGCCTGGGGCCTGAGGGGCCACGCGGGAGGCCGTGAGCAAAGGGTCTGTGTCTGCAAGTCCGCATGGGGACGGCAGAGCAAGTGGGGAGGTCAGGTCTTCCCATCACCAGGGCTGGAGGGAACCGCGAATGGGGCCTGACAGAGGCCCGAGGGCAGAGTGGGTGCTGGGGTTAAATGGGGCACTTGCTGGTGTGTAAGGAAGCTTGGTTTCGTGTGTCCTGAGACTGCTACCTCCATGTCAGCTCAGGTGGCCGTTTCCCCGGGGTGCTGGTGAGGACAGGTGGTGTCGGGGATGTGGGCGCGTGACAGGACCAGGGAAGGGCTGGGCAGTCGGGCCGCAGCCAGTGCTTGGCGGGGGTCACCGGGTGGGTCTGCCACAGGACAGTGACGCAGTGTGTGTGTTTGTGGGGGGGGCCGGTGTTGAAGCAGGACCAGGGTCTGGAAATCGGAGGTCACGGGAGGGGCTTGGGGGGTCAGATGCCCCACAGCCTGTGAGGCTCCTGAGGGGCCCATCCTCCGACCTGAACCCCAGACCCACAGCCCCTCACTCATCAGTCTGAGGGGCTTGATGCCGCTGGACCACTGCTGGTTCTGGGCCCAGGACAGCCGCTCTGCGCCCCACAGCCCACTCCCCGAAGTCTGCAGAGTGACACATAAGGGCCAGGTTCCCAGGAGCAAATCAGGAATAGAAATTGGGACAGTGCTGAACCACGCTTGCTGAGAATACCCCTCTGGGGGGAGGGGACAAGACACCCCTAGTAGGGGCTGTGGATGCAGACAGGTCATGGAGGCTTGAGGCCAGTCCTGGAGCCTCCATTCCACTGCTCAGAGCCATTTTAATGGAGGCTTTGTGGCTGTCCTTTGAGGTGCAGACCACCCATCTGCCTGGCCTGGGCATCGGTGGGGGGTCCACGGCCACACCCCCATGGGGGCACAGGGCAGTGACACACACAGGAGGGCAGGTGGGGGGCTGCTGCCCGCACTTTATTACGATGCGCTGGGAGCCTGCCCTGGCCCCACATGGAATGTGGATGGCGGGACTGCAGCCCGCCTCAAGCACCTGGACTGGCAGTGGGCCCCTTGCCCCACCCCAGCCCGCTGAGGCCCCAAGCCCTGCCCTGTACAGGGTCTCGGGGGAAACACTGCCCTGGAGAACACATGGATGTGGAAGGAAAGTGCCCGAAGCCCCCGGCACATGGCCTGCACTCAGCCGCCCCCTCCAGCTCCGTGCCCGCAGGCCAGGCCAGCGGTCCTCCCTCCCCCACGCCCAGGCTGGCACAGAGTCCTATGAGGTCTTCTTCCCGGTGGGCGACGTGCTCTGGTGGCAGCGAAGCGGGTGGCAGGCAGCGGGCAGCCTACGCACAGTAGGTGTCGGCCTTCACCACCTGGCAGTACATGGTCATGGCAAAGCTCAGGCCCAGGACCTGCAGGGACAGGAAGGGCTGGGCAGAGCTGCCCTCTGGGGTACTGGCCCCAAAAGGCCTTCCTGGATGGCCTGATGCCCCCTTCTTGGGACGTGTCCCCCACCCTTGACAGTTCAGATCCATCACAGGCACTACACCTCCGGGCAGGGCCTGCCCACCACAGAGGGAACCGCCGTGGGCCTTGGGGCTCAGGCCCCCTTCCCTAGGGGCTGGCCGCTCTGGGCTCCCCGACAGCCTCATCGCCTGTTTGAGGGCCCATCGGCTCCAGGCCACATGCCACCTCCCCGGCTGCCTGGAGCCCCCAGCAGCCCGCCTCATGCCAATTCATCCATGAAAGCACCTCTGAGTGTCCTCTGATCTGACCTCAACCCCCCGTCTGTCTTGTGACCCCAGGTACGGCAGCTGCCCTGACCAGGCTAAGAGTTCGGCCTCCCGCTCCCCGGATGCTGACACTCAGGACTTCTGTGGGGACCAGGGGCCGATGAGCTGGACCTGGATGTCAGGGCCTGGGCTGCCCATCCTCGCTCCACTCTGAGCGGCCCTGTGACACCACCCACCAGGCTCCTGGGGCACAGTCCCTCCCGCCTCCCTCACAGGGGCGTCCAGGCCACACCCCTGTCCACTAGGAGATTGGGGCTCTCAGGATCCCAGATATCAAAGGTCATCTCCCCATGGGTGTCCCTGACCACTCCCCACGAACCACCTCTGCCTGGGAGCGCGGGGTGCATGGGGCAGGGCCCCGCACAGCGCTGCGGGCCTGGCGGCTCCCGGGGACCCCGCCCTCCGTACCTGCACCAGCGCCGTGCACAGCCCGAAGACGCCCACGGCCAGCAGGTTTTCTTGGAGCCACATCTTCACCGTCTCGTAACACGGCTGGAGGGAAAGCGGGCGACAGCAGAGTTGGCGTCCGCTCCGGGGCGGGAAGCCGCCCTCCGCCCCCAAGCCCCGGGGCCAGGCCGCGGGCTCACCGCCTTCCACCAGGTGCCCGGTGCGTGCAGCCCGCAGCTCTCGCTGAACTCCAGGCAGCAGGAGTCCGGCACGCGCGTCGCATTGTAGACCTCGAACCAGTCGGTGTAGTTGGACACCCCGCAGCAGCGGAACTGCAGGGAGAGCGCAGCTGGGACAGGGCTGGGGGCGGGGCGCCCGCTCGCGGCCACGCCCCCAGGGCCCTCAGCCCCGCCCCCGCGGGCCGACTCACGTCGGTCTGGATGATGCTCCAGGCGTTGGTGAGGCCCACGTTGCCCGGGGTGCCGTACAGGTGCAGCCCCTTCTTCAGGTCTCGCTGTGCATACCTGTCGATCTGCAGGTGCCGACAGCTGAGCAGGGCCATCCTGGCTCCTGAGCCACCCTCCGTCCCCTCCCTGGAGGCACCCCCTCCCAGAAGCGCAGCGTCTGGCTGGGTCACCTGTGGGCTGAGCACCAGCTCAGTCTGACCCCGAGGGGCGGGTACCCAGTTCTCGGCGTTGTGTCTGCACCCCGTGGTAGAAGCACACACGTCCGCGGGGGGGCTGATAGGCCTCGAAGCTCTGACACGCCAGGGCAAGGGTCGGCAAACTGCCGTTCGCCAGCCACATGCGGCTCTTTGGGTATGTTCTGTCTCAAAAGTTTGCCGACCCCTGAAGAGCCAATCCTGTCCCTCACAACAATTTAAAAATGATTCGAGGGCTGGCTGAGTGGCTCAGCTGGTAAAGAGCTCGCTCAAGAGTGCGAGCTGGAAAAAAAAAGTACCTTGGGCCGGCCGAGTGGCGCGGTGGTTAAGCTCTGGCTTGGGAAGCCAGCGGCCCCAGTTCGGGTCCCACATATGACGGCCAGTGACACTACCCTCAAAAAATTAAAAAAAAATAAGAGTGTGAGCTGAGCTCTGAGCAACAGCAGTTGGATGCCCAACCCGAGCTGAGCTGCCAACAGGTGGCAGGATGGCTCAGTTAAAAAAAAAATTATTCAAGAGCCATAAATATATTTTTACAAAGAAGAAAAATTTAAAGTATTATAAATGAAACTATGATAGTTTTATTCTCATTCTCAGTTTTACTTCAGAGCCACATGTACGTACCCAAAGAGCCACATGTGGCTCATGAGCCGCAGTTTGCAGAACCCTGCTCCAGAGCAAGGGGCACAGCCGTGCCCAGGTCTCAGTCCCTACGACCATGTCCAGTAAAGGACCAGGCTCCTGGGAGAAAGCACTGATCACAGGGCTGGCAGGCAATGCCCACGACGGCCCTGGAGCAGCTTCTAGCACCAGGAAAAAAAGGGAGTGCTCCCCAAAAAGTGCACTGGGGGGCATGCCAAGGAGACACCGGAGCCAGCTGAAAGAGCTCCCAGAGCAAAGCAGATGGATGAGCAAAAACCAAGTCTTGGATTACAACTCAAGGACTAACGCTCAATGAGTCCTCGCTGGTGCAACCAACAACTGAACGGGGTCGGGAGATGTCCCACCCAACTGCAGAGCCGAGGGCAGCACGAGCGACCTCCCACTGGCACCCCCGGCCTGGCCCCGGACTCTGTGGTTAAAACCTAGCCCTCGGCCCTGGGCCCCCCGTCAGTCAGATGACAGGGCTGCTGTTGTCCACACCAAGCGCGCAGTCTGTGACAGCCGTCCCCAGCCCACCCACACAATCGTCACCTGCAGCGTCACGGCCCCTCACCTGGTGGTGAGGATGGGTGGGCGCAGGTGGCCGTACCTTGTCAGTGTAGGCGAAGAAGAGGATGGCAACAGTGGCTTCCAGCAGAAACACCAGGAGCAACATCACGAAGAACTGGGGGGCCGAGCGGACAGGCCTCAGGGACCCGCCGGCCCCCCGCCCCTCCCCACCGCCCTCGGAACCCCTGGGCTCTGTCTAGTCTTGCCGGCCCTCCAGAACCCAGGCCTCAGGCCTGCAAGTGGACGCCTGTGCTCCGTGCCTGGCTCCCTGGGTTGGGCAGTAGGGCGAGGCAATGCCAAGGGGAACCAGGGGATGGCCAGTGTCAGCTCAGGAAGACCAAGGTGGGGCCCCCCCCAAGCAGAAGCCCCTACCTCTGACTGCACAAACCTTGCCTGCGGGCTGGCAGCCCCCTCTCAGCATCCCCAGAGGCACAGCCCTGACCCAGCCCTTGCTGCCCTGGGTCAAGCCGAGCCGAGGTGGCGGCCTGGCCTGGCCCACCTTTCCCTCACATCACTCCTCCAGAAAGGAGGGCTGACGAGGATGCGGCTGAGCCTGGACAAGTAGGGGGCAGGGGAATGTGCCCCATCCTCTCCGGGGTCCCCAGTATGCTGTCCCTGTCTCAGGACACAGGGCCTACCCAGGGGAAAGGCCAGGTAGGGGCCCCCTACACACTGCAACTTCCGCCTCGCTCCGAGGGGTCCGCCGGCATTTTAATAGGAAGGAGCCTGGCCCAGGGGTCCTCTCCCATCTGGCTTCTCCGTGACCAACACTCCCAAGGACAGGAAACCGATCTCCAAGGCCACGGCCAAGCTAGGAGCCTCTCAACAGAGGGTTCCGGGGCTCCGAGGCCTGGGACAGCAGCTGGGAGGAGCGGGCTGAGATAACAGGCCCAGTACAGGCTTGAGGGGCCCTGCCTCACACACATGCGCACACGTGTCCCTGTCCTGTCAAGGGAGGCCCTCTCCTGACGCCACAGCCCCAGCCTGGCCCGGAAGACCCCGGCTGTCAGACCCACAGGCGGAGCCTGTGTCAGGAGCCCGCGCCCCACCCCGAGGCCCCGCCCGCACTCACGGTGAGCAGCAGGCACCTGTGCTCCTTGATGGCTCCGATGCAGCCCACAAAGCCAATGGCCATGACCAAGGTGCCGGTGACGATGAGCAGGTTGGCGGCCGACAGGGACGGGAAGGAGGAGGACAGGGTGGCGAAGTTCCCTTGTGTGGCAGCAAGCCAGATGCCAACACCCAGGATGCCGCAGCCTCCCAGCTGGGACCGCCAGATGGAGGGAGAGGGGCAGTCAGGCCACCATCTGCACACCCTGGGCCCTGGGGACAGCCACCCGGGGTGGTGTCCAGGCAGGCCACCATCTGCACGCCCTGGGCCCTGGGGACAGCCACCCGGGGTGGTGTCCAGGCAGGCCACCATCTGCACGCCCTGGGCCCTGGGGACAGCCACCCGGGGTGGTGTCCAGGCAGGCCACCATCTGCACACCCTGGACCCTGGGGACAGCCACCCGGGCTGGTGTCCAGGGTGGGCCCCCCTGACCTCCCAGGGCCACGTGCCCCTCCCAGCCTGGTCCCCCTACATCCATCCCTGATACACACAGTGACGGACACCGGGGTTCCACACCCACGGCTTGGTCACGCTGTGGTTGGTGGGGAGGGGGTGGTCTGAGGGTGGTCCATCACCGGGGTCATGAACGGGTGCTGTTGAGGCGTCCCCTACAAGCAGTGCCCCCTCTGCCCCAGAACCCAGCCTGTGGCTTGCCTGCCGTGAAGCCCTCGTGATGGGTCCAGCCCAACAGCCTCTGGCCCTGAGCAGCCCGGGGAGACCCCACCTCAGAGGGCTGGGCAGGACCCTTCACTCGCTCTTCCTAAAGCTGGCTCGCCATGGATGGCCCGAGGACCCCAAACGCCAGCCCCACGGGCCCCTCCGGGTGCCCCCAGCTGTCCCTTCCTGAGCAAGCCCCACAAGGGCGTCGATGCAGGAATGGAGCAGAGAAGCCAGTCCTCTGCCTCACTGCCCCTCAACCGCTGGCGCCATCACTGAATTTCATAACTGTCGTTATTCTAGAAGTCAGTTAAAATAAGAGGAGAAGGGGAGAAGGCAAGGCAGTGATGAACCCGGAGAGGGCTCTCAGCCTTGCGTGGTGACAGGGACGCCTGGCCTTGGAGGACCAGAGGCTCTGGCCCCAACCCTGAGACATGAGGCCTTGGGCTCTGGGTCATCCCAGGATGAAATGAGAGGATGTGAGGGCACGCAGGCCCCCCAAATGCCAACCAGTATCTGGTCCCATGGCAATCTGGACTTCGGAAGACCACCTGGGGACCGATAGCTGATGGGCGCTCCGGAATGCCCAGCAGCCCTGGGAGCCCATCCCACGCTGGGACTGGACAGAACGTGGGACGCTGTGCCCCCACCGGGCCCAGGAGCCTCCTGACCATCTGGCCTCAGCCACAGGACACTCCTGGGCTCCGATGTCCAACCCCTCAGAGTGCTCACCCTGTGCACTCCAGACAGGCTGGACCACCAGAATCCAAGGGACACCACATCCACCCAGGACCACCAGGAGCCCCGCATCACCCCACAGAAGCCTCCCCAGTGTCCACAGGCAGACTCGCAGCCCCTGAGGTTGGGAGATGAGCTACCCACCTAGCCAGCCCTGAGGAGCTGGCCACACCCCACTCCCCACCGGCCGGCTCCGCAAGCCTGAGGCCCCCACCCTGACGGACCCCTCAGCTCAGGCCGGCCCTACAGGCCTCCCCCTTGTGTTTCCCCAGCCCAGGGGTCGGCAAACTGCAGCTCGTGAACTACATATATGCGGCTCTTCGGGTACGTTCCATCTCAAAAGTTTGCCAACCCCTGGGAGAGTCAATCCTGCCCCTCACAACAATTTAAAAATTATTCGAGAGCCATAAATATATTTTTACATAATCACCATTATGTGAATAATATCCTTTAAAAATGTTATAAATGGGGCCTGCCGAGTGGTGCGGTGGTTAAGAGCTGGCTTGGGAAGCCAGTGGCCCCGGTTCGGTCCCACATATGAGGGCCAGTGAGACTGCCCTCAAAAAAAAAAAAAAAAAAAAAGTAAAAATGTTATAAATGAAACTATGATAGTTTTATTTTCATTTTCAATTTTACTTCAGAACCACATGCACGTACCCAAAGAGCCACGTGTGGCTCACGAGCTGCAGTTTGCTAACCCCTGGTGGCCTTTCCATCTCAAAAGTTTACCGACCCCTGCTCGAGCCTCGGTCAGCCCTAGCCACAGGGCCGGGGGTGGCAGCTGGGAATGTGCCCACGGGGCTCCGGCCAGCCTCCGGTCTCTGGGCTCCTTCTGGGCCTTGCCCAAGCTGGGCACAAAAGCCCAACGGGGGGTCCGATCAGCCCAGGCCAGACCATACCCGTCCTCTTAGCACCTTCCATGAGAAACAACAGCTTCTATCTAAAAACTATAAACACCTCCGCTGGTGCAGGTCGAGGCCTGGTAAGCACAGCGACCGGGGGCACGAGCAGGTGCTGGGTGCCGCCCACGGGGCTCTCTGTCCCTGGTCCAGGGTCATCATGCCTGTCTGGGCCCCAGGTCAGGGGAGCCTGGTGCTGACCTGTCCTGGCACTGACCGCACGGCCCTGGTGGTTCCCAGATGACAAGTGCCTCTGCCTGCTGCCAGGATTAGAACTGGGAGGCCTCAGCACAGTGTCCAGCTCAGCCTGTTTCCTGACCAAACTCTGTGCTGACGGGGCTCTGGAGGCTGGGAGAGCCGGGGGAGGCTGCCCAGACAGGAGATCATGACCCTCTCACTGGAGACACCTGACACTCACCTCAGAGCTGGGTTTGGGCACGGTGGGCTCTGCTGGCTGTAGGGAGATGTGTGTGCCCCCCACCTGCAGGGTGGGATGGACACGGGCCCCCACCAGCGGCCAGGTGGCGCTGTCCACGGTGCTGGCCACAGGCAAGGCCACTGAGATGGAGTGGGGCTGGGCCACCAGCGCCTGGGGCACTCTGAGCCTGCCTGTGGGAGGCGCCACTCGTGACATCACAGGGCACAGAGGACGCGGGGCAGGTGCTGGCTCCTGTAATCCTCCTGCCCAACCAGCAGAAGAGGCAATGGAGAGCTGAGGGGCTGCCCTGACTGTGCTCCTCCGCCATGCCCGTCAGGACACCCAGCACCTGGTCCCCACGGCCTCTGGGTCTTAGGGGATCTCCAAGGAGCCCAGGGAGAGGCTGCAGCTAGGGCCACCAGTGGGGCACTGCAAGCAGAAGTAACGCCGCAGAGCCCCATACACGGTGCGGGCTCGCCTGGCCTCTGCCCGGCACGGGGGCAGGGGGGCAGGGAGGGTGGGCTGCCTCTCTGTGAAGGAAGCTGGAAGTCAGGCCCTCTCTGGCCAGAGGACACAGTGACTTAGTGGGTCACAAGTCGTGGCTGAGCCCCCAGCCACAGTGGGCGGGGCTGCGTCTTGGGGAGATGCTGGTGCAAAGCGGGAAATGGTTATTTAAAACCCAGGCTGCCTGTTGAGGCTGGCTCTGCCTTCAAGGCCGGTGGATGGCTCCTGTCAGCAGGAAAATGAGACGACATTGGCCCGTGGGGACGGAGGGAAGGACACAGGGAGGGCACTGCTGGACAGGGCTGCTGTTGCGGATGGGGTACCTGAGAGGGGTGGGCCACCACTGCCAGCCCTGGTAGAAACGTATTTCCTTAAGTAACACTCCATGAAATGTCCTTGCCTCTACCCTGAGATGGCAAGAGAGACACCCACTGGTTGTCACCCAGACGCACGCCGTCACACACACCGTGACACAGACACACAGCCCACCCATGCTGTCAGACACTCCTCACCATCACACAGTGTCACCCACAACAATGCACACACCGTCCCTCATCACAAACATGCCCCGTGACCTGCCGTCCCCACAAGACCCCAGGACCATCCACATTCAAGCACATGTACACAGAACAGTCACAAAAACTCTCAGACACACACACGAACAGAATGCAGGCACGCGCTTAATAAAATCACCGGTAATTCAGAAATGTTTCTGCCCATGCAGCTTTTAAAACATTTTGGCAGGAAAATTGCAGCCTTCAAGTGAAGGAGGCAATGTGCCCGCTACACTCAGACACAGCATCAAACGCAGGAAAATGGGGCTGGGGCCCTGAGATGCGAGGCTCCAGCCCCTCCTGGATCAGGATCTGGGGGCCCCACCCCAACCCTACCACCTGCCCAGCCCCACACTCACTGCCGGGGGCACTGGCTGAACGCCCCTCCCCAGCCAGGCAGAAGGCCAGGGGGCCCAGAAGCAGACTCTGATCCCATGACAGCCTGGGAGAGGTCAGCCCACTGGTCAGGGTCCCCGTCCCAGCCCTGCCATCAACTGGGGCTCCCTGTCTCCCTCCCATGCACCGAGAGCATGCGCCCTGGCGGCTGCCCTCACCAGGTGCCCGGCTCACGCTACCTCTCCTGCCATCTCTTTCTTCATCCGTGTATTTTTCAGGTTGGCCCAGGGCATGGTGGGTGATGCCGTCACCTCCAGGCCCACAGCAGACAGGTGCCAGGTGGCCCTATGCCACTGCCCCTCTGGCCACACGGCTCAGTGTGGCAGATGGCCGGGCAGCTGGTCACGTCCTTGGAATGGGGTGGAGGGTTGGGTACCTGCAGGGGCCACACCTGTGCCCAGAAGCCCCTCACCTGGCAGCCAGCACAGACTCGGGTTGAGGGCTGGGCATGGTGGTATGATGCACCCCTCCCAGCCAAGAACTGTCATGGGGGGCCCGTCTATACAAAGCTTGAGAATGGCAAAATTTGTCCACCATGCCGGAAGTCAGCAGCTGCCCACAGTGGGGTTAGGGGTACTGAAGGGACTGGGGTACCTTCCAGGCTGATGGAATTGCTCCCTACCAGATATTGTTCCCTGGGTGACAACTCCACACTGTCCACTTAAAGTCTATGCAATTGACGAACATTTTCTTAAAGACCGGCAGCCAGCCCCCATGTCCTCAAGGGTCCTGTTCAACCTGGGGGGGGGGGTGCCTTCTGTCCTCTGGTCTGGCAGTGAAAGTAGGAAGTCGAGTGGGGGGGCAAAAATAAGCCCTCCTGTGGGGTGCCAGCACCCCCAGAGAGCAAAGAAGCCGGGTCCCAGGGAAAGGGTGCTCTAGCCGCCCTCCACCCCCACCCTGCAGCCTTTGTCACCAGCAGGAAGGGGTTAGTTGACATGGGCACAGGAATAATATGCAGTGGATGCAGGGAGAGGCTGAGGCCAGCAGCAGGGGCCCCATTTGCTTGGCTGGGAGGTGTAACTGGCTAATAAGAGGGACTTGGGTTTTCCGGGCCAGGAGGGGCCCCAGGGCCCAATGAGTCCTTTTGCGGTTGAGTGGCAGAGCCTGTGGGCCCTGTAGCTGCTAGGGAGACTCCTGCTGGGTCCACGGGGAGGAAAATTCTGCCATTAGCTGGGCTGCTCCCAGCACAGGCCCCCTTGAGGGGTCCTTCTCCTTCTCCCTGCAAGCAGGTGTCCAGGTCACTGAGGAGGGCAGGTGGGGAAAGCAGCAGGCTCCGCCCACCTCCCGGGATCTGACCATCCCCCACACCCACTGCCCGCGTCAATCCACCACCTACACTGTCCACCACCGTTACAGCAACACCTATGGCTGCCAGCTCTGGTCCCACTGCCTACTGCTGCTGGCCAATGTCCCTCACCTCTTCACATGACTGCTCGAAACTCCAGCTGCACCCACCTCTGCTAGGGCTCCTGGTCTCTGGGGTACTCCACTATGGGCCTGGGCCTCCCCGTCCCAGAAGCCCCTTGCAAAGAACTCTTGGGGTGACCCCTCTGGAAGCAGGCATCTGAGGCAGAAGCCTCCTTGGGTCACACTCCCATGCTTGGGCCCAGTCCAGCTGCCCCTACCAGTGACCCCCGACTTCCCCCCATCCCCCCCCCCACCACCAAAATGCAGAAGAGAAAAGCCAGGGCCCAGGATGGAAGGTGGACCTAGGTTTCTGAGCCTTTGGCCTTAACTGGACTACATGCAAATGAGCATGCAAATACAGCCTCCTTCTGGAGTCTACAGCCCGGGCGGGAGCTAAAGCCACGCCCCCTTACTCCCAGTTGTGGAAGGAGGGCTGGCACGGGAATAAAGAATGGAGCAGGGAGTGACCTTGGCATTCTGTCTCCACCAAGCCTCCCCCAGCCCAAACAAAGGGGTCCTAGGCCTGGCCAGGAGTGCTGCAACCTGGTCATGTGCGACACCTGTCACAGCCACCGCCCGCCACCCTCCCTGCAGTTATGGGGCTGGGTGGCAGCTCTGTCCCTGGTCTGGGGGGGAAGGGGCCACGCGGTAGCACCAGCACCTCTGACCCTGGACCCAGGCACCCCCTGTCTGAGCAAGCGTTACGGAAGCCCCCCAGACACGGCATGTTGGAAAAGGAGGCAGCAGGAAGGCCAGACACCCCGCACACTCGTGGCGGCCCACCTTGCCCCACAGTCCCGCTCGGTGTCTGGCCCGGGCACAGCTCCTCTGAAGCCCGCCCCGGGGGCCCAGTAAGTCTGGGCGCTCGGTGGAGGGAGGGGGGAGGGGACAGAAGGGAGGCCCTGGTATACAGCCCAGGACTCGAACCTGTGGCAGGTGAGGCTCGGTGGCCCGGGCCGCTCAGAGGAGGGGGACACGTCCCGTCTCAGGGCGCAGAGGCTCCGCCGCCCGCCGCCCACCCCGCGGTGCTGGAAACGCCCGCCGGCCCCCAGTCAGAGCAGCGACGGGGGACCCCCGCCGCATCCCGCCCGAGCCGCGACTCCGGGCTCTTCCCCGGCCGCCTCGCCACCCCCGGCCCCGCGGCCACTCACCCAGAAGAGCAGGTTGAAGGCGAACATGAGGTACTTGACGCCCTGGAGGCAGCCGCGCGCCATGCCGCAGCGCTTCAGCTCTAGGAGGAAGATGAAGGACAGGTCCAGGTAGAAGACCACGTACTTGGCGCCCTGGGGCGACGCGTAGCGCGCCGGGGCCGCCTCGGGGCGCGGGGCGGCGTGCGGGCCGCCCGCCCCGCGCCCGCACAGGCTGCTGCAGCGCCGGAAGGCGGCCCCGCGCGCGCAGCCCGGCGGCGGGCCCTGCGGCGACGGGCTGCGCCGGTACGTGGACTCGTCGGAGCTGGAGCGGCGCATGGCGCCGGGGCCCCCGCCGGGCTCAGCGCCCCGGCCCCGCCGCCGCCGCCGAGCGCCGCATCCCGCGGGCCCCTCCGGCGCCCCCACGCCGCCCGCTCCGACCCGGCCCGCCCGCCCGCCAATCCGCGCCCGCCCCGCCCCGCGCGACCCCGCCCCTCCACGCGGCGCGACCCCGCACCCCCGAGCGCTCGGCCCCCGCCGGCCAATCGCAGCGCGGGGGCGACGCCCCACGGCCCGCGCCCCCGGGAGGCCGACGCCGGCAGGGCCCCGCGTGGGGCTGGGGCTGGCCCCAGGCGGCTCTCGGCCCCGGGCCTCCCGCGCCCCCGACCCCCCGCCCGGCTTGGGGGCTCCGCCCGCCCCCGACACGGAAAGCGCTGTGCAAATGAAAGGGCGACCCGTAGCTGTCCGGTGGCGACTTAGGGCCGCTCCAGCTTTGTTCCCCGGCCCGGGCCTCCGGCCCAGAGCGAGGCACGAGGCGGCGCCAGGAGAGGGGCCCGAACACTCCTCGGGGTGCGCCCTCTCCAAGCAGCTCCTCCCACCTCCACCCTGTGCGGAGAGCGGGCCGCGCTGGGACCCCGAAACTCCCTCAGCTCACAACTTGGGTGGGGAGAGGCGCCTGCTGGATGAGGCTCAGCTGGGAGGCCCAACTTGCGGGAGACAGTGGTTGGGGAAGCTAGGGGAAGGCCGAGCTGTGGTTTAAAAGAGGGGCCAGGGTGAGAGAAGGCAAGCCCGAGGGTACTCTGGGGAGCCCTGAGTGCTGTGCGGGGTGGGGGTCTGCAAGGCCTGTCAGAGATTTGCAGCCTTAAAGAGAGGGGCCAGAGCACACAGGGGCTCGGGGGTGATCACTAGGGACCCATGACAGGCCCCGTGGAAGTGGGCAGCCCACTCCAAGCCCAGAGCTGAACTCTGGGGTACCTCCTCCTCGGCCCAGCCCAGGTGGGCTTTCCTCGCCTTGCCTCCTTGGGCGGGGGCCAGGGTGTGACAAGTGCAATCGCACAGGAGCCCTCGCTGGTTTGAGGTTCCACTGCCACCATCTTGAAATTCTTGATGATTTTTGAACAAAGGGCCCCAAATTTCATTTTGCACTAGCCAGGGCTGGAAATCAGACCCCAGACACGAGCACACACACTTGCAGACATGGACCCAAGCCTGGCTCGCAGATCCCCAAAGCGACTGCACACACCCAGGAACATATACCAGTGCCCCTTGCACTGGTGGTGTACACTAGTGGTGTGCAGACACACACACCAGGGCAGCCCACACATACGCACACATGGCCCCAATCGCAGATAGGGACAGATGCCCACGCCATTGCTGGGGACAGCACAGATTCTGGGGCCCTGTGGTATAGGAGAGCGGGAGGCATGCGGCCTCAATGCCCATCCCTACCCGGCCTGCAGCCTCCTGTAAGCTCAGGCAGGACAGCCCTGCCTGGGGGAGGGTGGCACCAGACGTATAGGTGTGCCCTGCGCCTTGGGCTTGAGGCTCTGGCTAATGGCAGTCCACTAGGCATGTCCACCCCATGGGACACACCCAAAAGAGACTCGCTCCAGGTCCCCAAGAGCTGAGCAGCAGAGCTCAGAGAGGAGAGGTGTTGGAGGGACGGGGCACGAGGAGCCGGGGCAGAGAAGGGAGGGGTGCCGCGGGCACTGCTGGGAAATTGAGTGGTGTGGGAGGTGGCAGTTTGGGAGGGGCTGCAGCTGTCCAGACGTCTGGGCTTCCCCCCCCAGACCACGAGCACGAGCCCTGTCTTACACTCCGAAGGGGCCTGTGGAGAACTGCAGCTCAAGCCCCCGGGCAGGTCCTCCCTGAGCAGAACTGGCCCTGGTAGGGAGGGGCACAGGAGAGCCCCAGAATCCCTGCCCAGCCCACACGGCCCACCCTCCTGGGGCTTCCCATGGCCCCTCCACCCTGTCCTCCCCAAGGGTCCTCTGGCATGTCTGAGCCCCAGGAAAGGGAATGACAGTGGCTATGCGACAGGGGCCCAGTGGACAGCAGACAATGGAGGGCCGCCACCCAGGGCCCTGCAGACCACTTTCTGCAGTTCTGCCCAGGGAGTAAGCGGCATCTGGTGACCCCTCGAGACTCCGGTGACCCAGCATCCTCTGGCCACCTTCCTCTGGGCCCAACCCAGCCAGTCCCCACACGCCCAAGCCAAGGGGACACTCAGAATCATGGGAGTCCCTGCTCACACCAGCATGTGAGGGTGTGTGCTCAGAGCATACTCATGGGCCGGGAGAGCTGGGGGAGGACCCGGAGCTGACCAAGACAGCTCCCCACCTATCACAGAAGCCAAGCCTCATGGCATGTACCCTAATAGACACCACCCCCATGATGGGATCACAGCCAGCCACACACCACACAGCACCCCTGCAGCCCAGGAGCAAACTCAGGGAGGGACAGCTTGCCGGCTCATCTTTGCCTTCCTTGAAGACACTGGGACCAAAAGTGAGTGGGGATGGGGGCCTGGTTCCCATGGCAGGGCCTCAGAGGATGAGAGGGGAGGTCCTGGTGACCAGGGCTGGGAGGGGAGCAGCGACAGGCAGGGCTCACTTCTCCATCCCTTCATCATGCTGGGGCTCAGGCGGGATGGGGGCCGGGGGCCGGCCTGTGTCCCCACACTGGACCCAGCACCCAGGGCACCCTTGCTTCCATCTCACTCAGCCATAGCTGTCCCAGAGTCCCCTGAAAGTCCTGCCACCCCCTCTCCTATTACCCCAGGTGAGCAAGTGAGTCTCACCTGAGATGAACCACAACTCAACTCCAATACACAGGCGCATCAGGGTTGAGAGGGGCTTCCCTATGTGACCCTGTCCCCAAAGTCCAGCCCTTCCCCCACAGGAGTCCCCTTCCTCCAGTAGGTGGGGCCCCAACAAGGCACACTCAGGAGGCAGCATCTGCCTAGCCCGGGCTTGGGCTGCGCCAGGACCAGGAGTGTCCAGTGGGCAAGGCCCCTGGGCCTGGCATGGGTGAGACCAGAGGGCGGCCCTCCCGCTGCCTGACCGGACCGTGACGTACCTGGGCTTGCCCCGGGAGAGAAGTCAGGTGCTGCTCAGTGCCCCCGAAGGTGAGTCAGTGGGCAGGCGAGTGGTCAGCACGGCTAGGCAAGTGGGAGCTCTGCGGAGGAAAAAGCAGGATGGAGGCTGCACCTCGGCCACCCACCCCATCCAGACTCCCAGTGACCAGGCAGGCCCCGGGGGGTGACAAGCAGCCCTCTGACCAGGAGCAGGTCCCAATGGGGGAGGAGGGGCAGCTGAGGGGCCCCAGCCAGAGGACTTTGTCCCAGCCTCCTATTACTCGCCTGCTGAGACACCAGGCAGGGAGGCAGGCTTGCACACGCAGACAAAGTGTGCATGCAGGACACACATATTCAGATGGGTGGACTCACGTGGACTCAAGGCACATCCTGAGTCCAGGATGTGTCATCCCCAAGGTCCCGGACCCAACACCAGCCTGTGTTGTCCACTTCCCCCAGGTACCCTGCTCCAAGTCTCATGCTCTCCCCAAGAGCCAGTGGTGATGACTCATACGGCCATATCTGCCACTGGTGCTCACAGGTGCTCCCGCACCATCCATGGTCTGTGGGGACAGGGCATCCCA
This sequence comes from Aselliscus stoliczkanus, assembly GCA_033961575.1. Lineage (NCBI taxonomy): Eukaryota > Metazoa > Chordata > Mammalia > Chiroptera > Hipposideridae > Aselliscus > Aselliscus stoliczkanus. The sequence goes on from CM066736.1 coordinate 136,739,776, forward strand.
GCCATGCTCTCTACACCTTACCCCTCATACCAGGGCTCACTGCAGCCTGGGAGCTGGGGCAGGCGGTCTTCCCAGCAGCCCAAAGGCAGGAAAGACTGCAAAGGTTTGAAATGCCACCCTTGTAGGTGCCTGCCCCCTCCTGCCCATCCCCTTGGGCTGCCCACTGGCCGCCTGTCCACTCATGCCTGGGGTGGACAGGAGGCCACTGTGTGTGTCAGTCCCAGCTCTTCCCTGCAAGCAACACCTGAGACCCACCCCCTAGCTTCAGTTAGGGGATATGAACAGCACCCACCCCACTGGGGAGAGGATGTGCCTGGCCCAGGGCCAGGGACCCCTCCCCTCCACAATTGCTGTGCCTGGAGATGAAGTATCTGTGGACTATCAGAGGCAATGGGGGGGCCGGCCGAGTGGCACGGTGGTTAAGAGCTGGCTTGGGATGCCGGCGGCCCTGGTTCGGGTCCCACATGTGAGGGCCGGTGACACTGCCCTCAAGGAAAATAAATAAATAAATAAATAAATAAATAGCTGACTTGGGACGCCAGCGGCCCTGGTTCGGATCCCATATATGAGGCCCAGTGACACTGCCCTCTACAGCTAAGATGGTGAACAACAGCTTCACCTGGAGCTGGGCTGCTGTGAGTCCCCGGGACGGCATAGCTGCAGCCCCTGCTGCAATGGGCTGCCACAGGCTACAGTGAGTGGCCGGCAGCCAGCGTGAGCGGCAGGCAAGGGCTCAGCGACTGATCTGCCTCACCTGAGAAGAACGCAATGATGATACCAACATGGGCCAGTGAAGCAACATCCTCCACAACTAGACTGAAGAACAAAAGGCCAGCAACTTGTTCCCCTTCCCCGATTCCCCAATGTTGTTCCCCTCCCCCAATACCCCAATAAAATCTTTAAAAAAAAAACAAAGGCAATGGGGGACACGCCCCTCCCACTTTCTTTGATGAACCGCCTCCCCAGGGCTAAGGGGCCCAAAGCCCACAGCAACATTCCAGAAGCTAAAAACCACAGCAGACCCCCCCCCCCACATGCCTGATGCTGGGTCTGCATGCCACCACAGCCCAGGGGCCCGGCGTCCCTCCCTCGCAGGCCCTAATGGGTGGCTCCACCAGCATCCATGGTGGCAAGCAGCTCTCCTGGGCCCCCAGTAGGAGGAGCATGTGGCCAACACCAGGCCCAGACCACTGGTAGGCCACACTCAGTCCCCACGCAACACCACCCCTGGACCCTCTGCGAATGGAGTCCAGTCCCCACCCCCTTCTTGGGCAGCCCAGACACAACCCTGCAGTCTGGCCATGGGTGCAAGGCCAGGACAAGACCAGGGCGGGCTCCTTCCCTAGGAAGCCTCCGTGCCCCACTCCCCCTCTGGCCCTCCTTCGAGGGCAGAGATCGACAGGCGTGTGTCCCCCAGAACGGCACACATGCAGGCAACAAGGACAGGGCTGACGGACAGCCCCAAGACAAACACCCACCGCAGCCAGCCTGGGCTGGGCCCCATGGTGGGGGGCAGCTGAAGACCTCGGGATGGTGTGAGCCACAGGCCATGGGCACCTACCTGGCCAGATCAAGGCCCACTCCAAAACGGACCTGCCCAAAGGCTGAAACAGAGCGTGCCCACGTTGGACTTGGAGGCTGGGGCAGATAGATGGGCAGCTGCCAGTGGCCCACAGTAGCCCCAGCAATGGAGCAGCAGCAGGGAGCTGGCCTAAACACACACCCCGGCAGGGGAAGCTCAGGGTGGAGCCGCCGCCCGGGCCCCCAGGCCGAGCGGGCTCTGAGGAAGCTTTGAGGAGCCTGCAAGGGCCTGGCCAACACAAACAGGCCTGTGGTGTGGGCCTTCCTGCCACTGCTTCAGCCCCCGCCGGGCCCCAGTGCCCACGCAGGCCCTAGCCTGGGGGAGGGGCACACAGACACCAGGCTGGGCAGGTTGGCACCCCTCCACACTCAGTGCCCAGGCAAGGTCATCTTCCCAACCCAAACTGGAGCCTCCGGCTGGAAGACACCCAACCCAGGGGAGGGTCCCGGTGGAAGAGGCCACCAAGGGCCCCTTCTCTCCTCCTGGGCCCACCTAGGCCAACCCAAGCTCACGGCCTTCCCATCCCCCATCCGCACTCCTCCCACTACACAAAGGCCAAGGGGACACAATTAGGGCAGAGGGTGGGGGACACCTTCCCACCCACCACAGGCCCTGGGAGCACCCTGCCTCTTGTGCCCAATGTGTGCCTGCCCCACCTTGGCAGACGCCCCTACCCCACCCTGCGCTGCCTGGACCCCTGTAGAGTAGTAACTTCCCTCAAGGAGCCCACATCAGGCCCAGGTGTGTCCAGAGGCTCATTAGGTTAGGGCCAGTTCAGGCTTAGCACACCTTCAGACACCATCACTCACGACTCCTCAGATCCCAGGGCCAAGAGGGTTAGCATGGGAGCAGCAGGTGGGCGGCCGGTCTGAGCCTGGGAAGGCATCTGAACATGTGTGTTCATAGAGCCCATCCCACCCTGCGCTCCCCACGTGAGCACATATGTACCCAAAGCAAGCAGCCGGGGGCCGAGCCCAGGACTCCACGCCTGCACAGCCAGATCCGGACCCTCCAGCCGGGCAGCGTCTCATTCCATCCACACTTTACAGAAGGGGAAACTAAGGCTGGGACCCAGAGCCAGGGGGCGGGGCCTGTGGCCAACCTGTTTCCAGGGCAACACTCAGGGCCAGGATCTCAGCAGCTAAAGCTTCCATCACTAATTTCCCCTTGTTCCTGGCCTGCCCTCAAGTGACCCTTTCTGGCAGGAAACATGGCTCACGGGTTCCAAACCGCATGTGAGCACAGCCCTCCCTCCTCCGTGGGTCCCATCCCCACCGGCAGGAGACCCATTCTCGGAAAACCTGCGCCTCACTCTCCAGACCTCCCGAGAGGCCTGGACCACATCTGTGCTGACACTCCACACCGAGGGGAGAAGCAAGGGCCCCCACCTACCCCAGCAGGCATCAGAGCTCCACCCCCACCAGTGCCCTGGGCCCCCATGGTTCCCTCCTGCCCCTGGCGGCCCTCACCTCAACTTGCAACCCCAACACACACACACAGACACACATGCAGGGACACAGCCAGTCAGAGCCATGGTCGGGGCGGGAAGGGGGAGGGGGCAGAGCTCACCTTTGAGGCACCCCCAGGGTCCTCTGGTCCAGCCTGGGAAGGGCTGAGCCAGGCTGAGTTGAGGCGGGAGGACCAAGTGCCCCAAGGGGCCTCCGCCCACGCACACGTGTGATGGAGCAACGCACACGGGCTGGGATGGGGCAGCCACTCTGCTCCCCATGGCCTCTCCTGGGAAATCAGGGAGCTGGAGGGAGGAGCCAGCTACCCCCAAATCTACACACAGCTCTCAGAATTCCAGGAATGTCAACTTGGCTCTGGACAGGATCAGGGCGGGAGGCCGAGGCTCCCCTCACTCTGTCGGAGTAAACAACTGCTCAGGGCAGGAGCTCCAGAGGGACAGGCCCTGGGCCCCTCCTCCAGGAAGCCTTCTGCCCCCACCCGCTCCGAAGGGCCACCCAGCTGACAACCCCGATGCCCTCCAGGTCTCCCTCACCTCCACAGCCTCGGGCAGCCTCTGCAGCTGAGCCTGGGTCTGACCCCAGGCCACTGTGACTCAAGGCCCCCTGTCCTGCCCCTCAAGGCCAGGGACAGGATGTCCGTCCAGTCAGTGGGGGAGCGGGGAGTGTCAGGGAAGGGAAGTGGCTTTGGCTCGTGGCTCTGCACGTGGCAGGGTGGGGGATGGCAAATAGCTTTAGGGAGGCTGTCCAGGTCCCCAGAAAAAGCGGTGGCACAAACTCCAGGCGGACACCAGCGCTGCCAGCTCCACCCTGGACCCTCCATCTAAGGCCTAAAAGGGCAGTTCGCTGACACCCCGGGCTGAGCAGAGACCCAGCGAACCTGCCTAGAGCCTGCACACACCTGAAGTCACAGGTCCCACTTTGCAACACATCCACCTCCTACAGCCCAAAGCCCCCCTACCGTAGGGGGCCTTTGGGGCCTCTCACGGCACACTGCCAGCCCCAGCCCCCAAACCCCGTCTTGGGGCTCGGCCCACCCCATTTTCCGACACAGCCTCCCCTCCCTTTCGGTCCTCCATGACTGCTGCCCCACCACCTACTCCCACTCTGGCGCACACCTGTCTCTGGGGCTGCCCTGCAGGCACCGACTCCAGGCCTCGCCCAAAGGTTCCCTTTGCCAGGACCTGTCCGGCCCCTTCACGCACACTCAGGCTGGCGCCTGCCGAAGTCCTGGACTCGTCAAGGTTCAGCTCGACAGGCGCCTCTTCCACGACGCTCTCCCTGACCACCCTCCGGCCCTCGGATCGCGGGGACCCAGCAGCGCTCGGCCGGGGGCGGGGGCGGACCCTTCCTTCCCCCCAGTCCCTTCCCGGGGAGAAACGGGGGAGGGACCCGGGCCAGATCGGATCGATGCGGCGCTGGCGGCGGGGAGCCGCTGAGCTCGCCCCGGGCCGACCGCCCCCAGCGCGCCCTCCCGCCGTCGGGACCGGAGACGCCCCGGAGGCACTCCCGAACTCTGCCGCAGAGACCCCCGGGCCCCCGCGGGCAAGGGCTCCGGGCCCGGCCGGGACAGGCGGAGGGGAGCCCCGCCAGCGGCCGCCGGCCGGCCCCTCTCCGACCCCGCGGCGGGGTCGCCTCGCCCCGGCCCCGCCACTTGTTGCTGCGGCTCCGCTCGGGGCTGCGCGCTCGGGCTGGAGCTCCGCGCCGGCTCGCTCGGGCCCGGGCCGGGCTCCGGAGCCGCGCGCGGCGGGACCCCGGACACACCCCCGCCAGCGGACGCGATACCTGCGCGCTCCGTCCCCGCGCCGCGCCGCTGTCAGTCATGCGGACACGAGAAACGCGAACCGCGCCGCCGAGCCCTTGCGGCCCCGCGCGGACGCCGTAGGCCGGGACGTACCAAAACGGCCCCCGGGGGACGCCGCCTGCTCCCGCCGCAGCCACGCGGGTCCCGAGACCCCCCCCAACGCGCGCGAAGGAAGATCGTGGCGGCCGGAGGAGGACACCGACGGCGCGGGGGCTGGCGGGGTGGGCTGCGGGCGGCCGAGACAGGGCCGGGTCTCCCCCGCGCCATGGACTCGCCCGGGGCGGGGCGGCCCGCGCGCTGAAGCCGCGCCGGAAGCGCAGGGCGCCTCGCTGCCCCGCCGCCGCCATGATCATCCCGGTGCGCTGCTTCACCTGCGGCAAGATCGTCGGCAACAAGTGGGAGGCCTACCTGGGGCTGCTGCAGGCCGAGTACACCGAGGGGTGAGGCGCGGCCCGGCACGGAGGGCCCCGCGCGGTCGGGACGCGGGGCCGGGCAGGGCCGGGGGGAGGGGCCCCGCCTGCGGGGCGCGCGGCGCCGCTCGTGCCGCTCGTGCCGGCTCCAGGCGGGGCGTTCTGTCCCGGGGTCCCCCCCAGCCCGGCCCGCAGCAGAGCCTTGCGCCCCGCAGCGTGAGGACGGGAGGGGGGTTGGCACCGCGCCCCTGGCGTTGGGGCCTCCTGGCCGGACACGGCGCCCGCCGCCCGCCCCGTGTCCTGCCTTTTCCCCGCAGCGCAGCTGCCTGACCCCGTGGCTGTCATGTGGCGGCTGTGGCGCGTCCCGTTTCTGCGCTTACCCCTGAGCACCGCAGGGACCGCCACGGCTGCCCGAGTCTGCTCCCCTCGAGACGCTCACCCTCGGCCACTGCGTGGACAGCTCATGTCCCGGGCACGCCGAACCCCGGGGGCCTGGGGCGCGCCCCCTGCCATAGCCTCCCAGGGCAGGTGCGGGAGTCCGGGGCGTTTGGCTCCAGACCCCGAGGAGGCTGCTAGGGGGACCGGAGCGCGCAGCGGCTGCGAGCCTGCACAGGGCCCTCCCGGCAGCGCCGCGGGGCAGGCACCTTTCGGCCTGGCCTCCCCTTTCCCAAGCTGCCATCTCCGCACAGTGGGGACAACGGTATGAGAATTTTCTGGAGGCCTCGAGGGTGACTGAGCTTGGTTCCAGCGAATTGGGGACCCTAATTTGATTGGGAAATGGGAGAGGAGGCTCCCTGCAGAGGCGCCTTCCTTCCTGAGGTGCAAGCAGAGCTGAGGGAAGATCCCGCAGCAGCTCAGTGAGGCCCTCCATCTGCCTGGGTTTCTGGAGACAGACAGATCACAGCCTGTCCCCTGCCTGCAGGGACGCCCTGGACGCGCTGGGCCTGAAGCGCTACTGCTGCCGCCGCATGCTGCTAGCCCACGTGGACCTGATCGAGAAGCTGCTCAACTATGCGCCCCTGGAGAAGTGAGCGAGCCCCTCCCACTGCGGCGTGGGTAGCCAGGAGCAGTGCCCGCCCACGGCTGTGTGGGTGTTGGTCCCCTGCTCTGGAAGGAGCCATCCAGTAAAGGGCTTTGCAGAACCACAGGAAGGTCCTGGCAGTTGGTCTGGCTTTGTGGGACTCCCTGCTACCATGTGCCTCTCTCCTGCCTCATGTCTGAGGCCACTTCCCAGAAAGAGGGAGAGCCATCTCCATGGCAACCACTCCGCCTGGGGCGTCTCTCTCTGGAACCGGTGCTCTCAGGCCACAAAGAACACTAGGGGCCCTGGCATCTCCCCCCATGTTCTGTGTACTCGAGATCACACCACATCCTCTCTTCCCAGGATCTAAAGAACCAGGTTTTCTGGGCCCTGAATAGAATTCCTGCTGGAGTCATGGCTGCCCATCCTGAGGGTCCTGCTGCCAGAAGCTTCTAGGCCCCACCCAGGCCCAGTAGACCCCTCCCCTTGGCCATGTTCCTGCGGGGGTGGGGGGTGGGGGGCAGAGCAGCACTCAAGCTCCCCAGCCAGCCCCGAGACCCTACAGTGTCTCCGCTGGTTGTCAAGGCCGGCTGAGCTCCCAGTGTCGTGGGCCAACCAGGAGACCTGGCTCCCAGGGCCTGACCTATTCCAACTCTGGCTAAGGCTTGGAGCCGGAGGTTGTCACTCTGGGCAGGGGTCAGGAGGGTCCCGGTGCCCTCCAGCTGGTAGAAGGCAGGAGTTAGGAGAGGGGGCATTCTCCTGACAGCCTCAGGGCCAGCCCACTGCCCAGGCATCTGAAATGGGGTCCTCCGGGTGCAGATGAAGAAGCTGGTTGTCCACCAGGGGCAGGCAGCCCAAGCCTTGTGTACAGTAGCTGGACAGTCCCAGGGCAGAGACACAGTGGCATAGCCGTGGCTCCCACTGCCAGCACACATCCTGCCCAACCCCAGGCCTCACCACCCTCTTCCTGTCCATAGATGTGTGGGCCCTGTGCTCAGCTGTCCCTACCATTGGCCTCTCAAGTCCTGCCAGCTCTCAGCTCATACCTGGCTGCCCAGGACCCCCTGGGTGTGCCTTGCTCTGTCATGGCAGTGGGTGGGTGGGTCTGCCCACCCTTCTGGATGTGAGGGCCCTGAGGATCAGAACTGTACAGTCCCTGTCACTAACATAGTAAGTTCTGTTCCACAAACTTTTATTGAGCACCTATTATGTGGCAGGAGCGATTCTAGGCATTTGTAATATAGCAATGAGTAAAACTCGCAAAATCCCTAACCAGGGAAAGGGAACATAACAGTGAACATAGTAGACCTTTTAGACGGCGGTGAGAGCAGTTGGACAGCATGGCAGGGCCTCAGTGGAGCAGGATGGCCAGAAGCAGGGACATCAGCAGAGGCATGGGACACTGGGGACTGGGCTTCCTTGCTTAGCTTTCCCTAGAGGGATGGGTGGCTGGCACCTGGAGTGTCTCACCTGCAGCTGCCAGGCCTCCCCTGACATCTACCCATCCAGCAATACGCCTCCCAAGCCTGTCCCTGACCACCGTGTGCGGTGTGTTCAGTGGGCTAGGAGCACCCTAGGGTGGGCCAGCCCACTTTTGCCCAACTCGCTCCCAAACCAGCCCAATTAAGCACAGGTGTCAGGGAGCACACTAAGGCCCCATGACCACCCCCCCCCCAAGAAGGTGGCCTGTGGGAGGGGGGCACTTGATTGTCAGAACCGAATCACCCCCCTCCCCCCAGCCCCATCCACAGAGGCAGAAGTGCCCACTGTAGGAGGAACCCCTGCCTGGGGCCTCAGGACTTTGGTGTGCAGCAAAAGGCACTTGAAGCTCCCTCTGGGGGTGTGGGTCCCCAGAAGTCACGGTGATGGCACGGTGGTAGGGGGCACAGGGATGAGAACACAACCTCCATGGCCAAGGGGGGAGGGGAAGGAGAGGCGTCCTGGGACCCCAGGTCCCCGGCGGTCAGTAGTATCAGTTCAGTAGTCACTCCTTGAGAAGCTGTAGCACACGCACACAAAAAGGCCAGCCGTGGGTGGGGGTCAGTAGTGCTCCAGCTTCAGGCTCTTGTACAGGCAGCACGTGAAGATCATGCCGAACACCTGGAGTACAGAGCTGGCGTGAGGGGGCCGCTGCCGCCAGCCACTTTGTGTCCCCTGCATCCACCAGGGCCCGCCCTGTCCCAAGGCACCTACCTGCACACAGGCAATGCCGATACCCACGGCCCCGATGACCCTCAGGTGCTCCTGGATGAAGGTCTCCAGCTTGGTGATGCAGCCGCCCTGGCAGGGTGGGGGTGAGGGTGCTGAGGGCAAGCAAGTCCTCCAGCCCCCCTTTGCTGCAGCCCCAGGCCCCCTCCAGGATGTGGCCACCCCAGCCCCTTACTCCCACTGGGGGCCCCCAGGCCCCTCCCTCCTACCTCCACCTTGTAGATATTGGAGGCGTGGTCCCGCTGCCCGCAGTGGGCCACCATGGTCTTGCAGCAGCTATCGGGGACCACACGGCCGCCTGCCTCCCCAGAGCGGATCCACTCACTGTCCCTCCAGTCCTGGGAGTTGTTGCTGCCACAGCAGTGGAACTGCAGGGGGAACAGGGCCAGGCTGAGCTCCCACCCCTGCTGCGGGACTCCCACAGAGGTCCCAGGAAGGCGGGAGGGGGTGCACATGCCCCTCTCTGAGTCACCCACTAACCTCCTGCTGCAGCTTGTCCACGGCGCTGGTCACGCCCTCATGTCCCACCTGTTGGTACCGCTTGGTCATGGTGTCCTTCAGGTTCTCCTTGAGCTCTGCATTCAGCTGGACATGAGGTAGTGACACTTTCAGCCACAAAGTCTAAGACCCTCTGAGGTGTGGCAGAATGGGGGTAATACAGCGGGAGAGGCGTGGGGAAGGCTCCAGGGGTAGGAAGAGCTAGGGTGAGATGCCGGCTGGCGTGGGGGCTCAGATGGGCTGGGAGAGTCACCCAGGTGCCCATGGGGAGGGGCAGGAGCAGGGAGGAAGCTCCAGATCCTGTGAACGCCTGCTTCCCTGCGCCCCCAGTGGGCAGCTTGGGTGCTGTAACCCTAACCCTAACCCTGTGACCCAACCCCCACCTCCAGGGCCTGATGGGACAACTGTCAGCTGGTGGGGATCATGTGTATGTGAGCATGTCCGTATGTGTACAGTGTGTCCGTGTGGCCTCCAGGCCCCTCACCTGCTGGTAGTAGACGTAGGCAAGGATGCCAGCAATGATCTCCAGCAGAAAGATGATGAGGAGCAGGATGAAGTACTGGGGGACAGGGAGGCAGGTGAGACCCAGACATCCCCATTCTGTGGGGACACCTAGTGTCCAGGCACAGCAGAGCAGAATCCCCACCCTCACCTCCCAAGTGGCCACAGTGAGGGCTCCGGAGAGCAGGTCGGGGCTGGGGGACCACCACGCTCCCTGGTGCTTTGTCTTGGAGTGGCTATCTTTTCTCGGCTGGCCCAGCCGGGATGTGGGGACTGCCAGGAGGCTGGGCAGGTGGGGAGGGACACCCCCCTAGGTGAACACAGCAGAAGCTATCCTGCAGTGTTGGCCCCCATCAGTCCCTCTTCCCTGGTCAGGGCCCCAGCGCCAGCCCAGGCAGCCTGGTGAGCCCCTGCCCAGTGACCCCCACACACACACTGCCAGCCACACCCTGCTGACCAGGCGCAGCAGATTCCGACGCTCCTTGAAGGTGGCACAGCAGCCCAGGACACCCGTCACCATGACAACAACGCCAGCTACCACCAGGATGTAGGCTGTGGCCAGGTAGGTGCCTGAGGCCAGCAGACTGATGTAGTCGCTCTTCAGGGCCAGTGTCCAGATGCCCACCGCCATGACAGCCAGACCAGCCAGCTGTGGGCAGTGTACACAGGTCAGTCAGCACATCTGTGTCCCCAGGCCAGGGCTCCTTTCAAGGACCAGGGATGGAAGGGAGGGTAGTGACGGGCAGGAAGAAGATGGGTTGGGGGAGGCACATGCCTATTCCTCACCCAGAAGCAGCAGTTGAAAGTGAAAAGCAGGTACTTGAGGCAGACGGTGCCACATGTTGACTTCTTCTCATTGAACTCTCCCATCCTGGGAGGCGGGGGGTGGTCAAACGGCCCACACCAGCAGGACCTGATTGGGGGGATAGCCAGATAAAAATGGGGACAAAAGAAGGTGACACAGATGCCCAAGCCAACTGCTGGCCCTGGGTGTGTCCATGGGAACCAGGCCCCCTGGGGGAGGACAGCTTAGGAGCCCCCACCCCCTCGGTAGCCAGGGTGGATGTCCTGGTATCCACAGCCTTGGACGGCTGAAGGGCCTGGCTTTCCTGACCAGACCCCAGGGCACAGGGGACATGGAGGACCCCTAACCATCACCAGCTGACTCACCCCCACTGGCCAGCAGGGTAGGAAGCCCCAGCAGGCACTTCGGGGTGACCTCATGCAGGCCGCGCCTGCCCCCCCCTCCACCCCCCAGCATTCCCCAGGCCCTCCGTCACAGGCTGGCAGGAATCTACCGGCTGCTGGAAGGGAGGCCACTAGGAGACAGACGGGCCTGCCCCTTACTAGCCATGTGGTGGGGGCCAGTGGGGGCCTGCATGCAGGAGAGTGGGGCAATGGAGAGCACCAGGCAGGCGGGGGGCAGCAGATACACAACCCAGACATGGGGTTTCCTCCTCCTCTGGCCCTCATTACTGGAAAGGAGACAGCCACATTAAACCCAGCGATAAGTGCAACTGTAAGCGTGCTCCTCAGAGGCGCCTTGGATGGCCGGCTTGCTCCGTTGTGGGGTGACTGCACTAGGGAGGGCGGGGCGGGGCTGTGGGGCCCAGATGGTAGCTGAGTGCCTCAAGCTACGATTCCAGACACAGTCACGCCCACAGCTGGACTTAACCGCCCCGCCCAGCACTTACCTGGCTGGTAGGAAAGGCTCCGCCTCCGTAAGACAGGTGGACAGAAGTTCCCCAGGAGGGTCCGCTAGAAGGGCAGGAACAGGTCACAAGTCTGGCCCGCGCTAGATGGTCAGCATCCTGCCATCCCTCTCTGGCTGCCTGGGCAGGGGGCCGGAGCTGGACTCCCAGGGCGGGAGCCCCACTCGCAGTGGCTGAGAGAAGCGGCCAGGCCTGGTGTCTGGTCTGGGCCAGGAAGGGGCAGGCAGAGGACATTTCTGGACAGTCCGATCCTGGGAGGAGCAGCACGCCTTCTCCAGGCATCCCCCCCGCCCCCGGGCCTTCCCGCCAGACCTGCCCTTGCCCCTCCCCCCACCAAACAGCAGAAGCTGCAGCGGGGCGGGGGGGACAGGCGCAGGCCCCTACCACGGAGCTGATGGGGCGCGGAGGCCCCAAGCCCCTCCGGCGTGTCCCTGGGCCTTCTGGGGAGGCGGGTTCCATACACAGCCCCAGCCCCATCGCGGCGCACTGCCCACCCTCTTTCCGGGAGTGCCTGGCGGATGTGAATCCCCCGGGAAAGCGCTGGACAGAAATAGTTCTGAGTGGCGCGGCGGTTAAGCGCCGGCTTGGGAAGCCAGCGACCCCGGTTCGGTCCCACCTATGAGGGCCAGTGACACTGCCCTCAAAAAAAAAAAAAAAAGAAATAGTTCCTGCGACCGGGGACAGAGCTGCCCCACCCCCAGGCCCCTGCAACTCAACCCAGCCCTCGCCCAAGGCGGACACCCGGGACTCCCTTCCAGCCAGGCCCTGCGAGGAATTCTGCGTCACCGCCGCCCCCGCCCCTCGCACCCGGGCGGTGGGCGGGCCTGAGGGCGGAGGGAAGGGGACAGGCGACCAGGGACAGCGACGGCGACGCTCCGGCGGGGCCCTCGGCCCGCGGGGGCCGTCAGGCCTGTCGGAAGACCCGCCAGGCGCCCCACCCTCTCCCTGCGGCCCCCTCCGCCCGCCCAGCGTCCCGGCGTCCGCCTCCCTCCGGAAAGGGCCTCTCGGGCCTGCGGGTCCAGGCCGCGCACAGCCTCGGGGCATTCGGCCCTCCTGGCCCGCCGGAGAGGCGCACTCACCGGCCACGCGTCCGAGTCGTGCTGGGCGGCGGCGGCAGCGGGGGGGGTGGCTCAGAGCGCAGGGAACGCGCGGCCAACGGGGGACCTGCAAGGGGGAGGCGCGAGCTGCCCAAAGGCCCGCCCCTGACCGCAGACCCCGCCTAAGGGCGGCAAACCCGGGCCCGCAGGTCCCGCCCACGGCCGGCAGGTCTGAACACGCGCTCTGCGCGGGCGGGACAACCGCTCTTGCAAGCGCTGAGGGTCCCCGCCCGGGACTGTGGAGGCCGGGCGAGCTGCAGCGCGGGGGCGCCCACAGCCCAGCCAGGGCCCACACCCTCGGGAGGCGGAGGAGCTGGGCTAACTACTGGGGAGGCGAGGGAGGCAACTAGGACAGCTGTGGACTGCACCCAACACCCAGAGTCCTCCAGGCCGAATCCCTCTTTCTCCCGCCCAGCCCAGGGACCACCTGGAGGCTCAGGGGGCAGCAGATCAGATGCTGGCCTGGGAGGGAGGTCTGCGGTCCCTGTGAGACATACCCCAGACTGGAGGGCATGGGGTCTGGCAGTGGGGGGAAGAAGTGAGGAAGAAAGGCCAGCGGAGCTGCTGGACTGGGACGCTGAGGGTGGGAGTCGGGGGACTCCCAGCCCACCAGGCTCATCCTCAGCCCAGGCAGGGTCTGAGTCTGTACAGTCGGTTGGAGTAGCTCTCCATGGATAGCGGGCAGCCCTCCTCCCCAGCTCCCTGCCCTTGGCAGGGCCCACTGGCATGGAGGTGGCTCCAGGCCTACCCCAAGAGGCTCCATGCAGGACTGGCCTGACTCCAGTGGTCCACGCAGGGCAGTGTGAAGACTGGCATGAGGAGGAGGTGGCCGACTGAGACTGGAGCACACAGGAAACCCCACCCCACCAGGGACACAGGGCTCCCTGGTGAGACACTGGCTGGGCCTCAGTCTTCCTGTCTCTACAGTGGGGCCCATGAGGCTTCAAGCTTTAGTGGGCGGTGAGGGCTTGGATTGTGACCAGAGACATGCAGAAACACTCACATTCACAAGCCCCACGTGTCCCCTGGATACCTCCCCACTCACAGGAGGCCCAGGAGGTTGCAATACCGCCAACAGACTTTATTTGGAGAAGGGGGCTTTTCTGGTGGACAGAGATGGATTTGATGGGATGGGGACAGGCCGAGGACAAGAAGGGGGCCACAGGGGACCCTGACCACCCTCAGGTCAGTCCCTTCATGACTGCAGTCAGGCAGGCCAGCAGCCCGCTAGGTAGAGCCCACATCCTGAATGGACGGCTCCAGCCATAATGAGTAACCTTCAAGGGTAACACCCAGTAAGTCACTTGGAGCTGGTCAGCGGGCACTGGGAAGTTGGCCCGAGCCATGTCTTGGGGGACGAGCCCAGTTGCAGCAGCAGCAGCAACAGCAGCAGCAGGTGGGACCCGGTAGGCAGGCCATGGCCAGCGTCTTCCTGCAGCCACTGCCCAGCTGTTTGGCCTCACAGGCGTCCTTCTCATCTCGTAGCCGCATGTTCAGCTCCCTAGGGGAGGGGAGTCCAAGGCTCTGAGAGGTCCCAGGAGGCAGCTTTTAGGGCAGGAATGTGGGCCCTGACTCTCCCTCACACCAGAAGAGAGGTGTATAGCTGGGACTGCAGCATGAGGGAAGGAAGGCAGACACAAGGAAGGACATCCTCGCAGTGGGCGGGGCAGTGGTGGTCAGGAATGTTTGGGAGCTCGGAGCTCCAGAGCTGCGCTGAGCCCCTTCCCTCGCATGGCCTAAGCCTGACCGAACCTGAGGATCTCCAGCTGCCGCAGAAGGCTGAGCTTCTCTTTCTGCATGTTTCTCGCGACGGCGACCACGTCTCTGTGGGCAGGAGGTGGTGACGTAGCTGCAGGGAGGCTCCCGGGATACGCCAGGAACCCCTAGGACACTGCCCCATGCAGCCCCTGAGAGTGTGACTGGGACTCGGGACTCGGTGGAATTGGCCCAGACCTGAGCCTCAAGGGGGACCCCTGCCCCACCGCACCCGCCGTCCCACCCCCTGCCAGCCCAGACCCTCCCCACACCTCTGGGTTTGCTCCTCGCGGCCCTGCATGTCGCCCTCCAGACGTCGGAGCTGCTCCTGCGCCCCCTCCAACTGCGTCCGCAGAGCATCGTTGGACAGCCACAGCTGGGCGTTCTGTGCCTGCGTCTCTAGCTGCTCAGCAGCCTGGGCCTGCAGCTGCTGTTCCAACTGGAGGGTTGTGGGAGAATCGAGGTTGAGAGGACCCTCTGTGCCCCAGGGTGCTGCCTTGCCCTTGACTCCCAACAATTGCGAGCATGGGGACAGTGAAGCACAGGGACACCGCAATTACACCAGGGAGCACATGGTGACTGTGGGTACGGGAACGCGAGCCGGGCACGCCTGCCCCTGCCTGACACGGGGGCCGCTCACCTCCCGCTGCCGCAGGTCCGCGCGGTGCAGCTCCTGGTCACGGCTCTGCAGCTGCAGCTCCAGGTGGCCTCGCCACTCCTCCCGAGGGAGGTCCTGGGACGCACAGCGGGGACCTGAGCCTCGGCGAGAGGCCGAGGGGCAGGGATCGGGGATGGGACCAACTCGGCGAGAGGCCGAGGGGCAGGGATCGGGGATGGGACCAACTCGCAGGAAGCAGAGCCAGGGCCACGCGGGTCTGGGATCGGGCCGAGCGCGAGGCGGGGCCGCGGGCCCACCTGACTCCGCAGGCGCCGGCGTTGCTCGCGGAGCTGCTGCTCCGTCTCCTCGTACAGACACCGCAGCTCCCTCTCGTGCTCGCTGTCCCGCCTTCGGGGCGCCGAGGGTGAGACACGCTTAGAACCTGCCAGAACAGAACTACGCCCCGCCGCCTTCCCGAGCCCCGCCCCGCCTCCTTCCCGAGCCCCGCCCCGCCTCCTTCCCGAGCCCCGCCCCGCCTCCTTCCCGAGCCCCGCCCCGCCTCCTTCCCCAGCCCCGCCCCGCCTCCTTCCCCAGCCCAGCCCCGCCTCCTTCCCGAGCCCAGCCCCGCCTCCTTCCCCAGCCCCGCCCCGCCTCCGTCCCCAGCCCCGCCCCGCCTCCTTCCCCAGCCCCGCCCCGGCCCCCGCCCTCACCGCCGCAGCGCCTGCTCCAGGCCGTCCCGCTCTCTGACCGCCTCCTGCAAGCAGGCCGACGCCCGGATCAGAACGTCCTCGAAGGAGCCCAGCAGCTCGGGCCTCTCGCGCTGCAGCCGGGTCCAGAGAGTCCGCACCGCCCGCTGCCTGGAACGGGGCAGGGCAGAGGCTGCAGCCAAAGCGGGGGCTCCCCGCCCTCCCCAAAGTGACCCCTGCAGCCCCGGGCAAGCCAGGCGCGTTTGCTGCATGCAGGACGGTCCTCTCCGGGCTGCTTTCGCCCCTGCCTGGGGTACGCGAGTGTGCCCCGCTGGCGTGGCAGCGAGGGATCGTGTGAACGCGGGGCTGTGCGCGTGTACCAGACCATGTGCCTGGCGCCGCCCCTCCTCCCCGCAGCCTGACTGCTGCCTCCTAAAATGCAAATTGCGGGAAATCACACCGGCCCCTCCCAGGTACTCGCAGCTGCCAGGGAAATGGTAGGCCAGGCCGGGACCGGGGACCCTGGCAGCAGCACACATGCAGCAAGCGGATGGAGACAGAGACCAGGGAAGTGGGAGGGGCGCCAGCCAGCACGGACTCACTCGCCCAGGACCCGGGTCACCCCCAGCTGCTCCAGCGCAGTGAAGACTTTCTCCTCTTCCTCCTCCTCCTCCGGGGAGACCCCCGTGCCTTGCACCTCCGACCAGCCCGACTCAAAGGTTTCCTCAGAAGCCAGGGAGGGCAGTGCACCCTGGGCGGACTCCACCCCCACAAACTTCCCTGTGGGCATGGGAGGGAGCGATTACCAGGGCTGTGGGTTACCACCCTGGCTCAGCCTCCACTCGCCCCCCCACACACACATATATCCTGCCCTTTCTCTGAGCCCAGTTTCCTGTTTTTCTTCCTTATTCTGGTTTGATTCTTGGCCTGGGAATGGGAGGTGACAGCTGGCTCCCAGCCCCACCTGGGTTCGGCATGGGAGGGGGTGGGGGAGCAAAAGGGTCAGCTCCACACATGCCCCAGCAGCTGGGGGGGGGGCTTCCTGTGGCGCCTTCCAGTGGCGATGGTGTGTACAGACACCGCCAGTACATGCTGGGATGGGGTGTGATGGAGAGGGGCCACTAGGTGGAGGGACAGAGGAGGGGCTCACCCAGGCCAAGGCAGAACTCTCGGGCGGTGAGGAAGCCTGTGCCGGCCTGGTCCAGACTTTCGAACACAGCCTCCAGCTGATCCGGTGTGAGCGGCAGGTCGCTCTGCAGGCCCTGGCCAGACCAGGATACAGGGCTCAGTAGCCGAGGCCAGCCTTGGGCTGGGGCGGCCTCTCAGGACTGAGGACTCACCTGCAGGTCGTGCCGGGTGATGAAACCCTTGGCCTCCTTGTCACACAGCAGAAACAGCTCCTTGGCCTGCGCCAGCATGGCTGCCCGCGGCCCGGTGGAGCCCCCGTCTTCTTGCCCCTCCCCCTCCTGGGCCTCTCCAGCCCCGGGCTTCCCAGGGCTGGCCATGAAAGTGGGGTCTCAGCCGTTGGGTGCTGTGAAGCCAGGGAGGAGTCAGGGCCTGAGCAGAGCTCAGGAGAAATGAGGAGAGAGGAGAAGGAAAGGCAAAGAGAGGGCGAGGTGTGAGGGTGGCTGCGGACTAAGCTGGAGGCATGAGGAGGGAGCCTGCTTGCCCCGGGCCTGAAGGTGGGAGAAGGCCTGGCAAGATCCAGAGAGGAGGGGCAGCTGGGGAGGGGGCTGGCCGTGCTTGGGGTGGTGCTGTGGGCTCAGGGCCTGTGGGGGGCTGCCCAGGGAGATAGAGGCTGCGTGCCCAGGAGGGAGCCAGGGCAGGACCGGCTGGGGAGAGCTAGACCTTGTGATGGGCAACGAGGAGGGCGGGGGCTTCTGGCGGCTGACGGCAGAGAGCGGGGAGAGAGAGTGGTCAGCGGGACAGGAGCCGAATAGGCCCTGGAGTCGGGCACCGAGACGCGGCTGAGCAGGCTGGGGCAGTGGGAGCACTCCGCCAGCTAATCCTGCCTCATCCTCAGGCCCTGAGTCTGGGCCGCAGCGGCCCCCGCTCCAGCCAGCTGGCAGGCGAGGCAAGCTCCTCCCTCCCTGCCCAGCCCCTCCCACCGGGCGCCGGGCCCCCTGGGGCGCAGGTGCCGGAGCCCAGGCTGGGGCAGGATGCCTTGCATGGCCCTTGTCAGAAACACCCCAGATTCCAGGTTTGCCAGATCCTCCCCCAGCACTAGGCCCTTCCCTCCTCCAGACTCGCCCCCTCCGGGTCCCGGAACCTCCATGGGGCCCTCCTCCCCGCGGGGGCGCCCCGCCCCCAGTCAGAGGCACCTGCCCTTCCCACTGCGTCCCGGTCCCGGATTTCCCAAAGCCAACTGCCCCACACCGAGGTCTGAGGTCCTCTGCTCTCAGTTTCGGGCGGTGATTCTCAACCTACTGCTGTTCCTGGGTGCCGGGAAGGGGCGCGCTCTCCAAAGAGGGCAGGTCTGAGGACGGGCGGGAGGAGGGAACGCGGGAGCAGAGGCATCGCCCCCCGTCGCCGTCGCCTAGCCAGAACGGCGCACCTCCCCATCAGCGGCTCGCGGGACCCGAAGTCCATCCAGCCGGAAGCCCGGGACCAGGGAGGAAGGGCCGCAGGACCCGCGAGCCCCCAGCGCTCCGCGCCTTGGGGATGGAGCCCCCGCCTCGCCCCTGCGCGCCCCGCCCTGAGGGGCCCCGAAGTCCCGGAGTCTAGAGGGACTGGCGGGACGCGCACGGAGCCTACCTGCGAGCCGCGCCACGCACCGGCCGCGCGCCCAGGCTGCTCCTCTCGGAAAGGCGGCGACGGCGGGGGGCGCAAGCCCGGAGCGTCTCCTGCCGCCCAGCAGGCACTGAGACCCCAGCGTGGGCCGGCCCCGGGCGGGGCCCCGCCGCTGCTGTCGCCGTGTCCCCGCCTCTCGGCGCGGCCCGGGCGGCCCGGTTCTCGGCCCACACCCCGCCCGCCCGCGACCCCGCAGCCGGAACGTCTACGTCTGGGAAGAGCCCCAGCGCACCGTGGGGCGGCGGCGACCTTTCCTGAGCAGGACCAGAGAGAGGAAGGGGCGCCATCCCGAGGATCCCGATTTAAGGCGCCAAAAGTGGGTGGGTGTAAGGAAAAGCCAGGCAGGAAATTAACCAAACTATTTTCAATGATACTCTCTAGGAGTGGGGCGACTTTCCTTTCTTCCCTATACTTTCCCAATTTGGTTGTTCCCATTTTTAAACAATGCACAGGTGATGTATTGGAAAACGGTATTTAAGTCAGCAGCATAAATGCCTATGCCTGTGTGAGGGGAATGAGTGGGGATGGGGCAGGAGGGCCTCGCCTCAGCAGGCCCCCCAAGCACTCCTGTTGGGGCACAGCAGTCACCTGGGTTCCCCTTGGGGTAAGACTAAGAGAAGGAGCTGTGTAGAGCCTGCCCGGGACCTTCCTGCTCAGGAACAACATCCCCGGTTTTTTTCCCCAGGGTCCGCAGCCCCAGCGCGTCCCCTGCACCCACCTGGCTTCCCTGCGCAGGCCTGGCAGTGCTAGGGGCTGCAGGCGCTGCTTCTCCAGGGGCCTGAGATCCTGCTGAACTAGAACAGGTTGGGCCGATAGGACAGGACCTTGAGACCGAGAGGGGGTGGCCCCTGGCACACATGCACACAGGGACCTGCCCAGCCGGCTCTCCCAGTCCTGCGGTCCCACCACCAACCGTTATTGTTGGCTGGGGGCTGCCACCGTCGTCACCACAACTGCCCCACGCATAGAGGGGAGGCGGCAGCTGGGGCAGAACGGAGCTCTGGACAGCCAGCCTGACTCTGCTCTGGCACCCCTCAGTCCCTGAGCCCTTTTGGTCACCAGGAAGGGATGGCCGAATCCCCTCTGACCGCCCAGGGCAGAAGACACTTTCGGGACGCCATGTCTGTCCCAGAACAAGGTCCCACCCCCTTCCACTCAGACCTGATATTCCAGGCCCCTATGTATTGGCAGGAGACTGAGGACCCCGTGGGCAAGGAGGGTGACGGGGACAAGGACACGTGCCCCTGGCCAATGAGGCTTGCAATGACAAGGGGAGACCCAATGCCTCACACAGAGCCTGGGGCCAAATGCCCGAAGTGGAGCCATCCCCCCCATGCGCTCCCTGGGGAACCTCACCCTCCACAGCCCTGAAGTCAGCCCCAAGGCCCTGTGTCACCCTGGAGCAGAGGTGTGGACGCCACCTTTTGTAAACATTCCTTCGTTTTTTATTTAGCAAGCATCTTGGTCCAAAATATTTCCATTGGCCCTTGGAAAGCTGTGTCCAAGGGTTAGCCAGCAGGCCTCAGGGCAAAGTGGGGGACGAAGACCCAAGGAGTGGGCTGCAGCCCAGGTGCCTCTAGGGGAGAGCCCCAGGCCTGAATGCCAGGCTTGAGAGGAGCCCCCTGACCCGAAGCTGTGCAGACACTGGTCAGCTGGGGGGGGTCCCATATAAGGAGGACGCAGGGGCTGAGCAGTGGTATTTATTACATCTGCTTTGGCGAAAATAAATAGTTTTTCACACACATTCTTGAACAAAAAAAATGAAAAATGCACGGGGAGGAGCCGGGTCAAAGTTCTCAGGAGTAATACTGCACGGGGATGGGGGGGTGGGAAGGGGAGGGCGGGCGGGAAATAGGGCTGCCAGCCCCTACCCTGGGCCCCCGACCCAAGCCCTGCCCAGCCCCAGGGCGGGACTGGAAGAGGGAGGTGAAGGCACAGGGGACCGCCTGCCTCCGCAGTGCTGCAGGTGAGTGGTGGGGGAGGTGTCGACAGCAAAGCCCCTTCTCCTAGCCGTGTGGGCCCCATCTCCTCAACCCACTGGGGCACGGAGAGGCCGAGGAGGGGGAGCTCCTTGGCCCTAGGGCCCCGCCTCATGGGGCAGGGAAGCTGGGAACCTGGCCCTCAGCACTGGGACCCCAGGGGACTGCAGAGGCGTGAGCAGGGGCGCTCAGCAAGGGGGCAAGCCAGGAGGGTGCTGCGGGGGCGCAGGGCCCGGGCGGGCGGGGGCGCGCATGCGCAGGGCATCGGGCGGGAAGGCCACGTTGGTGCAGAAAAGGCCGAGCAGCAGCTGGCGCTGGCACTCCTCCCACTTGGCCAGCGCGTCCCCCAGCGAGAGGTTGTTGCGCATCCAGCGGGGCAGCACGTCGCTGTAGGCCGCGCAGGACAGCGGCACGGAGGGCAGCGACTGGGCGCGGCGCAGCTCCATCTGCTCCGACAGCCTGCGGGAGGGGAGGCAGGGCGGGCTCTACCGGGGGCCACTGCGGTGAGGCTGAAGCCGCGTGACCCGCAGTCGGGGGCTCACCTCGAGGGCAGGTGGCTGCCCAGCTTCCTCTTGGCGCGCATCACTAGGTACTGGCAGATGCTGCCGGTTTGCTCCTTCATCCACCGGATGTCGTCTGGGACGTCGGGCAGCCACTCCAGCAAGCTGCGGCGCGGGTGGGAGGTCAATGGCCGCCCGTATGCCCACGCCCCTCCACCGTTGGCCCTGCCTGTGCCCCACCCTCTCACAGCACCCCAACCAGCTGCCTCTCCAGGGGGTGACCACTGCTCACGGCTGATCCCCAAGTTTGGCTCTGAGCTCCTCCCCCGCCCTGCCATCCTCACCGAATGGTGAAGGACACGGCACTCTCCAGTGGCAGAGTATAGGGCACCATCATAGCGGTGGCCAGACGCACGGGCAGCATGTTGGAGAACGTGGTCAGCAGGTCCCTGGGCTCCATGCAGGCCTCCAGCAGGGCTGGGGGGGGGTGCAGGAGCGAAGTTGACCGCGGTGGGGGGAGGTGGAGCCCAGCCCCACTCTATTCCGCCCCTGCCCACCCCCTGGCTACGCACCCTCATTGAGGCGCGCAGGCAGATGCTCCAAGATGTGGTCCTGCCCGCTCGGGTGCAGGTGCCCTTCCACTCGGGCCCTCTCCTTGGCCACCAAGGCCTCCTCCTCGTCCCTGTTCTCGGGAACACGGGGGCTGGCCGGGGGCAGTGCCAACAGGGGGTTGGGCCTGTTCAGGAGGCCTGCGTGGGGAGGAGCGAACAGGTGATCAGCTGGGGGGCCGCGGTGCAGAGCCCACCCGGCCCCCTAGCCCCCCACCCCCAGCCCTGGCCGCTGAGCACCGTTCCTCCGCAGGAAGCGCAGGCCATCCCTGTAGCCCTGCTTGCACATCTCCCGCAGCACCTGAGACAAGGGGATGGATAAATTGGGGCAGGGGGGTCAGAGACGCCCTGTTCTGCCTCCTCGAGTCCCTGGGGTCCCTGCAAACCCAGCCCCACCCCACTACTAAGAACTAAATCCTGGCTGGACAGAGGCTAGAGAGGCTGCCCTCCAGTGGAGAGGTTGTGCAGGCCACAGCACTCTTCTCCAGCCCTCAGAGGAGTTCCAGAACCCCGACCCTGGTCACACGGGCAGTTCCTCCTCCAGTGCTGGGCGAGGTGAAGCCAAGGGGCCCACACGCCAGGGTGGCTCACCATGGGCTCCGGCGGGAACAGGGCCTTGGAGAGGCGGTAGAGATTCCGCAGGTTGAACTGGATACTGGTGTTGGTGACCCGGAGCTCATGGATGTTGGTGGAGCTGTCCTGCGGGCAGATGTCACTCTCGCCCGAGAAGGGGGACACTGTAATGGTGTTCTTGAGCTCATAGAGCGGCAGGTTGTCTGAGATGCCACCATCTACATAGCGCTGCGGTGGCAGGGACATATGATCACATGGCAAGGAGCCTGCAAGGTGAGCTGGCCACCCCACAGGGCCACCTGGGTCCCCACCCGGTGGCTGTTTCATTTAAGCCTTTCACCCACTTGGCACTGGCCACCGGCCTGCCTGGGCGCTGAGAAATGGCCAGACAGTGGGGGAGGGGCAGCCACAGGAAGTGTGCACGGCTGTGGGGCTGGCCGAGCTGTTGAGTAACTGGGGAAGTGAGGCAACAGGTAGTGAGGGGCTGGGGGGGGACACAGGCGGCTTTCTCCTCCACCCCTCCTCCCACAGCCCCCAGTCGCGGACTCTTGTCACCCAGGACAGGTGTCAGGACTACTTACTACGCCCTGGAGGGAGGGGGGGATGAGGCCACAGTACACGGGGATGAAGGTGCTGCAGACATTGGCCTGGAAGGCAGGGACAGAGGTGGCAGTGAGCAGGGACGCAGGCATCCCACCGCACCCCCGCTGCAACCCTGCCAGGGCCCACCTGGATGAGTTCATCCTTGGAGTTGAAGTGGGATATGATGACGTTTTCGCCATCTGAGACGCGGGTTAGAGAGATGCCCAGCCGCCCACGGGCACGCTCGTGGCTGTCAGCCGGCAGGGTCCTCAGCAGGCAGCTACGGATGGTCTTCACCAGGTTGAAGGAAGGGTGCAGCGGGCCCAGGAACCGCTTTCGGGCCTCCTTAGACACCTCGATGATGTTGGCACCGGCCTCACCTGGGACAGCAGGGCCAAGGGTCAAGGGCCAGCATTCCTGGGCTTACAATGGCTCCACACCCAGGGTCCCACAACGTGTGCCATCCCATCCACTTGGGAAGAATCCCAGTGTCCACCAGGGGGCCTGCCCCACAATTGGGACTTTTGCCACCTGCCCCTGGGGAGAGAGAGGCAGGCCACCACCACCCCTGGAAAGGCAACAGCTGGGACTGGCCAGTTGGGGCCGAGCCTGCCCTCTGCCTGGAGTTTCCCAACAATCTGCCCTGATCCATGAGTCACCAGGCCTGGTGTTATGTGGCACCCAGCCCAGGAAGGGGGTAGGCAGAGGATCAACTCTGACCAGCCTTAGCCTTCACCCACTTGGCCAAATCCAGACCCACGAAGCCCATCACAGCCCAGGGGTCCCACAGGCCCAGCGGCGTAAGTTTGGAAACAGTGGGGCTCCACGACTTCTAGAAAGCATGATTGTGTCCCACCACAGCCAAGAGAAGCAGCCCCCCAGCACTCCTCTTGGGGGCCGTGAGTGCTAACCTAGGACAAAGCCCGAGTGGGAGCAGGCCCAAGCGTGGTCAGCGGGCAGGAGGGCCTTGGCGAGGAGCTGCCCTCCTCCAGGACCTCTGCCCGGGTCAGGGGTGGGCAGTGTGGGGCTGGCACCTGTCACACTGTGGGGGTTCCAGCTGCCCCTGACCACAAGTGAGAAAGAGGCGCCTTGTGAGTGGGATTAGGGAGGTGCTGTGAGAGCCATGTCCTCAGCTGGATACCAAGAAGTTAGGTGTGTCCTGACGCCAGTATGGGGACTGAGCACTGATCTGAAGGCCTCCATGAGAGAGAGGGGTCAGGACCACAGCGGTGGACCCCTCAGGTCCCAAGGATGTACAGCTGTGGTCCGTGTACCTCACCCCCTCAAGGCGAAAGTTATGGGAAGGAGGCAGGGGAGAACCCTGACAGGCTCCTGCTGGGCGGGTCACTGATGACCCCTCTGTCACCTTGGTTGCTCTAGTAGGCAAAGGGCTGGGCAGCTGTCCCAGGACTCTTGAAGTACTTGGTATGCTGTAAACACCACGCGCATGTGCCCTACGGAAGTGTGTGTGCGAGGGGAGGAGTGTGTCCCAGCACACTCAGACATCTGCACTCCGGGCCACAGGGCTGGAGAGTCCAGAAACATCTGCCATCCCATGGAAAGGGCAAAAACGGTGGGCTACACCTGGGGAGCCAGGAGGGACGGTGAGAGCTTGCCATGCCCAGGCCTGATCTGCTGGGCTCCTGCTCCCGGGGCCCTCGGGGACACAGTGCCCAGACTTGGCCTTCCGAGGCCATCTCCAGACTAGGCCCCGGGGCCATGGCGGCCTGGAGTGGAATGGCCTCCGGACACAGTGACCGCTAGCACCTAGGCCAACGCCTCGGACCAGGGGGCAGCTTAGGCCCCTCCCCCGAGTTTCACGATCCCGCCCATGAGTTACCCTCTCTTTCCAATGAAATCGCTTCTGCTGCACTTGCCCGCCAACCTCTGCCGCCGAGAGGTGGGCCCGTGGAGGCGCCCCGGCCCCGGGCACCCCCGGAGCAAAACAAACTAGGCCCCGCCCCAGCCGGCGCCGGGGAGCGGACCAGCCGCGGGGCGCACGGGGGCGCAGCCGTCTCAGAAGACCCTCCGCCCGGCCCCACCCGCCAGCCCCGCTCACCCAGGCAGGCCCCGGTGACCAGCGCCGTGGCGGTGAGCGCCCCGGCCGAGGCGCCGTAGATGTGCGTGGCGTTGGCCACCAGGAAGGGCGCGTGCTCGCGGAGGCAGGAGGCCACCCCGATATGGTAGACACCCAGAAAGCCGCAGCCCGCGAACGAAATGTTCCACGTCGTCTCCCGGGGAAACGTCGCCTCCTTAGGAAACATTGCGGCGGCCCGCCGGCCAGTTCGCGGCCACTCGCTCTCAGGGTCTCCGCCGGTGGAGGCGGCGACGCTGTGCAAAGCGACGCCGGAGACGGTGTTTTTAGGCCGGGGGGCGGGGCCGGGGCGGGCGGGGCGGGGCCGGGGCGGGCGGGGCGGGGCCGGCCCACGCGGCCCACTCCGGGCGCGCGGGGAACGGCCTGGAGCTCCGCCCTCCGCCCGGACGGCCCTCCTGCCGCTGTCCCCGCAGCTGCCCCCTTAGCCGCGACGCTTAGGGACTTCATGCCCCCGACCTCCTGCCTAACGTGGGTAGCGGGAGGGGACACACAGTGGCCGAGGGGTATGGAGAGGGGGGAGCTCAGGCCCGGGCCGCTCTGTCTGTGGGCCTGGGAGCCTCCTACAAATCGGGACACCTGCGTGGGAAGGGCCTTCGTGTCCGGGCAGCCATCGCCCCCTGCCTCGGGGTCCGCCTACGACACTCACTCCCCGGGCCAGGAACCCCCAGTCCCACGACTCACCCACAGACTGACCCACAAACATTCACAACTTCCAGAGCTAACCTAACACCAGGGCCGTGGACCACGCCCGACGCCGGAGCTCCTGCCCTGCCCCAGGGCATCCCAGGGCAAAACCATGCCAGGGGCCGAGGGCGCGCGAGCCGCACCTGGGTATTAACCTGGGTTCTACCTGCGTCTGACCCGGGTTCCTCAGGCGGTGGGGTCTCCTTGGGTATGACTCAGGCCCCCGCTAATTGCCCCGGCAGGTGGAGTAGTCTCGGTGATGTCACACTCTGTCCCCTTCCGCATTTTTCTCCTGGACTGTGTGTGGGACAGGGCTGGCCTGGCTGGGATCCAGGAGCCAGCCCTGCCCCTCACCCCACCTCCCAGACACAGGGCTGGTCTATGCTGGGGTGCTGGGGAGGCAGTGTGTCTGTCTCCCCAGGAAGGAACCAGCTCAGGACAGGCCCAGAAGCCCGAGCGGAGCCTCCCGGGCCACGGCCACATGGGGTCATGCTCTCCATTTTTCAGCCTGTGCTCCCAGCTTGGGACCAGCACAGGGTAGAACAGTAAGCAGTCAACCCAGACCCAGCCCTACTGGGGGTGGGGTGGGGGTGGCAGGTGTTTACATAAGCTCAAAATGAGGACACAGTGGGGAACAGCGTATGTGGGTGCAGTTAGACAGGGCACAGGGTCACCCCACAGCAGGGGCAAAGGCCCTGGGTGGGGATTGGGGAGAGCCAGGCCTGACTTTGACTGACTTGTCCCCCCAGCACATGGTTTCGGAGCAGACACAGTGCAGAGGGTGTGGCCCCACCAGTTTAAGATCAGGGTCCCTGGTGACGGACTCCTTGGGGATGCTGTTGGAGGCTGCAGGGGTGACGGGTGTCACACAGCAGGGATGGGACAGAGCCTCAAGGCCGGCCCGGAAGGCCAGTTCACCAGAGTGACCATGATGGGAGCTGAGCAGTGCAGGCTGAGCTGGAGACCTAAGGTCCTCCGTCCTCCCCTGACGTGCTCCAAGGAGGCTGAGGACCAGGCCCTCCCTGCTTCCAAGGGGCCATGGGGAGTGGGGAGTGGCACTGCCCCAGTGCAGGAAGACTTCTGCCCCCATTTCCACACCAGGGTTGAACAGTTTTGAGTACATGGCCCCCCCTCCGGGCCTCTGGGACCTTCGGCGCTGGAGCCAGAACAGGGCGGCCCCTCCTTCTTGGAATCCTGGCTGGGCCTGGAACCTCTGGTGTCTGGTGCGCTGCTCATGCCAAGTCGTGTGACACCCCCTCCCATGGTGTCCTCTGACCCACACAGGGCTCTTCTCCTTCAAGGTCTGAGGGTCACATGGAGTCCACTGGTCTGGAGGGCCTGGACCCCAGCCTGGGCCCGAGTCCCTCACCCCACATGCTGCTCCGACACTGGCAGTGGTCCTCACCTGCCCCAGAAACATGGCTTCTATTTCCTCCCCCAGACCAAGGTCCCACCCTACTCCCTGCTCATCTGGGTAACCCCGCTGGTTCCTGCCCTGGGACCCTTCCTCCAGGTCTCGGCTCCAAGGGAGGCTTCTCCCCACCCCCTGGTGCTGTATTCCTTTACTTTGTCCCTAGAGCTCCAGCCCACAAGGGGCAGGTCCTGCACACAGGACACGCACAGCACACCCCAGCTTGTTGCTGACCTATAACCTTTGGGGGAAAGCAGTGTCTACTCAGCTGCCTGGCACTGGTGGGTGAATGGCAAAAGCCCAGGAGACTACAAACAGCTGCAGGGCCAGGATGGGCCCCTGCCCTCTACCCCCCCCTTCAAAGCCAGAGCCTGGTGGGAGGGGTGTGGGCACCCCCAGAAGGACTTAAGTGTCCACATGGCCCCAACATCTTTCCACAAGCCACTTCCACATCTGCACAGCAAAGCAAGTGACAGCCCATCAGACAGCAGGTGAAACAGGCTCAGAGATGAATGCCCAAGTTGCTCAGGGGTTAAGGCAGAGCTGAGGCTTGAACAAGAATTGGACTCCTGACCCCTGCAGGGAAACCCAGGGACCACGCACCCACCATGCCTCACGTGCAACCCAAGAACACTATCAGTCTTGGTGGTGGGCTGCTGGCCTTGGCCCACCAGAGCCACCTCCCACAGCAGTGGAAACCACCCACCACTGCTTCCAAAGCTGTCTGGATGCCCCCGCTAAAGGCTTCCCTCCCTGGGAAAGCCCTCCGAGTCCTCAGGAGCCAGGGCCATGCCCAAGGAGTTCACATCCTTTCCTGAGCCTGCTTTTAAGGCTTGGCAACACTCAAGACCCAAGGAATTGAGCCCTGCCAGGTGCTCACTTTGCACCAGACTGCTGCGTTGGCAACCTCGACCCCAGCTGTCCCGGCAGCAGCTCCTCCTCCCTGGGAGACCCACACCTGCCCTGCACAGAGGCCAGGCTCGGACAAAAGACTCACAGGCTGCTCAAGAGATACATAAAAAGGGTTTAATTTGCAGGGGGTGAGGGACTCTAATCAAACAGGCCAAATCCCATGTCGTCATCTGACTCCTCCGACTCCTCCTTCTTTTCGTCTTTCTTCTCCTCTGCTGAAGGGACAAAGGCTGTGGTGAGTAAGGCCCTATGGAAGCCAGGCTCCCAGGGGCCCCAGGGCATCTGCAGCGAGTGCTGCCAGATCTGCACTTACCCGCAGCCGGGGCAGAACCAGCAGCAGGAGCTGCCACTCCTGGGGCTGCGGAGACGGCCACAGCCCCACCGGTGGGGACGCTGGCCAGCTTGCCAATCCCTACCAAACCGAAGAAGGGAGATGAGACAGGAGCTGCTGCTCAGCCTGCCTGATGTACTAGGCCTGTCACCAAGTGCCAGTGTCACAGGCTCCAGTTTTCCCAGACAGGAGGCTTGCCACACACCCCTCCCCCAAACTTCCCATCTGGGAACTTGGCTTTTTTTTTTTTTTGCGAGGGCAGTGTCACTGGCCGTCATATGTGGGACCGAACCGGGGCCGCTGGCTTCCCAGGCCAGCGCTTAACCACCGCGCCACTCGGCCGGCCCTGGGAACTTGGCTTTTAAGAATCAGCCCACAAGAAGCACAGCAGCCCACCCCAGAGTCAGATTGCACCAACATGTTTATAAGCAGGCAGGGACCAAGTCTGCCATTCCAGTGTCCACTCATCCACAGCAGTGAGCTCAGGCTGTCTGCTGAGCTGGTTTTGTCTCTAGCCTGTCACATGCCCAAGGACAGGAAAGGCTGCTCCAACAGCTCAACTTCCAAACAAGTCCCATAAACTCCAGCCTGAAGTCACCAGAAAACAATCTGCCCAGCAGAGGGGGGTAAAGACCCGTGGTCATTCCTGACACCTCAGTCTCTGTGCCCAACCCCTCAGAGAGAGCCCAAAGCGACATTTGTTTACAAATGCCCAATTCCCCAAATACTGTAAGCAGGGCAGCCAGGCCCAGGGAGAGCAAGGGCGCCCCCTAGCGCCCTGCTTCCCAGAGTGTCTAGAAGTGCCCTGGCATGAGCCCGCTGAGGCTGCGCTCACTCCTCTGGGTGAGGCTTCTAGGATGCTCTGGTCCACAAGCGAAACCTGACAGGTCACAGGCTGGCCAGCAGGGATTAGGATGGACCATGCAAAAGAAAGCGCCCTGCACAATCTCACCCTGGGCAATGACGTCTTCAATGTTTTTTCCGTTCAGCTCACTAATGACCTAGAATAGAAAACGACAAGCAGCAGTTACCAGACCCTGCCTGAACTTCACCTTCTGCAGGGTTGAGAACACGGCGCGAGAAAATGCCCTGCAGCTTCTAGGCCCTCTGCTGTCCAGCACACTAGTTATTACCCACGCGTGGGTCTTCCCAACTGAGAGGCGCTACAGCTGGGTGCAGGCACCACATTCTAAAACTCGCCACTTAGAAAAAGATGCAAAATATCTAAGCTGGTGCCCACTACATGTCAAAATAACGTTTTGAGTGATCTGGATTAAAGAGAATTGATTTAAGATACTTTCCCTTTTACATTTTTTAGAACAAGACATTCAATAACTTTAAATTACGTGCAGCTTACACTGTGTTTTTACGGAACCGCTTTGCCTCACACCCGGCTTTTGCTTTCTTGGAGCTCTGTCAGGGCCCCCAAGAGGCAGCCCAATAAATCACCACGTGGGTGGCCACAGGCCTCCCGCTACCCACTCTCCCAGAGGTGAAGCTCGGGCTGCGTCCGAGGGGCCCTATGTGCCGGACCCGGCGGGCCGCCTACCTTGTTGAGCCGGTCGTCGTCGGCCTCGATGCCCACGCTATCCAGGATTTTCTTGATGTCCTTGGCGCTGGGGGAGGTATTGCCCCCGAGGGCGGCCAGCAGATAGGAGGCAACGTAGCGCATCCTGTGGCCGGGAAAAAGCACCGTGGCGTTACCCGGAGGCCTCCGGCTCCCACCGCGGCCCGAGCGTGGCCGCGCGTGGCCCGGCTCTGGGGACCCCGTGAAGTCCCACCCCGCGTCCTGCCCCGTGCTCGGCCCGCCCCCTAGGCCCGCGCCCGGACCGCGGCCTAGCCCGGCCGCCCCACTCACTCGGCGGCGGCGGAGAAGCCTCGCGCGTGCGACCTCGGCAGCGTCCGGAAGGGAAAGGAAGGCGCCGGCGCGGGGGGCGGGGGTAATCCGCTACCCAGAAGCCTCCGGGACCTGTGCGCCGTGCCCCTTGAAGGGCGCCTCCGAGTGACGTCACGAGGCGCTCGGCCAATGGTGACATAGGACAGACTGTTTTTCCCTTCCAGTCACGCAGCCGCCAAAGCAAAGGCGAAGGGAGTACCGGGGCCGCCTCCTTGTGTAGTGTGGGGCGAAATCTCTGGGGCGGCGGGATGAAGCGGGGCGCGAGCCCGAAGTAGCGTGTTTCTCCTTTCAGGGCTCCCTGCGTACCGCGCGGGGCCTACAGCTCCCAACATGCAACTCGGCCGCCACGTCCGGGACGCATCACTGTGCGGAAGTGGCGCACGCAGCTGGCGAACTACTTGTCCCACAGTGCACCGCTGCCGGAAGCGCTGGTGCGCCGACGCCTGTGCAGGCTGCGCGTGGGCCCCACGGAGGCTGCGCGAGCTCAGCCCCTGAGCTTCCGGCTCGCTCTTGGTTCCCGGATGGGTGGCTGGTGTTCATAACCAGTAGGACACGTTGAGGCGGCCGAGCCGCTTGTCGCGCTGACGTCGCGGAACCGAGCCGCCTGGGCCCTAGTGGCTGCGCCCCTGCGGTGTCCTGGTCACGTTGGCTCGAAACTGACCTTCGCGTGTGGCCATCAGCACAGGCCACTCATTCACTCCGTGCCAGGGATCCTGCCGCAGGCCTGCGGCCTGCGATGGAACAGGCCCGGCCCTGCTTCTTTGAAACTTAGAGTTTAGTGCTACATACAAAAGAAACAAGGCTGTCCCAGGCCGACATAGACCCTGAATAGCTAAGGCGGTGACGCTGAGCTGGAAGTTGAGAAGGAACTGGCCTTGCTAAGATCTGCGGGGAGCGCCAGTCAGAAGGGTCAGATGCAAAGGCCGGAGGTGGCAGCCAGCCCAGGAGAGACCCTAACGACAAAGGGAGCCTGAGTGCAGCGCATCAGGCATTGGCGGGTTAGCGCCGACCGTGGATGTGCCCTAGGCGTCGTCATCACCCTAATTTCAGACACAGAAAGGGTTTCTTGCTCAGGGTTACAGAGCCGAGGTACAGTGGGGCAACCATCCTAGTAAAGATGGCACTTCATTGCAATCACTAGGGAAGTGGCATTATGTGATTGATGGTTTGGGGTTTTTCTAGTGGAAAATAATACACACAGTTTATCATTGTAATAATATATCTCGGATAGTAGGTGCATTCACACCGCTGTGCAGCCATCTCCCACCATCCATCTCCAGAACTTTTTCATCTTCCCAAACTGAACTCAATACCTCCTAAACAATAACTCCCCATTCTCAGCTCCTGGGACCCATCATTTCCTGTCTCTGAATGTAACTCCTCAAGAGACCTCATTTAAGCAGAATCATACAGGATTTGTCCGTTTCTGTCTGGCTTATCTCACTCAGCACGATGTCCTCAAGGTTCATCCATGCTGTAGCAGGTGTCAGAATTCCATTCCTTATTAAGGCTGAATAATAGCCCTGTGATTTTTTTTTTTTAAGAGTTTTATTGGGAAGGGCCGGCCGAGGGGCGCGGTGGTTAAGCGCTGGCCTGGGAAGCCAGCGGCCCCGGTTCGGTCCCACATATGAGGGCCA
The DNA here is from genome assembly GCA_033961575.1 of Aselliscus stoliczkanus. Classification (NCBI taxonomy): domain Eukaryota; kingdom Metazoa; phylum Chordata; class Mammalia; order Chiroptera; family Hipposideridae; genus Aselliscus; species Aselliscus stoliczkanus. The sequence goes on from CM066736.1 coordinate 136,771,113, forward strand.
GTGATACTGTCCTCAAAAAAAAAAAAAAAAAAAAAAGAGTTTTATTGGGGAATTGGGGGAGGAGAACACCATTGGGGAATTAGGGAAGAGGAACAGACAAGTTGCTGTCCTTTTGTTCTTCAGTCTAGTTGTGGAGGACGTCGCTTCACTGGCCCATGTTGGTATCATCATTGCGCTCTTCCCGGGTGAGGCAGATCGGTCGCTGGCCTCTGGATGGCTGTTCACAGCGGCTATCGGCAGCTCACTCCAGCTGCCTACGGCTCATGCTGGCTGCCCGCCACTCACTGTAGCTTATGGCAGCCCACTGCAGCAGGGGCTGCGGCCTACACCATCGCGGGGACTCACGCAGCCCAGCTCCAGAGGGCAGTGTCAGTGGCCCTTATATGTGGTATCCCAACAGGGGCTGCTGGCGTCCCAAACCAGCTCTTAACCAACGCGCCACTCAGCCGGCCCTGATTGGTTTTTTAAAAGATTCTTCTGAGTAGCTGAGAAAATATGCTATCAATGTCAGCAGAAAATAATTTTTTGTATGAAAATGCAATTTAGACTTCTATTCAGGGTGCCAAAAACATGTATACACATTTTGAGATGTTACCTATGTAATACTTTCCAAAGTTGAATTGAATTACAGTAATAATGTGTAGTATGGCATTCGCTCAAAAGATGGCATTAATCAAATGAATGCTAGCATCACCATGCGACAAGCAGGACAGTCAAAGAAAATGGCGGAAGCACGATTGTCGTTCGAGGGGCACAAGACCACCAAGATGTGAGACCTTACCTTGAGAATTTGCTGACAATGGATAGGATGAAAAGATATGGTTGAGTTTCCCCCACGTTCTCTTGACTTAACACCTCTTGACTTCTACCTATGGGGGACCTTAGAGGACGTGGTGTGCCATAGAAAACCCACTACACTAGTGGTACTTTGGGAAGAAATTGAAATGGCAGGTGCAGTGATACAAGTGGACACTCTGGTCAGCGTTGCTCAAGCAGTAGTTAGCTGTAATCAGGTGGCTGGACGCTGATGGGAACCACTTTGAGCACCTCTTGTAATTGCAGAAGTCAAACATGACATATTCATCATTGGTTATTAGTATAATTACAATTTTAATCTTTTTTTCTTTCTTAAAATATGTCTACTTTTTGTTGCACTCTGTATATGGTTTTGTTAGCTCAGAGGCCTGTTTTTTGTGTTTTTTAAAAGACATATCAAACTAATTTTTTAAAAAGATTTTATTGGGGAAGGGGAACAGACAAGTTGCTGTCCTTTTGTTCTTCAGTCTAGTTGTGGAGGATTTTGCTTCATTTGCCCATGTTGGCATTGTGATCGTTGTGCTCTCCCTGGCTGAGGCAAATGGGTCACCAGGGATCAGATGGCCGCTCACAGCAGCCCACTGCAGCCTCACTACAACTTATGTCGTTATAGGTGACTCAACAGCAGCCCAGCTCCAGGTCAAGCTGTTGTTCACCATCTTAGCTGTAGAGGATGCAGCGTCACTGGCCCTCATATGTGGGATCTGAACCAGGGGCCCTACTGCTCAGAGCTGGGGTCCCAAATCAACTCTTAACCAAAGTACTACTCGGCCAGCCCTCAGAGACCTGTGTTTATTAGTTTCATTTGACGTTTGATAATTCATCTTGGAAGGGGCAATTAAACTTCAGACACTTATATTTTATGAATTTATGTACAGTACACATAATCATTGTCATCTGAAACAAAGATTATTCTGGCAGCTATGGGGAAACTGGGGAGAGGAGCGGGAGCTGGGGAGATCGGGGATCCGGTAGGGACTGCCCCTCCTGGGGGGGCAGCGGTGGTCGCGAGGTGGAGCAAGGAAGGTGCACATGATGGGGTTTGGGGCAGAGCAGGCAGAACGGGGTGTTTATCTGTTCCTTTGCAGAGCACCTACGCTGCGGGGGTGCATGAGCACAGGTGGGGAGCCTCTCTTTTTAGAGAGTCAGACCAGGTTTGAGGTCCTTGGCTTTGGCACTCACCAGATGTGTGGCCTTGGGCAAAAAAGCCTCCTTTTCCTCCCTTGTGAGATGCAGACAAACACTGAAGAGGGCAGCGTGTGGGGAAGCCTCTTGCCGGAGCACCTGGCCCACGGTGACTGCCCATAAAGTAGGGTTATCCGGGCTGGCGTCGGGTATCTGCAGGGCCTGAGAGCACGCTGGGGCTGGCAGCGGGAGGACACACGCACTCTCAGCGCTCTGGCTTCTGGCAGGGGATGGGTGTGAAGCAGCTGGCAGCCATCAGCCTCCAAGGCCCCTGCTCTGCCCTACCTCTGCAAAGGCGGGTTTCGTGGCGCGCACCTGAGCCTCCCCGTCTGGGGCGGCTGTCCGGCCCAGACCGATGCGGGCTCACAGGAAGCCGGGCAGCCCGGCAGATGGGGTCGGCGTCCGCGTCTCCAGGGTGCAGGCCCGCGGAGGGCAGACGGGGTGGGGAGGAGCCCTGAGGTCTCGGCCCACGGACGCCTGGCGGAAGCAACGGGCGCTTTCCGACAGGGTGGGAATCAGAGGGGGTGGCGCCCAAGCCCCAGCCCGCCCGGAAACGCGCCGGCGGGAATGCAGGCGGGCAGCGAGCACAGAGCCGGCGCCTGGGAGCGCGCCAGCCGGAGCGCAGGTACGCGTCGGCCTCCGGGTCCGGGCCGCATGCGCCGTGCAGCGCCCTCCCGTGCCAGCGGAGGCACGAGCTGGGGGCGGCCGGAGAGCCCTCCGCCAGGGGTCAGGGAGCGGGGTCCGGTCCGCCGGACACGGAAGCCGCCCTGTGGCTCAGACCCCAGGCCCTTTCCCTCCCGTTCACTTCTTTGACACAATTGCGCACAGTCACCCATTGCCTGGGCCACCCCCTCCTTGTGGTAGGTGAGAGTCCCGAAACTCTTGTCAAAGCTGCTGAGTAAGGAGGTTGGAGGTGGGGCTGCACCCAGGACCCTTGTCCCAGGAGTGGAGGGGGAACAGCAGGATGACCCGACAGCTTTATGGGGCCCTTGTCCAAACTGACAGATTTAGAATTGAAGCCTCCCGGCCTAACCAGCAGGGTCCGCAGGCTCCTCTGCATCCAGGGCTCTGCCTGCCCGCTGCCCTCCCAGCCCTGGGGTCCCACTCTCCAGCCCCATTTCAGCAATGATCCGACGATGATCTGTCCAGCCTAGGCTCTGGGATCTGTGGACCAGCTGGCCGGGCCCAAGGATCTGCCCCTCACCAGGGTTCCTGCCTGGGAGAAGAGTCTAACCTCACTCCCACCGGCTCCTCCTCATCCTGACAGCAGCCTCCCTGGGCCCTGCCTGAGCAGGCCTGCCTGGCAAGCTGGGACATGTCTGGCCCCCGAGGACGGCCGGGGGGCGATGGCTGCAGTGGAGGAGGGGCTGGAACCCCAGTTGACTGCTGCAAAAGATGCTGCAGAAGATGCTACAGATACTGTGGATGTGGGGCCTGCGGCACCTCCTCTCCTGGCTGGGAACCGGCTGAGCCTGGATCTGTACCCTGGGGGCTGCCAGCAGCTGCTGCACCTGTGTGTCCAGCGGCCCCCTCAGCTGCTGGAGGTGGAGTTCCTACAGCTGAGTGGCCACGAGGACCCTCAGCTGCTGGAGGCCACCCTGGCCCGGCTGCCGTGGAACCTGCCACACCTCCGTTCCCTGGTCCTCAAAGGTGAGCCCCGCCTGGTCCTAGCCCTGCCCCAGACCTATTTCTAGCTCCTGCCTCGGCTTCTTGGTCCTCAAAGGCCAACCCCAGTCCCAGCCCCATCACTGTTTCCCACATAGCTCCACCCAGCCCTCCTCCCCTAATGCGATGCTGGCTGAGCTCCGGCTCCTGGACCCTGCGGCTGTCCCGTGGGGGTCTCCCAGCAGCCCCAGTGAGCATGTTTTTCCTGGGGGTCATGGGTGATGACTGTCAGCTGGGAGGAGCCTGCGGCCTCGGTCCCCACTTCCCTCCATCTTCTGCAGCTGTCTGTCCCTATCTGGGTGGGTCTGTGCCTCCCTCCATGCAACTCCTTCCCTGTCTGGCAGGGCCAAGCCAGGACCTGGGACTGGGGGTCACATCTGTCTCCCCCTTCCCAGGTGGGCAACGCCGGGATGCGCTGGGTGCCTGCCTCCGGGGCTCCCTGACCACGCTGCCCGCCAGCCTAAGTGGCCTGGCACGCTTGGTCCACCTGGATCTGAGCTTCAACAGCCTGGAAACACTGCCGGCCTGTATCCCTCGGATGTGTGGCCTGGGTGCCCTGCTGCTGTCTCACAACCAGCTCTCAGAGCTGCCTGAGGCCCTGGGGGCCCTTCCTGCCCTCACCTTCCTCTCCGTGACCCACAACCACCTGCAAGCGCTGCCCACGGCGCTGGGGGCCCTGTCCACCCTGCAGCACCTTGATCTCTCGGAGAACCTTCTGGACACTCTGCCCCCCGAGATCGGAGGCCTGAGCAGCCTTGCTGAGCTCAGTCTGGCCTCCAACCGGCTACAGAGCCTCCCGGCTTCCCTTGGTGAGTACCAGCAGCACCCTCCTTGGCTCACAGGGCTTTCTGGGGAGCCCCTCAGCCAGTGTCCCGCCTCTGCCCTCCAGTGGGCCCTCATCTTCTGCAGGGCCCCTGCACACACAGGCTCGCCCGCCTTCGAGCCTTCGCCCCTCCCACGTGGTCCTTATTTGCTCCCCACCCCCACCCACCCTGGCCTCGGAAGCTCCCTGTGCAGCCTTGCCCGAGCTCTCTGTGTCCTGCCATGAGGCAGCAACCAAAGGGCTTCCAGGGAGGCCCTAGCACTCTGGCGCTCTGGGCCGGGAGTGGCCCTGAGTGGCCCTCTGCTGGCCCTAAGCCGGCGCCTGCCCACAGCGGAGCTGCGTTCCTTGCGCCACCTTGTTCTGCATAGCAACCTCCTAGCCTCCGTTCCCTCTGGCCTGACCCGCCTCCCACTGCTCACCCGGCTGGACCTGAGGGACAACCAGCTCCGGGACGTGCCCCCTGAGCTGCTGGACGCCCCCTTTGTGCGCCTGCAAGGGAACCCCCTGGGCAAGGCCCTGCCAGACTCCCACAGTCCCCCAGGTAAGCTTGTTGCTGGGGAGAGCAGATCACGAACAGGACACAGGTACCGTCACCATCCTAACAACCTGTCTGTCCTTCCACAGGGACACCCATGATCCCAGAAATGCCCAGACTGTTCCTGACCTCAGATTTGGACAGGTATGGGGTGGGGCTGGAGGAACAGCTAGCTACCCTTTCCACATGCTCAGGGGTCTTCTCCTCGAGACCTCAGGGGGGCCAGGCTCAGACATACAGGCAGGCCCCTGTGTGTCTGACCTGATGCCCACCCTGTCCCCATTTAGCTTCCCTGTGACCCCCCGAGGCTGCTCTGTGAACCTGGCCTGTGGTGTCCGCCTGCAGTTCCCTGCTGGTGCCACTGCTACCTCTGTCACCATCCGCTATCGACTGTGGCTGCCGGAGCCGCGCCTCGTCCCCCTGGGTCCCCATGACTCCTTGCTCAGTGGTGTCTTGGAACTGCAGCCCCATGGGGTGGCCTTCCAGCAGGCACGGCCAGGGCAGGTCGGGGGGCAGGTGAGGAGGGCCGGGCATGGCACCCGTGCTCACAGCGCCCTTGCACAGCAGGAGGTGAGCCTGTGGCTGCTCTTTGTGCCCCCGCGGTCCCGGCGTTGCCGTGAGGTGGTGGTGAGGACCCTCAGTGACGACAGCTGGAGTGACCTGGAGACCCGCCTGGAAGAAGAGACACCGAAGGTGAGGGCTGTGCAGGGCGGCCTGGGAAGGACCCCTGGGCGGCAGCTCTACCTGGACCCTCTGACCCTGTTCCCTCTGACCCCTCTGCCATGCCCAGCGGCTATGGGCTCACTGCCAGGTACCCCACTTCTCGTGGTTCCTTGTGGTTTCACGCCCTGTGTCCAACGCCTGCCTGGTGCCACCAGAGGGGACATTGCTGTTCTCCTCGGGGCATCCTGGGGTCAAGGTCACATTTCCCCCTGGAGCCACTGAGGAGCCTCGTCACGTCCACATGCAGGTAAGGGCAGAGCAGCAGCTGCCAACGGTGGCAGGTGGTGCTTCTGCACAAAGCTGTGTGTTCAGGTGGCCTGTCTGCCCAGGTGGTGCGCATGGCGGGCAGGGAGCTGCAGGCCCTGTTGCAGGAGCCAGGGGCATCTGTGAGCCCCCTGCTGTGCCTGTCCCAGAGTGGCCCCTCCAGCTTCCTCCGGCCGGTCACTGTGCAGCTGCCTCTGCCCCCTGGCATCACAGGTAAGAGGCGACCACGTGGCACAGCTGGACTCACGGCCATGGAGTGGAGGCGGTGCCCAGAAGGGGTGGCCCTGTCCGGAGGCCTCAGCCTGTCCTCGCCCGTCCCTAGGCCTGAACCTGGACCGCGCGCACCTGCACCTGCTGCACCGGGCCCCTCCTACGGCCACCTGGGATGACATCACGGCTCAAGTGGCACTCGAGCTCACCCACCTGTATGCTCGCTTCCAGGTCACGCACTTCTCCTGGTCAGTGTCCCCTCCAGCCTCCTTGGCCCCTCCCCACCCAGCCCCACGTGTTCAGCCCCACCTCACCTCCAGCCCCCAGGTACTGGCTGTGGTACACCACCAAGGCCTGTGTGGGGCACCTGGCAAGCAAGGCCTGGAGGCGCCTGCGGCTCCACCGTGTCAACCTCATCGCACTGCAGAGACGCCGGGACCCTGAGCAGGTCCTGCTACAGTGCCTGCCCCGCAGCAAGGTGGGACCTAGCCACAATCGGGGGGGTGGGCCGGGGGGCCCAGTGTCGGGCTCTGAGGCCAAGGGTGCCCCCAGGTGGATGCCACCCTGAGGCGCCTGCTGGAGCGGTACCGCGGCCCCGAGCCCTCTGACACGGTGGAGATGTTCGAGGGTGAGAGATTCTTTGCCGCCTTCGAGAGGGGCATCGACGTGGATGCCGGTATGCCCCCGCCCCTGGAGGGGGAACCCGGGGTCTGCCCCAGGCCCCCTGCTGAGCTTCCCCACCCCCAGACCGCCCCGACTGCGTGGAGGGCAGAGTGTGCTTCGTGTTCTATTCACACCTGAAGAATGTGAAGGAGGTGTATGTGACCAGCACCCTGGACCGGCAGGCTCAGGCCGTGAGGGGCCAGGTGGGCCCCACGGGGTAGGGGCCCCGGGCTGCTTGGGCACAGGCCGGAGCCTTGAACCCTGTCTCGTCTTGCCCCAGGTGTCCTTCTATCGGGGAGCAGTGCCTGACGAGGTGCCTGAGGAGGCACAGGCTGCCCGGCAGAGGAAGGGTGCAGACGCCCTGTGGATGGCCACTCTGCCCATCAAGCTGCCGGTGGGCCCGGGGATGGGGTGCGGGGTGTGTGTGTGTGTGTTGTGAAGCGGGGGCTGAGCTCACTGCAGCCGCCCTCCCTACAGAGACTGCCCCGCTCTGAGGGGCTAGGCCGCAGGGCTGGCCTTTCCCTGGCACCCCTGAACCTGGGTGATGCTGAGACTGGCTTCCTGACCCAGAGCAACCTGCTGAGTGTCGCCGGGCGCCTGGGCCCTGACTGGCCCACTGTGGCCCTGCACCTGGGGGTGTCCTACCAGCAGCTGCAGCGCATCCGGCATGAGTTTCGGTGGGTCCCTTAGTGCCTCCCGCCACGGGCCCGGCTGCTCGGGGGGGGGGGGGGGCCCTACTTGAGGCTGGCTGAAGTTCTCTCCAAGGCAGGCGGGCAAGCAGGACCCTGGGTGTGGTGGTCCTGGGCTGGGCCCCTCAGTCACAATGCCCCCCTCTCCCCAGGGATGACCTGGACGGGCAGATCCGACATATGCTCTTCTCTTGGGCCGAGCGCCAGGCTGGGCGGCCAGAGGCTGTGGGGCTCCTCGTGCAGGCCCTGGAGCAGAGCGACCGGCGGGACGTGGCTGAAGAGGTGCGGGCCGTCCTGGAGCTCGGCCGCCAAAAGTACCAGGATGGCATCCGGCACACAAGCCTGGCCCCTGGGGGCCTTGCCCTGCCTGAGCCTTCGGAATCAAAGTCCCCAGAGCCTGCCCAGGCCTAGACTCTGCCAACCCTGGGCTGGCTCCTGCTGTGCCCTGACTGGGACGCAGAGGCCCCCCACTTTCAAGCCTCCCCTGTGTAGGGGACAGTGATCTCCTGTGTGGAACAAACATGCACTGTTCTGGCTGCCGTCTCAGCGCTCTATTTGGTTGGCTTATTGGGTGGAGACCAGCGGCCCGGCCCCTGCTGGGAATGGCCCCAGGGTACGGCGCCCCGGCCCTGGCTCCTGGCCCCGCCACGTGTCCTGACCTTCCCTGGGAGGGAGGGGAGCTCCGCCACAAAGTAACGAATGCCGAGTCCCCTGGGGGTGGCTGTGACAGCCTCGTCCTCCAGGACCACGGTGCGGCCCGCACGCCCCTTCCGGAGGACAGAGCGCTCTCCGCCACCCTCCGGCCCGACGGGACTGTGTCTGGGTCCCCGCCACGCAGGCTTCTGGGGACCAGCGGCCAGGCCGGGGCGCGGGCGGGCGCCAGCCTGCGGCCCGGCCCGGAGGAGGGGCGCTGCGGCCGGCAGGGGGAGCCGCCGCGCGCGTGCGGCCCGGGCCGGGGGCGGAGCGCGCGCGGCGCCGACCGACGCGCCTCTGCAGCGGGGTGCGCGGCGGGGAGGCGAGCGCGGCGGCGGCGGCGGCGGCGGCGAGAGTGCGGTGAGTGCCCGCTGGCCGCTCCCTTGCGCTGCGCCCACCCGGCTGCGGGATAGAGGGGCTTGGAGGTGGCCCGGGGAGCTGACGGCCGCCTGGACCAGGCGGCTCCGATGGGGCCCTGGTCGGCGGATGCTCGAATCCGCTGCCTGCCGAGCGTGGAAGGCCGTGCTCGGGCCCGGGTGCTGGCGGACGCGCTCCCCGCGCACATGTGTCCCTGCGGGGAGCAGAGGCCAGGCCGTGGGGGGAGGAGAGGACACGCGCGGGCCCCCGCCGGACGTGTGTGGACACGTGCGTGGCTTGAGTCGCCATCGCCTGGCGGAGGACAGCGTAGCCCTCGGGGGCCACCTCTGGACCCCGTCCAACAGGACCGGGCTGAGCCCGCCTCCGGCAGAGCCTGCGGCCCCCATCCGCGCCTCCTTTGTCTGCGGGTTGGGGCCCCTCTAGCCGGCAGGACAGAGAGCACCTCCCCAGGGGAAAGGGACCGCGGGGAGCGTGGACCGGCAGCGAGTGGCCAGCCCCAGACTCTGAGCCTCACCCCCATCGCGGCTTCGTTGGTGGCAGATTTTGCCCGGGGGTGTGAAATAGGGGCACCCTCCCGTAGCTGCTGTCTGTCCGCAGCCTGACTGGCCCAAGGTTTACCTGGCTCTGGAAGCAGAGGGTGGACGGTGAAGGTTGCCAGCCCTGGGCTTCCGTCCTGGCTGGGGCTGCCCGGTTTCTATGGCAACATGGGGTGCAAGGGAGGGCCCTCCACAACTAGCGGCCTCATAAGCAAGGGGTGGAAACCACGGAGCGAGGACAGAAAAAGGGGTCCTCAGGGCCCAGAGGACGCCTCTCCAGACCTCCCCAGGCAGGAGTCCCTCACTCTCACTGTCCCTGATCGGCCTCCCCCCTCAGCCTGCAGCTTGTGACATGGGGCCCCAGGGCTGACTCTTCCCAGGCCTGGGGGCTCCGGGCCTGCCTCTCTTCCTGGGACAACGGTTCCCTTTCCTATTTTAGGTGGTCTGACTTCCAGGACCCGTGTCATCTAGGTGTCGCTAACCCTAGACAGGAGGTGGGTCTGATGGCCCGAGAGGAAGCAGGGTTCACTGAATCCCCAGAGGGCAGTGCGAGATCCAGAGTAGGGATGTAGACCCTGCCCCTGAGGGTCTGGGGCGGCGGAGATGTGGGGGTGGGATGCGGAGGGAGAGGTCGGGTTGAAGTCCAGAGGTCAGACTCCTCTGCAGTCTGCGGCACAGAGAAGAAGGTCCTGATACAGGCCCGGGGTGTGTGTTGGGTGGTGGGGGCTTGGCAGGGCAGAGGGCACTGGGAGTGTCAGTTTGCATCACTGGACCTGCCAGGTGAGCTGGCCTGCTGGTGGCAGCCGGTGCCTCTGACAGCCAGCCACCCCTTCCGGCCTTGCCAGTACACAGGAGTGTCTTCCTCTGAAACCCAGGACCAGGTTTCCCTGAAATGCACCTTCCCCCAATGGACACACGAGTCCCACAGACAAGTGTGGGCTCTGACCCATCTCCGCCCCACTGCACCCGTTCCCCAGCAGGGGACTGTGGGGGCCCGAGCACAGAAAGGCCCATCCTCAGGGGTCCAGGGACCTAGACAGGTAGCCTGCAAGCTGCAGACAGGAACCCATGGGGCAGCTGAAAGCAAATGGCCAGCAGCTGGCGTCCCTGTGGGCAGGTGGCCTGGCTTGGCTGGGTAAGTGTGAGTTGGACCCACTGCCCTGTGGACTGTGGGGTCTGAGGCTTGGCTGTGCCTCCCAGAAGCTGTCACACCCCTTCTCATCCCTTCTTCCACAGTGGCAGGGAACCCTGAGCACACCCAAAGTGAAAGAGAAAGTCGTCCCCTCCCAGGCCCGCCCCGCCCCGCCCGGAGGCCAATCCCCGAGGCCGCACCTCCCTCCCTCCCTCAGCCTCTAGGTCTCTGTGAGCCGAGCCTGCAGACTGGTCTCAGAGGAGCGAGATCTGTGCACCAGGGGTGAACAGACCAGAGCCAGACGGACGGTGGGTGAGTGGGGGGCGGGGGGCAGGCAGGGAGGTGAGGCCTGGCCAGGGAAAGCCGAGGCGGTCATCAGTCCTCAGAGGGACTACATTTGCCAGCCAGCTGGGTGACCCTGGGTGGCAGTGCTGCTGGTGAGCCGGTGACAGCTGGCCTCTGGGGGGGCCGGGTGGCGGGAGGCCCCCACAGCTCCGTTTTGCTGGCCATGACCCTCCATGGGAGACTCCCGAGGCTGCCTCCGGCTCCCTCACCCTGCTCCTAGGGAGAGAGACCCCTTCTTCCCCCTCCCTAGAACGGATGAGGGGATGAACTACAGGGAGCCTCAGAAGGTCAGCTGCCCCGCCCCTGGGCCCACACACCCCTGAGGCTTCCAGAGGTCCGTGTGTGTGTGTGTGTGTGTGTGTGTGTGTGTGTGTCTGGGAATGAAATTCCTGGGAGGGGTGGAGAGGATGGTGGGGGTGGGGCAGGGCTGAGTGTGGGTGAGAATGGAGCTTCCCCAAGGGAAGGGGACGTCCGGGATTCCAGCGTGGCGTTGCCACAGGACTGGGGGCCGCACCTGAGGTGGCAGCGTCTCCCTGGGCAGCGTGAGCGGAGCTCAGGTCGGGGACCTTAGGGAGTCAGGAAAGAGCCGGTGAGGAGACTCCAACCCCTTCCTAAAGAGGCCCTCCCAGCGGCCTCTGCCCAAGATTGGGGGCACAGCTGCAGCCCGGTCCAGGGTCCAGACACCCCAGCTGGCAAATTGGCTCCTTCCTGCCAGCCCCTGCCCCCGCCCCCCGGTGCCTGGCCCTTTAAAGGCTGCTCTCCGTGTGCACGTGAGCTCGAGCGTGAGCAGGTGCTGGAAGACGCCACCGCCTCCGGTGGGGGACCTTGAGGGGAAACCGGGTGCCTGGCACCGCCCCCTTGCCGCACCCCCAGGTCACATTGGTGTCTTGGCCTGGGTGGTGGGGGAGGGGCCTGCCCCTCACTGTGCCTCCGAGTGGTCCGTCCCACCCCCCACTGATTCCAGCCCCCTCTTCCTTTCAGGACTGAAGCCGTGGTTTTGAAATTCCCCAGCAAGTGGAGGGTCATCCCAGGCCGCTCCGTCCCATCCATCCACCTGCCACTTCCCCCTCAGCCTCCCGCTCCTACCTGGGTGGCTCACTTAAATGGCCGATAAGCAGATCAGGTCAGAATGCAGCCCTGCCTTGTGTGATGGCCGCACCCTCCCCAGCCCCCTGCCCTATGGCCCAGGAGGCCATAGTCCTGACACTCCCTGTGCCCACAGTCTGCCAGCCAAGCTCATCAATGGTGGCATCGCCGGGCTGATTGGGGTCACCTGCGTGTTCCCCATCGACCTAGCCAAGACGAGGCTGCAGAACCAGCAGAATGGTCAGCGCATATATACCAGCCTGTGAGTGCCCGGTGGGCTGTGGGCGTGGGGCAGGGCGAGGCTCCGGCTGCTGGCTCCCCCCACCCTGCTTAACCAAAGGGGAAACCGAGGCAGGGGGCGCTCCTCGTTCGGGCAGGGCTCACCTCATCCCTTGGCTGCAGGTCTGACTGTCTCATCAAGACCATCCGCTCAGAGGGCTACTTCGGCATGTACCGTGGTGAGGCTTGGGACAGGGCAGGCCTAGGGAGCCTCCCACAGCCTTGTGGGGCTGCCATCATGGCTGGGAGGCAGAGGGGAAGGCAGGGGGCAGCAGGCCTGGGATTGGCGTGTAAGCGTGGATACATCCCGTGGGGGCTGGTTGAACCTGCACTGGGGGCGGCCATCAGTGCTGGGGTTGGGGGCGTTGTTTGACAGGGGCGGGCGCTCTGGGGACTGGTAGTTCCCAGCACCCCCATCTTCCTGGGCATACCCCCATCCCCTACTTACTGCCAGCTCGCAGCCTGGCAGGACACTGTGTCATCTACGGTGGCCACCTCCCCTGCCTTCTGGGACAGGCAGGACCCCGTCTGTGCTGGGAGACCAGGAGGGAGGCGGGCTTTACTGCAAAGCAGCTTAGACAGTCCCCATGGCTGGATCTGCCCAGATGCTCAGAGCAGCCCTGAGCCCTCCCTGCCCAGAGGGGCTTGCCGCTGCCTCCCCGGCCCCACACCAGGCCCCACACCAGGCCCCACACCAGGCCCCGCAGAGCCATGTGCGCCTGTGTCCTCACCCAGTGCTCAGCATCGCGAGCACCCTCTGTCCCCCAGGGGAGGCCGTCCTCGGAGAGGCCCACCTGGCTGCAGCGAGAGGGCCATGGGGGAGGGTGAGCAGAGTGCCTGGAGGAGGAGGCTGCCCTCTCCTGCCCGGTCCCCACCCCCGCCTGGCACAAATGTGGGTGAGAGGGCAGGAGGAGGCCGCCAAGGAGTGACAGGAAGGGCTTTGCCAGCTGGGAGGCAGTGTGCTGGCTGAGAGCCTCCCTGCCTGGACCACTGATCTGCCTGTGCCCCCCACACACCACGTGACCCACAGGAGCTGCAGTGAACCTGACCCTCGTCACCCCTGAGAAGGCCATCAAGCTGGCAGCTAATGACTTCTTCCGCTATCAGCTCTCCAAGGACGGGTGAGGGGCTTGACCCTGCTGGGCTGCTGGGAGCCAAGGTCATGAGAGGGAGGGGTCTGTGCCTCCAGACAAAGGACAGAGGCTCTACCCTGCCCCCCTCGCCTTGACCTTGCAGGGCCTCCTCCTGCTGTCCTCCCTGCCCCCGGCTTTGGGAGGAGTGAGGCAGATGGTGAGTCAGTGCTGCTCAGCCCCAGTGGTCCTCGGCCTCCCCTGCAGGCTGGGATTTGGGGACACTGACCAGCGTTTCTGTGTCACCAGAGGGCGAGGCTGAAAGCGTAGTCCTTGGAGCCCTGGAGCCCCCCAGCGTCCCCATTTCTCTCTGCTTGAGAATGGCCCCGCCGCCCTTCCCAGGCCCTGCTGTGGGACCATCTGTCCGTTGGGCTTGGTGCCCGTTGCTGGAGGGATGTGTGAGGCTGGGGGCGCTGTGCCCACAGGGCTGCATCTGCCTCCACTGCCCAGCTCTGGGCAGCGGGGCTACGGCGTTTTTTTAACCACGGCCCCTCCCCACCCCGCTGCAGGCAGAAGCTGACCCTGTATAAGGAGATGCTGGCGGGCTGCGGGGCTGGCACCTGCCAGGTCATCGTAACAACCCCCATGGAGATGCTGAAAATCCAGCTTCAGGACGCAGGGCGCATCGGTGAGGCCGCGGGCGGCGGGCGGCGGCGGGGGCCGGCCCCGCGCCAGCCACGCGTGCGGAGGGGGACCAGCAGGCCTGTTCCCGGGCGGCGGCGGGGGCCGGCCCCGCGCCAGCCACGCGTGCGGAGGGAGACCAGCCTGTTCCCTTTCTCCCCAGCTGCCCAGAAAAAGATGCTGGCTGCCCAGGCCCAGCTCTCAACCCAGGGGGGCCCCCAGCCCTCGGCGGAGGCTCCGGCCATCACTAGGCCCACGGCCACCCAACTCACCCGGGACCTGCTCCGCAGCCGTGGCATTGCTGGCCTCTACAAGGGACTGGGGGCCACGCTGCTCAGGTGGGAGGGCCAGGGAGGCCTGGAGGAGGGAGGAGGGAGGCCTGCCCCACACCTCCTGGTCACCGCCGCCTCTCCCTGCAGGGACGTCCCCTTCTCCATTGTCTACTTCCCTCTCTTTGCCAACCTGAACCAGCTGGGCCAGCCAGCGTCCGGGGAGAAGTCTCCCTTCTACGTGTCCTTCTTGGCCGGCTGTGTGGCTGGGAGTACGGCTGCCGTGGCTGTCAACCCCTGTGATGGTCAGTGCCTGGGCCTGGGCCCCCAGCTGGGGGTGGGGCGCTTAGGGGATGGGGTTGGAGGTGAGTGGACCCCCATGCTGACTGACGCACACCCCCCCTTCCCGCAGTGGTTAAGACACGGCTGCAGTCGCTCCAGCGTGGGGTCAACGAAGACACCTACTCGGGGTTCTTGGACTGTGCCAGGTAGGTGAGGCCCGCCAGGGTGGGTGGGGGCCTTGGGGCCTGGCACAGCTCTAACTCTGTCTCCCCACAGGAAGATCCTGCGGCATGAGGGCCCCTCAGCCTTCCTGAAGGGTGCCTACTGCCGTGCCCTGGTCATCGCGCCGCTGTTTGGCATCGCCCAGGTGGTCTATTTCCTGGGCATCGCGGAGGCCCTGCTGGGGCTGCTGCAGCGCCCCCAGCCCTGAGCCCAGGCCGCCCCACGCCCACACCAAGCAGGACCAGGGTGGGGCCAGGGCCAAGTGACCTGCCCAGGACCGAGCAAGGGAAGTCTCTTCCGCCCCTCCACACGTTGATAGGGGAGGCAGACGAAGGGGTGCAGGGTCCACAAACCCCTAGGGGTCCTGCTTGTACAACCACTGGGATCAATGTCTTATTTATGTAGAAACCGCAGAAATCTTTACATTCCTGGAGCCAGCCCTGCCCCAGCTCCCACCTGGCCTGAACACCCCCGGATCAGAGCTGGTCTCTGGGCTGGAGGCCCCCAGGCATGGGCTGGGCAAGCTGAACCCTACCCTCCAGGTGACCAGCCCATCCCTGATGCGTGGCCCCTAGTCCACAAAGGGGACCCTGCACAAATCTATTTATTAACTTGCCGAGCACAAGTGGCTCTGCCCAGCCCTCTGTCCGTCAGTCCAGACCCTCTCTGCTGCTGTTCTCACCTCGGCCAGCCTTGCAGGAGGATCAGGGTCTCCTGCCCCCCATATTGAGCCAGGAATCCCAGGCTGGGGGATCACACTGAGTTCTGACTCCAGGGAACCTCCCCACCCCTAATGTGGGACCCAGCACCTGTCCTGGTGGGCCTGTGCCCCACCCCAGGCTGGGGGCCCAGAGCATGTAAGGTTTGTGAGTACGTGCGAATGCTGTGAGGAGCCCGCTCCGGACTGGGGCTGTGGGGGCCGCTGCCCTTCCCACATGGCCAGGTGCTGTGTGCGCCCTCAGCTCCCCGCCGACTTGTCCAGGAATTTAGTGCTCCAGCCTAGCCCCTCTTGCTGCACCTTCAGTTGACCCCTCTCTGAGAGCCCCACCCCAGGTGTAGGATTGGCTGGAAGGGCAAGCACAGAGACCAGTATGGGGCACCCACTTTGCTCGTGGGGGTGGGGGTCCAGGAGCTGCCCCTTCGGGGCCCACTCCGCTTTCTGGGCCTCTGCGTAAGGCCCCTGACCACGTTGCACCCCTCTGTGCCCCTGGCCAGACTCGTCCACGTTGTGAACTGAGACAGGCACTCCCCCTCGTGATCGTGCTGGTGCTGTGTCCCCCTACCCAGGCCCCCTGGAGGAGGCCGCTTCCCAGCGACACTACCTGGGGCTCAGTCCTGGCCCCCTGCTCACGGTTGCTCCCATCACATCTGTACCTTGGAAGCTGAGGCTGCTGCTTACAGATTTATATTTTTTTTCTTTTGAGGAGTTTTAAGAAGTGACTTTTTGTGTCTTGTCATGTAAGAAGATAAATAAATATTCTAAGTAGACCTCTCCTCTCTCAGACTTTGTTAGGGGCTGGGGGGAAGCCTCCTGCAGACCGGGGCCCACCGAGGGGCACATGGGCCCGGAGGGCGTCCGGGAGGAAGCGCCTCCTGACTGCCGCGCAGCCTGCGTCGCGGTTGCAGGAAGGGCAGCCTCAGTGCCTCTCCCTCTTGACCCTAAACCAGCCTTGGGATTAAGAGCGGAGCTGGGTCTGGCGACGCAGAGCTCGCAGCCGCTACGGGGCGCCGCGGGGCCAGGGGAGGCGAGGGCGGAGCCGGCGCTGGGGCGGCCCATCCCGACCGGCTGCGCCGGAGACGCGGCATTGTGGGAAACTCCCAGTGCTCGCAGCCGCCGCCCGCCGCGGTCCCAGGAAGAGCGCGCAGCGCAGAGGTGGGAGATCCGGAGCAGCAGCGTAAGGCGGCGGGGGGCTCCGCGGCCTGGGGCCAGGGCGGGGTGGGGGCGCAGGGGCCCGCGGTGCGGAGCGGCGGCTCCCGCCTTGAAGGTCGTCCATCTCCGGAGCACAGCAGCCCCGGGGAGGGGGAGGGGCAGCCGGGTGACATCAGCGTGAGCTGGAAACAACCGAGGGTGGGTCGGGGGAGGCAGACCCCCTGCCCTTTGCCTGCTTGACGCCCCGCATCTGGGTGCCCTCCAGAACGGCAGGGGGTGAGGCGCCGCCGGGTCTCCCTGGGACGTCCCCATCATGCTGTGACCTTCAGGCAACCTTCCGTGTGGTTAGTGTGCCTGGCCAGGGGTGAGCAGCTGGGGCTGTCGTGGTCCCCTCCCCCTGGAGGTGGGGGTGGGTGGTTCTCACCCTCACGGGCGAGAGGCGGACAGGCGGTGTACAGGTCTGCAGGCGCCCAGTCCGCACCCCTCCCCCAGGGGATCCGCGCCAGGCCTTCCCAACAGCCCAAACCCCCGTCCTCCGCCTGGCCCAGGGGCTGAGGCTGCTTGGCAGGGCGTGTGCCCACCCCGGGCTAATGCCAGGGGATCCCCTCTGCCCCCCAAAGCGGGTGCAGTCTCAGCTCAGGAAGGACACCCTGCCCTTGAGCTGGAGTAGGTGAGGCTGGTGCTGGGAGGGGGCACCCGGAGCCCGGGGGGGGGGGGCGCCTGCAGGGAGCCGGGGGGGGCGACGCCTGCAGGGAGCCCGGGGGCGACGCCTGCAGGGAGCCCGGGGGGGGGGCGACGCCTGCAGGGAGCCCGGGGGGGGGGCGACGCCTGCCGGGAGCCCGGGGGGGCGACGCCTGCAGGGAGCCCGGGGGGCGACGCCTGCAGGGAGCCCGGGGGGCGACGCCTGCAGGGAGCCCGGGGGGGGGGCGACGCCTGCAGGGAGCCCGGGGGGGGGGGCGACGCCTGCAGGGAGCCCGGGGGGGGGGGCGACGCCTGCTGGGAAGCACAGGCCTGTTACTGCCCGTCTTCCCCAGCCTCCCGGAGGGGCCTCGGGCTCGTCAAATCCAGGTCCTGGTGCTTGGGCCCCCTCCTCCCCTGCTTGCACCAGAGAGCCCAGTTCCAGGTTGCCACCTGCGCGGACCCCGTCCACTTGGACCCAGTTCCCCTCCTGAGAAGGATACACGGTTGGCTCTGCCCAGGCCCACCCTGACCGCTGGCCCTCTCCCCTGACCGCATACTCTTCTGAGGGCTAGGCTCTCACTCCCCAATCTGGGACCACCGCCCCGGGCCAGTGTGATGGACATAGCAGACGTGTGGGCAAGACCATTCTACAGACAAGGAAACTGTGACCTCTAAGCTGGTCTCGTCCCCCATACCCTCAGCCAGTGGGCCCCTGCCTATGTGGTGGGAGGGGCTTCTCAGGGAGTGGCTGGGGGTGGGTGGAGGCCAGGCCCTGGAAGAGGATGATTCCGAACCTGGGCTCCTGGGGGGGGGGGGCGTGTCCAGAGAACTGGGCGGTGCCTCTGCGGAGACAGGGTGGTGGTGGGTGGACACGGGGGGCCTCACTGCATCTCCCTCCAGGCCCAGGTAATGCCCAGTGGTAAGCTGTCCTGAGCCGCTGTGGTCCAGCCACCCGCCTGTACAATACACACCCCACACAGCACTGCAGCCATGGAGTCCAGAGGGAAGTCGGCCAGCAGCCCCAAGCCCGACACCAAGGTGCCCCAGACTGGGGCTGAGGTCAGAGGCCCCCCGGCTGCAGATGGGAAAGCACCCTCGGCCAAGCCTGGGAAGAAGGAGGCCCAATTAGAGAAGCAGGAGGCACCTGCAGCCCCTGCCCCACCACCTGCCAAGAAGACTCCGGCCAAGGCAGACCCTGCTCTTCTCAACAACCACAGCAACCTGAAGCCAGCCCTCAGCAGCCCCAACGCAACCCCAGAGCCCAAGGGCCCTGGAGATGGGGCTGAGGAGGACGAGGTCCCCAATGGGGGCCGAGGAGGCCGAGGTCCCTGCCCCTTCGAGAACTTGACGCCCCTGCTGGTGGCTGGGGGGGTGGCTGTGGCAGCCGCAGCCCTGATTCTCGGTGTGGTCTTCCTGGCCCGGAAAAAATGATGGCTGGTACCCAGCTGGGGGCCCAGCCAGTCCCTGTACAGACTTGGGAGTCTAGTGCATGCCGAGCTCACACACAGCTATCTATCCACACATACACAAGCAACGTATATATAGACATGCCCCACATCCACACAGACGGAGAGATGGCCAGGTCCCTCCCAGCCTCCTGGGCAGAAGGGGTGCAGGCTCAGGGGTTCCTGAGCAGCATAGGGCAGAACTCCTACCTTGGGACGAGGGCTCAGGGCGGAAGCATCTGGGGGCAGTGGAAGGGGTGGGCCCTGAGTGTGGCCCTCCTGCCCTTGGACACGCTCACTGTGCCAGCCTGTCCCAAGGGGCCCCAATGGTTCTGAAGGCTTCCTGGCAGCAGCTTCCTGATGAGCCCCCAGAGCAGGAGGGAGCCCCCAAGGCTGGCAGGGGCCTCAGATGGGCTCTGACCTGGGCCCAGCCCCATGTGGGGCCATTAAAGGGTGTGGCTGTCTCACTGTCCCCTCTTCTGCTCTTTGCTTGCAGCTGGAGGGAGGGGCCGGTGTCTGTCTGGGCTAATGCAGCGGGGCTGACATGAGACAGGCAGCCATGTTGGAGTCTCCCTGACCTCCGCCTGTCACCTGTGCCCTAGCGGGGTAGCGAGCCCAAAGGCCAGTCTCTGGAGGGGCTCCCACAGTTCACTGTCTAGCTTGTGGCCGAGGGGAACTCCTGAGGCGGGGGCCACCGCAGTTCCTGCCCTCAGCCCTCTCCGCATCCTGCGGCAATTGTCCTGGGGGCAGCTGGGAGCCTGGCAGGGCGGAGGTGGAGCCGCGTCTGCCTAGCCCCCACAGACGGCCCCTCCCGTCTCACCCAGCGTCTTTCGAGTCTAACAAGCGTATAAATGCAATAACACAGGTAGAGTAGAACCGCTTGATGGGTGACGGTCACCCACGTCCACTGCCTCGCCGTGCCTGCAGGGAGACCGCGCTGTGCGGCCCCTCCTCAGCGCATCTAGTCCCCGCCTAGCCCAGGCTCTGCGGGTGGCGGTGGGCACTGTGAGGACCTGAGGTGCCCTGGCCTGGCCAGTCGGCCACTGGCACCCTGGGCCAGAGTGGAGGCTGAGTCTACAATAAACTATTCTCTAAAGGCTGGGCTGGCGTCCTCACCTGCGTGTGGCCTGGAGAGGCAGGGGCCCCCCGTCGGGGTATGGGGGTTCACATCCACACCACCAGAATTTCCAGGGAAGGGTGCTTCTCCCCGGCTCTCCCAGCACCTCCTTCGTGCTTGTGCTCTACCCACAGCCCTTCCTGGGCCCTGCCACCCTAGTCGGGCACAGCCAGGCCCTCCTGCTCACCCTGGCCTTAGATGGGGCTGCAGGGTACCCCCAGGCCCAGGCTGCTGGCCACAGTGCACGAGGCAGAGCAAGGGTGTGGGGTGGGGAAGGAGGACCTTGCTCCTCAGGCTGGCCTCTCCGGCCAGGGGTGGGGGAACCCTTTCTCCACCCCTCTTTCCAGGGAACCCCCATCCCTCGAAGGGGACACAGGAGGCTGCCGCGGGGGTGGGGGATTTTCTCCTTTCGTCACCTCCCACCCACAGCTTCCTGAGTCCACCCTGGGTGGTGTCCACTGGCCAGGCCTGCCTGTGACCCCAGCTGTGGGTGTGGCTGTCTGGGCATAGGCTGAGGAGCAAGGCCCTGCTGGGCCACCCTAGGCCCCTGGCCCCCAGCCTTCGAGCTGGTCCTTCCTGCACCACCCTCCCAGAAGGGTACACCCTGTCAGCACCCCCATGTCAAGCCCAGGTAAATCCCAAGAACCTCCAAAACAGGCCTGACACCCCACCAGGGCTCACTCGCTCCTGCTGCCCCAAGCCCCCTGGCCTGAAGCTGACCACACGGGCAGAGCACACACTGTCCACCCCTCCAGTTTGCAGCCTAGCCACCCCACTGGTGCCAGGGGGCAGTCACTTGCCACACTTCTGGAGTCCGGTCCCCTTTCCCACTCTCTTCATTCTGTGGCTTGCACCCTAAAAACAAACCAACAGAAACACCCTTCTGACACTTGAGGGGACTTGTGAGGCTGGGCTTTGTCATTGTCCATAGGAAGTCTGGTCAGTCCTTTGGACGTGGTGCTGTCCCACCCAGAAGGCAACCTCCTTTCATTTATTCATTCCCCACTGAGGGATATGTGAAGGGCGTTTCAAATTTTGTTGCAATTTTAGACAAAATGGTAATGCAAGTCCTTATAACACATTTTGTGCCCTGGGTCTCAGGTGTTTGTGCACAGGTTTCTTTTTATTGTGGTAGAATATACAGAACATGGAACTTACCATTTTAACTTTTTAAGCACACAACTCAGTGGCATTAAGTACATTCACATGTCGTACAACCATCACCTCCGTCCATCTTCATTTTACAAAACAAACTCGGCCCCCCGACTCCCGTGCCCCTCCCCCCACCCCCCCACCCCGGTCCGGGCACCCGCCTTCCTACTTCCTGTCTAGGAATCTGACTGCTCTGGGGGCTGCATGTGAGTGGGTCACCCACGCTCTGTACTTCCGTGACTGGCTCATTTCACTCAGCAAATGGCCTTTGGGTCCATCCACGTTGTAGCGGGTGTCACATGTCCTCCTTTTTTTTTTTTTTTAAGAGGGCAGTGTCACTGGCCCTCATGTGGGATCCGAACCGGGGCTGCTGGCATCCCAAGCCAGCTCTTACAGCTCTTAACCACCATGCCACTTGGCCGGCCCTCATGTCCTCCTTTTTAAGGCGAGTGACACTCCACTGTGTGGATGGACATTTGGTGCGCCCGTTCCTCCAGCCATGGACGCTCGGGCCATTTCCACCCTTTCACTGCTGTGACTGCTGATGCTGTGGCCATGGGGACACGTGTGTGTGTTCACGACCTGCTTTAGTCCTCTGGGATGCACGCCTGCAGTGGGAGTGCTCACCAGTGTGTGCGTCTGGTACTGCTGCCCGCAGCGTGCCCAGGGGGTTGGCAGCATGGCTCCCTCTCGATGTCCATACCGGTCAGCAGCCCCTCCTGCTTGTTTCATTTGCACTGATCTGATCTGTTTCACTTCACGTGGTTCTTGGCCATGTGGGTTTCGCCTTTTGTGTCTTTTCCTGTTGGTTCCATTTGTCCATTTTTCTGTTGGACAGAATGGCTTCTTCTCGTTTATTTGTAGATGTCTGTGTGTTTCACACACCAAGCCGCTGTCGCATTGCAAATACCATCACTCCTGGGCTGGCTTGCCTCTGTCTCCTGAGTGGGGACATTCTAAAATCTGAGTTTGTCACATGTCCCTATTGTTCCCTCTCCCGTGTAAGCTTTTGGAATCTTGTTTGGAAGGACACCCTCCCTTGTTCTAGGCTAATGTTCTTGGCAGTCACTCACACTTGAGGCCTTTAATCCGTCTGGACCTCAGGATTTGTGTGTGGGGCAAGCTGGAAAACTAATGTAATTTCACCTCTGTCAGCAGACCTAACGGATGATCGGCATCAGGAAGTAGACGGTCTCCACCCCACCGTGGTGCCACCTGGGTCTGCCTGTGCCTGCCACAAGGCCACACTGTCACCAACTGTCACTTTGTGATATCATTTTGTAATGATCGCCTATTTCTTTATTCCTGTTTAATTTCCACACTTTCTCAGCATCTCCTCCTGGGAATGTTGGAATCCACAAGCCAAGGCCTTGAGCCCTGGGTGGGGTTCTGGTGCTCAGCCTGTTTCCTTGAGACCCTAAACTTCAGTGATGTAAGGACCCTTCCAAAATGAAAAACTCTCGGTCTGCCTTACATCTTTATTACAGGGCTATTTTAAGGGTGGAACAACATAGCAGACGTAAAGGGATTCGGGGTATAAAAAGTGCACACTATAATACAAATCGGGCTGACAGGGACATCTGGAAAGCTGGGGACTCGGACAGGAGGCACCATCTCCAGACACTGTCTGAGTAAGGCCCTGCCCCAACCAGGGCTAAGTGATGGAACCTGTCCCAGCAGGAGAGCTTATGCCTTGTGGTGTTGCAGAGAGCACTAAGGTGACATCCCTGGGACCCACCCCCTGGCACCCACCCATGGCACGTGGGAACAAAGGCTGGAGGTAGGTTGGTAGTCAGCCCCCAGCACCCTCCAGCCCACAGGTGTGTTTGAGACAAACCCTGTTCAGCCCTCCTCTGGACCCTCCCAGGCTCCCACGGCTCCTTGTCCATCCATTGGGATGGCCTGGCCTGTGTCACATCACCCCACCCCAGGCAACAAATGCACTGTCTGCCCATCTGCTGACATCTTCTGGCCAGGCTCTGCCAGCCTGGGAGGGGCGGCGGGGGGGCAGACAGTAGAACCAACTGTTCCTGTCCTTTCAACAGTCCTGCCAACGCCCCCTGGGGGTGAAGGGGCCCTGGGCTTCCAACCTTCTGCCCTGGCCTCAGAAGTCCCGTGCTTTAAGGGCTCCCACTTGCCCCCCAGCTCCCCAGTTCAGGTACGCATCATTACAGGGCTTTGGATCTACGAGGACGGACAATTAAGTTCGTGAACTCATCCTAGAAAAAGTGCTGCATACCTCACTGCTGAATATCACTACAGTCACCTTCGAAGCACTCCCCTTGGGAAGCTATGCACCAATGCCAGTGCCTAGCCCACGCTTCAAAGCAATTTTGGAACTCTTTCTGGAATGCCCGTCAGAGCTGTCATCGTATTACCCTTGATGTCCTGAATGTCATCAAAATGCCTTCCTTTCAATATTTCCTTTATCTTTCAGTAAAGAAATGTCATTGGGGGCTAGATCAGGTGAGTAGGGAGGGTGTTCCAATACAGTTATTTGTTTACTGGCTAAAAACTCCTTCACAGACAGTGCAGTGTATTGTCGTGAAGGAAGAGCCATGAATTGTTGGCGAAAAGTTCAGGTTATTTTCATCTAACTTTTTCATGCAGCCTTTTCGGCACCTCCAAATAGTAAATTTGGTTAACTGTCCAGCTGGTACAAATTCATAATGAATAATCCCTCTGATAGCAAAAAAAGATTAGCAATATCATTGCAACAAGTTCGCAAACTTAATTGTCAGACCTCACCCTGCCTAGCCTCAGCCAAAGGAGAGCCTGGCTGTCTATACCATTTACCCGAGACAGAACCCCAAGTCCCAGCCTCAAAGTTAGAAGTCCACCCAGTGGTCAGGCTGAACTAATAGAGTGCACTCAGGGCAGCCCTCTGTGTGGGGGTGTCCTTGGAAAGGGAGGACTGAGCAGATGGTGCCTCTGGAGCCCATGGGCTTTGAGGTACATTTAGGAGTTTGACAGGCAGAGAGCAGCTCCAGCATTTCAGAGGGAGGAGTAGCACGTACAAAGGTGCCCAGGGAAAGGCCCAGGCATGCTCTGGAAAGGAGGGCATTGCCAGGGAAGGGAACAGGGGTGACCGGGATACTGGAAGTCCAGTGGCAATGGCCAGCCCCACAGGGTGGAAAGTCCCCCAGGAATGGCCCTCCACTGGTTCATCTTGGCCTCCAGTGTGAGAAACTTCTGGATACATGAATAAAACAACAAAACCTTTTTTTTTTTTAATTTATTTTTATTTTTTAGAGGGCAGTGTCACTGGCCCTCATATGTGGGATCCGAACTGGGGTCGCTGGCGTCCCAAGCCAGCTCTTAACCACCATGCCACTCTGCCGGCCCCAACAAAACCTTCTTATTGGTACATGACAGCATGTCCTGAAACCTCTCACAGACCTGTGGCAGGTCCCTAAACAAAGGCAACTGCAAGGTTCAGGGCTTCACCCCCATTCCGTGCCCACAGCCCCCCTCACCTGCTCCACCGGGGCGCTCACTGTTGGGTGGTGAGGTGCCTGAACAGCATGCAGAAGCTGCCCTAACTCCACGCCTGGGGAAGGTGTGTAAGCCCCTCTCAGGACCTCCACTCACCTGTTGGGGGTGGAGGTGTGAGGGTCTGGGGCAGACATGCCAGCACGATTGGGAGTGCATAGGGTTTGGAGCTGCTGCCCAGCAGTGAAGCAGCAACAGATGATCTCAGTGGGGGGGGGGGGCACTCAACATGGCAGGGCCTCAGGCGCATCTTGTCCATGTCCTCCCCACCATGCACCCGTGCAGACATGGAGAGGCAGGACACCACCAGACCCACTGTGAGGCTTTAGGTGGGCGAGGACCCCACCACCACACCTGTGCAGGCCGCCCGGCTCCAAATGCCAAATGGGACAGAACCCTCACAGGCTTGCCCATACTGGGAGCTAGTGACACACCCAATTGTGCCCACCTGGACCGGGGCCACATGCACGCACAAGACATGGACCCAAGGTGATGCCCGCACAGGAGACCTGACCAGGTGTCTGTTCCCCCTGCTCAGGCACATGAGCCCACTCAGCAGGTGTCCTGTGAGATCCCAAGTGTACACGACGGTGCACACCGCCTGTGAGCACAGGGGCACGTGCACACACAAACTGGCCTTGCTTGATGCAGTGTCACTGCCAGGCTGGCTTCCTCCCCCTCCTCTTCCTTAGAGACACAGAACTTAACGAGCCCCATGTGCGAGGAGGATGGGCACCCGGGGCTCAGCCAGCTTTGGTGCATTAGGGACGCGCTGGGTGGCGCGGGAGTGCTGGGCCAGCAAGAGTCCTGTGGCCCCTCCAGCCCCTAGGTGTGACACCCATGGATGTGCATGGGACAGAGGGGGTCCCTCCCCAGACCTAGAAAGCTCTCCATGTGGCTAGGCCCAGCCTGTGGTCTGACCTCAGGCCTGCGGGTCTCCATCCAAACACCAGCAGCCACCCAACACGGACAGCAGGTTCCCACCTATCCCTTGTCCGACACCCTGCAGTGCCAGGAGCCCCTAGCTCACTCTGTGGAGGGAGGGCCCTGCAGTGGAGCAGGGCAGAGTTCTCCCGCATCTTGGAGCTTGGGCCCGAGGGAGTGTGGGGCTGGGCCAGGAAGAGGGCAGGGCCTCTGTTATGGAGGCAGGCAGTGCCCAAGAGGGCCTCGGCCTAGGCACGCCCACCCAACACAAAGGTTTCCCTAGTCAGAGCAGAAGCTGGCAGGACCGCGAAGGCACCCTGCCGCCCGTCCCTCCACGCTGGCAGGGGGGCTGTGGGGCCGAGGGGCAGGGCCCCCCACTTAACCCCCAGCTTGGGCCCAAGCCTGTGCACGGGCCTCCCTTTTCTCCTTAAAGAGCACTGGCCACCCGCTGAGGCCCTGCGCACACCCCCACCCACTGCCTCCTGGACAACCTGAAAAGCTGCTTCAGATGCAGCTCGGCCCTACGGCAGGCCTGATTTTCGTTACCAAACCCAGCACCCCTGAAGTATCCCCATCTCAGAAACTGACACCCCCACTCTCCCCGGGGCTCGGCGGAACCCCAGGGACCCTGAATGCTGTCTTCCCCCACCCGTCCTGGTGAGGCAGAACCCGTCGCGCCGGCTTCCACCTCCGGGAGCCCTGCCGGCCCCTCCCTGGTCTCCGACTTCACCCCGCCGCCGGGAGCCTGGAGGCCCAGCCAGCGCCCCCTCCAAGCCTCTGCCTCCTCGCGGCTCCCCGCAGGCCCCTCCGCGCCCCGCCGCCGCTGCTCTGCTCACCTTCCACCAACCGCAGCTTCCTCCCAGGGAGCCGCGGCCCGTGCGCCACCGCAGGACACGCGCCCGCGGGGCCGGGAGCGCCGCCCCTGGCTTCGCACGCCGGGCTCCCAGCGCCGAGGGGGGCGGACGGAGCGTCCAGCGCCTGCACCGCAGGGCGGGGCCCCTGTGCACGGGGCGGCGGCCGTCTGTCCTGCCCACCGCGGGCCGGAGGCGCCCGCGGCCCGAGAAAGGCGAGGGAAGAGGCCGGGGCCGGCAGGGGGCTGGAGGGTTGCGGGCGCTTCCGGCCCCGGAAGGCCCCCGGGGCGCTCTGTCCCGCGGCGCTGCGGCCAAGCTCGGCGCCCTCCGCACGGTCTGTGGGGCCACGACGCTGACCGTGTTCGGCGACGCAGCCCACGGACACGGCGTCTCGGGGCCGCCTGCGACCCCTGCAGCGCGGAGGGGGGGGCGGAACCAGGCCGGGGGGAGGGTGGCGCATGCGCGCCTCGCCGCCCCGCCGGCCCCGCCCCCGGCCCGCGCCCCGCCCCCACACCCAGGGCCCCGCCCCCGGGCCGCCGCGGCACGTGACCGGCGTTTTCCTTGCTCTGCGCTCCGCGCACGCGCAGGCCGCGGAGGCCGCCGCAGAAGCCATGGCGTCCGAGCGCCTCTCGAGTCGGCCCGCCTGCCTCCTGGTGGCCAGCGGCGCCGCGGAGGGTGAGGCTCGCGCGGAGGGGCTGCCGGGGGCCCGCGCAGGGGCGGGGCAGGCGCCCGGGGCTGGAGCGCCTGTGGGGCCCGGCCGGGCGGCCCCCGGCTGCAGCGCTGGGCCCTGTTGGAGGAGGCGGCGAGCCGGGTGGGCGGCCCGCAGACGCCGCCGCAGAGGGCGCGCCCGGGCCCGGGGCGCTCAGGGCAGGGGGCGCGCAGGCCTGGGGGCCGGCCGCGGAGCCCGGAGTCCTTCTCCACGTCGAGGGCACGGGAGAGGGGCGGCGGGCCATGGCGTGCTGAGCCCGGGGGCCCTGAGGGCTGTGTGCCCAGGACGAGCGCAGGGGACGGGTCGCGGTCGCCTCGCCGTGGCTGTGCCACGGGAGGGCCTGCCGAGCACGTGGGCTGGGGGCACAGCTCCGGAAAGACCTGCGGGCTGATGGCAGCAGCCCTGGGCCCCCCGTCCCTCAGGGGCCCTGCGGTGAAGTGGGTGGCGGTGGGAAGGCGTGAAGAACGGAGGGGGCAGAATCCAGCAAAGTCGGGGAGGGGCGATTTGGAGACTTTTTGCTCAGCTTATGGATTGTTAACAATGAACACAAATTAGTTTATAAGAGTGGATAAAGGTGAAAAGATACAGGGGTTGTGTCCTAGGATTAAAATAAAGGTGGAAGGATGCAGATCAAGCCTCTTCAGAAGCAGACGCTCCTGGTGTGGCTGCAGCCCCCAGCAGCAGGAACCTTCCAGACTGGGTTTGGGCAGGAGGGGCTGGGAGCTCCCTGGGGGTATGGGGCAGGAAGCAGGAGCCCTTGTAAGGAAAGGGCTGAGACACTGTCCCAGCCCATGGGACACTAGCCACAGCCCCACACACAGGGCTTTGCTCCCTGCCACCTTCCCTGGCTGAACATGGTAAGAGTGGGGGCTCAGTCACCCTCTCCCTGACTTGGGTCTGCCTTCTGGAATGGCCTCGGTGGCCAGGCTGGGGACAGAGTCCACTGTCACAGGGGGGAGTATGGGAGGGGAGGGGCTGCTTCTCAGGTGGTTCTGGGACCAGGAGGAGCCGTGGGCTGTCTCACCCTGCACTTGCCTTGGATGTGTCCTTTGCAGGTGTGTCAGCCCCATCCTTCCTCCACTGCTTCACGCTGGCCAGCGCCACCTTCAACCTGCAGGTGGCCACCCCTGGGGTAAGTCCAGCCACCCCCTCTCCAACCTCTCTCTCTGGGGACGAGGCCAAGACAGTGCTGTTACTCCTGGGAGGGGTGCAAGCCCAAGGCCGCTGTGACCCTGAGGAGCTGGCTTTAGCTGAGAGGCCAGGACCCCAGTGGCATTATCAAGCTCTGTCCTCGCCTGTGGCAAGGGAGACCTTGTCATTGCAGGTCGGTGTCTGCATGTGAGAGCAAGGATGGCACAGACCTTCCTCCAGGAGGGTTTGCGACCTCTGACGGCATGGGACCCCGGGGGGGGGGTCACAGCAGGGACGTGACGTGTGTTTGTACTTTGCACGTTTCCAGGTGGGTGGGACAGTTGCTTCTGCTTTATAGGCAGGAGACTGAGGACCAGCAAGGGGCAGATGGGTCGGGAAGGAGCTCGGGGTGCGTTGAGACTCAGTGAGGGAGCTGGGCTGTTGGGTACCGTGGTCCCCAGCCCTCATCAGCAGTTCTGAGCATCCCTGTGAATCCCTGCGCTGACCTTTTACCTTGCCACTCCACAGGGGAAGACCATGGACTTTGTGGACGTGAATGAGAGCAATGCACGCTGGGTGCAGGACTTCCGCCTCAAGGCCTATGCCAGCCCCGCAAAGCTTGAGTCCATTGACGGTGAGGGCCCGAGACCTTGGAGGGCTGGGGTGTTTGGGGACCCAGGGGGACTGTGGCTCGACAGTGCCATCACTCCACTGCCAAGCGCGGTGACTGTTCAGGGCACCCTGCTGTCCCACATCCTGGGGCCAGAGTTTCTGAGCTCCGTGTGGGAGGAGAGGTGGTGGGCACGTGGGGACACAGTCAGAAGTGGTGCAGGGCCTCCGGGAGCCTTGGCTATTATAGGGAAAGGGACAGGGTGGCTTCTGGCTGGTAGGAGCAGAGGGGAGCCGGGCTGGACCTCATGGAGGGCCTGGTCCTGACCGGCGACCTTGCTGTCTGTTTGACCAGTCTGTGGTCCCCCCCAGGTGCCCGGTACCACGCGCTCCTGATCCCCAGCTGTCCCGGGGCCCTGGCCGACCTGGCCAGCAGTGGGTCCCTGGCCCGCATCCTGCAGCACTTCCGCTCTGAGAGCAGTAGGTGACTCGTGTGACTGGGGTGTGGCGGCTCTACCACCGGGGGTGAGGTGGGGGAGAGGTGGGCAGATACCTGTGGGAGGGGGCCATTGGCAATGGCCGTGGAGTGCAGGCTTCTGGTCTTGGACCCAGAAACGCAGGTCGCCTCAGATATAAAGACCCTCGGTGACTGACCAGTGAGTGGACAAGTTTATTCAGCCGTCTCCCCCTCTCCTCTCCCCCAGTCTGTCCCCCAGACTTCGTGCCCTGTGGCTGGCCCTCAGGCTGGTGGCTGGCCCCCGGGCCCCTCTGAGGTGGGCTTAGTTCCTGGGGAAAGCACAGTGTCTAGGCTTGGGGTTTGAGGCCGCAGGTCTGGGAGAAAGGCCGCTCTGTGGAGACCTGGCCCGCTGCCCCACTCGGCTGGGTCGTGATGAGCACGTCTGCTGGACACAGGCAAGACACTCATTGGGGACCAGCAGACAAACCCGAGCTCCACACAGTATCCTTTGTCGGCGAGAAGGGGGCCTCGTGTTCCCAGCCCTGCTGGGACAGACAGTGATTGTTCGTGGCCACCTTAGCTGTGGGAACACACTTGTGCCAGGCAGCCTTCTGGGACAAAGGCTCAGAGCCAGGGCGACCGCTTGGCAAGATGGAGACAGTGCCTCCGAGGAACAGGAGGAGGGCTGGGTGCCCTTCCCACTGCAGTCAGAGGAGGAGGGACGTTTCCAGGTGGGCTGCCACTCGGTGACAGCAGTGACAGTGGAGCTGGTTGGGCCATGAGACATCTGCCCACAGGCGAGCCCGGGCCTGGGCCTTCAGGGCTGTGCTGAGGGGCCGTGGGGGCTGTGGGCTGCAGGTGCATCTGCGGCGCCCTCGTGACTCCTCCTGCACCAGCTTCTCAGTCACCAGAACTTGAGGTGTGAGCTGGAAACAGTCTGTCCTGAAGCGGCTGCCCGTGCAGGGTTCCTGGGAGGTGGGCAGCACCTCCAGGGGCTCTGTGGGGCGCGCCCAGGGCCTCAGGCCCCGCCTTCCTGCTGCTTTCAGAGCCCATCTGTGCGGTTGGCCATGGGGTCGCCGCCCTCTGCTCTGCCACCAATGAGGACGGGTCCTGGGTGTTCCAAGGCTACAGCGTGACCGGGGTGAGCGCAACACGGGCTTGAAAGCACTAGTCTGGTTGGAAAGCGTAGGGACAGGCTGGGACCCTCTGGGGGCCCATGGCCACCTCTGGCACGGGCGACAGTCGCTTGCCCAGATGGGAACTGAGAACCTTGGCACCAGGCTGGCAGTTGTCTGTGCTGCCTGCTGCCCCCCTCCCTTCCCTGCTGGTGTCCTGGAGGGGCCCCGTCCCCACGGCCCAGGTTTGCTGAGCTGGCTGTGGGCGTGGGAGGAAATGGGGCAGGAGCGAGGCTCTGCGTGTGCGTTGGGGGTGCAGGGGTTGGGTCGAGCCCTTGCTTTCATGCCTGTCCAGGAGGTAGGACTGCTTTGTGGGTGGAGGGCCTGGTGTGGATGGGGTGGCCAGGACAACCTGGACCCATTCCGTGTTCACAGGCTGGGGAGGTGCACCTGGCACGGAGCAGACCCCTGAGTGAGGGGCTTGGGGCACATCTAGGGAGGGAGGACTGCGGGAGGTTTGAGGCCTGGCTGCCTGAGGCTGGTTCGGTCCAGGTTCAGGAGAGGACAGCAGGACAAGCAGGGGCCGTGACTCCCGTGGCTCTGTGCCCCACCCCACCCCTTTCGCTCACTGAGGGGTTCAGTTAATTCTGGCCACCCATGTGCCCCCGGAAGCCCCGCAGTGGGAGGGCCTCCCCCGAGGCCCCTGCCGTGGTCCTGCCCCTCCTGCGCAGCCCCGGAGCTACGAGCAGTGACGCACACACTCACCCCACGTGGAGGGCACGGCCCCGGCCATGGTTTGGACCCACCTGACCTGAGACGGGTGCCCCTCTCTCCACAGCCCTCCGTGTACGAGCTCGTCCGGGCGCCCGGCTTTGCCCGCCTGCCCCTCATCGTGGAGGACTTTGTGAAGGATGCTGGCGCCAGCTTCAGTGGTGAGCCGGACGGGGGCAGCACTGGCCAGGCCAGCCTCGCGGAGCAGAGCGTCCAGCAGGCCTTGGTGCCCCGGGCCCCTGAGAGGGTGGGTGGGGGTGGGTCTGGGGGTGGTGCCTGACCCATGGCAGTGCTGCTGAAGCCGGTGCTGTCTGGCCCTCGGGCCTCCTGCAGCCAGTGAGCCTGACGCCATGCACGTCGTGCTGGACCGCCACCTCATCACGGGCCAGAACGCCAGCTCCACCGTCCCGGCCGTACACAGCCTGCTCTTTCTGTGCGGCAGCCGGTGAGGCCTGGGTGGGCAGACCGGGGTGGGCGGTGGTGGGGTGGTGGTGGGACTGGGTGGTAGGGCAGGGGCAGAGGGGCCGGGCTGGTGAGGAAGTTCCTGTCCTGTGAGCAGCCCCTTGGCTGGACCACGTCTGGTGTGATGGGCTGGTGTTCCCCCCACAGGAAATGAGGCGGTCCCTGCTGAGCCAGCCTATCCGTCAGTGGCCCCTGTTGCCTCCAGGCCGTCCAGGTGTCGCCAGAGGCAGCCTGACTCCATGACAGCCCAAGAGTGACTCTCATACCCTGACCAGGCCCCATGGGATTGGGGAGGCCTCCAGGGACCAGCCCTGAGGGGTGCCCACAGTGCAGCTCTGGCTGTGTGTGCGGGGGGCTCAGACTCTCCACACAGAGCCGGTACCCAGTGGGTGGGCTGTGGGCACCCCGGGGGTCTTGGCCCCTCTGGTCTTCCAGAGCCGGCACTGGGTCTCCCCCCTCTGCCTGTCCCCATGCACCCAGGTTGGGGGGTGCTGAGCCTCCCTGGGAGCCAGGGTGACCAGGATGGGTGGGTAGGCAGGGACTGGCAGAGGCACTGGAATTTGTTTCTGCGTGGCGAGGGTTGTGCCCAGGCCTGTCCACTGTCCACCGCCCTCTGGGCGTTGCTTTGTGGGGAGGGGCCCGCGGGCTGGAGCCGGCTTAGCGCTGTGGATGAGGTCAAAGGTGAAGCAGTCTCCTGGGTCCAGAGTTCCCAGCCCCCAGCCCTGCCTGAGTTTAACCCTTGTGCATGGTTTCAAAATGTGACGGTGACCCCATGCAAGGCCGGCACGGCCCTCAGCAGTGGCGTCACACCCTCTACCTGGAGACCCCAGGGGCTGCACGGCACTGCGCGTTCCCGGTTCCCATCTGGCCGGCAGCTGCCACGCAGTTTCGGGGCGGAGATGACAAGCAGGAGCTCCCCTGGGAAGCTGGCCTCGAGTGTGGCCATCCCCAGACCGCAGGGCAGGCAGGCAGCCCTCACCCTCGGGCCCCGGACAGGCCTTTGCTGGGGTGCCAGGCAGCTGTCCACTCCCTCCCAGTGCAGCCTGATCACCCTCAGGCGTCCCCACGGGCCTGGCTGGGCTGTGGCCCTCAGGCGGGGCTCCCTGTATGTCCCCTGCCTCCCAACCCCCGCTGGACTGAGCTCACGCTCTGGACGCTCTCCTGTTGGGCTCCTGACAGCCCTGTTGCCCGCTGTGCACACAGCAGTCCGGCCAGCCCTCCTGCCCATGTCTGCGGGTAACCACATCTGGACCCAGGGCTGCAGGTCCAGGTGCAAGGTGAGCTCAACCGGGCTGCACAGCCCTGGGTCCTGGGCAGTCAGCTCCAAGGTGCTCTGCTCTTAGCAGCTCAGTCCTGAGTCCCCAAGTTCCAGGGCACGGCCGGGGGTGGGGGCCCACCCACAGACTGGGAGGAGATGGAGACCTCAGCAGGCAGGGTGGGTTTGAGGCCTGGTACCCCTGCCTGGGCTGTTGGATTTCCGCACACACGCGGGGTGTTTAAACCAGACCCTGACATGACCTGAGATAAATAAACACCTATTGTGCACCCCAAGAATCGGTGCAGTCGCATCTACAGCAGCGTTAACTCAGTAATGAATGGACACAAATTGTAGACCCATAAATAGAATCTGTTAGCAGGCCCATAAGGACAATTATTCAGCCCTAAAGAGGAATGAAGTCCTGAACACGCCACGTGGGCAAACCTTAAAAACATGCTAAGTGGAAGAAGCCAGACAGCACTGTGTGTGGGCCCACTTATATGGAATGTTCAGGAGCTGCACAGCATGGGCGTCTGAGGAGCACACAGCTCCCATCGTGTGGGATGTGCATCCCTGAGGGCTGGGAGGGATCCACAGAGGCGGAGTTGGGCTGGGTGCAAAGCCCTTGGACACCCCAGGGCGGCCCCCCCAGTACCCTGGAAGGGCCAGGCCTGGCCCTAGAGCCGCTGGGGAGGGTGGCGGCCATTCTAGGAGCACCCAGCCCTGCTGTGATGGGAGCACATGGGGACCGGCCATGCCTGGTGTTTCTGGAAAGCCATGGGGAACAGGAGCCCAGACTTGGACTCCCAGGGAGGGAAGGTGCAAGGGGCTGCCAACCCCAGGTTGGGGAGAGGGCACGAGGCTCCCGGCTGACTCCTAGGCTTACCCAGTGCTTCTGAACAGGTGTGTCCTCAATACCTGCCTCGTACTGGCCACAGGGAGTGGCCAGCCTTTCTGCCTTGCTGTTCCAGGAACAGGCTGGTCCCAGGGGAAGGAGGGCCGTCTCCACCAGGCTCTGCCCCACTGCAGTGGCATGCAAAGCCAAAGTCCAAAGGGGCCCTAAAAGGTATTCATGGAGCTGTGCCACGCCCATTGCCCCATTGTATCCCGACGCCCGAGTTTTGAAGCTGGGTCAGTGCAGGTCATGCTGTGCCCACGAGGTGGCGCCATCAGCCCACAAGCAGCCTGGCCAGTGCTTCAGACCTGGGCAGGAGCAGGTCTCACCGTCAGCACTCACACCCCAGGACGCCCTGGGGGTCATTGGGATCTGGGCACTGAGGAGCTATGTGGGTGGGTCCCCACCCAGCAGCACCAAGACAAGGGGCTACAGTAACTGCCTGTGTCACCGCACTGGGGCCCTTGACCAGCCCCATCTCAGCTGGGCCCAGGCTGCAGCCATCTGCTGGGACAGCTGGTGCCAGGGGGCGACGAAATACTGGAATGAAACATACACGGCACAATAATAAAAGTGACTGCTTTAATGTGTTAGCCAAAGTTTTACATAAAATCAGGAATCTATGGTCCTTCCCTGCTCAACTGGTAAAAAATGCAAGATTTATCACACCGGGCATTGCAGCAGACCCCAGCTCACAGCCGGCACAGATCTGTACAGCCTCCGGGACCTCGCTAGTTTCCGTTCTCTGCGCTGAACATTCGTTCCTAGAAACGGGCAGTGGGAATACCAGGGACCCATCAGGCATGACACAGGGGGCGGCCACCACTGGGCACCGGCCTCTAGAATCCCGTGGGGCAGCAGGGTTCACTGACCAGCAGTGCCCAGGCTGCCCAAGCAGCCTACTGGTCAAGGGTCCCCGCGGGAAGTCCCCACCCTGCCCGATGCCCCGGGGCACTCACTGCCAGCATCCGCTCCAGCTTCACCGCATCGGCAGCGAACTTGCGGATGCCGTCCGAGAGCTTCTCCACTGCCATCTGGTCCTCATTGTGCAGCCAGCGGAAGGCCTTCTCGTCCAGGTGGATCTTCTCCAGGTCACTGGCCTGGGCTGGGGGAGGACACACGATGGGTCCTCCATGCCCGCCCCCACCCCCATCCCGCCCCCCGACGGCCCAGCAGGCAGACCGCGAGCTGGCTGGCCCACGCGGGCCGGGGCCTCACCCGCCTTGGCCGAGAGCCCGGGCACCAGCTTGCTGCTGTCCTTGACCAGCTCCCCCAGCAGCTTGGGTGAGATGGTGAGGAAGTCGCAGCCTGCCAGCGCCTTGATCTCGCCCGTGTTGCGGAAGGAGGCGCCCATGACAATGGTCTTGTAGCCAAACTTCTTGTAGTAGTTGTAGATCTTGGTGACGCTCCGCACACCTGCAGGGGACACCCAGGCACCTGGCTGCTGCGCGCTAAGCGCCCGCCCCCCGCCGAGCTGGCCCAGCCGCCCCGCAAGGCAACTCACCGGGATCCTCCAGGGGCTCGTAGGATTTCTGGCCCGTGTTGGCCACGTGCCAGTCCAGGATGCGCCCCACGAAGGGGGAGATGAGCGTCACGCCTGCCTCGGCGCAGGCCACGGCCTGGGCGAAGGAGAACAGCAGCGTCATGTTGCAGTGGATGCCGTGCTGCTGCTCCAGCTCCCTGGGATGGGGACAGGGCGGCGTCAGCGTCCCCACCCAATGCGATGGGCGGCAGAGGTGCTCAGGACTCAGCAGACACGTGAAGCAAGTCTGGGACTCGCACCACAGTTATCTCGGGTGAGGGGGTTACAGGTGCCTGGAATTTCCTTCCTCAAACTCACATTTCCAAAAAGGAACAAAGGCGGGGGAGGTCCCCTGAGAGCCACAGTGCATGTCCCCGGCTGACACCTGCACCAGCACTGGGGAACCCAGTCCCTCACATCATCACAGAACTCCCTTGGGCCAGACACCACAGAGGATCTCTGACCACTGTCCTGTCCAGCCCCTACCCCTTGGCCACTCTCACCCTTCTCAGGCCACCCTGAGGTCACTTGGCAAGGCAGGCCAAGGGCAACGCTCTGTCATGTGGCTAGGGCATGGACTGTGACAGCTGAGCCTCTGCTGGAGTCTCTCTGGGGACCAATTCCCACCACCCCAGGGGACAGTGGCCACGCAGGGGTGTTGGAGACATGCAGCAGTGAGCGACACCCAGTGACCATGACCCGGCATCTCCACTGCTAGGTGTGTGCCCACAAGAGATGGGACACACGCCCACACCCAAACTTGTACACAGACGTGCATGGCAGCATGATCTGTGAGCCTGAGGAGGGAACAACCGCGTGTCCATCCCAAGGACACTAAATGCACTGTTGCACACAGTGGAGTGTCCGCCTTAAAAGGAACGCGGCCCTGATACACCACAGTCCAGGGGAGCCCGAAACCAGGCAAAGGCCACGTGCACGAGACTGATTTACGCACAGTCCAGAACGGGCAGAGCAGGCGGGCAGGTGGGGTGCGGCACATGACTGCGGGGACAGACGTGACGTGTCACCCGCATACAGCTGTTCCAGGGGCAGCTGCCGGTGACGCAGCACGTCTGGCTCTGATCTGCACATCCCTCCCACGCGTAGCACAGGCACGGCAGAGAACAATGTATAAACTAGACGTGAGCGTGCCCGACGAGGACAGGCGGATGGCACAGCTGTGGCTGTGTCACGGGACTCCGTTTCCTGGGCGGGTGAGCGAGCAGGGCCTGGCCCTGCACACAGCTGGCTCATCTGAGCCACACGCCCCAACCCCTGGAATGGGGGACACTCACTTTCCAGCCTGAATTCCCTCCCAGGTGGATGACAGCTTTATCAGAATCCGGTCCTTGCTGACCCCAGCATCCTTGTAGAGCTCGATGAGGCGCTTGGCTCGGGCCACCATGGCGTCCTTGTCAAATGAGAGCCTGCAAGAGACGGGCCCACGGTGAGTGGCCTCACCTCAGGACGCGCCCCAAGGACGACACAGGCGGGCCGCTGCTGCCCTCGCTCAGGAAGAACTTAAGAGCCCCATCGCACAACCACGTGCCCCGGGGATTTATCAAAAAATGTGGGCCGCAGACAAGCTGTTGAACAGGGAGCGCTCAGATGCCTGGACACGGCAGACCAACAGCTGCTCCTGCCCACACGACAGGCCCACACCTCACCTCGCGTCGACTTCTGTGGATACGCGGCCAGGGATCTTCTTTAGTATTTCTGCTCCAAACAACACAAAAAGTTTATCGCTGGCATTTTGAATCTGCTGCTCTTGTGACCTGAAATTCCAGCGGGGGAAACAGGTTAGTGACTTGTTAGGTATAAATGGACAGGATTCTATATTCTGTTACTCCTTTGAGAAATGCCTTTCGCTCAACCTTTTCTCTTAAAGGGCCAGCCGAGTGGCACGTTGGTTAAGCGCTGGCTTGGGAAGCCAGCGGCCCGGGTTCGGTCCCACATGTGAGGGCCAGTGACACTGCCCTCTACAGCTGAGATGGTGAACCAGCTCCACCTGGAGCTGGGCTGCTGTGAGTCCCCTGGATGGCACAGCTGCAGCCCCTGCTGCAGTGGGCTGCCATAGGCTACAGTGAGTGGCCGGCAGCCATTGTGAGCGGCTGGCAGCCGGTGCGAGCAGCCAAGAGCCGCGGTGAGCGACCAGCCAGAGGCCGGCGACCAATCTGCCTCACCTGAGAAGAGCGCAATGATGATACGAACATGGGCCAGTGAAGCAACGTCCTCCACAACTAGACTGAAGAACACAAGGACAGCAACTTGTCTGTTGCCCTTCCTGGTTTCCCAATTCCCCAATAAAAATATTAAAAAAAAAAAAAAAAAGTCCCATCCTAACCATCTACAAGAGTGCAGCTCCGCAGCAGTAAGCATATTACACTGTGTGCAGCCATCACCTCCATCCACTGCCAGGACTTGCATGCCCCCAAACTGAACCCTGCCATCTTTGGCACTTGTCAAAATGATCTTGTCAATGTCTTTGAGTCGCCTGGGTAGCTGAGTGAAGTGAGGGGCTGTCCCTAGACAGACACTATCTGAGTGTTCGTTGGCCTGCTGCACACAGATCTCTGGCCAGCATGTCACGGTTAGGACAGCGGGGCAGCTGGAGGGGGGGAGGCCTGAGAACAGCACCTGTCGCCACTTCCAGGGGCACTGAGGCCTCGCTGATGCGGCAGGGGTGGGGAGCAGCCTCCACACAGCTGTATGCGGCCTGGGTGCAACACTAGGCTCCCGGGGGCGCTGCCGAGGGACACTGTCCCTGTAGGCACCGCTCGCAGCTGTGCATCATCACCCTGGTGACAATTTAAAATGACGCCAGGAAAAGGCAAATCTATGGAGACCACTGCCTGGTGTGGTTTACCAGAGTGGGGAGCAGGACGACCGTGGCAATGGCTGCACCATTGCATAAATTCGTCAAAACAAATTGGTCTGCGCACTTAGTGAATTTTACTCCAATAAAGCTGTTGTTAATAAAAGGCACCATGGGCCGGCCAAATGGCTTACTGGTTAGGGTGCGAGCTCTGAGCAACAGGGTTGCAGGTTCGATTCCCACATGGGCCAGTGAGCTGCGCCCAAGCTGAGCTGCTGCTGAGCTGCCAACAGGTGGCAGGATGGGTCAGCCAGTGAGAGCATGTGCTCCTAACAACAGGGTTGCTTGTTCAACTTCCGCATGGGATGGTGGCTACGCCCATCCGCAACTAAGGTTGAACACAGCATCTTGAGCTGAGCGGCTGCAAGCTGCCTACGGGATGGTGACTGGACTTGGAGCTGAGCTAGCTGTGCCCTCCACAACTCAGACTGAAGGACAACTTGGCCCCAATCCCCCAATAAAATCTTAACAAAATAAAAGAATAAAAATTAAAAGGCACCAAATGGCAGGATGCCGGTCAGTGGCTGCCAGAGGGTTCTGGGGCGCTGTACACCGTCTGCATCTTTTTTTTTTTTTTTTTTTTTTGGTTTTGTTTTTTGTTTTTTTTGAGGGCAGTGTCACTGGCCCTCACATGTGGGACCGAACCGGGGCCACTGGCGTCCCAAGCCAGCGCTTAACCACCGGCACCCCTCGGCCGGCCCCGCCTTCTACATCTTGACTGGGGTGGCATTCACAGGGTGCACCGTTCCTGCAAACAGGCCTCGCTGAACTGCACTAGTTACAATGGGTATAGTTTACCACGTGTAAATAACACTTCAGTAGGTTGATGAAAATAAAAAAGGCAGCTTTCTTTCCTGGAGTGTAAGACATCTGAGACTACAATTCGGTTATGAGGGAGCTGTGTGGACAGGCCTGGGGCCTGCTGGGGCCCCATGGGGTGCTGGGGCGGCCAGGTTATGAGGGAGCTGTGTGGACAGGCCTGAGGCCTCCTGGGGCCCCAGGGGTGCTGGGGCGGCCCCCGGGCACTCACCCGCCCAGCTTCTTGCCGTAGGTGATAGCCTCCTCCACCAGCTCCTGGTAGGTGGGCATCTGTGCGGCAGCCAGGATCAGGGACGGGTTGGTGGTGGCATCCTGTGGCTTGTATTCGTCGATAGCTAGAGAAATAATTGGAAAGCAGGCAAGTAAGTGGGGTGCCTGCTCCTACCCAGAAATCTGACGGGTCCCCGACAAGCTAAACACAGGGTCAGCAGTGTCTCCCGAGCCTGGTGCAGCCACACTTCACATATGTCCTTCCCCACCCCAGAATGCTGGCCAAGGGGCAGCCGTTTGCAGGGCAGTTAGATCACCCACAAGGCTGAGGCCGGAATTCAAGGGCGCCCTATGAGAGCTGCCGTCACATGCTGGGGCGGGGAGAGGCGCCAGCAACGCAGCGACCAGGCACAGTGATCTTCAATGCCTGCTTCCTTTCTCTTGGAACACCGTATTCTTTCTCAGGTAGCCCAGCTAGGAATTCCAAGAAACCAGTGGAGCTTTCAGGGGTCTTGCTGACCAGGCCACCAAGCTAAACAAGGGATGCTCAGTGGACAGGAGGCCAGAGGGCTCACTGCTTCAATAAGTTTATTTGGCCAAGTAGTATTTTCATCGTGTCCTTTGGTGATAAAACGTGATATGGAGATGGAGAACAGATTAGGGGCTGCCAGGAACAGGGAAGGGGGCAGCTCTCGGGCACGGGGACGATCTCTGGCCATGGGGCAGCTGCGTCCTGACCGTCCCGGTGGCCACAAGCATCCACACGTGTTAAACTGCCCCAGAGAGAGCCCGCATTTCCATGCAGGTTTAAAACGGGTGAGCGCTGAGCCAGGCCTGCACTCTCTTAACAATAGTGTGCTAGTGCCAAGTTCCTGGTTGTGACATCGCGCCATGGCCACATACAATGTCACTCCTGCGGGCCTCTGGGGGCTAATTCTGCAACTTCTCCTGGGTCTGTTTCAAAACAACCAGTTAAGAAAAGGTTCTCTGGAGTGGCACTTTCAGTGGTGTTGTACAAACCCAGTGAGGGACGCACAAAAAACAGCCCCTGTCCTTGCACAAAATTATACCTTCAAAAGCTGACTTTTCACAAAATTAAAACCAAAACCAACACCTATCTGGGGTCCACAGATGGGCTTCAGGGCCCAGGGACCCTTAGATAATGCAAAACTTGGGGGAGAGGGGGGTCACTGTTCTGGGAAGAGAATCCAGCTTTTCTTTTCTTTTTTTTGAGGGCAGTGTCACTGGCCCTCACATGTGGGACCCAAACCGGGGCCGCTGGCTTCCCAAGCCAGCGCTTAACCAGCGCGCCACTCAGCCGGCCGGAGAATCCACAGCTTTGATTATACTTTCAAAGAGGCCTATGACAAGAACCTTCACTTCATAAAATGAGCACAAAACCACAGGCCCCATTTAAAACTACGTACATAACATCTAGGGATATATATTATCAGCTAATGTATTTTCATAAATTTGTTCACATTCACTAAAAAATAAAAAGTGTCAGTGGTTGGGTTTAGCCCCCAGCTAGTCAGACGGGGGACACACTGCTGTGCTGGCAAGCCCACAGCTTGGCCCCAAGCTGATCTCTGAGCCCATCCTTTCTACTGAAGCAGCTGAAAATGCTTACTCACTCCCTAACTCCTGCTAGGTACACAATCCTCTTACTCATTGTTATTACAGAGGCGTGACCGCCTGTTTCTCAAGTCACCATGAGAAAGCACAGAAAGGAGGCCGGCACTCCGTATTGTGTGCACCCAGCGCTCCCGTCCGAGGGGCATTCATTGCACGGTCTCCCTGAAAATCTTATTTGTTCCCAGCAGAACTGCACGGCGGTCCCTCTGGGCTTGGCACTGCAGACCCGCGGAGTCACAGCACAGGCCTCCATGCTTCTCTAGACTTC
Organism: Aselliscus stoliczkanus; assembly: GCA_033961575.1. NCBI lineage: Eukaryota > Metazoa > Chordata > Mammalia > Chiroptera > Hipposideridae > Aselliscus > Aselliscus stoliczkanus. The sequence goes on from CM066736.1 coordinate 136,811,927, forward strand.
CCAGTTCTCGACAATGGGCACGAGTCAAACCCAGCCAAGTCTCCAGGGTAACAGGGGGGCCCTTTGCTTTCCTCAGCGCCGCGGGCTGGACGCGCCCAGCTGCCCGGCACCGTGCCGCCCAGGGTCCGGCTGCGCCCTGCGCAGGGGCGGCGAGGCTGTGCCTCAGGAGGCTCCGAACGCGGGCGGCGGGCGGGGCGCGCTCCGGGTCCCGCCGCTCCAGGCCGCCTCCGGCCAGCTCAGGGCGCCCGGGGTCCGCCCCCAGGACCGTCCTCCGCCCCCGACCCACGGACGGCTCGGCACGGGGCTCCGGGGACGCCCTGGGCTCGGGGCGGGCTCGGCCTGGGCGCCCCGCTCCCGCAGGCCGCGCCCCCGGTCCCCCGGCCCCGGGCGCTGGGTCGGGAGGGGCCGGCCCCGCGCCCACGAACCCCCGCCCCGGGCACGGCCGCCCGGCGGTGTGCCAACTCGGGGCCCCGCGCGGCCTCACCGTGGAAGTCGCCCGTGTCGGCCACCACGGTGGTGAACTGCTTGAGCTGGTCCAGCACGCTTTCCATCTTCTGCCGCTTTACCGGAGAGCCCGACATGGCGAGGCGGCGGAGGCGGCGGCGGCGGCGGCGGCGGGAGGGCGGCTGCCCACAATGCCCCGCGCGGCCCGGCCCGCCGCCGGCCAATCGGGGAGCCGCGCGGGAGGGCGGGGCGCAGGGAGGCCCCACCCCGCGGCCCGGCCCGGCTGCCGGGACTGACGCCGGGCGCGGGAGACCGTGCCCTGGGCCCGAGCCGGGCCCGCCGGGCGGCCGCCGAGGCCGGGTGGCGGACCCCAGCGCGCCGCGCGTGGGGCGGCCCGTGCCCGCAGCCTGATTGCGCCCCTCCGAGCGGTGCCCCTGGGCAGGCGCGCTTCCCCACTCGCGGCTTCCGCTAAACGCGGAGCTGGGATGAGTTCGTGCCCAAACCCGCCCTGGGCGAGCAGAGGAGCCGAGCCCCAGAACCGCCTGCAGACTTCTGCCCGGCCCCGGGCCGCGCTGAGCTCCATCCAGCGTGGTCCGGCCGACCTCGGCCCCGTGGACGACACAAAGGGCCTTTGCCCACCGGCTCCGCCTGTGCTGGGCCGCTGCTCCTGCGGCCACAGCGGACTGCGGCTGTGGGCTTAGGCCTCCGCCCTCGTGGGAGTGCCGGTGCCCAGGGGGCACCTGCTCTCAGGCCTGGCTGCCCCTCCAGACCCTTCCTGGGGTCAGACAGGCCTGCTGCCTGGGAGGGGTCGGGACGGGCGAGGCGGTTTCCCCTTTCTCCTGACCCAGAGCCACAGGACTGGCCGCCCCTCCCTTGCCTTTTACTCTGGGAATCTGCGCAGGCCTACTAGCACTAAGCTCACAAGGTGCCCCGGAGCCATTATGTGCCTCCGAATCCGTCCTGGGAAACATAACTCCAATGGATTTGGAGCTCTTTGCATTTCCTGGGCCGAGGCCTCTGTCATCCGTGTATGCCCTGCATATGTCCAGGACTGGGGGAGATGGAGCTCAGGCCCAGGGCTGATTAGGCCTCGATCCTGAGTCAGTGAGCAGGGAGCTGTGGGAGAGAGGACCAGACCTGGGGTCTCACTTGCTGACCTTGCCAGGGACAGCTGCAGTGTAGGGTGGGTAGGAGAAGGGGTAGGGGTGGAGACTGCAAAACCCCATACTTCGGGGGTTTTGCTGTGAAGAGAGCAGTGGCTGGTGGCAGGAGAGGAGAAGGGTGAGCTCAGCCAGGTCCGGGTGCACAAGGGCTGGGATCCAGGGCGCTCATGCAAGGGTGGTCTTTGTCACCAGACAAGAAGGACATCGGGGGGACCAGCAGACCTGGGCACAGATGGGGCACGTGAGCACTGCTGGTGGCACATGGAGAAGCTCAGCTGACCACTTCACCTCTTCAGGGATGTGGGAGGAAGCAAGTCCAACTGAGAGAAGGGAGACCATGGTGAAGGGGGGGGGGGGTAGAGATTAGGAGTGTCAGGCCAGCACCTGGGAGAGGCCCAGGCATGGGCTATTCGTGGAGATGTGGCAGACCCAGGAGTGGCCGCCTGCCCGTCCCACTCCTCTGGGTGGGTGTGAGGGGCGGAGGGTGGACTTCACCCTGATGCGGTTTTGCCAGGGGAACCTGACAAGGCGGGCCACCAAGATAGGGAAGGGAGCAGAGCTGGGCCAGGAGGGAAGGGTGGTAGGGCCTGGGGGGAGGTGTTGGGTGAGGCTAGGGAAGGGCTTAAGTCAGGACTATGGGCAGAGTGTGAGAACGCTGCCACAGACCTAGCTCCTCCCACAGACTCCTTAGTTTAAAGTCTCAGTTTGTTTTTATCATTCCCCCATTTTGATCAAGACCTTACTCTGAAAGCATCGCTGATCAACAGTCAGGCGCTCCAACTTCAGCCTTTCTGTCCCCAGTGTCAGGAAGGGCGTCTTCTGGTGTCTTCTCTCCATCAGAGGGACGGTGGGTGGATGGGGAACAGCTCTTGGTGGAGGGGAGAAGGGGTTAACAGGCAACAGGTGCAGAGCTCAATTAGAAGAATTCGAAACGGGATCAGAACAACATAAACCTAGTCTGCACAATTAATTGAAACCAGGATTCAGACCTGTAGATAATGGAACACAGGCTATAGTTATCTTGGATAGATCGAAGTCCGGGACGACACACTCAACAACCAGAGAAGTCCCCCCTTTCACAGTAGCTTAGGGAAGGCAAACAAGGGCATGTTCCTTCCAAGGCTAAGAGAAAGAGGAAGTCAGAATTCATAGTAAGAAAAGACTCTACAGGCCTGACCCGGTTGCTTTGGAAAGCTATCTCGTTCGGAGGCTGCCCACTTCCATTTTTAAGACAGCTGTGGTTTCTGGTCACCAGACTGTGTGCAGTTCCAGCTGGAGCTGGGTGGCTTCTCGAGGTGTGACACGTGCGTGCAGGAGTCTGCTCCCGGAGTTCAGCGGCACAGGCGTGCGTGCACAGGTCCTGCCGGGGGGCCCTTCCAGCCAGGCTGGTGGGAGTTTGTGTGGAGGTCTCTTCCAGTAAACCAGGTACCCAGGTTGCAGAGTGGGGGGTTCGGGGTTTCCGTCTCCTCGGAACACGGCTGTCCCAGAGCATGGCCGTCTTCGATGGAACAGGTAGGCCATCACATTAACCAAGTGTGTTTTCTCCATCAGCTGTGGATGGAAACCAGGGGCCGGGTGCACAGGGTACCCTGTGATTATGTCCGGAGCTGAGCATTCTGAGACCCAGAGGGGTGGGTTTGGATTTAGTAAGACAGCAGCAAGGCTTTGGGCCCAGGTGCTTGGAGGCTGTCTACACATTTGGCCAGCTGAGTCTTGCTAAAGTGGTTAGTGCTTTGGACGAAACCTGAGGGTTGAGGGTGGTCAGCACAGTGAAAGTGTAAAACCGGCCAAACAGCAAACAGCACCGACTTGTTGAAGCACCTGACCAGTTAAGTGGGTTCCCCACCACTGTGCAATTCAAGAGGGTACCCCCCGTGGGATAAGCGTCTCTAACAGGACTTCAGCCACAGAAGAGGCAGCGGCCTGACTACAGGGAGGCTGCAGGCCAGTGAGAACACAGACGGTGACTGGTGCCTCTCTGCATCCACAAGACGGGGACTGCCTGAGACCCACTCACCACCCACCAGGGGCCTCCTGGGCATTTACACCGTCCATGGCAGTGCAGATCGGTGCCCTGGGCTGGACGTTGCTCAGGCAGGACAGCGAGGGAGGCACTTTTCGCGGACTTGCTAATACCTCCCCAGCGCTGGATTCTCGAATGCTGTCCTGTGAGCGGAGCAGTGGTCTAGGGCACGTACAGGAGTGAGGAGTGGGAACTAGGGTCCACAGGGCGGGGTGGCTGTCTGGTGTGGTCTAGCTCTGTCCTTTATAAGACAAGCAATACAAGCAAATGGATTTCCAAGCTTGTTCTTCCTTCCCTGGAGCCAGTTGTTGGGCCTCTCTGGACAGTTTCTAAGTTATCGGCTGGGCAAGCATCCCTTCAGACGATGACAGAGTGTCACTGCTGCTGGTTCCTAGCAGAAATGTGACCAGGTGATTTCCTGTAGCTTTCAGAGTCAAGTTTTAGAATATCCTGGGGAAAAGTGCAGCCTCCAACAGTTCCCAAACACACAGGCCACTTTTTTTTTTTTTTTTTAAGATTTTATTGGGGAAGGGGAACAACATTGGGGAACCGGGGAAGGGGAACAGACAAGTTGCTGTCCTTTTGTTCTTCAGTCTAGTTGTGGAGGACGTTGCTTCACTGGCCCATGTTAGTGTTATCATTGCGCTCTTCCCGGGTGAGTCAGATCGGTCTCCAGCCTCTGGACAGCTGCTCACTGCAGCTCTTGGCAGCTCACGCTGGCTGCTGGCTGCTCATCCTGGCTGCTGGCCATTCACTGTAGCCTATGGCAGCCCGCTGCAGCCCACCGTTGCCGGGGACTCACAGCAGCTCCAAGTGGAGCTGTTGTTCACCATCTTAACTATAGAGGGTATTGCCATCGGCCCTCATATATGGGATCAGAACCAGAGCCCTGCTGCTGAGCTGGCGTCCCAAGCCAACTCCTAACCAATGCACCACTCGGCCGGCCCCACACAGACCACTTTTAATTTTGTTTCCACTGAAAGTAAAGTAGGCACATTCCACAGCGTTCAAAGTCATGCACCTGTCTGCAGGAAGACCCACTGTCAGCATGGATGTGGGCAGCCTTCCCTCAACTAAAACACAGCCTACAGGAGCACAAATAATCCAGCCAGCTGGGCTGGTGGACACAGGAGCCAGTGCTGCCTCGGGGACTTCCACAGGGGTTACAGCAGCACGCCCGGCACAGTGCTTGCCACTTTCTTCATTAAATAGAACCTGCCATGTGGACAGAAAGGGGGCCACAGGTTGAGCTTGACAAGCTCAGGAGATTGAAAATAACCACGTAAGATGGTGTGAGCAGGGCCAGCCGAGTGGCGCGCTGGTTAAGCGCTGGCTTGGGAAGCCAGCGGCCCCGGTTCGGGTCCCACATTTGAGGGCCAGTGACACTGCCCTCAAAAAAAAAACAACAACAAAAAAACAACGATGGCGTAAGCATAAGAACTTTCATAACCAAGTGGGCCATGGTAGGAAGTCACATCCTTAGCTTCATTCATAAAGTTAATCTGTGCCTTCTCAATAGGGCCTCTCAGTTTTTCTGCACCTAAGATAACATCTTAGGAATGTCAGTAATTCCTTTTCCAGACCAGAGCTGGAAACTGCAAGATTCCTTGTTAACATGCTCATCTCCTGATTACCACTTCTGTCCTGTAAAAAAAGCTGTTAGCTATCCTGCACCTACCTATATAAAAGAAGCACCTGTCTCTCCAATTTACTTTTATCCAGTCCCAGAGGTTTCCCACTTTGCTTTCTCCCACCCCCCTTAATCTATCACCAGTGGATTTCATGTAACCTTCCTCCTTTGATTTTATGTATAAAATAAGCTGCAAACTGCCGTTTTGAGGAGCATTTTCTCAATCTGTTGAGATTTTTGCTTCCCGGCAAGTGACATGTTTGCCTCAAATAAACTTTTTTTTGAGGGCAGTGTCACTGGCCCTCATATGTGGGACCCCAACCGGGGCAGCTGGCGTCCTAAGCCAGCTCTTAACCAGCGTGCCACTCAGCCGGCCTTTTTTTTTTTTTTTAAAGCTGAGCCATCCTGCCACCTGTTGGCAGCTCAGCAGCAACTCAGGTCGGGCTGGGCATTGAACTGCTCTAGCTCAGAGCTCAGCTCATACTCTTGAGCGAGCTCTTAACCAACTGAGCCACTCTGTGGGCCCTCAAATAAGCTCTTATAAGTTTTCTCTTAGGCTGGATGTTTTTCGTCAACAGCCACAACCAGGAGAAATGGGCGCTGCCCGAGGAGTGTCCTGCAGATCACCGCCAGGGTCCGGGAGGGCTTGGTCAGTGCTAAGCAGTCATGGGGCTTTGTGGGTATGTGGGGGAGACGAGCAGCTGGATTAAGGCTACAAATCATGAAGTATCCGTGTAGTTAACAAAAGACTTCAGAGGAAGTGTGCGGACTAACTGCAAGATGAGTGTGAGATGAGAATTCAGGAGCCTCCTGCACGTCCAAAGCATGATTCGAGGGGATCCGGTAACAATGTCCTCTGCAGCCGTTACCAAAAGGGCGTGGCAATCACGACTCTTAAGGTGGTGTCGCTGGGCTGGTGGGCGGCGCTGAGAGCTGTGCGAGCGGGGTGGTGGGTGCGGAGGCGGAGCCTGCCAGGGAGACAGGCGGGAGGTGGGCGGAGGGGCTGACAAGCAGGCGCCGGCGGGGTGGCTCGGGGGAAGGTCGCGGACCTGGGGGTGCGGTGAAAGGCACTGGAGGCCCAGCAGGGCAGGGGGCGGGGCCGAGGGGTGGGAGGTGTTTCCAGTCTTTCTAAGCGATCCTCGGAAAAACCTGTTTTGCTCCGGGTTTGCCTGCAGGGAGCCCAAAGGCGGGACGAGGACAGACAGCAGGACCGCTGTGCCCCGGGGCGGGGGGATGGGCCGGCTGCTCTGGGCCGCGGATCCCTGGCCGCTGCCCGACCTCGGAATGTGCTCCACCCCCACCCAGGGCAGCAAGCTGCGGGGACAGGTGAGGGCCAGCTAAGACGCAGGGCAGGCTGGGGACGCTCAGCAGGGCGCCCTCCCCAGGTGAACACACAGCATCCTCACATACAAGTCCTTTATTGAATTCAATTGTAGACACGTGTGTATAATGAACAGCTGTGAACAGGCTATGGGCATCTGCTCGTGGGCTCCATAACTCTTTATGACGTCTAATCATGGAAAAGGGCCTGAACACTCGCAGTAAAGAAGACAGCGATGACCGCAATGCTGACGGCGAGCATGATGATACCCAAGACCAAGGCCCAGATGTTGAGGCACTTGGCGGTGGACGCGAAGCTCTGGGCCCCAATCACGTCACCCACCATCTTCCGGTCCCTAGACTGGGGGAGAAGAGAAGGTGAGAGGGGCCCGGAAGGGGCCTGCTGAGAGCCAGCTGCTACCACTCACATCCTCCCCGGCTGGTCCCTGCCCAGAGCAGCCCCCGGTGCCCCTCGGCCAGACTGGGGACCCCCCTCCTGTTCCTCAGCAGGACAGTGCCTGGTGGGCCCCTCCCTGCTGGGGCCTCCTTCCTCACAGACTCTCTGCCTCTCCAGGGCTCTCAGGGCTGGTCCTCAGTCTTCCCTGGCCCCTCTGCTGGCTCCCACCCACCAGGGGTCACGGTGTCCTGAGCCCCTCCGTTCTTTCAGAGAGAGTTCTGAGGCACCTTGAGAGTGTGAGGGATGGAATTTCTGGTATTGGTCAGTAGGGAGTGCCTTGGAGTCCTGGGAACAAAGGGCCATCCCCATGCACCCCATGCAGCCTCGTCATGACCTGGACACACACACACACACACACACAAGGGCTCCCCTCCCCGAGGGCCATCTTGCAGTGGGATATCTGGGGGCTCACGCACACCCTCTGGAGAAGCCCGCACGCACCCTCCTACCTTCACGGAGTAGGCAAATGCCACAAAGCCCAGGCAGAAGGGGTTAAAGAAGAGGGTGTTGAACAGGGACCAGACGATGTGGTCAGGCACAACGGTCTCGCTGCAGATGTTGACCACGGTGGACGTCATGGGCCCCGAACCCTGGGGCGCCCCCAGCACAGCCACCTCGTGCTCCTCCTTGAGCGTCTCATAGGTTGGGGGGACTCCGGTGTGGAGGCCAGTGAAGAAGGGCTGGGAATTGTGGTTCATGGTGCCGACACAGAGCAGCTGTGGTCCGGTCCCGGCAGACTGGGTCTCGGTGGGTGCCTCCTTTCCCTGGTAGTTTCTAATTCTCCAAAGTTTCCTTTTCCGGGCGTTTGGGAAATTGAGAATTGGCTGAGTATGGGGAGGGTGTAACCATTGGATGGGTGTCAGGTTACACAAGGGCCCAGAGAGAGGGAGGCTGAGGGCCTGGTGGGGGGGCTTCCTCTCCCTGTTACTCAGTCGGGCCAGTGCCAGCTACCCTACTTCCTCATTGAGGGTCCTATGGGCCTTGGGAACTTTTCTCCAGCTGCTGAAAGGGCGCAGAATTTATCACTACAAAATATGCTTCTTTGACCTGGGGATTATGTCAGGCTTATTGTTTTTGAACGAACAGCAGATGTGAGAGAAGCTCTGAAAATCTGGTGGTTCCCCTTTGTAAGAGACATTTGCATGTGTCAGAGGGCTCCCTGCTGTGCTGGGAAGAGGGGTTGACTCATCTCTAGAAACTCATCAGTGTGGGCACGCAAAACAATGTCTTAAATGTTTTAACTAATTTACCCTTCCTCGTTTACTGTGCTTTTCCAGGCGACCTCTCTTAACTGGCCTCTGCCCACCCACCCCCAGCACGTTTTCTGTTTCCTGGAGATGATATTTAAGGTGGTGGGTTGGGCTTTTTCCAGGTTACTGAGTTTCCCCAAGTTTGCAGGAGGTACACAAGTTATTAAACTCTTGGTTTTCTACTGTTAACCTGTTTTTAACACAGGGCTGTCTCACCCAAGCACATAAAATGTTACTGAGCCCAAGTCCTTGTGCGTGATACTTGGAAAGGCCACTGCTCAAAAGTGTCAGCATTTGGGGGCAGGAGAGGTTTGTTGATCAAGAAAACCTGGGAAGGTCAGCAGAGTGGCGCATTGGTTAAGAGTTGGCTTGGGACTGTCAACAAAAAATATCCAGCCTAAGAGAAAATTTTTGAGTTTATTTGAGCCAAACTGACGACAATTACCAGGAAGCAAAATCTCAATGGATTGAGAAAATGCTCAGGGAAATGGCCATTTTGCAATTGATTTTATACATTAGAATCAAAGGAGGAAGATTACATGAAATCCATTGCTGACAGATTAAGGGGGTGGGAGAAAGCAAAGCAGGGAAATCTCTGAGACTGGATAAAAGTAAATTGGAGAGACACACACTTCTTTTTCTTGTTTTGTTTTGTTTTTAGCTGAGCCAACCTGCCACCTCTTGGCAGCTCAGCAGGGCCTGATATCAAACCGGCAACCCTGTTGCTCGCACTCTTTTTTTTTCTTTTTTTTTTTTTGAGGGCAGTGTCACTGACCCTCATATGTGAGACCCGAACGGGGGCCACTGGCTTCCCAAGCCAGCGCTTAATCACAGCGCCACCCGGCTGGCCCTGTTGCTCACACTCTTGAATGAGCTGTTAACCAACTGAGCCACTCCACACACTTCTTTTACATTGGTGGGTACAGCATAATTAACAGCATTTTTCCGCACATAGAGATAGTATTTAGGGAATAAGATAACAATGAGGGATTTTGTAGTTTCCTGCTCTGGTGTGGTGTGGTGTGCCCCCTGGGGGTCTGGAAAAAGAGATTACTCTGATATTGTAAGGGTATGTTATCTTAGATGCAAAAAGAGGACAGACAGGCTCACTTAAGGTAAAGATTGACCTTTGTCAAGGAAGCTACCGGCCAAGGATGTGACTTCCCTCCATGGCCCACCTTTGTTAGGAATTTTCATGTTCACTCCATCCTCTGTGGTTATTTTCAGTCTCCTGAGCTTGTCAGGTTCCACATGTGGCCCCTTTTCTGTCCACAGGATGCCAGCTCTGAGCAGTAGGGCCCTGGTTCAGATCCCACATGAGGGCCAGTGACACTGCCCTCTACAGCTAACATGGTGAACAACAGCTTGATCCGGAGCTGGGCTGCCGTGAGTCCCCGGTGACGTGGCTACAGTGGGGCTGAGCTGGCAGCTGCTATGAGCTGCCGTGAGTGGCCATCCAATTGCCGGCAATGGATCTGCCTTAGCTGGAAAGAGCGCAGTGATCACAATACCAACATGGGCCAGTGAAGCGACATCCTCCAAAACTAGACTGAAAAACAAAAGGACAGCAACTTGTCTGTTCCCCTTCCCCAATTCCCCAACTCTGTTCCCCTCCCCCAATTCCCAATAAAATCTTTACAAAAAAAAAAAAGGAACCTGGGAGCCCTGGAAGTGCCTCAAATCCATCCTGCTCACTGGACTAGATGAGGGGTTTAAGGGCTTGTGGAACAGGTGTGCAGAAGTGCTGGCAGGGCAAGTTGTTTTTTTTTTGTTTTTGTTTTTTTTTTGAGAGCAGTGTCACTAGCCCTCAAATGTGGGACCAAACCGGGGTCGTTGGCTTCCCAAGCCAGCACCTAACCACCGTGCCACTCAGCCAGCCCCCTTGCCAGGCAAGATTTAACTGCAGGACCTTGCAGCATGGCCATTTATGGTAAGGGGCGTCAGCACTGGATTTTCCCTGACAGCAGCCCCTCTCCTAAAAGGGTCCAGGTGTTCACGTTCCAGGCTTGTCAGGGCCTTTGGTTCCCCAGGTGGGGCTGGGAAAGACCTTGGATCCGGGAGCAGCTGGAGGTCAGTTATCTCCTCTGTCCATGCTTGGGCTGCATGACTTGCAGTTTAGTCTCTTGTCTCTGAAAAGTGACTCAGTATCTTGTCAGAACCAGCACAGGCCCATTCTGAGCTGGTTCTGTGGTTACAGAAGTGTCCAGAGAAAATTATTTTTCTTATCCCAACCACCCTTTCCCCCAGCCCAGGCCCAAGCCTATGCAGGTCAGGCTGTCCCTGCAGGGCCCCTACCAGCTCTCACACAGGCTCCACAGTCCAGCCTCAGGGGGAGCCCCCGCCCACACCACAGCTGTGTTGACCATAAACAAAATCATGGGGATTCCATCACCAAAAAGGATTTCTTCGGGAACAGAAACGATTGCAATCTGGTACATGCAGCCATGACGAGTCAGGTACAGGAGGAGAGCAAGAAGTGGGACTTTCTCTCCAGGGGACAGGAAGCTGAATGGAGGAGCTTTTAGGACCACAGAGCCCTGTCATAACTGTGAGTTCCCCCAGGGCTTGAGGGACCACACAGGGTGTGAAAGTTCCTCCCGTGGCACTCCCAATTCCTGTCTAGGTTAAAGCCTCTGCTATAAAGCCTCTAGACAATCATTTTTTTTTTTTAATGAAGATTTTATTTTTTATTAGGGAATTGGGGGAGGGGAACAGCGTTGGGGAACCTGGGAAGGGGAACAGACAAGTTGCTGTCTCTTTGTTTTTCAGTCTAGTTGGCAGAGGACGCGTTGCTTCACTGGCCCATGTTGGTATTGTCATTGCGCTCTTCCCGGATGAGGCATATCGGTCACCGGCCTCTGGATGGCTGCCCATGGTGGCTCTTGGCAGCCCACACTGGCTGCCAGCCACTCACTGTAGCCTATGGCAGCCCGCTATAGAGGGCAATGTCGCTGGCCCTCATATGTGGAATCTGAACCGGGGCCCCGCTGCTCAGAGCCCGCATCCCAAGCCAGCTCCTAACCAATGCGCCGCTCAGCTGGCCCTGGACATTCCATCTTTATTTTTTATTTATTTATTTATTTTTTTGAGGGCACTGTCATTGGCCCTTATATGTGGGACCGAACCGGGGCCGCTGGCTTCCCAAGCCAGCGCTTAACCACCGTGCCACTCGGCCAGCCCCATTCCATCTTTTTGATTGAGATCTTCCTCTGAAAGCATCACTGATCAACAGGTCTTCAGACTTTAGCCTTGTCCCCAGTATCAGGAAGGGCGTCTTCCAGTGTCTTCTCTCTGTCAGAGGGAAGGTGGGTGGACAGGGGACAGCTCGTGTGTGTGTTGGGGGGCAGGGCGGCGGGGGCAGTTAACAGGCAACAGATTGATAAAGTGAACTGACATCTTAAGATGCTGAACCATAGAGTTGGCCCATACAGTTGGCCTCCCTATAGGTGAGGCTGGGCCCCTTGTTAACTCTATAATCCTGACTTCCCATGTATCCTTATGGTAATTTCTCGGGGAGGAATCTTTTTTTTTTAAAGGGCAGTGTCACTGACCCTCATATGTGGGATCTGAACCGGGGCCACTGGCTTCCCAAGCCAGCTCTTAACCGCTGCGCCACTCGGCCAGCCCGGGAGGGATCTTAATGAAGGGATTGGCCATCTTGGAACCGGGGTCTTTCTGCCTCCACGCAGGCTGCCAGTAGGAGCTCCGTGCAGGAGGCGTGCTTCTTGCACGAAAGTGGTTGTCTTGCTTCTTTTCCTTTTCCCGAATAAACCATTTCTTTCGTGGATTACTTGGAGAGTTATTTTTCGCCAGTCAACAAGGTGCAAAGCTTAATTAGGAGAATTCAAAACAGGATCAGAACAACATAAATCTAGTCTACATGGTGAATTGAAACGAGGATTCAGACCTGTAGATAATGGAACACAGGCCATTATTATCTTGGATAGATCCAAGTCTGTGACGACATGCTGTCGGAGAGTGGGCCCTTCTTGGTGCAAAGTCCAGGTCCTTGGCAACTCGAGCAAAGAATTAAACGAGATACTGGAGTAAGAGTAGTTTATTAGAAGAGATAGTACATTTCAAAGAAGTAGAAGTAGTCCCAAGCAGTAGAGAATGGGTCAAAGGCCCATTATTAGAAATAACATTCCAAAGAGTTTGGAGCGGACCATCTGCAAAGGCGAGGCTCAAAAGGCTCAAAGGGGGCCGGCTGAGTGGCCCATTGCTTGGGAGCTGGTTTGGGACGCCAGCAGCCCCGGTTTGGATCCCACATATGAGGGCCAGTGACACTGCCCTCTACAGCTAACAACAGCTCCACCTGGAGCTGGGCTGCGAGCCCCGGCGACGGTGTAGGCTGCAGCCCCTGCTGCAGTGGGCTGCCATAGGCTACAGTGAGTGGCCGGCAGCCAGCGTGAGCTGCCGACAGCCACCGTGAGCTGCCAATAGCCGCGATGAGCGACCATCCAGAGGCCGGCGACCAATCTGCCTCACCTGGGACGCGCGGAATGACGATACCAACATGGGCCAGTGAAGCAAAGTCCTCCACAACTAGACTGAAGAACAAAAGGACAGCAACTTGTTTGTTGCCCCTCCCCTCAACTCCCCAACGCTGTTCCCCTCCCCCATTTCCCCCAATAAAATCATTAAAAAAAAAATTAACTCGTACTGAGAGGGGGCAAGGGGCCATTCCTAGGGCCTTGTCTCACAAGAGTGCATGAGGGTAGGTGCAGGGCATTTGTCATTATTGCAAAAACAAATTTTAGTTTTTAATCTTTAGTTTGATTTAAACATTGCTTTTAGAATGATGCCGACACCAGATGTGCAGAAAGGACCCTGGAGAGATGCTCATAGCAGCACACACCTGCGGCTCCTCTTTGGTTCTGGAGGCTCCAGGGCAGCCAATATTGCTCCGTCAAATACATTCTTCAGGCCTTTCTGTGTGAGCGCAGAACACTCCACGTACTTGACAGCCTTCAGCTCCTGGGCCAGCTTTTCAGCAGTCTCTGGAGTGATAAGCTTCTGTTTGTTCTTGGCAAGTTTCTCAATAGTAGAGAGGTCATCTCTGAGATCAATTTAGGTCCCAACAAGCAAGAAAGGAGTCTTTGGACAGTGGTGAGTTATCTCAGGCACCCACTTTTCTTTCACATTTTCAAAAGAGGATGGAGAAATGACTGAAAAACAGATTAGAAAACATCTGTTTGTGGGTAACTCAGCGGTCGTAATCTGTCATAATCCTTTTGCCCTGCAGCATCAAAGTCCAAGAGTATATGGCTCTCCACCAATCGTAACCGTGACTGCGTAGTTGTCAAAACAGTTGGTACATACTCAAATGGAAATTTGTTTGTTGTATAGGATATCAGGAGACATGTTTTACCAATGGCACCATCACCCACCACAACACACTTAATTGTCTGCATTGCTGAAACAGTTTTCTATCCACTTTAAATAATTCAATCCTATGATGACCTCAGCTTCTCACCGGGGCGTTGGCAGCACTGCGCTGGGCTGTTCACTTCTGCGTGTAGAACTACTTGATTGGCACCCGTAATTGACAACAGGCTATTACCTCATCTCTTTAGACTGTGCATGTTCCTTCCCAGAATTCAGTCTGTTATAATGATATTAATAAACTTCCGGGCATATGTATGATATTATATAATAATAGTATAATGAGGCCCGGGTGAAACACAGGTTGTTATGGCCTTTACTGCGCAGGTGTGACCCGTCTGATCTAGTTAGGTATTTTGTCCCCATTTGCTTCCCACAGGGGTAGATAATTTCAATGACAAAGGGGAAGTTTTGGGTGGAGAGGGGAGGTCACCTGGGCGGTCACCTTCTGTGGGACATGCAGGAATGCAGAGACCCAATGCCTGCTTCTAACTGTCTGCCTTGTTTTCCCCTTGAGAGACGTGATCCCCATAAAATTGCTATGGGAAGTTGAGGGACAGGAGGTCTCTTCTTCTGTATCTGTTTCTTGCTGGGCAGGGGCGGAGGGCTGTCCCTGCCTGGGGGGGGGGGGCGGTTCACGGAACTCTCGCCCTAGCTGGTCTCAGATGAGAGGAAGGGGTCTCGAGCTCCGCCTGGAAGACCATGCTGGCTTCTTTGGTTGGGACTGGCAATCTTGCTGGGGTGTCCCCGGTATCCCCAAGGCCCCTGAATGAGAAAAGATAGATTTTAATTAATAAATCTGTTAGCTCTCATGAAGCCTGTGGCCATTCAGCCTGTCACTCAGGTGGTGTTAGTTGTCTGGACCCAGAATGGGTTTGGCATTTAGTTTACTGGCCTGGGGGTTATTAGGAAATCATAGGCTTTCAAGTAGTTATCTAAAGCAGGGGTAGGAGACTTCCATTGTTTAGGATTCAGAAACTGATTTACAAAGCAATAAAGAAGCAAGGGGGGAATCTTTAGGATTCACAAGGTGGTTAGAATGGTAATCAAAGCCAAGAGCTAAGAAACTAAGGAACTAGGGAGGAGACTTCATATTTCTATAGGAAAGAAAAAAATTTCTCAGTGGTGGGGGTATTGCTCAGTTGGCCGGTAACAGACACACTCAACAACCTGAAAAGTCCCTCCTTTCACAGTAGCTTAGGGAATACAAACAACGGCACATTCTTTCCAAGGCAAAGAGAAAGAGGGAGTCAGAATTCATAGTAAGAAAAGACTCTACGGGCCTGACCCAGTCGCTTTGGAAAGCCGTCTCGATCGGAGGCTGCCCACTTCCATTTTAAGACAGCTGTTGTTTCTGGTCACTAGACCGTGTGCAGTTCCAGCTGGAGCTGGGTGGCTTCTCGAGGTGTGACACGTGCGTGCAGGAGTCTGCTCCCGGAGTTCAGCGGCACAGGCGTGCGTGCACAGGTCCTGCCGGGGGGGCCCTTCCAGCCAGGCTGGCGGGAGCCTGTGTGGAGATCTCTTCCAGTAAATAGTAATAAACTGGTGATCTAGCAAGTAAACTGGTTTCCTGAGCTCTGTGAGCTGCTCTGGCAAATCCAACCTGAGGAGAAAGTCGTGGGGACCCCCAATTTAGAGCTGGTCAGTCAGAAGCAGAGGAGCCCACCTGCACTTGTGATTGGCACCTGCAGTGGAGCAGTCCTGTAGGACCTAGCCTGTCACCTGTGGGGTCTGACACTGTCTCCGGATGGATGGTGTCAGAATGGAGTTGAACTGCGGGATACCAGCTGGTGTCACAGAATTGCCTGGTGGTGTGGGGGCCCCCGCATACTGGAACGGGTGCACAATTGTAGTCCACACAGTGGAATATTACTCAGCCTCAAAAAGGACATTCTGACTCCTGCTACAAGAAGGATGGACCTGAGGACACTGTGTTAAGTGAAATGAGCCAGTCACAGAAGGCCAATCCCTGTGTGACCCACTCACACGAGGTCCCCAGAGAAATCAGATCCACAGAGAAAGGAAGTAGATGGCGGTGCCAGGGCTGGGGGAGGGGAGGGGAGTGAGTGTTCACTGGGGACAGTTTCAGTTTGGGGTGATAGAAAGTTCTGGAGATGGTGGTGGTGATGGCCGCACAACAGTGTGAATGTGCCTGATGCTACTGAGCTGTGCGCTTACAAACAGTTAAGGTGGCAAGTTTTATGCTGTGTGGACTTTACCACTATTAAAACCCAGGAATCTGGGCATGGCCTGCCTGGGCCCTCTGACTGCGGTCCCAAGGTTGCAGTCAGCCTGTGGGTCCCCAGTTGCCTAACCTGAGGACGCCACACTGTCCTGCCCCCAATCCTACAGCATGCCATGGCCCATGTTCCACCTGCCCGCACAGGTGGTCTGGCAAGGACCTTGTTTGCAGCCTGGGGTGAAGCAGGGAAGACTTGCTTCAACTTCCTGTTGCAGAGTTTGAAAGCTTCCTGTTTAAAGACACAGCAACCACAGATTGCATTTGGGGAGACGCACACAGCTTGTAAAAATATTAAGGCATTCATCAGAAGGATAAACCCCAAATTCAGAACAGCAATTGCTTTTGGGGAGGAGGTGGGATAGGAGTGGACGTGGCCAGGAGGCCCTGGTTCCGAAAGTTGTGTTACTGGTCAACTGAGCAGCACCAACCCCCACCACTGAAACACTTTAATGTTTTCTTTTCTATAAAAATGTTAAGTCTCCTCCCTAGTTCTGTAGTTTCTTTGCTCTTGGGCTTTCATTGCTCTTCGATCCAGAAGGTGAATCTTGGAGGGAAGATCCCCCTTGCTTCTTAATTGCTTTGTAAATCAGTTTCTGAATCTGAAACAATAGAAGTCTCCTACCCCTGCTTCAGATAACTAGTTGAAAGCCTGAGACTTCCTAACATCCCCCAGGCCAGGAAGCTAAATGTCAAACCCATTCTGTGTCCAGACAACTGACGCCACCTGAGTGATGGACTGAATAATCACAAGTTTCATAAGAACTAACAGATTTATATTTTTGTCCTCATTCAGGAGCCTTGAGGATGCAGGGGATACCCCAACAAGCAAAGAAGCCAACGGTCTTCCAGGTGGAGCTTGAGACCCCTTCCTCTCACCTGAGACCAGCTAGGGTGAGAGTTCTGTGAACCCCAATAGGCAGGGACAGCTCTACGCCCCTGCCCAGCAGGGAGCAGATACAGAAGAAGAGACCTCCTGTCCCTCAGCTTCCCATAGAGATTTTATGGGGATCGCGTCTCTCAAGGAAAACTAGGCAGGCAGTTAGAGGCAGGCATTGGGTCTCTGCATTCCTACATTCCTACACATCCCACAGAGTACAACCACCTGAGGCACTTCCCCTCTCCACCCAAAACGCCCCTTTGTATCGTAATTACCTCCCCCCGCGGGAAGAGCAAGTGGGCGCAAAATATCCAACTAGATCAGACCAGTCACTCACACCTGCACAGGACATCTTGTTAATCACAGGGGCCAATCAAGTGGTCCTATGCCCAGAAAGAACAGCTCATTCTAGAGAAAAAGGATAAAAACCCCAAGTCCTGGGAAGCATGCTGCTGCTGCTGCTGCTGCTGCTGCTGCTGCTGCTGCTGCTGCTGCTGCTGCTGCTTCTGCTTCTTCTGCTTCTTCCCTTTGAGCCTCGCCTTTGCGCATGGCCCGCTCCGCACTCTTTGGAATGTAACTTCTAGTAATGGGTGTCACGTCCTGCGTGGCAAGGGCAAGTGGGACACGAGAGGGGCGACGCAGATTAAGGAAAAACAAGAGACAGAAGAAAGATAGGAGCGAGACCAAGGGACTCAGCCAAGGACGACTGAGCCCAAGGGACTCAGCCAAGGAAGACTGAGCCCCGAATCGGGTCAGCGCATAGCTTTTATTGAGAATTTTCAAGGAAGCAAACTGTAACAAATCATTAACGGTGGTTTGTAGTTCTCAGGATTTACACAGTCCTCTACTCCCCTGTAAGTGCTCTTTCCAGGGTGTACTGTGACTTACTCTTCCGTTAAAGGATTACCTTGTCTTTATTATGATAATTGCTATGAAACCCAGACTCGGTTTCTGTAAGTCACCTAAAGAATGTTTACTAAAGCTATCTTGACTATGTAGAAGTCATCCTAAATTTTAGCAGTTAAACACAATCATAAAACTCACAGTATACATGAGCTATACCAAAAGACCAGGAGTGGCTGTGTTTAAGGTAAAAGCATCTAAAATGTATTCGTTTGTAAATAACAATACCTAGCAACCAAAAGGGTTTCACACCTCTTATCCTACAGAGGGCTGCATCCGTTTCTCAGTCAAAGCTTCAGTATCTGTTGCTGCAACAAGGCACTGGGCAAAGGAATTCACACAAGGCTGATTAACAATTCCATGGTCAGCGGATGTCTTAGAGCTGCCTCTTACCCGGAACTCTCATGGCCTGAAGACTTAATCTTTCAGGAGACTATTCACAGTAGGGCCCTTAGGCAAATGCATCAGCTTCTCACAGGCCTGAGTTTTCTGGCCTGAGTTTGTCAGAGGCCTGTGCCTCAGTTTCCAAGGGGCTTGATTCCCAATATCACAGTTCAGGGGTCCCCTATGGAACTACCGCCTGGCTTGGGTTGTCTCCCCACATTTAGGAGATCTTACCCGTCCTTGGCTGCGTAGTTAGCTCATTGGGACACCACAGGAACATATCACAAGAGTAGTAAATATATTGTCTCCTATAGAAGAAAAGGCACATGGGTTCATAGAGGCAGGAGATATTACATGACCAACCATAAGGCAGCACCCCTAATATCCAGTGCTGAGCAGGGCAATGTGGCCTTGTCAGACACTGGGTTGCTATCAGTTTCCCACAATGGGCCCTTGAGCCATCCTCTGGTACTCAGGTCTACTTTTATTTCTAAATGTACTATTTTTTCTAATAAACTACTTATTTTACTGCTTTACTCTGGTATCTTGTTCAATTCTTTGCTCGAGTTGCCAAGGACCTGGACTTTGCACCGAGAAAGGCCCACTCTCCGACAACAGTTGGAGGGTGCGTATTTGATTGTTCATTTTGCTCCCTTTTTTATTTAGATATCTACTCCCTCTCAGAGCCTTTCCCTACGTAACTCTTTTTTTTGTTTGTTTTGATTTTTGAGGGCAGTGTCACTGGCCCTCATATGTGGGACCTGAACCGGGGCCGCTGGCTTCCCAAGCCAGCGCTTAACCACCGCGCCACTCAGCCGGCCCCCTAAGTAACTCTTTGAAGGCTGTTGTCTGCATGAGTTCTTGTGAAATGTATTGAAGTAACTGAACCCTTTGCTGCTAGCCCCTTCCCCCAGTCTCTCTGTAATAAAAGATTGTTCAAGTTTCCCTTAGACTGATCAAGAAATTAGACTCTCCTAAATGCTTGCTACATTCCAAAAGTCTTACTATCTCTTATCTAAACATGACATAGGCAACTGTGTTTACCAAGATAAGATGATAAGACCATAAGGCTTGAATGTTTTTTTGTCTAAGCAGTCCCACCAGTTAGTTATGACACCCGTAATTTTCTTGCTGCTATATTTTAGTGCTGTCAATGTAATTAACTACAACACATTTTATGACTTCTATAACTTGCTTGCTGTATTGATGCTGTCAAAACTGTCTGATTTATGAAAACCACCTGAAAATTGTAATTTGCTTAGCTTGCAATTTCTGTCTATAAAAACCCCCTCTCTCCCTTTGTTTGGGGCTGTGAGTTTGTTCAGGGCATGAGCCCGCTCACAGTCGCCGGCCACAAATAAAACTCCAAAACAATTGTCTTGTTTATATTTTTGTGCTGGGTACAGCAGTATTGCTGCTAACACCTGAGTTTTTTCTGTCTCATGTCCATGTATTTTGACCCATGGAGTCTGTGTGGCGACCTCATTCCTTCTTCTCACTCAGCAGTGTTCTTCCACAGCGGTCAGTGTTCTAAGTGGGCACTCTGCGGCTTTCTGCACGGCCCTCCCACTCCCCATGTCCTCCACCCCTCCCTCCTGGGCTCACGCTGCAGGAGCAGGGCTGCTGGTCTGGGAACACTGGAGACAGCCCCACCCACACAGCTGCTGGTCCCCTCGCCCCAGGCCTCCCAGGCCAGAGTGTCAGCCAGCTTCCTACTTTTGCTGGTACGTCAGGTGGCAGTGGCTTTCCTTTGCCTTCCTCTGTCGGCCGAGTCTGAACAGCGGCTCAGGGACAAGTGGGGCCTGCAGTGCCCCTGTAAGTACCCCGTTCATGGCGCTGCCCACCGCCAGTTCTCCCGTAGATGCCACAGGCGGCTATCAAACCAGCCTCGGGACACTTTCACACTCTTAACATCACTGACGTCCCCAAAGAGCTTCTGTTCCTGTGGTCGCCTCTGTCGATACTGTAGTAGAAATGGAAAATTGAAAGCCATACACTTCGTCATTCCTTTTGCAGTAACAGTGACAGGCCATATCCGAACGGCCCCCCCGCCCCCGCACACACACACTGCAGAAGCTCCAGCATGCGGCTGCAAATGCCTGTCCTGTTGGGATCAGAACTTCCTGGAAACAGTTGCCCAACGCCTATGGGCAGGGCTCAGCTGGTCCAGGAATTCTTTTTTGTTTGTTTGTTTGTTTGTTTGTTAGCTGAGCCATCCTGCCACCTGTTGGCAGCTTAATGGCAACTCAGCTCGGGCTGGGCATCGAACTGCTGTTGCTCAGAGCTCAATTTGCACTCTTGAACAAGCTCTTAACCAACTGAGTCACTTGGCTGGCCCAAGGCCCAGGGATTCTTGAAGCTGCCCCCCAGCCCTTCACATGTGTCTTGGGCACCTCCAGTACTGCTGGAGACGCCAAGGACCCAAAGCCTCACACCCCACCAGCCAATCCATCTGCCCCTTGCACCCTACTAAGGCCCTCAGGGTAGGTGAGCCCATGTGGCTGTACCAACATATCACGGTGGCATTTTGGAGAGTCAGTAAAGAGCGTATTTCTATGAAGAGTCATTCCTTTCAAAACCAATTTAGTGAGCATAGCGGCATCACCCCCAGTCTGTGATACCTCCTTAGTGTCCAGTGCCTCGTCTGCAGGTGGCACCGTCTTAACTGATGAGGAAAAGCAGATTCGTAGCTGGAACAGGCAGGATCCTCACCCTTTCGGGTAATTGTGGACTTTCTTCTTTGATAGGACACCAAACCCTGGCAAATGGCAGTTCCCTGAGGGCATGGGGCGATCTGGGACAGGACACACCAGTGCACTCGTCACCGCTGTGCCCTGAAGACCCTGGTCCCTCTTTCTGTGTGGAGGGTCTCTGGCCAGAGGTGACTTTGGAGCAGCCTGCACTATCCTTCCCCAAGTCACAGACATCCTGCGTGCAGACACAGCCGTTCCCAATAAGGATGTCTCGCCACAATCACATCACCGTCACCAAGCACCTGTCACAACCGTCCGGCAGTCAGGAAGCTGTCTCGCTTGCGTGGCAGGTTCCAGAATTCTAATTTCCACTCAAAAGCTCAGGTTTATTACGGCTACTAAGTCTGTCCCTTGTTGTCCTTGAACTGACAGTGTCCCCGGTCCATTTTGGAGGACCCAGGTGTGAATGCCTAGAGAGTGCCGCCTCGGCCATCGCACGACGGCGCCTCCTGGGGTGGCACCCCCTCTCCAGGGCCAGGACAGGGTGATGGTCAGTGGGGAGCATCGCTGACCCACCCAGACACCCCATGGACTCTGGCGCTTCTTCCCCTGGGAGCCTGTGGTGGGGAGGAGAGGCCACGCCGGGGTCCTTGCTGAGGGCCCCACAGTGTCCCCTCGGGGCTCTGCACCCTCTTGCAGGCGTGAGCCCAGTGGGACAGGCAAGTCACTTTGATTAGTTTCCTGCGGCTGCCATAACAGAGCACAATCAATGGCACGGCTTGAACACCAGGAGTTCATACTCCCCAGTCCTGGTGGCGGGGAGTCCAAGGTCAGGGCTGGTCCCTCGGGCCATGAGGGAGAGTCTGGTCTGGGTCTCTCCCTGGCTTTTGGTGGTGTGCTGGGGATCTCTGACGTTCTTTGTCAGACAGATGCCCCCATCTCGGCCTCCATCTTCACCTGATGTTTTTCGTGTGCGTGTGTCCAGGTTTCTTTACTGTAAGGACGCCAGGATTAGGGCCCAAACTAATGACCTTATGGCACATGAATTTAGCAAGGGGCACAATTCAACCTACAATGCACTTCTGTGTTATGAAACTGATTGAGAGGTCAGGGCCCTGCAAAGGCCTTGGGCCCCCCAGACACCAAGGACACATCGGGTCAGCTACTGCCCTGGTGTCTGCTCCACTTGCCCTGACCACGTCAGCTGGCCTCGTGGTCTTCTGGTGAATGCGTCTTAATTATTTTATTTTCATTTATTTATTTATTTATTTATTTATTTATTTATTTATTTATTTGAGGGCAGTGTCACTGGCCCTCACATGTGGGACCAAACTGGGGCTTAACCACCGCGCCACTCAGCCGGCCCTATTTATTTATTTATTTATTTTAAAGATTTTATTGGGGAATTGGGGTGGGGAACAGCGTTGGGGAATCGGGGATGGGGAACAGAAAAGTTGCTGTCTTTTTATTCTTCAGTCTAGTTGCAGAGGACGTTGCTTCACTGGCCCATGTTGGTATCGTCATTGCGCTCTTCCCAGATGAGGCAGATTGGTCGCCGGCCTCTGGATGGTTGCTCACCACGGCTATTGGCAGCTCATGCTGGCTGCCAGCCGCTCACTGTAGCCTATGGCAGTCCACTGCAGCAGGGGCTGCAGCGTCTGCACCATCGCAGAGGCTTGCACAGCCCAGCTCCAGGTGGAGCTGTTGTTAGCTGTAGAGGGCAGTGTCACTGACCCTCATATGTGGGATCCAAACCGGCGCCACTGCCATCCCGCAACCAGCTCTTAACCAATGCGCCACTCGGTCGGCCCCTATTTATTTATTTTTTTTGAGGGCAGTGTCACTGGCCCTCATATGTGGGATCCGAACTCAGGCTGCTGGTGTCCCAAGCCAGCTCTTAACCACCGTGCCACTCAGCCGGCCCTTATTTATTTTATTTTTTTGGGCAACAGCCACAGTCATTGGCTACACATTGCTTTCATGCTACAATGGCATAGTTGACTCTTTTGGGGAGGGCGCAGCTCACAGTGGCACATGTAGGGATCGAACTGGCAACCTTGGTGTTACCAGCACCATGCTCCAACCAACTGAGCTAACCGGTCACCCCTGGTGAATGCAGGTCTTGAATTTGATGAATATAAACTTGTCCCCTCGTTTTGAAGTTTTGTACAGGAAGTTCTTGGTCAAGTCACAGATACTGTTCATGTCTGCTTCCGTGAACTTGATATTTCTACCTCTCACACGAGCCTAATAGCTCTGGAGCCCTTGTGGGGACCATAAGGGTCCTTGTTCCATTTCTCCTAACGCGGGCCCACCTCCTCAGGACCCCCTCACTGTGAGTCCTTCCCTGCTGGTGAGTCCCGCCCAGCAGCGCCCTGTCCAGGTGTCCTCTGCCCTGTCTGGCAGCTCCACATGCCTCGAGGGTCATTCTACCCCAGCATCAACCTCTTAGTGAATCAGGTATTTTGAAAAAGTTATTTAAAAAAAAATAAGGGCCGGTTCAGTTGGTAAAGAGCTCGCTCAAAAGTGAGAGCTGAGGGCCCGCCGAGTGGCGCAGGGGTTAAGCGCTGGCTTAGGAAGCCAGCGGCCGCGGTTCGGGTCCCACAAATGAGGGCCAGTGACACTGCCCTCAAAAAAAAAAAGAAAAAAGAAGGAAAAAGAAAAAGCTCTTCATAAATGGTGTGGCCCGGCCTGAGTGGGCTCGGGGGCCAAGGCCACTGCTCAGCAGAGGGCGACAAAGAGACGCCTGTTCCCAAGACAGAGACTGGCCTTGTTCATGGGACTTCTGCTGTGCACAGCTGGGCACAGCGCGGGTGCTGGAGGGACAGCTCCACCCTCATCCAGCAGGCGCATCCCCTCTGCCCAAGGCCTGCCCCTCTGCAGCCCCACCCCCACTGGGGCTGCACCACCACCTCCCTCTTCCCTGCTTGACCAGTCTGGAGTGGGAGGGAGGGAGGTAAATGGTGAATCAGAACAAATAGCATTTGAACCCAGCCCCTCCCCTGCTCTGGGGCTCTGGGCAGGTGGCCTGCCCTTCTGTGCCTTATTTTTGATCCGAGCCTGCCTCATGGACTCTGAGGTCACCAGGATGCTAGGGAGGGTGGCATTCAGGCATCCCCTAATCTAGGGACCCTGGATAGTGATGATGCCCTCAAGTTGAGTGCAGAGTGACTCTTCATGCTTACCCTGTGTGCTCTGGGGAGAGGGTGGGGAACCCCTTCTGGGAGCCCAGAGACCTGAGCAGACAGGCGGGGGCCAGGGCACCTCGGAGCCAGCAGCTCTTGGGTAGTGGGACCTGGCCTGGGGCCTGGAGGGCTTGGGGGCCGGCTGCCTAGAAAGCATAGTGTGGGCAGAGAACAGAGCAGGCAGTGGCCTGGGGATGGGGTGGGGGAAGGGAGAGGGAGCAAGTGTAGGTTCTGGGGCTCTGAATAGATAAGAGACCCAGCCCAGAGGCAGTGTCCCCAAAGCCCAGACCATCCTGGTGATGATGGTGCCGTTGACCTCTGGCTCTAGTTTGGGTGTTCCTGGGCCAACAGAGGCCACCCCCCCCCAGCGGGTGGAGTCGGGGATGCCCATCCCCGCTCTGAGGGAGGGGTTCAGCTGAGTAGGGCGGGTAGGGGTGGTCTTATCAGAGCTCCTGTAACCTGGTGGTTCTGGACTCGGGGGAATCTGTGGGTTTCCAGAGGGAAAGTGGGACATCCCCATCCCTCCCCTTTCGTCTTGGGCCCCATCTCCCTCTCTGTGGGGGTCCTGCCTGGGCTCAAGGGGGCACACCTTCTTTTCTGGCCTGGGGGAGGGAAGGGGAGAACATTTCTCTCCTGGGAAAATGAGGCCCTGGCGGTCAAGTTTCAGAGGTGCCCCAGAGGGCACCGCACACCCCTGTTCCCCGCACACCCCTGCTCTGTTGGACAGATTTGGCTGGGTGTGGTCTGCCCCAGCTAAATGGGACTTTCCAGGCCTGGGGACTGGGCCTAGCTTGGTGGTCCTCTAACCAAGGGACAGCCCTCCCAACCCAGCCCCACCAGGCCCAACCTGTCTGAGCTCCCAGACCATCAGGCAGAGACCCCAAGACTGGGCCCTCGGGGCACCCTGACCCAGGGTTGGTGCCCTCGCTGCTTTGGCTCAGCCAGGTGCTAGGGCGCCCCCCGGCCGCCACACCCCACATCTCGCCAAGGTGCGCCAGAGGCGTCCTCCGAGAGCGGAGCTCCGGCCAGGTGGTCAGGGGCCCAGGTGCAGGTGGTCAGGGGCCCAGGCGCAGGTGGTCAGGGGCCCAGGCGCAGGTGGTCAGGGGCCCAGGCGCAGGTGGTCAGGGGCCCAGGCGCAGGTGGTCAGGGGCCCAGGCGCAGGTGGTCAGGGGCCCAGGCGCAGGTGGTCAGGGGCCCAGGCGCAGGTGGTCAGGGGCCCAGGCGCAGGTGGTCAGGGGCCCAGGCGCAGGTGGTCAGGGGCCCAGGCGCAGGTGGTCAGGGGCCCAGGCGCAGGTGGTCAGGGGCCCAGGCGCAGGTGGTCAGGGGCCCAGGTGCAGGTGGTCAGGGGCCCAGGTGCAGGTGGTCAGGGGCCCAGGCGCAGTTCAGCTGTCTGCAGGCTCATGGACCACTCAGCTCCTGCACTGACGTCATCCCAGCTGTCTGTCAGCCCGGTCCCCACCAGTCCGGTCCCCGCTACTCGGGCCCCTCCCTGCCCCTTCTTCCTCTGCATTCTCAGCTAAACTCTCCAAATCCAGTTTCGGCCTTGCCCTCTGACTCATACCGCCTCCCCGCCGGGTTTGGCAGGCCTGGCTCCCGACCATGTCTCGGGCCACAGTCTTCAGGCCTTCTGGACATCTGGCCCGGGCAGGGCCCTTCCCAACCCCTCACCTCCCAGGAATGTCCTCTGGGCCCTCCTCCATGGGTGCGAGAGGCAGGTCTCACAGGTCAGGGGGGAGTGGCCTTACTTGGGACCTCCACTGCGGCCTGGCCACAGCCTGCCCCTGCCTGACAGCTCTTACAAAGGGTGCAATTTCAGGTCAGCTCCAGAACCCACAGCGGCCCCACAGCCACTCCAGGAGACAGCAGGAGGCTGCTAGGAGACAACTTGTTTAATGTCATGGCTTTTGAGCCTGGCCACCTCTCAACTCTGGGGTGTGACCTGCAGAGTCCAGGGCTCCCAAGCTCACCCGTCCCCTGTGCAGCACGTGGATGAAGCTGGCCTGAGCTGGTCAGGGGAAGTTCTTTTCCTGGACTAGGATGGGGGTGGGGGCAGGGGGCGGTGTGGGTAAAGGGGAGTGCCAAGACCAGTACCTGGGTGAGTCCGGTCCTCACTCCTTGAAAAGGTGAAGGGAGTACGGCATGCACCCCCAGGAGCAGTGCACTGGGTGGGTGCCGGGGGCTTTTTCTGGGCGAGGGTCACCGGCCTGCCCGGAATAGAGCCCAGGGTGGCTGAGCAGCTGGGGTCTGCCGCCCTTCTGGCCCACAGCCCACCCGCCCAGGGGTGTGGGGTACAGGTGGGTGTGGATGTGAGCGGTCGTGCCGGTGGGATGGGGCACAAGCGCCAGGGACCCCCACGGGGACGGGGGAGGCCAGAGAAAAAGCGGTGTTCTATGGCCTCAGGGAGAAGCAGGGAAAGGGCTGGGCTAGGTCTGGACCAGCCATAGCTCTGGCCTCAGGGGGCAGGTGGAGGAGGGGCTGGCACCTACAGGCAAGTTTGGCTGAGGTGGGCCTTGGGGCAGGTGGGTGAGTGTGGGCTTGGGTACTGCTGAGCCTGAGGACAGGTGAAGTGGGCCCCAGCCAGCACCACAGTCCCTGTGTCCATGGTACAAAATACACACACATACAAAAATAATACTCCATGCACGGGGGCGGGCCCCGCAGTGTGGCCCCCAGCCTCACGGCCAGGTCTAGCTGTCTTCCTCCATCCTCCGCTGGTTCTTGGAATGAAACTTGTTCATGATCTCTTCCAGCTCCGACCCGCCTTGCTGCTTCTAGGGACGGGAATGGGACGGGCTCAGCCTGGGGGACCGGCCGGTCGGGTCCGGGAGCAGGGCGGCGGCTCACCTCCAGGACGGCCTTCTGCACGGTGAGCTGGCTGTACACGCGGATGCCCTCCTCTCCGCACACCTTCTTCAGCTCGTCTTTGTTGAGCGAGAAGAGCTGGGGCCCGGTCAGGATGCCCAGGTGGTCCACGATCCTGCGCGGTGGGAGGGGATGGGCGGGCGGGCGTGAGGGCGGGCCCGTGGCCGCGGGCCTGGGGCCCCACCCGCGTCTGCCCGCCGGCCCGCGGCTCACCGCTGGCTGAAGGCCTTGGCTTCCAGCCAGGCGCGGACCTCATCCGGGCCGGACTCGTAGGTGAGCGGTAGGCGCACGGGCTGGCTGCGTTCCACGCGGAAGTTCCGCTGCGGCTGCGCCTTGATGTGGCTGATCTTCTTGATGAGCTCGTCGTTGACCTCGTCCATGTGGTGGATGAGCTCTGCGGGGGCCCAGTGGCTCAGGCCCCGTCCCGCGACCCCAGGGTTCCCCCTCCCTGGCGCGGGTCCCCGCCCCTCCAGGTGGCTCTGGGAGCCCGTCCGCACTGTGCCTGCGTCCACCCTGCCAGACCCTCACCGTCTTTGTTCCCGGCGAAGCTTGCGGGCAGCTTGTGGGTGGGGCTGGCAGGACCCCAGTATTTCAGACCAGCCTGCCGTGGTTAGAGAAGAGGGGGGATGGGGCAGGGGTCATCAGCCCCACTCACCTTCCCTCCCATCAGGGCTGGAGTAAGGACAGAGTGAGGCGCCCCTCCCCCCTCCCAGGACCTGTCCAGGTCTCCACCTGGCCTGGGGCCCAGACCCCTAGAGCCCCCACACCGGCCCCTCCAAGCTCAGGGCGGGTGTTTCCCTGAGACTCAGAGCACCTGCCCCTCCACCCAGCCGCCTCGCCGACCCTGCGCGGGACACAGCAGAGCCCCAACATCACCTGCTCCTGGGGGCCACCCAGGTCCTCGGCCCGCATCTCAGCCAGGATGTTGTGAGGCACGTAGCCTGCCTGGCCACTGCGCGTGCGGAGCTTCCACCACTGGTGGCCATCTTCCAGCACCTGTGCGTACACATCCCTGCTGTCACCCCTGACCCACAGGTCCCCACCCCCTCAGGCCACAGGCACCAGTGCCAGGTGCTGGGACAACCAGTGTGTGCCCCAGAGAGAGAGAGATCCGGCATCTCTCCCTGAACCTCCCTCCAGTCTTACGAGGACAGTCACAAGCCCCTCCGGGCCCCACCCAGCCTTCCATCCCACCATAGGGGCCGACGAGCCCCAGCAGCATCCTGAGGAAGTGCCTCCAGCCAGGCTGTGGGTCTAGGTCACCCACTCCTAGCTTGCTCCACTTTCCTCCCTTGGTGGCCTGGATTTGGGGTTGGCACCACACAGAGATGGTGCTTCCAGGGGGCTGGAGGGGTGGGCATGAATGACAAGCCCCTGCAGTGTGGGAGGGTCCCCAACTTGGTACAGAGGGCCACCCTTCATCCTGAGCCCAGCCCAGCTCAGGAGCCCCTGTTCCCCCTCAGATCCTCAAGGGAGAGTGGCCCCTCAGCCAGGCTGTGGGGGTGGAGACGCTGTAGATCTGCTTTGGAGCCCAGGGGAAGGGTCCTGGGGAGAAGGGCGGGGCAGACATGCCAGGCCCTGGAGTCATGCAGCCCTGCCCCCTGGGCAGCCCCCGCCCCTCAGGCCCAGCGCACCTCCAGGACCTCGTCCTTGAGCACGGAGAGCTCATTGGCGTTGCGGGCTGTGAAGTCGTACAGGACCTTGACGTACTTGGCCATGGCTGCTGCAGGTTCGTAGCCCCTGTGTGGAATAGGAGGGGTTGAGGCCCAGGGCTGGGCCAGGGTCTTCTCTCGGATCTGGGGCCGGCCTGGTAGGAGCAGCTTCCCAGGTGCTCGGCTGCCTCCCCGTTGGCTCTCCAGGGTTGCAGTGGAGAGAGGCTGCAGCTTGGCAGTCGGGAATGGAAACTGTGACAGCCCCAGAGCGGCTGGGGCCCCTGCACGGGGGTGGGGCGGTACAGGCCACCTCAGGGGTCTCCAGGCCTGGCCCCCCAGGGAAGCCAGAGCCAGGCATGTACCCAAGAAGTGACAGGGTCACAGCTGTCCCTGGGAAGCAGCTGACCCACAAGGGAAAGCCAGGTGTTTTCAAAGTCACAGTCCCTGGAGCACTGCAGGCAGTGCAGTATCACACACAGTGGACAACTGCTCATGAGCTGCAGGGGACACTTGGCACAGAGCAAGCCTGTGATTGCCACCCAGCCCATCCCCCCAGGTTGGTCTGGCCCCTGATGATCAGGGTGCCTCCCTCATCCAGGTGCAAGCCTCAGGACTCTGTGTGTGTGTGAGGGGACTGAGGCTGGAGGGCCCTGTGGAGCCCTGGAAGGGGCTTGTTAGCATGGGCCAGAGTGAACTAACTGGGTCAAAGGATGGACATATTTCCTCAAGTGTGGGCCCAGGCCAGGCACCATGGGAACCAGGCTGGTGATGTGGGGCAAAGCGAGGGCACACTTGCTGAAAACAAATTCTGCGGTCTGGCAGGGCAGCAAGCTCCCCAGGCACGTCCTGGGGAGGACTGGGAACAGAGAGGAGGGGCGGGGAGGAAGCGTGGGGACTCCGCAGGACGCGGGTCTGTGGAGATGTGTGAGTGGCAGCGAGTCTGTTCTAGCCCAGGCCCCCTGGCTGGAGGCTGGGCCTAAATCAACCCAATGGGAAACAAGGATCGGTAAACCACTTAAGTGGCTTAGGACATTTCTAACCATAACTCTACAACTTATATGTGGGCACACAAAAAGAGATAATGCGTGAGGATAGTGAATTTATGGGTGGCTTTTCACATTTTTCCTTCAATTGATATCAAAATTAGAAATGAAAATCTGGGGCCGGCCGAGTGGCGCGGTGGTTAAGCGCTGGCCTTGGAAGCCAGCGGCCCCGGTTCGGTCCCACATGTGAGGGCCAGTGACACTGCCCTCAAAAAAAGAAAAAAAAAAGAAATGAAAATCTGGTTCCAGTTTGGAAAGTACTATTTTGAATTACGTGAATAAGGTGTTTGCTGCCACCTGGTGGCAGCGTAGCCATATCAGAGCCTCTGTGTTTTGGGGAAAGAGGGTCACGGGCCCTCACTTTGAGGGGAGCTTACCTGTGAGCATGCGAGGAGCTGAGTGGGGAAAGGACCTCCCCCAGGGGTGTGGGCTCAGACATGACGCTGTGCTTCGGGGAGTTTCGGAAGGATGCACGGCTTGCTGGAGTCGGCTGTGGGGAAAGTGGGCCACCTGAGTTTCGGGTGGGGTGCGGGCCAGGCCAGGAGCGGGGAGCCGACTGTTGAAGTGGCGAAGGCAGTGGGTGGCTATGGAGGGCAGGCTGATGGCCGGTGAGGTGGGCGGTAAGTGTTCTCACCTCATCACTAGGGGCTGCTGACAGCCCCTCCACTTCCCAGGGAGCCTCCTGCAGCACGTCCAGAGGTGGCTCCCAGCCGCTGTGGAACCTGGGCACGTACACAGGCACCTGCGGCTCCCGCGGCCACTCGGAGCTGGGGTGGGAGTTCGGGGTGAGCCGGGCCCACCCAGAACCCCCAGCCGGCCTGCGACCCCCACCCCACCCTACGCCCCTCCCCACTCGTCTCTGCCCGACCAGTACCGGGGGCGTGTCCAGGTTTCCCCCAGTGAATCCCACAGCGCCATCTCCTTGGGGACTAGGTGGCCACGCAGGAAGCCCACGGCCTCTCGGGAGAGCAGGGGGCTGGAGACAGAGCGTGCGATGTCCGGGCCACCACAGGTGCTCACGATCTGGGGCACGGGAGGTTCAGAGAGGATCACGCCCACGGGCCCCCAGCCCAGCCCAGCCACCTCCCCGCTGCGCCCAAGGCTCCGAGGGGGACGCGCAGCCCAGCCGGCACCCAAGGGGGGGCGCTCGCTGGCCCCGCCCCCAGCTAGGCGCAAGCCCCGCCCCGCCCGCGGCCCCGCCCCCCGCCCGCGGCCCCGCCCCGCGGCCCCGCCCCCGCCCGCCGCCCGCGCCTGCCCGCCCGGCCCAGGCACCAGGTCCAGAGGCCCGAAGAGGAAGTGCACGAGCTCGGCTGCGCTGGGGTTCTGGATGTGCTTCTGCAGCTTGGCCTGGGGTGGGGGAGGCGGGGGACAGGGAGTGAGCAGGTGGCAAACAGATCGGTGGGGGGGCCCTCAAGGCGCGCACAGAGGGCGGGGCGGGGCGGGGCCGCTGGACTCACAAGCAGGTTGATGGCCAGCTTGGTTTTCTGGAAACAGTCAATGAACTCGGCCTCCGAGGGGGGCCGCGCCCGCAACGTGAGGACACCCTCTGCAATGTTGGGGGTGTCGCGTGAGCATGGCTGGCCCTGGCCCTGTGCCCAGTGGATCTTGCGTTCAGTTTGATGCAGTCCACCCGCTCAGACTGGACCTTCCCCCAGCTCAGTGGCCGCTTCGTTCCCCCACCCTGATCTCCATGACCCCACTCCTGTGGCCCCCCATCCATGCTCCCCTCCTCTGTTCCCCACCCCCTCCTATGTCCCCATCCCCCCCACCGCATGACCCTGCTGTCCCTCTTCTGCCCTGTGTCCTCCCCTGTCACCCCTGACCCCGCACCTGCCGGTCCCTTCTTCCCTTTCTTCTTCCCCTTTTTGCGTTGGTTCAGCTGCTTGAAAGCCTCCGCCGCCTTCTGCAGCCGCGCCACGAACCACTCAATGTCGTCCAGGGCGCAGTTGAGGATTTGCTGGGGTCAGAGCGGGGCAGGGGTCAGCCAGGCACCCAAACCGGCTGCAGGGACAGCCCCACAAACTGCCTCTGGGCTCTTGGCCTGGGGGAGGGGTGGGTGCTGGCTGAGGGGGCACCTGTCAGGCCCTGAGACCCACCGTCTCCTTCTCGATCTTCTGTGCCAGCACGGCCCGCGGTGGCTCCTCGTCCAGAGACTCCTGACGGCGGAAACCTGGATGGGGGGCACAGAGCAGCTGCCGACCGAGCCCCCCAGGGAGCCGCATCACCCCGCAGCCCAGGCGCCTCGGCCCACCTGGCTCGCTGAGCGGCACCGGCAGGCCCACGCGGTTCTTGGGGGGAGAAGTGCTCGCTGCGTAGCGCTGGAAGGGGATAGGTGCTGGGCCCTGGGGGGCTGGCAGGACCGACAGCCGCTGCCGGATCTTCTCCTGGTGGCCCCTGAGTGGGGACGACGGCGGCTCAGCCCTCCGGGCCCTCCAGCAGGGCGGGCCCCTCCCCGCCCGACCCCACTCCCCGCGCCCCACGGCCCTACTTCAGGGTCTGGGGCCGCATCTTCTTCCCCAGGCGGCAGTCGGCCAGCGCGCTCTCGATGTCCTCGTGCACCAGCTCCGCCTGTGGGGACGGGGCGTCAGGCGGGCTGCGGCGGGACTTGGCGCAGCGCGGTCCTCTGCTCCCCGCCACTGCTCACCTCCACCTCGTCGCAGTAGAAGAAGTGGATGTCCGGCTTGCTCTGCTCCGAGTCCTGGCACACAAGCAGCAGCACCGACGGGTATCGCAGCTGGTTCAGCACCGTCTGGCTGTGCCGCACGGTGGGCAGCGGGAAGTTCTCCAGCTCCTCCTGGGGGACACGACCGGCACAGATGAGGGCGCACAGCCACGCAAGCTCTGGGCTCCAGTACTACACAGAGCCGTGGCACGTGGGGTTCGTGCCGTGGACCCAGATACAGCATAGCTCACAGGCACAGAAGAGGGGCGTGGCCCAGGTGTGGACACAGACATGGACTCCACCCAGCAGTGGCCACAGCAGCTAGCTGCACACAGAGCCCTGGGCCTGGCCAGGCCCTGGCTCGGTGCCGCCACTGGACAGGCACGTGCAGAGGCGGACGTGGCCCAGCAGATGGGGCTCCCTGGACTCTCACCTCCCGGGGTCCTCCCCGCCTGATCCTCGCCCCCACAGGGAGGCCCAGCTGTGCTCGGGGGTCATGCCTCTGCCCGCCCCTGCCGGACCTGGGACTCCATGTCCAGCAGTCGCAGGGCCTGGTCGTTGACCTGCAGCAGCATCTCCTGTGTCCAGATCTTCTCTTTGGAGCTCAGCTGCACAAGCTTCCGGATGGCGTCGTCCACAGACACGATAGCCTCGCTCTTGTCCATGATGAATGTGGCCAAGTGCTGGGGGTGGGCAGCGGATGGTCACTCAGAGCCTGCCTTGTGCCAAGAGCCAGGGCCAAGGGGCTGCACCAGGGGTCTGCAGAGACCAGGTGCCACCGGGGGGGTCTCTGCTGTGCTTTGGTGGATGTCTGTGGGGCCATGGATGTGCCCTAATAAATAAGGCCTTCGCTGCTTACACAAACTGTCCCCACCGTGCCACATGTCCTGTGACAGGCTCACCACAGGGCCCCTCATGCACTGTTCCCCACCCCCATCTGTCCAGGCTGTCTCCTCCTCCAGGTTCTGCTCAGACGTTGCCACACCCCAGCACCCAGCCACAGCACCTCTGTCACCACACACGAGCTGCCTGTGTTTAATGTATCATGAGCTGGCATTATGCTGTGTGTGCCGTCCTTTGTACTCAGTGCGGGAGGGCAGGGATTCCGGCTGCTGGGCTCACTGCTGTCTCCCCAGTGCTGGGACAGTGCTGGGCACACAGCAGTCCCTCAGGGAATATGCAGGGACCCTCAGCAGCCAAGTCCTCCCCTTCCCAGGGCCTTCTCCTTCTCCTCCCTCTCCAAGTCTGGCCACCCCTCCCCATGAGTCTGGGCTGAATTCGGTAAACAGTGCTGGGACAGTCAGATAAACACCAACACAAACTCCAGGCAGTCAAGACTTAATCATAAAACACAAAGCCATGAAAATACTGGATGATTTCTGATCACAGAAAGGCCTTCACAAGGGGACTTTCCTAAGCAAGGAATGATTCCGGATGTTCAAAATAAAACACCAATAAATTTGACTAAATAAAAATATAAATATTTCTTCCTGGGGAAAAAATGCCATATACAAAGTAAAAAAAAAAAAAATTTAAAAAGTGGGAAAAACAGATATGATAGATATGATGAAAGCTAATTTTCTTTTCTTTTTTTTTTTTTTTTTTTGAGGGCAGTGTCACTGGCCCTCATATGTGGGACCCGAACCGCGGCCGCTGGCTTCCCAAGCCAGCGCTTAACCACCACGCCACTTGGCCAGCCTCATAAAGCTAATTTTCTTAATATGTAAAAATATCAATATGCATTACGATGGTTCTTCATTAAAGAGCTCTATTTTGTTAAATATGATCATTAAAGATACCAACAATAAACAGATAAATATAATAAGTAAAATATGTAAATAAGTAATAGAGTAAAACCCGAACTGCAAAATTAGCAAAAGATATGAACAGAGAGTCTACAGTAAAATAAATTCAAGTAAATATTTATTTATTTATTTATTTATTTATTTATTTATTTATTTATTTTAGCTGAGCCATCCTGCCACCTGTTGGCAGCTCAGCGGCAGCTCAGCTCAGGCCAGGAATCGAACCAGTAACTCTGTTGCTCAGAGCTCGCACTCTGGAGCGAGCTCTTAACCAACTGAGCCACTCAGCTGGCCCTTCAAGTAAATTTTTAATATATAAAACTGTATGCAGGGCCGGCCGAGTGGCATGGTGGTTAAGCACTGGCTTGGGACGCCAGTGGCCCCGGTTCGGGTCCCACATATGAGGGCCAGTGACACTGCCCTCAAAAACAAAACAAAACTGTATGCAATCTCACTGAATAAAAGATCTGCACATCGAAACTCTGAGACCATTACTTTAGGAATAAATCAACCAGTGAAATTGCTACCTTGCCTATTGACCAGTACCAACAAGTCCTTGTGGGTTAAGATGTGGAGAAATGGGAACCGTGATTCCCTTCGCCCGGCATTCTAGGGAGAGGTCAGGGTATGTGGAGAGGGGCACACACTGCCCTCTCACCGCTCTGCGGTGGTTCCCTGCACACTTGCCAAACGTGGCACATGTGCAAGGCTGCTCACTGCAAAGCCGTGAGATAAAGGCTGGACCCAACCCACATGTCTACCAACAGGTTAGAGAGGTACATAGACAGAAACACACAACGGGGTATGAGGCAACCAATCAGTCTGGGAAGCAAGGTAAAGCCCGGCACACATGTTAGCAAAACACAACATGCCAGCTCAGACCACACAGAGCCACGCTGCTGGGCTCAAAACAAGTCGGGAAATTTCAAATGAATGAAATTATACAGAGTGTTCTCTGACCGTCCTGGAATTAAATTGGAAATCAATGACAAAAAGATAACTGGAAAATACCCAAATTTTGGAAATTAAACAACACACTTCTAAATAACTCATGGGTCCAAATTTTTAGAAACTAAACAACATACTTTTAAACAGCCATTGGGTGAAAGAAGTCAGAAGGAAATAACAAATTAGGAGTGAAAATGGAAACACAACCAACCAAAATTTGTGGGCACAGCCAAAGCAGTGCCAAAGGGACATTTATAGCTGTAAATGCCTACGGGAAAAAAGAAGAATGATCTAAGTAACCCACGGGTCAGAGAAGAAGTCACAAGGAAAGTTAGAAAGTACAGTCAACTCTTGAACAACATGGAGGTTAGGGACCCCGCCCACCCCACCCCCCAGTTGACAATCGAAGTATAACTTTTGTCTTCCCCAAAACTTAACTACTAATAGCCTACTATTGACCAGAAGCCTTATTGATAACATAAACAACCAATTAACACATATTTTGTATGTTTTATGTATTATATACTGCATTCTCACATTACAGTAAACTAGAGAAAAGAAAATGTTATTAAGGAAATTGTAAGGAAGGGAAAATACATTTACAGTAATGTATGTATTTATGGAAAAAAATCCAGGTATACGTGGACCTGTGCAGTTCAACTCCATGTTGTGCAAAGGTCAACTGTATTCTGAATTGAATAATAGAAACATGCACAGTAAAGCTCGTGGGGTATAGCTAAAGTAGTTTTTTGAGGGAACTTTACAGGTTTAATTGAATATGTTAGAAAAAGAGGTAGACTAAGCATTCTCCTTAAGATACTAGAAAAAGACAACAAAGCCCAAAGTGGAAAAAAGGAAATTAAGAGCAGAAACCAACAAACTAGTAAATAGAAAAAAAAGAAATGGAGAAAAATCAACTAAGCCAAAAGTTGGTTCTGAAAAAGGTTAATGAGATTGATAAAACCCTAGCAAGATCGATCAAGATTAAAATAGAGAAAACAAAAATTATCAATAACTAGGAGGGTAGAGGGGACATCACTACAGATCTCGCAGGTATGAAAGTAAATTCATAATCAAAAACCTTTCCACAGGGCCGGCCAGTGGTGTGTGGTTAAGAGCTGGCTTGGGACGCCAGTGGCCCAGGTTCGGGTCCCACATATGAGGGCCAGTGACACTGCCCTCAAAAAAAAACAACCTTTCAACAAAGAAAACCCTATCCTCAGAGGGCCTCACAGGGGAATCCTAATAAATATTTAAGGAAAAAGTAAGGAAGTCTTTCATAAACTCTTTCTGAAAAGAGGATGGAACACCCCCACTCTTTTTTTTTTTTTTTCTAATTGGGGAATTGGGGGAGGGGAACAGACAAGTTTCTGTCCTTTTGTTCTTCAGTCTAGCTGCAGAGGACATTGCTTCACTGGCCCATGTTGGTATCGTCATTGCGTTCTTCCCGGATGAGGCAGATCAGTCGCCAGCCTCTGGATGGCCGCTCACTGCGGCTATTGGCAGCTCACGCTGGCTGCCAGCCGCTCACACTAGCTTCCGGGCACTCGCTGTAGCCTATGGCAGCCCACTGCAGCAGGGGCTGCAGCCTACACCGTCACCGGGGCTCGCACAGCCCAGCTCCAGGTGGAGCTGGTGTTAGCTGTAGAGGGCAGTGTCACTGGCCCCATATGTGGGATCCGAACCGGGACCGCTGGCATCCCAAAACCAGCTCTTAACCAATGCGCCACTCGGCCGGCCCACACCCCACTCTGTTTTATTTTATTTACTTTTTATTTATTTATTTATTTTTTAGAGGGCAGTGTCACTGGCCCTCACATGTGGGATCCGAACCGGGTCCACTGGTGTCCCAGGCCAGCGCTCAACCACCGTGCCACTCGGCCGGCCCACCCCCACTCTTTTTATAAGGCCAACATAATCCTGACACCAAAACTTGCTGAGGGCATCACAGAAAAATAAAAGTATAGACCCAAATGTCTAATAAACATTAATGTCAAAAAAAAAAATCAGGGCCGGCCAAGTGGCGCGGTGGTTAAGAGCTGGCTTGGGACGCCAGCGGCTCTGGTTCGGATCCCACATATGAGGGCCAGTGACACTGCCCTCTAAAAAAAAAAAAAAACAACAAAAAAAAATCATTAACAAAATGTTAGTGAATTAGTCCATCAACACATGAAAGAATAATCACCATGAATAAATGAGGTTTACTCCAGAAATGCAAGGTTGGTTCAATATTTAAAAGAATCAATCAGTGTGATTTAGAAAAAGCATTTGATAAAATTCAACACCTTTCATGATAAAGTCTCAGCACACAGAATGGAAAGGAGTCGCCTCAGTCCATAAAAAGCATCTACGAAAATCACAGCGTGTGAAACGGGGCAGGGGGAAGGAATACTGAGAGCTGTCTTCTAAGACTGAACGTGAGGCAAGGATTCTACTCAGCACTGTCCGGTGGTCCTAGCCAGGGCAATCAAGTAAGAAAAATAAAGTAGCTAAAATAAGAAATTAAGTAATGGGGCCAGCTGGGTGTCACAGTTGGTTAGAGCACGAGCTCTGAGCAACAGGGTCGCCGGTTAGATTTCCACATGCGCCTGTAAGCTGCACCCGCATTACATGCGCCTGTAAGCTGCACCCAAACTGAGTGGCTGCAGAGCTGCCAACGGCCGGCCGGGTGGCTCAGCTGGTGAGAGGGCATGCTTTTAACAGCAAGGTAGCTGGTTTGACTCCTGCATGGGACAATGCGCTGCACCCCTGCAACTAGATTGAAAGCGGTGACTACACTTGGAGCTGAGCCTGCACCCTCCACAACTAAGACTGAAAAACAACAACTTGACTTGGAGCTGATGGGAGCAATGTTCCTCTTCCCCAATTCCCCAATACTGTCTCCTTCCCCAATTCCCCAATAAAACCTTAAAAAGAAACAATTAAGTATTGTCTTTATTTTTAGACAACGTGGATGTGTACACAGAAAGTGCGATAGATAAGCAAATTCTTAGAACAAATGAAGGATTCACCCAGGACTTTGGTCATTTTACAGAAATTCAACAGACAATTGGAAAACGAAAATTTAAAACACAATACCGTTTATTACAGTGTATAATAACAAAATACCCAAGGAGTATTTCAACGAAAGATAAGCAAGAACTCTACGGTGAAAACCAGAGAGCCTCTGAGAAGCACTAGAGGAGTCCCCACAAGTGGGACAAACATGGTCAGTGGTCGGAGGGCTAGCCGCTCACTAACTAAACCTATAGGTTTGACTCAATGCCAATCAAAACTCTAGCCGATGCAGCCAGCGTGAGCTCCCAATAGCCGAGGTGAGCGACATCCAGAGGCCAGAGACCCATCTGCCTCATCCGGGAAGAGCGCAATGACGATACCAACATGGGCCAGTGAAGCAACGTCCTCCACAACTAGACTGAACAACAAAAGGACAGCAACTTGTCTGTTCCCCTTCCCCGATTCCCCAATAAAATCTGAAAAAAAAAAAAAACAAGAAAAAAAAACTCTAGCCGATGTGGGCTGGCCGAGTGGCGCAGTGGTTAAGTGCTGGCTTGGGAAGCCAGCGGCCCCGGTTCGGGTTCCACATATGAGGGCCAGTGACACTGCCCTCAAAAAAAAAAAAAAAAAAAAAAAAAACCCCACCAAACTCTAGCCGACGTTTTTGGGGGTAGAACTGGACCATTTGATTCTACAGTGTGAATGCAAGTCCAAAGAACTGAGAATAGCCAGGAAAATCTTAGGAAAATAACAAACTGGAAAGACTCACATTGCTTGATTTCAAGATGTACAATAAAGCTGCAATGAATGGAAAAAAACGTGAGACAGAGGGAGTCCAGGGCTGTCCCACCATGTCCAATTACTGGATTTTGACAAAGGCTGTGAAGCAATTCAGTGGTGGAAAGAATGTCTTTTTAATATAGCTGCACATTCCTATAGGGAAAAAATTAGCCTTGAGTCCCACACCTCCAATCAGCCTTGAGTTCACACCATACCCAGAAACGAATTTTAAATGGATCATAGACCGAAATGTAAAAGCCTAAACTATGAACCGTCTAGAAGAAACCACAGAAAGGAATCTTCGGAGCCTGGGGCCAAGCAATGACAAAAGCAACAACAACAAAACACAACCACGAATGGGAAAAACAGATATGATCAGATGTCATCAAAATTAAACATTTCTGCTCATCAAAAGACAGTCAAGCACTTAAGTCGAAAAGCCAGATATTTCTAATCAGCACACCTGCAACGTCCGTACAGGTCCCACTGTCCACGACGGACACGCGCCTACGCTTGGGGACAGCAGCAGGGCCACATGAGGGTCCCCTTGCAGTCCAGTGCTGTAGAGGAGACTTGTTCTACACACGTGTTGTCTTCAAATACGTTTACGAAGCCGAAGACCATAAGCTGCATGATTTAATTTACAGGGATTCTGAAAGAGCCACGAGGGGACGATGGAGGGCTGAGCAGCACTGCCCGAGGTGGGGTGGGAGGAAGGCTGCCACCACACAGCGTCAGGACGAGGCAGCCACGGGGGGATGGAGCTTTTGACGGCCTCATTCGTGGTGGTGGCCACATGAATCATTAACAGACCTGCACACCTCCACTCTCAACACCAATTTTTCTGTCTGCCAATTTAGAAAAAGGGAAAAACCCCATGTGGTTGAAGTGGCACCTCATTGTCAGGGTGGGTCTGATCTGCCCACCGATCACCCTCTCTCTGTGCCTGTTTTCCCATCTGGCAAACCCCGACCACGGCCCCAGCTCTGCTGGCAGCTGGGTGAGCAGAAGAGGCGCCCCTGGGCTGGGGTACTCCCAAACGCCAACTTGGACCAAAGTCCAGGAGAGAAGCTGGGAAGGACCCGGCGGCCCAGGTGGTTCTTCACAAAGCTGGGGGAGTCAGAGTTCTGCCCTACCCCAGATGTGGCAAAGCTGCCTGAGGAGGAGAGCTGACCGGTCCACCCTCCGTGACCTGACCTGGGACACTGAGCCAGGAGCAGTCACCAGCCTGGCAGTACAGAAAGGCCCCAGCCTGCCCAGGCTGGCAGGAAGGGCCCAGTTCAAGAGCCCAAGGGACTTCCGTGGACCCATTGTACAGACGAGGAAACTGAGGTTCAGAAAGCAGTGACTTGCCTGACCTCTTTGGGCAGAGAGGACGTTATGGGGAGCAAAGCATTAGCCTTCCTGGTCCAGGGCCCCCCACCTTCTTGATTCAGGCCCCCCATCATCCTGGTCCAGGGCCCCCCACCTTCCTGATCAGGGTCCCCCCATCTCCCTCTCTCCTCAGCCATTCCTAGTCCTGTGATCCTGCTGGTGTGGACAATGACCAGGAACGAGAAATTGGCCAGTTGCCAGGAACAGGAAGGTCTTTTAAGAAATATACTTCCTGAGTTCTGAGTGTGAATTAAAATTGGCCTTGGAGGAAACCCTCCTGAGCTGGCAGCTGGTCTCCAGTGCGGTTAACCAAGCTGGACTCTCCCAGAACTGGCCAGGGTCAGGCATCCGAGGCCCTCCCTGCAGGGGCTCGAGAAGGGGTGTCTTTGTTCCGCCCTCTCCCTCCTAGTCCAGTTCCTTGTCTGGGGACAGTGTGACAATTTCCTTCCCACTGGGCCTTTCCATCCGAGGGCTGTGTGGCAGCACCCAGGGCGTGTCCTGGCATTCTCTCCCTTGACATAGTCCCAGGGCTCCCTGCATCCCATGGACTGCAAGCTCCCCAGGATTTGAGGGAGGGACCCTCCCCCCCCAGTAGCTGGGCCCAGGACAGGCGTGGAGCAGTCCCTGGCTCCGGCTGCCTGCTGCAGGTGCCAGACCTGGGACTGCCGGCTCCTCCCTGGGCCTCAGTCTGACCCCGCCCAGGGAACGTGGGGCACTGAGGAGGGGTGCTCCCGGGGCCACCTCACCTGGACATGGTACTGGGAGGTCTCGTGCATGATGACGTTGGAGTTGGAGTACTTCTTCCTCTGTTCTGAACAGGGAGAGACCAGTCACTCACCCCAGAGGGGGCCCCACAGCCTTCCATCCCAGTGGCCACGGGGAGGGCTGCATGTGGGCGAGGGATGCTGCTCTGCAGGCCCCTCGTGGCCACCAGGAAGGACTCAAGGTCCCGGCAAGACACAGACCTCCCTCCATCCCCAGGAGGCCCTCTTAGACTGGAGGAGGCTGGGAGTGGGCCCACCCTCTGGGGCGAGTGGCTGGCTCTCTCCACCCTACCAACTACCACTAACACCTCCCTGCCCTCCCTGGGGCACCCTTTCCAAAAGCACAGTGAGCCGGTGAGTCTGGAGCTGGCTGGGGGGGTGCCTGGAGGAGGGGCAGAGCTGGGCAGTGGGGGCGGCCAGGCCCGCCCTCCTGGAGCAGACACCTGGCACTCACTCCCCCTCTGCGATCCGGTTGCAGTGAGGAGTGCAGCCCAATCAATATTGATGCCCCTGAATTATTAGTAAAGGCCTCTTCCCTTTCCACATGGCAGGGGAGGGCTCCTTGGGCTGCGGGCTTTGGGGAGGGACCCGAGAAGTTGGGTGATTCGGGTTCAGGAGCCTCCTCTGGGCCCCCAGGGCTGACCTGCATCTCCCCTGGTGGGGGCCCAACACAGCCTTCTAGTGGGCAGTGGGCGAAACCCTCCCTCCTCAAACCTCACTCACCAAACAGGTCCTTGGCACTCATCTTGGCCACACCATCAGACCGGCCCAGGCTGCCACTGCAGGGGAGGGGCTGG
This sequence comes from Aselliscus stoliczkanus, assembly GCA_033961575.1. Lineage (NCBI taxonomy): Eukaryota > Metazoa > Chordata > Mammalia > Chiroptera > Hipposideridae > Aselliscus > Aselliscus stoliczkanus. The sequence continues at coordinate 136,853,567 of CM066736.1, forward strand.
TGAGGGCGGGGGCGCTCACTGCACCCCTCCCTGGGGACTGCTCAGTGGCTGGTGGGGGTGGGGGTGGGGGGGCAGCTCACTTGGCAGCACCCGGGCAGCAGCTCACTGACTGGCTCATGGCGTCCTCAGTGGTGGCCGGCGCTGGAAGGGCAGATCTCAGAGTGGCCTGGTGCCTGGCCCACACCTGAGTGGATGGAGAGCACAGCTGACACCTGCTTGGGGCCTGGGTGTCCTCCTCCCCGGCCCCAGATCCGAGCCTTGATGGCCTGGACAGATTTCCCGGACATGCCAGGAACACCCCTGCCCCGTGTCGCAGCTGGCCGTCAGCCCGGCCCCATCTCACCCCAGACCCTTGGTCCTCCACAGGGATCCCCAGGACAAGCCAGCAGAGGGGTGCTACTCCCAGAGACTCTCTGGGGCAGAGCTGCAAGAAGGGTATACTGGGGGCTCTGAAGAGGGGCCGGGGAGGAAGCGCCTTCAAGCAGAGGGAATGGCACATTCAAAGGCCCTCAGGGAAGAACAAGGCAGCATAGGGTGAGGCTGGAGCCAGGGTGCCCTGGGGACCCAGAGCCCAGGGAGAAGTCCAGAGGAACCCACCCTCTTTGGGGCATGAGCAAAGCCTGGTGCCCTTGGGCAAGACTGATGTGTCCTAGAGGGTCTGTGCCCCATGGGGATCTCTGGGCCCACACTGTCTGCCTGTCAAACGTCACCAGCAAGTGGTTTCAGTGTTTGAGGTCTACCACGGTCAGGGGTGCTGGTATCCAAGGCAGGGAGTGGCGCAGGACTTTCTGGTTTGACCAGAGGGCTCCCAGGAGGTGTGAGGGGCCTGGGGGCCTTGGGCCACTTCCTCCCACCTGCCACTGAGGGTCCTGGCTCTGCGGAGAGGAGGGGTGGGGGCTTGGCCAGATTCCTCGGTCCCTCTGTGCGTGGAGAATGTCCGGAATGCTCATGACCTCAGTGGGTGAGCCCAAGTGTTTGCTTAATGGAATTCCTGGCGGGCTGAGCCAAGGGCGCTGGGCACGTGTGTCCAGGTACACACACACCTGGGTGAAACCCAGGCCTGCAGGCATACACAGACGCACAGCCTGTGACACGTGGCCCCTCCCCCTGGGGAACCTAAGCTGGGAACCAGTGGCCTCCAGCCTCCTGGGAACCAGCAGGGCCAGCAGGGCGGTGGGTCGAAGCACTGGCCCCTGGGTCAGGAAGCACCTCGGGAGGGAACACCAACAGGCCCACTCCAGTGGGGAGAGAGGGGGCTTCTTCAGCCGACTGGGCAGGGAAGCCGTGCAACCCCTGGGGGCCCCGGGACCCAGGCTGCACTTTGGTTTTACTGCGGTCATTTGGTCATTTTCCGGGAGCAAAGGGAGAGCCCAGCGTGGTGCCAGGTCACGTCATGCAGTGGAGGGGGAGGAGGCCCCAGCAGGGCGGGGAAGGAAGGCAGAGGGACAGGCTCCAGGTTCAAATTCCAGCCCTGCAGCTGAGTGACCTTGGGAAGGAGTCAGCTTAAGGCCCAGGGGGAGCCGGGCGGGGCCTGGAATGGGGGAGCCCCCTCCAGCTCGGGCTGTGCCAGGTCTGGGAGCTGCGGGGCGGGGAAGGGCCGGCCCTGTGAGAGGGGTAACCTGGGAAACAGGTGGCAGCAGGCAGGTATCCAGGGTGGACTTGGGCAAGAGAGGCGAGCAGAGAGGGCTGAAGAGGCAGAGAGGGAGGGCTGGGCTGTGGAGACGCACATTAGGCCGGGCTCTGTGTGCGCGTGTGTGTGTGTGCGCGCGCGTGTGCGCGTGTGTGTGCGCGTGTGTGTGTCTCTCCAGGTGGGGGAGGGGAGGCGCCACCAGCTGGGCCCTGCCTCCCGGCACAGTTGGGGGCGACTGCACCTGTGGTGGGGACACAGGTGGTCTGTGGGGCCCTCTAGGAAGCATGAGGAACCTTGACTACTCCTGTCCCCTGCCACCAGGCCACCCTCCTGCACAGAGGCTGCCCCAGGCCAGCCCAGCTCAGGGAAGAGGAATGTGGGATAGCCAGAGGTTGGACGCCCACAGGCGCCTGCCAGCCCACACCCCTGGATCTCTCCCACGCTGGCCCCCGCAGCCCCACCCACGGACTCCTCCTCTCTGAAACTCCCACACCCCAGCAGTGACCCGGAGCCTGACCCCAGCCTGACGTCCCCTGGCCCTGGATTTCCTCCTTTCCGACACCCAGGAAATGCCTTCTGACATCTGACCCACAGGGAGCCCTGGCTCCGCTCCGCGGTCTGAGCACAGGGAAGGCCCAGCCTTCCCCCGGGATGCGGGTGTGGGGTCTTCCAGCGCGGGGAGAAACCCCCTCACCACCTGCTACACTGGGGGGCAGGGGTCCCTACCGCGGAGCCCCAGGGCCAGGAGGGGGCCGGCTGACTCACGAGCACTGACTTACAACTATCCCGGCGCCCCGGCGCCGCCCCGGGACCGAACGGCCCTGGCCAGGCGCAGGGGGACCCGGCTGCGGGCCAGAGCCCAGGGGCGGCCCGAGGACCCCGCGCCTCCCGACCCCCCGGCCCGGCCCACAGACCTAGGCAGAGCCCCGTGGGGAAACTGAGGCCCGGGCCGGGCCGCCGGCCGTGCGCGCGGCTCCCGCGTCCCTCCTGCAGCCAAGCGCGGACAGGCGCCCGGCGGGGTGGGTTGCGCGGGGTCTGGGACCCCGCGGAGCCCTCACCTGCTCCTGGCGGCCCGCGCCGCAGCCCCTGGTCCCGAGTCCGCGCGTCCGTCCGCCCGTCTGTCGTCGCCGGGCTCCGGCGGGCGGGAGGGACGCGCGGTGGGGCTGGGCCGGGCCGGACCGGGGCGGAGCCGCCGGGAGGAACCTGAGCGGCAGGTTGGAACCTGGACACGGCGGGGGCGGGACGCAGACCCCGCCCACCAGTGCGACCGCCCCGCCCCCTGCCCAGGCCCCGCCCCACCGGGGCTCCCCTTGGTGGGTCCCCAACACCACCCCGCGGGCCCCCGGCGCTGACCCCATCCCGGGAACTGAGCGCCAGCGGGCGGGCCCGGGAGCGCCTCCTCCGTGAGGACACGCAGGGTGGGGCTCGGAGACCTTCCCGGGGCTGTCGCGCTGCGCCCCAGCCGGCGTGACGCGGTGCCACGGGGAGACTCAGACTGTAGTCCCTGTCCGGTGACTTCAGCCCCGGGCCCAGAGTCCCGCCTCTTCATCGGACCCCTCTGACTGGGTGTCTTAAGGGTGGGCGGGGCCCCTTTGCCCACAGTCCAGGAGCTCCTAGCCTCTCCCTGTGCTGCGCCAGCCCAGCCTGGGCACCCCTGAGGGATGGGGGTGTCTGGTTCCGGTGGAAGAGTGGGGACGCCTGGGGCCTAGGCTGAGCCCAAGTGCCAGGACAGAGAACCTGTGGGGTGGGGCGGGTGATCCAGGGAGTGCCCGTCTCCTTAGGCCCAGGCCCCAACCTCTGCCCACACCTTGAGGCAGGTGCTGTCTCCTGAACTGGCTCCCAGAAGGCCCCTGCCCATCCAGCCGGCAAGGAGGAAGTGGAGACGGGGCCGCGGGCCGGTCCAGGAGGAGGTGGCACCCCCAACCGTGTGCAGGGATCCCGACTCTGGCTATTCTTCCTGGGGTGGAGGCAGCGGAGAAGGGTGTGCCAGTGGGCCCCAGGTCCGTGGGCCCAGAAGGGCAGGGCAGCTGGTGTGGGTTTGCCCTGGACCGCCTGAGAGCGCTTTCCTGAGGAACCTCTGGGGCAGGGCGGTACACCCGCCTGCAGGGTTAGCCACACAGGCCTTCCCGGTCTCCAGGAGCCCACGGGCGGGTCTCCCCACAGACAGTCTGGGGCACTGCTGGGGGGGGGAAGGGGCCCTCGTCCTCAGGCCCAGTCCAGCCCCATCCTGGTGAGGCCGGGCTTCCTGGTTCTTTCCACTGCTGAGCACCCAGAAGTGAAGACGCCGCCTGCCGGCACCCTCCCTGGAGGCTGAGCCTTCCGGCAAAAAGTGGGAATGCGCTTGGGAGGGAGCTGCTTCTGAAATCAATGGGACTGCCGTCAGGAGGCAGCAGAGGTCCTGGAACCCAGACTGGTTCTTGGCCACCCCCTGGACAGGTGAATCCCCACCCCCACCGCCGTAGCCAAAGTGATGGGGGAGTCCAGGGCCTGGCCAGATCCTTGGGTGGGAGGCTATGAGGAAACATTAGCGCAACAGGCCTCATGCAGCAGGGGTCTGCAATCAGCAGGCCAGAGCCCAGGGAGCAGGAGTGTGGACTGCTGAGTGCACACAGGTGGTGGGTAAGCAGGAGGTGCCTTCACGAGGCCCCCAGGTGCAATGGTCTCCAGCAGAAGTCCTACTTGCCCCCAAGGACAGACCGTTGAGGGTGCCACTGCCCTCACTGAGGCCGGCCCTGCGGGGAAAGCCCCGCTCCGCTCTGGGGGCTGCTGGGTAAGGCTGGATGGGCAGATCGCCCGGTAGGCCCTGTGCTCCTGAGGAAGAGCATTGCAGGAGGCAGGCGGCCTTAATCAGGAGAAATTCAGGGAGGTATAAACACTTCTTTATTTTAAAAATACAGTGAAGAGAAACTATATCCTTTCGAACGTAGTTCCAAACAGAAAATGTGCCCTTGCGACAAATGGAGGGAAGTCACTAAAAGTTCCAGCTACAGTAGGTCTGAACCCATCCAGCACTCAGGACAGGCGTCACTGACCTTCTAATGACTGAGGTTGGGACAGCTGACCCTGAATGGCTGTCACCAACCCTGGGGCAGAACCCGCAACCCCAGAGCTGACCAGCTCCTTTGCATTCCTTTTGGCAGCTAGAGGGCACCGTCTGTCCAGGACTCGGCCTGCTTCGGCCAAAGCCCCAGCCCCTCATGCTGCCTGCAGTGCTGGCCCGCCCCCCGTGTGTACGTGTGGAAAGTATAGAAGAACATGCTGCCCCACAGTGAGAACTCTGGCAGGAGGGGACAGGGCGGCCCAAACCCCTGAGGTTTGTGATGGTGGCCTGACCACTGGGTACCCACTCTGGCTTTCGGGGTCAGGGTGGCCAAAACATGGGGACAGAGCAGATGTCCCTGTCATTTCCCACAGAGACTGCTCAGGGCAGTGACCGCACCTGTGGCTGCACCCAGCAAGATTCATAAATCACCCCTTCCCTCTGTGCATCAGGGGAGGGAATGGGCGGGCTTCCAGGCAGGAACGCCTGTCCAGGGCTGCTGGCGTCGTCCCATTAGCTGATGAAAGTGGCGATGGCCACCACCTGCAGGACGGCCTCCAGGCTGTGCAGGCTCAGGAATGTGGCACTGAGGACAGAGTCTGCCCACAGTACGAGAGTCTGCCAGAGCAGGAAGTAGACACACAGCAGGGCGCCGGCCACTGTGAGGACCAGGCTGGCGGCTAGCGGCACCTCGGCCTCCATCAGGTTGCCCTTGGTGCCTGGAGAGAACAAACATGGTGGGTGAGTGCCAGGCAGGGGACGCCTGTTCCAGACCGACAACCTGTGTGCACCCAGGAGGGCAAGAGGCTGCAGATCGCCGGCCCGCTCCTCGGAGCTTGAGGACTCCCAGTGAAAGGCCATTGCACAGGACTCAGTGTCAGAAAGCGGAACACGGAGTGTGCTCCTCGGTAAGGGAGACCAGGCCCGGCTGTGATGTCACCCCGGCCTTGGGGCTGGCTGTGGGTGGTACTGGGAAGTCTGGCTTCCTGAAACCGTCCCAGGTGCATTCTGACACTTCTCCCTAATTCCAAGTGGACTGAGGGTATTTTGTTTAAAATTTCCAAAAATATTTTGTGCTGGGCAAAGGCCAGTCTGAAAAATTCAATGCATGCTTATAAAAAACAAACCTGCGTGTTTTATTTTTTTATTTTTTTTGAGGGCAGTGTCACTGGCCCTCATATGTGGGACCCGAACGGGGGCCGCTGGCTTCCCAAGCCAGCGCTTAACCACCACGCCACTCGGCCGGCCCGGGAACCTGCATGTTTTAGAAACAAATGGGTCAGTCACAGAAAATGCTGGTCCCCAGCTGACTGCAGGTGCCTAGGGCATTGAGAGACCGCCAGGGGGCACTTGGGGAGGGCAGGTGGGCAGATGCCCACTTCTAGCCCTGTTGGCCATGCACATGGGCCCTGGTCCATGATGACAAACACCAAGACCCAGCATGCACTCAGGAGCATGGCCGAGACTAGCCTGTCTACCCTGACGACAAGACCAAGGGCAGGGCCTGGCTTCCCTCGGGACCTCGGTCTCCTTGCCGCTATCTGTGCGTGGGTGAGGCCCCGGAAGTGCTGAAAGAAGCAGGATACGCGGTGTGGTCCGTGTTGGCGTGTGTGTGCCAGCAGCAGGGAGCCCGAAGTCCAAGCCCCTTGTGGTGAGCTCTAGGAGCGGGGCAGGGCCAAGGTCACACCGTGCTTCTGCAGGCGCCACTGTCCTGGTGGGGACAGGACAGAATTTTCTAGACTCCTCTTCAGACCACTGACCAACAGAAGGGGGAGCAGGGGTGAGGTGAAGCGGTTCGGCTCCGACAAGTGCTGTGACCCAGTGGCTACGCAGGACCTGCTTGCCAACCGGAAGTGCCTGTCCCAGCATGCCGCCGTCTGTTGGACAAAGCTTCTCAATAAACCAATTAATACTTAATGACACTGTAAGGTGAGCCTGAAAGCAACTGGTGAAGCAATTAATTCCCAAGTGTCTCCAAGAGCCACATTCTAAAATGACGCCTGCTTTAAAGGTTCACACTGCCACCTCTGCCCTAAGTGCTTTCCGGTTCTCACGACGGTTAACTCACCAAAGTACAAGCGAGCTGCTTCCAGAATCCCCAGCAGGAACAGCAGAGTCAGGTCGAGGACCAGGTGACTAGGAGGATAACTGAAAACCTGACCTGCAGACAACAGGCAGCAGATAAGAGCTCAGGTTACGGTGGCGGGACAGCTCCACCCGGCCTTTCCGCCCCCCGACTTACTTTTGTATATGACCATCAGGAGCGTAGCTAGGAAGTAAAGTGCGCCATAAGCCCCACTGAGATAGAGCAGCATTTGCAGGGGGACCGAGGACAGCTGGTAGGTGGTTAAGGACTCAGCCTGGCAGCCCCAGGGGGCCGGCAAGAGGGGCTGCTGCGCCACCTAGAGGAGGCCATGGTGTCACCCACTGGGCATCCATCGATGCTCCTGCTAGTGCCACAGGAGCAGCAGGTTCCAGTGGGCTGGGACCTCCCTTCAAAGGGACACCCTGGCCTAGAGCAAGAGGACTGGGCACAACCTTGGACGGCGGCACTCTGCTGCCGGGGGTGGCATCACCCTGACCATGGCCCCAGTGACAAGACAGAAAAAAGATTTGTTTTCTTCAAATAAAATATACTTCTCGTTTGGGGAGCAGTTAAATATCCGCCAACAACTTTCCTGAGCTCTGCAACGCCTCTCCTCATATTTGTTCATGCTGCAATGAGTCCAGAAGCACAGAAAGCGGGCGTCATTTCCCTGCCTTGCTGGGCCCCAGCGGCCGAGCGGGATGGCGCCAAGCCAGCTCACTGCTCCACTCCCAGGCCGGTGCCAAGCCGGCTCATTGCTTCAGCTCTCCAAACCTGTTAGTGAACACCCTCCCACTTAGAAGTGGAAATGCCCATCAGAACTTATAGAGAAGGGAAGTGGGGTTAAAGGAACAAAAAACAGGGGCCGAGAGCTGACTTCGGGTGGGCGCCATGGAGGGCACAGCAGCAGGATACGGCCGTGGAGGAAGCGCTCCCTGGGAGAGAAAAAACATCAGTGAGGCTGCAGTGCCCTAGGCTTGCACTCCCCTTTGCATGCACTATGGAAAGAAGCCCACAGCTAAAAGCTAGCTACCTTTCCATCCCCTCTGTGCCTGCCCTGCCAAGGAGGACCAGACAATCTGCTTTTCAGAACCTGAGGTTTGGAGACTGCATGGACCTGGGAGCTGGGGAGCAGAAGTGAAGCTCGGCTCCACCTGAGGCCAGACCAGCCAGGTGAGGCACATTCCCGCTCCTCGGCTGGCTGTGTGGCAGGAAGGAAGACGCCTTGGAAGGTAACCCAACAGCTTTTCCCTTCCTTGCACAGTTTCCGCATATTTGCCACACATGTACAACGAAACAAAAACCTTTCCTCACTCAGGTTATGACAAGTTTTTCCATCACTGATAACAGACATTTTCTTTTGCTCTGGAATTGTATTCACTACCCCAAATATCACTCCAAAAATATGAAATGTTCTGAGCTGGCAACCCAGTCACTTTAAATCGTGCCTCTCTTGGACGTACTCCAATCTCCAAGCAGCTACACGACATGTTTTTTGTTGTTGTTTTTTGTTTGTTTTGAGGGCAGTGTCACTGGCCCTCATATGTGGGACCCGAACCCGGGCCACTGGCTTTCCAGGCCAGCACTTAACCACCGCGCCGCTCATGTTTCTTTAGGCTGAGATGAGAGTGACCTTGGAACGAGTGGGGCGTCTCTGCACATGAAACGGTCCTCAGAATTGGACTCATCCATGGTCAGACTTCCTGTCTGAAGAGGCTATTTGCACAGTGAGGCATGTAGACACATCGATAAATACGTAGAACTTGGCAAACACCCCCATACGAGGTTCTAGCTGCACCTCGGAGGGAACCTGCCCCGCCATTCTTCTGTTCTGATCCACTTCCTCTCTAGTCCCAAGGGGGCTGGAGAGAAGCGCCCGGCCCTGGTGAGTTTTTGTGGGGACATCAGATCCCTGAGCAGATGTGGGGTCCTCTGTGGACCCTCACTTGGGTGGGGGTCTTGAATAGGTTAGCCTAGGACACTAGTGAGAGATTCAAAACAGCTTGGAGAGGTGGCACATGCTGAGGGGGCTGGGGGTGGGCATTTGGGGGCTTGGCTCACTGCCAACTTGCCTCAATTACAGGAAAGGTGCCTTGTGACCTGATCTGTTCTGTTCCAGGCCCAGGCTGCAGAGATACCTGTCATTATTTGGGTTGATTTCACATTAATTAGGGTTTGCCTCCCCTTTTTTTCTTTTTTTTTTTTGAGGGCAGTGTCACTGGCCCTCATATGTGGGACCCGAACTGGGGCCGCTGGCCTCCCAAGCCAGTGCTTCACCACCGCGCTGCTCGGCCGGCCCTTGCCTCCCTTCTTTCAAAAAAAAGATTTTATTGGGGAATTGGGGGAGGGGAACAGCATTGGGGAATCGGGGAAGGGGAACAGACAAGTTACTGTCTTTTTGTTCTTCAGTCTAGTTGCGGAGGACGTTGCTTCACTGGCCCATGTTGGTATCGTCACTGCGCTCTTCCCAGTTGAGGCAGATCAGTTGCCGGCCTCTGGATGGTCCATGACTCCCAGCGGCTATTGGCAGCTCACACTGGCTGTCAGTCGCTCACGCTGGTTGCGGGCCACTCACTGTAGCCTATGGCAGCCCACTGCAGCAGGGGCTGCAGCCTACACCATCACCGGAGCTCGCACAGCCCAGCTCCAGGTGGAGCTGTTGCTAGCTGTAGAGGGCAGTGTCACTGGCCCTCATATGTGGGATCCGAACCGGGGCTTCTGGCGTCCCAAACCAGCTCTTTTTTTTTTTTTTTAGCTGAGCCATCCTGCCACCTGTTGGCAGCTCAACGGCAACTCAGCTCGGGCTGGCCTCGAACAGCCGTTGCTCAGAGCTCAGCTCGCACTCTTGAGCGAGCTCTTAACCAACTGAGCCACTCGACCGGCCCTTCAAACCAGCTCTTAACCAATGCACCACTCGGCCGGCACAGGGGTTTGCCTCCCTTTTGATCCTTCTCTTGAAGGTCAGCCTCAGACACACTTCAAATCTATCTGCCAGTTGCCTGTGTTATAGGTTGAAATTGTGGAGCTCAGGAAAAAAATAATGTATAAAAACCTTAAGCAATGTGAGATATAAATAACTAACATTAAGGGTAGCTACAATCAGGTATGCCGTTGTAACGATTTCAGACCCACAGGGGCTCATTCTCACTAAATACAGCTGTGGCTTTTAGGATTTCCTGTAATGCCAACGTGGTTGTGAGTGGGTGTGTCAGAAATTAAATGTGGAAGTAAACAGAACAATGCTTTGCTGAGGTGATACACAGGCGTGCCAAGGGATCCTGTTTGGAAACAAATTTAATTTTTCACCAAATAAAAATACACAAACCTAATCACTGGTGGCCAAGCAGGACCCGTGCTGAGAGCTCTCAATCAGGCAGACAACACAGACCGCTTCTCCCGGGAGGGCCTGCTTAATGGTTTGGCTCATTCTCTCCTGACATAACAGCTGAGGGTTGGAAACTGGCCGTGTGTATGTGACCCAGTGAATGCTGACACAAACACAGTCCCGAGGTTGGAGTAACCCAGCCCCATTTTTTATTACACACGTCAACGCACATAAAAACGCTGTTACCTGACGGAGTGGTCAGTACTTTACATGAGACAGCATAAGGGCACGAAGCCTGGTAACCACAGCAGAGCACATCCCAAGGAGTGCACTCTGGCTGGTGAGCTGGGCATGTTTTGTGGTGTGTGTTAAAAATCTCACAATTTGGGCTGGCCGAGTGGCGCGTTGGTTAAGAGCTGGCTTGGGACACCAGTGGCCCTGGTTCAGATCCCCCATGTGAGGGCCAGTGACACTGCCCTCTACAGCTAAGATGGTGAACAACAGCTCCACCTGGAGCTGGGCTGCTGTGAGTGCCCAGAACGGCATAGCTGCAGCACCTGCTGCCATAGGCTACAGTGAGTGGCCGGCAGCCAGTGTGAGCTGCCAAGAGCCGCTGTGAGTGGCCGTCCGGAGGCTGGTGACAGATATGCCTCGGCAGAGAAGAGCACAATGATGATACCAACATGGGCCAGTGAAGCAATGTCCTCCGCAACTAGACTGAAGAACAAAAGGCCAGCAACTTGTCTGTTCCCCCTCCCCATTCCCCAATGCTGTGTTCCTCCCCCAATTCCCCAATAAAATCTTAAAAAAGAAAAACTCTCTCACAATTTGTCCCCCACACACCAACGTTTTGGATAAATGTACGACTGAAATATTTCCTGGCTATGAGGGGCTTTCAAAGCAGGGGCTCGCCACGGTGCCCAGCACTGGTTTCCGGGGCTGCTGGCCACCGTGACAGGGTGCCCCTCTCGTCCTCCCTGGACCCTGCGACAACCTGCCTGCCACTTGCCGCTGGTCTTGCTCCTGCAGGAATTCTCAACGGAGCCGCGCAGTAAAGCCGGCCCCGTGTGCTCTGCTCCCAAGGCCCAGCGCCAGGGTGGAGCCACGGGACCCCCGTGTCCTCCGCAGGCCTCACACACGGCTGGCCCGAGCCCGCAGCCTTGCACCCCAGTGCTCCCAGCAGCATCAGTCACCCCCAAAGTGGAAACAGCAAGAGGTGGGAGGAGCACCAAAGCGTGGCCCGTGCACGCGACCGAACCCTGTGCGGCCGTGAGGAGCGACAGGGTGGCGGGCACAGGGACGGCAGGGCAGGCTCGGGGCCCAGAGCGGGCAGAGCCGCAGCGCCCGCCAGCCAGGCTGACCCGCTGTCCCGTTCCCCCGGAACTCCGTCCCGAGTCGCGAGCCCCGCCCGGGACCCCCCCGGCTCCCGCGGCACCCGCCGCGCGCCTAACCTCTCCGGGCGGGCGCCATCTTGCTGCGGCCCCGCCCGCCCGGTCCGCCGCGATCCCGGCAGCCTCTCGGCCCCGCGCCGCTCGCGTCCTCTCGGCCATTTTCGCCGCTGGTCTCGAAGGGGCCCGACCGCGCCGCGTTTCGCGAGTTGACTCAGAGCCGCGGCCGAGGCGCGCCCGGCCGGTCCGGCAGCGCTCGGGCACTTCCGGGCGGGGGGCGGGAGCAGCGGCTCGGGGAGCCTCGGCTGCGCTCGGCTGCGCTCGGCGGGCGTCGGCTCCCGCGCGCGGCGGGAGGCCTCCCGGCCAGGCCGCGCCGCGTCGGGGGCGGGCGGCCGGCTGCCCTGGGGGCCGGGGGCGACGGCCGGCGCGGCCGCCTGGGCGCTGAGCGGGGCCCGCGCCCCGCCGCCCGGAAGCCCTCGTGCGGCCTCGGACCAAGTCGGGCCGCCTCGGCCCTGCTCGGCTGCGGACGCCCGCCCGTCGGCTCGGCTCGGCGGGGCGCCTCGGGCCGGCTCGGCCTCGGCTCGGGCGGCCTCGGCTCGGGGCGCGCGCGGGGCCGCGCGGTCTCGCCTGGGCTCGGCCGGGCTCGGCCCGGCTCGGGCGGCCTTCCTCGGGCGGCGCGCTTCGGGCTCCATCCCGGCCTTCGGGCGGCCCCGGCCGGCGCCTTCGGACGGGCTCGGTGGAGTCCGGATGGAGGACTCGGACTCGGCCGCCAAGCAGCTGGGCCTGGCCGAGGCGGCAGCCGTGGCGGCCGCGGCCGCTGTAGCGGCGGCGGCCGCGGCCGCGGCGGGAGGCGAGGCGGAGGCACCGGTGCTCAGCAGGGACGAGGACTCGGAGGAGGACGGGGACGCGGATGCGGAGCGCGAGACGCGGCGGGTGACGGCGGTGGCGGTGATGGCCGCTGAGCCCAGGCACATGGACATGGGCACCGAGGCCCTTCCTGGCCCCGACGAGGCTGCCGCGGCCGCCGCCTTCGCAGGCAAGTGCCGCCCGCCCGCGCGCACCTGCCCCGCACACACCTGGAGCGGCCCCGCACACACCCCGCACATGGACCCGCCCACACCTGTTTCACACGGCCGCCACGCACCTGCCCTGCAAGACCAGCCCACACCTGCCGGACGCACCTGTTTCCGCTCGGTCACGTGCCCGCCCACCCTCCCTGAGCACCTGCCGCACACCTGCCCCGTGTGCCCTGTGGTTCCTGCACACCTGCCCTGCACCCACATCTGCTCGCTGAAACCTTTTTCCTTGTGCCAGTCCACCCCTCATGTTCAGCACTCTGTGCTTTTTCTGGAAGCTTCTCAGCATCCGCTGCTTGCCCTGCCTGTCTGCTCCATCTGTCCTGGGTGCTTGTGACATGCAGGAGTAGATGCCACACGTGGGTCCTGTCCTAGCGGAACCTGGGGCCTGGGGGTGGGCACCTCTGGACGGCCTGAATTCTAAGGGCCAGCTCAGGTGTGAGTGAGGGCTGGGGGGCAAGACTGCGGTCAGCCAGCGTGGGAGGGCCGGCAGCTGCCTGCGGCAGTGATGCCAGAGCTCAGCTGTCTGTCTGTCTCCCCTTCTCCTTTATGGATTTTCTTCCCTTGGGAAGGCTGGCGCAGGCTGTTGTTCCACGTTTCGCTCCTTGCCACACAGCACTTTCTCAAGTTTTGTGGCCCACGGAGCCCCTGGCGGTGACTCACAGCGCCCTTTAGAGGTGGTCCCAGACCATGGTCCAAAGAGGCAGAGACTGTCCTGAGGGTGTGCCCCTTCCCAACTGGAGGTTCCCCAGTGGCCCTTGAGAACTTGGAGCTGAGTGCCCCAGCCCTTGGAGAGCATCATGTGGTTGTGACACCTCTGAGGAGCTGCGCAGCTTTCAGAATCGAACAGCAGCCTCCTGGTCACGGTGTGTGGTCCCTGTGTGTGTTCACGAGAGGGTGAATCGGCCGTGTATTCACTCGCTGTGCATTCAGCCCTGTAGGTGGGACTGGGCAGGGGCCCAGCACCCCTGGTCTGCGTGTGGTCTGTTCGGGTTCCTCAGAAAAGTGAAGGAAGAAGGCTTGTAGCTCTTAGGTTCAGTTTTCATCGCTAAGCTCGCTTAACGTTGGGATTTTGAACTGTGAAGCTTTTCTTCAGGTATTTGTCCTTTTTGCACATTTTTTTCTGAATGCGGACACCTGATGTTACCCATCACGACATCAGGGAGGTATAGCGATGTTGTTTTTCTGCAGAATTTTATGTAGTTGTGTTTCGCGTGTGTTAAATCAGTAGAACTTTTTGTCATGAATTACTGAGGTCTGGTAGTTTCCAGGTGTAAGTAATAACAGGACATGTTGCCTGCTGAGGCCTCCTCCTTGGGCAGAGGGCAGCTTGCCTGGTCTGTAGACTGAGCGTGTGTCCAGATGGGTCCCTCCTGCACGTGGGCTCGCTGGGACCACACAGCATGTGGTCTGGTAGTGGTGACAGACGCTGGACAGGTGTTTCCAGTGCATTTGGTGAGTGTGGGTTAACGGAATGTGCAGAAGTCTTCGCATCAGTATTGACAGAGCACGTCCCCCCTTCCAGAGACTGCCCTGGGCATTCTAGAATGCTGTGTGACCCGAGGGGGCCGCTGCCTGGGCGGGAGGAGCATAGGCGAAAGGCTGTGCAGAGATGCTGCGATGGCTGAATGGTGTGGGCATCGTGAGCGGGCAATGAGCTGGTGAGGGAAGGTTTGGGGTTGACAGGTGGCTGAGAGATGTGAAGGAGAACGTGGGGAAAGGGGCGTGCGGCACACCTGTGGACCTTGCAGGGGGTCTGGGACACAGGCCGGCCACCTGACAGTGTGCGTGGAGGTGAAGGAGGGGCAGGGCCCTTAGGGTGTCCTCCCAGAAGTGGGGGGGGGGCGCTCCTCTAGGTGGCGCTGCCGTGCGATCCGTGAGCCCCTGCCGCGTGCCGTCTCTTCCTAAAAGGGGCCAGAAGCCAGGGCGTAGGTAGGGCAGAGCCTGGGGCGTCCCCGCGGGCGCGAGGCTGCTCTGTGCGCGGCTTTTCACTGCTGCGATCGGCAGCCCTCGGAGGCGGACGCAGCCTCTCTCTTGGAAGCACCTGATCACGAGGCTGGTCTGGAAGGATTGGCTCAGCTTTTGTGTCCAAGTGTTGGAAGGGCAGACACCTGTGTGGGGAGCCCCGCGGTGGGCCCCGTGGGAGGCCGCTGGCTCCGATGGCTCGCTGAGGCAGGCTCCTGTGTTGCAGAGGTAACCACTGTGACGGTGGCCAATGTGGGTGCCTCGGCGGACAACGTCTTCACCACGTCGGTGGCGAACGCCGCCTCGCTCTCGGGACACGTTCTGGTAAGCCGCCTGCGAGCACCCGGGTCTGCGTCTGCTGCGACCCCAGGAGGGTGGCCCGCCTCCCCAGAGCTGGGGGCCCCGCGCTGGGGGGCACAGCTGCCTCGCTGCTTTCAGGGGCATGCCCCCTGCGGTGGGAGTGAGAGCTGAAGTGGACCAAGTCTGTGAAGTGTGGGCGGGCGGGGGCCCCTTCCTAGCCGTGTGGTCCGGGACAGTGTTCCTGCCCTCCTTGCCAGATCGCCGTACAGTGGCCCAGGGGTAGGAGCTGCCAGCGTCTGCCCATGTCCAGCCTCCCCTGCTCATGCAGCTCCAGACACTTGACAGGTCCGTGCTTTGGGGGCCCGCACCCCACTCTTGCCCTGTGCAGCCCACTGCCTGCCACGTGCCCGCGTTGTGCACCAGGGGCCATGTGCCTCCTTAGACACGCTGTGCACTACCAGGTGCGTTCCCAGCAGCATTTGTGCCCCAAACCAGGACCCTCTGTGGCTGTGGCATCACCCTTTATCTTTTTTTTTTTTTTTTTTTTGAGGGCAGTGTCACTGGCCTTCGTATGTGGGACCGAACCGGGGCCGCTGGCTTCCCAAGCCAGGGCTTAACCGCCGCGCCACTCGGCCAGCTCTACCCTTTATCTTTTATAGTTAAGGCTTTCCGTGACTCGGGGGGCAGCCTGTTTGCAAGTGGCAGATACCAGGGGATGGGCAGCCTCCAGCAAGGGGACTTTTCCTGGGACCTTTGCCAGAACTGCTCCTTACGGCTTCTTTTCAACCTTGAGGGCACACCTAGCAGGTGCCCGCTGGCAAAGCTATGTCGTTGGGATGGCAACAAACAAAACTCTCCCCATAATCACAGTGGTGGAGGGTGGAGACAGACTTGGGGCAGGTTTAAGAAACTCAGTCTATTTCTTGTGTCAGGACGCGCACCGGGCGCTAGCCACTGCGAGGCTTCCGTGCTTCCAGCTTGGTCACTCCTCGGCGGCAGCAGGTTCTGTCCCTTCTGCCTTTGAGAAGGGGAGACCCAGAAACTACTGGGGTTGGAAGGGAGACCCAGAAACTACTGTAGTGTTGGAAACTGACAGCAGGGGAGGAGTCTCGAGTGTCTGTGTGCCCCTCCTGCCTCGAAAGGAAAACGCTTTGATTCTCTAACGAGCAGAGAACAGTCCTTTTCCAGTTAAGAGCTGCATGTTCTCAGTGGCTCGGCACATGCAGTGTAGATGCCCTGATGACACTGACCCAGAGTGTGCGCATTCATGTGTGCCGTCGGGGTCCCTCGGCTCCATGATAAACACCGGCACCTGCAGGTGTGAGGAGGCTCTCACTCTGCCCTGGCTGGTTTTATTCTCAACCCAAAAACATTCAACAATCCCAGAATGCTGGCTTTGGGCAGCGGCCTGGAGGCCTCTGGCCCACCCTGATGGCTGGCGGAGGCGGGTGCCTGGTGGGCAGCAGGCTGGGTCCTCAGCCCCAGTGGGCAGGGGGATGGGAGGATGAGGGCGCTGGCCCAGAGGAAGAAGGCGGGTCATGGTGGCATCCAGCGGAGGAGAGGTGTGCACACAGTGTAAAAAGGCTTGGGAGGACCTGGCGTCCGGTGGCTGTGGGTGAAGGGCCTTGGAAGGGACCCTGCGTGACAAGGGGGCTGTGCGCCAGGCCTGGCTATGACTGTAGACTTGGCCTTGGAAACCCTCCCTGAGACCCACGGTCTGACAGGAGCTGTGCGGGTAGATGTTGGATCTCCTGTTTCCAGTGCGTTTTTGTGGAACGTGTTTGTTCTGTGACTTTGACAACCGATGTGGAGCATTTGCTCAGGGCCACCGAGACCTAATATTGTCCCCTCTTGTTCTTGGCTATGTATTTAAGTCTTCTTGTGTTTAAGTCTTTTAGTGTCATATTTGAAAGAGACCCATGGGGCATGGCAGATGTCCCCTAGTTGGTTATAATAAACAAAAACCTTGCAGTGGGACCATGTCCACTGTGTGGGTGACGTGCCCCATGGCTGTCACTGAGACGACTTCCGGCCGTTCTCGCCTGCAGTCTGGTAGAACCGCACTGCAGATCGGGGACAGCCTGAACACGGAGAAGGCCACGCTGATCGTGGTGCACACGGATGGCAGCATCGTGGAGACTGCCGGGCTGAAGGCGCCAGCTGCTCCCCTCACCCCAGGTACTGTCCTCCTGGGCAGCGCGCCCCCAGGCTGTGTGGGCTGCTCTGTGCAGTGGCTCAGTTACCTCTGTGGGAACTTGGGAACATCGGGTGTTACTGAGTGTATGTGGAAAATGGGCTTTTGCAGGCTGAGCGAGCTGCCCCGAGTGGAAGAAGCGCTGTCAGAGCCAGGCTGGGTTCCCTGAACTTTCCTGGCTGATCTGGGTGTGTGCAGAGTCCCTCACTGTCACCATGCTTTCTCTGCCAAGGTCCTCAGTCTCCTCCAACTCCTCTAGCTCCGGGCCAGGAGAAGGGTGGCAGCAAGTACAACTGGGACGCATCCGTGTACGACAGCCAGCTGCCCGTGCGCTGCCGCAACATCAGTGGCACCCTCTACAAGAGCCGGCTGGGCTCCGGTGAGCGGCTGCGGCCACTGCAGGGCCTGTAGCCAGGGGGCGGGGGGGGGTCCCTGTGTGAGGGAGGGAGAGGCGCCCGCTGACGGCTGTCGCTGTTGTCCCAGGCGGCCGCGGGCGCTGCATCAAGCAGGGGGAGAACTGGTACAGCCCCACGGAGTTTGAGGCCATGGCAGGCAGAGCCAGCAGCAAAGACTGGAAAAGGAGCATCCGTTACGCAGGGCGGCCGCTGCAGTGCCTCATTCAGGTACTCGCCCTTTGTCTGCTTCCTGATGTTTCCAACGGGGTGACCGTGAACTGGCCCCGATCACTGTCAGGAGTGGGTGGCCAGGCACTGGGTCCCGTGTGACTGCAGGTGACTCCCAGACAGCTGACTTCCCTGCTTCTCAGTTTACTGTCCAGGATATAGGCTGCTTAGTGCTTGGCACCTTAGCTCCCAGGGAGTCGGTAAAGACACGATGCCTGGATAGAAAGAGGTGGGAGCAAACGTGGAGAGAAGGTTCTGGAAACCACGGTTCTGTCCTTACAAATGGGGTCTCAGCAGTGATGGTGTCCGCAGCACTGACAGCTCTCACACAGGTCCCCTCTGATGTGTCCCTACTTCAATTGCAGGATGGGATCTTGAATCCTCACGCGGCCTCCTGCACCTGTGCTGCCTGCTGTGATGACATGACCTTGGTGAGTGCCCCACATGACCTGGGTGAGCATTGGAGGGTAAGGCAGGGCGCCCCACCCCCCACACCTTTGACAGAGGTGAGTTCCTACCTCTAGGTTTGTTGGTCCCATGTCCCTGGCACCCCTTCGGATCACCCAGGGCTTGTTACAGCCTCTCCTCAGCTTATGCGTCTCAAACACTGGTGCCGCAATGGGGGCACGTGGGCGGTCGGCCCCTGAGCCGCGTTTAGGACATTGAAGTTCCTTACATCACGGGAAGCTCCTGTAATGTCACCATCTGAACCCAAAACCAAACCCTTCCTGTGGTTACAGCTCGCAGTGCCATCTCATGCTGCGTTTTGATGTCAGTTCCTGAACTAGCCTGAGCGCACTGGTCAGACAGCTTGTGTCCTGAGCAATGCCTCCTTTTCCCAGACTCTCTAACTGTTGCGGAAAGAATGACTATTTCCGTGGGTTTTAATACACATTCAGGAGTGGGACACCCACATGGAATGTATGACTACGCCAGCTTGGTTTCAGCCTCCTCGGTGTTGACTGTTATTCTTAAACGTTAAAGTAAAAACCTGCCTAACGAGACTTCCATATTTTATTTTGATTGCTCATCTGGTTCAGAATGCGAAGCTATGAAAGAAAATGTAATGGGAGAGACATGCGAGGCTCTTGAGTGGAAAACTGAGTTTCTAAAACTGTCTAGTTCACAGGTAACTAAGTGTGATTTTAGCGGAGTAACGGGGGGGGTACTTCAGTGAAAGCACAACAATTAAGTTCATTTGCAAAAACTGTGCGAGAAAGGCTGAGATGTTGCAGGGGTGAAGGGGGCGGTAAGAGGAACGCAGGTGGAACTGGGCGCATCCATAGGCGTGAGTCTCACAGCTTGGAGCACCTGTGTACGGAACTCGCTGCTGACGGGAGTCGAGGCCCAGGTACTCAGAACGACGCATTGTGTCCACGGGTTGGAGACTCAGCCCAGTAAAGACGCTGCTTCTCCCCAGACTGACCTACAGCTTGGAGGTCCCAGCAGGATTGTTCATGGAGACAAACAAGTTGACTCAGGAATTTATGTGGAAAGGCAAAGGAATGGGGTAGCCAAACCAGTTTGGTGAAGGAAGACTGAAACTGGAGCAGTCGCAGCACGTGACCTTACACCTGGGGGAGAGGCCCTCCGATCCCGGGTGGCCAGAAGCCTCCGGGGACTCACCGTGGGCTTTTCAGCACGTGGTGGGGGGAGTTTGTTAGTACAGAATGAACCTCAGTGAGACTCCCACTTACAGAGACGGATTCAGAATGGATCACAGCTCCAAGTGTGAAAAACACACTGAACTTTTTAGAAGAAAACTGGGGAAAATCTTTTTAGAAGAAAACTGGGGTCTCTTAGATGTGACTCCAAAGGCAGGATCTGTAAGACAGAAACTCAGTAAATTGGACTTTGTTGCATGGAAGAATCTTGGCTTTCACCTCAGGATTGGGCTGTGAAGAGCTCCATGGGCCCTCTCCCCAAGAACAACCCCAACTGGTGAGTTATAAAACCACTGCGAAGTCTCTGGAAGGCCCAAGGGGCATGTGATCGTCGGACAGGCTGCGCCAGGACCTGCCGCCTCCTGCCCTCCCCAGGAAAGGGAGCTGCACTCCAGGATGGTGTGGCAGAACACGGGCCCCTGTCCCCCAGCTCTCAGGCAGGGTCCCGGGCATCGCGTGGGGGGCTCCCCTCCTCACCCAGCCTCTTCATGGAGGCGCTGCATGCTGTCACTCTGCTGGAGGGGTCCACTGTCCCCAGCCCCAGCTTCGGGGTTCTTAGAGCCGTGGAAGTTTTGGAGGTGATGGGAGATCCCCCGTGCTGTGACCGCTCAAAGTCACTAAATAGATCAGCAGAAGCCTGGAGAGAGGGGAGTTGCTATAACATGTTACCTGAAATGTCCAGTTTTCAACAAGAATATGAACATGCAAAGAAACAGGGAGTGTGAACCGTACAAACTGGAAGCAGAAAGCAGGCCAGGGGAGGCGCTGTCTGGCAGGGGCTGGTGGCCACAGCAGAGGCCTCCGCGGACCCTCTGCGTCCGGAGAGCGGCAGAAAGCCCTGGCTGGAGGACTGGCAGGGACGTCCCCGTCTGCTCGGGCCGAGCCGGGGCAGCAGTTCACTTTCTCAGCCCTGGAGGCTGCGCGCGAGATAGGTGCCAAGGGGGCTGCTGGCCAGCAGGCGGAGGGACGGACGCTCTCCCACCCCAGGGCCTCGGCCTTCATCACCGCCACCGGGTCGGGCCTCTACCTGCGAGTCCTGGGGACACAGCCTAGTTTGTAGCGGAAGGCGTGACGAGTGTTTCGTGAGACCGGGATTTCAGTGGAGAAGCGGATGCTATGCGGGAACCGCTTGGAAGTTCTGGAATTGGAGGCGGGATGCTCATGGGGGCGCTGTGTTCACAGGCTCGCGGTGTCGCGCACTGAGCTCAGGGACACGCAGTGGCATGGTCGTCCTTGAGGGTTTGGGGACACTCCCCTGCAGCCATCAGGCCTGGGGCCTTGTCCATGGGAGCTTGTCCATTACGCTCACCACTCCCTCTGTTGTCACTGGTCCAGGGGGGTTTCTTGTTCAGTGCCTGCAGCGCCTCTTCCTTCCCTGTGTCTGGGGACAAAGTGTCTGCTGGGTGTCCTCAGGTTTAGGGGTGGTGTCCTCTCCCTTCCCATCTGCTTCGTCTCCCGGGAATACCTAGACATTTGATTAGTTGACGATACTCTCTTGTTTTCAAGCACCGTTATTCATGTTCTTTTTGAAATGACCTCCTGTCATTTTGAGGATTTGGTAGCTTAAAGGGAGGTGGGAGCGCTGAGTGCAGCTGGCTGTGGGGGGCACCCTGCTGTTCACTCCCCTCGAGACAAGTGTCACCAAATCAGCGGGAGGCACAGGCGAGCGGGCAGTGCCAACCTGCCCCCGCCTCACTGTGCCCTCCCCCCAGAGTGGCCCCGTCCGGCTCTTTGTCCCCTACAAGCGGCGCAAGAAGGAAAACGAGCTCCCTGCAGCCCCAGGGAAGAAGGAGAGCGCCAAGAACATCACGCTGCTGCCAGCCACTGCTGCCACCACTTGTGAGTTCCCGCGACACAGGGCTTCCCTTCCCTTCGTCCTACACTTCGTGTCACCACGTAGCGCACCGGCTGTGGGTCCTCTGTGTCAGGCAGGTGCCACAGGGCCAGCAGGCCTCAGGCCACCCCATGTCCCCTTCCTGCCCAGCCTGCACCTCCGGGACTGGGCACCGGCCCTGGGCGGGAGGGCCGCCCTCCCCAGAGCTGGGACAATGCCTGGCGCACAGTTCCCTGAGAGGCCTCCTGATGTCCCAGGGTAGCTGAGGGCCGAGGTGCCATCCCAGGCCTCTTGGGGGCATCAGCGTCACAGCTTCCTGGTTTTTGGTTTTAGCAGCTTTGATGTGCTCCTGCTGTTTGTCCAGGAACAGGGACAAGGAGAAGGGAGGGAAAAACTGGCTTCTTTTTGAAACCACAAAACGAGTGGAAGAGCTTTAAAGCTGTGACAGGCACTGACAGGAGAAACGGTTGCTAGGGGATTTGCAGAGACTGACTGGAACCCGATGCTTGATCACGGGGAACATCTCTGAAGCTGCCCGTGACTAGCACTCTGGCTGTCCTGGAGGCTGCATGCAGGGCCATCTGGACACGGCTCAGCCAATGCACGGCATCCTGGGTACGGCCGGCCCAGAGGACGTGGGGCAGCGGTGCTGTGGGGACACAGCTGTTCTTATCTTAAGCTTTGTTGAAAATTTTGTTCTTCATTCAAATGACAAAGTAGTTTTGAACTGTTTTAAATCTTATTTCTGTTTTCCATCTGGGCAGTACATTCCCATGTTCAAAATTCAAACAGTGTAAACTGTATGTGGTGGAAAGTCAGTTGTCTCAGGACCGGCCAAGTGGCGCGGTGGTTAAGCGCTGGCCTGGGAAGCCAGCGGCCCCGGTTCGGTCCCACATGTGAGGGCCAGTGACACTGCCCTCAAAAAAAAAAAAAAAAGTCAGCTGTCTCTGCTGAGCCCCTGGTTGTGTCCCTACAGGTGCCCAGGGCCATGGTTTCTTCCATGTCCTTGCAGAGGTGACTGGATTGTTTGCGGGAGGCGTGTGCTGCGTCCACGCCTGGGCCCTGGGCCCCTGCGCATGCGGTAAAAAGCGCTTCTGCTCTTCCAGTTACTGTGACCCCCTCAGGGCAGATCACTGCCTCTGGCGCGCTGACCTTTGACCGGGCTTCCACGGTAGAGGCCACTGCTGTCATCTCGGAGAGCCCTGCCCAGGGTGGCGTCTTCGCAGGAGCCACAGGCGAGTAGTCTAGGCTTGCCAGACCGCACGCGTGCCCCGCCTCACCCCTGGAGGGGCCTTGAGCAGGGGGGTCTCATTGGTAGGGAGCCAGGTGGGCACCAGGCAGGTGGGAGGCATGGGGGTGGGGTGATCGGCTGTGACAGCCCCATCACCTGAGATAGCCCCATCACCTGTGACAGCCCCCAACACCTGAGACAGCCCCATCACCTGAGATAGCCCCATCACCTGTGACAGCCCCCAACACCTGAGACGGCCCCATCACCTGTGACAGCCCCCAACACCTGAGACGGCCCCATCACCTGTGACAGCCCCCATCACATGTGACAGCCCCATCAGCTGTGACAGCCCCCAACACCTGAGACGGCCCCATCACCTGTGACAGCCCCCATCACCTGTGACAGCCCCCATCACCTGTGACAGCCCCATCACCTGTGACGCCCCCAACACCTGTGACAGCCCCCAACACCTGAGACGGCCCCATCACCTGTGACAGCCCCCAACACCTGAGACAGCCCCATCACCTGTGACAGCCCCATCACCTGTGACAGCCCCATCAGCTGTGACGCCCCCAACACCTGTGACAGCCCCATCACCTGTGACAGCCCCCAACACCTGAGACAGCCCCATCACCTGTGACGCCCCCAACACCTGTGACAGCCCCATCACCTGTGACAGCCCCCAACACCTGAGACGGCCCCATCACCTGTGACAGCCCCCATCACCTGTGACAGCCCCATCACCTGTGACAGCCCCATCACCTGTGACAGCCCCATCACCTGTGACAGCCCCATCACCTGTGACAGCCCCCATCACCTGTGACAGCCCCATCACCTATGACAGTCCCCATCACCTGTGACAGCCCCATCACCTGAGACAGCCCCCATCACCTATGACAGTCCCCATCACCTGTGACAGCCCCATCACCTGAGACAGCCCCTAACACCTGAGACAGCCCCATCACCTGTGACAGCCCCCATCACCTGAGACAGCCCCATCACCTGAGACAGCCCCCATCACCTGAGACAGCCCCATCACCTGTGACAGCCCCCATCACCTGAGACAGCCCCATCACCTGAGACAGCCCCCATCACCTGAGACAGCCCCCATCACCTGTGACAGCCCCCATCACCTGTGACAGCCCCATCACCTGAGACAGCCCCCAACACCTGAGACAGCCCCATCACCTGAGACAGCCCCCATCACCTGAGACAGCCCCATCACCTGAGACAGCCCCATCACCTGTGACAGCCCCATCACCTGTGACAGCCCCCATCACCTGTGACAGCCCCATCACCTGTGACAGCCCCATCACCTGTGACGGCCCCCATCACCTGAGACGGCCCCCATCACCAGTGACACCCCCCAGCACCTGTGACAGCCCCCAACACCTCAGACAGCCCCCATCACCTAAGACAGCCCCCATCACCTGTGACAGCCCCCATCACCTGAGACAGCCCCGTCACCTATGACAGTCCCCATCACCTGTGACAGCCCCCAACACCTGAGACAGCCCCCAACACCTGTGACGGCCCCCATCACCTGAGACGGCCCCCATCACCTGTGACAGCCCCCATCACCTGAGACAGCCCCCATCACCTGTGACAGCCCCCATCACCTGTGACAGCCCCCATCACCTGAGACAGCCCCTATCACCTGTGACAGCCCCATCACCTGTGACAGCCCCCAACGCCTGAGACAGCCCCATCCCCTGTGACAGCCCCCATCACCTGAGACAGCCCCCATCACCTGTGACAGCCCCCATCACCTGTGACAGCCCCCAACACCTGAGACAGCCCCCATCACCTGAGACAGCCCCCATCACCTGAGACAGCCCCCATCACCTGTGACAGCCCCATCACCTGTGACAGCCCCCAACACCTGAGACAGCCCCCATCACCTGTGACAGCCCCCATCACCTGTGACAGCCCCATCACCTGTGACAGCCCCATCACCTGAGACAGCCCCCATCACCTGTGACAGCCCCATCACCTGTGACAGTCCCCATCACCTGTGACAGCCCCCAACACCTGAGACCGCCCCCAACACCTGTGACGGCCCCCAACACCTGAGACAGCCCCCTCACCTGTGACAGCCCCATCACCTGAGACAGCCCCCAACACCTGAGACAGCCCCCAACACCTGAGACAGCCCCCATCACCTGTGACAGCCCCCATCACCTGTGACAGCCCCCATCACCTGTGACAGCCCCCATCACCTGTGACAGCCCCCATCACCTGTGACGGCCCCCAACACCTGAGACAGCCCCATCACCTGTGACAGCCCCATCACCTGAGACAGCCCCCATCACCTGTGACAGCCCCATCACCTGTGACAGCCCCCATCACCTGTGACAGCCCCCAACACCTGAGACAGCCCCATCACCTGAGACAGCCCCATCACCTGTGACAGCTCCATCACCTGTGACAGCCCCCATCACCTGAGACAGCCCCCATCACCTGAGACAGCCCCGTCACCTGAGAAACTAGGAAACACTGTCTGGTGACTGCTCTAGACCACGTGTGCCCAGGGCGTGTAATTGTGAATATTCTAGCCACCACATTAGGAAAACAGAAAGGCTATGGGAATTCATGTTGGTGCCATATTTTATTCCACCCCATGTGTCCCAAGAACTGTCACCACCACAGGTCAGGCCCACCTGACCCCACATGGCAGGAGCTGCCCTAAGGGCACAGCTGTGGGCAGTTTGAGGTTTCAGGTTCCTGCAGCCCATGGTGGGGTCACGAGGCTGTCCCGCCCTTTTCCCACGACAGTGCAAGAAGCTAGCGTGCAGCCTCCGTGCAGGGCGGGCCCCGCGGAGCCCCACTTCCCCGGGTTCCAGGATAGCTGCCAGGTTGCGCCATTCCCAGAAGCTGCACTGCCAACAGCTCATCCCAAAATCGGTGAGTTTGGAAGCATTGGACACGCATGCCAGTGTCTGTCTCCAGCGCGTGCCAGTGTCTGTCCTCGGACTGTGCTGAGGGAGGTAGGTAGCCCTGGATCGGGGCTGCACCACTGCCGGTCTGACGGGGACACACACCTGGTCACTTGCGTGTCGTGTACAGCTGCCCCTGCCACGCCGCAGGCCTCTTGTACAGAGACCGTGTCCTGCGAAGCCTGAAGCCCCACCGGTCCTGAGAAGGGAGGCGGCAGGTCTGTCCTCCCGGTGAGGACACGTGTCCCCGGGCAGGGCCTCAGTCCCTCCGAGCTCCAGTGAAGGTGGGGACACAAGGACGTCCCACTGCACTCGTGTTGCCCTTTGGCTTCTCGTTTCACATCCTGGACACATTTCTGTGTCGCTGCAGCCTCTTAAGGGAGCCTCATAGCCCCAGGTGTGGGGCTCTGTGTTCCTGCGTCTCGTGTCACGGACTACCGGGCAGACTGAACTGTGTTCACAGCTTCAGGAGGCTGTGACTTCATTTCGCTTGCTCGCCCCATTCTCCCTTTTGCCCATTTAAACACTCGATCCCTGAGGCTCCTGCACGTCGGCCCCTCCCCGCCTCGCCTCCAGCGGCTGCCTGCCCAGGTGAGCGCCGGGGTCAGGCCTTGTCCTGGAGAGCGCGCTGGGCCTGGGTGATGGTGCCCTCCATGCAGACCATCAGCCACAGCTGCTTGTCCCACGTCCCGCGGGCTCATGTACTGACTTAGTTCAGTGTGGCCTGTGGGGCCATTCCCTGGGCGGTAACCTGTTACTGCCCCAGATTTGGCCCAGTTGTCCTTTGGGCGCATCCCTACTTTCTGGCACAACAAGGCATTGGAGGCTTGTGTCGGGTTCCTGGGGAGTCCAGACCCTTTCAGGGGGGCCGGTGTTGCAGAGCTGAGGCCTGGCCCTGGTCGCAGCTGGAGCGCTGCCGGTGTGCGTCGCGTGTCAGCCCACATACTGAACTCACGCTCGCCGCTTGAAACAGTCCGTGGTGGGGCTTTACACCAGAAGTGGCCAGTGCTGGAGGCGGGGCTCCTCCCGGGCTGTGTGTCGAAAGCCCAGCAGTGCACCGCATGGGCACGTGCTCCGGGCGGGTCTGCCCCAGAATGTGGCTGGGCCGCCGGTCCCATCCGAAGCCACAGGGGCCATTCGAGCTTCCTCCCTTTCTGTCTTTGTGACTTTCTTCTCTGAAAGGACTAGAGGCCTCAGTCCTATCATCGGCGATCAGGTGACCGCACATGCCAGGGAGACTTTCTGCACCAGCAGACACGTGACCTGAGGCAGCCACTCGCCTTTCTGTGATTAATTAACTTTTTAACCGAGGGGTTATGGACTGTTATGGTTAACCGTCCATACATTTCAGGTGTACATTGTGCGTTTATGGCTCAGCACCGCAAGTCTGGTGTCTGTCCGTCACCGCATGTGACCCCATGCCCGCCTGTGCCCCTGGTTTACTGTTTGTGTGATTTAATCTGGAGCCACTTCCCTCATCCTGTCATTGTCCTCTCAGTGCTCCTCTGAGGGCTTGTGGCCACCCTGCATGGGCACCTTTTGCTGGTCTATGTGTGTCACCTCTGGACAGCCAGCCTCCAGCCTCTGCCTGTGGAGCTCTGAAGGCACGGAACGTCCCCGCGTGGGGAACGTTTCCAGAGAGGCCCTGTGACATTAATGCCTGCTCTCCAGGACTGGGTGAGAAGCCAGTGGGGGTGTTCTGAAGCCAGGAGCTGTGGTAACGCTTGGCTTTGGCGCATTGCAGTGCTGACGTCCTTGCCGGCCCTCGCGGTCCCGCCCTCCAACCCCAGCAAACCCATTTCTCCTGTGATGGTCAACGGGTTAGAGATGTCGGAACAGCGGCACTGGCTGTACCTGGAGGAGATGGTCAACTCTTTGCTGAACACGGCGCAGCAGCTGAAGACGCTGTTTGAGCAGGCCAAGCAGGCCAGCTCCTACCGGGAGGCCGCCGCGGCCCACGCCAGAGCCCAGGCAGACGCGGAGCGGAAGGAGGTAAGGGCGAGGCAGAGACACAGTCGGAGGGAAGGGGGCCCAGACCGCTGCTGCTGAGCTTTTCCCATAGCTAACTGACAGCTGCTCTTGGGAAGGGGTTTCTGGTTTTGATAAATGAGTGGTTTATTTCAAAGGGGAACAGGTTTACCAGCCAGCCTTTATTTCTGAGCTCGCCTGTGAGGGACATTGTCACACTTCCAGGTCATTTTATTAAGTTGAAGAAACAGCCTGTGTGTCTGCGGGGAACCCATCCCCCTCCTTGTCCTGCCCTCTCTCCACCTGCTCTCGGCCCCACAGGGACAGTCTCCCGGCCCTGAGGCCCCGTTGTGTCTCGCTGCATTCTTGAGAAGTAGTCCTGTGTGTGGCGTTAGGGTTGACAAAGCCAAGCGTCCGAGGGTGTTACTGCAGCAGGAAAGCCACTTGGCGTTTGGCTTCTGTTTCTGCACAGCCATTGCTTCGGGCCCAGACCCTGAGGCCAACACCGCCCTGCAGAGACAGCTCACCAGAGACCCAGTGAGGTCGGCAGGAGGCCATGGTCATCGGCTGCCTCTCACCTCACACCCAGCATGGGAGATGCTGTGAATTGGGACAGGGGAGGCTCTGCCGGCTTCCTTCAGGAAGGCTTCCTGGATGGGACGGAGGTCAGGGAGCACGGAATGCTGGTGTATTTTTAACATGATGGTCTCACTGGCAGTCGGTGTGCGTTTGGGTTTGTAAACAAAAGTGAAATTGATTGCTTTTTACCACATCTACATAGGAGAATTTTTTTTCACTTATTCTTAGTTTTTTTTTTTGAGGGCAGTGTCACTGGCCCTCATATGTGGGACCCAAACCCTGGGCCGCTGGCTTCCCAAGCCAGTGCTTAACCACCACGCCACTCGGCTGGCCCTCTTTAAAGATTTTTATTGGGGAATTGGGGGAGAGCAACAGCGTTGGGAAATCGGGGAAGGGGAACAGACAAGTTGCTGTCCTTTTGTTCTTCAGTCTAGTTGTGGAGGACGTTGCCTCACTGGCCCATGTTGGTATCCTCATTGCGCTCTTCCCGGATGAGGCAGATCGGTCGCCGGCCTCTGGATGGTCGCTGACTGCGGCTATTGGCAGCTCACGCTGGCTGCCGGCCACTCACTGTAGCCTATGGCAGCCCACTGCAGCAGGGGCTGCAGCCTACGCTGTTGCCGGAGCTCGCAGCCCAGCTCCAGGTGGAGCTGTTGTTAGCTGTGGAGGGCAGTGTCACTGGCCCTCATATGTGGGATCTGAACCGGGGCCGCTGGCATCCCCAAACCAGCTCTTAACCAATGCGCCACTCGGCCGGCCCTGAAGTGATTTCTTAATATGTGAATAATTGTTTTCTTTAAAAAAATTTTTTTTTAAAGATTTTATTGGGATTCGGGGGAGGGGAACAGCGTTGGGGAATCGGGGAAGGGGAACAGACAAGTTGCTGTCCTTTTTTTGTCCTTCAGTCTAGTTGTGGAGGACGTTGCTTCACTGGCCCATGTTGGTATCATCATTGTGCTCTTCCCAGCTGAGGCAGATGGGTCGCCAGCTATTGGATGGCTGCTCACAGCAGCTCACGGCCACTTATGCTGGCTGCCAGCCACTCACGGTATCTCACAGCAGCCCACTGCAGCCTACGCCATCGCTGGCGACTCACGGCAGCCCAGCTCCAGGCCGAGCTGTTGTTCACCATCTTAGCTGTAGAGGGCGCAGCGTCACTGGTTCATGTGGGATCTGAACTGGTGGCCCAGCTACTTAGAGCTGGCGACCCAAGCCAACTCTTAACCCATGAGCCACTTGGCTGGCTGTCACGTCCTGCGTGGCAAGGGCAAGTGGGACACGAGAGGGGCGACGCAGATTAAAGAAGAACAAGAGACAGAAGTAAGATAAGAGCGAGCCCAAGGGACTCAGCCAAAGAAGACTGAGCCCCGAACCGGGTCAGCGCATGGCTTTTATTGAGAATTTTCATCCTGTTCAAGGATTTTACTTATCATCTAAAGAGTGGTTACCATGGCCACCTTACAGGGCATATACTTGAACTATTGCCAAGAGTTTAGGCAAGAAACTATTTCTATATGATTATAATACTTAGTAGCAAAAGGAGTTTCAAACTTTTCCTATCTTACAAAGAGCTGCATGTTTTTGTAATAGAGGGTAACATCTGTTTCTCAGTCAAAGCTTCAGTATCTGTTGCTATCAATGTACAGAACAAAGAGTTAAAACAAGGCTGTTAATTAAAATAACTTATGGTCAGTAAGTTGTCTCTTATCAGAACTTTCATGGCCGAGAGACCTTGGTCTCCTGGTCTCCAAGGAAACCTTTCACCGCGGCACAGGCAAGGATGAACGATAGCACCAGTTTCTCACAGAGGCTGTCTGTTTCTCCCAGACTGGCTTTTTTAGGCCTATGTGGCCAAAGGCCTATGCCTCAGTTTCCAAAGGGGCTTGAGTCCCCAATATCTCAATTTAGGGGTTCCCCACAGAACTACCGCCTGGCTTAGGTTGTCTCCCCACTTTTAGGAGATCTTACCCGTTTTTGGCTGTGTAGTTAGCTCATTGGGGTACCACAGGAACACATCACAAGTGTAGTAAATATATTGTCTCCTATAGGAGAAAAGGCACATGGGTTCTTAGAGGCAGGAGATATTACATGACCAACCATAAGGCAGCACCCCTAATATCCAGTGCTGAGCAGGGCAATGTGGCCTTGTCAGACACTGGGGTGCTGTCAGCTTCCCACAGCTGGCCCTAAAGATTTTTTTTATAGTTCAGTTACAGCTGATGTGCAATATCATGTTAGTGACAAACATTTATGTAACTTACAAGGTGACCACGACCAGCCTAGTGCCCACCTAACACCGCAGCGATGAACTTGTTTTCAAGGAAGAAAATCGTTGCTTCTGCTTTTGAAGAAAGAGATAATTTAAAAATACATAAAAATGTAATTCCACACTAATACCTCCTCAGTGCTGAATTTTATAGGACGGAGAAAAGCATGAGGACAAAAAAAAAATCTATAATTATTTACCTGAATCATGTGGGTTCAGCTCTGAGCCTTAGTAGAGACCCCTGGCCTCCTTCTTCTCGTGATGTCACTGGTTTCAGTGAGAGCCCAGGACAGCTGCTGTTGCTGTCACTGGAAGAGTGCAGCCGCTGTGAGACTACCAGCAGCAGCGCAGTGGCCCGGCCATATGCAGACCACTGTGAGGCTGAGACTTACGTGTAACGTGAAAACGAAGAAATGAAACCAAACCGACCAGCGGTTCCCACACCTGAAGCCAGCTGACGGCAGCTGACTCGTCAATGGAGAAATGAAACTAGGCGCGCACAGAAAACAAACTTTGAAAAAGTTTGATGCTTTTTTATGGCAAAATTGCCTTCCGGGCAGTTAGTTACATGGTGCAAACTTCTGTGGCTGAGACGTTTACAGCGACAATACCAGAAGGGGTCCCAACACCATGTGGCCCGGCCAGCACTGGGAACTGCGTTGGCCGCTCGGCGAGAAGGCCTGCGTCTGCTGACAGGTGCTGGATCCTCACGGAGGTCCTTGTGACAGTCTGTCACTGCTGAGAGGCACTGGCCCAGCACTGGCCCACATCTTGGTGTGGTTTCCTTTACTCTGCTTTCGTCCCCACTGGCCCCTCGGGAAGACCCTCCTTCCCTTCGGTTCTCTGAACGCTTTCATGGTGGCTCCTTAAGTCGTGGCTGATCCCAGCACCCGACTCATCTCGGCCCGCTTCTCTCCTTCACTGTGGATGCGAGTTTCCTTTCTTCATGTGTCTAGTAATTTCTGGTGGTTTGCTGGACATTTGGGTTTATTTCTAGTGGGACACTGTTGGATTCTGTCACCTCCCCTGGAAAGTGTCGGATTGGTTCTGGGGAGCCCTTGAGTTCCTGGCTGGTCCTTCTGACACTTGGTTAGGTGGGTCTGTGTCGTGTTCCTCTGTGTGACACACCTTCGGGCTGCATGTGGGCAGTGTGGCTCTCCTGGGTTTGGGGCCGAGGTGCCTGCTGTCCCCTAGCCTCCTGCTGGGGCTGCAGCCCCCATGCTGGGTGGGCTGGGGGCCTCGTGGAAAAGCCACTCACACCCTCTGCAGACCCTCCCTTTCAGGGCCAGATCCTCTCTGGTTCTGACCTGCTTTCAGTTGCTTTCAAGCCGTCAATCTTGTGTCACATGCAGTCGTGGCTGGGAGGGTCCGCCCTGCACAGGCAGCTCTCATGCGTCCAGCTGCCAGCCCTGTCGTCTCCTTCCAACTCCTGAATGACACGTGGCAAGTGTGCTGCTGGGTTAACTGATGTTTTATGACTTCATTTCTGCGTATTTGATGTTCATAAATATTGTTCTGCTCCTGATTTTTAATTACATAATTGCCTGTGGTTTTTGTAGTTATAAACAGCATGTTGGTTGTTACTGCAAATGTGCATTTCCACATTTCTGTTTGTAGCCCTAATGTGCAAAAGGAAAGCACACGGACATCTCTTCTTTATTGAGATGTAATTTACACCATAAGTCATACCTGAGCATCCATCACCCCTGTCTAATTCTGGAACATTTCATCCTCATCCTCCAAGAGACCTGGACCCGTGAGCCGCCCCCGCCGCCTCCCTGGTCCTGGCTGCCATCGGTTGCCCTGTCTGCAGATGGGCCTGTTCTGGGCGTTTCACATACATGTGATCTTACCTGGGTGGCCTGTGCGTCTGGCGTCTCACTGAGCACTGTGTGTTCAGGGCAGATCCACGTCGTCACGAGGTCCATGCCCCCTTCACGTCCGAGTGACATTCCTGTGTGTGGCTGGGCCAAGGCGGCCTTTCCATTCAGCAGTTGGTGGCACTGGGCTGTTTCTGTCCCCGCTGCCCTGGACACGTGTGTATGGCTGT
The DNA here is from genome assembly GCA_033961575.1 of Aselliscus stoliczkanus. Taxonomy (NCBI): domain Eukaryota; kingdom Metazoa; phylum Chordata; class Mammalia; order Chiroptera; family Hipposideridae; genus Aselliscus; species Aselliscus stoliczkanus. The sequence goes on from CM066736.1 coordinate 136,885,722, forward strand.
TTGTGTGCACATGTGTTTTTACTTCTCTTGGGCAGAGGAACCGCCATGCTGTTTCCATAGTCTTGTATGTGGCTTCCAGCTTCCCACGGCCTCATCTGCTCCTGTGGTCACGTGGCTTTCTGGTCCCAGCCAGCCTGCTGGCCAAGGGGCCGTGCGCGGTTTGGACTTGCGTTTCCTCGATGACTCTGGGCACTGGGTCCCTTGTCACCTACTTCTGGGCCACTGTGCATCCTCTTGGGAGTAGTGTCTTTTCAGATCCTTTCCCTGTTTTCAGTTGGGTTAAAAATCAATGTAATATGAAAATGGAGGTTACTCATTAATTCGTAGATATTATTGATCATGCTTTGTGTGGCAGGTCCTGTGCTAGCTACTGAACAGGTACTGATGGTTTTTGTAATTTTTCTCCCAGAATCAGAAGGGATTTGGGGATCATTTGATCCCCATGTAGGGAGGGAACCCTACCTGCAGCAGTGGGGCCACCCCCTCGTGCCTGCAGCGCAGGTCATGCAGGGCACAGCTGCCAGTCCCATCGGGCTGCCCTTTGGTCCGGTAGGTTCATTCAGGTGAGGAAAGCGTGCCTTCATATATCTGTCCCAGGCACGTCTGGGGACGAAAAGGAAGGAGTGGCTGATGTGTCTTCTAATTTTAATTGAGTGAGGAAGCAGATATCGGAAAACAGACATGTGCATCCTTATTTGGATGGTCCCCGAGTCGTGGGTTCCCAGCAGGGCTCCGACCTGCAGCCATGCCCTGCGGGCCTCCCTGGGGGCAGAAGGCCGGGCAGTGTGGGCTGCTGGGTTTGGGGGCAGCGCCAGCTGTGCAGGAGTCTGAACCTCATGCTGCTGAGGAGGAAGCGAAAGCGGAAACTGCTCCTTTCCGTGTCCTCTGCTGGCCGCTGTCGGCCTTTCTGCCACAGAGTGGGGTTCACAAGTAATGAGACTGCTCCTGGGTGCACATTCTTGTGTGGGTGGGTGACTGCAGGCTAAATGTCCACTGCTCTCTTCACCAGATGGCACGTGACGTGTGCCACCCCCTGCATGGTCCCCACGTAGAATAGCCACAGTTCACGGCGACTTTTATCCTCACCTCACACTTAGAGGGTCCAGAAACTAAATTCCTGTTAGCAGGTGGTAGGTGGCCGTCGGCGGGGCAGGAGGGTGCTGACATCCGAGCCCCTTGGGTCAGCCAGGAACGCTGATGTGTCTGAACAGGCGAGGTCCCCACTCTTGAAAATTGTAATTTTATGTGTTTCAAAGAAAATGCAACACGAGATCCCTTTATCCTTGAAGTCCTGTTTGCTAGAAGACTGTTAAGCCTGTTAGGAGAGGGTTCGGCCGGGCAGGGCCAGTCACCGAGCCTCCCACGAAAGCCTGGTCATGTTTCAGCCTCCTGAGCCTTTGATTGGCTGGGATTGCCACAGCATGTTTGTCCTTTCTCTCGGGCTGTAGATTCCATGTGACACTCTCAAACAATTTCATCGAAAGCTGAGCACATAACCTGGTGTGATGCACCCGTTTTCATCTCAGAATCGCAGGCCGAGTGGCCCCGTGCAGCCCGAACACGTGGACACAATCCTGTGGGAACCCTGGTAAACAGCTGTGCGTGTAGACGGGGTTTGGCCACACAGCGTTGCGTGTTTCACCTTTTAGCATGGAGTGACAGGTCTGACCTTCATGGCCTGGTATGGCCACAGCACCTAGATGCCGGGTTCTTGTGAAACGATGGGCTCTCAAGTGACAGTCAACTCCTTGGAGAGTCCCCTCTCCAGGTGCCTTACAGGGGCCGGGGGCTCAGACGTGCCGAAGGCCTGGATTTGAGCCATGTGTGAGGGAGGGACCCAGAGTATACTCCTGAAACACGCTGACTGCGGTGACCTGGGGGTGCCGGTGCGAGCACGTGTGTGGCCCAGGTATGTGTACACATATGGCCCGGGCATGAGCACGCGTGTGGTCCAGGTGTGCATCTGTGTGTGGTCCAGGCACACCAGATGTGCTGCGTGGTTTTCTGCCAATGGCCTCACTGTGATGTGAGTGACAGCCTGCATGGGAGTGAGTCCCCACCCCTGAGCCCGTCCCGTGGGAGGGCGTAGAACTTATTCCATTAAATGTTGTTGCAGGTGCTTCTGTCTGATTATAATGCTGGAAAGAGTTTGGGGTCAGAAAGGCAAACCCTGGGAGCTTTCAGTGGGAGAAGGTGTGAGGACCCATCCCACACTGCCTTTCTGAGTGGGGGTGGGGTGGGGGACAAAGTCAGGAAAGGGAGGGTTGCAGGGCTCAGAAAGGGGTCACGAGCCCATGGCCAGTGCAGGGGCCGGCTGCCCGCCTCACCTTGTGTCTGGGATTTAAAAACCCAGGTCACACAGCTGAGACCGTCAGGGAGGTCTTTGCAGCTGTGACTGCTGGTGGTGCATTCATGTGTGTTGTTAGTGCGTCGAGGTTAATCAGGGCGGAGAGCAGTGCCCACGGAAAGGGCATCGCGTCCAGGACTGCTGTAGGGTCTTGGGCCGCCTGCCACCGCAACATCTGCGAGAGGCTGCCTGCCCACCCGCCTTGCTCTCCCTGGAGACAGCTGTGTAGTGGCTTCGTCTGCATTTCCTCGAGGTGGTTTGTCATTCAAAGTTGAAGGGACAGAGCATATCGGGCCACAGACCCGCCTGGCACCACCGTGTTGTCCGATGTGCGTGCACAGACGCTGCAGGTGCTTTGAGAGTGGAAAATACCAGTCGCAGTAAATATAGTGTTTTGCAAAGAAGGTGGCTGCAATTCAGAAGGGAACCCTGTGAGTCTGCTGCATTTGCACAGTCGGCAGCACCGGTCTCTGTCTCGTGGTGACAGCCTGGCCACCTCGCAGCCAGGGGCAGGCCTCTTCCCTGTGCAGCCCTAAGTTGACTAAAAACAAAAGTCCAGTCACGTGACTTAGGGGGAATGTACCCAGAATGTCCATTTCAGAATCCGGGTGGGGCAGGCCAGGGCTGCATGGCAGCCGCTAAGAGCCCAGGAACATCTGGCCGCCGGGCCCAGCCCGCCTCTGTCCAGGGCCCTGCCTGCTGCCCATGCCGGGGAGCCCTGTCCCCATGCTGGGTTCTCTGCGCTTGGTGCAGACGAGGTCCCTGGAGTTTGGAGGACGGCTAACGTGGTGCCCACCCCACCTCCTGGTCAATGACTGCAAAGCCCGTTGGATAGAGGAGCTGGCTCTGGAGGCGACAGGAGTGGGCACATGGGCAGCCACTGGGGACGGGACACATGTCAGAGCCCCGTGGCCCTGTGGTCCCCGCATCTTCCAACACTGACCAGCTCTTATGTCCTTGCAGCAGTCCTGCGTCAACTGTGGCCGGGAGGCCATGAGCGAGTGCACCGGCTGCCACAAAGTCAACTACTGCTCAACCTTCTGCCAGCGCAAGGTAGGGCCTCTGCCCGCCGCACCACCTGCCCAGCTGCCCACCTGCCATGCCTGCGCCGTCCTCGGCTGCCCAGAGACCTGTCCCTGTGGGGCTTGGCCCTCAGCCTCGTCTTGGCAGGCGCCTGCTGGCCCTGGATGCTTCTCCTAGGTTGTGAGCCCTGGGGTGACTGGGGTCCTGTCTCTGTTTCTGTTGCTCGGCTTTTGGTTCTAAGGACATGAAAGGGCACGTTTGCAGTGTAGCTATCGCTAGCTCAGCCTGGCCGAGGTGGAGCTGGGCAGGGGGCGGCCCCACAGTGACCCCTTCGTGGGCCACTTAGAGTTTCCCACACTGGAGATGACACCTGGGGGGCACGAACAGTAGAGAGTCTGGTGGTTGGTGGGGCACACGCTGCCTGTGCCCCTCGGCCTGTCCCCCAGCCAGGGACTGCCAACTGGTGCCTCTGGAGCACTTTCCGTTGTCACAGAAACCCTGCGGTTGCAGGCCTGGGGGAAGGGGCCGGATGACCACAAGACCAATTGGAGGGTGTGGCTGGAGGAATGTGTGCCCGGCCAGGGGGACCCTGAGACCTGCCCGGGCCCCTTGGGTGCTGGGAACAGGAAGTGGAATGGCAGCTTTCCCTGCAGTGTCACCAGCGAGCTGGGACTGAACGGTGGTGTCTGTGCTGCCGGGCTGTGCCGTGTGGGGCCTGGGAGGGCACTGCTGGGCACTGCATTGGCATCTGAGGGGCTGACCTGCAAATGTTCCCCCAACTTGAACCACCGCAGGAAGCCCCTGGGTTTGCTTTTCCAGGGCTTGGGCCGTCGCCTCTGAGCTGCAGTCTCGGACATCTGCTCACAGCTGGGCAGACCAAGTTCTAGGTTTAATCTTGGCAGAGGCCCGGCTTCCCTGTTGAGGGTGTTTCCTTTTTCTCCCTTTCCTGACACATATGTGCCCTGGCTTTCCTCATGTAAACTGACCTCCCGTGAGTTCCCAGAACGACAGTGAGCTGGGCTGTGAGAGGAGGGGCTGCCGTGCTGAGCGGCCCCCGTGGCCCCTCAGGGCCCCCGGCGCGCCTGGAATCACGCGCCTAGGCTGGTGGGAATCGTGCTCGTCTTTGTACGCTTGGGCTGGTTTGGAGTGTTGACTCGAAGACGTCATTTTCCTTGCAAATGTGCATGAGGGGGAGAGAGAGAGAGAAAGACAGACAGACAGAGAGACAGAGACAGAGACACATCCTCGTTGAGCGTGATTCACATGCCATAAAACTCACCCTTGTTGAGGGTACAGTTCAGCACCTTTGTGAATCTGAAGTTGTGCAGACATCACAGCTCAGCTTTAGGACTTCCGTGACCACAACACACCCCGCAGGCTGGACCCAGCCTCTGGCAAATATAAAGCTACTTCCTGTATGTAGGTTTGCCTTTTCTGGATGTTTCATGTAACCGGCTCTGCTCGCATCTCTGAGTCGGAGCCGAGTGCCAGTCCAGGTCCGCGGTGCGGAAGGCCCACGTCGAGGGACTGCTGGGCTGTCCTCACTATTTGACTGTTGTGAACATGACGTACGAGTTTATGAGGGTGGACATGTGTTTGTCTGTCTTGGCGAGAAGTGGATTTGCTAGGACACATAGTAAGTTTATGTTTATTAAGAAACCACCAGAGCGACGGCATCGGTTTTTGCAGCCCCGCAGGAGTAGGTGGGGCTCTGGCCTGGCGTGTCATTGTCTGTCCGGTTATAGCCTCTCGGCTGTGCGTAGCTTGCGATTTCCACGGTCGGGCCTTGAACGTCTTTTTGGCTGCCTGTTAGGCAGCTGTGTATCTTTTTTTTTAAAAAAGATTTTATTGGGGAATTGGTGGAGGGGAACAGCGTTGGGGAATCGGGGAAGGGGAACAGACAAGTTGCTGTCTTTTTGTTCTTCAGTCTAGTTGCGGAGGATGTTGCTTCACTGTTGGTATCGTCATTGCGCTCTTCCCGGATGAGCAGATCGATCGCTGGCCTCTGGATGTCGCTCACCGCGGCTATTGGCAGCTCACGCTTGGCTGCCAGCCGCTCACGCTGGCTGCGGGCCACTCTCTGTAGCCTATGGCAGCCCACTGCAGCAGGGGCTGCAGCCCACACCATCACCGGGGCTCGCACAGCCCAGCTCCAGGTGGAGCTGTTGTTAGCTGTAGAGGGCAGTGTCACTGGCCCTCATGTGGGATCCGAACCGGGGCCACTGGCATCCCAAAACCAGCTCTTAACCAATGCGCCACTCGGCCGGCCTGGCAGCTGTGTATCTTTTTGCGGGTAATATCTTCTCAAATCTTTTGCCCGTTTTTATTTATTTATTTATTTATTTATTTATTTATTTATTTATTTATTTATTATTTTTTAGGGATAAGTGACAAATGTATTTCTTTTTATTGTTATTAAAGTTTTTCCAGTGTATTTCAGTCACAGGAGCATTCTAATTTAGTTTTATTTTATTCCACTGTTGGTCATAGTCTGAGCCCGACACACTCCCTTCCGTTTCACCTCAAAGGGAGCGCCCTTGTATGTAGCCACACACTCAGCATTAGTGTAAAGATCAGGCTGGATCTGCTCCCAAACCTTCTTCTTAGGATTCAGCTCCTTGTCAGGCTCTCCAGGAAAAGCATCAAAAGTAACTCTGTCTCCGGGAACAGACCCATTAGGAGGTGCCAAGATTTCAGCCTTCTCTGGTGAACCAGCACACATCACCATTGCTTGGGATAGTACTCCCCTCATCTTGGCAGGTTTTAGGTTACAAAGTAAAATCACCATCCGATTTTGCATCTGTTCGAGAGGAACATGGTTCACCGGGCCACTGACAACTGTTCTTGGGGCTGCTTCTCCAACGTCTATTTCTTCTACATTCAACGAATCTGCATCAGGATGTTTTCTGGCAGTGATGATATGACGAATTCGAAGATCCAGATGGGAAACATCTATTGGCTTAGAGTCAGCACTTCCTGGTAGAGACTGCTGCTTCTTCTCCTTTTTCTCTCCTTTCTTTTCAATTTTCTCTTTCCCCTTCTTTTCTTCTCCTCCTCCTCCTTTTATCTGTTCTTTGGAACCAGGAGATACGGTTGTTAACGGTACAGACTGTATCACATTTTCAGAAACCGTGGAATTAGCTTGCAGTGGAGTGCCAGATGGAAATGGTATTTGTTTCACTCCATTTTTAATCTCTGCCTGAATTAGCTCTTGCTTCAATTCTTCAATTTCTTTCTTCAGTTTAGCATTTTCAACTCGAAGTTTCTTCTCTTCTCTCAAGGTTGCCTGCAAAGTTGCTTTTTCTTTAAGAAGAGCAACTTGCTGCTTAAGATACTCAATAATTTGATCTGCCTCTGCGCCCTTCTGTTCCAGTCTCTTCAGAACAGCATCATTGTTTGCCATTTTTGCCAAGAAACGGTAGAAAAATATGAATCGGCGGACCAGGGCACCTTAGGAGACTCTGCCCGAAGCTGCTAGGGACAAGCCTCTCGCACATGACGGCACTCCTTTTGCCCATTTTTAAATTGGATGGTTTCTCTTCTTATGAGTATAGAGAGTTCTGTGTATATTCTGGGCAGAATCCTTCATTAAATATGCAATCTGCAAATATTTTTTCCCATCTGTGATTCTTTTTTTTTTTTTTTTTTTTGAGAGCAGCGTCACTGGCCCTCATATGTGGGACCAAACCGGGGCCGCTGGCTTCCCAAGCCAGCGCTTAACCACCGCGCCCCTCGGCCGGCCCTGCAGGGCAAACGTTTTTAACTTTGATTAAGTTCAGTTTATCAAAACAAATTTTTTTTTTTTTTTAGCTGAGCCATCCTGCCACCTGTTGGCAGCTCAGTGGCAGCTCAGCTTGGGCTGGGCATCGAACTGCTGTTGCTCAGAGCTCAGCTTGCACTCTTGAGTGAGCTCTTAACCCACTGAGCCCCTCAGCTGGCCCAAAACAATTTTTTAATGGAAATCATGCAGTTAGTGTCATAACTCAGGACTTTTGCCTAGCTCCGGGTCAGGAGGGTCTGTTTTGTTCTTAAAACATTTATAACTTCAGCTGTTATGCTTAGGTTTTTTTGTTTTGTTTTGTTTTGTTTGTTTGTTTGTTTGTTTTTCTTGAGGGCAGTATCACTGGCCCTCATATGTGGGACCGAACCAGGGCCTCTGGCTTCCCAGGCCAGCGCTTAACCACCGCGCCACTCGGCCGGCCCTGTTTTGTTTTGTTTTGTTTTTGAGGGCAGTGTCACTGGCCCTCATATGTGGGACCCGAACCGGGGCCGCTGGCTTCATAAGCCAGCGCTTAACCACCGTGCCACTCGGCCGGCCCTATAATCCATTTTGAGTTAAGCTTTACGAATGGTGTGAGATGCTGTGGACCAAGTGTGTGTACGTGAAGGCTCACGTACAGTATCAGTTTACACAGTCTGTTTTCAGGTGATTTCCAAATTAAAATTTTATCCTTTTGATACAATGATTTCAAATTTTGCCTTTTTATTATAAAAATAAAGCACACTTATTGCAGAAAATGTGGGAAACATAGGCCAGCACAGAGGTGATCGATCGTCGGGATGCTGCCGCCATCCAGGAAGTCCCCGTGAGCACTGCGCTCACGTGACTGCTCTCCCAAGTGCGGGCTGTTCATGCATGTCACGTCACTTTGTGCCAAACCCTGACCTCGCCGTCGGCCCAGGTTACGTCGGTCTTGACTGATGACGCGGCTGTCCTGCCCTGGTCCAGGTTGAGGCCGCAGGGCGTGGTGGGGACATGGGGACAGGCTGGGCCTCCCCTGGAGCGCAGCTCCATTTCCCACCTGTGAACAGGCCAATGGCGGGGGGCTGGGATCTACTCTCACCTCCTGTTAGTCACAGCCCCCAGACCCTCCTGCCCATGCGGCTGGCTCCTGCTGTGTATTTTCATGTTTGCAGTGATAAATAACACCGTGGGCAGCCACACCAGATACAGACATTTCTCTGCAGCCAGTTATTTCTTGTTTAGATCCCTGACGGGGAACAAAGGCAGCAGCATGCGTCCTCTCAGGGTGTCCGTGTCTCAAGGCTCATCCTGCCCGTGGGCCTTTTGAGCTGGTCCCGCAGACACGAGGCTGGGCAGGCTGCGCTGGGGGCGTGCTGCCCAGCGGGTGGGCACACACTCGGGCGGCTGCAGCCGCAGTGCACCACCGTCCCAGGTGCCGCGCCCGTGCTCAGGCGTCTCTGATCTGAGGTGGCAGCTCCTGGTGACATGGGGCGTGTGCTTCTTGCAGGACTGGAAGGACCACCAGCACATATGTGGTCAGTCGGCGGCCGTCACTGTGCAGGGGGATGAAGTCCATGTCACCGAGAGCGTGATAGAGAAAGTCAGCGTGTGAGGGCTCGCCACCCCCTCCCTGCGGGGCTGTGGGCTGTCGCAGGCCCAAGGCCCCTCGAGGACCGCGGGGGAATGCTGAGAAGTGAAGGAGCTTGCTGGCCAAGTTACAGACTTGTGACCTGTGCCCTTGGAGGTGAACTTGTGCTGCCCAGAATCCCGAGGAAGGTCGGGCAGTGGCCGGCGGACGGGCCTTCTCACGGTGCTTTTTTATCTTTTGGATCATGAGTGTCCCGTCTTACCCACAGGTGTGTGGTGGTCTGTAACATGCGTGTACATACATGTGTCTCAATAAAGTCCATGTCCCTTGCCCCACCTGGCTCAGTTCCAGCCCCACCTTCCCAGACACCTGGGAGGTGGGGCCTCAGTTTTCCTGATCACGCAGTTGAACCTTGACCCCGGGGACTGGCGAGGCACCTGCTCTATCTGTCCATCTGTCATCTGAGGAGCTGGAACAGACACGGGAGCTGCAGGGTGGCACTGCCCTGGTACATGGGTCCCTCGGGCCTCAGAGCCACCATCGAGTCTCTAAAGTGACTTGCCCTTCGGTGGCCAGCAGGCAGTGACAGCCTGTATGTGACCCCCAGAGGCTAGGTCTCACATCTTTCCTTTAGCACCGATCACACCTGAGAACCGTAGACCACTAGAGCCCGGGCTGCCTGGCCTCCCTGCACTGACAACGCAGCCGCGTGGTGCTGGCAGGTGGCCTTGATTCTCAACCCCAGTGGGCAGGACACCTCTGAGGATGTCATGTGACCTGTGCCAGGGCATCTCCTTGTCGCCGTGCCCCCTTATAGCCTGGGCCCAGCTGTACCAGGAACGGGATGGAAGGGGTTCAAGGGGGTCATAGCAGGCCTGGCACCTGAGGGACTCAGCACCAGCCATTTGGGCATCATACTTGGGCTGCCCTGGAAATGGGACCGTCCCCCCTGCTGACCAACAATGCTGCCGAAGAGCAGCCCCCCATATATTCTGGAAGCTTCTGTGGATTTCCAGAATAGCCCTTGTGTCCCTGGGATCCTGGGCCAGCCGTCTTCTGTTGTCTGTGCACGGAGGGGCCTCAGAGGCTCGCCCTCGCTGCGAGAGGGTTCCCACAGCTGGGGATTCCCACAGCCTGGAGGCCACCAAGTGTCAAAACCAGCTTCCACGCTGTGATTGATTCTGTTGCCGCCTCTGAGGCAGTTTCTATGTGCTGTGTGAACCGGCCACGTTCACACCCCTGTGGGTGTGAGAATTATCCAGCCCTACCCCTTTGGGCTTCTGCTTCCAGAAGGTTCTTCCAAGTCGGTCGTGCACTAGACTTGCCGTTTGGGATTCTGGCTTGGGAATGAGCCACCGGGGCCCGGGCCCTGCTCCCCAGAAGCCCTCTGCTTGTGCTGCATTCAGCCCCACGGACTAAGTCAGCTTGCGTTTCTTTTTAACAAGTGCTGGTGAAGTGGCTGTGTCCTGGCATTTCACCTTCCTGTCTCCATCATCACCTCTGGGGGCCCAAGGTTGGAGAAGCCTGGGCAGAGAACATGGGGCGCCTGGCAGGGTCTATTTCCCGGCCCCACCAGGCACCCATGGCTGGCCTCACCGGGCCCCTGTCTGGGAGGTGCATGGTGAGTGGGTGCTTCAGTCTGCAGAGTGCACAGGGACTCACGAGGTCTGCTCAATAGAAAGCCACATGAGCCTCAGCAGGAGGTGGCTGGCCAAGGGGCCTGCACCCCAAGAAGGATGACAATGCTCACCCCAAACTTGAGAATGCTAAAGAAGCACCTGCATGTTGGTGTGCAGCCAGCAGGGACAGGGTTCCAGGTGCCCGCCCTGGTGGGCAGCTCCACACAGCACGCACCCCATGCGTGGACCAGGCACTGCAGGACAGTGGCCATCCCTCAGGGGTTAGGGGCACTCCTGAATTGTGGGCAGCTTACTCTTCCACCTTTTCTTTAAAATAGAAACCTCAAGACCACACACTTTGGGGGCAGTTTTCCAAAGTACCATCTCTAGGCCCATAAAGCTGTGCCTGCATAACCCGGCTGTTGGGTGGCTTCTGGAACTTGCTCTCCGGGGCGCTGGGGGTTCGCCTGCAGGCAGGGCTCTGTGTCAACGCTCCTAATGGCATCTCCTACCAGACGTCCTGGGGGACAGGCAAGGGGCCAGCTTCTGTCAGCTGCTGCAAAGCCCAGACTCTCCCAGTGCCACGGGCTCTTTGGCCACCACAGGCCCTCTGGCCCAGATAGCTGCAGGCTGGGCTGCCCGTGGCAGGGGCGGGCCCAGGGAGCAACCTGGGCCAGTGAGGCGCCTTCTGGTCAGCTGGGCTCTCTGCGGGTCTGCACCTGGTCCCTGTGGCCACTTTATCGCCCTCTGTGGGCTGCCGGTGTCTGCCTGCAGGGCTGGTGGGATGGTGTGGGACCACCAGCAACTCCCAGCCCATCTGCACCTCAGCCCCCAAGTGGAGTTGCAGCTCGCAAGCCTTGCCCTGACTAGGAGCATGGTCAGCCCTGTCCGCACGTACGTGAGCTGGGGGCATGGCCTCGGTTCATGCAGAGCCTGGGTGGGGAGGGCAGAGCCACAGGCGTCCGCAGCTGGCAGTGTGGTGCTGGATGAGGTCCCCATGGCAGCAGCAACCCCAGCTCTGCCCGCCTGAAGTAGGCATGTGGGGGTCTGCTCTGTGCTGGGCCGGGGAGGCCCCACAGGCATGTGTGGCCTGAGCATCAGGTGCCAGCAGGTTGTGGGCTGGTGTGGAATTGAGGGGAGCAGAGCCGGACAGTGGGACCAGCAGCCAGAGTCCAGGAGAGTTCCTCATGTCAACCCTGCCAGCAGGCTGACAACCCCAGTGGACCCTTCCACCCCCAATCTTCATGTCTGAGGTTCCGAGGGGACCATTGCCAGGCCTGGGGCAGCTTTCTGTGCCTGAGACAGCCAGCAGGGCTCTGCTGTGCCATCTGGGGCCCCCTCTCTTAAGTATTGGGGCTACCCTCTGTAGTTGCTGCAGCTGTAGACCCAGTAGTTGCTGCAGCTGTCCTCACACCTCACGGGCAAGGTGCCCGAAGGTCAAACAGCCGCAGAGCTGGGGTCCTTCCCAGGTGCCCCTCCGCAGCCCCCACTGCCTGTCAGGTCCTGTGTGGGCACCGATGCGGCCCCTCATCAGCCCCCAGTCCCGCAGGACACAGACATGACCCTCATTCTTCAGACGAGGACAAGGTGGCCGTGGGCAAGCTCCAGGGGCTGGGTGTGGTCAGGGAACCCTCAGAAGAGGGGCAGTGAGCGTGTGAGCAGGAGAGGGCGAGGGCGCCAGAGGGGTGGGCTGCCACTTTGACTCCTGGCTGCCAGATGCTATGGGCCTCTGGGCTTTAATGCCTCACGCTGCTGGGCACAGCCTCCTAGACTGGCAGAGCTGACCTGAGGCCAAGTTGGGCTTCCTTCTTAGAGGGGCCAAAGGATGCACCCTCCTCCCCGGTGTTGGTGGGGGGCGGTGCTGAGCACAGAGGAGCAGCCTGGGTGGCTCTGCCAGACCTCGAGCCCTGCGCCCTAACCCTCTCCTCCAGTGCCCTGGACCTGGCCACTAGACAGGATGGCCGAGCGCCCTGTGGGCCCCCTCCAGAGTGCTCCCCAGGGAGGAGGAGGCTGCCTGGGGTTGGGATGGCCCCCTCAGCTCCCCAGGCCCTTCTTCTGGTCAGGGGCTGGCAGAGATCTGTGCGCTGAAGAGGCAGCTGCCAAAATGGTGGGCGGGGCCCGCTCAACTGCAGGGACAACGGAGCAGGCCGCCTTGGCTGGTCCCTGGAGAAGCAGGAGCTGCTGCCTGGCCCACTGTGGTGGCCCAAACGCTGGGGTCAAGCCCAACACTCCCCACTGCGCTCCATGAGCAGTGCCGGTGCCTCCCAGCCCACCCTGAGCCAGGAGAGGCGCTGTGCGGCGTGGCCTCTGGGTTTCTGCACTCTCAGAAGGAAGGCGTTAAGCGGCCTGGGAGGGTCCGTGGGCCTGGGCTCCCCGTGGGGCAGGCTCCTCCTCCTTGCTGCCCACCCCCCTCCCCTAGGAGTCTCTGGGCCGATGTTTTTAGGAAGGAATCCGTTTTATTACAAAAGTGGCCCCTCCCCTTGGTCTCAGAGGGCCGGTGCAGCGGGGTGTGCTCAGCAGCGGAGACGCAGGGCCTTGCGGGAGACGGTGTAGATGAGCGGGTTGAGGGCGCTGTTCACGTCGCCCAGCCGCGGAGGCGCGGCGCAGGCGGGACACCGCGCCCCGGTGATGCGCGCCCCGGAGCAGGGCGTCCAGCCGACCGGGAAGGCCCCGGGGCGGGGGAGGGGCTGAGCCGGGGCCCTGGGCGCCGCCGCCCGTCCCTCCGCCGGCCCTGCGCAGGCACCCGCCGACCGCCACCGGCAGGACCCGCCTGGCCTTGCGCTCGCGGCCGGCGGCCGTGGCGCGCACCCTCCCTCCGGCCCGCGGCGGGGGCTCGGCCCGGGCGGCCTCCCAGCGTCGCAGGCCCCGGGACGTGGCCCCGCAGAGCAGCAGCATGAGCGCGCAGGGCAGGAAGAAGGAGCGCGAGGACCAGGAGGCCACGGCGGGGTCGCGGCCACGCGCGTCGTCGAGGCCGCACAGCAGCCACGTGGCGCCGATGAGCAGCAGCTGACGCCCACCGGGGCTCTGGCGGTTGTAGCTCAGGGGCACAGCCACCGCCACGAACCTGCGGGGAGAGCGGCGAGGGGCGGGGCCAGGCGGCGAGGGGGCGGGGTCAGGTGGTGATGGGGCGGGGTCCGCCGGCGAGGGGCGGGGCCAGGCGGCGGGGGTCAGGGGGTGAGGGGCGTGGCCAGACGGCGAGGGGCGGGGGTCCGCCGGCGAGGGGCGGGGCCAGGCGGCGAGGGGCGGGGAGGTGGGCTGCCCACCTGTCCACGCTGATGGCGCACAGGTTGAAGATTGAGGCAGTGCACAGCAGGGCGTCCATGGCCATGAGCGCATCGCAGAGGCCGGGGCTCAGCAGCCACACGCCGCCCTGGACCTGGGCCACGAGGAAGGGGGGCCCAGCAATAACAGACCCGAGACCCGCTGACTCCCCTGCGGGCCCAGGCCAGCAGCCCTCTGACACGCCCTCCGGGACTCCTTTTGTTAGAACTGAGAGAGGCGTGGGGGCGGCCCTGGGGGTATCACCACCTGAGGACCCTGAGCTCTGATGATGTGGGGCTCGCTATGGGGGCGGGACACTCCTGGCAGAGGGAGACCTTGCTGCCCTGGAATGAAGCCCACCGCCCCTATTGCCCCCCTGAGCGCAGCTAAGAGTTGACCTGTCTGGTTAAACTGTCGCTGCTCTGGGACTTTGGACAAGCGACTTCACTCTGTGCCCTTACCTGTAAAATGAGGGTGATGATGGGACCCACATAATTGTCCTGAGGATAAATGAGTTAAAAAGTATAAAGGAGGCCGGCCGAGTGGCGCGGTGGTTAAGCGCTGGTCTTGGAAGCCAGCGGCCCCGGTTTGGGTCCCACATAAGAGGGCCAGTGACACTGCCGTCAAAAAAAAAAAAAAAAAAAGGTATAAAGGCCTCAGCACTGTGTCTAGTGCCCCAACCAAGGGCAAAGGAGCAGACAGCTCCTCTAAATCCCCTCCCGCCGGTTTCGGACGATTAGGAGCTTAAGAGCTGTGGCTGTGACGTCTGTCTGCAGCTCTGTGGGAGTGGCAGGTCAGGCGTGCTCATGCCCTGCGAGCCTCTGCCCCAGCCCTGCCGGATTCACTCTGTCCACTTTAAGAAAACCAGGCCTCCCCTCCCCCACAGCCTAGAACACCGTGGCCCTAACACAGCCCTAAGCCGATTTTCTCGGCCAAACCGCGGAGCAAACAGAGCTGGCACTAGAGAGGACCCACCCAAGGACCAGACCTGGTCTGGGGTGGAGGTTCCTGGCCTTGGGTGTAGCCAGACTCTAAACAGCCCACGGCTTCTGCTGTCTCGCCCGGGCCTCCCCCTCTTCCTGCCGTTCATTGCCCCCCGCCCCTCTCGCTGTGGGCTGATCCTGTGAGTGAGTGAGGGTCTCCTTCCATGGGATGCACTAGTGTGATGTCCTGGCCTCACGTGGCTGTTGCCTTGTGCAGTGATGCGTGTGTCTTTGTGCCCCAGCGAGAGCCAGGAGAGTTAGGCCTGAACCTGCCTGTGTGTTCAGCTGGGTCCCCTGGGGTATGGAACCCAGCTGAGGGAGGAGGGTGGGGGTCCCCCAAAGTCTCCTGTCTGTGGGATCCATTGCTTGAAGGGCATAAGCATCTCCTACATAGCAGACGTTAAGGCAGGAAGGGAGGGAAGAGAGGGACAGACAGCAAAACTGGCAGGTGGACGGCGAGATGGGGGAGGGGTGGGGTCAGAGGCTGCGGTGGCCCTGCTCCCAGGCACAGCGCCCCTCGCGTGGACCGGGACAGGGGACAAAGGCGCAGGCGAGGGTGCGCCAAGAGGCCGCGGATGCACTCACCGCCCAGTGGACGAAGAGCGGCAGCAGGAGCACAGCGAGTAGCAGCAGATCTGCGGCCGCCAGACTCACAATGAAGTAGTTGGTGGGCGTCTGCAGGGTGCGCTCGGCCGCCACGCTCACGCACACGAGCGTGTTCCCCGCGAGCACCGCCCCGATGAGCAGCACGCCCCCTGCCAGCCCCGCGGCCGCCCCCGGCGCCCCCACGCCGCCGCCGGTGCCTTGCCCGCGTCCAGCCAGCAGTGCGTCCGCGGAGCTGCGGTTTCCCATGGAGCCCCGGCCCCATGCGCCCCAGAGGGCGCTCAGCACCGCGGACAGTGACCCGGTCGCGAACCCGGGAGCCCCGCCCCTCGGGCCTGCCCCAGCCGGGCCTTGGTGCGGAGACATTCGCCCCGACTCCGTGGGCCCTGGAGCGATCCAGGATGCACCCTGTGTTTGCCCATCTTGGACATTCGCGCTGCGGCAGACGGGCAGATGGACAAATGCAACGGCTCAATGAGATGCGAACTAAGCGAGGTGATTGGCACGGGCGGGCCCAGTGCCGGGCTGCCGGGGACCCGCAAGTCTGCGCCCCGCGAGATGAAAGGTCGACCGCACCGTACCCCAAGGCGCACGAGCACCCTCGCCAGCGCCGTCCCATCCGGCCGCGGAGACCCCTGTGTCCCTACTTGCGCCCAAGTTGGGCGCCCCTCCCCAGGGACGCTTCTGGAGGCGTCTCAAGGCGGAGGCGGGAGGGTTCTCACTCCATTCCCTTCTTGTGGTGTCGGGAGAAGTCCTTCTCAGGCGGGTTCCGCCAGACGCGAGGAGCCCCGAGCCCCGGCTCCACCCGCAGGACCCTGACGATCCGCGAAGCATGAAGCACGGGGGTCCACACTCACCCTCCCTCTGACGCTCTCCAACCCAGCCCTTTCCTACCCTGGCGCGTCCCCACAACGATTGCAGTCCCCGGACCAGGATTCTGCTCCCCATGCCAGGAAGCGGCCTCTCGCTGGTACTGGGACCACCCTCAATCACCATCCACCCTCCACGCCGAAAACTGAGTGTCCATCCGCAATCGCACTCCCTCACCTCCGAGCCTGTGACCCTGAGCAAGTGTGCGCCCCTCGGCCTGGGGTTAGGGGCCTGGGGGAAAGTGTTTACATCACAGCCCTGGGGGAGATGACACCAGCAAAGAAAGGCACGGGGCCGAGACTCACGGAGCTCGGCAGTGCCGAGGTCACCTCTTGTTTCACAGAGGAAATAAAAGCCCCAAATGAGAAACCTCTCATCCTGCATCCATCACACCTAGGAACTCAGCTGGCCCATCGCCCCGCGTGCCAACACAGGACTGTGGGGGCCTGAGAAGCTGGAGGGAGGGTCCCCCAAGTCCACGCAGATAAGGCTGGGTGGGAGGAGACCCATGGCTATGCTGACAGGCCAGCCCCCAGGGTCCTCTGTCAGATCTAGACGTGCACAGAAAGAGCGTCCAGCGATGATTCTCATGAAATCGCCGTGACACGTCGCCTGGAGCTCTGTCGTTAAAAGGGCCCTGCGTGGGCAGTCCAGCTGAATGGCTATGTGGGGCCCTGTGGCTTGGGTGCCAGAGTAGTGCTGGTTTCCTCAAATAAGATGGGAAATGCTCCTTTCTCTCCTATTTTCCGTAGTAGATTTCATGACACTGATATTAACTCTTCCTTAAATGTTGGAACAATTGGCTAGTGAAGCCACCTGGGCCTGGAGTTTGTTGGGTGGGTTTTAACTGTGAAGTCACTTTCTTTAACAGACTATCTATTCTGAATGAATGTGGTACTCTGCTTTCCAAGTTTTCATGGATTTTTTTTGTATTGTTTTTTTTTGTGTGTGTGTGTGTTTGTTTTCAATTTGATTGACTTCTACTCTTTATTAATTCCCTTTTTCTGCTTGCTTTGTAAATTAATTTGCCCCTTTTCAAATTTCTTATGGCTACTCATTTGAGATAGTTCTCATTTTCTAACATAAGCATGTAATGCTATAAATTTCCCTCTAAGATGCATTCCACATGTTTTTGTGTTTTCAATTATGTTCAGGTCAAAACACTTCCTAATTTTCCTGAGATCTCTACCATGACCTATGGATTACTTAGACCGATGTTGTTTACTTTCGAAATGTTTGGCGATTTTCCTGTTATCTTTCTATTATTTATTTCTAGTTTGATTCTGTTATGGTGAGAAAAAAATGCTTTGTAGGACCTCAATTCTTTTGACTTTGTTAAGGTTTGTTTTACGACCCAGAATATAGTCCATCTTGGTAAATGTTCCAGGCACACTTGAAAAAAATGTGTATTCTGTTGTTATGGCGTGGAGAGCTCTGTAAGCATCAGTTAGATTAGGGCGATGCTGCTCAGATCAGATCTGTGTTCTTGCTGATTTTCTGTCTTGTTAGTTATGCAAAAAGGAGCATCAAATCTCCAAGTATAACTGTAGGTTTTTCTACTTCTCTGTCAAGTTCTATTTCTCTGTATCGGTTATTGCCCCACATATATATTTTAAAAGATTTTATTGGAGAATTAGGGAAGGAGAACAGTGTTGGGGAATTGGGGAAGGGGAACAGACAAGTCATTGTCCTTCAATCTTAGTTATGGAGGGCCCAGCTAGCTCAGCTCCAAGTCCAGTCGCCATCCACTGCCCATTGGCAGCTCATGGCCACTCAGCTCAAGGTGACTTGTTCAATCTTAGTTGTGGTGGGGCGGGTATAGTCCATCATCCCATGCCAAAATTGAACTGCAACCTTGTTGTTAGGAGCATGTACTTTCACCAGCTGAGCCATCCTGCCACCTGTTGGCAGCTCAGCGGCAGCTCAGCTTGGGTGCAGCTCACTGGCCCATTTGGTAATCAAACCGGTGACCCTGTTGCTCAGAGCTCATGCTTTTAACCAACTAAGCCACTCAGCTGGCCCTGTTTCATATATTTTGTGTTTGTTTTTTTTAAAGATGTTATTGGGGAATTGGGGGAGGGAACAGCGTTGGGGGATCTGGGAAGGGGAACAGACAAGTTGCTGTCCTTTTTGTTCTTTGGTCTAGTTGCGGAGGACGTTGCTTCACTGGCCCATGTTGGTATCATCATTGCGCTTGATTGCCGGCCTTTGGACGGCCGCTCACCGTGGCTATTGGCAGCTCACACTGGCTGCCGGCCACTCACTGTAGCCTATGGCAGCCCCACTGCAGCAGGGGCTGCAGCCTACACCGTCGCTGGGGCTCACGCAGCCCAGCTCCAGGTGGAGCTGTTGTTAGTTGTAGAGGGCAGTGTCACTGGCTCTCACATGCGGGATCCAAACCGGGGTTGCTGGCATCTCAAGCCAACTCTTAACCAATGCATCACTCGGCCTGCCCAATAGTTATACTTTTTATCCCTCAAAGTGACAAACTCTCTCCCCCAATTCGCCACCCCCCCATATCATACATATCTATTACTATTCCTTTGACTCCCTTCCACACTATACTCCACATCCTGTGACTATATATATATATATTTAATTACAGTTGGCATACAATATTATACAACATCAGCTTCAGGTGTACAGTGCAGTGATCAAGCCTCTACTCCATCCATGAAGTAAGTGGTCTCCCTAACAAGACATGTGACCATCTGACACCCCACAAAATATTTACAATATTATTAATTATATTCCCCGAACTGTCTCTCATATCCCTGTGGCAATATGTAGTTCCTTATTTATGCTGTCTAATCCCTTCCCCTTCTCCCTCATCCCCACTCTCCTCCCAACTAGCAACCATCATTTTTTGTCTCATGTATTTTTGATGACTTGTTCTAAGGTGCCTATATATTTAGAATTGTGGACACAGGGGCTTGGAGTCAGGGATGACCGCCAAGGGGCTTGAGGGAATTTGGGAGTGATGGAACTGGTGGTTAATGATAAAAGTGAACTAGCATCTTAAGATGTTTAACCATAGAGCTGGGAGGACTATGGGTGGAGCTGGGCCCCTTGTTTTTTTTTTTTGTTTGTTTGTTTTTTGAGGGCAGTGTCACTGGCCCTCATATTTGGGACCCGAACTGGGGCCACTGGCATCCCAAGCCAGGTCTTAACCACCACGTCACTCGGCTGGCCTGAGCTGGGCCCGTTGTTAACTCTCTAGGTCTGACTTCCTGTTAATCTCTGTGGTAACTTCCCGGGGAGGGATGCTAATAAATAGAGAAGCCGGGCCGGCCGAGTGGCGCATTGGTTAAGCGCTGGTTTTGGGATGCCAGCGGCCCCGGTTTGGATCCCACATGAGGGCCAGTGACACTGACCTCTACAGCTAACAACAGCTCCACCTGGAGCTGGGCTGTGCGAGCCCTGGTGATGCTGTGGGCTGCAGCCCCTGCTGCAGTGGGCTGCCATAGGCTGCAGTGAGTGGCCCGCAGCCAGCGTGAGCGGCTGGCAGCCAAGCGTGAGCTGCCAATAGCCGCGATGAGCGACCATCCAGAGGCCAGCGACGGATCTGCCTCATCCGGGAAGAGCGCAATGACGATACCAACAGTGAAGCAACATCCTCCGCAACTAAACTGAAGAACAAGAAGATGGCAACTTGTCTGTTCCCCTTCCCCGATTCCCCAACGCTGTTCCCCTCCACCAATTCCCCAATAAAATCTTTAAAAAAAATAAAAAAATAAATAAATAGAGAAGCCATCTTGGAATTGGGGATCTTGGAACATAGGGCGGCCAATTGGAACACCCTCCGGCAAGTGTGTGTTCACACACTCCTTGGTGGCTTGCTTTCTTTTTCTTTTCCCAAATAAGCCCCTCTTTTGGTGGACTACCTGGAGAATTATTTGTCGAATCAACATTACAACATTGAATACATTTTTCTAAGCTCATAGAACTGTATATCAAAAAGAGTAACTGTAGGCTCGGCCGGATGTCTCAGTTTGTTAGAGCACCAGCTCTAAGCAACAGGGTCGCTGGTTTGAGTCCCACATGGGCCAGTGAGCTGCGCTTGATCTGAGCTGCTGCTGAGCCACCAGTGGGTAGCCACGTGGCTCAGCTAGTGAGACCACGTGTTCTTAACAACAAGGTTGCGGGTTCGATTCCCGCATGGGATGGTGGGCTGCGTCCCACTCCCCTCCCCGCTCTTCAACTAGATTGAAAGCAGCGACTGGGCTTGGAGCTGAGCCTGCGCCCTCCACAGCTAAGACTGAAGAACAACAACTTGACTTGGAGCTGATGGGTCCTGGAAAAACACAATGTTCCCCTTCCCCCATTCCCCAACACTGTTGCTTCCCCAATTCCCCCCAAAAATCTTAAAAAACAAAACAAAACAAAAAAACCTTAGGTGTTTTGTTTTTTTTTGCTAAATAAAAAAAGAGTACCTGTAAATAGTAAACTGAACTTTACAAAAGGGGCAAGGTTAGAATGTGTGTGATCCCAGGTTGCAGACAATAGCTTTAGTGATGCTCTAAAGGATGGTGAAGCCGAGGTGGTTCCTACTGTAAGAAGAGTATCCTGATCCTTCCAGAACCTCTGGCCAGTGAAAGGTGGGCTGTGTGACCTCTAAGGCTGTGCAGGGCCTGAGTGGCCAACTGTGTCCCCATGGGCCAGTGAGTATGTCTGTAACCTCCCAGAAAAGGACAGAAGTTGGAGCTGTAGTGCGGGGGACCAGCCTCCGCTGACCAGGGTTCAAGAAGGTGGACACGGCATCGGCGGTTAATGAAAGACAGAAACTGTTTGTTGCAGTGAAAGACAGAAAATGAGGGAAGAAAATAAAGAAGGGAGACAGTGGAGACACCGGGAGAGTTAAAGAGAAAAGTGTCACACTTTATTACAATAACGTGTCCTTTTTATAGGGACTTTTGACCATTATCCAATTACAAGTTTAAATTCCACATGGTCTTGATGTATTTTTCTCTTAAGACCTTTAGTCCCTATAATTGTTCTCCTTAGGGCACACTGTGACCTTTTCTATAATCCCATCTATAATAATCTCTTTATGACCCAGACTCAGTTTCTACATAATCTGTAATCCTGGGTGTGAATACTGAAGAGAATCTCACTTTTGATATTTAATTTTGGCTTAACTGTACTCTCAAGACTTATCACAAACCTTAACAAAACATACATTTTGTAATAAAAACACAGGCTTCAAGGGAATACAAATTTGAGGAACACATGTCTAATCAACAGTACTTTCAGATTCACCAAGCCCACTAAAGTCAACCTGCATGCCCCTCAATATTGGGCTACACGGCCCTCAACACTGTAGGATCACCGTCACCCTGGTGGTGACGCTTGGGCAGGTGTCAGAGCTGGTTTTGTAACCATTTCCTGTAGAGTTTTATGGGATTGAAACATTTAAGAGAATGTTGTTTTATTTGGTGTGCAAGAGTTGTTCAGAAGTTCAGGAATCTCTCCTTAATCAACAGAACAAGTAGAGGGAACACGAGCAAAGGTACAGAAGAGACTGAACAAACCATCAGCAAAGAGGCATGTCTGACATTTGTAGAACAGTCCGTCTGACAGCTGAGGATCGCAGAGCTCCTCCAATGTACCTGGAATGATCACTGGGAGGGGTGGCACTTCCCAGAATAGGGAAAGCAATGCATTTTTTTTTAAAGATTTTATTGGGGAATTGGTTAAGGGGAACAGACAAGTTCTTTTTGTTCTTCAGTCTAGTTGCGGAGGATGTTGCTTCACTGGCCCGTGTTGGTATCATCATTGCGCTCTTCCCGGATGAGGCAGATCGGTCACCGGCCTCTGGACGGCTGCTCACAGTGGCTCTTGGCAGCTCACACTGGCTGCCAGCTGCTCACTCTGGCTGCGGGCCACTCACTGTAGCCTATGGCAGCCCACTGCAGCAGGGGCTGCAGCCTACACCATCGCCGGGGCTCGCACAGCCCAGCTCCAGGTGGAGCTGTTGTTCACCATCTCAGCTGTAGAGGGCAGTGTCACTGGCCCTCATATGTGGGATCCAAACCGGGGCTGCTGGTGTCCCAAGCCAGCTCCAAACCACTGCTCCACTTGGCTGGCCCTCTAAGCCAACTCTTAACCAACTGAGTGACTTGGCCAGCTGCAACACATTTTTAAAGCATGGAAACCATACAAAGTAAGTTCTTTTGCCATAAAGGAGTAAAACTGAAAAACAGTAACAAAAAAGTAAAGGAAAATGTCCAAACATTTGGAAAGTAAACAACACGATTCTAAATAATCCATGAGTCAAAGAAGAAATCTGAAGAGAAATTAGAAAATATTTTGAATTGAAAGAAAATGAGAACACATCGTGTCAAAAGTTGTGGGATAGGGCCTGCTGAGTGGCTCAGTTGGTTAAGAGTGCAAGCTCTGAGCAACAGGGTTGCTGGTTCAATTCCCACATGGGCCAATGAGCTGCACCTGAGCTGAGCTGCTGCTGAGCTGATGAGAGCGAGTGCTCTTAGTAGCAAGGTTGCCTGTTCAACTACTGCGTGGGATGGTAGGCTGCGCCCACCGCAATTAAGATTGAACACAGCACTTTGAGCTGAGCAGCTGCGAGCTGCTGATGGGCGGCTGGATGGCTCAGCACGCAAAAAGGCTACCAGTTCGGCTCCTGCATGGGATGGTGGCTGTGCCCTACCCCTGTGCCCCCCGCAACTAAAACTGAACATGGCACCTTGAGCTGAGCAGCCATGCGCTGCCGATAGGCAGCTGGATGGCTCAGTGTGCAACAGCCAGTTAGATTCCCGCATTGGATTGTGCACTGTGCCCCCTGCAACTAGATTGGAAGTGGGGACTGGACTTAGAGCTGAGCTTGCGCCCTACACAACTAAGATTGAAGGACAACTTGACTTGAAGTTGATGGGTCCTGGAAAATGACAATGTTCCCCTTTCTCAATTCGCCAACACTGTTCCCCTCCCAAATTCCCCAATAAAAATCTTTAAAAAAAAAAAGTTGTGGGATGGAGCTAAAGCAGCGCTCAGAGGAAAATTCATACCATTCAGTACCTAATTCGAAAATGAGAAAGATCATTGTTGACACCAGCCAACAACCTGAAAATGAAGTACCACAGGGTCATACTGACCGACTCAGAAAAACATCTGACAAAATTCAACACTGTTTATAATAAAAGTGTTCAAGCTAGGGCTCGCTGAGTGGCGCTGTGGTTAAGAGCTGGCCTGGGACACCAGTGGCCCTGGTTCAGATCCCACATTTGAGGGCCAGTGACACTGCCCTCAAAAAAAAAAAAAAATCTTGGTGAAAACAAACAAACAAAAGACTAGAGAATATTTTCTGTGCTTTGCTTATTCAGAGAATGAAGCTGTCAAGGAGAACTAAATTCTTAGCTATACTTAAAATGTGTTCCTTCCTGCATTCTATTCTGGAAAAATGAAGGTTCTTATTCTTTCTTAGAATCCTGGACCCTGAAACTAGCTGTTATTAGGCTCCTCTTTCCGCCACAGAGTGATGCCCTATTTGAGGCTCAGAATAGCCATTCGTGTAAGTTACGACCCAGCTCAGGTTGACATCTTGGGAATCCATGGGGCCCACGCCTAAGTTTGTGTGTTGGAAGTGGCATTCTGTCATTGTAGCTTGTGTCAATGTTGTCTCTAAAAAGTGTCCCAACTGGGTAGGCAAGGTTTGGGCGCATGGCACTCCTTAGCTCACCTCTCTCCTGGTTCTGGTGGCCCATCAGGGTGACAAGAGAACAGGACATCTCATTGGTGGTACACCGCCACCCACCCTGGAAAACCCTGGGCACAACACCCCATCTGCCCAGCACTTCATCACGGCCGGCCACCGCGTGGCTCTGTGAGGACAGGAGGAACCTGAGCAGTGGGGACAGTGGGTGACATCACTTTCGGATGAGAGGAAGGCAATTACAGAGCCCTCTGTGACAGGAACACTAGAGCACAGTGCGCCTCTGGTTGGCCGCAGCCCGACCTGGCTTCTTCCACTCAGAACTTGCCTCACTCTTGCTGGTGACTGTCTGTGACCTCAAGCAGTGTGACTTGTCACTCTGGCAGTGGATGTGACCACAGAGGGGCAGCATGAGGGAGTTCTTTGGGGTCATGGGTTGTTCGGTATCTCAGTTATGATGCTGGTTACACGGATCTGTACATCTGTCAAAATTCCCTCTTTTACTATATATTAACTTGACAGTATGTCAATTTCTAGTTGTGGAGGGCGCAGCTCACTGGCACATGTGGGAATAGAACCAGCAACCCTGTTGCTTAGAGTTTGCACTCTAACCAACGGAGCTACCTGGCCGCCCACGATATGTTAATTTTTTAAAGCCCATTTTATTGCATATTAATCTTTTTTTTAAGATTTTATTGAGGAATTGGGGGAGGGGAACAGCATCAGGAAATCGGGGAAGGGAAACAGACAAGTTGTTGTCCTTTTGTTCTTCAGTCTAGTTGTGGAGACATTGCTTCACTGGCCCATGTTGGTATCATCATTGCGCTCTTCCCAGATGAGGCAGTCGCTTGCTGGCCATTGGATATCTGCTCATGGTGACTCACAGGCAGCTCACAAAAGCTCACACCAGCTGCCAGCCAGCCCCACTGCAGCCTATGCTGTCTCCGGCAACTCACAGCAGCCGAGCTCCAGGTCGAGCTGTTGTTCACCATCTTAGCTGTAGAGGGCGCAGCATCACTGGCCCTCATGTGGGATCCTAACTGGGGCCCTGCTGCTCAGATCTGGCGTCTCAAGCCAACTCTTTTTTTTTTTTAATTTTTTTTAATTGGGGGAATTGGGGGAGGGGAACAGTGCTGGGGAACCAGGGAAGGGGAACAGACAAGTTGCTGTCCTTTTGTTCTTCAGTCTAGTTGTGGAGGACATTGCTTCACTGGCCCACGTTGGTATCATCATTGTGCTCTTTTCGGGTCAGTCATCAGCCTCTGGACGGCCATTCACTGCGGCTATGGGCAGCTCACGCTGGCTGCCAGCCGCTCACGCTGGCTGCCGGCCACTCACTGTAGCCTGTGGCAGCCCACTGCAGCAGGGGCTGCAGCTATGCTGTCCCGGGGGCTCACAGCAGCCCAGCTCCAGGTGGAGCTGTTGTTCACCAGCTTAGCTGTAGAGGGCAGTGTCACTGGCCCTCATATGTGGGATCTGAACCCAGACTGCTGGTGTCCCAAGCCAGCTCTTAACCAACGCGCCACTCAGCTGGCCCTGCATGTTAATCTTTTAAATAGGAAGATTTTTCCTACAAAGATCTGTCTGGTTACTTAAGTGTTTGAGGTACTAGGAAATTCAACCAATTAAATTAGTATTTGGGGCTTGGAACATTCTCAAGAATGTAATTAATCAGTCAATGGTGTTAAAGTTTAAAAGATTTCAGGGGGGCCGGCCGAGTGGCGCATCGGTTAAGCGCTGGTTTTGGGATGCCAGCGGCCCCGGTTCGGATCCCACATGAGGGCCAGTGACACTGCCCTCTACAGCTAACAACAGCTCCACCTGGAGCTGGGCTGTGCGAGCCCCGGTGATGCTGTGGGCTGCAGCCCCTGCTGCAGTGGGCTGCCGTGGGCTACAGTGAGTGGTCCGCAGCCAGCGTGAGCGGCTGGCAGCCAGGCGTGAGCTGCCGATAGCCGCGGTGAGCGACATCCAGAGGCCGGCGACCAATCTGCCTCATCCGGGAAGAGCGCAATGACGATACCAACAGTGAAGCAACATCCTCCGCAACTAAACTGAGGAACGGAAGGACAGCGGCTTGTCTGTTCCCCTTCCCCGATTCCCCAACGCTGTTCCCCTCCACCAATTCCCCAATTAAAAAAAAAAAAAAAGATTTCAGGGGCCAGCTGAATGGTGTGGTGGTTAAGCGCTGGCCTGGGATGCCAGCGGCCCGGGTTCGGTCCCATATATGAGGGCCAGTGACACTGCCCTCAAAAAAAAAAAAATTTCAATCTGCCACGTTTGTGCAAGAATACCAGCTATTTAAAAACACATGCAGGGGGCCGGCCGAGTGGCGCATTGGTTAAGCGCTGGTTTTGGGATGCCAGCGGCCCCGGTTCGGATCCCACATGAGGGCCAGTGACACTGCCCTCTACAGCTAACAACAGCTCCACCTGGAGCTGGGCTGTGCAAACCCCGGTGATGGTGTGGGCTGCAGCCCCTGCTGCAGTGGGCTGCCATAGGCTGCAGTGAGTGGCCCACAGCCAGCGTGAGCGGCTGGGAGCCAGCGTGAGCTGCCAATAGCCGCGATGAGCGACATCCAGAGGCCAGCGACCGATCTGCCTCATCCGGGAAGATCACTGACGATACCAACCGTGAAGCAACATCCTCCGCAACTAAAATTGAAGAACAAGAAGACGGCAACTTGTCTGTTTCCCTTCCCCGATTCCCCAACGCTGTTCCCCTCCACCAATTCCCCAATAAAATCTTTAAAAAAAAAAAATAAAAAAAAAAATAAAATAAAAACACATGCAGGGCCGGCCGAGTGGCGCATTGGTTAAGCGCTGGTTTTGGGATGCCAGCGGCCCCGGTTCGGATCCCACATGAGGGCCAGTGACACTGCCCTCTACAGCTAACAACAGCTCCACCTGGAGCTGGGCTGTGCGAGCCCCGGTGATGCTGTGGGCTGCAGCCCCTGCTGCAGTGGGCTGCCATAGGCTACAGTGAGTGGCCGGCAGCCAGCGTGAGCGGCAGGCAGCCAAGCGTGAGCTGCCAATAGCCGCGGTGAACGACATCCAGAGGCCAGCGACCGATCTGCCTCATCCGGGAAGAGCGCAATGACGATACCAACAGTGAAGCAACATTCTCCGCAACTAAACTGAAGAACAAAAAGACAGCAACTTGTCTGTTCCCCTTCCCCGATTCCCCAATAAAATCTTTAAAAAAAAAAAAACACATGCAAAGAAACAACAGTGAGGGAGCATGGCACACCCACCGGACGACCACGACTCGACTCAGAGCCCCAGCGACACCTCGTGCTGGTGGGACTGGAGTTGCGGGAACTCCCACCGCGGCTGGGGGGGGGGTGCAGGCGGGGCAGCCACTTTGGAGGCCGGGGTGGCGGCTTCTTACAAAACCAAACGCGCTCTCACCAGGCTCTCATCAATCATGCTCCTTCGTATTTACCCAAAGGAGCTGAAAACTTACATCCACACACAGACCTGCGCACAGATGTTTACAGCAGCTTTACTCATAACTGCCTAAACTTGGAAGTCACCAAGATGTTCTCCAGGAGGCTACGGATGAATAAACTGGGGGACGTCCAGACAGTGGAATCCTATTCAGACCTGAAGAGAAACGAGCCCTGCAGCTAGAGAGGATGTGAAGGAAACTATGTATGTGACTAAGTGAAAGAAGTCAGTCTGAAAAGGCCGCATACTGTGTGAGTCCAACATTCTGGAAAAGGCAGAACTGTGAGCCAGCCAAGATCAGTGGTTGTCAGAGGTTGAGGGAGGAGAGGGGTGAACAGACAGCACAGAGGGTTCTTGGTGTGGTGTGACTACTCTGTGTGAGACTAATTGCAGGTACATGTCAGCCTACATCTGTCCAGACCTCCAGCATGACAACGCCAACAGTGGGTCCTGATGTCAGTTATGGACTTAGTTAATAACAATGTACTGACACCGGTTCATTAACTGTAACAAACGCAGGGCACCAATGGAAGATGCTAGGAATAGGGAGGCTGGGTGAGCCCTGTGTGTGTGTGTGCGGGAACTATTTCAGATCAAGTTTTCTGTAAACCTAAAAGTGCTCTAAAAAAGTCTACTTGGGCCGGCCGAGTGGCAGGGTGGTTAAGCGCTGACCCGGTTCGGGTCCCAAATAGGAGGGCCAGTGACACTGCCCTCAAACAAAAAAAATAAAAGTCTACTAATTATATTTAAAATGCATGTAAAGTTTAACACAAGAACTACGTTTATAACTTCATTTTCCAGATCTGTGATTTATATTATATGTAAGGATTTCCTAAGCAGGGGACTTGAAACAGCCTAGCTGTACTTAATCCCATATCGATTAAACTGCAGGAACGCAGCTGCCGTCCCTTCCCTCCCCTCTTTCCGGGTCTGCACCCCCTATCGCCCCTGAAACAGCCCCAGATCTCCCCCCCCCGAAAACAAATGGCGAGGCCCCCAGGCTGGGACCCACGCCCGGCCCGTAGCTCGGCTCCGCGCCGGCCCCGCGGGGACTGGCAGTGAGGTCCCCGGTCCGCGCTCGGCCTTCCCGGCCCGCCGGGACCTCTGCAGGGGAGCCCCAGCCGGGACCCTCCGGAGCCCACCTCCAGGCCCCGGCCCCGGGCTCCGCGCACACGTCCCCGCGTGCCCTCCGGTCCTCGCCCGGATGAGCCCCCCGCCCCCAGCCGGCCGAGGGGCGCCGACGCGGCGCTGCAGGCGGGAGGCCAGCCGGGGCGACAGCTGCGGGGGCGGCCCTGACCTTCCCGCGGATCGATGGGGAGCGGCCCGGGCGTCGCGGAGCCGGGGCGGTGCTGACGCCCCCGGCCCGCCCCCAGCACCCCGACCCTCGCCGGGCGCCGCTATAAAGGGTGGCGCGGGGCTCCGGCCGCGGCCGCAGCGCTCAGCACCCCTGCGCGCCCACCATGGCCCCCCGGGCCCTGCTGCTGCTGCTGCTGCTGCTGCCTCCGCTGCTCCAGGGCTCCGCCGCGCGCCCCGCGCCCCCCAGGTGAGCCTGCGGCCCCGGGGCCCACGCCGCTCCGCGGGCCCACCTCCCCGCCCCTGGCTCAGCCCTGATCTGCCGCGGCGCCGCCCTCCCCTCCCCAGGGCCCCGCGACACTCGGACGGGACGTTCACGAGCGAGCTCAGCCGCCTGCGGGAGAGCGCGCGGCTGCAGCGCCTGCTCCAGGGCCTGGTCGGGAAGCGCAGGTGAGGCTGGGCCCCCGGGGGGCAGGCCCCGCACGGGGGCGCCCCTCACGTCAGCAGTCTCCACCCCCAACTCCACAACTAACTCTGATTTGGGGTCGGGAGCAGCGAGCAGGGCGCGGAGAACAGCACGTCCTGGGCCCGCTCTGCCACCGAGTCTGCCGAGGGCCCCCTCTGCCTGCTGTGGTCCCACACGCCGGTCCTGCAGGCCTGGTAAGCCCGTGCCCCAGACCCTCCCTCGGGTCCCCTGGGGCGCCCCGTGTCAGCCGTGGGAACTGGACAGGCAGTGGGCCGGGGGTCCCGGGAGTGGAACCGAGTGAGCGCTGGTGACTTGAGGAGGCCGGTTCCCCAGGTCGGCGGGGGTCTGCACCTTCAGGCCCACAGCCCCTAACCTCGGTGTCTCTGCAGGATGATGCCCCCCAGAGCCGCCCTGGATCACGCCTGGTCTCCCCGGCTGCCTCCTGGACTCAAGTCTGGGGCCATGGTTTCAGAGCCGGCCATCCCTGCTGAGACCCAGATGCGGTCCTGAGGAGGAAGGAACCTCCCCTCCACTGACCGTGACGCGAGCCTTCAGGGCCAGGGGTGGCGGGAGGGGGTTGCACTTGGCACCAATAAAGGAGGAATTCAGACCCTGCCCTGGCGAGCGCGCTGTGTGCACCATCTCTGCGAGGGGAAGCGGCCTGGGGGCGGAGCTCAGCGGGGAGGAGGCCCCACCCCGCGCCCGGCAGCATGGCCACGCCCAGCTGCCCTTTAAACCAGAGAAGACAGTGGGTGCCTCACCTTCCGAACTTCCTTATCTCTGGCATCAGTGCCACGCCTCCTGTCCATCGACTGCGCTCCCCAGGGCCCTGCCCGCACCCCTCGTCCTCCGCTCAGCAAACATTCAGGGACTCTGAGGGGGGGCTCAGGATGTTCCCCAGCGGCCCTGTGCTAGGCGTGTGGAGCAGGTGGGGGGGAGTTTGAGGGGGCAAGGAGGTTCAGGCTGGGCAGGATAGAGGTTACAGGCGGGGGGAAGTCACCTGGAGGCTAGGAGCCCACTCAGGAAGCCAGGAATCTTGGCTGTCCAGGCTTGTGGTCTTGGACAAGTAGCTTGACCACTCTGAGCCTGTGGATCAGGGACAGTGATGACACCCCAAGAGGTGCTGGGGGGTGCAGGAGGCCGGTTAGGCACATGGCAGGCAGAATTGCTGTCACCAGCAGAGAGAATAGGGAGAAGCAGGTGCAAAGCCCCCCCACTGTCACAGCAGCCCCCTCCCTCCCTCCTGGCCCTACCCAGTGGCCTCTCCCTAGCCGCTGGGGTTTGGGGTCCAAACCTCTCCAGGGTCACCCTGCTGTAGGGCACCAGAGCTCCAGGGGACCTGAGGTGCCCCTGAAGTGCTGCCATTTCCATCACTGTGATCCTGCCCAGCCTCACTAGGAGGAAGTCGGCTTATTTCCAGGACAGGCAGGTGTGTCCCCAGGACACAGGCTTTCCCTTCCGGACTTAGATGGTCAGTGTGGGGAAAGGAGATGGGCCTGGAGGGGAACCTGGGCTCCGAGCCACGGGGCTGCCTGGAACTTTGCCCCAAGGTGATACTGGCAGAAGAACCCAGCAGGGGCACCTGGGGTGGGGACAGTGCCGCAAAGAGAAGCCAAAGCCAGCCCCTTCCCCGCGCTCAGTCCCCCAGGCCTCCCCAGCCTGACTCCCAGTCGCTAACCCCCGCCCCCAGCTCTTGCCCAGCCCCCCCTCCCCCTGCGCGCCCCTCCAGCCCACTCTGAGCTCCTTTTCACCTCATGTCTGAGTGGCTGGGTTGAGCCCCGTGGGCACCTGCCTGTGCCCAGTAACCTCAAAGCCTCCCCCTCCTGGCGTGCAGCGGGTGGGAGCCCCCTAGGTGGAGGCCAATCTAAAAGGATCATAAAGTGGGCGGTGCCGGGCAGGGGCAAAGGTCGCCCCGGGCAGAGACTGCGCCAGCCGGCAGCAGGCTGCTCAGAGGGTCCCGGGCTTGGACTCTCCCGCTGGCCCCAAGATGGGGGCGTGGGCCCTGCTGCTGCCGCTGCTGCTCGCGGCCGAAGCCCAGGCCCAGGGTACACTGGGCTGTGGCGGGAGGTGCGGGGTGCCGGGCAGCGGCAGCGGCAGGAAGGCACTGACTCGCTCCCACTTTCCAGTCTGCTCTGTGAACAACACCTTCTTTCAAGTGGAGGAGAATACGAAGCCGAGCGGGCCCTTGGTGGACATCTACATCCCTGAGGGCCAGCAGGTGACCCTCGGACCCTCGTCCACCCCCTTTGCGTTTCGCATCCAGAGGACCCAGCTCTTTCTTAACGTGACTCCTGACTACGAGGTAAAAACGGCTGGCGCCAGGCAGGGAGGGCTGTGGGGTGGCTAGACGGCCGACCACTGTGGGAGCCATGCGGAGAAGGGTTCTTGGGGGTCCTGAGGGCCCCCAGGCAGCGACTGACCCCTGTTGGGCCCCAAGGCTAGGTTGAGGGGGGATGAGAAAGAGTAGGGCCCTTGGAGGACAAAGCTGCCTGGGTCCCCAATGCATTCTGGACTTAGCACAGATGACGGAGACCTTGGGTGAGCACCTGCCCCTTGGGCTGTGTCCTCATCTGTGGGATGGGGACAGAGTGCTGCGGCCGGCTGGGCAGGTGATCCCTGACACCCCTCCGCCCCCACAGGAGAACACCATGTTGCAGGCACACCTGGAGTGCAGAAGTGGTGGCAGTGTGGTGAGTCCGCCCTGGCTCTCTACTTCCTGGGCGTCCCCCATGTCCCCTCCCTCACCCTGTGATGTCAGAGTGCTTGGACCTCTGAGCTCTGCCTGGTTCAGGGTTCCTCCCAGTGGCCTCACTAAGTGGTGTGTTTTTAAGTGTCACTCCTGTGCTGGTGATGCCCACACTTCCTCCAGCCCGGACCACCCTGAGCAGCAGACTCACAAACCCAGCCACCCTGACCCTACTGGACCCCCCATCTGGGGCGGCGCCTCCCTTGCCAGCTCAGTCCTTGTTCTCTGCCTGCCCCACATCCTCATAGCAGCAAAACCATTGGCTCTGCCTCAAGCTGAAGGAGGCAGCCCGTGGGGTCCTGCCCAGAACTCCTGCAGCTGTTGTGCCTCGTCTGTCACTTCCCCAGGGAGGCATCCCACCACCCTATTCTGAGTCGCAACGCTACCCCCTCACCCCACACGCCTTAGACCCTGACCCTGCCTCATCTTTAATGACGGGAAGTTACAAAGGCACATACTGCGAGGACAGTGTCACAAGCCCCAGCACCTACCAGGGCGCCCCACCCACTGATGTCTCAGGATCACTGAAAGATAAGGACTGTTAGTACACATCACATGCCACTGGTGTCACCCCTGAGAAAATCAGGGACTCTCATCACAGAACACCCGGGAGATGTCTGCAGTCCTTGGTCAGAGGGTCTGTCACAGACAGAGCAGGGTCACCTAATGAGACTGGCTATTTCTTTTAAGTCTCTTTCAATCTTTGGGTCCCCTTTCTGTCCTCTTTTTCCTTTGAGACTTAGGTTTGGGGAGCATTTGAATGCTCCCTGGGGGTCTGGCTGATTGGACCCCAGCCCCCATGTTACTTCTTTGCAGGGCCCTTGTCATCTCCCGTGCTTTACAGGTGACTTTTTGTTCCTTGTCTGGAGTCCCTTAGAGCAAAGGGCTTGGCCTTGTGATGTGCCCCAGCACCTAGGATGAGCAGGACCACCAGAGCGCCCCACTGTGGGGGTGGACCCATGACCACCACCCTGTCCCCACAGGTGGCCCACCTGAGAGTATTTGTGGCCGTGCTGGACGTCAACGACAATGCCCCAGAGTTCCCCTTTACGGTCAAGGTCAAGAGGGTGCCGGAGGTGAGTGTGAGGGAAGCCTGGAGAGTCAGAAGCCGGGGCGCTGAGGGTAGTGGGGGGCCCTGACCACGCGGCTGGGTCCACGGCCAGACCAACCCCCTCCGTCTCCCAGGACACTAAAGTGAACACCATAGCCATCCCTGAGAAGGAGCTGGAGGCCCAGGACCGCGACAAAGACGACATCTTGTTCTATACCCTCCAGGAAGTGACCCCGGTCAGTACCCCCGTCCTGGTCCCAACTCCCACCTGTCTCTTTGGGCACCACCCCGCCCCGCACTTTCTCCCAGGGTCTCAGGCTGTGCCCTCCACCTCCCCAGGGTGCCAGGAACTTCTTCTCCCTGGTGGGTGCAAACCAGCCCGCCCTGCGGCTGGACCAGCCACTGGACTTCGACAGGTGGCCGAACATGACCTTCCAGCTGCTGGTGCGGGTAAGCGGGCGACCCCCACGCTGAGTCCCACCCAAGCTGTGCCAGCCCCGGCTCCCGGGCTGACTGTCAGGGCTCTGCTATTGCAGGACACCCGGCAGGACAACGCTGTGCCCAGCCACTCAGCCAGCGCCACTTTGGTCCTGGAGGTGCAGCCGGCCGACCTGCGGCCCCCCTGGTTCCTGCCTTGCGTCTACTCAGACGGTTATGTCTGCGTCCATTCCGAGTATCATGGGGCTATCCCCACAGGCCACAAACTGGTACTGGGGACAGGGAGGGGCAGGGCCATCTCCCGAGCTGGATCAGGGTCAGGGTTAGGGTTGGCTCAGGGCCAGTCAGCACCGGGGGTGGGGCCTGGGTGCCATGGGGCCAGTTCTGTTGTGATTTTCACACAAATGTGAACCAACCTCACAACCAACCTCACTCGACCCCCGTGGTGCTGAGTGGCCAGCAAACTCCTCTAAGGTTAGAGTGAAGGGGTCAGCCAGCTGTCCCTGTGGGCACGGCCAAGGACCCAGTGAAGGCCTGGGACACTGGGGGCAAGGGGGCCACAGAGTGCTCAGCATGGGCAGCTGCACCTCTGGCTGTCCCGCCTGTGCCTCGAGGGGCACGCTGAGGCGCTGCAGGGCAGGGTCCAGGCCTCCGTGCGAACTGCCGCGTCCCTGCATCCCCTGCACCTGCCAGCTCCTGAGACACGGCCGTGTTCAGATCAGTCGAAGGTCTTTGGGCAACATGACTCATTGACAGTGGTCCAAAGGGGTGTGATGTGTAATTGTGCCATAAGTGGACTGTCCCTGGCAGGCCCGCCCGGAGGGCTCAGGCTGCCTTGAGGGGAGTGGGAGGGGCTGAGCTAGGGCCCTCACACGGGGCCCACAGCGTCCCTCCCTCTGCGTCCTGCAGCCAAGGCCCCTCATCTTGCAACCTGGGCCCATCTATGCTGTGGACGGGGATCGGGGCATCAACCAGTACATCATCTACAACCTCCTGAGGGGTGAGTGGGGACCACCCCCTGCTTCTCTCTTTACACAACACCCAGACCCCATCTCCTTTTTTTTTTTTTTTTTTGAGGGCAGTGTCACTGGCCCTCATATGTGGGACCGAACCGGGGCCGCTGGCTTCCCAAGCCAGCGCTTAACCACCGCGCCACTCGGCTGGCCCACCCAGACCCCATCTCAATCCCCACCCAAGGGGACCTGCCATGCGGGCAGAACCAGCTGGGACCTCAGGCCTTTGGAGGGGACAGAGCTAAACCCTCCCGCCACCCTCCCAGGACATGAAGACGGCACTTTTGTCATCGATGCTGACTCAGGCAACCTCACCATGACCAGAAGTGTCTCCAGTCCCAAGACCTTCCGTTTGCTGGTCAAGGTGGGTCCCCTGGCCAGGTCTCCACGGGCCCTTCCTAAGTCGCAGGCCACAGGGCTTACCCTTCAAGGACCCACTGGTCATTGCTGCTTCCCCCACCCCCAGGCAGAGCAGGCGGACCACGCCAGTTACTCGGTGACTCAGGTCACAGTGGAAGCCCGAAATGCCTCTGGAAGCGTACCCCGCTTCCCCTTGAGCCTGTACCGAGGCATGGTGGCTCGGGGCTCCGGTGTGGGCATGGCTGTCAAGGATGCAGATGTGCCCTCCCAGCTTCTGAGGATCCGAGCCCAGGACCCTGAGTTTCCGGTAGGCCTTGATTGGGTCTGCCTGGCCTCCCCTCTGGGGTGGGTTGGGCATATGGGGGCCCGGCACTCACCAGGACTGTATCCAGGATCTGAACTCAGCCATCACGTATAAAATCACCAACAACTCCAACTTCCGAATGGATGGGGAGGCTGTGCTGACGGCTGCCCCGTTGGTTCTGGCTGGGGTCGTCTATGCGGAGGTAAGGGGCGGGCAGCATCTCCGAGGGCAGGGGTTAAGTGGGAACCCAGGAGGGACAAGCCCCCTTCCTGTGCCAGGTTGAGGCCAACAACACAGTGACATCTGGCACAGCGACCGCCGTTGTGGAGA
This sequence comes from Aselliscus stoliczkanus, assembly GCA_033961575.1. Classification (NCBI taxonomy): domain Eukaryota; kingdom Metazoa; phylum Chordata; class Mammalia; order Chiroptera; family Hipposideridae; genus Aselliscus; species Aselliscus stoliczkanus. The sequence goes on from CM066736.1 coordinate 136,920,877, forward strand.
TTCAAGTGTCAGAGCAGGAGCCCAGCCCCACAGGTGAGCGACCCAGGTGACCCTTGGGGAGGGCTTCTTGCCACAAGCACGCTGGGGACAGAGGCAAGCCCCAGTTGTGTCCCTGGCCCCCAGGCGCTCCTGGTCCCCCCACCAGCTCAGAGGCTGGAAGAACCACCTGGCCCTCGAGCAGCACCACTTCGGAAACCCCCAAATCCCCTGCGACTTCTCAGGGACCCTCCATGACCAGCTCTGGGGGGGCCACTGGTCCACACCCCCCCCCAGGCACAACTCTGAGGCCACCTGCCTCTTCGACGCCTGGGGTGGGGCCCAGTGGGGGAACCAGCGTCTCCCCCCCATCAGCCTCACCCAGCGGGGGCTCGACACAGACCCAGAAGCCGGGAACCTCTCAGCCGACAACCCCTGGGTCCAGCAGGACCCCCCAGCTGCCAGGTAGCACTGCCAGATGCCCTAGAGTCACACACGTGTTCCCTGGCTAGACCCTCCCAGGAGACACTGTAGGGCAGGGTCGCCCAGGTTGGCTCAGCCACGGCCATACTGACCGTAATATCCCAAGGGGGGAGGCAGCTCTGGTCTGGGTGGGGACAGACAGGTCCTGGGGGCCCCAGAAAGTGAACTGGAGAAAGAGCAGAGTTGGGATCAGTGATCTCCACAATTCCCTGGCCGTCCACTCCACGGGCCTCAGCACCGCCTTCCCCTCCCTGCCTCTGGGTCGGACCCCGCCTCCCACCTGGAGCCGCTGGGCACAGACCCCTCTGGCCCTCCCTCCCTTCGGCAGCCTGGCTCGCTTCCAGGTTTGCGCAGACCGGGCTGGGGTGCTGGGCTGACAGTGACGGGTGCTTGCCTGCAGGCTCACCCGGGGCAGGAGGCAGCACTGAGGGGGTCGGCCAGCCAGATGGCAGCCACACCGAGGACCAGCGCTTCTCAGCAGCGGAGATGGCGGCCCTGGGCGGCGTGCTGGGTGGGCTGCTGTTCCTGGCTTTGTTGGGCCTGGTGATCCTCATCCACAAGCACTACCGCCAGCGGCTGAAGTGCTGCTCTGGCAAAGCTCTGGTGAGGCCTTGGGGGGTGGGGCACAGGACGCGAGAGGGACAGGAGAGGCAGGAGGCTAGAGGCGGGGATGGAGAACTAGGAGACGGGGAAGGGAGTGGGCGGCGGTGGGAGTGTGGGGCAGGAGGGGTGCAGGGGGACGGGGAGAAGCGGCAGGACGGGGACCAGGAACCAGCCGGAAAGCTCCAGAGCAGAGGCGAGACGTGATGGAGCGTGGGCGCCGCAGTCCGAACGATGGGGAGGGGCACAGAGGGGCAGAGAAAAGGGGAGGACCTGGCGCGGCCCCCGCTGCCGGGAGGCGGGGAAGCCGGCTGTGAGCCCGGCGGGTTCCTGTTGACGCCGTGGCTCCCCGGCCCCAGGAGCCCAGCGGCTTTGACAACAAGGCCTTCCTGCCCGACCGCGAGGCCAACTGGGCGCCGGCCCCCAGCGCCGGCTCCGACCGCACGCCGCCCGCGCCGCCCAGCCCCGCGCCGCCCGCGCCGCCCAGCCCCGTGCGCGCCGCCGAGGCCCCCGCCGCAGCCCCGGACGCGGGCGGGCCCGAGGTCGTGAGGTCCATCCTGACCAAGGAGCGGCGGCCCGAGGGCGGCTACAAGGCGGTGTGGTTCGGCGAGGACATCGGGGCCGAAGCGGACGTGGTGATCCTGAACACGCCCGCGGCGGACGCGGACGGCGACTCGGGCAGCGAGGGCGCGGAGGCGGAGCCTGGCGCCGACTCCACCTACATCTGACGCCCCCCCCCCGTGTAGAATAAAGTCGCACTAACGAACCGCGGGCGCGGCGTGGCTGGTGGGGCGCTTCCCCTACACCGCGCGCTGCGCCGCCAGCCGCGGGGCTTCCCAGGCTGCGCGCCCGGCGGCGGCCGGGTTCCTCTCGGGGCGCAGCCGCTGCGGGAGGAGGGCGCCCGGCTCTGCGGAGCCTGCCGACCGCGCGCAGGGATTACGGGCCTGGGCCGGCGCGGGAGCCGCCCCGGCGAGCGGGAGAGCCCGGGCCCGGGCCCTTCCAGCGGGCACAGCCTGCGGGTCCCGCGAGAGCAGAAAACACTCAGGCGCCCCGACTGCGGCCTGTGGTGCGGGTGGCGCGCGGCCCAGCGGCCGTGGGCGAGGGGCGGCGGGGGGCCGGCTGGGGCCCCGCCGGAGGCTGGGGAGCCGGAGTCACGGGGTGCGGGACAGACCCCTCCACCGGGCTTGCGCCCTGACCGCCACGGCTGCCCCTCCTGAGGGCGTCAGGCTTTCACCTAATGAGACAACGTCACGAATTCCGTTCCAAACGTTTCACTCTCAAGAGTGTTCAAGAATCTTGTTAAGAACCCAAGCCGTACAGCTGCCTCGGGTCTCACGCTCTTCTCTATTTTCTCGCACAAAAAGACGCGACTGGGGCCGGCCGAGGGGCGCGGTGGCTAAGCGCTGGCTTGGGAAGCCAGCGGCCCCGGTTCGGGTCCCACGTATGAGGGCCAGTGACGCTGCCCTCAAAAAAAAAAAAAAAAGAGGCGACTGGTTTTGCTTGGGACCCGCGGAGTCCTCAGCTTATCCCATTGCCCCCCACTCCCACCCTCGGCCCCGGCGTGCAGCGGGTGCTCCCGGAGGGAGAAGAGCGACCCGAAGCCGCAGGGCCTGAGGTTAGCCGGCAGACGGGACCTGCCACCCCGCCGCCGCTCTGTGACTGCCCACCCGCACTGTCCCGAGCCTAGGTCTGCACGCCCCTCCGAAAGCCCGCGCGGGGGCCCAGGAAGCACAGCTCGCACCCCCCCACACACAGCCCCCCGCCGCAGCACGTGACATCCTGGGCTGCACCTGCGCCAGAGGCCGGGCCCCGCCCCGGCCCCGCCCCGGCCCCACCCTACCGCCCTGTCCGGCCCCGCCCCGCCGCGGCTCCGCCCCGTCGCCCCGCCCCGCCCCCCGCAGCCCCGCCCCCGCCCCCGCAGCCCCGCCCCCGTCGCCCGGCCAGTATAAAAGCTCTGGTTCCCCGTGTCTCGGCGAGATGAAACTTCCTGTCCGGCTGCTGCGGTTCCAGGTACTCCTCGGGACCCCCAACCCCCGCGGAGCTAGATGGGGCACCTCCGGGTTCGAGGTGGGGGCGTCGCTGAGGGCCGGCGGGGGGCTGTCGGGACGGGGAGGCTCCCTCCTCACGGTTGAGGGTTAGGTTTCGTTTTCCCGCGACGCGCGGTTTCGCTTTCCCGACACAGCCCCTGCCGCGGCCGGGCCCGTCTGTCTCCGCAGGTCCAGCTGCGCGCCCCGGAGGCCCGGACGCTGGCTCCACACCTGTGACTTCACGTGTGTGCGCCGCCACATCTGTTGTCACACCCATCGCCACCTTTGTCAAGAAACCCATGCCTGGGCAACGTCGTGGCCATTAGCCGTCAGCCCACACCTGTGACCCCGACTCCCGTAACAACCGGGCCACACTTGTGACACCGGGCCATACGACCTGTGGCGACACATGAGCAACCCTTCCCTCACCTGTGGGAACACCTGACTGCCACTCGTGCTCACAACCCCTCGCAGTGGGAGCCATGGCTGCGGCCCCAGAGAAGTGAGAGCTCGGCCCGCCTCCCCAGCGTCGGCCCCGCGCGTCCGCCCGCCCGCCCGCTCCCTAACCTGCCGCCCGCTCCGCCCGCAGGGGAGCCCCGCGCGTTCTGTTCGCAGACTGGCTTTTGGGCGAGGTAAGCAGCGGCCGCTACGAGGGGCTGCGGTGGCTGGACGCGGCCCGCACACGCTTCCGCGTCCCCTGGAAGCACTTTGCGCGGAAGGATCTGGGAGAGGCCGATTCGCGCATCTTCAAGGTGGGTCCCCGGCCCCGCCCCGAGTGGGAGGGTCAGCCCGGGCCCGGGCCAGCCCTGGTCCCAGGCCCATGCCCTCCTCCTCCGCCCCCAGGCCTGGGCCGTGGCCCGCGGCAGGTGGCCGCCCGGCAGCGTCGCCGGCGACACCCAGAGCCCCGAGGGCGCGCTCAGGGCCAGCTGGAAAACCAACTTCCGCTGCGCGCTGCGCAGTACGCGGCGCTTCGTGATGCTGCAGGACAACTCCCTGGACCCCGTCGACCCGCATAAGGTGTACGGGCTCAGCTCGGAGCCGGGCTGCAGAGGTGAACGCTAGGGATGCCGCGCTTGGGGAGGCAGGACGTGCGGGGCCGAGGGAAGCGCTGCGCAGGGCGTTGGCACTTTGTTCTGTCCAGGGGCCGCCCCTGGGTCAGCTCTGGGCAAGGCGGTCAGTGCTGGGTTGTTAGAAGAAGCTGGTGGGGCCCGTCGGGACTAGTGAAGGGAGCATGTGCCAGCGGAGCGTCACAGGTTCCATTGCCCCCCCGCCGCCCCCCCCAATTCTCCCCTCAGAAGGTCCAGGCATTAACCAGGGTGAAGACCAGGCCCTTGAAGATGCCCCACACAGGAGGGTAAGGCTGCTCCGCCTTCCTCGCCCCTGGGAGGGGGCTGTCACGGCTCACTGGCTGGGGGCTGCTTATGCTGGCACTGTCTTCCCTTGCAGGATGGGCACCCAGGGCCGTGCCTGGCAGATGCTGCTGAGAGGCTGAATCCTGTGCCCTGTGCCCCAAGCGCTCTTCCCGGCCCAGCTGGCTTTGCCGGGGACCTCCTGCTTCAGGCTCTGCAGCAGAGCTGTCTGGATGACCACCTGCTGGAAGGTGTGCAGGAAGCGGACCCAGACCCCCCGGAGGCTTCTGGTGAGGGGCTTTTGGCTGGGGTGCTGTGCCCTGGAGAGGGGCAGGCAGGACAGCAGTCCCTGGGGGGGGGGGAGAGGAGGGTGTCCAGCAGGTATGGTGCTGGCTACAGCTGAGCCAGGACAGCTGTTCCCACTGTGGTCCTCCTCCTCAGGTCCAGAACTCCCTACCGAGGAGCTGTACCTGCCAGGGCCAGTGGAGGTGGCCCCCAGCCCGAGGTCACAGCCCCAGGCCCAAATGACAGGTCAGAGGAGCCAAGGGATGTGTGGAGGGAGGGAGGGCGGGGCCGAGGGCCCAGGTGCCAGCTGGGGCCTTTGTCTCCCGATGCAGGCCCAGCCCCAGAGCCCTGGCAGCTCCCACAAGAGGCGGAGCCCTGCATCCAGACGGTGGGGCCCAGCTGCCCAAGGCTGGGTCTGCACGCAGAGCCTAGCCTGGGGACCCTGGACGTGACCATCATGTACAAGGGCCGGACGGTGCTGCACGAGGTGGTGGAGCGCCCAAGCTGCGTGCTCCTGTACGGGGCCTCTGGCCTGGCTCTTGAGGCCACAGAGCCCCAGCTTGTGGCGTTCCCCAGCCCCGCCGAGCTGCCGGACCGGAAGCAGCTCCACTACACAGAGATGCTGCTGCAACACGTGGCCCCTGGCCTGCAGCTTGAGTTCCGGGAGTTTGGGCTGTGGGCCCGGCGCCAGGGCAAGTGTAGGGTCTACTGGGAGGTGGGCGGCCCCCTGGGCTGCGATGTCCCCTCCGCTCCTGCCCGCCTGCTGCCAAGGGACTGCTACACGCCCATCTTTGACTTTCGTACCTTTTTCCAAGGTCAGTGATGCCCCTAGTGTGACACCCAGTCCCTCCCCGCCCCCACCCACCCTGCTCCTCCCCCGCTCACCAGAGCCCCATCCTGCAGAGCTGGTGGAATTCCGGGCTCGCCAGCGCCAGGGCTCCCCACACTACACCATCTACCTGGGCTTTGGGCAGGACCTGTCAGCCGGGAGACCCAAGGAGAGAAGCCTGGTCCTGGTGAAGGTGAGGGCAGGGTCCCACGTCGGGGAGGCTGCTGCCGCCGCCGCACAGCTGCCTGGCCTGACGGCGCCCTCCCCGCAGCTGGAGCCATGGCTGTGCCGGGCATACCTGGAGGGCGTGCAGCGCGAAGGCGTGTCCTCCCTGGACACCAGCAGCCTCAGCCTCTGCCTGTCTAGCGGCAACAGCCTGTATGACGACCTGGAGCATTTCCTGGACCACTTCATGGAGGTGGAGCAGCCCGCCTAGGCGCTGGGACAGACCCCCAATCCAATAAAAAGAACCAAGAGCCTGTGCTGGTGTCCTGAGCAGGGGCGGGCTTGGGGCTGGGCCAGGGAGGGAGGCGACCACCCCCCAACCGCCTGGAGGCCTCCCGTCTTCACAACGAAGAAACACGCCACACACTTTGGAGCTAACACACTCTACTCAAAAGGACACAAAGCGCTGTCCCAGGTGTGCAGGGGAGGGCCACACCTGGGGCTCCCTGGGCCCCAACAGGACAGCCGCCTCTGGGCAGCGCCCAGGGCCCATCCCTGGCCTCCGACCTCCACTGACGGCTGCGCTCCGCCCCACAGGAGGCAGTGGAGGTGGCCGCACACTTGGGCAGTTATTTACAGAACATAATGAGCAAAGTGGGGGACTCCTAAACAAGAGACGGGCCCTCAGAGGCCCCCCCCTTATCAGCAAAGCGTTCACTTTCCAAGTACTGAATCAATCGAGAAGTTTCTAAAGATAATCCATTTTTGATAAATTAGAACACAATGAAACAGTGTATCTCTATAAAAAAAGTCCAGTTTAAACTGAGCGCAACAGGCGCCCAGACCACGGGTGATCACAGGAGTGCGGGGTGTGTCGTTTGCTGCTGCCGCCACACCCAACAGAGCCGCTCGTGACCTGGGCCCCGGCGTCCGGCGGGTCAGCCCTCAGTGCCCGGGGCGGGGGGCTCCTCGTTGGCCTCGGGCCGGCGATGTTTGCGCATGTGCCGGTACTTGTCCACATATGCCCGCACCAGGTTGCCCACCTTCACAGGGTTGATCTCCCCACTCTTGCTGTGGCAGATCTGGGGGGAGGGGACACAATTACCCAGAGGTTCTCCACGTCCCATGTTCAGAGGTCACAGCCCACGTCCCAGGGCTTCTGAGCCTTCCACCAAGAAGCCAGCATGTGTCGGCCTCTCTCGCCCTCTCCGAAAAGTCATTTAACCCATTTCACAAGTACCAAGGGCTCTGTCCTTGCCCCTGACAAACATTGCTCCGCACCCCGCCTCACCTTCTGAACGGCTTTGCGGAGGATATCTTTGTACTCATCTTTTGTCACCTCCCTCTTCTGGTAGAAGGGCTTGATGGCCAGCTTCACCTCCTCCACCGCCCGCTCCTGCACGTGCAGCTTCTTCATGTACTAGGAGCAGGGACGTGTGTGAGCGTCCACCTGCCCCGAGGGCCGCGTGGCCAGGGCAGAGGCTGAGGCCCCTTTGGCACAAGGCACAGTTATTCCCGCCATCCTCCCCACGCCGCCCCTCAGGGAAGGAGGGGCAGGCCTCACCTCCTCATTCTTGGCCTTCTCCGCGGCTGGCCGGGGAGCGACTGTCCTCTCCTCTGAGTTGTTGGTGGTGGTGGCATGGCCAGCAGGTTCTGAGGCTGTGGTCAGGACGGTGGGCACTGGGGCTGGGCTCTGTGTCACCCAGCAGCCCGCCAGGGGAAGGCTCCCCTGCAGGATGAACTGGGGCGTGGGCTGGCTGACTGGTGCATAAGGCGGGACACTCGAGGGCAGGACCGGGGCGGGAGGCAGGTTGGGGCTATAAACCTGGGCGAGAACACAGCCCGCTGAGCGCAGCGCCGATGCCGACAGCACCCCCAGCACCGTGCTCCCCACCCCTTCCCGAGCACCAGGACCCTGTGCAGAAAGGGTGGCACTGTGAGACCCTCTGCCCGAGCCGGGCGCAGTCTAGTAGCCCAGGTGCAAGGCCATTTCCCTGCAGCCCAGGCACCTACCTGAGTGGGCTCAGAGTCGGGGAGGCCAGGCTCTGGAAGCAGGTGACCAGGGGCAGGGCGCTCAGGGAGGCGCGCCTGCTGGGGAGCCGCCACAGGGCCCCCATCCTCAGTTTCCCAGGCCTCTTCCCGGGGCTGCTGCGGCCTGTGAAGCGGCGTCCCTGAGGGCCAACACAGGGGAGGTGGGTGCTCTGTGGCCACCTTGGCCGGAAGGCTGCATCCTGGCTGGAAAGCCCCAGGAAAACATCCCAGCAGCAAGGACCACAGGCCGGGCCCCCGCCGCCCCCTGACCAGAGCTGCACCTCCAGCGGGACGCAGGAGCTCGTGTGCCCCCCACACTCAGCCCAGCCCGGGAGGGCCCTACTCACACAGGGCTCTGTCCTCAGACGGGGGGCCGCCCGCCGCCTCCTGCAGGTTCCAGGTAACTCTCTTCACGGGGGCTTTGGCCCGCAGCATGGGGGTCTGAGAGGGGCCCCCCAAGGCTCCAGGCCCCGCGATGGCCTTGGCCGAGTCCTGCTGCTGCAGCGAGTGTGTGTCCGGAGGACTCTCTGCCCAGGGCAGGGGCTGCACAGAGCCTTCACTGTGGATCAGTGACGCCTCCCTTCCAATGACAGCCGTGGCCAGACTGGCATCTTGCTGCTGGCTGGCCGGGGGCACAGCGGGTTTGGGGGGCATGGCCCGCTCTGGGGAGGAATCCGTGCTCTCCGGGGAGGGCGGGGAGCTCATGTCGTCGAGCTGCATGAAGATGCCTTCACTTGGAAAGTCCTCAAACACGTGCCCTGCCTCGACGGAGTCCCCATAATCCAGGTCCTCAAGCAGACACTCGGCTGGCACCTCCGGAACAGGAGTGGCCTTCGGGGGGGCCTGGTCAGCCTCAGCCCCTGCTGGTGAGGCGACAGCGCCCGCCGAGGTCGGCGGTCTGGCCGGGGGCTCCCTGTCCAGCCTCGGCGGCTCCTGAGGTGGGGGCACTGGAGAGGCCCCCTTCCCCGGCGACTTCCTCTCCAGGGCGCGGGGCCGCAGCCGCTTCTCGTGGGAACGAGGCCGCCGGTGCTCCCGGGACCTGCGCCGCCTCCTCTCGGGGGAGCCCCGCCTGTCCCGGGGCCGCTCGCGGCTCCTCTCCCGTGCGCGGCGGGGCCTCCGGGCCCTCTCCAGGCTGCTGGGGGGCGAGCAGCCCCGGCCGCGAGCCCGGGAGCCCGACCGCCTCCTCTTCCTCCGCCTGCTGTCGTGGCGCTCGAGGGAGGAGCTCCCGCTGCTGCCGGAGCGGGACCCCCGCCGCCCGGGCCCCCAGGAGCCCCTGCTCGGCGCCCGGCCCTTGGCCCTCCTCCGCCGGGCGCGCTCGCGGCTGCTGGAGCGCTCGCTGGAGGACCGCCGGCTCCGGGCCTTGGGCCGCTGCCTCTGGGCGCGGTCCTCGGCCGCCGGGGGCGACGCGGACCCCGAGCTCCCGTTCCCGGAGCCCGAGCGCGTCCTGCCGCGCTCCCCGCCCGGGGCCTGCTTGCTCCTGGCTCTCCTCCGGCTGCGGGAGCTGGACGTGGAGCGCGAGCGCGGGCGGGGCGGGGACCGCAGCTCCACGACGCGGTGCGTGGCCGCCGGCAGCACGTCTGGCCCCGCCACACGCACGCAGGTCACCATCCGCTCCTCGGAGCCGAAGAAGGCGCCGCGGGGCGGCGGGCCCTCGTCCGCCCAGGGCCCCTCCGCGCCCCGGAGCTTGGCGGCGGCGGACGACGGCCCCCTCGGGGGCGCGGGCCCGGCCTCCACCGTGTAGGAGGTGACGCAGCGCACGGTCTGCAGGGGCGCGGCCTGGGGGCTGCCCACGGAGATGGTGCGCGTGATCTCCGAGGGCAGGAGGTCGGCGCCCAGGCGCTCCGGGCTGCTGCCGGCGGAACTGGAGTCGGAGCCCGTGGGGTCAAAGGGGTCATAGATCTCGCTCTTGAGCTGCTTGGCCTTTCTGAGGGAGAAGAGCGGCGAGGCGCTCTCTTTCCTCGGCACCTTACTGTCCACAGGTCGAAACGTGTTGCAGAAGCCGGGGCCGGCGAGTCCGCCGGAATGCGCCGTGTTCCCAGGGATATTGATCCGAAAGCTCTGGAAGGTTGAGCTGCCGCCCTTCCCTCTTGAGGGTCCCAGCGGGGCGGGGGGCTGGGTGCCGCCCCTCGAGTGCATGCTGGGCTCCTGTGGGCCCCTGCCACTGGGCTCGCCCTCCGCCCGGGCGCCGAGGCCAGGCTGCCCAGGGCCCTCCCTGCCCGTCAACCTGCTGATGCATGAACTGGGGATTTCGACGCGCTGCCCGCCCTCTGGGGCCGGGGCCACATCCGCCCGCGTGCTGCCACTGCCATCCCTTCTGATCTTTGGTATCCTGGGTAGCTCAGAGATGTCAGTTCTCCTGGGTGATGATTTGGGGGCCTGTCCTAGCCCGGCACTCTTAGATGGCAGGTTACCATTAGTGATCTTTGATGCGAATCTCAGAGGGAAAGTGTGCTTGCTGTTGCCACTAAACTGGGGGGTGTCACGTCGTTTTAAGCCAGGATTGTTCACGTCTGACACATTATGAGCCTGACCTGATCGAGGGGTCACTGAGGAGGCTGGTCTCGCTACAGCCCCCGATGTGAGCAGAGGGACACAGCATGGGGCGGGCCTGCCCTGGCAGCGTGACCCCAGGCTTCCGAGGCACCCTGAGGGAGGCACTCCGGGCTGCAGGCTGTCCCCAGGCCCAGGACCTTCTCCGCCTTGCGAGGGACCAACCGAGTTTCGCTGAAAAGAACCTGGCGCTAAAAGACAAGAAGGCAGACAGCAGTCAGTCCCCACCCCCTCCTTAGAAAGCTGAACCTTTATGAAAAGACTGTTTTAAGCTGTACATTTTAAGTCACCCTGATTTGCTCCCTGGGCTGGACACTCTGTGCTGAGTCTGGGGGTGGCTGCTGTGGGGCTGCCCTACTGCCTTACTGTCATGCTGCTTATGGGTCAGGACATGCCCAAGCCACTTACAGACACTTCAGAACAGGGTGGATGGGAGGTGCTGCCCGCCTTCCCAGCACCCTCGGTCCATCATTGGCCCCATCCCCCATGCCTGGACTCCCCTCCCCAACCAAATCCTGGCAGGGCCCAGATCAGTGGGAAGGCTCCGGTGGCGGGCTCATGAGAACAGGCCGGCTGTGTGCGCCAAGGAGGCCTATGGGCTGGTCTGGAGACCGTCGTCACCTAAATTATCTGCTTGTGCAAAACTGCCCTTTCCATGACTGGAAACCCACTGTCAGCACCTCGACACTCAGCAACCGTTCAGGAGCAAAAGCTGAGAGCCAGGGCGGCTCTGGGACCCCGTGAATAGGGGGGAGCGCGGTGGGTGGAGGCGCGGAGCTGCCTCACCTGCCTGTTTGGCGCTGAGTGAGCCGTCCCGGTGGATGGTGACATCGGAGCTGTCCATCAACAGCAGGCTCTGGCCTGACAGGATGCTCCCCAACAGGTCGGGGCCCGGGGCCTCATCCACTTCCGGCCCGGACACTGGGGCAGGGATGTCCCTCCTGCAGGCAGACCAGGCTCTGCCATCGCTGCCCCCACAGCGCCCCAGGCCTGGCTGCTGTGCTAAGAGGCTGTCACAGGCCCCAAGAGGAATGAGACCCACCCAGCCCCTTCCAAGTGAAGGAAAACAGGGTGTTTGGGGCTGAAATCCTCGGGCACCACGGATGGGCAGAGCTGGCAGATGAGTCACTACTGGTTTTGTTGGTTTGGTTAATTTTCTTTTCCTGAGGGCTCAAATACTAGAAAAGATCCAGCCGAAAGCACAGCACAGCGGCCTGGTACCCTCCCTGCTCGTGGGCTCTGTGGCAGAAGCGGGCACACAGACAGCCCTAAGGGGCTGTGGCCTGCCACCTGCTGCGTCACTGTCCCCGTACATCAGAGTCAGGACTGGCCAAAGCACTTCCTCACTGAGGAGCCGAGGGGAGGGGCAAAGAGGTCTCTGTGTCTGGGTGGCAGTGCGCCACGCCAGGACCACGGACCCTGATGCCCTGTCCCCCCAAAGACACACCTGGAGAGCCCCATGGAGACGGGCCTGGCCACGGGCTGGTGAGACCGCAGGGCTGACCGGGACAGAACCCTTCTCTTGGCACTCAGAGGGGAAACAGGGCTGGCAGACGGCTCTTCACTGCTGGAGGGAGGACACAGGCCAAAGGGAACAGGTGACCCGAGCCCGAGGTCCAGGGAGACATCTCCCAGCCCAGCAGGGATGGGATACGCACTGAGCCACATGGCCCTCAGGACCAGGTGTCAGGGCTGCATGGGAGGCCGCGCACGCCTGTGAGTGGCGGTGGGGTGGGGGCAGACGCAGGAGTCGGATTTTCTCTGGGTGAAGGGACGAGCTCTACACACCACCTAACAGAGCTCCGGTCAGGCAGGGACTCTGGGCACTAACCACACCCACTATGGGGGGGGGGGTGACTGCTCACTGAGCAGGGAGGGAGGTGACACCTTGCGCCCTGACTGCAGGAGGTGCCTGCACAGAACTGGCCCCTGCGATCACCTGTCAAAGGGGTCCAGCTCATAGGGGTCTCCAAACAGAAAGAGAGGGGCAGCCCCGACATCTGCACGCATCATTCCCAAGGAGGGCTCTGCGGGCTTGTGCACCGACAGGACGCAGGCCCCACGCATTGGCTTCCGGAGGCCCAGCATCTGTGCAATGCGGTGACGGGCTGTGACTTCACTCTGAGCCATAGTAACAAAGAGAAAGAATAACTGATCAGCGAGACTGAAATCAAGAAGTCCCAGAAATGCCATTTTGGGTTAACAAATGGCCATATCCAACCCCAGCTGAGTCATTGCCAAAGCAAGGCCGCTGGGCTTCGTGATGTTAAGCAGAGTCTCGGGGAGGCTTCATTAACCAGAGCCAACAATGCACCCCAACAACTGCTGCGCCCCTCCCACTGTGCCCACGACGCACGGCTGTCACCAGGTAGGATTTGCTTTTAAGCAATAACTCCAAAGAGGGGGAAACAAACCCCCGACTGACGGCTGCCCTGACGGCTGTGTTTCACAACCACTCGAGGAGCAGACACCAGACATCGCTCCCGGCACAGCCCACCCACGTGAGGGCAGTGGTCCCGGGGACGTTCTGGTGGGGATGGCCAGGCCCCTGGCTCAGGGCATGAAGAGGGGCTGGGGCCACACAGCGGCTGTAACTTCGGTTTGGACTCACCGCAGGAATTTTGTGTGAATGAACGAACAGCCATGTGCTCAAACCCTCCATTTAAATTAGAATACATTTGGAAATGAATCTACACTACGTGGCTTTCTGCTGCCTAGGCTCCGCTAATGACCGTGAGGGTAAATTCACACAAACACGCACTTGGACGATGGCTGCAATCCCGTGGATTAAATGTTTCAAATGTCCGATCCAGGACTCACAGAGAATGTGGCACTTCAGAAAAGGGCCACACGGCAGCCGCTGAACTACAAAGGGGCGAGCCAAGAATGGGGAACGGCCCAAAGTGGACAGTGTCACACACATCCCGCTCAGTCACCTCGGCCAGGAGAAGACAGCCCACCGTGCAGGACTCCTGTGCTGGCATTTCCCTCTCAACACCTCAGTGGCTCCCACACCCCAGGTAATAGTCAGCGAGCCTCCCTGACAAGCTGGTGGCCTGGGCTGGGCTGCTCCGCCCCACAGGGCCCACTCCTCAGGACACCCGGCCCCAAAGTGTCCTGGAAACTTCGTCTCTGCCCATCTCCAGTCTGTGCGGCAGAAACGTCCATCAGGTCAGGGAACCTCTGACCAGCAGAGAGAGGCCATTTCCAGGACCCCACGCTCCGCCTGCGCCAAGGAACGGCCTGGCCACGTGTGAAGGGTACCTTTGGCTTCGGCCCCTTTCTCTTCCTCCCACGGCCCTGGCGTCTCTTGGACCTTGTGCCGGAGCCCCTGCTTTTCACGGCCGGTCTGCGCTGCGCCTTCTTTCTGCCCAGCACCTTCTTCCGTCTTCCTACAAAGAGATGTTGACAATCAGTGCTTCACTGTATGCGCCAGCTTGGCCCCCCTGATGACCCCCAGGATAGGCCTGCGCACCACCAGGACCTGGCATGGGGACAACCACATACATTCTTGGGGTCTTCAACGGAAACATAAACCACACCTTAAACCCTTACTTCCCTGAGGGGAACGGCGGCCCCGTGGCCCTGCAGTCCACTTTGGTTTGCAGATCTCACTTGGAGAGCTGATACGTACTTTTGCAGATTCAGGACACAAAATCAATTAGAGGAAACAAACCTTGACTGTCCAGGGTATGATGACGAGCGTCCCTGGCTCTGTACCCACTTAGGGGATTAACCAGAGAAGGACTCTCCCAAGAGACTTGAGAACACATGATTTCCAGGAGCATTTCTGGCAGAATATATTCTAAGACTACAGCTGCAGAGCGCTCAGTGTTCAGCCCTCACCGGTCACCCTGGGATGCTGCACGGGCTGGTTCAGGGGGACACCCCGCACCCCTGGAGATGCACAGCATCCTCGGCATGGAGGGAGGGAGGGGACTCCAAGGAGGACAGGACTGGCCTGTGATATGTGCTGCCTAAGCACACCCACAACATCTGACATCACACGCTCGCCACGGGCTGACACCTCAGGGGTCCCCACAGAAGGGCGCTACTGGGAGCTCAGTGGCTCTGAGGCCTGGTGACTCAACACCCACCAAGGCATGGAGAGTCTTGTCCCTGACAGCCACACGGTTGGGCAGCAGCCGGTGCAGGACAGCCTCCCCTCATCGGCCAGTGCTCCGTGGACCTGAGCCCTGCACCCCGCGCACAGAAACACACCAATCCCCCAGGGCAACTTACAAATACCTGAACTCCCTGAGCCTCAAGGAGGCTGTGGATGGGAAGGGGCGGCCGCTGACAGCCGACTGTGGGCGCAGTGGACAAAGCTGATGGGGGTGGGAGTGGGAGAGGGGAGATAGATGGGACACTCCGGACAGAAGATCCCACAACCCAGAGGACACAGACACATGGGGTGCAACCACCAGCCAGCACAAATCTTACTTGGCTCTGGATTCAAATAAACTATTTTTACTTAACTTTTTTTTTTTTTTTTTTTGAGGGCAGTGTCACTGGCCCTCACATATGAGACCCGAACCGGGGCCACTGGCTTCCCAAGCCAGCGCTTAACCACCGTGCCACTCGGCCGGCCCTCAAATAAACTATTTTTAAAGTTCTATGCCTGGACCAGCTGAGTGGCGTGGTGGTTAAGAGCTGGCTTGGGGGCCGGCCCGGCCGAGTGGCTCAGTTGGTTAAGAGCTCCCTAAAGAGTGCGAGCTGAGCTCTGAGCAACGGCGATTCGATGCCAGCCTGAGCTGAGTTGCCGTTGAGCTGCCAACAGGTGGCAGGATGGCTCAGCTGAAAAAAAACAAAAAAACGAGCTGGCTTGGGACCCCTGCGGCTCCGGTTCGGATCCCACATATGAGAATCAGTGACACTGCCCTCAAAAAAAAAAAAAAAAGTTCTATGCCATTTATGACACAACTAGAACTTTCACAGCCTAAGGAGTAGCCACTCGTTTTCTCCGGCATAACAACGGCACTGCTCTTCAGTTAAAAAACACTCCCTCAGGGCCGGCCGAGTGGCGTGGTGGTTAAGCGCTGGCTTAGGAAGCCAGCGGCCCCGGGTCGGCTCCACATATGAGGGCCAGTGACACTACCCTCAAAAAAAAAAAAAAAGCAGCACTTCCTCTTCTAGAAGTCCCCTGAGAAATATTAGGCAAATGACAACAATGAAAAGGGTCTGCTTCCAAATAACGTGGGGAGAGGCAGTGGGTGGGGGCAGGGCAAGGCCAAGGGGCCAGGAGCGGACACAGCGCCGCTGACACCAGGGGCCACACGCGCTTCACTAGCAAACAAGCAAACTAAACAGGTGAGGCAGAACCACACACACAGTGACGTCATCTGCCAACCGGCCACCCCTTTAGCTGGATACTTGGTAGGGGACAGTGGGACAAATCTTCAGTTGTGCTCTAACCAGGGATGGAAATTCCAGCAGCCTGAGGTTTTCCTGAGACGGCTGTCCGTGCAGCAGGGCGACCCAGATGAGCAGTGGGGTGATGCACACGCTGGTGTTGGGAGGGCGTGTCTGACTCGGGAGAGGACACACGGGTGGCAGACAGCAGGAGCGACATGCCAGTAACCCTGGATTAGCTCGAGAACCTGCATGGCCTCAGGATGGCCTCCAGCTCTGTCCCTAGAAAGGGCCCGAAATACGCACCCCTGGCAGAGCGCTGTGAGCCCAGCTGTCACTGGGCCACCCATGCTCACCACACGCACAAGTGACAAGGCTGTCATGGCACCAGCAGTGGGGACACCCCACACAGACCCATGAGCCTGAGACACCACGCGCCCTGGCGTGGTGAGGACAAACGCCGGCCACACAAGGGCTGGCAAGGATGGGCATGCCGGGCTTGTGCTGCGACTCAGACACAGCCTGTCACCCGCCGGCCCCAGGAATGCACACACCTGCCCGGAGCACTCTCGCATAGGAGGGCTCACAGCACCCTTATGCTCCGTGGCCCAAAAGGTGCATGACCACGTGCCATTGGCAGGCGAGCAGGTGACAAGTCGTGGTGAGAGTGCACCGTGGATAGTAATCCACAGAACAGGGCAGTGAACACAGCACAAGACACCCAACAGCAGGGTCCAAGCCATTGCCAAGTGACAGAGCAAAGCCACCCTCAGCATTAGGACTGCCTGGTATGTGGAGTGGACAGGCAAAGACAAAAAGGACACCAGACACCATGGTGGCCGTCCATGGGGCCAGGGGCACGGCTAGGAGCAGGACAGGGTAGGGTGGGAGGCACGTCTGTCAAACCACATTGAGTGGATGAGCCTCTGTGCCGTGTGTGTATCTCAATAAAGTTTATATTTTTACTTATTTTTTTAGAGGGCAGTGTCACTGGCCCTCATATGTGGGATCCGAACCGGGGCCACTAGCATCCCAGGCCAGCTCTCAACCACCGCGCCACTCAGCCGGCCCAAAGTTTATATTTTTAAAAGCCCGGGTCATGACCCATTGAATAATACGGGAACATGACCATCCACCCTAATTTAAACAATCAATGGGATGGAAGGTGTCAGCAGGGCCACAGAGCATCAACGACGTGACACTGGGCTGACAGAGCTGGACCCATGCTCGTGGCAAAGCCCCTCCCCGGCCAGGCCTGTGAACAGGGAAGCACAGACTCAGTGGGACGAAACTACCAAATAGGGTAGAACACTTGAAAAGCACAAGAAAAACCCTGAATTAATTCCATCAACTGTCCCCACAGAGAAGCCTGGGCCTGGACGTCACCAGTGTATCGCTGCATCCCCCCGGACGCTTCAAAGCTGATTCTAGAGAGGCCCGCGTGTGGCCTGCTGCTGTCAGGCCCACATGCGCCACAGTCCGCTCACCTCTTTTCCTTCTCCGTTTGGCAGGGGCTCGTGGCGTCAAGGGCCGCTGATACACGGCGGTGCTCAGACCAGAGGCGACGGCTTCGATGGTCTCGTCGAGCAGAGGAGACATCAGGTGCCTCGGGATATGCTACACAGCACAGGGGACACTGGTTGGCAGGGGGGCCGCCAGGCCAGGCACAGCGAGCGCCCTTTCCCCGTGAAGACGTCGGGCAGCACCACCTCTGGCCCGACGGGAGCCCTGAACCCACCCCACCGAGCCTGGGGCGGAAGCGGAGGTCCCCGGCTGGCATCACCCTCTCGCTTCTCACAGACCCACTGCTGAGTGGGTCCCTGGGGCAGGGACTGGAACAAGCCCAGGTTGGGGGTGGCTGAACAGGCTGCTCAAGTAGGAGGAGAAGGGTGAGAGCCGAGGGAACCTCACAGCATGGTGGGGTGGAGGGGGACACACACGGGAAGGGGTGGGGGAGACAGCAAAGGGCAAGGGGGGCACAGGAAGCCCGGGGGCAGAGTGTGGGAGTGGCGTTTGGGACGAGGGTACCAGGGCCCAAGTGCCCCCTGGTCTTAACCCACCCCCGACTCGGCTATGCCCCACAGGCAGGCACCTAGACTGCAGAGGAGACAGCCCGCCCGTGTCCCAGCTGCCAATTGCAGGTCACTTCCAGGTTTGGGGAGCAGACATGGAGGCAGAGGGGACAGCAGAAGCGGGGCCCTGAGGGATGGGGGCCACCACCTGGATGCCCCTGGCAGTGGACATGCGGTTCCGGTTCACGGTGGCTCGGACGCGCTCACTCTGCCGTGTCCTGGCAATGGCCCGCGTCTGCCCTATGCGAGGCCGCAGCCGGCTGGCGGTGGGCACCACGTCAGCCAAGAGCAGGGACACCTCCTCCTCACTCACGGGGTCGGCATCTGGGGAGAAAGGGGACCCTGGGCCACTGCAAAGCTGCTGACCGGGCCCTCACCTGCAGGACTGGCTGGGTCGCGTGGCCGTGCCCCTCAGCTCCCACCCAGGAGTGCCCTGGCCTGCCCGCGCTGAGCCGTGCTCTGATGGGGCGCTACCTGCGGTGGAGGTAGCAGCTTCGGGGACGGCACACTCTGGACAGAACCACTCGTCCACTGGCACCTCCTGGAGGGGGGGCTCCAGACATTCCATGTGGTACCTGAGGGGACAAAAGGCCAGTCAGCCCAGGCACCGGGGACGCCAGAGCAGGTGTCCAGATGCGCCCAAGACAGCAACACACCTGCTGAAGACAGAACAGCGTCCCTACGCCCACAAGTTGATGGCATGTAGAGACGAGGCCTTTGGGGGTGAGCAGGATTAAATGAGGTCATGAGAGTGGGGCCCTGACCCTCAGGAGATGGGTGACACAGCGAGAGGGGCGTCTGCAGCCAGGAAGAGCTCACCAGAACCGACCTGCCATAGTCTAGGCTGGACTCCACCCAGGCTGCTGAGAAGTCCCGTGGAGGCCATGTGGAGGCCAGCCTGCTGAGAGGCCCAGCACTCCACACTCCAAATCCTGGTCCCCTAACTTCCTGCACCCCTCCCGCCAGCATTCTGGGTGGTCAGACCGCTATGGCAGGCTTTTGGGCATCTCCACCCTCCAAAGGGGGCCCTAATGGGGCCCAAAGTCCCCACAGGAGACATACTTTGTGGAAGGACCAAGCTAGGAAAGCAGCTGCCTCACGCCCCCCCTTCACCTGGGAGGCTGGTCTGTGGCAGGGCCAGCCATCCACTTGTCGCCTATGCCTTCCCCCACTCCACTATCACTGCAAGCGGCCCGGGATTCCTAACTCACTTCACAGTCCAGTCTGAGCTGGTGAAGGAAAAAAAGCTGTCTGCTGGAAGTAACGGGAATGCCATGCCATGTATGTCTTAGCTTCTACCCCGTCTCTAAGAAGCAGTGTGGGGAAGCCGCTGCTGGCAGGGCCGTGGGGGCCCGACTCCCTCCCACAGCCCCGGACAGCCTGGGGTAGGCAAAAAGGCAAAATCCAAAGCGGACAGTATGTTAGCGCCCGAGGCCCCGAGTCCAGGCTCGATTTTGTTTGAGGTCCATGCCTGTTCACAGCACTGAAATGGCTGAGGGTCCTGTGAGACACAGGATGGACAGGAGGGGACAGCCCTCCATGAGCCCTCCTGGGACCCCACTCAAGAACAAGGAGGATGGATGTGGAAACAGGGTGGGGCGGCTCCTGTCTGAGAAGGTCCTCCCCAGGGTCTCAGGAACGAAATCAAGAACAGAGAGGCGGTGTCTCACACCTTGACATGGTTGAGCCCGTGTCCTCATCAAGCTCCAGGGGCTCGAGCAGAGGCCCCAGTGCCCGTGACAGCTGCCTGGCCCAGCCAGCCTGCGCCCACAGCCCACCAGGACAGCACCCGCTGTCGCCCCTGCTCAGAGACCAGCAACTCCCAGGTGGCCCTGACCTGCTCTGCCACCCAACGCGATAGCCACAGCTACATGGCCCGGGAGGTCCTGGAGTGTCTCCCTAGTGAATAAATAGCTTTAGGTTAGATTTCAAGTTTTTATAAAACCAGAAGTGATCCATACCTTAGTTCACATACTAGTGCAAGAATCTGGCACATCCATGCACCTACAGACAGCCTGTGGTTCTGTTTTACGATGAGTAATGGGATAATTTCAGACTTGTGATTTTTAAGCTGGAAGAATAACTAAAAAAATTAGCAATGGTGGGCCGAGTGGCTCAGTTGGTGAAGAGCTCGCTCAAGAAAGTGAGCTGAGCTCTGAGCAACAGCAGTTCGATGCCGAGCCCAAGCTGAGCTGCCGTTGAGCTGCCAACAGGTGGCAGGATGGCTCAACTAAAAAAAAAAAAAAAAAAAAAATTAGCGGACCACACATATTATTAACACGCGAGGGTGTCTACAAGCGTGAGAATCATGGCGTTAAGGTTCCAGACCCATTTATCAGAGTTAGGGTTCCAGACCCATAAGGATTTTTATGTACTTTACTTGTTCTATCTGTTAAACAATTCAAGCACATAGAAAGAAAATCATTATATCAAATTTATATGTGTACCTTACAACAGTGAAAAAAAAACTTCATGAAGTTGTAAAAATCCCCCAGTCACTGTTAAAAGTTACTAAGATTAAAACCAGATCTTGGGGGGGCCAGCCGAGTGGCTCAGTTGGTTCAGAGTTGGCTTAGAGCGCTTGCCCTGAGCAATGGGGCTGCTGGTTCGATTTCCACATGGGCCAGTGTACGCTGTGCCCAAGCTGAGCTGTTGCTGAGCTGCCAACAGGTGGCAGGATGGCTCAACTGATGTAACAAGATTGCCTGTTCAATGGTGGGCTATGCCCACCCACAACTAAGACTGAACTCGGCATCTTGAGCTGGGCTGCCGCCCAGATGGCTCATTGGATAGGACATGGCGTTCTTTCTATTTTTGTTTTCTTGTTTTTTGTTTTTTTGAGGGCAGTGTCACTGGCCCTCATATGTGGGACCAAACAGGGGTCGCTGGCTTCCCAAGCCAGCGCTTTACCACTGCGCCACTCGGCTGCCCCCGGCATGCACTCTTAACAACAAGGCTGCTGGTTCCACTCCCGCATGGGATGGTGGCTACATCCACCCGCAACTAAGATTGAACACTGCACCCTGTGCTTAGAGGCCACAAGCTGTTGATGGGAAGCCAGATGGCAACTGACGCCCTTCACAACGAAGATTGAAGGACAACAATTGGCTGGTCCCCTCTCCCAATTCCCCAACACTGTTCCCCTCCCCCAATTCAAAACAAAACAAAACAAAAAACCAGATCTTGGGCCAGCTGAGTGGTGCATTGGTTAGGAGTTGGCTTGGGACGCCAGCTCTGAGCAGCAGGGCCCTGGTTCGGATCCCACATGAGGGCCAGTTACGCTGCGCCCTCTACAGCTAAGATGGTGAACAACAGCTCGACCTGGAGCTGGGCTGATGTTAGTTCGGCGTAGGCTGCAGCCTCTGCTGCAGTGAGCTGCCATGCTACCGTGAGTGGCCGGCAGCCGACAAGAGCTGCCATCCAATGGCCGGTGAGCGGCTGCCTCATCCGGGAAGAGCTCAATGAATACCAACATGGGCCAGTGAAGCAGCGTCCTCCACAACTAGACTGAAGAACAAAAGGACAGCAACTTGTCTGTTTCCCTTCCCCTATTTCCCAACGGTGTTCCCCTCCCCCAATACCTCCAATAAAATCTTTAACAACAAAAAGAATTACAGGCTCGGTTTCAAAGCTTAAGGAGAAACCTCAGCTTTGTGAGTGGAAGCTCCAATACCTGCACCCGGGCTCACCAAGAGCCCAAGGCCACAGAAAGCACACATGAGTTGGGCACTTCGCAGCAGCGAAGGCAAGGCCAGTGACAGACTGGGGACGAGGGCCACACTGGGACATGGCCCTCCTCCCCGCACTGTGCTCGGCCAGCTGCTCCACGCTTTTCCTTGCTGCCGTGCCCAGCACAGTCCTGGGTGCTGGGCTGCCCTTCAGGCCCGGAGTCCCCATGACAGCACACTGCTCCAGCTGTCTGCTCACACTCAGTCAGCACTCACTAGGCTCAGCAGTGGAAGGGCACACACCGAGATCTCGGGTGTGGGAACCCAGGCCCCACTCCTGTCCCCAGACGCAGAGCGCCTAGTGCGGGGGGCAAGCAGCAGCAGACACTGTGACTTCTAGGAATCCCTGAAGGCCAACATTACCAGGTCGAGTGAACTGCTGCCTAACATGGCTGCAAGCTGAGACTTGCGGGACAGGAGCGGGGACAAGAGGCTCTGTGAATGTGTGAGTCCAAAGGGTGGGGGCCAAGCCAAAGCCTGGGACAGTCTGCATGGAATAGACTTGAGTGCCCAGAGCCTGTCCCCCTCTTGGCCACCAGGGCTCCTGCCTGCCTCTTGCTTCACGGCCCAGCCCTCAAAACTGCTATTGGTTGCCGGAGAGGAAGTTCCAGATCTGTGGCCTCCCGGGATCCCTTCACTCCCTTCAGGGTGTGTAGCACACAGGAATGTTTCTTCAGTCCTCTCACCACAATTTTACAGCAGAAAAGTTCTTCAGATGTACAAGAAACCCCCGTGGAGGCTTACCAGGGAGAGGGCCTGACTAGAATCAGAGAGACGACACAGGGCCAGGCTCCTGGAAGCCAGTGCCTGCTGGACACGGGCCAGTGGCAGTGTGGCCAGGAAACGAGGGAGACGAGTAGCCATGTGCGGCAGACACAAAAGCCCCTCCTCTCCTGAGCCTGACCTGGCTGAAAGGTGGGGTCGAGCACCCCCCCCACCCTGAGCCCCATGCCTGCTGGCCAGACCCCTGCCCCATTTTCTCAGGCTTTCCTTGCCTTTTTCCTGTCTTCATGTATTACG
The DNA here is from genome assembly GCA_033961575.1 of Aselliscus stoliczkanus. Classification (NCBI taxonomy): domain Eukaryota; kingdom Metazoa; phylum Chordata; class Mammalia; order Chiroptera; family Hipposideridae; genus Aselliscus; species Aselliscus stoliczkanus. The sequence goes on from CM066736.1 coordinate 136,943,344, forward strand.
TGCGTTTGTGAAAGCAGCTCAGAATATTTGGGGGAAAAGGTGAGGGTATAAATGCAACAATAAAAAGAACCTGGTGGGGACCAGCCGAGTGGCGCGGTGGTTGCGAGCTGGCTTGGGAAGCCAGCGGCCCCAGTTCGGATCCCACATGAGGGCCAGTGACACTGTCCTCAAAAAAAAAAAAAAAAAAAAGGACCTGGGGGCCAGTGGGCTACCGACGGAGTCACGAACCACGGCGCTGAGGGCGGGCCGTGCACCAGCAGACTCCAGGACATCCTGAGCAGGGGGACAGAAGTGCCGCGGGACTCCCCTCTCGTGGGGCGGGGCTCCGCAGGCCCAACACCGCTTTCTACCCGTCAGGAAGCCCTCCGCTTCTCAAGCCCCCGGAAGGAGCGCCAGCAGTGGGTGGGCAGGCCCGCAGGGGCCACGCTTACCCAGCGTCACAGCCGTCACAGAGGAGCAAGCGGTCCTCCCGGTCACTGCGGCCGCACACCTCACAGAAGGTCGGGTCCTCCTCCTCCTCCTCCTCCTCTCCGGCTCTGGCGCTCTCCACTGGGATCTGCAGGCAGACAGGCACTGCCACTCCGTCCCCACCGAGTCCACACACATCCGGGGCTGCACTCAGCCCAGAGCAGGCCGCTCAGCTCCTGGGGACTTGGCCGGGCTCCATGGACCCGGGCGTGCTGAACTAACAAGCCTACTTGATGTTTCCTGACCATTTCAGGGTAGTTAAGTAGGGGGAAAAAAGCGATTTGACAGAAAACAAAGTGGCACTGTGGCAAAGCCCCGGAGCGGAGTGAGTGCTGGAGACAGCCCGGTGCTGACGCCGCAGGGAGCCCACTCCACGCACTCCGCAAGGCACCCGCCACAACCGTGAGAACAGGAAAGCAGCACTCAAACAGCAGGTCTCAATCTCTCGAGAACTGTCACAACTAAGCAGACACAGAAACATGACTACCAAACACGCCAGTCACAGCTGTGCACTGAGAACCCCGTGACAGGCTTCCCAGGGACGTAACAGTCAGGCCTTGACCCTTAAGGACACGCCCTCTCGTCTCCTGCCCACCATCTGATAGCCCCATCCGAGGCACAGCCTCCACTGCTCACTTCAGCCAGCTGTGTCAGCAGTCCCCCAGGGGACACTCCCAAGACACCCCTGGCTATGTTCTTGAGCCAGGCAGGACTCAGGGCCCTCCTGCACGCTGTCCCTCTCAGACCTTTTTCTCCAACTGGACTCTCGTCCCTGCACCCCCCTTCACACACAAAGGAAGAGCTCAGGGTCCACATACTTAATTGGCAGTTGCTCCATTAAATAAAGGTCACTTACAAGGAAGCTGCCAACACAGCCAGAAGCCTCGGCTGTCTGAAGCCCAGGCCCCAGGGAAGGAGAACAGAGTGCCTGCCCAGGCAGGCAACAGGGGCCTGAATCAGAACCGAAGTTGCCACCCCCAGCACAGATGGACAGCACTGTGCATGCTGCCAAGGAGAGCAGGCATGCAACTACGAGACCCAGTGCCTCCCCGTGTGCACAAGTTCTAGGCACATCCCTGGGAGTCTAGTGCTAGTTCATGACAGCAGGCGTGTGAAGGGAAAGCAACAGTGAGCACTGGAGAGCAAAGGACAGTGCCCTCTGGTTCTGCCCTCCCAGCAAACGACAGGGCCGGGCCCTTCAGCCGGGTCCCAAGAGCAGCGCGTCCTCTCCTGGGTCTGAGCTGCACCGTCACCTTGCCTCCCCTAGGGCCACCGTGGCTCTGGAGGGGAGAAGCTCTGAGATGGGAGTGGAGAAGAGGAAGTCCCGTCAGTGCCCCGCCTGCCTCCCTGCAGAACACACACGGGCCAGCTTGGCAGAGAATGGCACTCTGGGGGATTTCTAAAAAGCATCTGGCCAATACTCACTCATCCCAGGAAAGCAAACCACCTTTTGAAAGTGTGTTTTCCCACGAGACAAGGCCTGATGCGATGAGCATAGGACAGGGTGGGCTTCTGTGCTGTAGTGTCTACACTCACCTTCTCCAAGATTTTACCGCCAAAGTGGGCTCGGATACAAATGCACTTAAATATAGTGCGGTCAACTGGACAGGAGTTGGCGTTCTGTAAAAAGAAGAGCCGAGTCAGAATGCTGCAGAACCTCTCGCTATTACCACCATCCTCAAAATAAAGAAACTCCTTGGACACCGAAACCCAAGCATTTATGGAACGCCTATGTGTGGCAGGCCCTCTGCTAAGTTGCTGGGGACACAGCTGTTGACGAGACAGAAATCCCCGCCTCGTGGAAGAGGAAGGAGGAAAAACTGGCTGCACGCACACACACGGCATGGTAACAAGTGCTGCGGTGCATGAGAGGGAGTGCGGGGGACAGAGGGCTCCTCAGGCCCCTCCCTTGGGGCCTGTGTTCAAATCCAGGGCCAGTGTTTCCAAGAGACTGTTTGACATTTCTTAGTAAATTCTGACGATTTCCTTACACCGTGTCGACGCTCACCAGACGAGCTGCAGATATCTTCTTGCCTTTATTAACGGTGTTTTGACACACTTGTAAGTTCCTAGTTTTGTATCATCTTTATTAGGTACATTGCATACACCAAAAGCATTTACCTCTGTTTATACCCCGTGTAGCCACCACCCAAGCCTCCCCCAACTCTACTCCCCTGGGTTTCGGTGCTTCTCGCTCAGCACAGGGCTCTGGACACACATGTGCTTGCGCCCCCGCCCCCCCCCCGGGCAGGCCCACCCACACGGCTGCTACGCCCGTGGCGGAGCTGCTGTGCACGCTCGGGTGGCAGCCAAAGCACTGGCTCTCCTTGCTGGCTGACCCTGGTGCCTCATTCGGTGGTTACGAATGTCACATCCCCACCCACCTGGGAAGCCCTGTGCTCAGTCTTCCATCTGAGCCTCCCAGAGGTTGCGCAGTGCTGTCACCTTGTGGTGACACAGCACATGTCCTGTGAGTCCTCTCTCTGAGCGGCGGCTGTGAGCTGTCAGGGGTCCTTCTTTGCTCTCTGACCCAGCCGCCAGCATTCTTATCTGTAGACTTCAGAGTGCTGCTCTCACATGCATCTTGAAGCCTGTGGCACGTGTGTGGTGGGAGCTGGCCCCTTACCAGTCTCACACACATTAACAGAAGAACCCTTTCTTGGAGACACGAGGTGTCGCCCGCTGTCCACTGTATATACCGTCTCCTCCAAGCCTGGTTTCCATCCCTGCACCAAATTCCAGCGTAATCACTAGAGTTTATAAATCTTAACATCCAGGAAGTGATCTCTCCCTTTTCAAAAATAGCTTGGCAATTCTTGGTATTTTCTTTCTCTCCTGCAGGATCCCACACCCATCAGGGGCCCCGGACAGCCGGCCGGGACTCTCCTGAGCCCGCACCGCCACTGCCCCTCTCTGGGGTGAGACTTCCAGGAAGCGGGCCTCCTTCCCTTGGTCTCAGCTGTTTTAAGGAAAATTCTTTAAATGTCCAACACATCTTTTCATGACTTATTTCTAAGTGCACTGTAGTTTTTAATCTTTGTCTACCTTAGATCTAGCGATCATGCTGAACGCAGCATTCCAACAGTTCACTTGCACAATATCTACCAGGGGAGCCAAAAAAATGTACACAAATGGGCACGTTGGTCAGCGTTGCTCAAGCAGTAGTTCGCCGTCATCAGAAGTGTCTGGACACTGACGGGAACCACTTTGAGCGCCTCTTGTAACCGCAGAAGTCAAAAGTGACTTGTATTCATCTTTTGTTATCGGTATACATCGAGTATTACAATTTTCATAGTTTTGTTAAAACGTGCATACCTTTTTTTTGGCACCCTCTGTATGCTGATGGAGACAGGTAGCAAACACCTTGTCAGTCCCCTTGTTAAAGGAAGCCTTCACTTGCCTCCAAAATCTATGCCCAGATGTAATCTGTGCAGCAGCTCCACGAGCACAGAACAGAAACTAAGTAGCAGAGGCAGAGATACACCTCCAATGACACGGCAGGGAGCCAGCAACCATGTGGCCATGAGTGACGTTTCAGTCCTGGGTTACACACTGACCACACAAGAGTGGTTCTGAGCTATCTAGGAAAACGAGGCCAGCAGGCCTGGGTCTTAGAAGCTGCTGTCACTACCAGTCTCACTGAGTCACATGATAGTGTGGGGATCTGTGACCTTCAGTATCCGCGGTGGAGTCACAGGGCAGGCGAGAGGATGAGGCAGAGTAAGAATGACGGAGGTGGGGGCTGGCCGAGAGGCGCGGTGGTTGAGAGCTGGCTTGGGAAGCCAGTGGCCCCGGTTCGGGTCCCACATGTGAGGGCCCGTGACACTGCCCTCAAAAAATAAAAATCAAAAAAATTATAAGGGCTGGCCGAGTGGCGCAGTGGTTAAGAGCTGGCTTGGGACGCCAGCAGCCCCGGTTCAGATCCCACGTATGAGGTCCAGTGACACTGCCCTCAAAAAAAAAAAGAATGACGGATATGGCTGTTCTTAGAGATGGCAATGAGCACTGGGGTTTGAGTCATTCGTCCTGTACTGTTTCACTTCTTTGAAATTTTTCACAATAAAAAGTTTAAAAAGGGGCCAGCCAAGTGGCACGGAGGTTAAGAGCTGGCTTGGGATGCCAGCAGCCCTGGTTCGGATCCCACATATGAGGGCCAGTGACACCACTGCCCTCTTAAAAAAAAAAAAAAAAAAAAAAAAAAGTTTAAAAAGTAGGCAGGAGTCCCGCTCCTGAAGTTCATCATAAAATCCACTGTATGTTTCTGGTAAACTGCCTTCCCGTGTTCCAGGAATGGTCCTGTCCTCACTCTCACCACGACTCAGCCCTCAGTGGACTCTGGCTGGCCGCACCTCTGCAATGGCCACACGCGCACATGCACTGGCTGACTCGTGGATCGCCCGTCCGTCACTCAGGGCCCCGTCTCCTCACGCAGTGCACACCACCCACAACCCGAGGGCCAATGAGGCAGATGCTGTGAGGTCCCAGTGAGGGCTGTGCCTTGGGGCCACCCGTGCTGCAGAGAGGAGGCCCAGACCATAGGCTGGGCCCCTAAAACTAAGGGCAGTCAGAAGGCAGAAGAAGCCCAAGAGAAGCTGCCTCACCTTGGACCATTCCACGATGCAGTCCAGGCAGAAGTAGTGGGCACAGCTCTGTGGGGTCCCCACGAGCTGGTCCCTGAAAGCGTTGAGACAAATGGGGCAGCTCTCGGCATCGTCATCAGAGTTAAATGTACCATTGGCCTCCAAGCCCCCCCGAGTATCTGCCACTATTTCCACGTCATCGTCGTCATCGTCGTCGTCATCATCGTCTTCAGAATCTTCAGAACCTTGAGAAAGATTTAACACTGTGAGTGAGTGACCTGAGCACTGGGAGCGAGTGGCCACAGGAAAGCAGATCCCTAAGTCCCACATTTGAGGGACAGACCCCTTTCCCGCAGCCCTGCCAGGTATAACTGGCACTGACCTCCCCGCAAGGTGCTTCCATTGCTTAGGGGACACCAGAGCAAGCAAGTCCTGGAGCACAGTCCGAACCCTGGGGCGTAGGGCAGCCTGAGACCAGCCCACAATGCTGACTGGTTGACCACTGAGGCCCCTCCTCAAAACACGGTGGGAACGAACTGCCTGTCTTCAGATGACACGCCCCTGTAGGTCCGGGGCACAGACAGCATAGGCTCCTAACTAGGCAGTCTGGTACACAGTGCTGCTGGTCAGCCTCTGAGTCAGAGAGGTTGAGGCTGGGGCAGGAGATGCTCTCATAGCACAGTCAACATATGGGTTTGCTTCTCTCTCCCTTCCAAAGTCTGTTAAAATAAAGACACACGTGCGCGTGAAAGGACAGGCAAGTGGCAGTGTGGCAGCAGGAACCTTACCAGCCCCGACCTACCCATCCAATCCCTCTGAGCGTGGGCAGCACCAGTGCCCCACGGCCCTGATGTGACATGGCTGACAGGTTAGCGAATGGGCTCAGCCCATCAAGCCAGCGCTCCAGGGATGCCCACAGGCCCTGCTGCTGTGTAGACAGACACCCAGCGGGGCCAGAGGAGGGGTGGCCGCTCAGAGCTCAGGGTGCTCCCTGCCTGGCAACAGCCAGAAGCAGGCTTTTGGCTGAAACCTGCCAACAAGGTGTGATCTGGAGCCTCAGGGGGGAACCACGGCCCCATGACACCTTGGCCCCACTGACATCAGCAGGTCAGACCCAGCAGAGGGGCAGCCAGCCGCACGTGGATGCCAACCCATGGGACACCCTGTCCTGAGCAATTACGTTCGTGGTGATTTGTCACCCAGGAGAAAATGAATAAAACTTGTGTTTAGGGCCGGCAGAGTGGCGCGGTGGTTAAGCGCTGGCTTGGGAAGCCAGAGGCCCCGGTTCGGGTCCCACATATGAGGGCCAGCGACACTGCCCTCAAAAACAAAACAAAACAAAACAAAAAACTTGTGTTCACAGAATTCTGGAAGCTGGCCAGCGGAATGCAGAGTGACACTGACTCTGTTCAGCCTTCCAGCTGGGCTGAGGGCCACGTGGGCAGGAGCAGGTGAAGTCGGAGGACCTGAATGCTCCTATGGCGCTCCGGGAGGCTCCGGAACTGAAAGGAATGCAGAGCTGGCCATCTGAGGACCACCAGGGCCTCGGCAGCTCCTTGGACCACAGAGCAAGGTCTATGAAGCCTAAAGGCAGTGAACGCCCACAGCGAGAGCAGCAGACACAGCAGGTGCGCAAGGCCACGCCATCGACCTCTCCCCACTCAAGGGCCGCTGGAGACTGGACCCCAGGAGATGAGCGTGCCAGCCTGGCATGGCAGCCGGCCTGCAATCTCAGTGCAGATGAGTGCAGGGTCTCCAAGAAGGGCATGCACACACGATGACCACACCGACGGAGATGGGAGCGGGCCTGGCATCAAGATGGCGAGGCTGAGCACAGAGGGCTGCACCCCAAGCAGCCCAGCTATGCGTCCGGCTCCCTGCGGGGCACTGGGCACACAGCCTGGAGAGCTGGGAGGGGCAGGTAAAGGTCCTAAGTTCTCATCTTCCAGGTAAGACCTGAACAGATAATACCTAAAGTTGGAAACTCAGCAAACAGCAGTACAAGTACTGTTCAGGAATAAACGCTGGGCGAGAAAAGCAGCAAGACAGGACAAAGGGACGCTGCCAACACCCCTGAAGAGCCCCTGGCTCGGCATCTAACCATACCTCCCACCAGCCAGACATGACTGCTTTTCACGTCTTTCAAAGACTGGTGCCGGAGGGGCGATGTGGGGTTCAATGAGTATACATCCTCGGCTACGACTGCTGTCTGCATGCCGTCCCTTCACGTGGGCCCCTCGTGTCGGTAGGCCACATGCCCAGGCCTCCTTCCCTCCTGGGCATTCAGCTCGGTCCCAGCCGCCCCTTCACAGCTCTCACCCCTACCGTCCTGCCCGAGCAGAGATGTATCTTTCTCTAGCAGCTTCTCCTCACCGCCCCAGGTGCCATGGGCTCTTTCCTGACTGCGATGCCCAGTCCAGCCTCCTGCCATCTGTCACCTGGTACCCCAACTGCCTCTTTAGGCCACGGTCTTTGCTGCTAGGTGGTGGGCTCGGGGACAGCAAAAACACAGACGAGCTGGCTCCTGCTCCCCCCCCAGCCCCCCGTCCAGATTCTCTGGACCCAACAGGTCCTGATACCTTCACCTGCAACCCTGTCAATGCCAAGTGCCTGCGCCAGGCCCCACTGTAGAGGGAGCTAGCACCCCAACTCAATTTCGGGAATGAGCAAAGAGCCACGGGCGACCCGCTCTCAGGACACTCTCACATCCCTGTTCAGAATTCAAAATCTAACTCTGAAGAATATTTTATCACCAACACAAAGTCACAAACTCACACTGATTGGCGATGTGTCAATCCTGTTCCCTCACGGGCACTGTCCCAAATGTGAGGGGACATTACTTTCTGGAACATTCTAACGAGGATAACCACAGGAGTTTAAAAGATTGTGATGAATAGATCGTAGTAGATGCTTTAGGCCTTGACGACTATGTCAAAAGGGAAGCGGAGGCGAGCCAAACTACCAAAAGCCAGCGCCCTATCAGTACAGGGCCGAGTATGCCCCCCCTCTGAGGAAGGGGACCACAGCTGGCTGGGATGGGGCGGTCCATCCCGGGGACCTTGCAGGCCATGAACCAGCCAGGGTGGCTGGAAGGGACAGAAAAGCAAACACTGTGAATGCACCCAAAGCTGAAAAGCATGGACCTTGGGTGGCAGAACCCACCCTTTACAGCAATGTTCCTGGCACACGAGTTCCAAGGCACAACGCTGACCAATGAAACCGTACCGCGAACTTCTTTGTTTGGTTTTTTTGTGAGGGCAGTGTCACTGGCCCTCACATGGGGGCCGGGGCCGCTGGCTTCCCAAGCCAGCTCTTAACCACCGCGCCACTCGGCTGGCCCGGGAACTTCTTAATAAAACCATTTCAGGGCCGGCCGAGTGGCGTGGTGGCTAAGCGCTGGCTTGGGAAGCCAGCGGCCCCAGTTCGGTCCCACATATGAGGGCCAGTGACACTGTCCTCAAAAAAAAAAAACATTTCATGCACTTGCCAGCTGTCTTGGGCAGAGCGAGAGCAGGGGCACAGGACGGTCCGCCGAATGCTGGTCGGTGGCAAACCTGCCCGTGCGGGGAGCGGGGCACTTACTCTGTCATGGCCAGCTCGTTGTGCTGCTCCACATCCTCAGTCAGACATTTTACGCTCCCACCCTCACCAGAGAAGAGACCCATCGAGCTGTGTCACCAAACCGAAAGGAAGGATTACAACAAAAGTAAGCCATCGCCGCAGCTGAAGGTGAGGACCTGCTGCAGGGACCAGCAGACAGAGCCCACTGCACAGAGCAGCCTGTCCCCATTCTCACACCCCTCACTGGCCAGGGTGTGGAAGGCACCAATTTCACTGAGCATGTTCACAATGCTGTCCTATCACAGCAACAGGGAACAAATGGAAGCCGCTCAAATGTCAGCGTTCTTACCAGATCCGTCTTCCAGGTCCCCCTCCTCGTCTTCCCCGTCAGAGCCGTCGCTGAGCTCACTGCCCGTGTCATCCTCAGAGCCCCCACTGTTGCCGTCACTGCTTTCTTCTAGAAGCAAAAACACAGGCCCCGGGGCAGTCACAACCTAGGCAGCAGAGTGAGGGCTGATGCACAGGTGTCCCCAAGATACATGCCAAGGGGGCTACCAAGGGCTGCCCTGCAGGATGGTGAGGGGGCTGGTGGGGATGTGGGAGGAAAAGCAGCACCCTTTCACTCCATTTATATCTGTATCGCTTGCATCAAAACTAAGACAAAAGAATGCACTATTTCAGCAACTTAAAAGCAAAGAGTAATTTAAAAAAGACTGGGCCGACCGAGTGGCGCGGTGGTTAAGTGCTGGCTTGGGAAGCCAGTGGCCCCGGTTCAGGTCCCACATATGAGGGCCAGTGACACTGCCCTGAAAAAAACAAAACAAAACAAAAAAAAGATTGAAAGACAAGTAGATAACATCTAGACCACAGTCAAAACGGAAGTCAGCTTTTAACAGCATTTTTTTTTTTTTTTAATTGGGGACTTGGGGGAGGGGAACAGTGTTGGGGAACCGGGGAAGGGGAACAGACAAGTTGATGTCCTTTTGTTCTTCAGTCTAGTTGCGGAGGACGTTGCTTCACTGGCCCATGTTGGTATTGTCATTGTGCTCTTCCCGGATGAGGCAGATTGGTCACCGGCCTCTGGATGGTCGCTCACCGCGACTATTGGTAGCTCACACCGGCTGCCAGCAGCTCACGCTGGCTGCCCGCCACGCACTGTAGGCTATGGCAGCCCACTGCAGCAGGGGCTGCAGCCTACACCATCGCCGGGGCTCGCACAGCCCAGCTCCAGGTGGAGCTGTTGTTAGCTGTAGAGGGCAGTGTCACTGGCCCTCATATGTGGGATCCGAACCAGGGCCACTGGCATCCCCAAACCAGCTCTTAACCAGTGCGCCAGTCAGCCGGCCCGGAAGTCAGCTTTTGTAGGCACTAACAACCTGGTGAGAACACTGGGTGGCCTTGGGAGGTGGGAGGCAGGCCGCAGTCACACGCTCGAAGCTCGGGTGGGAGAGGCAGCCGGTGCTTACCAGCATCGCTGGCCAGGGCAGCAGCGCGGGGCCTCCGGAGTCTGCCTGGCCCAGGGCTTTGGTCCACAAGCTCGTCCAGGCTGTCGTCATCCATTGCTGGACATCAGAGTTCAGCTCTGAAAAAAGCAGTCAAGTAAGCCCACACTGTGCCAGGATGCAAAGCTCCCCCCAGGGAACGGGTTGTCACTCTACATATCACATCCCTGATGACATGTGTCCATCTGCCGGACAAGGTGGCTGAGCTGTGAGAGATAATAATACACACAAAGCAATCCCTACTACAAAGCTGTGCAGGCAGAGAAAGACACCAATTCTCATCTACGAGGGAGTGACACTCAGTCAGACTCAATTCATAACTGAACTTAGCTTCAGACTGGTGGTAGCGGAATGAAATGCCTCATAAGGAGCTGAGGCAAAGCAGGGCTTTCAAGGAGGGGTGGCCTCCAGAAAGGCCTAGGGAACAAGCAGCGCCCTCTCCCCACATGGTCCTCTCCGCCAAGGCTGGCTGACCCGGCCTCTCCTGGCCTCGCCCGGAGAACATCCCCAGGGCATCGCCGAGTAGACAGGGTCCCAGGGAGCACAGGTCAGGCTCTGCCTCTAAGCTGCCATGTCCACTCCCTCCTGGGCTCCACGTGGGGACCCCTGTCCTGCCTACTCTGCAAGGCCACAGCCAGAGGGACGCAAACTGAGACAAATGACCTCACAACTGTATGGAAACATAATCCTGCTCCTCCTTGTCCCCCAGGGCTTCCAACCATGGTCTCCAAATAAGGGTTCCTTCCTTGTCAGTGTCACTCACTCATTTCCCAGGTGACCCTTAGAGGAGTCCCTCTTAGAGAGTAACTCAGTAACTCGATGTGACACAGTGAAGACAGTCCTCCCAGTGCTTCCCTCCAAGTCCAGTCTTCATGGCAAAGGGAAGGGGCCCAGCACCAAGGCAGAGGAGCAAAGCAAGGACCAGGGGAAGGTGGGCTGGGCCGGGGGCGTGCCCAAGAACCAGGCCAGGCTGTCATTCCTGGATCCCACATGCAGGCAACCGGGGGGGGGGGGGGGGCGATTCAGAGCCAGGAGCCTCACTTCCCATATAAAGCCCAACTCTAGCACAATAGTGAGGGCAGGTGAACTTGAAAACTGCCCGCTGCCACATGTTGCTTATGCCCGGAAATAGTCAACTTAGAGACTGTCCTATGGAGGCGTTAACCCCTAAAGCTAAGAAAACCAGCCCCAGCTCCCCGTGATGAAGGCTCTGCACCCCCTGTGCCTGGTGACTCAGCAATGCAGCAGGACCCTGTCTGTCCTGCACCCACCGCCTGGCCACGACTCCTGCTGGAGACACAGGCTGACAAATGTCACAGTGATGACGCCGTCACTTGCACAAGGTCAAGGTCTGACCAATGACCGCTGGGAAGCTAGGTCCTGGGGCCCAGTGCTCCTTCCCCCACATCTGCTGAGGCTGCCTTACAGCTCTCTGCCAGAGTGACGGGACACTTCCAATTCTGGGAGGCGGAAATCCCTTCCTGTAACATCACACGACAGAAGCTGCTGGCAGCACCCAGGGAAAAGAACACAGGTAGCTTCTGAAGGTACTTTCCAGAGAAGCACCTGTGCAAACACCAAGGAGGAGACCAGAATTGGGGGTGCCAGCATGCCCTCTCACAGGCAGGAACCCTGCAGTCAGAACACTGATAATGGGGATCCCGGGGTAGGACCTACTGGCCCCACCAGCAGCCCCAGCTCAAACACACCTTCCGGGACAGACTCACATCCGTACCTCTGCCCAAAAGTCCAGGGAGCCATTTCTGCAGGGCAGCCCATGGCCCCTCCTAGCTGCTGGCTACCTTTGGAGGTGATGGTGGCACTCTGTGGCTCTCCTACTCAGTCTCCAGGCTTGGGGGAACTGGGGGAATTAAACCAGAGGGAGTATTTCCCTCTCTCTCCAAATTCAGGGACCCAAAGCACCCACAAAGCCTCTGGTGTGGTAACTGGCAACTGTGCCAGGAACAGAATCTGTGTGCCCATTGCCAGGCTCTGGCAGGCTGACCAGGCCAACTTGACATTCTTTATTCACCGTCTGCCAGGGGCCACGAGACGTCAAAACTGTAAACTGCAATGGAAGTCGAAAAGCTGGAGACCACAGAGGACTTTGCCAGGCTGACCTGCCACCAAGAGTCACATTGGAGGGCTGCTGAGAGCACTAAAGCCAGGCTCGCCCTCTCAGGCCTTGCCACTGGCCTGGTGCGGAGAACGTGCCAACTGTCATTCTGACTCATTCTTCCCACAGGAAAAAAAAAAAAAGAAGAAAAACAAACGGTCCAGGGGCAGATGCTGTGTGAAGTCCCAAGTCGAACCTCATCTCTGCTCAGCCCAGGCGACGACTGGCCCAAATGTGGCTCACCAGGCGAATTACCCTTCTGCGATTGGAGAAACAAGAAGAGGACAGAAACTCCAAAGCTGCTGTGTCACATGGACTAGTTACTTAACCTCTCTGGGCTCCAACCTACCCATCAGTAAAATAGGAAGGACAATACCTACTCCCGAAAGATTGTGGTGAGGACTACATGCATTGCGGGCTAGGAATCCATCCTGTCAACACGGGCCGCCGAAATGCGCGAGGCCGACAAAGGCAGCGACGACCAGGAGCTGGAAACCAGTTACAAGGGGTCACCGCTCGCCCAGAAAGGGGACAGCGGCAGCGGAAGGGGCGGCCGGGCTCCCAGCGGCCGGGACAGGAAGGTGGCCACCCCCAAACCCAACTGCAGGCCGAGGGGCCGGCCAGCCTCGACGCCGGGCCCCTGGCGCCGGCGTGGGGCCCCTGGCGCTGCCCGCCCGTCCGCCCGTCCGCCCGTGGCCGGCGCAGCGCAGGCCTCACCCCGCGGGGCAGGCCGCAGACAAAGCGCGCGGCGCCCCGAGGCGTCCCGCGCCGGCGGAGCGCGACAGGAGCCCGGCGCTACCTCCACACGTACCCAGGAATTTCACGGCCCACCGGCCGCTCCCGGGCGCCCGCCGACGGTGCCCGAGCGGGAGCCAAAACTAGGCCCGGCCACTGCTACCGCCGCCGCCGCCGCCAACGCCGCCGCCGCCGCCGCGCGCTCCTCGACCCGGAAGTGCGCGGAGCTGGCTTCCGGGAACCTCCCGCCCCGCCCGTTGGCAGGAACCACTGGGACCAGGGAGAGAAGGGAAGGCCTGACGTGGAGGGAAACGCCGCTCTTCGAGGAATGGGCCTCGGGGCATGAAAGTCACTATTTAATCTTGACAAATGCCCAGAAGACCAGTGTTCTTGGAGAACTTGTAGTGTGTAAGCCCCCGCCAGTGGGCTGTCCCGGGCCGTCCTCCCCCACGTGAGAGTTGGTACAGTCCTACCGCGCAGGGCCAATGGGAGAGATTTTCCGGCACACCTGGGGCCCCGCCCTCTGCCCAGGCTCCGCCCCCAAGGGCAAGTCCCCGCCCCAGAGCGCGGGCCCACGCGAGAGCCTCCTCGGGGAATCGGCGAGGATGTCCTGGTGGCGCTCCCGGCACGAGCAGGTTTGCGCCGTCCGTTCTCTCGTGGACCGGGCACTAGTGTATGCGCAGCTCCTCTAAGAGCGGGGCGCAGCGAGGACGACACCCCCGGCCGCGAGTCCCGCCCGGCCCCTCACACGCGGAACAAGTGAACGCTGTGAATCCTGCACCGCGTGGTGTGTGAGAAGCTGATCCGCGCTGTGATAAGAAGACAAACAGGGTGGGACCCGGGGCTCAGGCGCCGGGTGCGCGGGCCAGCGTTCGTTAGGTGGCGAGGATGGACCTGGTAAAGCCGGCGCACAGAGAGCGCGGACCCGCCCCTGGACCACAGACGGGAGGCCTGCGGGACTGGACCAGCGCCAGGAGTGGCCAGCCGGGCAGTCATGGAGGGCCAGAGGCTCTGGGGCGCTGGAGGGCCTTGAGCAGGATGACATGCACTGGCTGCAGCGTCCCTTGGGCGGCTGGGTGGGAACAGACTGGAGCAGTCAGGTCAGGGCCGACCACGGGGGTGGGAGGGGCGCGGCGACTAGCCAGGAGGCCACTTTGGTGATCCCCGCTGAGGGACCATCATGGCCCAGGCTTAAGATAGGAGCCGTGATCAGGGGAAACCCGGGGGGAACCTGAGGCACACACTTGGGACATCCGAGAAGAGATGTTGAGTGGGCAGCTGGAGACTGGAGTTGGGCAGAAGCTGCACTGGAGATAAAAATATGAGAATTGTGTTGTGCTGGGGATGGGTGGTGGCAGGAACAGCAGAGGACTCAGTCTGAACCTCAGGCCTCCGACGTTGGGGTCCAGAATCTGCAAAGGAGACCAAGAAGGAGCACCAGGGGTAGGTGCTCGAGGAAAAACCAGGAGAGGGGCTTCTTTCTGGAAGCCAGGGGGAGAAGGCACTTCAAGGACGAGTGAAGTGGAAGGTCCCTGGTGACCCTCAGGACAGCAGCGCTGGGGGCAGGGCACTGGAGGGAGTTTAAAGAGAATGGGCGGCAAGAACTCTGACAAGCAAGTGTCAAAGACTGTTGCCAGTGACTGCTGCACAGGGAAGGAATGAGTGGAGGTAGCCGTGGACTGGCCAAGAGAGGGTTGTTTTATTTTTTTCTCTTCATGATGAGAGAGATAACAGTGTACTTATAGGCTCTGGAAAGGACTTTGCAGGAAGGAAGAGTGGAAGGTGTCAGAAACATGGGGGACACTGGGCCGGCAGAGTGGCGCGGTGTTTAAGAGCTGGCTTGGGACGCCAGAGGCCCCAGTTCGGATCCCACATATGAGAGCCAGTGACACTGCCCACAAAAAAAAAAAAAGAAAGAAAGAAAGAAAGAAACATGGGGGACACCACAGTGATTCCCCTCTTGTGGGCCAAAGTTGTAGGACCTGGCACAGCCCAGTGCCTCTTGGATGTCACCCTGGCCAGGTCCCTGAACCCGGGCACTTGGGCTCACGTGAGCTCAGGATTTTCTCAGCTTCTCTATGCTTAGTGTCCTTGACCAGTAAACAAGGATGTTGAGGGCTGGATGGGGGAGGACAGGGACAGCCCTTGGGTGGGGTCCAGCACAATAAATATCCTGCACAGGCACCTCCCACTTCAGCTTGGAGCTTGGCATGTGCTGACCCTTCTGCACACGCCTACCGGCTGAAGACTATCAAATGTGTGGACACTGCCCATGACAGTCCCAGATAGGACTGGGCACCCAGCTGGAGCTCCTGGGAAGGGATTGGACAAGCAGCTTCTGGCCAACTTGGAGTCCTCCTGGAGAAGGGCCAGCCCCTCCCACCTTTGTCTGCAACTGCTCCTGGGGGCTGCTGGGAAATTGTCATGATAAACACATGCACCTACGATGAAATACAAAGAACCCTCCTTAAGCAGGCATCCTTGGGCAGTGTACAACCTACCCAGTCATGCCAACCCGTGCGTCTCAGGTGTGACACCTGTCCGCAGGGAACTGCTCAGAGCCCCTGGTCTGGGTTGAAACTGAACATAAAATGGTACCTCTTGTGAGCATAGGCATATATCTGTACCTCCCACTTGCTGATGCCCCCCCACAAGGTGACACAAATACCTCAACCGCCCACACACATGGAGGCAACTTCTATATAGACCTCCCATCAGTATTGTCACCTCCAATGCACATTGGCCACCCACCTGCCACCTCTCACATGCCAGTGCCAAGCAAGGACACAGATGTGCAGCCTGCCTGCATGGCTCTCACAGACCTGTACCTGAAGGCCTTGCTGTGCTGCTGTTCTGTGCTGGCACCCACTTCACCTGCCCCTCGCAAGCACAGGCAGGCACAGACATGGCATGTGCGCTTCTCTCCTCACGTGTACACAAAGGTGGAGATGGGGAGGGAGCTCCCCTGGTTCCCTACAGCCCAGCCCAGCCCAGCCCTGGAGGAGGAGACAGGCAGGGCTGTGTTCCCTGACTTAGGAAGGTGGAGTATAAGTGTCCTGGGGCTGCCATAACAAAGCACTGCAGACTGGGTGCCTTAAAACAACAGAAATGTATTCTCTCACAGACCTGGTGTCCGGAAGTCCACAATCAAGGTTGAGGTATTTGTGTCACCATGTGGGAGGCATCAGCAGGTGGGATGTACAGATATATGCCTGTGCTCTCAAGAGGTACTATTTATGTTCAGTTTGGACCCAGACCAGGGGCTCTGAGCAGTTCCCTGGGGACAGGTGTCCCATCTGAGATGCACAGGTTGGCATGACTGGGTAGGTTGGCAGGGCCACACTCCCTCTGAAATCCCTAGAGAGTACCCTTTCTTGCCTCTTCAGCTTTAGGTACTCCAGAGTTCTTGGCTTATGACAGAATCACCCGCCTGCCTCCATCTTCATGTGGTCTACCTCCCTGTGTGCCTGTGTCTCTTATCTAAGGACACTTGTCATTGGATTTGGGGCCCACCCAGGTGATCCAGGATGACCTCATCTCTAGGACCTTAACTTAATTACAGCTGCAAAGACCCTTTTTCCAAGTTAGGTCACTTTCACAGGATCCAGGCATTAGGATAAGGACATATCTTTTTGAGGGGCCAGCCCACTACAGAGGATGATGAGGGGTGCATTTAAAACTGCCAGGACTCCAGGACTGAGGGCACAGCTGGGGGTTGTACCAGCAGAGCAAGACAGGAACTAACTCTGAGCCACCCTGATTTCTAGCCTCTCCGTGTCCCTGAGTCCCAGACATCTTCCCTCCAAACCTCTGCCCTGTCTGCCCACCCCAACCATGCTCTGTCTTGGAGGTGTGGGTCTCTGCAGGGATCCCACAGATTCCAAGGGGTTCCTTGAAGAGCACACAAGCCAGGCCTTGCTTACCCCTCAACTTCTGACCCTAGTAGAACTGAGCAGGCTCGTCACTCCTCTGTGATCCCTCCCCTTCCACAGTTGGCCACAAAACAGAGCACCCTACACCAGGCTTCACACTCCTGAGGTCCCGGGCAGGGGCAGACACCACCCTGAGTCCCAGCACTGGGCCACCTAGGCAACAGTTTTGAAGGAAGAAATGCAATGACCATGATGGTGGGAGGGACAGGCCTGTGATGGGTTTGTGGCAGCTGGGGGGGCTCTAGCCCATTCTCAGATGGGATGCAGGTAAGTCACTGGGGGCAAGGAGGATAGCTGTGGGGTGGTGGGTTGGAGGGCAGCCAGGGGGCCACGGGGCTGAGGCTGAGGGGCACAGCCCCTGGGCCAAGGACCATGGCAGTGGTCCTTTGATGCTGCCTGGAGAGTGGGGTCTGCAGGGAGGGTCGGGCTCTGAGGCAGGTGTCAGAGACAGGTGCATTTGAAGGAGGTGGGGAAAAGGGGAGCTCTTGCTGACCTTGGCAGCAGCACAGAGGGCCTATGAGGACCCCTGTGCCAGGGACAAAAGGGAAGCAGGCACCTCCCTGCCCTGTTAGGGGTCTGGATGACCGGATTCTGCCTCAGGGTTCCCCTCGGCCATGAAGGCGGGAGAGGAGTTTGAAGAGAAGGGGGCCCAGGGCCAAATGTGCCATGGCTGCCATCTTGGGGTTCCGCCCAGGAGTCGATAATTCCAGGTCTGAAACAGACCACTCTCTTGATTTACACGTTTGCACTGCAGCGTCCTGCGCGCCGGACTCAGCCTCCGGGCCTCCCGCGGTGACAGAGCCCACAGAAGGGACCCCGCGCACCAGAGCCGGCCTGCAGGCCACGCAAACCTGGCGGGGCTGGCGCTCCCGCCCGCCCGCCAGACCGCTCCGGGGGGAGGGGGGCGCGGGCAGGACGTGCGGCCCCTTCTCGGCCCCAACCCTGGCTACGTGCGCGCAGCCCCGCGGGTTCCCAGGGAGGCGCCGTGCCCCGCGCGGCGGGCGGGGAGAGCGCCTCGGGCCGTACCACCCCTAGGAGCAGGCGGGGGAGCCGCCGGCCAGGCCGCAGCCGGGGGCCCCAGGCCCCGCCCGGCAGGTGGCGGCCCCGCCCCGAGGTCGACGTGCGGAAAGGAACGCGCCGGCCGCGCCCGCGAGGGGCTGCGCGGCGGTGGGCGTGGCGCCCGCCCCCCAGCTCGCGTTCACTGGCCGCGGCGCAGCGGGGCGGGCCCAGCCCAGCCGGCCATTGGCCGCCGGGCCCACGTATTTGCATACGGGCCGGGAGCGGGGCGCGGGCGCGGAGCCGCGGGGGCGCAAGGGGGCCGCGGCTGCTGCCGAAGTTGGGCTGTGAGCTGGCTACCGCCCCGCGCCGGAGTCGCAGGTGACGCGCGACGGGTCCCAAGCCGGCGGGCGGGGGCGCACCCCAAAGGCCCCCGTGCCCCGCGGACTGTGGGGGCTCGGAAACCCAAGTTGGAGGGGTGGGAGGGGTCGGGGGTGCGGGGCGATTCCTCCGCCTGCCCGGTGGTCCCTCCAGGCGCAGGGCAGCCACTGCCCACCGCACACTGCGCTGCTTCGGACCCACTGTGCGTGTGACAGCGGCTGATCTGTCCCTGGGCAGCGCGACCACCCCTGCCCTCTGTGACCCTGCTCTGTCGGGCAGAGGGAGGCCACACCCGCTGGGAGGGCGGGCGCTAGGGCGGGGGGTGGGCGATAGGGGGTCGAGGCCCTATGGAAGGGTCCGCCTGAGCTGAACGGACACCAAGAGGCGTGGGGGAGAAGGGGAAACGTTGCGGGGGGGGCAGGGGGAGAGGCTCAGGTTGGACCAGATGCCCTCTTGGAGGGAACTTTCTTTTCCTTGTGTGTTGTAGGGTGCCAGGATGTGCACAGTTCCTGGGACGGTCTTCTGGATGTCAGGCAGGCACCGGTGTTGTGGTCAGACCCTCTGCCATCAGGACCGGAGCCGCTACGACCAGCCTCCTGAGGGCACCTCTGGGAACTTTTTTTTTTTTTTTTTTTGAGGGCAGAGTCACTGGCCCTCATATGTGGGACCCGTACCAGGGCCGCTGGCTTCCCAAGCCAGCGCTTAACCACCGCGGCACTCGGCCGGCCCTCTGAGAACTTTCTTAAGAAAGCAAGTGACAGTTTTGGCTTTTTTGTGCATTTCTGCCACTTCAGTAAGACCACTAAGGAAGTGAGGATACCAAAGACCATTTGTGGTACCAACAATACTCCCCTCCCAGAGGTGGGGGCACCTGACCTGACTGATTTCCTGGCCTGCTTTCTCTGCTGGCTGCTTGCATGTCCACGGTGGGAATCTGCTGGCCAGCCGCTGGTTGTGGAGTGGGCCCAGAGCAGCCTCCAGGCCTTCTGGTGCCAGGATGCCTGAGGCAGGCCCTGTGTCCTCTTCGGGCAGTGGGGCTTGACGGCTGGAGCTGGATCTGCACTTGTCCAAGAGGCCTGAGGGACTGCCATGGACTTGGACTCCCTTTGGAAGAGCCCTGTCCCAATGGTCACTGTGGTGTCACACCCAGCAGGCTCATCGGGGCCAGGTTCTGCAGGTGTAGTGCCCTTGGGGTTGAGAACCAGCGGAGCTGACTTACTGTGGGTGACTCTCAGTGAGCCCTGGTATTCTCAGCCAGCCCGAGGGCATTGCCCACTGGGGGCTGGAAGGAATGCTGAGGTCAGCAGGGGCCCCAGGGCCACCCGCCAACACCACCTGGGCTCAACAGTGACCAGTGACAATGGTGTTCACATGAGGCAGGGTCCTGCCTCAGCTACCTGGATTGCTGGCCTGGCATGAGCTGGACGTTTGGGGGGCGTTGGGCTTTTCCTGACCTCAGCACAGCTCACATCGCTTTCAACATACACTTTAAAATTCAAAAGTAAACTTTTCAGCCACAGAAAGATTTGCTTAGTGATCTGAAGCGCTTCTGCGACTTTGGTGGCGTGGGGTTTTATTCACCTAAGCAGTCAGAGGCCTCTTGCTGCCCGAGGACTCCGTCAGAGATGGAGAAGGGGGCTCGTTAGCTTGCTGAGAGCCAGTAGCTGACCAGGGACAAGATTTTGGTGGTGGCTTCAGAAAAAACAGGTATCCCTTGGACACAGACACAGGCCAGGGTGTGTATGAGCTCTGCCAGTTCTGTGCCTGCTTTCTTTGGGGGCTGGGAAACTCTGTGAGGAAGCTCGTGGCATGGGAGGGCTTGGGCTAGTCCTGCCCTGTCTCATGTGTGTAGGATGGTCCCTGGATGGCACCTGGCTTTGCCCCTGCTGGTCTGTGCGCTCAGCTTGGGAGATGACCCCAAGCAGGGGCTCAGGGCTGGTGCCCAGAGGTCCATCCAACCTTCCTGAGTGTGGGTGAGGGCTGCAGGTGAAGGGAGCAGGCCCCCCGGAAATGGTAGTGATTGCCTACAGCCCTCAGCCCCTCTACCAGGGTGCGGCCTCATCAGCCTTTCCACTCTGGGCCGCACCCCATGTGACCCTGTGCTTGGGCCTGTCTGGGGCCACAGGTCAGGCCAGTCCAGGTCCCAGGAACAGGCTGCTGAGTGTGGTTGGGCTGGGAGCTTCGCAGAGAGGAAGCCTGGGCTGGGTTCCCCAACACCAAGGTTGGAAGCCGCCTCCTGCCACTTGGCCTGTCCAGCCATTCCTCTCTATGCTCCCTCTTGGGCAGGAAGTCCCCAGTCCTGCTTACTCCCCACAAGCTGTGCTCTTGGCTTCCTTGCTCCTCACATTTAGGACTTCATGTCCCCTGTGGTCTGCCCCAAAGGAAGTGGGGAGCACCGGGCTCGACACAGGAGCCACCCCAGGAGAAGGCTGAGTCCATCCCAAGGATGCCTACCCCAAAACTCAGAACAAAGACCCCCATGATTTATCATGTCCCCGTCCTGTCCCTCAATACTACCCATGGCTGCACCTAAGGCTTAGAGCCCACCCCCTAAGTTCCAATCCTAGCCACAGCCCTCAGGGCTGGGAGACTGCAGCCTGGCCAAGGTCAGGGTTGATTTGGACACCTGCCCTGATTCCAAGGCTGCAGGCATGCAGCAGGAGGCTTCACACCCATCTGGGGAGCAGAGGGGCAGCCACACCCTCCCAGGGCCTACAAAGCTCCCTGGGCCCGCCCCCCACGAGCTCACAGACTCAGTCAACCTGACAGGCAGGTCTGGCGTGTCTTTGAATCCTCATGAGTCCCCATATCCAGGAGCCACCCCAGAGTAGGCAGCAGTTGTGCTGCTGGTGAGCAGGCCAGAGGAAGGGAGCCCGGTGAGAGAGGCGTCCAGAAACCTAAGCCAGGGCTGAGGCTTCTTCAGGCCCCGAACACCCATGTCCAGTAGCAGGCTCAGGCTGCGGAGGAGAGCCCCTGGGGGTGGGTGGGCAGAGCAACCTGAAATGTGAGGCTCTGGGAGCACCAGCCTTGGATCCGACTGGCCACCCACGCTGGGGGAGCCCCTTCTCAGGAGCCCTGGCTATGTCTAGCCCCGGGCAGCTCGGGTACTCCCCAGGCATCCTGGATGGAGTCTCAAGGGCTAGACCCCACAGACCCTGGCCAGTGTGGCCTTAGGACACTGTCAAACCACTGCAGGCAGTTTATTGAGGCTTTAGTGTCACAGTGGGGGAGGCAGCACACACACGCACGCACGCGCACACACACGCACACACACACACACACACACATGGTGATGAAACCTCCCACATGAGCACATCCCCACAGACTGGACAGCGTCCGTGCCTTTGCCGTCCCAAAAAGGAACTGTGGCCTTTAGGGCCTTGCAAGTTCTGAGTTAGCCATGCCCCAAGCTTCTCCAGGGGGCTTGGCAGAGTTGGCAAGGATTAAGGCAAGAGCTCAGCCTCCCCCTGCCCCCTGCAGCAGAAACCCCAGGGAGCCAAGGTGTTGTCTCAGGCCCAGGGCATGAGGGCTTCTAGTTGCATGGGGGAAGGAATCCTCTATGACCAATGACTCTTCTGTTGTCCAGGCCGGGCTGGCCTCAGCTGCCATCTCTCATGTCATCAGAGCCCAGGGCTGGGCTGGCAGTGGATGTGTACTCTGGGGCAGAAGCTGCTACCTCCAGGAGTTCTGCCTCATGGGGGCAACTGTGGAGAGGACAGAGGCTGAGAGGGCTGAGGGGTCACAGGAGGAACTCGTCCCGTCCTGTGGGGGAGATGGACATACCCTCTGGGCTCAGATTGGACACTAGGGCAGGACTCCGGGGAGCTCCCAGAAGAGGCATTTCACTGGCTGGAGGCATAAGATCCTGTGGGGAGAGCAGGTCAGCTTGGAGCTGGGCACAGGTACCCCCACAGACCTGGCTTCCCTCCAGAACCACTGACCTTTGTGCCAGGAGCCCTGTCTGTCTGTGGGGTCAGTGGCAGTGAAGCTCCCGTCTGCTGGATGAACTGCTGCAGGTTACACTGACGGAGTTCCCGGTTGAGCTCCTCAAGCTCCTGGGCCTGGGCCTGGGGCACACGGAACCAGCAGGGGGCACAGCCATGGGGCTCCATGGCCTGATGCTCTCCCTTGTCTCATCAGAAGCTAACCCCCCAGTCCACTGAGCCTGGGCTCAGGTCCCGTGAGCTCACCTGCAGGGCGTGCTCTGCAGCCTCCAGAGCCCTGCTCACCAGGGCCAAGCTGCCCTGCAGCTCTGCACTCTGCCGCTCCTGGGCAGCCAGGTCCTGGCGCAGGCGCTCTGCGGCAGATGCTGTGGGCGAGGGGGGTCCCGGCACATCTGCGGCCAGGTGCAGCTTGGCCTCCAGGGCGCGGGCCTGGGCATCCAGGGCCTGCAGCCGGGCAGCATGCTCGGCTGTGGCTGCGCTTAGCGCCTGCAGGCGCGCCTGCCCCTCACGCTCCCGCGCCTGCTCCCTCAGCAGCTCCTGCCCCCAGAAGGCCTCCTGGCCCAGCTCGGCGGCGTTCCTCTGCACCCTCTGCTCCAGGCCCTGTAGGTCTGCCCAGCAGCCCGGTACTGGGGCCACTGGGGCCACAGGCTCAGGCAGCACAGGGTTGGAGGCCAGCCTGGGGCAGCCGAGGCTGAAGGTCAGTGCTTTGTGGGGCTCATGGTTCAGTGCCGGTCGGGGCTTTGGGGGGAGGCTGGCACGGATTGGGCAGCGCTCAGGGGGTGAGCAGCTGTCTGAGGAGGGCCTCCCAGCGAGGCTGGGCCCTGTCCGTCTCAGGACAAACTGCACATCACTGGCAAACTGTCCACAGGTAGCCTGGGCACCCACGGGACACTCCTGGGGCTGCAGCTGCCGCTCCTTCTCCCTGAGACGCTGCACGAGTACAAAGCGGCCCGTCTGGCCTGGGGTGGGGAAGAGGGGTCAGCCTACATCCCCCCACCCAGCCCACCAGGATTCAGGAATTGGGGAAGGGCAAGAGGGATCAGCAACCAGTCCCACCCTGCTTGGGGGACCCATCCTCCTCGGGGGAGGGCAGGGCCAGAGGGCCAGGCCCCACCCCAGGTCCACCTGTTGGGCCTGTCTGTCCCTGAGGGGACTCACCTATAGCTTGGGCTAGTGCGATGACCACTTCCTGACAGGTGGTCTGCTCTGAGACCCCACAGACCACGCGCTGGATGCCGTCCACCCACACCTTCAACTCCATGGCCGCAGGCCCTGAGAGCATCCCTGACGGCAGGTGAAGGCCCCATGGTCAAGCCCTGCCCGGAGCCACCACCGTCTGGTCCTCCTCTCCGGTTCCTTCTGGCCTGCCCCTCACCCAGTACTGGTTCAGGGCAGCCGCCCTGCTCTTCTGTGCCCAGCCCTACCCGCAGGCCACGCATTCCTGGGGTGGGGGTAATCAAGACCAGCCCCCCTCCGAGGGGGGAACCAGCCCCCCTCCAGGAGCACTCAGGACCTTTCCCACTCCCCAGCCTCCGCTCGCCCCGCCCCACTCCCGGAACAAGGCGAATCATTAACCAGATGCAGGACTTCCTGCGCCTCCAGTCACCTGGCGCGGAGGGCACTGCCCCGCCCGCAGGGTGCCGTCCCCAAGCACCCAA
This sequence comes from Aselliscus stoliczkanus, assembly GCA_033961575.1. Classification (NCBI taxonomy): domain Eukaryota; kingdom Metazoa; phylum Chordata; class Mammalia; order Chiroptera; family Hipposideridae; genus Aselliscus; species Aselliscus stoliczkanus. The sequence goes on from CM066736.1 coordinate 136,967,217, forward strand.
GGGCGCCCGCACGTAAGCTCGGCACCCCGCTGCCATAGGAGCGCACCCTCCCCTGCGACTCAGACCTCGGCGGCCCGGACCCACCGAGCCTGGCGCAGGCAGCCCCTTCCCACTCCTGCCGATCGCTGCGCTCGCCCCGGAAGCCGCCAACCCTGCCGCGGGGAGGATGCAGGTGCGGCGCGGCCCCCAAGGGAGGCCCAGCTCACACCAGTCCGTCGGAGTTGCCGCCCAGCCCGGCTCCGACTCCACAGGCTCCGGGTCTCGGCGCGACTCACCTGGTCGCCCGCTGGCCTCCGGGATTTGAACTCGAACCGGCTCCTTTAGGGCGCCCAGCGCGGCCGCAACCTGCCTCCTGCCGCGCAGCGAGAGTCCCGGCCCACCACCCCATTGGCCCTCAACCCGTGCGCCCCGCCCCACGCGCCCCCATTGGGTCCTCGGTGCGCCCCGCCCGCTCAGCGCCCACGCCCATTGGCCACATTTTATGTGCCCGCCCCTCCCCTCCCCATTGGCTTCCCTCCCGCCACGCCCCCGGCGGCGCCCAGGTGTGGGCGGGCCTCGGCGGCTAAGAGTGGCGGGTGGAGTCCGGGTCCACTCCCGCCCGGACCCCGCGTCCACTCATGCCGGAAGCCCGCGAACCACGCGGAAGCGCGTCCCGCCGGCAGCCCGCGGGCGGTGCGTGGGGCAGGTGTCTGGCCCCATTCCCCGGCCTACATCCTCGGAAACCGCCCATTCTGACAAGTCTCCTGTCTAGGGAGGGGGCGCCGGCCTGGGACCCCGAAAGCTTGCCAGCGCTCAGAGGGCCCCCTGTCTGATGGGCGCCTTCGACCCCGCTCCCTCAGGGCCCGCGGCGGCCGTCGTCAGGACACATAGGGTTCGGGGGGCTGTGAGACCCCAGGAGGGGAGGTGGAGCTGGTGGGCTGCCACCCTTCTCTGGCCGCAATCAAGCTGACAGTCCTGGTGGGGGAGGGGGCCCGCCTGGAGGTTGCTGGGGACAAAGGCCCTGGGCTCCTCGTCTGAGCCTCCTTTCCCCCACCCCTTCCTGTCCCCCGTGGGGCCTAGTGCCCTCCTGAGCTGTGGACATACTCTGCCTGGCCAGTCCTGCTGTCCCATGGGAGAGCCTCAGCCAGCTCATCAGCCCGTAGCCCCTCAGCTTCAGTGCTCTCTCTGTGGACCGCACTGAATGCCTCTTCTGCCCCAGTCAGACTGGGCCATGTGGGTGGGGGGTCTTCCCCCACCTGCCCCTGTCCTGCTCAGCACACGAGGCTCCAGGAACAGAAATTGAAAGTTTTGAATAAATGTGTGATCAATGAATGAAGGTGAGGTGGGAGGGCACTTGTTTTTGGTTAGGTCTGTCTGGGGCCTCACTTTTGTTCCAGGGCAGAGGGAACAGTGTCATGGTTATGGAACGTCCCCAGGGCACCCTGCCCTGGCCCAGGTTGTGGAGATGGGCAGGGGAAGGCTAAGTTTCAGGCATGGGGGTCAGGTAAGTGAGCATCAGCCTCGGAGGGCAGAGGCTGTGGGAGGAGGCACTCAGGTGGGAGTTAGAGTTCCGCAGGCCCCTCCCCCGGCTTCCAAGGGCTATCCGCTGTTTCCTCTTGCGCTCATCGTCTGGGCCCACTGAGACCCACATTCTCAGCAGTGTGGTCCTGCTGGCTCGTGGACACACAGGGCAGCAATGCGCCCAATAGCCACCGATTGATCTCCACGGTCAGGCTAGGGAGGCACTACGGGAGCCTCGCTTAGGGTTGGGTGGGAGTGTTGGGCTGAGTGATGACCATGGCAGGCCCTGCTGGTCTCTCTATGGTCCCCTGGGCCTGTGGAGATTAGTTGGGCAGAAGCTCAGCTTCTCCTTCATGCTGGGCCAGCCCCCAGGACTAGGAGGCGGGCCCTGGTCTGGGGTCTCCTTGGAGGCTCCTGATAACAAACAGCCCCTCCCCTTCTGGGTGCTGGTATCCACGGCAACACCATAGAGCCTTTCTCTCCCTAGGCCTGCCTGGGTTTCAGGCCTCAGGTGAGTGCTGGGGGTAGGGCCCTGGGTCTGGGGGCACATGGGTGTAGAGAGAGGGTAGAGGACCAGCATCTTTGGGGACCCTTGCTGTAGTCTGGGGCAGGCCCTCAGGTGCTGGAGGGCAACGGTGCCAGGGAGGAGACCACAAGGAATACAGAGAACCCAGGGACATGTTGCCTGGGGGTGTGACCTGCTGCCCTGGGCTGTTCAGAAGCACACAGGTGTGGTCACCCACATGATCAGCAGTCTGGTGTCCTATGGGGTAGAGACACACCCACACCTACACCCATGGGCCTCAATGTGCATGTGGCCATGGAAGGAGAGCCCCACAGAGGTGCCCACACACAGGACACCCCTCTCAGCTCTTTGAAGAACATCAAGAATGTCCTCCAAGTCTTGCCAAGAGGCTGGAGAAGCCGAGGAAGACACGCCCTCATCCTTGGTGGACAGAGAGCCAATCAGTGGCTATCTGGGGCCTCCAGCCGGCCGGCCTGCAGACCTGGTGGCTCCCGCATGCCTGCAGGACACCAAACCAAGCTCCACACCAATAGTCTTCTCCATCAACCTGCAGTAAGGAGCAGATGGAGAGGGGTGGTCAGCCACTTGAGCCAGGCCAGCCAGAGGGCAGGGCCTGATCAAGCAGCGGGGCTGCAGGCATTGCAGGTTGGCCCCTGAGTGCCTGGAGCCCCACACCCTGGGGCTGCTATGGAGGCAGCGGGAGCTGGAGATCCAGGCCCTGCGGTATGCCATCCAGAACCGCCGGGAAGCCCGGCATGGCCGCATCCTGCGGGAGGTGGCTGGGCTTCCACTTGAGAGGTCAGCAGCAAGACACTAGTCCTCCAGCCCTGGGCGGGTTTCTGTCGGACCCCAACCCCAACCACTGACCTTACCCTGACCTTTGCCTCTAGGTCTAGTCCTTACCTGACCCTAATCCCCCCAACCTTAACTGTGAACAAGTTGATACACTGTAAACCTGCCCAGACCCTAACCCTGAACATGTCCTTGGTGCTGGACTCCATCCAGACCTCTCAGAGCCTGACCTGGCCTGGCCCAGCCTGGCCCAGCCACACTCTGTGCCCTGGGGCCCCTCCTTGGCTGCTGACCCAGAAGTGGGGGGCGCTATCACCCCTTCTCCCAGGAGCTCTTGCACTCAGGAAAAGCTCCTGCAGATCCAGGTCCAGAAGCTGACCGTGGAGTTAAAGGAGCAGAAAAAACAGGCCCAGCTGGTGAGGCCTCAGGAAGCTGGGTCCGGGTTGGTCTTGGGGGCGGGGTCTGAGAAGGCCCCACCCACCTGTGGGCCCCCCTGGAGCAGGAGAAGGAGCATGTGGAGGAGCAGTTGCTGCAGACCAGGGCGGCTCTCCAGCGGTTGGAGGCTGAGCTGCAGGCCCTGCACAAGTCTTGCCTCCTGCAACTGGCCCGCTCTTCCTGGGTGGGCCGTAAGCTGCGGTCATCCACCGGCAGCGTGGAGGTGAGCCTGTGTGCCGGGGACCATGCTGCTCACCCATGTCCCCTCCCCAGCCCTCCTTGGACTTCCCTGACAGCCAGCGTGCCTGGGACAGGGAGGATGGAGCCCTGGGCCCTGCCCACCTGGCACTCAGCAGATGTGTGCCTCAGGTGCAGGTGAAGTCCAAGGGAAGAGGTACCCTTCCCCCAGCCCCCTTCCACTGGCCTCTGGCCCCCCTCTTGCAGGTGGTCACTGCAGAGACCCTAATGGACCTCAGCGACCTATCTGGGAGTGATGAGGCTCCCCCTGTTTGGGAGGTGAGCAAGGCCCCCCACGTTCATTCATGGCTCTGTAGGCTTGTGGGGGGTGGGGGGTACATGTCTGTTGCCTACGTCCTGGCCAGGGTTTCCAGCTGGAGCATGTGGACTGGGACAGCATCGCACAGCGATACCCCAACCTCTTCAATGACATCAAGTCGAACCTGGATCACAAGTAATTGGGCTGGGCAGCAACACCCACAGGGGCCAGGGGAGGGAGGGCTTGCCTTGGCTGGTGTGGACCAGAGTCCAAGTTCCAACCTTAGTGTCCCTGGACGAGTCACTTGAACTTTGCAAGTGTCAATGTTCTGATCTGTAGAACAGGGATGCAGGGAAGGACTCCTGAGCTATCTGTGTCCTGCCAGGAGCCCTATTCCCAGGCCGGGTCCTAGACACTAGGACTACAAGTTGGGGTGCTCTGCCAGCCTTGTGGAGGCTGGAGAGGGGCAGGGCTGGGGTCCAGGAGTGAAGCCAAGTGGCCAGTGAGCAAATGACGGCCCACAGGCACCCTGGGCCCTGGTTGTCCCCAGAGCTCCTCCCACCAGCCCAACCGCCTGACGAGTGTGGCTCAGAGCTGTGCAGACAACACATGGAGCGGCATATCAAGAGTGTGGAGTGGAGCTCTCTGCCCTTGGCGGGCACCAGCAGCTCAGGGGGCACCGATTCTGACTTGATCAGCTCCCAACTGGACATGAGGTTTCCAGTGCAGGTGACTGGGCACCCGCCCCATGCACCAGGCCACACTCCTGAGCAGACGGAGTCACAGGCCGGGAGCTTCGGCAGGGCCTCGCAGGCAGAGCCTACAGGTCAGGTGTGGCAAATTCCCCTGGTTTCTTCCTTCTGTCCTGCAGGGCTGTGATCTCTGCCCGAAGCTCTAAAGGGGGTCTGCAGCTGTAGGACCTTCTCTGTAGCCCACAGGGAGGCCATGGGGGCGCCCCTTTAGCCTCATCTGTAGGGGTTAGGGTGCTCTTGGAGGCCTCCGTGCTGGGCCCGTTCAAGGCCCTCGCCCCCAACAAGTACTTTGAACTATGCCTCTGCTCCCCTCAGCCCCCAGGGTCCAGCCACCCCTCCTGCCCTAACTCTGACCCCCGTGCTGCTCCTTTCTCACGTGGACCCTCAGGGCGCTGCAGGTCAGTTGTCCCCAGTGGGTGCTCCATATGGGGCCCCTCTCCCGGACAGGCCTCCTCTCCCTGGCTCTCCCAAAAACTCACTCAGAGGAGCCGAGCAAGACCGCCCTGGCGCCCAGGTCCCATGCAGATCCCGACCACCCACATCCTGGGCACCGTGGGAGGTGAGGGAGTGACGCAGCCCCCAGCACAGGGCCAGGAGTGGGTTTCCAGCGGGAGGGGGCAGACCAGCCCAAGCGACTCAGCACTGGCCTTGCGCTGCCTTCCCGCCCCAGCCAGACGAGCTGCGGCCTGAAGATCGTGGCCGTGAGCCCTCGCAAGGGGTTCGTCCGCATCCTAAACGAGTCGCAGGAGGAGACGGCCGACCTGGGCGGCTTCACGCTGCAGCAGCTCTCGCGCCACGTCCCTGTGAGCATGTACCGCTTCCCGCCCCACACGCTGCTGGCGCCACGGCACCACGTCACGGTGCGCCCCCTTCCCCGCGAGCCCTCGCGCCTCTGCCCCTCACCTACGCCCCTCTCACCCGCGCCCGCCCGGCCTTGTCCCCAGGTATGGGGCGAGGGGCCTGACAGCACCAAGGAACAGCCGCCCTCGTCCCTGGGCCAGGAGCCTGTCCACTTCTACTCCAAGCGGGGCTGCGTGACTCTCCTCCTGAGCCCCAAGGGCGAGGTCAGTGCGGGTCCCGACCGGGGGATTGTGGGGAAGGTATCACCGGGTGGGGGTGACCGCGCGCCCCTCCTGCCCACAGGTTCTCAGTGAGCACCAGGCCCCGCACCGCGTGACCCCCGTCTCGAGGATCTTCGACGACGACACCGACTTGTCCATCGATCGCTTCCCGCTCTCAGAGGCCCAGGCCGGGGCCGACGCCCGCCCCAAGGCCGGGTGCGGGAGGCACGGGCAGGGCGCCTGAGGCCGGGGCGGGGACCGCGAGTCCCTCGGTCTCCGTCTCCTCCCCAGGCCCCGCCCTCAGGCCCCGCCCCCACTTAGTTATTCAGGCCCCGCCCTCACACCCCACCTCCCAGGCCCTGTCCCCGCCAGCACCGCCCCTTTCCGCGGCCTCACGACGCCGTCGCCCCACCGGGACGCGGGCCCTGCTGCCACGCCTGAGCACCAGCAAGCTCTTCCAGCCGCCGGAGGTGCCTTCGCGGCCCGCGAGAGCAGAGAGCCCCACGCGGGGGCTCCAGCCCGCGGTCCCCCGTGAGCGCGCGTGGGGAGCGGAGGGAGAGGCGGACGTGGAGGGCCGGCTGGGCATCACCCATCGCTCTCCCACGCAGAGGGCGAACCCCCATCACTCTCCCACGCAGAGGGCCGGTTGGGCATCACCGACTGCCAAACCGAGGAGCACAGGGTTCAGGTGAGTGCGCGCGTGCTGGGTGTCCGGGCCAGACCCCTCCTGCCCCGGGGCCCCGGGGCCCCGCCCGGGCCCCGCCCCCGCCCCGGGCCCCGCCTCCCGCCCGGGCCCCGCCCCTCGCCCCGCCCCTCCGCCCGGCGCCCCCAGGTGTGCAGGAAGAACGTGGATCGGGATTGCCCGGTGGTGGCGCTGTCGGTGCAGAGCGCCGCCCAGAGCAGATGCGGTTTCCGCTTCCCCAGCTGCCCGCCCCTCCCCGCGGACGCGTGCGGGAGAGTGTGGGGCCGGCGTAGAGCCGGCGGGCAATCCTGGCGCCTGCGCTCACCGGCCGTCGCCGTAACTGCCGCGGCGGGGGCAGCACCCGGTGCGGGAGAGAGTCGTGGGAGGCAGGCTGTGCCAGCTGCATAATTTATTGAACCAACGTCGCCTACGAAGTAAACTGCATTTCTGTACCCCCGAGTCAAAAACGATTCGCGTGCTTTTTCAGGTTATCCTGCTCCCCCGCCACACACAGCCCCACAAATCCTCCAGGGATGGGAGGCCGGGCTATACTGTTCTCCGCCTAGGGCAAGCGCCTCTGCACCGAACAAGAGTGGCCTAGGCGTGGCTGCAGGGCCTGCCAGGGCGTGGACCGGCCCCACTCAGCCACTGGGGTCGGGCCCCACCCAGTCTCTTCCAGGCCCGCTCCTTTAACCTCTCCTCCGGGAAAGGCTAGGCCCTGTGGAAGCCGGGGGCAGCTGGGCCAGGGGTGGGGAGCTGGGCCGTTCTGGGCCCCCTCCCTGGTGGCGCAGGTCCCCACTTCCCTTCACCAAGAGGGGCCTCTTCTGTGCCAGGTCCACCTCCCACGCTCCCAACACACCTGCCCAGATACTCTGGGTTCCATGAGGCTCCGACCACCAAGGGGAGCCCCCTTGGCCACAGTCCTGGGCAGCTTGGCAGTGGGTGGAGTTTACACTAGGGGTGGGATTGGGCTGGGGTGATAGGGTTCAGGGGTGGCAGGCACCGGAGGGCTGGGTGTCTGGCTCCTGGGTCTGGTGCTGGCTTTGGGCCTGGACATCCTTGGTCTCGAGGGCTGGGGCCTGAGGCCACCTCCAGGGCTCTCAGAGCAGCCACTGCAGCCAGCCCCTGATTCAGGCCAGGCCCGGAGCTGCCCAGAGCTCTGAGCCGACGCCCCCGGAACTGCAGGTCTGTGGACCCCCAAGGACTGCTCGAATCAGGTGGCATGGGGAGCTTGGGGGGAGAGGGGAGCAGGTTATAGCCAGAGATCCTGGAAGGCTCTGGAAAATAAGGAAAGATCATGTTAGATGAGGTCGCCTCAAAGAATCATCAGGTGGAGGTCACCACCGGCAGAGCGGCAGTGCCCACTGTGGCCCCCCCTTCACCCCGCCTCCCTCCAGTCAGCACCTCTGCCCCACTTCCTATGCTCCCTAGGGAAGCTGTGCTCCCTCGTCTCTGTGACCTCTGACTCTTCTCCCTGGGGAGGCAGAAGCCACAAGGCCTGGGCTCTGGCTTTGGGTCACGGGTCCTGTCCCCAAGGGCCTGCTCCCAGGCTGGTGGCTCTGCTGTAGAGCAAGGCTTCAGCTCCCACCGCAGGGCAGATGGGACAGGTGTGGCCATGGGCATCCAGTGCCCACCTGGACCCAGCCTGGAGTGGAAAGCCCTGGGACTCCTTTTCCTCTGAGTCTCCACTGTCACCACTCCAGCGACTCCTGCTGGCCTCCTTGCCTGCTCTCCTCCCACTCTCCACTAGGTGGCTGGCCTTTGACCCCTCTTGATGAACAGATCTCAGGACCCACCCTCTCTGGCCTCAGCGCCCCTCATGGCCCCCCACCAGTGCCCCTGCTGCCCCTGCTTGCAGTGTCCCCTCCCCAGACTTGCCCACCAGCTGTTCCACCAGTCTGGTCAGACCTCCTCCGGGAAGCCTCCCAGGGCCCTGCCTGCTGGGTAAGGCTTCTGTGCCTCCCAGCCCTGAGTTTGCTGCACTCAGTACTGTCACTCTGAAGCCACCCCCAGGAGAGGATCTCCCTGTCACAGCCCCTCTCAGAGCCAGGTGAGGAAGCAGGGCTGGTCTGAGATGAGGGCTCCATTCTGACTCTGTGGGTGGGGACTCAGTACCTGGGGCCAGGCTCAGGAGGCTGGGGGAAGTCTTGGGCCCAGTCTCATCCTCTTGCTCTTCAGGGCCCCTCTGTGGTTCCCGGGGGATTTTGGCCCCTTCCTGCCAGGACTTGAACTGCCTACGGGGAAGGGGGCAAAGGTGGGGAAAAGGGGAGAGACTGCGCCCCCCCCCCAGCCAATCCCAAATGAGTGTGACTCTGGGTGGTCTCCCAGCCTCAGGCTCCCAGGATTAGCTACTCTGGCCATCCTGGGGACCAGCGATGCTCAGCCAAGGCAGCCCCAGCCATGACCCCGCCTCCTGCCAAACAGGACACACAGGGTGGGTAGGAGGGCCCAGTGCGGGGGAGGGGGGTACCCACTGCAGGCACAGTCCCCTCCAGGCCTGAAATCCAGCCAATGCCAAGAGGTCAGAGCTGTCTGCAGGGTCAGGCCTTCGGGTAGAGGCCCTGGTGGCCAGGCCTCCCGGCCTCTGTGGAGGCAGCTGCTCTGGGGGAGCCCAGGCCTGCAGAGGGAAAGGGCTAGTTTGGGGGAATGGCCTTTGAGGGGCCAGGTGGGCAGTAGCCCGGGGGTAGAAACACATTCATCTGTGGGGGGTGTGGGAGAGCTGGGGCCGGGGTCCTGAGTCTGGAATGGCTATAGAACCGGGCAGTCAGGCCAGGAAACTGGTCCACTCTGAAAGAGCCCAGGTGTACTCACAGGCAGGGTGTACCTGGCATCGGTGTCGACGCTCTCGCAGGCCTTTGGTGGGGTTCCCGCAGAGGACTTGGCCGGTGCCTGAGGAATAGGGTGAGGTTTGGCCTGGCTGGGGCTGAGGGGCTGTAGGGGCAGCTCCATGACAAGACGGGTCAGTTACCGTGTGTGAGGTTGCTGGCGTCGTCCTCTGGGGCCAGGTCCTTGGGAAGCAGATATTCAGGCAGGTCCCCAGGGACCAGCAGGGCCAGGGGCCAGGGCCCGGGGGCCCGGGACTGGGTCTCAGACAGGGATAGCTCAGGGCTGAGCCTCCGAACGGGGTCTCTGTGGGGATGATCTGGCAGAGGGTCAAAATCAGAAGTCATCAAGACCACATCAGCTGGCCAACCCAAGACTCTCCTCCCAAGACTGTCCACAGACCAGGGACCCCCACCACCCAACATTTATGTCCTGAAGCCAACAGGGGGCAGGTGGGTGGGGAGGCTCCCGGCCTGGTGTGCAAGCTCTGGGGACAAGGGTTTAAGGCTGAGAAGGGATATTATACTCGCATGCGGCTGTCCATCCCTGGGAGGCTCAGGGATGAGATTTCCAAGCTGGGTAGGGCAGCTGCCGTACCCAGTGTGGGGAGCAGACCGTCCAGGACCCCGCCCTCCTGGATGGCCGCCTTCACCATGAGCCAGTCCTGGTCCAGTTTCTGGGAGGCCGGCAGGCTCGTGTGCGTGGCTGGCACCTCGTCCAGCACCTGTAGCTGGGGGATGATTCTCCGCACCTCCGCCCGGTAGTCATAGCCCTGAGGCACCTGAGGGGAGGGCAGCAGGCCTGGGTGGCAGAGTGGTGTCCTGGGGCCACTTGCCCCAGACCCGCTGAGGGGCAGGGCAGGGAGCTGGCGTTGGTAAGGCTGCCCCACCCTTCCAGGCGACTGGGTCACCAGGGACGTTGGGCTGTCCCCTACGTAGTCTCACTGTTTGGCTTCATGGCCAGTGCCCTGTGGTGCCCCCTGGCCTGGAGAGCTGCCCTGAGCTCAGAGCTCGGTCCAGCTGGCCAAGCGGAAGCTAGTGGGCAGGTGGTGTGAGCAGTTGAGTCGGTGCACACAGGCCTGCAAGGCGGGGTCTCTGGATGGGCCTGCACCTGTGTGTGTGTGTGTGTGTGTGTGTGTGTGTGTGTGTGTGTGTGTGGACGCACAGAGCATGCGTGGTTCCACGTGACATGTATGCGGGGGACCCTGTGGGGTCTCATCCTGGCCCAGGAGGACGCACTGGCAGCTGCCAGGCCTCCGGTGACACAAGAGAACAAGCTACAGAGTGCAGGTGGTTCCAGGGCAGTGGGAAGGTCACCGGAGGCCTGAGCCCAGAGCACCTGCTCTGCCTTGCATGCTGCTCGCTGAGCGCCCACCGCACACACCTCACTGTGCAGGCCTGGCTGCATGCACACCAGGTTGCCCTCCAGGGTGAGCGTGGCCAGCCTTGGGCACAGCTGTAGATAGCACACCTGCCCCAGGTCCTCCACGCTGTTGCCCTCCAGGTCTAACACCTCCAGCTGCTCCAGCAGGCACAGCGGGCTGAGGTCCGAGATGCAGTTGTAGGAGGCATAGAGCTCCTGCGGGGGCACGGGGCCTCAGCCTGGGCCGGCCTAGGGCCCCCACCCCCATCTCAGGGTGCCGCAGACCCACCTTCAGGGCCAGGAAGGAGCCGATGCCGTCCAGGTCCCCCAGGCCACAGCGAGTCAGCCACAGCACCTGCAGGCGGCCCAGGGAGGTGCCCAGGTCTCTGTAGAGGGCAGGAGTGGGTGCTCAGTGCTGTGCTGGGCTGCATGGCCCATCTGTGGGCATGATGGCCCTGTGCCATGCCCAGTGCCTAGCCATTACCCACGTCAGGCTGTTACCAGGTACAGGGGCTGGTGTAACAGTGGCTCATGGCACTCCAGGCCGCAGACTGGGCTCTATACCCGTCTGTCCGCCTTCCCTCCTTGCTGCAACCCCCTGGTCTGGACATGGGCAGAATGTCCCACATTCTCTAACCAGGCCTGAGCCTGGATGAGGGGGCTGCCTTCGTGCTGCACAGCTCAGTTCAGTCTCACCTGCTGCCTGCTGCGGGGGTAGAGTGGGCGAGATGGCCCCTTCCCCAGTGGCCTTAACCGGGTACTCTCCCTTTGTCTCCCCTGGCCTCTCTATGGACAACTCCCCCCAAATTACAGCCCTGCCCTGGCCTAGCTGTACTTGCAGGACCTCCCTCACCCCTTGCCAGGGCCAGTCACCTGTCCGTGCCCTGGACTCATCCCTGCCACCCACCATCTGCCTGTCCCTCTTAGAACAACAATGGGGGTGACCTTCTGGGCCCCCTCTGCCTGCAGAGTCCTCTGGACCTGGGTGTCCCACGTCTGCTGACAGATCACAGGCCCACTGCTGCGTATCCTTTGGTCAGCTTCTGGGGAGGTCTGGAGGTTTTCTTTGGCATTTTCTGTCCTTTGTGCCTCCTCTTCTCACGCCTGCAGCTCCGCCACTCACCCACCAGTCCTGAGAGGGGTCCTCGCATTCTCACCTGCTCTCTCCCTTCTCTTTCTGCCTTTTCTTCTGTTCTGTGGGAGACACCCCCGTCTTCCAATGTTGCTGTTAACCTTTCTGCGTCGTGCTGCGTCGGCCATCGTGTGCTTCATCCTGAAGTGCTCATAGTCCTTGTTTCCTGATCTTTCCTCATAGCATGCTGTTCCTGTTTTGGAGATGCCAGGAAGCCACGTCTTCTTCCGTGTCTCAGAATCTTAGCTGACGATTTGTGGAGGTGTCCCCGCCCTCCCTGCCCTGTCTCTGTTTCCTCTGGGATCCGCTGGACTGGCTTTGCCCTTCCCCTTTCATGCTGCAGGTATCGTTATCTTTTAAATCATACTATTAATAGCTTTTGGACATTCAGACTGGGAGCGAGGGTTTGAAGGGCTGCTTGGAGGCGGTCAGCCATTAGGGACACTGATGTGGGGGCTCCCCGCTGGATTTTGGGCGGAGACCAATCACAGGAGGGGTATGGCCCCCGCTGACTGCACAGGTCTGGGGGCGGTGTTCCGGGAGGAAGCCCCGCAGCTGCAGGCCTCCGCACTTGGCACTTGCTCTTCTCCCAGCTTAGAATGCTGTCTCCTCCCCTCAGTCACGTGAAAAGCGGCACTTTCCTGCTTCTGCCTGGCCAGGCTATTTCCTTAGGTCCTTCTTCCGGTTCTCAAATCCCTTTTTGGCTGGGTCTCGTCTACTGGCCAACATGTCCTTTCTGTCTCTAGGTCTCCTTCTGTTGTCCTCATCTCCACCTTGGCAGTGTCTTTGTCCTTTAGTTCCATGGACTCCAAGTTCGCTCCCAGTCCATTGCTTTAAATGGCTTTTCAATCATCTCTGAATTGACTGAAATGTGTGTCTAGTAATTTCTTTGAGAGGAGCCAGTCAAGCCATCTTCCTTGCTCTCCAATTCATGCGGAAATGCTTGCTGCCTCTGTGCTTGACAGCCTTTGGCTGAGTCTGTCGCTCTGGGCTCACGCCTTCTCCCCACCGGGCTGTGCTGGTGTCTTTTGCTGTCTTCTGCTTGAAGTGTTTCTGTGGAGAGTCTGAGGAAAACGCCACTGTTTTTGTCCTTAGGAGAAGACTTGATCTCTTTTCTTGGCTGTCCCCAAATTTTATCTTTATCTTGAAGTCCAGTAACTTTATTAGGACATGTTTCTATATTGGCAATTCAGCGTCCATTTTTTCTTTCACTCTGTAGATGAAAGTTATCTTTTATGTCTGATGAGTTCTCTTTAATCTTTAACTCTTTGTTCTGTTATTTCAGTCTACTCCTTCAAAGATTGCGATCAGGCACGTGTCAGACCTCCCGTCTGCCCTCTGGCTCCGGGGTTGTCGAAGCCCCATTCGTGGACGCTACCTGCTCATCTTCATCAGTCCTCTCCTCCCATACGACATCTTGTACTGAGTTTCCCGCAGGATCTTTCACGTTTGCCTTCATTTCTGTGACGGTATTATTGTTTCACTGCATTTCTTTTCAGAACCTTCACAGGTCTTTCTGCTTGTGACCTGTGATTCAGACCTGAGACATATGGCCAGAAACCCCAGGATGGGGCCGGCCGAGTGGCGCAGTGGTTGGGCTCTGGCTTGGGAAGCCAGTAGCCCGGGTTCGGGTCCCACATGTGAGGGCCAGTGACACTGCCCTCAAAAAAAAAAAAAAAAAAAAGGGCCAGCCAAGTGGCTCAGCTGGTTAAGAGCTTGCTCAAGAGTGCGAGCTGAGCTCTGAGCAACAGCAATTGGATGCCCAGCCTGAGCTGAGTTGCCGCAAAACAATAAAAGACCATGGTAAACAAAGTATACCAACATTTGAAAACCTGGACAAAGCTGGCATCAGAAGAAGTACAAAATTGGTTGGACTAATAGCCATTAAAGAAATGAAATGGTGATTAACTGCCTCCTCCTGAATGTCCCCAGATCTGGACCAGTTTTAAAAGTAAGTCTAGGGCTGGCCGAGTGGTGCAGTGGTTAAGCGCTGGCTTAGGAAGCCAGCGGCCCCAGTTCGAGTCCCACATATGAGGGCCAGTGACACTGCCCTCAAAAAAAAATAAAATAAAAGTAAGTTCTTAAAAAAAAAAGTTCTAATGTACGATTATGGAACAGACAATCTCTGTCTTTTGCAATCATTTCGTATACAGGAAGTTTCAAAATGCAGAGCAGTTCTAAAGAACAATGAACAGAGATTCCAGAATCAGAGGGGTATAACACTAGGGAACTAAAGGCCTATCTCTCATGAAAACTGATGAGAAAACTGCCAAGCAAATATTATTTAAATGTTAATCATTTTACAATAATTCGGCATTATCAAGTAATGTCACTGCAGGGATGCAAGAATGAGTCACCATCACACATCTGTGCATGGAGCTCAGAATACTACTTAACAGACTGAAGGAGAAATTTCAGTTTCTGACATGTCAACAGGCACAGAGGAGCTGAGACACATGCCCAGGAAGACCAGGAGCAAGTCAGAAATGCTGCCATTCTCACTGCTCCTTGTAACACTGTGTGATTAGCGGTGCTGGCCAATGCTATGAGACAAGAAAAAGAAACACGAGGACTGGACGTGAAAGAGAGCACTCATCATTTGCTGGTAATATGATCATCATACAGAAACCCCAACTGAATTAAGAAATTATTTGAATTAATGGGAGCATTTGGCAATGCTTCTATATACAAAACAAAGATATACAATACCACCAGATATAATAGACCCATTTATAAATCTCAGGTGTTTTACTGATTTAAAAAAAATCTGTTCTCAATCGACATAGTGTTTTTCTACCTTTGCGACAATCAACCAGACAACACAGCCAAAACAGGACTGCAGTCATGCTTGTAGAAACGCTCTAACTACATGGGAATTAATTTGGTTCACGTTTTGGCGAGCCCTGGTTTTGGAGGGGGCTGGCGTCCTGCCTGTCCCTGTCTCGCCCTCTCCAATCGTAATTGCACCCCCTGGCTAGTGGCTGGTGTGAGGCAGTGTACACGTGGCACAGATCTGGCTGAGGAAACCAGGGAAAACACTGGAAACAGTGTGCTTGGTCTTATAATGGGCACAGGAGGCGCATTCCCTGGGAGGGGCTGAATCGTGCCCCCCTGCCATCCTGTGTTGAAGTCCTCACCCCCCAGCACCTCCGAGTGTGGCCTGATTTGGAGATAGGGTCATGGCAGATGATCAAGATGAGGTGACATTGGAGCAGGGCGGGCCCTGATCCAATGTGACTGTGTCCTTATGAGAAGGGGAACTGTGGACACGGACTCGCATGCAGGGGGGCACAGCATATGAACACGAAGGCAGAGACCGAGGGGATGTGTCCAGGAACCCCCAGGAGCTGGCCACCACTGAGGAGGAGAGGGGGGTGACATGGGTTTTCCCTCAAGGCCTCAGAAGGAACCAGCCTTGCAGACACTTGATGTTGACCTCTGGCCTCCAGGACTGGCCTCCGGGTTCATGGTCTTTGTTGGCAGTCCCACCAATGCTAGGGAACCTGTGGCACAGAAGCCACCGTGCAGTGTGAGGGGACCTGCATAAGGATGAGGGGTCACATACTGGGGAGGGGGTGTGGCTGGAAGAGCCAGCCCAGTGTCTTGTCTGCCCTGGGGAAGGTAGGGCCTCTGGTCTGTCCTGCACACTGAGGCTCTCTCAGGGCTTACAACAGGTGGAGGCCCCCAGCACATCCCAAGGGAATAAATAATTTCTCATTGTTTAGGCCCCTGGACACAGGTTTCTGTAACTTGCAGCTGAAATCATCCAAACTGATGAACCGGACAGAGAAGTTAAAGAGCTTCCAGTGAAGGGAGAGCTGTGCCATATCTGTGGGTACACATCACCTAACAAACCCACCTTGGCACGTGAACCATTTTTTTTTTTTTTTTGAGGGCAGTGTCACTGGCTCTCATATGTGGGACCCGAACTGGGGCCACTGGCTTCCCAAGCCAGCGCTTAACCACCGCGCCCCTCGGCCGGCCCACGTGAACCCTTTTTCAATTCCATCAAACCAAGATTCTGGAAAGATTAGTGTGAAACCCAACAAACTAGCTGTAAGGTTCCAAAGCGAGAGCATGTCTTCAGCACAGCTGGGTCCACTTGGAAAGAGGAACACCAAGACGAGCATGTCAGGCTTTCACACCTGAACATGAAGCCACACAGCACCACGGTGCTGGTGCAGGGACCGCCCAGCCAACGAGACGCAGCCGCGAACACATGCGACACACGGACCCACAAGGAAGATGGACCGCGGGCCTGGTGGTGTTGGGAGAAGTGACGTGATCCAAGCTGCTTGGGGGTCAGTTGGGCTACAGCCTGCAAGGAAAAAGTGAAACCGAAAAGCAAACAGGAAGTAGTCTCTTCAAGACCTTGGGGGTGTGACAAACCTATGTCACACCCAGGGCACTGGCTGGGACCGATGGGTCGGAACAAACCAGAACAGCATGTCTCTGTGTAAGTGAAGCCACCACAGTCAGTGTGAACGATTTGGGGAAGGCTACAAGGCCCTGAGCCTGTATGGAGAACTCCTAGGAACCAGCGAGGAAAGGGCAGAACCCACCTGAACAGTGGTTCCGGCGAAGGAAGCGGCAGTCACGGGAGAAACACAAGCGACGGGCAGGGAAGCTGTCCGTTCAGTCACTTCCATGACTTCCAATTCTCCGCAGAGGCTTAGAGATTGTGGGTGTGGCTCCCCCTATGCAGCCAGTACCAAGTAACGGCTGGAGGGGCACAGGGGCCCGGCCGGGGCCTTCCTCCCGCGCCGCCGATGGCTGGAAAGCAGCCCCGCTCGGACAGAGCGCTTGTCTTGACACCGGTGACACGTCCCGGGGCTAAATTCTGGCTCAGCTTCTGACGATAGACAGCCATGACATTAAAATGATGTCCCGCCCTTATAATACTGCCTGACACTTTAATGTGTCTACAGCTCCACTAGTTCATTGGATCGTCATATTTAATTACATGGTTTCCTTGTACAAATCTTTGTTCCCAGTACTGGCAAACATCGTCTGGCCGAGTTTTGGGATTCCGAAGCAGAAAACTTAAAGATCCATGGCATTTTTCTTTGTTGTCATCAGGGAACATACCACCGTTTCATAGCCTTCATGATCTAATCATTTTAGTTGGAATATTTTTTTCCTTTGTTCTCTTGGACTTGAGTATTTTGTTTTGTTCCAGATAGTATATCATACTTCTGGGTTTTATACCTTCCACTTTTTATGGTTTTCATCCTTTATATGCTTTTTATGTTCTTCTATTGGTCTTTGAGCTAATTTTTACGCCTTCACAATGTAGGAATAAGTCTTTGTTAGGCTCAAGCAGTGACAACCATCAGGATACCGCTTACGCATGTATTTTTTTTTTTTTTAAAGAGGGCAGTGTCACTGGCCCTCATGTGTGGGATCCAAACCAGTGCTGCTGGCGTCCCAAGCCAGCTCTTAACCACCGCACCACTTGGCCAACTGTTTTTTTATTTTTTTTTTAAAGATTTTTTGGGGCATTGGGGGCAGGGAACAGCATTGGGGAACCGGGGAAGGGGAACAGACAAGTCGCTGTCTTTTTTTTTGTTCTTCAGTCTAGTTGTAGAGGACATCGCTTCACTGGCCCATGTTGGTATCATCATTGCGCTCTTCCCAGGTGAGGCAGATCAGTCGCTGGCCTCTGGATGGTCGCTCACCGCGGCTATTGGCAGCTCATGCTGGCTGCCAGCTGCTCACGCTGGCTGCTGGCCACTCACTGTAGCCTATGGCAGCCCACTGCAGCAGGGGCTGCAGCCTACACCGTCGCCGGGGCTCGCGCAGCCCAGCTCCAGGTGCAGCTGTTGTTCGCTGTAGAGGACAGTGTCACTGGCCCTCATATGTGGGATCCAAACCGGGGCCGCTGGCGTCCTGAGCCAGCTCTTAACCACTACGTCTCTTGGCCGGCCCCAGCGTGTATTAAAGGGGTGTTTTTGAAGCACGTCTTCCAGATCCTTCCTCGCAGGCACGGCGTGAGGTAGGAGCCTGGGGCCAGCCAGTGCTGCCCACTGAGCATCGATGGCCCTCCATGTCTAGTCTCCCAGTGTTTTACGAAATTCTCTTTGGTGAACATCAGTATAAATGAGATAGATCAAGAAAACATGGACAGCGAGGTTGCTTAGTAACTACCCATGTCTCCTCACATGGCAACCATTGGAATGGGGAACTTGGAGAACCGCCTGGAACTTCGGTGCCCTCATCTCCTGCCACTGAGCCTGGCCACACATAACTGCGGGGCTTTCATGAAACCTGTTTTGCTCAGAGACCAACAATGAAGTCTGATGTTCCTTCAGCTTTGTTCTTTCCAGCCCTGTGGGCTAAACAGAAACCATGAATCTGTCCTTAGCTGTGGATCTGCCTTTTAAGTCAACGGCGAAAGTGCTGCTGTTGAACGTGGGGTCTGCGGCCTGCCCAACACAAGCCGTGCCCACCTGCTCGTCTCCTTACGCACTGATGGCACCAGTAGCACCCCCAAGATCCCGGGCCTCCTGGTGTGGCGATTCCCCAAACCCTGAAGCCTTGGTTGGTGTTGGGGCATCCACCAGAGCCCCCCTGGTTGGAGACCCTTTGCTGAAGGTCAGTGGCACCTTCCACACAGCATGGTGGCCCTTGGAGACCTCATCAGACACACAACCTGTCCTGACCCTGACCACAGGCCCTGGTGTCCCCCTCCGCAGGTGCTTCCAACTGGCCAGGGATGGGTGACGTTCCGGAAAGATGGCCTTAGGGCCAGCAGAACACCAGGGGCCTCTCAACGGGGACCCACCCAGGATAGACCTCAGTGTAACTGAGCCGTCCCATCAGCCGCTTCAGGACCCCACCCCCAGGCAGGGCAGGACACCCTCTCCCTGCCCCGTGGTCCCAGGAGGGACACTCACCGCACAGAGCGCAGGCGGCTGCCGTTCAACTTGAGTTGGCTGAGGCTGGGCAGGTGCAGCCCTGTGGGCCACAGGGAGAGGTCAGAGGCTGCCCGCTTGCCCACACTCTCCAGGGTCTTCGGTGTCCCTCTGCCCGGCTGCCCGCTCTGAGGCCCAGTGGCACCGAGTCTGTCTGTGGCCAGGCTCGAATGAAGCATGCTGGGCAGGGTGTGGAAGGTGCTCCTGAACCGACAGGCTCACACAGGAGGCCACCAGGCCCCTGGACTCCAGGAGCTGACCACCAAAGTTTGGGTCCTGCCCCCAGCCACCTTGCATGGCCCGCCCATGGCCCCAGGCACCCCCAGACCATCGTCTTCACCAGCTAGTAGCACTGGGTGCCAGAGCACAGGGATCCCTGGCCGGTGTTGCTGCCTACCTGTCCCCAGCAGGGTTCTGAGCTGCTGACTCCTATTATACAAAGAACAGGGCCTGGGCCCTGTGAGAGTCCCCGGTCCCTAGACAGAGGGGTACAGGGTGGGCCCGTAGGGCACCATGGTCCAAAGACAAGAGCCTGGTGGGCAGGGCTTGAGCGAGCTGGCCCTGACAGTGGCGGGGGTGGACAGGCGGGGGCTCTCACCGAAGTTGCCCAGGCTGTGCTCGCGCGTATCGACACACATCTCCAGTATGCTCACCAGCCGGAGGTCAGGCATCTGGGCCAGAGCCCGCTGCAGAAGCCGTGGGCGGTCAGTGCTGGGGCCTGGACAGTGATCACTCCATCCCTCCTGCTGGCCTTGAGGCTGAAGCAGGAGCAGACACTTCCCTGCCTTGTCCGTGCTGACACCCACCAACGGCTCTGAGTGGGTGTGACACGAGCAGAGGCTGTACTTGAGCTTGACAAATGGCACCACTGCCAGAGAAGGGCCTGCCCTGGGGTGTGTCCAGGTGAGACCCACAGAGGACCCGATGCGGCCAGGCCAGCTGTGGGGAGCTTAGCTGAGGCCCGCGGATGAGTCTGCTCACACCATGGGTTGCCGAGAGGTGTCTGCTCAGAGCTTCAGCATCTTCACAGCAGCAGCTGACACACAAAATGGGGGGCCCAAAGCAACACAACTACGCAACATGACACTGGATTTGGGACTGGGTTGGGGGAGTGATGAGACTGTTACTAGAGCTGGAAAGATGGAGACCATGTCACGCAACAGTGGAATTTTTGGCAGAAAAAATGCATACGATGAACTTGTGATATTAGGTGGAGAGGCCCCAAGCAAGATGTGGGTGGCGTGAGCGGGCCATGAGCCACGGCATTGGAGGTGCCATAAGAGGCAGCGTTCAGCGGGAACTTTGGAACGTGTGGGCTTGAACGCCAATCAGCAGAACAAAAAACTGAGAAGGGCTTGAAGTTAGAATGACCCATCATACTCAGCCTCAGGGAGGAGTTTAGGAGGGGCCCACGTGCCTCTACAGCTTCTGGGGGGGTCTCAGGAGGGGGAAGTCACATCCCCCGGAAGCCCAGAAACCAGCCCCAGTGTGGTGTTTAGCACTTTGCTTCAGCTAGACTCCAATCTGTTAAAAAGCACGCGGGCTCTGGGCCGCTGGCTGTCCTGGCTGACCATGGTCCTGGACTGAGGCTGACCATGACCATCGGGAACAGACGTGCAAACCACGTCCACACGGGCCAGGAGCCAGGTGGATAAGGAAGGAAGTCCCAGGGTGGACAGAGCGGGCTCTAGTCAAGGTGTATCACAGGACAAGGGTCAGGCAAACATTCGGCTAGAGGGTGTCGCAGTGACGGCCAGGCAGCACCCTTCTTTCCTTCTCAAGTGGTGAGTGGTCGGTCCCACCAGTGCAGGCTGGTTGTGGGGGCCACGTGGCCATCCTGCCTGCCTGGGTCCCCTGAGACAAGTCCTTCCAAGGCGAGTCCCTGAGAGTGTGCCTGTATTCAGCCTGCTGCCATGCCTGGCTGCCCACCACGAGGGTAGCCCCAGGTGGCTGCGTCAGCCTGGGTCCCAGCCGGACCCCAATGTGCTGCCTGAATCAGACCCCTGAGCCTGAGCAGGGATACGTGCCGTTGTAGTCAGAGTCTGGGTGACTTGTGGTCAATGCCATGTGGCCACAGGTGACAGGGACAAAGACCCTGGGGCCCAGGCACAGGGGAGAAAGCCCGCCAAGGATGGCTGCAGACTGCCTTAGAGTCACCAAGATCTGCCCTGGAAAGGCCTAAGGAGGGTGCAGCGACCACACCAGCCCGAACACCCCCACCTACTCGAGCACTGTCCCCCAAGAATGAACGCAATACGCAAAGGAAATGACAGACACCCCAGTGAGTGGCAGGACTGTCCGCAGCAACCATGACTGGTTACCCCCGGGGGCTCCCCGGACCCACACGATGGCTGCCCTGCCCGAGCCTGTCCCATCTCCTCAGCTTTGGGGAGCGGCAAAGTTACTTCCGGACCCAGAGGGTTCTCAGGTGGCCCTCCTTGGTCTGTCCCAGCCTGGCCTGGTGACAAGGCCCCTGGTGTGTGGTGCTGGGCACGTGATGAGGCCAGATCCACCTGTAGGCCCAGCCAGGTGCCATGGGGGTCACTGCCCTGCTGCACCCTGCTCCTGGAACTCCCTGGGTGTGGTAAGGCTGAACCCAGTGACACCCTGTCCTGCTGTCCAGGGTGTCCTCAGCCAGCTGCTTTGTTCACCAGAGGACGCTCCCGCCCAAGGAAACTGGCCGGTGCCCTGAGCCCCTCAGAGTCAGGCTGTTTTCGGCACAGCCCAGACTCCCCACGGCCACAGGAGGCCCTGGGATAGGCCCAGCATCCCAGATCCGTGGGCCCAGCCCCTCCAACACGTCTGCCTGCCCTCTCTGAACCCAGACCTCATTAGCATCACAGGCCGGCCTGGACGGGGCCCACGGCTCAGCCTGTCTGTTCCTGGGACTGGACAAGCTGGCGGGTGCGTCAGCTCTGATGTGACAGCTCATGCTGACAGCTTCGTGCTGGACAGGGCCACTGGTTGGGAAGCTGTGCCTGAAGGCACCGAGGGGCCAATGGCAGGGCGCTGGGCGGGAATGTTCCGCCCACCTGCAGGGACCAGTATGGACTCTTCTCTGAGTTGGTCAGGAAGATGGGGGGGCCCTCAGGCAGCCAGGCTGCATGTTGGTGGGCACATCACTGAGGTGTCTCCAAGGAGCCCCTCCCCATGTGCATATCACCCCCTGTAACCGTGGGAGTAGCAGGGTCTGCCCCTGACTTCAGCCAAAAGCGGACAAACAGCGTGGCCAGGAAGGAAGGTGGGGGTGCTGGGAGGTACAGGGCTGCCCGGAGGGTCATCAGGTGAGCACCTGCAGTCACAGGACCCTGGAGAGCCCGCTGGGCCTCGGTGGGGCAGGGCAGCAAACCCTCACCACAGCTTTGGGAGCAAGCCTTCACCAGCTGCCCCAGGGACAATCAGTGGGACTCCAGCAGCTCATGCTTTTATTTATCCCTGGCCCTTCGCACCTGGTGTGCCCTGTGCTTGAACGTTTGCCCCCCGCCTCCCACCAGAACGTCAGCTGCTCGGCGAGGGCCTCCTGTCGCATTCACAGAAGCATCCTCAGAGCCCAGACCACAGGGCGTGCTCAGCAAATACTTGTAGGATTCTGCCTGGCTCAGTTCCTTCCATGGCCTGGGTGCTGGGGACACAGTGGGGACAAGGACATCCATCAAACAGACAAGGCCCAGAGGACCAGGGACAGAGGACAGGCTGGATAATCAGCTCCGGAGAGGCCCTGCGCCCCCAGCACTCACCAGTCGGGCAGGTGACAGGTATTCCTCCATCAGGAGCTCGCTGCGGCCACCCTCGTGGCTGCACGTGTCTTCGCTCTGCGGGCGGGGGTTGTGCTGGCCCTGCCAGCTCGGCTTCCTCACCTGGACACTGGCCGAGTTCGGCCGAGGCCCCCGGGCCCTGTCCATTCACATGCAACCTGCCAGGGCAGGCCATAGGCTAAGTCTTCGCTCTTTCTCTGATTGGCAGGCAGCACAGCCCGATGTGTCCCCACACACAGCAAGCTCCTGGAGCCCACCCCAGCCCGGACAAGGTTCTCTGGTGCCCTCGCCCACTTAGCCCACCTGGGGGCCTCGCAACCCCTGCCCTCAGCCTTGGCTCACAGCCCCTGCCTGGGTATGTCACCCTCCTGGGGTTTCTGCCCATCCTTCAGGGTCCACATGAGGGGTACCGACTCCAGGCCTCCCCATCTGAGGTCCCACTGAGCTGTGTGAGCCTAGGGGTGCTGGCTCCAGGGCATGGTTGCTTAGTCGCCTGCTCTGACCAGTAGTAAACCTCGGCCTCAGACCCTGAGCTATGCATCCTTCACCTGATGGTCTCTGAGCCTGGGGGGCCCAGGACCAGGCTGGCGGGCATCCCCCACCCCCACCCATGCCCACTGACCCGCTTACCTGGAGGCAGCTGTGTTTTCCCACTGTGTGTCAAACGTCTGGGCAAGGGGGTAGCATGTGGCCCAGGCGACAGCTGTAAGAGAGTCAGGTTGGCCATGCCCTGGCCCAGGTCCTTGCCCAGAAGCAAGCAGGTGCAGAGGGAGTAGGGGCTGGCAGCCTGGGGCCTGGCCCTCAGGTCGTTTCTACCACCCTGACGGGGACCTGGCCTGGGTGAGGAGAAGGACAGCCAGGTGGGTGAGTGAAGCTGGGGTCCTTCCAATGCAAATGCCTAGTCCTCATTCGAATCCCCACTTGCCTCTACCCTCTCTCCAAAAGGGGTTCTGGGTCTGCTGCCCTCACAGGAAGACCCCACCATCCTGCCCCACGGGAAGACCACCCATCCCTATGTCACGCCTGCCAATCTCAGGCTATGGGCCGGTTGGACTGCGGCTCTGGGTTGCCCACAAGCAGCACTGAGGGCTGAGCCCACTACCTCCGCCTCTCTGTGCCTGAGAGCTGCAGCAGGAGGTCCTGCCCATGACTAGGCCCAGTCTCTGCCCAGTCTAGCCCAGAGGTCTTGAACTCCAAAGAGCAGGGCCCGGTCTGGAGGCTGTGGCTCCCCTCCAGACACTGTCCCCTCACGTTCATGCACTGGCCCAAACCTGTCCCCACCCTGCCCTGCCACTCCGTGAGCCCCACGCTGGACAGCTGGGGGCCTCTCCACGGCCCTGGCCCGTCAGTTCTCTAGGACCCTCCACCTCTCCATCCTTCACCATCCAGGGAGGGGCTCTGAGGGCAGGGCCACTCCCCACTAGGTCTCCACCATGAGCATCCCCCACCCCCAAAGTAGTGTGCTCCCTGCCTCTGGCTCTCCCTGAGGGGCAGGGTTTGGGGTGCCTCCTGTCCAGTGACTGGGAGCCGCTCAGGACACAGCCAGGGTTGTAGGCAGGATACCCACGGGACCAGATTCGACATCTGGGGACATCACGGAGTCCCTCACTCGCTTTGCTGCTTGATTCTTGCGCCTATCCCTCGGCCTCAGTTTCCCCTCTGGCGTCGGGGAGATACAGGCTTGAGGCCTATGACCCAAAGGCACGCTGTGCTCTTCTTACCTGAGGGCTCGGCCCTGGGGGCCCTCCGTCGAGGGGCTCTCTCTCCGACTCGGGGTTGTTCTTCCGGCCTCGGGGTTTTGGGCCTGGACGCCATGGCAACGGGGGCAGGATCTCATTTGAATAATCAAATATTTATGAGCCACGGGAATCTCCGGGGCTCTGCGGGCCGAGCCACACCTCTTAGCAACAGTTGCTATGGCAGACGGGGCAGGGGCGTGGGAACCCCTCCCTCCAGGGTACAGCTCCTCACGCACGTGGGCGCTCCTAGGCTGCGAGGTGTGCTGGGGCACAGGTAAGACGCTGTCAGGCTCGCGGGTGGGGCGCAGACCGGTCAGGTGTCAGCGCTCAGCAAAGGCGATCTGTGGTGGCGAATCACGCCCACCTTTCCCTGGTGGGCGGCGCTAGGAGGGTCCTCCCGAGGACGGCATTTACCTCCTCTGGCAAGTGTGGCCGATGCCACGACAAAAGGAAGCGCCGTGGGGAAGGACCCTCCGAAGACCAGAGAAGTGAAGAACTGGACACCTGGAGGGGAGGCTAGCGAGTCCGCACCCGCAAAGGGACACAACCCCCCGCTTTTATTTATCTGCCTTTGCTTCCCGTCCACAAGCATCTGGAGCGATCCTGGAGCCTCGGCACAGCCAACCCGACACCGCTACGACACGTGGGGTGGCCGCCGTCATGGGGCGCCCCCCCCCGCCCACCAAAGTCAAGGCCTGCAGTGGGGTGAGTTCAGGGGACGCACACCCGAGCCGGCGCGGGAAGGGAGGGGTGGGAGGGGTGCCGGCTGAGCAGTTCTTTCTTGTAAATAAGGAGGGTGTGTTTATGTATTACTTAGCAATTTTAAAAAATGTCACGAACATGTTTTTTTGAGTCTTGAAAGGAGCCAGGCACGTTTGTGCTTTGGGTAGGGGGGACTTAAGTTCATACCCTTATGGCAACTTTTCGATTGAGTTTGCTGGGCGCCGTTTGTTAACCGGGCCCCACGGTGAGCTTCCGTAGGGCTGGACAGCGGGTTTGGGGGGAGCTGGGCGGGTCCTGCAGGGCTTGCCCAAGTTGAGGGAAGCTGGTGGTGAGGGGGTGCGGGAGAGGACCCCTCCTCGGAGCCCCTCGTGGGGCTGCACGCTAGGCAAGTGAGAGGCAAGACCCTCGCACGAGGTGAAAAGACTGAGCCCGACTCACAGCTCCGCGGCTCAGATGCCCGCGCGCCGCCCGGGCACTCCTGCCCTAGGGGCCCCGCCGTGCTCCGCCCCAGATCCCTGCCGAAGCGGCCAGGCGGCCTGGTGCGGGAGAGGCGGCCGCTCCGGAGCTGCCTGCGGGGACCGGGGCGCAGTACAGCCGGGCCCCGGCCACGCGAGGCCGCAGGCTCCTGGCGCGGCCCGGGCCTCGCTCCGGCGGCCCCGCCGCCGTCTCCAGCACCAAGCCCGGGGGGCGTCCGCGGGG
The DNA here is from genome assembly GCA_033961575.1 of Aselliscus stoliczkanus. NCBI lineage: Eukaryota > Metazoa > Chordata > Mammalia > Chiroptera > Hipposideridae > Aselliscus > Aselliscus stoliczkanus. The sequence goes on from CM066736.1 coordinate 136,992,608, forward strand.
CTGCCCCTGGGAACTGCGCCCTCGCTGAGGACGGTCTCTGCGCTCCGGGCCCCTCGGGGGACGGCGCCGCGCGGCACAGGGAAGGCTGCGCGCACCGCCGAGGGGCCCGGGACCCAGGCGCTGGGCTCCAGGAGCAACGCAGGGGGCTCGGGCCGGGACCCGGCGACCCTGGCCCCCTTCTCCGCACGGCAGCCCGGGCCCTCCCGGAGGGACAGTCGCCCCGGAAGCCTCGACCCCGGTGCCCTCGCCCGCCTTCCGCGTCGGCTCAGCCAGCACCCAAGGCCCACGAGGACCACCCAGCCCGGCACCGCCCTCGGCGCCTTCCGCTCCCGGAAGCCCCGCCCGGCCGCAGACTCTGACGGGCGGGCCGCTCGGCCAACTGGGGCGGGGAAGGGCGGCACCGGGGCGGGGTCCTGCGTCCCCGACCAGTGGCAGGCCGCGCCGGGCTGACGGACGGCCGCAGGGCGGGGCGTGCGCGGGCCCGGCAGAGTGTCCGCCGCCCGCAGCTGGAGCCGCACCCGCCGCGGACGGAGCCCATGCGCCGGACGAGCAGCGCGCCCCGGCCCCCGCCCCCGCCCGGGGGGCTGTCGCTCCAGTGAGCGGTGAGTGCGGCGGGGGGCGGCCGCGGCGCGGGGGCTGCGGGAGATGGGGCGGCGGGGCCGCGCGGGGCGCCGGGCGCGCGGGGGCGCAGGTGAGCCGCGGGCGGGGCGCTGCGGGCGGCGGGGGCTGCGGGCGGCGGGGGCTGCGGGCGGCGGGGCCCCGGCGGGCCGGCTGCTCGAGCTCCGTGTCCCTGGCCCTGTCCCCGGACCCCGCGCCGAGGCCCGCCGCGGCCCTGCGCCAGGCGGGGTCTCCCTCCCGCCTGCGGCCCCAGGGCCCTTCCCTAGGAGCTCGGGCGCCCCGCGGCCACCACCCCCCGCAGGGGAGGCGGGTTTCGGGAGCCCGCTCCTCGCAAGGGCGCCCCCCCGACATTAGGGAGAGCGGACCGCCCGGCCGGGGCCTTGGCCGCCAGCCCGTTGTCTGCCCCGCCCGTCCCCCTGCTCCCGCGCCTCCGCTGGGTCTTTTCCTGGCGTGAGCCGGCGCTGCCAGGGACCCTGCCCCCACGCGGCCTCCTCACCTGCCTTGTTATCTTCAAACTTCCCACGGCAGCAGGCCTTTCGGGTTTCCCGTAGTGCAGCTCGTGGGGGGGGGTCTCCTCCTTGGAGCATAAGCTGGGCGCAGGGGGGCAGGGCTCTTCGTGCCCGCCCGTCACCTGTGTCCGGAACAGCCCCTGGCTTGCAGAAGGCACTCAGTAAAAACTTGTCGAGTGCACCGACGTGCCGCATGGCGCCTGGAACCTGTCGTCCGGTTGGCACTGGCCTGCCCGGGCACGCTGCTATGTGCTCCACTGTAGCAGGACCTGTTCCCGGAGGGAGGGCGGACTGGTGACCTCAGCCTGGGCGCCTCCAGCTCAGGCTTTCTGCCTACTCAGCACCTTCTAATTTGGGTGCATGGTTGGGAGATGCTCTCAGCTCTCAGTCCTGCTGCCCTTGGGGGGCCAGCTCCCTACCTCTCACAGCCATTAAGGGCAGCTGGAGTCAGGACCTCTGTCCCATCCCTGGGCTGGAGGAGTCATGGTGAGCGGTAGGCTGCTACCCTGATACCTGAGGCTGGGGCCCAGAGAGCAGGCCAGGCCTGGACAGACCAGCCCGGAGAGCTCAAGAGGCCTGCTCTGTGGGGCCTGGCATGGCTGATGGGACTCCCTCAGCAGGTGGGACAGGACGCCACCACAGTGCCTCGTGCTGAGTCCCTGGAGGCGCCATGACGGAGTATAAGCTCGTGGTGGTGGGCGCCGGCGGCGTGGGGAAGAGTGCCCTGACCATCCAGCTCATCCAGAACCACTTTGTGGACGAGTACGACCCCACCATCGAGGTGAGCGGGGCCGACCCCCGCCCAGCCCCAAGTCCTGACACAAGCTTGTCTTCCGCCCGCTACACTGAGGGGGCCCCTCGTCCTCGGACCTGGGGGCACAAGAGGTGCCAGGAGGGGCTGGTGGCGCACGCGCTCCGTCCCAGGAGGGGTGGGGGTCCCTAAGCAGTGTCCTCGCACAGGACTCCTACCGGAAGCAAGTCGTCATCGATGGGGAGACGTGTCTGCTGGACATCCTGGACACGGCGGGCCAGGAGGAGTACAGCGCCATGCGCGACCAGTACATGCGCACCGGCGAGGGCTTCCTCTGCGTGTTTGCCATCAACAACACCAAGTCCTTCGAGGACATCCACCAGTACCGGTGAGCTGCCAGCACCCTCGCAGGCCCCTGGCCCCTCTGCGCTCCCTGGGCGCAGCCTGCCGGCGGCTCACACCACCCCCCTTGCAGGGAGCAGATCAAGCGGGTGAAGGACTCGGACGACGTGCCCATGGTGCTGGTGGGGAACAAGTGTGACCTGGCTGCACGCACTGTGGAGTCTCGGCAGGCGCAGGACCTGGCCCGTAGCTACGGCACCCCCTACATCGAGACCTCAGCCAAGACGCGCCAGGTGAGCTGGCTCCCTGCCCACCTGTAGCCAGGGCCCCGCCCGCCCCGCCAGGGAGCCGTGCTCACCGCCCCTCTCCCTCGACACAGGGCAGCCGCTCTGGCTCCAGCTCCGGGACCCCGGGACCCAGCGGCCCCTCGCGCTGTAAGTCTCCCGGGACAGCAGGGCAGCGAGGGAGGCCAGGGCCGGGGTCTGGGCTGCAACAGCTCTAGGGGGAGGCGGAGGTCCCTGGAGAGAGCTGCCCTGAGCCAGGCCGGAGCGGTGACCCTGGGGCCCCAGCCCCTCTGCCCCCAGAGCACCCTGTGGGCCTCTGTCGGCTCTGCCCCCTTAGTGGGCTGTGGGGACAAGTCAGTAGTTCAGGTGTGGGCCCGGGCACACACCTGGGGCCGCCCTGCCCTGTGGGGAGCTGCTGAGGAGCAGATGTTTGATGGGGTCCCTGGGGCTGCGGGGTGAGCAGGCCCGGCTCCCTGCTTGTGGGTGCGGGCGGGCAAGGGGCTGGGACTCGGCCGGAGCCCGTGGCGGGTCCCTAGGTCTCTGGGCCTCCCCTCTGAGCTGGCCCCTTGTCCCCAGGGCGTGGAGGATGCCTTCTACACGCTGGTGCGTGAGATCCGGCAGCACAAGCTACGCAAGCTGAGCCCGCCAGACGAGGGTGGCCCCGGCTGCATGAGTTGCAAGTGCCTGCTCTCCTGAGTGCCCGTGTGTCCCCTGTGCCTGCCCCCACGGGCGCGGGCCTGGAGGTGCCGGATGCTGGGGGGAGGGGAGGAAGGAAGTGCCGCCAGAGCCCGGCCAGCCCAGGGTCGGTGGACAGAGTGACCGCAAGCCTCCCAGGACGTTTTCACAGACTGTCATGAACTGTTGCCACCGGTGCCCCCGCTGTCCCTCTTCCCAGCCCATCCTGGCCCATCGGGTGCAGGTTGAATGCAGTAAATTATTTGATGGTCTTGACCCTGGTGTCTGGCCGAGGTTGGACGGCTGCGGTGTGTGCGGTCTCCCGTGAGGCACGGCGGCAACCTCAGCTCCGTGTGGCGCATTGGAGGCGCCTCTGCCTCCTGTGGCATCCGGTGCCTCCAGCAGAGGCCTGGGTGCTGCTGCAGCAACAGACTGGTCTGCATTTCACCACAGAAACACTTCACCGACCTTTAACGGCGATGGGCGAATTGAGACCAAGGGCGCATCCGTCCCTTTGGGAGGGGGGCCTTAGGAAATGCTGAAACCCAAGCCGGGGAGCCTCCCAACTGCAGATGGGGTTGTAATTCCTGTGCTTTGGGGACCCTAAAAGGCAGCTGATGACCAGCAGGGGGTGGGGCCTGGCCTGTTGGGTCCTTGCCGCGTCACCAGTGTCCCCAGCCCAGCCGGGGGCAGCAGCTGGTGGGTTCTCAGTGCCAGATTCCAGTGTCTTCGGCTTGGCCTTGGGCCTCTGCCCACTCCGTGCTGGGTGTCTGCTCAGGGCCTGAGTCTAGCCAGCCCTGCAGCCCTCTGTCTGGGGGTGGGGCTGGCCTGCCTGCCCCTGCCACCTTGTTGCTGGGGTGACCTGTGGCTCCCAGGGCTCCCTCAAGTGACTGGCGGCCACATACTGCTCCGAGAAGGCTCACCCTGCCTTGGGCCGGAATGCAGGACTGGCCAGGGCCACCGGGGCTCACTCCTCCCAACTTTTGGTAGGGGCAGGCCTCATGGTGCCCCTGCCCATCCAGGGCCCATGTTCAGGCCAGGCCAGGCCCTTCTGGGGCAGGGACTCGTGCCTGTGTGAGGGGACTGCTGTTTGTCGGGAAGGGCAGCGTGAAGAGGCAGGGCATGCTGTTCACCCGCCAGGGTCTCGAGGCACCACTCTTGTGACCACCGCCCTCTCTGGAGTCCCAAGGCGCCCAGCTTCCTGTGGACGTGCAGGGCAGCAGGGGGTCTTGGGCTGCCGGGATGGCCCAGGCAGGGGTTAAGGGTAAAGAGACGCAGTGCTGTGGCTCAAAGCTGATGTCCGGGACCACCTGCCCTGTCTCTGGATTCACTGTCAGGTTGAGAAGGGAATTCCATCGCGCTGGCGGCAGCTGGTCCCTAGAGCTGCCCGGGGTTGCGGGCAGGCAGGCCAGACACAAAGCCTCTGGGCCCCCCAGGGGGAGGTGGGCAACTTTGGGCCCTGCAACTTTGGGCCATGAGGTTGCAACTTTGGCAACCTCATGGCCACTTTCCAGCCTTGGGGACAGCCTGTCTGGTCTGGGGAGGTGGGCTGGGCAGCCTGTCTGGTCTGGATGCTGCGGACACTTGCTCCAGGCCCAGAGACATCATCGGAAACGCTTCAGGTTCTGGGAAGTGAGCTGACTGGTGAGCCTTTCCCCGAGGCCTGTGGTCTGTGCTGGGAGGGGTCCCGCGTATCCTGGTGGCTGCCCTGGCCTGGCTTTCTGAATCTTAGAGCAGAAGAGGGGAACTGGGGATTCTCCTGCCATTCACTGCCCCAGGAGGGGACGCTGTGCTGGAGCCCACCTGGAGGGGGGTGTGGCACATTATCCTCCGAAGTTCTGCCATCCAGGCCTGAAGGTGCCTGGGCAAAGGGCGTGCGGCCAGGCCAGGAGGGGCCCCATTGGGGAGGCCCAGGCCCACACCTGCCCTTCAAGTCACCCTGCATAGGTGCTGCTGTGTCCTGATGGGCGCCACACTGGGGGGTCCGGCTCTGCCCCAGAATGCCACAGGCAGTGCCATGGCTGGGGGGTGTGGTGGCCAGCAGAGGGCCCCCCACTGCTCCACTTCTCAGCGGTTGCCTTGCCCCTGTGCTGCAGCCAACCCCTGTGCCACTGCCCCACCCTGGCACTAGGACTGCCGTGGCTCTGAGCACGTGCTCGCCCTCCAGGATGTAGGTGCCGCAGGGCTTCAGGGTGAGCAACACGAAGGTCTGTGGGGACAGCAGGTATCAAGGGGCAGCCTGTGCAGGGACTGGCCCGTCTGCCCCTGGACCGTGCCCCCGAGCTGCATCCAGCAGTTCCGCACCTCCTCACCTGGAAGGCCACCCAGGTGGAGACGTGGCTCCTGGACAAAGGTGCTCCGAAGTCCCGTCAGTTTTAGGGCGAGGCCAGCCCGACTGCTAACCTGGGGGTAATAGACTGGCACACTCATGGGAGTGCACCCCAGGAGGAGCCGACGCTGGCTGCATGGTGGGCCGGGGCTCATCCTCCCCTCTCTGGGCTTCCCCAGGAGGGGGCCTGGCTTGTTTGAGTGGCCCATCCCGGGCTCTGGGGCCAGGGAGTGTCTCCTGGGCAGCCTCACCCCATCAGTGAAGCTCTGAGGGAAGCAATTGGTGGAGTAAACCCCAGTGGACACCTGTTCCTTGTCCTAACGTGGGCAGCGGTGCTCAGGGCCACCTGGCTGGCAAAAGCCTTGCTATCGCAGGGTCCGTGTGGCCGCTCCCAGGGACCGAGGCTCCCCGCACCCCAGATGCCCTGCCTGGGGCAGTGATGCTGCTGCAGTGCAGCTTCGGGAGTGCTGCTGCCGGGTCTGGAATGAAGCAGCCCCCAGAACCCCACAGATCAGGGCCTGTGCCACCAGGCAGGGCTGGTTACTGGCAGGTGCCCCCTGCTGAACCAAGACGCCCTCTCCCACGCAGTCACCCCACCGAGTGTCCATGGCCCCGAGGTTTTGTGGGACATGGGGGGGGCAGGGGCCAAGTCCCAGCACAGGGGTGCTCTGTCCTGACGGTCAGGCAGACATCCCAGCCCTGATACCACCCCTCCCCACATTGGACACAGTGGGGGGCTTGGTCCCAGCACTGAGGGGCAAAGAATGCCAGCCACGGGGTGGGGGGGTGCAGGCCACACCTTGACTCAGGAGCCAGGCTGGGGCACGTGGGAGGGGGTGCATGGCCAGGGCTTCCTCTGGCCATGGGCCTGGAGAGCAGCTGGGTGGGTGACCAGGTGTGAGTCAGGTGTGGGATTTAAGGTGGTCCTGAGGGTAGGGCTGAGGCAGTATGGGGAGCTGTGCCCTTTGCTGATGGTAGATGGACTGGGTGCGGGTCCCCGCAAGCCCCACTGCTAGGGACCTGCAGGGCGGCTCTCCTGGGGTCCGAGGCACATCCTGTGGTGGGCCGTGCCCACCTACCATGCCTCTTGTTGGTCATTAGCTGGGCTGGCGCCCAGAAGGCATCGCCCTCACTCAGGAACATCAGCAGGATGCTTGGGTCCTGGCCCGTGCCCCTGGCAGGCGCTGTGGAAGGTCACCCCCTTCCCTGAGCTTTCCACAGACTCCAGCATGCCCATGCTCACAGGGCCCAGGGGGGTGAGGTGAGGGCGGCCGTCAGCCCCATGCTCTGCAGGTGTCGTCCTTGGGGTCCCCTCAGTGAGGTGTGCTGGGTGGTAGGGTTCGGAGAGCCCTCATCAGTGCAGGCCGGACGACAGCCGAGTGGTCTCAGCTGGTGTTCCTGGGGGCAGGCTCCCCGGGAGCCGCCTGTCTGCCTGCCGCACTCTTACGGAGTTGGGTCCGGGTTCATGGGGACCTTGGTCCCTGCTAAATGTGACCACTGGTGTGGTGGCACTGGCTGTGACGGCAGTGATGCCCACGGCCCTGCTCTGACTCACAAACTGCAGAAGGAACGCCAGGCCCAGTGCCGGGGCCGTCCTCATCTGAGGCAAGGAGGGGGCCCTGGCCCATTCTCAGCCACCGCATCCCCCCCGCCCCCCGCATCCCTGGGACAGTGTGTGCTGGAGTCCTAACTCGTCCGTCCTGTTCGGTGACAAATTCTCTGTTTTAAGATGCAAGAGCCCTGGGCCAGCACGCTGGGTGTGGGGACACTCGCGTTATACATGGAATAGGCCTACTGCATGTGGGCTATTCCCAGGGCTGCCACCTGGGAAAGGGAACAACTGCTGATTGGTTCGGTTTTGTCCAGCAAACCCTGATGACAAAACAGGTGTGGCTCAGTGACACCCAGGTCACATGCACCCTTAACACTGTAGGAGGCTACCGTGATCGAGCCATCCCAAGCCTGCGGCGCCCTCCGTATCCCATGTACCCTGCCTGTAGCCAGCTGTTGGTTATGTCACAGCCCCTCTAATCAGACAGGCAGCAAGACATCTAGGGCCGGCCAAGTGGCTCAGCTGGTTAAGAGCTCACTCAAGAGTGCAAGCTGAGCTCTGAGCAACAGCAGTTCGATGCCCAATCCGAGCTGAGCTGACCCTGAGCTGCCAACAGGTGGCAGGATGGCTCAGCTAAAAAAAAATAAAATAGGGCGGAGCTGGCTTGGGACGCCAGTGGCCCTGGTTCAGATCCCACATATGAGGGCCAGTGACACTGCCCTCAAAAAAGAAAAGACCAAAAACACACACACAACCTAAAGAACGCGAGCGCTGAGCAACAGGGCCGCCGGTTTGATTTGCACATGTGTCAGTGAGCACGGCGCCTGAGCTGCACTGTCGCTGAGCTGCCAACAGGTGGCAGGATGGCTCAGCTGGTGTAACAACAAGATTGCCTGTTCGATGGTGGGCTATGCCCACCTGCAACTATAGATTGAACTGGGCACCTTGAGCTGAGATGCCGCCTGGATGGCTCAGTGGATAGAGCATGCGCTCTTAACAAGGCTGCTGGTTCCACTCCCACATGGACGGTGGCTATGCCCACCCACAACTAAGACTGAACTCAGCACCTTGAGCTCAGAGGCCACGAGCTGCCGACGGGAAGCCAGATGGTGACTGGCGTCCTCCACAACGAAGACTGAAAAACAACAACTTGTCTGTCCCCTTTGCCGATCCCCCAACACTGTTCCCCTCCTCCAATTCCTCAATAAAATCTTAAAAAAAAAAATCAAATTATAACCACCAAAACACTGTTAAAAAAAAAAGACTTCTTGTCATTCTCAGAAGAAAACACGCCACGTGACTTACCAGCCCCCAAGGAACTATCTGCACAGAGCCAGTTTATTTTTTCTGAACCATAATTAAACTTTAGGATAAAAAAAAGGAATCGGCCAAACACCAGTGATATCTTCAGGGTACTTCAGTGTTGCACACTTTTGAGAGTAAAGTCTTCATACAATAAAATGCCATGTTGCAGGTGGACAGTTCGACGAGTTTATTTATTTATTTTGAGGGCAGTGTCACTGGCCCTCACATGTGGGACCCGAACCGGGGCCGGTGGCATCCCAAGCCAGCTCTTAATCACTGCGCCACTCGGCCGGCCCAAGTTCGACGAGTTTTGATTTTCATTTTTTCGGTTTGTGCACATAAAGTTCCGTCCTTGGGATTTCACGCTGTGATGCGCCCCACCACAGCGCTCCCTCAGGCGCCAATTGGGTCCCACGCTGCCTGCCCGTCAGCCCTGCCCCTCGCCGCCTCTAGGCTTGACTTCCGAAATGTCTTACAAATGAATCACACACTGGTCTGGCTCCCCTCAGCCCAGTGCATCAGAGTGCATCCATGCTCCGAGCGGGTCACCTCTCACTCCTGTTTGTCACCGACTAGCCTCCCACTGCTCGCTGACGGGCATCTAGGCTGGCCGCTGCTGTGTCCAGCCCCCTGCCATCATCAACACAAGGAATGTTCCACGCAGGTCTTTGTGCAGGTGTTTCACATCAGCTGGGTGAACCTCTGTGACACTGGGGCTGGCTGTATGTGAGGCTGTGAGGTTTTGCCAGAAGCTGCCACCCTGTCCTCCAAGTGGCGGCCCGCCTGCACGCCCCCAGCCGCGGTGGGAGTCCCTGTGGCTCCTCCCAGCACGGGTGTCACCGGGGCTCCAGGTCGTGGCTGGTCCTGTGGGTGTGCAGAGCTCCTGCGCTGCTGTGATACCGAGCCTTTTCATGCGTGTGCTGTGGAGAGGCACATATGTGTGTGTGTGCACGTGTGTTTTCTAGGTGGAAGTCTGTTAGGCCCTGTGCCCATGTTTGAGTGGGTCATTTGTTTTACTGAGTTCTGAGAACCATCGGCTCCAATTCCACGTGAGTCCTTTCTACAATGACTGATTTGCAGGCCTTCTCTTCCGCTCTGCACCTTCCGTCTCATCCTCGTCCAGTCTTGGGCCGAGTGAAAGGCTTAAATCTGGATAAAGCCTGTTGCTCCATTTTCCTTTCCCTCGGACAGCCCTTTCTTCTGCGCCACGCCTCGCCCCCTCAGGCACCACAGGAGTCCCCACACTCCGCCAGAGGCTGGCGGCTCAGCGTGGGCTCACAGGCCCAGCACAGCCACACGCATCCGTCTGCCGTCCGCAGGCTGCTGTCCAGGACAGGAGGGCCGCCGTCTGGACCTTTCTGGAAACCTCGCTGAGTTTGAGCCCAGCTCGTCCTCACACCCTGAGCTCTTGTCTGCACTATTCCCACAGATGGCTGTTGTGCAGTGACAGACATCTGGGGTGGTGGCTTGGGGCTCCAGGGACGGGTGAACGCTGAGTCCGCTTGACCCAGCCTCAGAGATCAACAGCAACACAGCAAGACTCTCTGGGCCAAGGCAGTCCCAGGGCCACCCAGGCTCAGGGGCGCATGGAGCCCCACTTGGTGGAGGAGTGTTGATGCCTCGTTGTTAGACGAATGAGGGAGGTATAAGCGGCCACCTTGAGGAGACATGTCCACGGCTGCCTGGCCGCCCCTCCACCTGGCTCCCTCTGTCCTTGAGGCTCAGGGCTTTGCCGGGCACCTGCCAGGCTCTCTGGGGGGGCACCGGAAGCTGTCCCACAGCAGCTGCACTGCCGACCCTCCCACGGTGTCCCCGGCAGGCAGGGCTTTCCCCCTATGCAGCCCTCACAGGCCTCTTGTTGGAACAGGCTGTTCAGACAGCTGTGGGGCGGATGGGCGATGTGAACACCAAGTGGGGCCACTGCTGCCTCTCAGTGGACACAGTAAAGAACAGTGACAACACCCAAAGCTGACGAGGACGTACAGCAGAGGGGTCAGCCATGCTAGTGGGAGTGGGAATCAGTGCAGCCCCTAGGAAGCAGCTGAGCAGCCACCGTCCCACCCCACAGTTTAATGCTGGGGCACTGACCCCAGAGAAAAGACAGCTCAGTCCACACTGACCTGTGCACGGTGTCTGCCGCCGCCCCTCACAGAACCACCGAGATGTCCTTCAGCGGGGGATGTGGTGCAAGAGGGGGGGCCGCTGAGCAGAAACATCCAGAGAACTGGGCTGAGCAAGGAAGCCAGTCCCAGAGGCCACACACTGTAAGACTCCATGTATGTCTGACGATTAAGTTCACAAACTCATCCTAGAAAAAGTGCTACATACCTCACTGCTGAATATCACCAGGGTCACCTTCAAAGCACTCCCCTTGGGAAGCTATGCTCCAACACCAACGCCTAGTCCACCCTTCCAAGCAATTTTGGAACTCTTTTTCTGGACTATATCAGTGCTGTTGTTGTATTACCCTTGATGTCCTGAATGTCATCAAAATGTCTTCCTTTCAATATTTCCTTTATCTTCAGGTAAAGAAAGAAGTCATTGGGGGCCAGGTCAGGTGAGCAGGGAGGGTGTTCCAATGCAGTTATTTGTTTACCGGCTAGAAACTCCCTCCCAGACAGTGCCGTGTGAGCTGGTGCTTTGTCGTGATGCAAGAGCCATGAATTGTTGGCGAAAGGTTCAGGCCGTCTAACTTTTTCACGCAGCCCTTTCAGTAGTTCCAATAGGAAACTTGGTTCAGTGTTTGTCCAGCTGGCACAAATTCCTAATGAATAATCCCTCTGATATCAAAAAAGGTCAGCAACATCATTGCCACAAGTTTGCGAACTTAATTCTCAGAACTCATATGACACTCTTTTTTTTTTTTTTTTTTTTTTTTTAATTTTATTTTTTTGAGGGCAGTGTCACTGGCCCTCATATGTGGGACCCGAACCGGGGCGACTGGCTTCCCAATCCAGCGCTTAACCACCACGCCACTTGGCCGGCCCTCGTATGACACTCTTGAAATGACAAAATTATGAAGATGGAGAACAGACTGGTGGGTGCCAGGGCTGAAGGGTGAGGGCGGCAGGAGGGCCCCTGGAGGTGATGATGTCTGTCCTGGTGGAGGGCCCACTGAACATGCGGACGTCTGGCGTGGGTGTTACCAGGGAGGCCGGGTGAAGGGTCCTCCCTGTATTATTTCTTACAGCTTCGGGTGAATCTACAAATTTCAAACAAAAAGCTGAATTAACAAATCCTTGTGCAGCTGCGTCAACCCCCTCGGGTAGCTCGCCAGGGCTGTGTCCCCACAGCCTGAGGACGGTGGCCTTTGCCCTCGGGGGGGCAGGCCGTGTGCTCACACACACTGTGCTCGTTCTCATTCGGGGCGCTGCAGTGTCCCTCAGGCTGCCTGTTTTGAGGTCATCCTGGACACATCAACGCTTGGTCCTTTGGCTCTGGCCCCACGGTCATTGCCTCAAAGAGCAAAACAGAAAGGAAGGGCGCCTCATCACCCCAAGGCTTCCTCCCTGAGGCCGGTCCAGAAAGCAAACGCTGGAGCCAGCAGCCCAGGCACAAAGCAGCCAGAGCTGACCCACAGCTCAAGGTGGCTTTTCAATTCACAACTTTCATGAGAGAAGGGACATCACCCAACACGAGCCTTCTGGAAAACCAGGGCCGAGAGGTCCTGGCAGCTCAAGCACCAGCTCCAATCTGCCCTGCAGTCCACCAGGAGCAGAGCTGACCCCCCACCGCCTGACCGTGGCAGTCACGGCTTGTTAAAAGACAGAGGAAACTCGGTGAAGAACCCCACGGGGGACCCCAGACCTCCCACTGGACGGGGCATCTTGTCCACGGGGTGGGCGTGGGGGAAGGAGATCACAGAGCCAAAGTGCAAGCAAACGCAGGGCCAGTGCCAGCGCCCATCCATCCAATTCTGCATATATACATAAACGAGATCTTTATTTGGTTCTAAAACCACAGCCTTTCCTCCTTTTCATGCTGTGGCTTACACTGTGCCTCTGCCACCTGTGCACACAGCACACGTGCCCTCCAAAACCAATGCACACGGCGTGCCTTCCTTCCCGACATACCCTGAGCATCTGCAGTAATTGCACAAGGCTATGCTGACCGTTGCTTTACAGCAAAGGGTGCCACACCACCTTCCTTCCCCTTGTCAGCAGGACCTCCCTGGTGGGCAGCCCTCCACCTGGCCTGTGCAGCCTGAGCAATGCTTGGTGTCTGTCTGTAACGCAGTGAGGCTGTGCATGCAGCTCCTCTCTCCTCGAGGGCCTTCCCATGACCCCACTTTCCTGCCACCCCAGGCAGGGCTGCTCCCACGTCACTGCGCATGCACCTCATATGCACGCTTCTGTGGGATATTTACCACATGCTGCCGAGTGCGCTCCATGCTGTACCTCTGGACATTTTAACAACAGGAACACAATTTCCTTTGATGGGTTTTGCTTTTGGTGTCGAATCTATGAACTCTGTCTAACTCCAGGTTACAAAGACTCTCCTATGTTTTTATCTAAAAGTTTTATCGTTAATATTTTATGCTTAGACCTATGACCGATTTTGTGTTAAATTTTGCATAAGCTATGAGGTTTAGATTCCTTTTTTTTTTTTTTGCATAGGAATGTCCAATTGCTGCAAACTCTTTGTTGATAAGACTGTCCTTTCTCTCTCCACTGCCTCTGCACCTCTGCCAAACACCAATCAGCCGTATTTGTGTGGGTCCCTTTCTGTGCTCTCTATTCTGTCCCATTGGTTTACTCGTATACATCCTCCTTCACCAAAACCACGCTGGCTTGATTACTGCAGCTCCAGGGTAAGTCTGTAAATTGGGTAATGTGATTCTCACACCTTTATTCTTTTCCAAAATTGTTTAAGTTATTTCAGTTTTTCCAACTTTGGATATACACTTTAGAATCAGCTTGTCTAGATCTACAAAAAGTCCTGCTGGGATTTTGTTTTGTTTTGTTTTCAGAAGAGCCATCCTGCCACCTGTTGGCAGCTCAGCGGCACCTCAGCTCGGTCTGGGCATCGAACTGCTGTTGCTCAGAGCTCAGCTCACACTCTTGAGCGAGCTCTTAACCAACTGAGCTACTTACTCGGCTGGCCCCCTGCTGGGATTTTGATTGGAATTACAATTAATCTCTAGAGCAATGTAATAAGAACTGACATCTTTCCTATGTTGAGTCTTTCAATCCATGAACATGGTCTATCTCTCCATTTATTTAAGCCTTTTACATTTTCTTTCTTCGGAATTTGTAGTTTTTATGCACAGATCTGGTGCACGTTTTCTGTGGATCTATAAGTACTAAATCTTTCTGAGCTATTGTAAATGGTATTTTATAGCTGATATATATATATATATTTTTTTTTTTTTGAGGGCAGTGTCACTGGCCCTCATATGTGGGACCCGAACAGGGGCTGCTGGCTTCCAAGCCAGTGCTTAACCACTGTGCCACTCGGGTGACCCCCAAAACATGATGTAAATGGTATTTTAAACATTTCTTGTTTTCAATTATGATTTTTCTGTCATAATCTTGCATCCTGAGATATTGCCAAATTTACATATTAGTTCTACAAGTTTTCTTAGGATTTTTCTACACAGGTAATCATGCTGTGAATAAAGATAGTTTTATTTATTCCTTGTTTTTTTGTTTTTAAAGATTTTATTGGGGAATTGGGATAGGGGAACAGTGTTGGGGAATTGGGGGAGGGGACCAGCCAAGTTGTTCTTCAATCTTCATTGTGGAGGGTGCCAGTAGCCATCTGGCTTCCCATCGACAGATTGTGGCCTCTAAGCTCAATCTTAGTTCAATCTTAGTTGCGGGTGGGCGTAGTCACCATCCCATGCGGGAGTCCAACCAGCAGCCTTGTTGTTAATTGTGCATGCCCTATCCACTGAGCCATCTAGGTGGCGGCTCAGCTCAAGGTGCCCAGTTCAATTTTTAGTTGCGGGTGGGCAGAGCTCATCATTGAACAGGCAATTTGTTGTTACACCAGCTGAGCCATCCTGCCACCTGTTGGCAGCTCAGGGACAGCTCAGCTAAGGTGCAGCATTCACTGGCCCATGTGGGTATCGAACCAGCAGCCCTGTTGCTCAGAGCACACGCTCTAGGCCAACTCAACCAACTGAGCCACTCGCCCAGCCCTATTTCTTCCTTTTTGATCTATGTACTTTTCTTTTTCACTGGAGTAGCAAGGACTTCCCGTATAATGCTGCGTAAGAGTGGGAAGAGCAGATTTCTTTGTCTTATTCCTAATTGCAGGGGGAAAACATCCAGTCTTTTGCCGTTATATGTGATGTATGCTGTAGGTTTTTCTAAATACTCCTTGTTTGGTTGAGGAAGTTCCTGTTTTACTGAGAGTTTTTATTATGAATAGGTGTTGGATTCTGTCAAATCTTTTTCTGCATCAACTGATATAATGTGTGCTTTTCCTTTTTTAGATCATTAACATGATGGGTTATAATGGCTGATTTTCAACTAATGAGCCAACCTTGCATTCCCAGGATAAACCCTACTTAATTGTGGTGCATTATTCTTTTTTTTTTTTTTTTTAAAGATTTTATTGGGGAATTGGTGTAGGGGAACAGCGTTGGGGAATTGGGGAAGGGGAACAGACAAGTTGCTGTCTTTTTGTTCTTGAGTCTAGTTGCGGAGGACGTTACTTCACTGGCCCATGTTGGTATCGTCATTGCGCTCTTCCCGGATGAGACAGATCGGTCGCCGGCCTCTGGATGGTGGCTCACCACGGCTATTGACGGCTCACGCTGGCTGCCGGCCGCTCACGCTGGCTGCTGGCCACTCACTGTAGCCTATGGCAGCCCACTGCAGCAGAAGATGCAGCCTACAACATCACCGGGGATCTCACAGCCCAGCTCCAGGTGGAGCTGCTGTTAGCTGTAGAGGGCAGTGTCACTGGCCCTCATATGTGGGATCCGAACCGGGGCCGCTGGCATCCCAAAACCAGCCCTTAACTGATGCGCCACTCAGCCGGCTCACATCATTCTTTTTTACATACTAAGAGTTTGATAATTATATTTTGTTGAGATTTTTGCATTTATGAATATCGGTCTGTGGCTTTCTTTCTTTCTTTCTCTCTCTCTCTCTTTCTTTCAAGGCAGTGTCACTGGCCCTCATATGTGGGACCCAAACCAGGGCTGCTGGCTTCCCAAGCCAGCCCTCCAACACCGCACCACTTGGCCGGCCCTCTTTCTTTTCTTTTTTTTGTACTCTCAGGTGTGGGGATCAAGGTAATGCTGTCCCTTAATAATATGATTGGGACATGTTCCCTCCTGTTCTATTTTTCTGGAAGACATTGAATAGAATTGATGCTACTTCTTCATTAAATGCTTGGCAGAGCTTGCCATTGACACCATCTGGGACTGGAGATTGCCTCAGTAGGTGTAATGACAATTCAATGTTTTAAATGGTTATAGGATTGTGATGTTGCGATTTATAATCAATACATATTTTGGTTTTCCTCTACAATTGGCTCACAGCTCCCCAAACACTTGGAATTTCCTAAGTGATGAGAGCAATTGGAGCATCTTTTGTTACAATACTTGGTCTTTGCCCTCAGTTCCTGAAATCATTTCAGTGCCAAGAAGGTGAATTGGGTGTCTCATTACTCATAACAAGCGCCTTTCAACCACACTTTACCTTATAATAATGAGGGAACTTTCGGAAATCTCCTACGGATGGGGACTGGTTGCCAGGGGAACCAATCGTGATTAGAGGGTTGCAGCCTCCCTAAAAATAACAAAAGGAGGGGGCTCAGAGAGCTTCCAGGTTGGGGAGCTAGAAAGAAAGCATCCACGTATCAGGCCCCAGGGCCCAGACTCCATAGGGACTAAAACTCCTTTGTTGGGGACCCTTCCAGACCTTGGTCTGTGTCTCTCTTCACCTGGCAGTTCATTCATAGCCTTTAAAATCCTTTGTAGGGTGGGCAGAGTGGCGCGTTGGTTAAGAGCTGGCTTGGGATGCCAGTGGCCCGGGGTTCAGATCTCACATATGAGGGCCAGTGACACTGCCCTCTACAGCTAAGATGGTGAACAACAGCTCCATTTAGAGCTGGGCTGCTGTGAGTCCCCGGGTCAGCATAACTGCAGCCCCTGCTGCAGTGGGCTGCCATAGGCTACAGTGAGTGGCCAGCAGCCAGCATGAGCGGCCGGCAGCAAGTTTGAGTTGCCAAGAGCCGCTGTAAGTGGCCATCCAGAGGCCAGTGACCGATCTGCCTCACCAGAGAAGAGCGCAATGATGATACCAACATGGGCCAGTGAAGCAACATCCTCCACAACTAGACTGAAGAACGAAAGTACAGCAACTTGTCTGTTCCCCCTTACCCGGTTCCCCAACGCTGTTCCCCTCCCCAAATTACCCAATTAAAAAAAAATCTTTAAAAAAAAATGCTTTGTGATAAACTGGAAACCTAGTAAGTAAACTGGCTTCTTGAGTTTTGTGAGCCACTCTAGCAAATTAATCGAATCTGAGGAGGGGGTCATGGGAACCTCTGATTTATAGCCAGTTGGTCAGACGCAGAGGTGACAACCTGGACTGGCATCTGAGGTGGGGGCAGTCTTGTGAGACTGAGCCTTTAACTGTGGGATCTGGTGCTGTCTCCAGGTCGATAGTGTCAGAATTGAGCCAAATTTGTGGGACATCTGGTCATATCATGGAAAATTGAGCTAACTGCTTGGTGTTGTTGGAAAAAAAACCAAAAAACCCCATATGTTGTACCATTCCAGTTATCTGTTTCATCTTGAGTGAGTTTTGCAAGTTTGTGGTTTTGAAGAATTGGTCCATTTCACCTATGTTGTCAAGTTTATGTGTGTGTGGTTGTTTGTATTGGGAAAAGTCATGACGCAACAAAAAACAGGAAAAATACATCATGACTTTTGCAACAACCCAATAGTATTCCCTTCTTGTTCCTTTTCACGTCTTCATGGCCTGCAGTGCTATCCTCTTTCCTGAGATTGGTAAATCATGTCTTCTTTCTTTTATTCTTGTCTGTCTTGTTAGAGACTTACTAATATATTGATATTTTCAAAGAACCAGCTTGTGGATTCATTGATTTTTCTCCGTTGTTTTTTTGTTTTGTTTTGTTTTTTAAAGCTGGCAGTGTCACTGGCCCTCATATGTGGGATCCAAACCAGGTCCGCTGGCGTCCCAAGCCAGCTCTTAACCACTGTGCCACTTGGCCAGCCCTTCTCCATTGTTTTTAATTTTGTTATATCTGTTCTTCATTATTTCCTTCATTCTGCTTGCTTTGGGTTTATTTTTTGGTCTTGATTGTCTCGTTTAGGAGGTGGATGTTTAATTGATTTGGAACCTATCTTATTCGTAACGTAAGCTATATATTTCCCTCTAAGTACTGCCTATCTGCATCCCATGTATTTTGACATTTTGTTTAGTTCAAAATATTTTCTAATTTCCCGAGACTTCCTCTTTGGTTTTTTTTTGTTTGGTTTTTATTTTTTTTGAGGACAGTGTCACTGGCACTCATATGTGGGACCTGAACCGGGGCCGCTGGCTTCCGAAGCCAGCGCTTAACCACCGTGCCACTCGGCTGGGCCCCCGAGACTTCCTCTTTGTATATGTATATTTGTATGTGTATATGATCTATAAACTATTTAGAATTGAACTAATTTCTAAGTTTTTGGAAACTTTTGTTATCTTGTTAGGGATCTGTAGCATTATTAATACCATTATGTAATATAACATATATGATTTCAATTTTTTTTTTTTTTTTTTTTTGGCTGAGCCATCCTGCCACCTGTTGGCAGCTCAGCTCAGGCTGGCATTGAACTGTTGTTGTTGAGAACTCAGCTCGCACTCTTGAGCGAGCTCTTAACCAACTGAGCCACTCGGCCGGCCCTGATTTCAATTCTTTTAAATTGGCTTTTTGATTTATGACCTAAGCTATGGTGTATCTTGTTGAATGTTTCATGTGCATTTGAAAATAGTGTGTGTGGGGTGGCGGGAGAGCTCAGTAGAGTGCAAACTCTGAACAACAGGGTTGCAGGTCTGGTTCCTACATGGGCCAGTAAGCTAAGCCCTCTACAGCTAAGAGTGTGAACAACATCTAAACCTGGAGCTGGGCTGCCATGGGCTGCGACCAACTGTCTCAGCTGGTTTTAGCTCAATACTTATAATACCAACATGGGCCAGTGAGCCGTGTCTTCCACTAGACTGAAAACAATGGCTTGACTTTGAGGTATGGGGGGGGGATGAGGAAGGAAAAAAAAAAGGGTGTTCTACCCCGTTGAGTTACACATGTATGTATGCGTGTGTATGTGCATATGTGTACATGTGCATATGGATAGATGAGTGCTGGCGAACCCTGCAGCAGGTTGCAACCACCACATTGGGAGTCCAGCTTTCATACCTGACAGGAGAAAAGCCACCTCACAGCTTCCATAGCTGCAAGAGCAGACTGTTCCATTTAGAGAGGACTGTTCCAGTTCATTTCTGGGTTACACCTTTTGTACGAGTATCTGTTTGTGGGTGTCTATTTTCCCCAAATTATGAGAATATAACAGATTCCCTAAATTAAAAAAATAAACAAGCATTTCATACATGTATATATGTGTGTGTGCACGCACACACACAAACCAGGAAAAAAAAATTTTTTTTTTTTTTTGAGGGCAGTGTCACTGGCCCTCATATGTGGGACCCGAACCAGGGCCGCTGGCATCCCAAGCCAGCGCTTAACCGCCGCGCCACTCAGCTGGCCCTGGAAAAAATTTATAAACACATCTTCACCTTGATTTTTTTTTCCACTTTATATTTCTTTCTTTTTTTTTGTTGTTTTTTTTTGAGGGCAGTGTCACTGGCCCTTATATGTGGGACCGAACCGGGGCCGCTGGCTTCCCAGGCCACTGCTTAATCACTGTGCCACTCGGCCGGCCCTTCCACTTAATATTTCTTAATTATTCCATATTAGTACATATAAAACTGTTTTGTTCTTTTTAGCAAATGTACAAAATTTTTACTGTTTAAAAGTACAATAACATGAATTAGTTTTTTAAGCACATGAATACCAATCTGTGAGGGTATTCTATTTGTATTTAGTGTCTCTCTCATTCTACTTTTTTTTTTTTTTTTAAAGATTTTATTGGGGAATTGGCAGAGGGGAACAGCGTTGGGGAATTGGGGAAGGGGAACAGACAAGTTGCTGTCTTTTAGTACTTCAGTCTAGTTGCGGAGGATGTTGCTTCACTGTTGGTATCGTCATTGAGCTCTTCCCGGATGAGGCAGATCGGTCGCTGGCCTCTGGATGTCGCTCACCGCGGCTACTGGCAGTTCATGCTGGCTGCCAGCCGCTCACGCTGGCTGAGGGCCACTCACTGTAGCCTATGGCAGCCCACTGCAGCAGGGGCTGCAGCCTACACCATCACCGGGGCTCGCACAGCCCAGCTCCAGGTGGAGCTGCCGTTAGCTGTAGAGGGCAGTGTCACTGGCCCTCATGTGGGATCCGAACCGGGGCCGCTGGCATCCCAAAACCAGCCCTTAACCAATGCGCCACTCGGCCGGCCCCTCTCATTCTACTTTTTAGTGAAAAAGCAGAAAGGGAGAGGCAGATAATGTGTGACATAAAAAGTTAACCCCAATGCTTCGACCTCAGACGATGCTAAATTGAGCAATGGGAAATAGTTGAGTCATCTGGTTAGCCTTTCCACTGCAAAATGGAAGTTCCTGATTTCAAACATCCCCACCCAAGGTATCCCATTCCAATTCACTGGGTCCCTAGCATCTTTCATGTCTTTTAAAAAAATATTTTATGTATTTTAAAAATTACAATAAACTAATAGTGTCATCATTAAATATTCAAACAATTAGAGTAAAACAAAAACAATTTAAAGGTGGCCTCCACGTCTGGATTTTTCCAGCCCTTCAGGCGGGCCTTGAAGAATCGCCGTTCTGGCCTGCTGTGCTGACTCTTTTCTGTACATGTATGTAACAGTTAGTATGAATCCCATGTGTCTATGTACACACATGGCTTTCCCATCCCAATAAGACACACATCCTGTCCTGGGACATGGCTTCGTCATCGCCCCTGGAGGAAGCAGGGCCACCCTGCTTTTTCATCGGCACACAGTGTTCCGCGTTACACAGTTACCTGGACTTCACTTGCTGGGTGAGGCTTCCAGCTGTGGGCTCTCAGCTCCACCTGTGCTGGCTGCTGAATTCAGGGTGGGGAGCACACAAACTACACTCCCACTCACTTCTGGTCAGGTCGACCCACGGAGGGCAGTAGCAGGAGCCATGAGTGGGGGGAAGGGAGAAGCCGCGCCTTCTGCTTCTGGCAGTGCTCCCAGCTGGGGAACAGTGCCTGACAAACGGCGTGCCCCTGGCCTTGGTGAGAGTCCTGCTCCCTGGCCCTCCTTCAGGATGGCAGTGGCTGTGGGCTCCTGGGTTCTGGGCGCCCCTCATCTCAGGTGAAGCCTCCTGCCTCTCTCTCCTCCAGCCCTTCCAGCCTTTTAATGACCAAGTCCCCCAACTCGATCCCTCTCTGCTTGTCACATCTGAGGGCCTTCTGTCCTTAGGAGTGGACTCTGGCAGTGACCATTCTCCTGCTTCTGGATACTGACGTTTCCAATTGTTTTCTGATATGAGCAATGAGGTAATGAACATCCTTCTATGTACTTCCTCAGAACAGACACCCAAAAGCAAGATTGCTAATAAAAACACACAGGTATCCTAAATTTTGATAGATACTGCAAGGTGTCCTCCAGTGAGCTAGTATAAATTCATATTCCCATCTTTACTGGATGGTAATACCAAGTTCCCTAAACTCTCACCAACCATGAGACTCATTTAAAAACAATGAGTCTTTAAAATTTTGACTGATGAGCCAAAGGCAGTGTATTCTTGCTGCTTGAATGTGCATTTTCTGAGGACCAAGAAGTGAGGGCTTTGCAAAGTCTCTTGGCCAGTTATATTTCTCTCGCGTGCACTGTGACTTCATACTCATGTCTAGCTCAGGGCTCAGCAAACTTTTGAGACGAAGAGCTGCCAGGGTTCAGCAAACTGCAGCTCGCAAACTGTGGCTCTGAAGTAAAATTGAAAAATGAAAATAAAACTATCATAGTTTCATTTATAAAATTTGTAAAGGATATTATTCACATAATGGTGGTTATGTAAAAATATATTTATGGCTTTCAAATAATTTTTAAATTGTTGTGAGGGACAGGATTGGCTCTTCCAGGGGTCAGCAAACTTTTGAGATGGAATGTACCCAGAGCTGCATGTAGCTCGCAAGTGCAGTTTGCAGACCCCTGGTCTAGCTCACATGGTGCTGCCTTATCAAGTTACAATGAGCATATTCTGGATATTGGTGATTTGCTGTCATATATGTTGCAAATACTTTTATGTGACTTGTCATGGGATTTTAATTTTTTATTTGGCTGTACTACAGTTTAAAATTTTTAATTTCATCAAATCTGTCCTCTTGTCCTCTATTGCTTCAGGTTTTTTTTTTTTTTTGGAAGAATTTTATGGTTTTATAAAAACACAATTTGCACACAAGCTGTCTATTCATTTTCTTCACTGCGCAGCCTGGCATTGGGATTGATGACTCTTATGGCCAACTGTTGCGCATCAAGATCTGGCCCTTGGGGCCGGCCGAGTGGCACGGTGGTTAAGCGCTGGCCTGGGAAGCCAGCAGCCCCGGTTCGGTCCCACATATGAGGGCCAGTGACACTGCCCTCAAAAAACAAAAAAACAAAAAAAAGATCTGGTCCTTGAATCTTCTGTGCACCCTATTGTCAATGCCTCTGGGTTTCCGCCAGTTACGCTTGATTTTGACATATCGGTCTGATTGGTGCCGGATAAACTTCTTGGTCCTCTTTTTGATGATCTTGGGCTTCACCAGTGGTCTGAGGGCAGCCATGATACCGAATAGGAGATGAGTGCCACCTCCATAGGCAGCACGGAGGAAGAGAAGAGAGCTCTTCAGCTTTTATACTTTGCTTAAGTCAACCTTTCCAACCCCAATGTATACCAAGCAGTAGTCTATGTTTTCTTTTAATTCTTTTGTGTTGCTTCTTTAATTCTGTGTATGGCATAAAGCATATTCCACAAATGAACTTGCCCACAAGCTGTTTAAGTGTCGTCCTCCTGATACTACCCCCCTGCCACACACAAGGCTGCTTCCTTGTGTTCCAGATCCCTGACACACAGAGGCCTACTAGAAGCTCCTGCTCTGTTCCACATCCGTTCTGACACTGGCTCCATTGCTGCAGGGGGGCTATGCGCAAACACTTTGGTAGCTCCATCACCACAGCCAGCTGTGCGCATCAGCTGTGGTAGCCCTGTTTTTAATGAGGCATTATTTTCCAGGTGAACTTCGGCATCAGTCTGTCAAGTTCATTTTAAAACTCTAGATGGGGTTTTGCTTTGGGTTGCACTCGATTAACAGGCTCCTTTGAAAAGAACTAATATTTTTACAGTATCAATTAATCTCATTCGGGAACAGAGCACATTTTATATTTATTTTTCTGGGAAGTTAAACATACTCTCCTTCATAAAGCCTATATATTAGGTCGGGTTCTAGGTAGTGTATGAGCGTCATTGCTATTGTGAATAAAATGTTTTCTTCCAGCATTTTTTTTTTTTTAAATTGGGAAATTGGGGGACGGGAACAGCATTAGGGAATCAGGGAAGGGGAACAGGCAAGTTGCTGTCCTTTTGTTCTTCAGTCTATTTATGGAGGTCATTTCACTGGCCCATGTTGGTATTGTGATCACTGTGCCCTTCCTGGGTGAGGCAGATCGGTCGCTGGCCTCTGACGCCCACTCACAGCGGCTCTTGGCAGCTCACACAGGCTGCCGGCCGCTCATGCTGGCTGCCTGCCTGCCACTCACTGTAGCTTATGGCAGCCCACTGCAGCATGAGCTGCAGCCTATGTCCTCGCAGGTTCACTGCAGCCCAGCTCCAGGTTGAGCTGTTGTTCACCATCTTAGCTGTAGAGGGCAGTGTCACTGGCCCTCATATGTGGGATCTTGAACCAGGGCCCTGCTGTTCAGAGTTGACATCCCAAGCATGTGCCATTGGGCCAGCCCTCTTCCTGCATTCCTAATTGGTTCCTGGGTGCATAAGATGCTTTGATTTTCATACATCCATCTTGTATACAGGCTCCCTACTCAATTCTCTTACTAGTTCTAAGTCAATTCTCTTGCACATTCTTTATAGGTACTCATTTAATATGCAAATCATGGTAGTTGGATCTTTCCTTTTTTTTTTAAGATTTTATTGGGGAATCGGGGAAGTGGAACAGACAAGTTGCTGTCTTTTTGTTCTTCAGTCTAGTTGCGGAGGACGTTGCTTCACTGATCCATGTTGGTATAATCATTACGTTCTTCCCAGATGAGGCAGGTGGGTCGCTGGCCTCTGGATGGTCGCTCACCACGGCTATTGGCAGTTCACGCCAACTGCCAGCCACTCAGGCTGGCTGCCGGCCACTCACTGTAGCCTACGGCAGCCCACTGCAGCAGGGGCTGCAGCCTACACCGTCGCCAGGGCTTGTACAGCCCAGCTCCAGGTGGAGCTGTTGTTCACCATCTTAGCTGTAGAAGGCAGTGTCACTGGCCCTCATATGTGGGACCCGAACCGGGGCTGCTGGCGTCCCAAACCAGCTCTTAATCAATGTGCCACTCGGCCGGCCCAGTTGCATCTTTTTTGAGATGGATTTCATTTCTTTATTCTCATGCTTTGCATCGCTAGAGTCTTCAGCACAATGTTGAACAGTGGCTCCAGGCCCACCATGTTCCAGGCTGTAGGAGCAATGTTCCCAGTGCCTTCTCATTTGTTGCAGTTTCCACCTGCAACCAAAGCGCACTGCAGGACTTGTCAAGCTTGGGCAGAGGCTGTCTCGTCTCTCCTGATACGCAACCTCACACGTCACACACAACACGGCTGGTTGCCATCCTCCTCACACAAGTCTTCCTTCTTAGTTTCCATGACCCCATCACAGTGGTGGCCTGAAGCTTATCTAAGCTAGGGGGGCTCTAAGAAAAAGAATTCAAAATTATGAATACAAAATTAGGTACAAAAGTATTTATTTAGAAAATAATCCCAATTTACACACCTAAAAAGCCATAAATATCAAATATTATTTTTCTAGACTTTGTGATTTTTATCCTATAAATCCGGAAAAATAACATAACATTTATACTGTCTGAAATACCTCTATGATGTGTTTCTGCTACATTACCTATT
Organism: Aselliscus stoliczkanus; assembly: GCA_033961575.1. NCBI lineage: Eukaryota > Metazoa > Chordata > Mammalia > Chiroptera > Hipposideridae > Aselliscus > Aselliscus stoliczkanus. The sequence goes on from CM066736.1 coordinate 137,017,187, forward strand.
GTATACTCTGAGCATTTCTTCAGATTACAATTTCATAATAATTTATATAGATAGGTTGAATTAAAAAATGTTTTTCATCCTTGATACACTTACAGCTTCTTATTGGTCACGTCCTATACCTTTTAAAATTTGGAAAATGCTCTATCAAATTTATTTCACATACAAGCTTCCAATTTCTTGAGAAGTGTCCAATCTTAAAAGTTCTTTTTCTCCAAAGATTTTATTGGGGAATTGGGGAGGGGAACAGAGTTGGGGAATCAGGGAAGGGGAACAGAGAAGTTGCTGTCTTTTCGTTCTTCAGTCTAGTTGCGGAGGACATTGTTTCACTGGCCCATGTTGCTATCGTCATTGTGCTCTTCCCGGATGAAGCAGATCAGTCGCCAGCCTCTGGATGGTCGCTCACTGTGGCTATTGGCCGCTCATGCTGGCTGCCAGCCATTCACTGTAACCTATCAGCCCACTGCAGCAGGGGCTGCAGCCTACACCGTTGCCGGGGCTCACAGCCTACCTCCAGGTGGAGCTGTTGTTAGCTGTAGAGGGCAGTGTCACTGGCCCTCATATATGGGATCTGAACCGGGGACGCTGGCATCCCAAAACCAGCTCTTAACCAATACGCCACTCGGCCGGCCCATTAAATGTTCTTAAAGGATCTCTGAACTCGTACATTATCCAGGTCCTCATGGGATGTGTGATGAGTTTACGCATCACTGCCATCCAATATGAAGTGTCGAATCTGGGAGAAACACACATCTCTTCCCAACATGCTCATTTCTTTCCCGTCTCCACTAACTGAATTATCCAACAATTCTTGGATAAGTTGAATCCAACAGTTCCAGACCCCCTCTTCATCACTTTTTTTTTTTAGCTGAGCCATCCTGCCAACTGTTGGCAGCTCAGTGGCAGCTGAGCTCAGGCTGGGCATCGAACTGCAGTTGCTCAGAACTCAGCTCGCATGCTTGAGTGAGCTCTTAACCAACTGAGCCACCAGCTGGCCCTCATCACTTCTATTTGACATCTGCCTCTTCCTCTTAAAGAATGGTGTGATCTGAAAAACTTTCTATTATATTTTGTGCCTTGATGTCTCAGTAATTTCTATTGATATCAGTGATCATCTCCAGTACTTTTGTTTCATATTTCATTATCTAAAATTTCCCTTAGTCCTTTAAGAAACTAATTTAAAGGTGGCAAAAGACAGTCTGTCCAAAGCAGGGAGTATTAATTTCTTATTTACATTGATATATTGCAAAAAATCTGTCCAAATGTAGTTAAGATGACATATTCCTAACTCAGGTTTTCCACATCTGGGTGCCTGGAGATGCCCAGATACCCTGAGCGCCTGGCCAGAGAGGAAGAAAAACAGAGGCGAGGAAAGAAGGCTGAGTTAAAATGCTTTAAAGTGATAAGTTTTACAACATATGATGACGGAACCTTTTGCTAGGTCACTCCTGGTGCCCTGGCGGGGGGGGGGGGGGCTGTACAAGTGAGGGGAGCCGAGCCCCACTGGCTTCATGCTGAATTGGCACCACCACCCCAACCTCCCTGGGCCACTGGCAGCTGGCCTTGATGGCCTAGTTGACGGTGAACGCTGGGACCTGTCTAGGGGTCAGCTCTGGGCCTTCTGCCCTCAGCACTAAGTACCCACACCAGGTGATGACGGCTACCACTCAGTCATCTCAAAGCCCAGTTGGTAAACCCCTGGGTGTCTCATGGGCATCCCCAAATTAGCATGTCTAAAATAGTTTCAACCCACCCCAAGGTGGTCCTCTCTCAGTCCTCTGCTCTCGTAAACAGGCTCACTCCATCCTTAGCTACTGAAGCTGACACCCTGAAGTGCCCTTCCCTCTCGCCCTGACAGCCAATCCATCACCATCTTCAGTCAAAGGTGCCTTCAGAATACTGGCTTCTCGTTCTCTCCCCACACTGGACATCCTGATGCGCTCCTCCTCATCCTTGTCCCCACTCTCTCACAACTGAGCCCAAGCTCTGCCTCAGTGGCCACAGGGCCATCTGTACAACTCACAGGCCAGCCTGCCCCACCGCCACCCTTGCTGGGCCCTCAGGAGCTCCAGGACGACGGGTGGGCTCCATGAGGCCACACTGCACCCTGCAACTGGAGTGATCTGATTGTGTGCTCAACACCCAGGCCAGTGGCGGCTCAGAGCAGATTTGATTTTAATTAGAAAAGTCAATCAATGTGATGTTTCTTACACATTGGTGCAATGACATTGGTGCTGTTACCATCTCCAGTAAGGCCTGGAGAAAACAGAAAATTAATCCCCCTTTCTGGTCTCCTCTCCAAGGGCCTGGGACCTGGTCTATCCTGCGTTGCTAACTCCATGTCAGTAACTCTCACAGGCAAAGACACCGTGGGTCATATCAGTTTTTCAGAAATACCTATTGTTGAGCTTCCCAAGGGCTTGGAGTATAAACCCAACTACAGGCTGCACTTCGTACTCTTGAAAAGAGGGTGGGTCCCAGTTCTTGAGATAGTGGAGGAGAGGGTTTAGGTCACCCTCTGCTGAGAACTAGAGTCAGGCACCGTATCAGGACAAAACCCCACAGGCCTACTGGAGTTGCTACCAAGGCAATGAGGAAACATGAGGCTAAGACCCAGAAGAGGGCTGAGCCTGAGGTGCATCACCAGAAGCATTTGCTGATTCAGAAGACAGCAGCTGTGAGGCGGAGAAGCTGACCAGAACTTTCTACAGAATCCCAGGGCTGCAAGAGAAGAGTGGATTTTAAGGCCTGTGTGAAGAGGATGGGCCCCCTCTAAATTCCCCAGGCTGTGGGTTGGATCCTGGAAGAGCTACACGCCAGAGCAAGTGTGAGTAGGAAAGAGACCAGCCCTAGGAAGAACAGAAGCTGGATTTGAAGCGATCCCAACTCCTTGTCAGGATTACGATGATGTGACGACTGCTAGTGTGCCACCGCAGCAGGCTGCTGTGGAAGAAGAGAACATCATCCAATCATCAAATTCTCTAGGATTTTTTAAATATAAAATGTGCAACACCAATAAAAAGTCATCAGGCATGCCAGGAAATAAGATGTGATGAAAAAGAACAGGTAATAGACCCAGCAGAGATGCAGATAATAGCGTTATCAGACAAGGGCTTTAAAATAACTATACTTAATGTACTCAAAGAGCCAAAAGATGAGATTATCAAATTTAGGGAGGGGAAGACCTGGAAACAAAACCAAATAACTGAAAATTTTAAATTAGAAAAACTGAATTTAAGGACTCAATGGATGGGTTTTACAGCACGTTAGATAGAGATAAAGAAGAATTAGTGAACTAGAAGGCAGGTCAAAAGAAATTAGGAGGAAATATAATCAAAAAGACAGAAAATCGGGCCGGCCGAGTGGCGCATTGGTTAAGAGCTGCCTTGGGATGCCAGCGGCCCCGGTTCGGATTCCACATATGAGGGCTGGTGACACTGTCCTCTACAGCTAACAACAGCTCCACCTGGAGCTGGGCTGTGTGAACCCCGGGGACAGTGTAGGCTGCAGCCCCTGCTGCAGTGAGTCGCCATAGGCTACAGTGAGTGGCCCGCAGCCAGCATGAACGACTGGCAGCCAGCGTGAGCTGCCAATAGCCACGGTGAGTGACCATCCAGAGGCCGGGGACTGATCTGCCTCATCCGGGAAGAGCGCAATGACGATACCAACATGGGCCAGTGAAGCAACGTCCTCCGCAACTAGACTGAAGAACAAAGGGACAGCACCTTGTCTGTTCCCCTTCCCCGATTCCCCAACGTTGTTCCCCTCCCCCAATTCCCCAATAAAATCTTTTAAAAAAAAGATATAAAATCTAGTAAAGAGCATAAAGAGAGACACAGTGAAAAGGTCAAGTATATGGGCTGGCCAAGTGGTGCACTGATTAAGAGCTGGCTTGAGATGCCAGCGGCCCTGGTTCGGATCCCACATATGAGGGCCAGTGACACTGCCCTCTACAGCTAAGATGGTGAACATCTGGAGCTGGGCTGCTTTGAGTCCCTGGGACGGCATAGCTGCAGCCCCTACTGCAGTGGGCTGCCATAGGCTACAGTGAGTGACCGGCAGCCAGCGTGAGCGGCCGGCATCTGGTTTGAGCTGCCAAGAGCTGCTGTGAGTGGCCATCCAGAGGCCGGTGACTGATCTGCTTCACCTGAGAAGAGCGCAATGATAATTCCAACATGGGCCAGTGAAGCAACGTCCTCCACAACTAGACTGAAGAAAAAAAGGACAGCAACTTGTCTGTTCCCCTTCCCCGGTTGCCCAATGCTGTTCCCCTCCCCCTACTCCCCAATAAAATAAAATCTTAAAAAAAAAAAAGTCAAGCATATTTTCAATTGCAGGATAAAGAGCAGAAAGAGAATAGGAATCCAAAAGAACTGAAAAATGAAGAGCTAAGAATTTCCCAAAACTGAAAAAAGATATCTACAGGTTCTAAGAGCACCATGAGCACTGAGAAGGATAAATGCAAGGAAAAACACACCCAGGTGCAGTACAGCAGTGCCCCTTATCCAAGGCAGTGGGCCCCTGAAGTCAGACAGTACTGAACCCTATATACAGTATTTTGTCCTAGACATATATACCTATGATAAAGTTTCATTTATAAATTAGACACAGATTAATAACAATAACTAATAATAAAATAGAACAATTATAATATACTGTAATAAAAGTTACTAGAATGTGGTCTCTCTCTCTCTCTCTCTCAAAATATCTCATTATACTTATTATACTCACCTTATCACTTAAAGAAAGCACTCTATGGATTCCCTTTGGCACATCTGAATTGCCAGCATTACTAGTCTTGTGCTTTGGACCATTAAGTAAAATAAGGCTTAAACACAAGCAAAGCGATACTGTGACTGTTGATCTTATAATCAAGAAGGCTACTAAGTGGCTAATGGGCAAGGATCGTTTACAGCATGGAGACACCAGACAAAGGGAATGATTCACATCCTGAGAGGGAGAGTGGGACAGCACGAGATTTCATCACTACTTAGAATGACGCACAATTTAAAACGTATCACTTATTTCTGGAATTTTTATTTAATATTTTTGGACCATGGCTGACCTCAGGTAATTGAAAGCACAGAAAGTGAAACCGTGGGTGTGTGTGTGGGGAGCTGCTGTATAGTAAAGTTGCTGACTGAAAAATAAAGAGGAAACCTTTAAAGCAGGCAGGAAGACATGCCATCTTCAAAGGAGCAACAAGACTTACTAAAAGTATGGAAGCCAGAAAACAATGGAACAACATCCTCAGAGTGCTACCAGAAATAAATGCAAACCTGCAATTCTATACCCAGTGAAAACGTTCTTCACACACAAAGAAATTCTGAGAAACAACCTGACAGAATCCATCACCAGTAGACTTACAGCAAATGCAGTACTGGATAGAAGGTGTTCTCCAGGATTTCTGGCTCTTCTGCTCAATGTTGAACCCTCAGCACCTACAACACAGCCCAGCACAACAGAGGTAAGACAACTGTTAACAGTCATTGACAATGTCACATGAACAAAACATATCCCAGATTACAAACGCTGCCGTAATGAATAACGTTGCCTCTTTCCTCTAAAATCGTGTCTGCCCGACTATCAAAGCACGTTTTTCTCCAGCTCTGCGACGCAGCTGGTGCCTGGCAGAAGGCTGTGGCGCAGAGGCTTGAAACCTAGGCTGACTCTACTCCAAGTCCCCAAGCCCAGCCGCTGCCCGCCACGTGCACGTCGCGACGCGGCCCGGGGAGGCGAGCTCGGGCCCGGAAGCCGCCTTCTCCCCACGTCCATGTCCAGGGCCCGCGCACCGCAAGCGCCCATCGGCGCGTCCGTCGCAGCGCAGCCCGGTGGGGAGCGCCGAGGGCCACGGCTCCGCCCCGCCGCCCCGCGGGTGCGCCGCGACCCGCCACCGGGCTCCGGGGAGCGCGCGGCCGCCCCACGCGGAGCCCGGCCCGCCCGCAGGTCCGCCCCCTGGGCCCCGGCCCCGCCTTCCACGCCCGCACCGCTTTCCGACCCGGCAGGCCTCGCCCCGCTAGGCCTGCCCCGTCCCCCTCCCGGCTCCAAGCCCGTGACAGCCCGCCGGCGCCGCGGGGTCAGTCTCTGCCGCAGTCCGAGAGCCCGGGCGCCAGTCCGACGGCCGGCCGACCCGGGGTCAGCGCTTACCAGCTCCGGTCTCGGTCGGGCCGCCTGCGGACGCTCGCCAGGTAGTGCTGCGGCCCCGCTGCCCCGGCGAGAGGGGCGCTCGCGGGGCGGGGCGGGGGCGGCAGGCGCCGGGACTGTGCGGATCAGGGGCACCGGGCGCGGCGCTGGCGAGGTGGGGCCACGCAGGCTGAGGCGCGCCCGGAGGACGTCAGAGCGCCCGGAGGACGTCGGCGCGCGCGGAGGACGTCAGAGCGCCCGGAGGACGTCGGCGCGCGCGGAGGACGTCAGGGCGCCCGCGTGCGCCCCCGCGCGTGCGCGTCCGCCGCCGACCCTACTCCCGGGGCACGCTGGGAGTCCGGGGCGGTTCCGCTCTGGCTGCGCCTGCGTGGTCCGCGACTCGGCGGGTCTTCCCCAGCTCAGTCGTCAGTCCTCCTTGACTCCCTTGTGCGTTGGCGCCCCGCAAGCTCCTCTCCCAGTGGAGTAACAGACGACCCAGGCAGCCGGTCGGGTCCTCATCCCGCATTCGCACTGCGCTGCCCCCTGGCGGCCACCGAGATTAGGGCCGGTCTGCCTGGAGCACGCGCCGACGCTGGCGGGGGACAGTCCAGTCCCGCTCCCAGCCTCCCTGCTACGGGCTGCTGTCGCTGGAGGGGACCTCCCCGACCCCGTCCCGTCCCGCCACTCCAGCATTCCGGGTTCCATTTTATTCTGCATTATTTCCCCCTTTTGCACTTTCCACACTCGAAATACTATTAATTTACTTTTGAATTTCCTTTTCACTCTGGAGCTTGATCTCCAGGAGGGCTCCTTGCTCTCGGATGTAGCCCAAGAACAATGCCTGGCACACAGTGGGTGTTGAGTAACCGTTGGTTAAATTGATGAATGCCTGAGCGATGAGGACTCATGGAACATCCCTGTTTTAACAAGTGTACAAGTCAGGAGGGGACGCTCTTGAATTCGTAACTGCGGCCCGGTTGCAAGACATTCGCTGCAGCCGTGGGGCCCACGGAGGTGACCTGCTACGGCAGCGTCCACCTCAAGAGTTTTTCAGACATGATGCTATACGTCCTGATATGCCAGTTAAAAAAATGCAGCCGTGCACCCTCCAAGGTCGTTTCCTGCCAGGATAGTTTTTTAACTGGCAGAGGGTGGATGTGCTGTAAATTACGTAACCATTCCTGCTTATAGACATTTAGATTGTTTTCAGGTTTGGACAGTTACTAAAGGCTGCAAAAAGACGTTTCGAACGTGTCTTCTACATTAATACATGAATTTCTCTTGATTGATTCGTAGAAATGGGTGTGTGCGTGTTTTACATAAGCCAGATCGCGCTCCCAAAAGCCTGACTAATTACAGCCTCACCCGTGTCAGCACATCCACAACAAACAGTCGTCAATCTCTCCCGCTTCCACTCTGGTAGCAAAGAAGTGTCAGGTGTTTTGTGTCTGCCTAGGAACCCCGGCGCCCGGCCCGCTCCCGGGAGGAGGCGCAATAAGGGAGACGCACCGCTGTCTGGGTGGGGGTCGCCCCCCGCCTCCGGGCGCGCCTGCGCCCCTCTCGGCGAGCTGGCCCGTGTCCTGCCTGTGCTGGCAGATAAACCCGAAAGGCCAGTTGGGGCCAGAAAGTGGAAAATCCGATGGGGCCATGGAGCTTGACGCCGGGCTCCGCGTAAAGCGGTGACGCTTAGTGAGGATCGATGGCTCTGCGCGCGTCTCGGAAAGAGCTCCTGGGCTGCGGGAGCCGTTGGGACAGGCCCGCCCGGGGGCCAGTGCGCGCCACCCGCCGGGACCCCGCCCCGTGTCCCGGCGGCCCCGCCCCAGCCCCGCGGCCCCGCCCCCAGTCCCGGCGGCCGCGGCGGGGTCGGGTGTGCGGCGGCGCGTCCCGAGGTGAGTTCCGGGTGCTGGGCGTCCTGGGCTTCGAGGATCCTGGGGTCCGAGCACGCTGGCTTGCGGGGGGCCTTCTGCGGCGCTTCCTGGCGGAGCGGGCGACTTCGGGCGGCCCCGCGGGCGTGCTCTGAGGCTGGAGAAGGGCGCGGCCGAGAGCCGGGGATACTGTCCGAGCAGCGTCCGAGCGCGGCCCGTTTCTTCCTAGAGTGACCGCGCCGGGCCCGGGCCCCCCGGAGACACGCGGAGCCTGGGGCCGGCGCGGTGGGCGGCGGCGGTCCTGGGCAACCTCGCGCGGACCCCCGTGCGCCCCTGGCCGTTGCCCGCCCCTCGCAGAGGTAACCTGCGGTCCAGGGCGGCCCGGCTGAGGCAGGCAGTGGGCGCCGCCCCAGTGAAGGCCCAGTCCCATCTCCTGCCCTCCGGGCAGGTCCTGCTGCCACTGATTAGGGGGTTGTTCAGCTTCTGGACCCCAGACTTGGGATCCTACGGAGCAGCCCAGCTCGAGGGCTGACTCCCAGTGAGGCTGTGCGCCTGACATGTGCTTGTCCAGGTCTTGATCAGGGACCTTTAACTGGGGCATCTTTTGGGCAATTTTGCATGTTTTCATGGTGTTCTCAAAGGGATCATTGACACCCCCCACCCCACCCCCAGAGATTAAGAAATGTCTTCCTGGTCCAAAGGCCCAGCCAGCAGGACACCCCAATGTCTGGTGAAACCCTGGGGGTCCTGAGGAGCTCTGCCAATGGTTGTCCTTTTCCAGCCCTGGTTCTAAAAACCTCAAACCATATCAGGTGAGAGGATTTGGGGAGGAGGGTGCAGCCTGGGGGAGCAGTGATGGGGCTTAGATGATCCCTCCAGCCCAGGCCCAGGAGGGGTCAGAATCAGCAGCCCCTCCACCATGACTGAGGATTCTGAGTCAGGATTTGGGTGACCACACCCTGGGTTCCTGCGGGGGCAGGTTTGGTTTTGCTGACATGCTCTGGGCTGTGGGCTGGGTGGACTCAGCCCCTCTGTGTGACAGCTGGGTGACACGGCCAGCCACAGATGCCCTCACCCGCTTCAGGAGGCCCATCTGCTGGGATCTGCACATATGAATTTTGCCTGCTGCAGCACTCAGGGGAAGTGGAACTGGAGCCTTTGCCTGGGCCACCCCTCCCCACGTCCCGTGGGTTCCATTCAGCAAAGCCAGGCAGTGCCAGGCTGGGACACAAATGTGAGGCAGTGTTCTCAGGAAGCAGGGGATTCCAGTGAGGCAGTGTTCTCAGAAACCCAGGGGTTTCGGGGAGCCAGGACCTCACATGGGGCTGAGTCACCCTGTTGGGCAGGGCCATTCTAAAGGCCATTCTCAAATCACATCATTTCCAGGCCTTTCTGTGGCTCCTGAATGAAACCCAGCTCCCTGCGTCTCAGCATCCAGACCTCGTCTCCCAGTCCCACCTACAGGGCCTCGGGTTACTGTGTATTCAGGCTCCAGCTGGTCCCAGCCCGCTTGCTGGACCTCTGGCTTCTCAAACTTGAGAGCAGTTGGCTCACTTGTCCGCCTCCCACCTTCCGCCTAGAAAACTCCGCCTCTGTCACCATGAGTGTGGACATCCACTACGAGCAGCTGAGTGACACCCAGTGGATGGAGCTCCTGCCTTTGATGCAGCAGCAGCAGGTGGTCAGGTAGAGACACCCTTGCCCATGTCCTTGTGGGGTGGCTGGTGGGCTGGGGGCCCATGAGCAAGCGTGCTGGTCTCTGAAAGCTCTCAACTTGTGGACACACAATGTAGACTGTGTGCCACATGGCATGAAACGTTGTTATTTTATTTTATCCAACCATTTAAAAACGTGAGCCCATTCCCGGGTGGGTGGAGCGGCCGGCCAGGGTCTCTGGCTCCGTTGCTTCCTCTGGAATGCAGTAATGTCGGTTGGCTGCGTGCAGGTGTGGCCTGTCCCTTTGCTGCCCGTTCTCACACCCAGCAGTTCCTCAGGCTCACAACAGATAGCTGCCTGCTTGTCTTCAACTTATTGGAGATAGATTGAGGTTCACAGAAGAGTTATGAAGATGATTTGGGGGCTCCCTGTGTCCTTTGTCCCACATCCCCTGAAGCCAGTGCCCCATCACCTGGGCCACCTGTCAAAATAGGAGCCCAGCACAGCCTCTTTGACTCTGATGTCACCAGCTTTCCCACTGTGTCTTTCCTGTCCCAATCAGTGCAGGATCCCATGGGGCGTTTGTCGTCAGGCCTCCTTGGCCCCCTCCCATCTGGGACAGTCCCTCTGTCCCTCCTTGTCCTTGGTCATCTGCCTCTTGGGTCAGCTCAGGTCTGGACAAAGTCTCTCTGATGTATCCTTGTGGCTGAGGCACACATTTTGGGCAAGAATACACAGAAATGATGCTGTGTCCTACCTGGCATACTCTATTGTGGGGTGTACGGTCACAATGGCACCTCATGGTCACTGCTGTCACATGACCACCTGTTGGGTGGGGTCTGCCAGGTACCCAGGACTTTTTTGCCCTTTGTAACTGGTAAATAAGTTGGGGGAACGTGCCTTGACTCTGCTCGCGTCCCTTTCCGCTCAGTGTCACCTCCTGACTTCAGCCTCCCTCAGGGGATGTTGCCATGACTGGGCCTTTGTCTAACTGGGGTTTTCAGTGTCTTTACTCCTTGCCATTTGTCAGTTGTCCCCTCCCCCGCATGTTGACTCCATCTCCCGCGCAGCTGGGTGGACTCGGTCCTGGTCACAGTCTGGTTTCGCCGGTCCTCGCTGCCCACCCTGCCCCTTGCAGGCCTGGCTGTGCCGGCCAAGCCCCTCCCTGGAGACTGGCCAGGGCCCATCGTCAGGTGTGGAGAGCGCGTGGCACCCCAGCTGCATACCCGCGGATGTGCCCACCTTTGGTGATTCCCCAAGACGGCCTGGTCACTTTTTCTGTTCTACTTGCGACGTCATGGTTGTGACGTGCCCAGTGGTCGGCCAGTTGGCAGGTCACAACCTGCTGTGTGACGGGCGTGACCCCGAGTGTCCTGTCTGCAGGCTCGTTGACTGCGGCATCACGGAGGCACGCTGCCAGGACATGGGCTCTGCACTCCGAGGCAGCCCCGCCCTGGCCGAGCTGGACCTCTGCAACAACCAGCTGGGGGACGGGGGCCTGCGCGCACTGCTGCAGGGTCTGCACGGCCCCGCCAGCAAGATCCAGAAGCTCAGGTGCGCCCGGCTCCTGCCCCCCGCCCCCCGCGGCCCCCGCGACGCGGACTGCAGCGCCCGTGGCGTGGGGCGCGGCAGCCCTTGACTGCCTTGTGCTGACCCAACAGCCTCCAGAACTGCTGCCTGACGGAGCCCGCCTGCGGGGCCCTGGCTGACGCGCTGCGCGCTCTGCCCGCCCTGCGGGAGCTGTGCCTCAGCTACAACCCCCTGGGGGACCCGGGCCTGCAGCTCCTCTGCAGAGGGCTCCTGGACCCCCAGTGCCACATTGAGAAGCTGCAGTGAGTGTGCCCCACGGGGGCCCTGGGGCGCCTCTCCCATCCAGTTCCTCCCACAGCCTGCACCCGCCTGCCCCTCGGGATTTGGTGGAGGGCCTGCCCTGGGCAAGCCCCCTCCCATCACATTGGCTTCAGGGAGCTGGGGGGGGGCTCTCAGTGACTTGCATATGTTCCTCCTTGGTGACACTGGGACTCCGACCCCCTAAAAGGAGCCATCAGCTGGCCTGTGACCCGCACTTGAGTGGGAGGCGGCCTGGCCCCTGGGAACACGCAGACGGGCTCGGCGATGGGGAGGGAGGCTGGGCCGGAAGGCCTACTTGGGGTGCACGGCGTCTGGGTCCTGGGTCCCGTGGACCTGGGGTTTGGGGGGCTAGTTGTCGGGTGGTTTCCAGAAGGGTCCGATGCTTGCTGTCCAAAGACAGTCCCTTGGCGACTGCTGTGCTGCCACTGCCTGGCAGCCCCTCCAGGCTCCGTGAGCCGCCAGGGGCCAGAGATTAGATAGGTGTGCCCTCGGCCAGGACACGTCCGGGGGCGCTGACGGGCTGCCCGCCCTTCCCCAGGATGGAGTACTGCAGCCTCACGGCTGCCAGCTGCGAGGCCCTGGCCGAGGTGCTCAGGACCAAGCGGGACTTGAAGGAACTGATGGTGAACAGCAACGAGCTGAGCGAGGCCGGCGTGCGGGCCCTGTGCGGGGGCCTGGCCGACTCCGCCTGCCCGCTGGAGGCACTCAAGTACGTGTGGGGCTGGGCAGCGCCAGGTGGGGACGTAGTGTCGTGGGGCTCCCCGTCCCACAGCCCCCTTGTCCCCCAGGCTGGAGAGCTGTGGCCTCACATCGGCCAACTGCCGGGACCTGTGTGGCATCGTGGCCTCCAAGGCCTCGCTCTGTGAGCTGTATCTGGGCAACAACAAGCTCGGCGACGTGGGCATTGCGGAGCTGTGCCCTGGGCTGCTGAGCCCCAGCTCCCGGCTCAAGACGCTGTGGTGAGTGGGCCTCTGAGCAGGTGGCCGCAGGGGTCCAGAGTAGCCCCGCATCCGCCATTGCACTGGCACGCCCTGACCCTTCCCGGGGCGCGGCCTGGCAAGGGGCCTGAGAGTGGCCGGTGGTATGGGCAATGTCCACGGCTGTCACTGTGCTGACATTGGGCTGGTGTCACCCCTGGTGGCCCTGCAGTGACATGTTCCCCACCCTCACAGGCTCTGGGAGTGTGACATCACAGCCAGTGGCTGCAGAGACCTCTGCCGCGTCCTCAGGGCCAAGGAGAGCCTGAAGGAGCTCAGTGTGGCTGGGAACGAGGTAGGGGACGAGGGTGGCCGGCTGCTGTGTGACACCCTGCTGGAGCCCAGCTGCTGGCTGGAGTCCTTGTGGTGAGTGCAGCCGGCACTGGCTGGGGACGAAAGCGCCTGAGGGGACCCATGTGGGGAGGGAGACTGGGCCCCAGTGGGGAGTGCTGGGGGCCGAGGACCCAGGTCGGCTGCTGCACTTGGGGGCGAGGCAGGAGTGAGGAGGGGCTGTCGAAGTGGGGTGCCCCTGGAAAGCGGGAAGACACTGGTGTCCTGGAGGGCGGGGCCATGGGGTCCCCGGAGGTGGGGCTGCAGTACTCGACGGTGTCCGCGTCCCCAGGGTGAAGTCCTGCAGCTTCACGGCTGCCTGCTGCCAGCACTTCAGCACCATGCTGGCCCAGAACACGCGTCTCCTGGAGCTGCAGCTAGGCAGCAACAAGCTCGGCGACGAGGGCGTGCGGGCGCTGTGCCACGGCCTGAGCCAGCCCGGCGCCACGCTGCGGGAGCTCTGGTGAGCGTGCGTCCGCGTGCTGGCTGCACCCCCGGTCCTGGTCCTCCCTCCTGCATGTCCTCGCTGGTCCCTCTGCTTTTAACTGCCACCTCTAGCGCTCCCATAACGGGCTTCGAGGGAGGACGCGGACCCCACTGTGCTGAGGCTCACCCACTGGGGCTCTCCGCATCAGCTGCCCTTTCTTTGGGGCGCCGTCGTGTTCTGGGCTTCAGTGTTCTTTGCAGATGTGGGTCCTGCTCATTATCTGACCAGACACGTGGCTGTGCTCGGCAGTATCGTGCCTCTGACGGTGGTTTCCTCCTAGAGCGCTCAGGAATTCACGGTTCGGTCTCACAGACCAGGCCTCTGACTCTGTCCTCTCCATGGCTGTCATTTCTGCTGCCTGTCACAAGTTTTGTCTGTTCTGTGCCTCTCACTGGTGGCTTTCCATTGACACCTGGTCATCCTGGATGGAGCACAGGTTGGAGTGTGGGGATGGGCAGCCCTAGCCCTGGTGCTGTAGGCTGAGCCCGATGGCTCTCATGGCCTCTCCCTGGAGCCTGGAAGCCTCTGTGCACTCCCCTCACCCTCCGGCCCTCAGCTCCGCCCTCGGCCTCTGGGCGACCCCTCCGCTGACCCCACCCCCTTGGCTTTCAGGTGGTGAGGAAGCCAGGGGTGGGGGAGGCCGTCTGCCTTCCGCCTGCTGTTCTCGCCTGGCACCCAACACCGTCCTTTCCAGGAAGCCCCTGGGCAGGGAGCTCTGCGCTCCCCGCCTTCCTGGTCCATCCGGGGCCACTGGGAAACCCACACGCTCAGGCTGAGGTCTGGGGGCCAGCCCCGACCCCGGGGCTTGACATGCCACGTGCAGAGGTGTCTCCGGGCGCCGTGGCATGGCAGTGTGGCCCAGGGCGGCAGCCTGGGGCCTGCCCTTTGTCCCAACCTCTGCCCTGCGCTCTGCCTAGGCTGGGGGACTGTGAGCTGACCAACAGCATCTGCAGCAGCCTTGCCGCTCTCCTGCTGACCAACCACAGCCTGCGCCAGCTGGACATCAGCAACAACTGTATGAGCGACCCGGGCATTCTGCAGCTGGCCGAGAGCCTCCAGCAGCCCAGCTGCACCCTGGAAAAGCTGGTGTAAGTGACACAGCGGGTGGTGTGACCTGGGGGGACGGCAGGGGTGGGGGCCCAGGCTGTGGCCCCCGCCCACTCCCTCCCTGCCCTCTGCACAGCCTGTTCGACATCTACGTGTCGGAGCACACGGATGACCGCCTGCGGGCCCTGGAGGAGAGCAAACCTGGCCTGAAGATCATCTACTGAGGCTGTCCAGCTCCCGGAACCCTCTCAGCCTCGTCCTCGCCCCATGGGGGCGGTCAGGCAGCCCCCGGGGCACTCACTCCACCGTCTTAGCTTTGACTAAAGAGAGTTGCTCTAATCAGCTGGCTAATGGGAGAAAATATTGGACGCTTTTTAATTATTAAAGCACTTTTTGAGCAGGAGGGTCCTTGTCCGTCCTTGTGGGGTCCCCATGAGACTCTCTCCTATTTGGAGGTGTGAGGCCTTTACAAACAGTCTTGCTGCCCAACAAACTGCCATGGACTTGGCAGCTGAACACAGTTACCATCCAGGCCGAGCCCCCGGCTGGCTGGCAGGACCCAGGCCTGGTCCTGGCGGCCACACAGCCTTCACTTCTTCAGGGTCTGGGAGGGCGGGCGCTGTCCCGAGTCGCGCCCACAGGACGTCGGTGTGCTCCGTCCTCAGGAGCCTGGCTCACCACAGCCCAGTCTGTCACTGGTCAGCCGCTGGCCCTCAGCCCAGGGGCCAGGAGCCCCCTCTGTGAGCTGCTCCATGGGCATGGCCGCTCCTGTAGCCTCCAAATTGCTGGACCCTGATGCTCTCCTGGCAGAGCCCACAGCCCTCTGGACCGGAGGGCAGGGTCCACCCTGCAGTCTGCCTGGCCTCATCTTGCCAACATGGGTGACCCGGCCTGACTGGCACAATCCAGGGACCCCTAGGGCACAGGCAGCTTTCAGAGTAACTTCCAGCTCACTGCTATACCACCCTTCGGAGTGCCCAGATCTTGTCTTCTGTGACCCCTCACTGCAAGGAACCAGAGGTCCTTGAAGGAACGGTGACTCGTCAGGAAATGTACAAGGTGAGCCTGGCACAAGCTGTGTCAGGAACCATGGGTGCCGAGACCCACAGGCTGCCCAGGGGCAAGGGAAGCGGCATGCTGGCCGCGGATCACCACCCATGGGAGAGACGGCGGCAGGCGGGGATCCAGAGAGTGCCCACGAGCGAGACACCACTGCCACCTGCGCGTGACACTCACCCATGGGGGGGACACACCGCGGGTGGAGCCAAGGGCACTGGACACTTGGGAGTGTCCCTGCGTTGCTGATGGGCAGCAGCCCCTGCAGAGACCACAGCTAACTCAGCTGCTAGAACAGAGCAAGCCTCCGGGAGGCACACGGAGCCCTGTCACTCCACTGGAAATGCCCAGCCTGTCCGATACCCCGAACATAAGGGCCAGAGCCTCAGGGGAGACACACTGCCACCACAACACTGGGGGCAGAGGTCGCCATCTGCAGTCACTCTACACAGGGTTCAGGCAGTGGGGGCCACACAGGTGCCCCGCGGCCCATGCTCACACCCTCTAGGTTTGAGGGCAGGGTCCCCCAAGAGGCAGAGCCGAGCCCTACCCCAGAACTGGCCAGGCTTCCCCTCGTCTGGGTGTGTGGGGGCAGGGAATGTCCTCAGCCAGGGTGGGGACGCAGGAATTGAGGGCACTTTCCACTTGCGGTTGACTTTTGCCGGGTGGTTGCACCTACCTCCCACGCCAGGGTCCATCGCCACCCACACCCTAACCAGAACCAGCCCCCCGGGCGCCCTTCTCCCATGCACCCCTGCCAAGTGCACTAGTGTAGCAGGTGACGAGAGCCAGGTGACCCTTAAGCTCCACTGGCTGTCTGCCCAGGCCAAGCTGCCCTGCTGGCTGGACTCTTCGCCTCTTCGGGCGACATCCCCGGGAAGGCGGCCATGGGGCAGGATGGAGGTTGGGGCAGTAAGGACGCAAACTGCAGACCATTGTCAGTTTATTTGATCTGTTTGCTCATGGAGATGACCAACTCAGGCCAGGGACCGCATGACCCCTCCTCCTGGCCCTGGGCACTGGGGCTTGGAGTTCCTGACCCAGTGCCTCCTGCCCTGTACACACGCTCTCACGGTTAGCTGGATTAGAGGAAGGCTCCCAGGGAACGGCTCAGGGCTGCAACTCAGGTGCACACCGTCTCCACCATCTTGGGTATTCATGGGTCACTAACACATGTGGTCATGGGGCCAAGGGTGGCCAGTGGGGAGAAAGGGCCAGGCCGTCTGGGCACCAGGGCTTGGCGTGGGCCCAGAGGCCAGTGGTGGGCTGGCCACACGGAAAGGGAATCCAGGGAGCCCAGGGCAAGCCCTGGCCACGCCTGCCAGCCTGAGAAGTCTCAGGAGCACGGAGCACAGATGTGTATCCGCACACCAGCCCAGGTCAGGGCCTCCTTAACGCCCTTCTCAGAGCCCGGCTGTGCACGGAATAAAGGAACAACCTCGAGGGCAAGGCCTGTCTGAGGCTCCTGAGCAGAATCACAGAAGCACCCACAGCAGGCCTGGTCCCGGGTGGCGAGGGGTAGTGTCAGTCCAGAGCCGGCGCCCCCTCCCTCTCCGCTTCCACAGACCCAGGGGGCCCATCCGGCCTGGGCGGCGCCCCATCCGCATTGCCCTCGGCACCGCCCTGGTCACCGCCGCGCTGCTGCTTCTGCCGCCGGGTCTCCTTGTACCGCAAGGTGATGTCCCTGGGGGCAACAGCGCGTGTCACCGCCAGCCGGCCTGCATGGCCCCGGGTGCCACTTAGACCCACCGCGGGGCACAGTGCGGACTGCGGGGGCCATCGAGGCCGCTCCTCCGGGGACCGGGTGCTCACCGTAGGAAGAAGCGCCAGACGGTCCAGGTGAGCACCAGCACGGAGCCGAGTGTCCAGCACTGGGCGATGTAGAAGGGCAGGGACAGCGTGAGCGTGTGTGGGTCGTACTTGACCACGATCAGCAGCTCCGTGGCCGTGATGGCGGCCACCAGCCAGGCCTGCTGGCCCAGCTTCTTGTGTGGCTTCCTGCAGGGGGGAGGGCAGGGCTGAGCGCGCCCCGCCCCCGCGCCACCCCGCCCCACCCCACCCCGGGCCCGCCCCACCCCGCCCCCACCCCGCCCCCGCGCCCGCCCCGCCCCACCCCACCCCGGGCCCTCCCCGCGCCACCCCCGCGCCCTCCCCACGCCGCCCCGCCGCCTCACGGGTCATCCATGAAGTCGTAGATCTCCCGCATGGCCACGCCGCCCACGTTCACGAAGAAGACCAGCCGCAGGAGGACCAGGTAGTGCTCCGGGGGCAGCCACAGCACGAACTTCAGGTAGAAGGTGTTCAGCTCTGCCAACAGAAACTGGGGGACACGGACCAGTGGGCGTGGGCCCTGCTGCCCACGGGCCGCGCGCGCGCGAGGCCGGCGGCCTTACCACCAGGATGATGCCGCACACGGCCAGCCAGCGGCGCAGGCTGGAGGCGGGCTTCCACTCGAAGCGCACCCAGCTGTAGGGGGTGAACTGGAAGGCGATCCTCTTCATCTTGCCCCTGGGAGCCAGACGGGCGGCGCTCAGCGGGCCCCGCGCCCCGCCCGGGCACCCCCACGCCTTTCCCTGGGCTGTGCCGTTCTTTGAAGCCCCGGTGATGGCAGCGCCGCACCCGCTCCGTGAGCAGGGAAGGCCGCAGGGGGCGAGGGGCGGGCCAGGCTGGGACGGGCGGGCTTCCCACGGGCAGATCCCGGGTGGAGATTATAGGAGGCAAAATCCTCCTCCACCAGCGCCCTCTCCCAACACGGGGCAGGCGGGGCCCGGCCCCGCGGAGCAGGGCTGCGCGGGAGCCGTACTTGTAGGTCGGAATGTTCCAGAGGCCCTGCCACTTGTACGTCTTGAGGGACAGCCACTTGAGGGTCTTCATGCCGCAGTAGATGCCCAGCCCGTTGCAGACGAGCACGTCCATGATCCACTGGGGGCGGGAGGAGGGTCCTGCCTCAGCGGAGGGCACCCAGCGCCGGGTCCCACCCCAAGGGCAGCGTGGGCCGGGCGCCGGGGCGGGGCTCCCGCCAGGGGCGTGGCCTCCTCCGGTGGGCGTGGCCAGCACCTACGTGGTCCCACCAGCACTCGCTGAAGTTGGGCAGCTGGTGCTCCAGGCTGTACTCCAGGAACTCGAACATCACGCTCACGATTGTGCACGTCCACCAGTCGCGGATCATTAGGGTCTGCGGGCCGGGACCGGCGGGGACGCCCACTGCAGGTCAGCCCCGCCGCCGGCTGCCCACCACCCGGAAGTGACTCTCAGTGCGTGGGAGGCGGCCCCAGCAGCCCCGGTTTAAGACGTTCAGGTGTGTCCACCCATCTGTCCCGGGCCTGAGGGCGGGCCAGGTGGGAGCCGCACGCTTGCTCACTGAGGAGCTGGACGGCATGGTGGTGGGGGCGCCGGAGGCCCTCAGGGCCACCACTGTGCCGAGGGGAAGCATAGGTCAGGGGCATCTTTGGGCCCCGGTGGTTTTACGAACCCTCTGGACAGCTTGCTCGTCTTGCCCTGGCCCACAGGCCCCTGCCCACCACACTCAAGACCGCCAACCTGTGGCTGGGAAACAGACCCAGACCCCGGGGCGGCCTGAAAACCAGGGCATCCTGTCCAACGATCAGGTCACCTTACCTTCAGGTACCAGCCAAGAAAGTGTGCAGGCACAAAGCCGTCCAGCTTGTCCTATGGGTGACAAGACGCAGGCCTCATACATGTCCCCATGCCTGTGACAGCCCTGCCCAGGACCAGGGCGTGTGATGTCCCTCAGGGCCCCCTCACCTCCCATGCACATGGCTAGGGCCAGCTCCCACCCAACTCCAGGGCCCCAGAGGCACCCCACAGCCCTGCGTCTTGCACGTATGCTGTCGTACCGTGTGTGCACGACACACCTTGACCGCCAAGGAAAGCAGGGACCAGCAGAGACCCACCGTCACCATGCAATCTGCAGTGGCTTGGGGTCCAGAGCACCCATAGCAGGGCAGCACCCAACTCCAAGCCTTCCAATCCTCAGCTGCTTCCAAGGGGTGGCGCTGGCTGGCCACCCCTTTCTGGGCTGGGGCTCCCGAGCCTGTCCTTACCCAGACATTGTGGAAGGGGTCGGTCTTGTTGTCTGCGTCGTAGATGAGGCAGTTCCCCCCGTAGTCCCTCTCCGGCAGCGGGACCCCCAGCCTGGGGTCAACATACTTCAGAAACTGGCGGCCATCCTGGACCGTCTGCAAGGGGACCCAGCGAGTCACTGCCAGGGGCCCACGGCAGGTTGTGCTGCGCAGACACCTCCACTCACCGTGGGCACAACATGCCGTTCCTCCACGCGGGTCCCAGCAGACTGGGGGGGGTTCCAAGTCCCAGAGGATGCTCCACCCCCACAGGGCCATGCTCTCGCTGCCCCCTCCCCACATCTGTGGGACACACTTCACATGACGTCAGGACAGCCTTTCCGAGACACGCAAACACCACACTAGCCAAACACTCCTGGGATGACACTGATGGAGCAGGATGTCCGCCAGCAGGCACAGCCTCACTCCTCCCTCTGGACACCAGGAGGGGGCCCCGCGCGGCCATCATCAGGACCCTGTCCCCACACCTTCACCCCAAGTAGCAGCCAAGGGACAAAGGGGGTTGGAGGCTCGAGGCTGGGCGGGCAGATGACACTCAGACCTGCATCTTGTCACATGACTTGGGGTCTTTGGAAGTGACCCTCAGACCGTGACAGGATTAACAAATGAAGTCATCCATGTGTGTTTTGGTGACCACAGGGTCTGAGGGTTAGAAGGGCTGCGTTCCTAAGTCAGCAGACCAGAGGATCAGATTCTCGGACACTCAAACCTTTATAAGCAAAAAATCAGACAAACAGAAGCAGTCTCTGCTGGACGCCTGAGGACTGACGTGACCCAAGAAAGACAGCTTCGGACCCAGCTATGACCGAACCCTCACTCCAGCAATGGCCAGTGAGGCCCAAACCCCTCAGGCCCTCCTTGCTGACACAGGTCCCCTGGGAAGGAGGGCGTGAGAGCGAATAACTGTGCTTATAAATACGTGCAGACACCGCGGTCAGGGCGCACACATCCCCGGGGTACTGCTGAGAGGCCTCAAAGCTCCGACACCCCAGGGCAGCACCCAGGTCTCAGTCCCTACGAGCCCTGGTCCCTGGTCCAGTAAAGAACCAGGCTGCTGGGAGAAAGGGCTGATCACAGGGCTGGCAGGAAATGCCCACGATGGGCCTGGAGTGGCTTCTCGAGCCAGAAAAAAAGGGAGTGCTCAAAATACAAGACAAAATAAATATCAAGAACCCACAAGGATGGGGGTACAGAAGCCAAATGAGAGCTCCCAATGGCCAAAGTGATGTGAGCAACAAAATCGGTGAGGTGTTGGATTATAACCCAAAGTGCAGCACGGACATGCATCAGTCACGCTGTGAACGAAGATCTGAACTCAGTAATAAGCATTCGGAACTCCAAACCACATGCCGATGACCCCGTCCAGGAGGGCAGCCGTGCTAAGGGACCTGCCTCCCGAGGGCACCAGGGAAAGGACCTGACACCTCAGCCAGGGGTCAAGTGGCTTCGACACTGATGGGTTACGTTGACCACATGACCCTAATCCCAGTCAGCTCCTGAGAAAAACAGCAGACAAATGCCAATGAGCCCTTATACCAAACCCAAAGTCATTACAGGGAAACGGCAAACAGCGTCTCTAGTGGGTATGCACACAAAGAGCCTCAGCAGGATCCCAGGAAACCATCCGGCAGCACAGAAAGCAGCGTGGTCGCCACGGCTGAGTCGGATTTATGCCAGTGACACTGAGTGGGTTCCAAATACATCGTATTAATACAGGGAAACCCCTCACCATCACCTCATTTGACTCAGAGAAAGCATCTGTCGAAATCCAACACCCTTTCAGGATAAAAACAGTCAACAAATTAGGACCATCGGACAAGGAGCATCTACAAAACCCACAGCTAACAACGTGCTGAGCGGTGGCGGCCTGGAAGCTCGTCCCCTGCCCACCGTCCGCGGTTCTGGCCGACGGTGCCAGAGGCAAGAAAAAGAAGGGCAGGCAGCGCGTACAGGAGGCGGGACCAGGGCCCGGGAGGCTCAGAAACCCACCCAGCAGCAGCAACAACTGTTTGAATAAACAAGTTCTGTAAGATCACAAGACAAAAGACCGACACTCAAAAGTAGTTGTATTTCTATATACTAGTAATAAGCAAACCAAAAAGGGAATTAAGAAAACAATTCCACTTACAGAACATCACCAAGAATAAAATCCTTAGGAGTGCCGATACATACTCTGAAAACTACAAAACGCAGTGACAGGAACTAAAGATGTAAAACAAAGGGAAGACACACTGTGTTCACAGACTGGAACACAATCCTGCCAGATGCGACCTCCCCGTCTGGGTGACCCACACCCCACATTGCCCTGCCAGCACCCCACCTGCTTTCATTACAGAAATAGCAGAGAAAAGGAGACTCTGAACTCCTATGGAAATGCACAGGGGCTGCCGGATAACGGTCCCAGCCTGGAGACATGGCCCTGTGGGGCCCTTGGGCAGAAGAGGGGCATTAGGAGAAACAGAATTGGGAAGGAAATATATGGGTTTTAGTTAATAATGAAGTATGGGAGCCGGCCACGTGGTTCAGAATTAAGAGTTGGCGTAAGAGTGTGAGTTCAGAGCAACAGGGCCGCTGGTTCAATTCCCACATGGGCCAGTGACTGCGCCCTAGCTGCCAACAGGTGGCAAAATGGCTCAGCTGGTGAGAGCACGTGCTCCTAACAACAAGATCGCCTGTTTGATGTGGGCTATGCTCGCCCACAACTAAGACTGAACTCAGCACCTTGAGCTGAGCTACTGCCCGGGTGTCTCAGTGGATAGAGCGTGCACTCTTAACAACAAGGCTGCTGGTTCCACTCCCTCATGGGATGGTGGCTACGCCCACCCACAACTAGGACCGAACACAGCATCTTGAGCTTAGAGGCCACGAGCTGTCGACGAGAAGCCAGATGGCAACTGGCACCCTCCACGACGAAGATTGAAGAACAACAACTTAGCTGGCCCCTTCCCCTAATTCCCCAACACTGTCCCCCTCCCTCAATTCCCCAATAAAATCTTAAAAAAACAACAAAAACAAATGAGGTATGGATATGGGGTAGTTTTAATAAATGAGTCACATTAATGTCAGATGTCCATACCAGGGGAAGCTGGGCGCAGGACTTAGGGGAACTCCACACTCACTTTGCAACTTCATACATCTGTTTTTAAATACAAATTTTATTTGCAATAAATAAAATACCATAAAAAAAAAAAAAAAAAGCTGGTCTCCCCAGAGTCATGCAGATGGACAATGAGCACACAAGAAGCAGCTGGACACCAGCGGCCTCAGCATGTCAAGCCAGAACCACTTGCCCATTAGGTGGCTGCCGTCCAAAGCAAAAAGGGACAGGTGCTCAGGAAGCCCTGGGGACAGCCGAGCCCTGGGCGCTGTGGCTAAGTGTAAAGCGGTGGCACCACTGTGGGAGCCAGAGTGGAGGGGCCGCCGACAGGTGCACCTGCAGTGCCTGTGCCTCAGCACTGTGCCCCCAGGTCCCGCAAGGCTGAGCACAGGGACTAGGACAGACGCCCGCCCGCCCACCCAGACAGCACCACTCACAGCAGCCCAACAGTGGACGACACAACCCAAGTGTCCACGGACAGAGGCGTGGTGCATACACACAAACGTCACTCAGCCTTAAAAGGGGGACATGTGATACCTGCTGCAACATGGATGGACCTAGAGGACACTGTGCTGAGTGACAAAGGGCAAATCCTGTGTGATCCACCCCACTGACATGAGGCAACTACAGCCGTCAAACCCACAGAGTCAGAGAGTAGACGGTGGGCGTGGGGGCTGCGGATTAGTGCTTAATGGGGACAGAGTGTCAGTTTGGGACGATGGAAAGTTCTGGAGATGATGGTGGTGATGGCCGCACCAGTGAATGTGCCTAATGCCACTGAGCTTGCACTTAAAAGGTTCAGGTGGTCAACCCTGTGTTGCGTGTTTCTTACTAAAATTTAAAATTGCATATGGGCTCCAGGATTTTGAATGGCGCTGTGGGGCAGGGGACGGGCCCTGCGTGGGCGCCCGGACTGCAGATCACCAGTGCCATCCCCGCCCTGGAGGAGCCAGGCTCCTTCAAGCACAATGACTTGCAGAGCTTAGCCAAGAGTCTGGGCCTCTGGGCCAGCCTGACGGGACACACGCTGTCAAAAGCCAGGAAAGCTTGCTCCAACGGGGAGCAAGAGAATGAGAATCAGGTTCCGCTGGGGGGGAGACCAGTCAGGCTTCACTGCCCCTCTACCACAAACATTTCCAACAGTCTTCTCAGCATCACGTGTTCAACAACGAATCCAACCTTCCCCCACCAATGTGAAACGCAACCACTGTCACACAGTGATTTCTCAGCTAAGCAGTCCATCTGGAATGTTCTGCAGGAAAGCCAAACTTGTGCGTCCTCTTGGGATGAGACCGAGACACATACCAGCAGCCGGGAACAAGGTGAGGGAGCGCTGTCCACGCCACCCAAAATGAGGAGGCACAGGACAGCCCACTGGAGCCCCACTGCACACTGAGCCGAAGCCACCACCTGCGTCCAACTGCAGGTCACTCAGAGCTTCAAACCAGTCAGCCCACTGAGGTCCAGAAAAGCAGGGGAGCCGGGCCTCGGGCTGCTGCCGGCGCTCCCACCCAGGAGATTAGGCAGTGTCCGCGGGACAGGGCTCTGCGTGGTAACGAAGGACCACAGGTGCCTTCGGGAAAAAAGCAGTCTCTCCACACAGGTGGGGTTTCCACAGCTAGAAAAAATAAAAACTCCAGGCACTACTCCACATTTTAAGAAGCTTCATGAGGCTTGTTTTAAGGAAATGGAGTCCACTGTCCATATAATGGGAGAAAAAAAGAACCATTCTGACCACCACCATCTACCTGGTGGGCTGCAGCAGCAGCTGGTCTCACTAAGGGACAGCTGGCAACTCCAGCGTGTCTCCAAGGAAGATGCTGTGGCTTGTCCTGCACCGGCCAGCAGCACGTGCAAGGCCGGCTGGGCAAGGAGGGGTCAGGCAAGAGCTCCACTCTCTTGGCAGCTAACCTGGGTATCAGGCTCTTCGCCAGCACTACAGCAGGTAAGGAGCATAAGCTCTCACTGACCAAGACTCCAGCCAGAAAGTCGCCACATGGGACCGCGGCTGGAAGTGCCCCACAAGGCCAGGCTGTGCTTGGGACACACAGTTAAGACCGCAGTTATCATCTCTCCCAAGGTGACAGCTGAAGCAGTGGATCCCAGGCCACCAGAGGAGCCAGGGTCTGATCCCAACGCAAGTCTGTCTTATCCCCTCAGCTGTGAGCCGCACAGAGGAAAACTGAAACCACAGGACCATCCGAAGAAAACGAGTCTCACCGGGAGGGGGGCCTGAGAAACATGGGTGACAAGAGAAAGATGAGCAAGAATGAAAGGAGAGCTCCAGACGAGTGGCACGTTGGTTACAAGTTGGCTTGGGGGCCGGCCAAGTGGCTCAGTTGGTTAAGAGCTCGCTCAAGAGTGTGAGCTGAGCTCTGGGCAACAGCAGTTCGAGGCCAGCCCGAGCTGAGCTGCCGTTGAGCTGCCAACAGGTGGCAGGATGGCTCAGCTAAAAAACACGAACAAAAAAATCCCTTTCCCTTTGGGTCGGCTGAGTGGCGCGGTGGTTAAGAGCTGACTTGGGATGCCAGCGGCTCCGGTTTGGATCCCACATATGAGGGCCAGTGACACTGCCCTTAAAAAAAAAAAAAAAAAAAAAAAGCGTTGGCTTGGGGCGCCAGCTCTGAGCAGCAGGGGCCGGGTTTGGATCCCACATATGAGGGCTACTGACGCTGTGCCCTCTACAGCTAAGAGGTGAACAACAGTTCACCTTGGAGCTGGGCTGCCGTGAGTCGCCAGTGATGGTGTAGGCTGCAGTGGGGCTGGCCGGCAGCTGGCATGCGCTTTCCTGAGCTGTGCGATCCGCCGTGAGCGGCCATCCAATGGCCGGCGAGTGACTGCTACACCCGGGAAGAGCGCAATGATGATACCAACATGGGCCAGTGAAGCTACGTCCTCCACAACTAGACTGACGAACAAAAAGGCCAGCAACTTGTCTGTTCCCCTTCCCCGATTCACCAACGCTGTTTGTTCCCTTCCCCCAATTTCCCAATCAAATCTTAAAAAAAAAAAAAAAAAGAATGAAAGGAGAAGAAAGCAGAGGTTCTGGGAGCTCAAAGGCCTCATGACAGCTGCAGATGGGCAGTTCTAGCATCCTGTAAATACTCCTTTATTCTGAACCTTTCTTGTAAATATTTTTATACCATTCTCCCCACTTTGGTCACAAGATCTTTCTCTGCTCTTAACTTTTTTACAATAGTTGGTGGGTTCTTCATATGCCACAGTCTCTGAAAAGATGTTATTACCTTAAAGCTCACAAATTCTTCAAAATGGTCTGAACCTAAGTCCCTGTACAAACTCAGTTGTCTACAGGTTTCTGACCTAAATTTTTTTTTTTTTTTTAAGAGGGCAGTGTCACTGGCCCTCACATGTGGGATCTGAACCCAGGCCGTTGGCTTCCCAAGCCAGCTCCCAACCACCGCGCCACTCAGCAGGCCCTTGACTTAAATTTTAATGTCACATTACCCCTGTTCTAATGTGAACAGAGCTATGGTCTCTTCTAGGCGGGAGCATTTATTTACCTGGAGGCAGCTGGCTGTGCCACAGGCTTTAGCAGAAACCGAATGACAATAAGTCATGCACAGGTGGCTGGGAAAAGCCACCTGTTCTCCCTGGGGAGCCGCTGGCAGTCTTAGCGAGTCTGTGGGCCCCGGGGTTGCTATGGCCTCAGTGTCCCACCTATGTGACGTGCGGTGCCCAAGCCATGAGCACCTTTGTTCGGATCCCTTCATGGGATTCCATCCATCACTCGACATACTCTTTTTTTTTTTTTAATGTATTTTTTTTTTTTCAGGGCAGTGTCACTGGCCCTCATATGTGGGACCGAACTGTCAACATACTCTTAAAAACAAAATCTCTACAGCTCGTTCTAGCCTTGCTTCTTTAAAAATAGGGCCATGTACGGGCCGGCTGAGTGGTGCAGTGGTTGAGTGCTGGGTTTGGGAGGCCAGCGGCCCCAGTTCAGGTCCCACATGTGAGGGTTGGTGACACTGCCCTCAAAAAATTAAATAAAAAAATAAAAATAGGGCCATGTTGAAATTTGAGGACGATGGCTGATTTAAGGATTACTATGCTCTGTCAAACTTAAATCTTATTTGATTTATGGAATAGACTAGTGTTGTTTCGCATCATATCCGTGTTTGTTGCACCTGAGTGGAGCTTCTGAGTTTAATACTGCTTAAGATTTTCATAAATTGGATTTTTTCTCATGATAAAGAGCTGCACAGAACTCTTTTTTTTTTGAGGGCAGTGTCACTGGCCCTCATATGTGGGATCCAAACCAGGGCCGCTGGCTTCCCAAGCCAGCGGTCAACCACCGCACCACTCGGCCGGCCCTGCATAGAACTCTCACATCCGTGCGTGTACGTGGAGACTAGTGACGCATGGCAGCTGTGCACGGGGCAGCTCCCTGGGTCAGTGCTGTCCTGTCTTTATGCAGCGTGACCACAGGGAACTGGGGGAAGGGCCCGCAGGACCTCCCTGTACAAGTCTTTACAGCTTCTTGTGAATCTCGGATTATTTCAAAACAAGATATTTTTTTAAATCCTCAAAATGGAGATCTAACTGTAAAATCTACAACTATGAAATTTTCAGGAGAAAATAGGGGAGAAAAATCTTAGGAACATGGTATTAGACAAAGAAATCTTAGACATGCCATCAGAATCGCAAACCAGAAATGAAAAACTAATGAATACAACTTAATAAATGATGGACAGCCAGACTTGGAAAAAACATTTGCAGGTCACACATCCCACAAAGCCTTGTACCTGGACTATATGAAAAGCTGTCATAATTGAACACTACAAAAACAAGCCAATTTTTTAAAAAGGCAAACAACTTGACCAACGGGATGTTTGCACAGCTAATAAACGCACAGAAGCTGGTCGACATGATCAGCCGTTTGAGGAAGGCAAATCAGAACTGGCTAAGACACTGCTCCCATTAAGAGTGGTTGAAATGAGAGGTCTGACAGTCCCAGCCGCTGACAACGATGCGAGATGTGCGGGTCTCACACACGGCTGCTGGGAACGCAGTGACCCTGCCCTCTGGGAGCCATGGGGCAGCTTCCTAAACTCGTCGCAGAGGCAGCAGCCGCCCCAGAGACTGCAGCCCAGGTGCACTTGGATGGGGGCAGGGTGACAGAGCAGCTCTCTTCACAAAAGCCCCAAATACAATAGAAACAACTCAAATGTCTCAGCACCTGGTGAACGGATACACTGTGGTACATCCATGTCACAGAGACCACAGGGCAATAAAAAGCAGCAGAGTGTTGACAAGCTGGGTGAATTTCAGAGGCATCAAAGGTCACATACAGGGCCAGCTGAGTGGCACGGTGGTTAAGTGCTGGCATGGGAAGCCGGCGGCCCTGGTTCAGGTCCCACATATGAGGGCCAGTCACACTCCCCAAAAAAAAAAAAAAAAAAAAAAAAAAAGGCCACGTACAGTTCTGTTTGTTGTTTCTTGAAGACAAAAGCTGGAGCAGGAAGGGAAAGGGCAGTAGTTGCCTGTGTTATACGACTCTCAAGGGGTAACACAAAGGGGTTTGGGGCGACGGCGCTGGTCTGTCTCCTAACTAGTGTTTACATAAATATAAACGTATTGAAATTCACAGAACTGTACACCTACCCTAAAAAGTAAAATGTATCCTGTGATGATAAATCACCAGCCGCAAACACACTGACAGCTCTGAGGTTGTGAATAGGACAGTACTTTGTAAACTGAAGGTCACCATCACAGTGTGTGTTCACTAAATTAAGCGGAACAAGAAATATTACTGGGGCCAGCCGAGTGGCGCGGTGATTAAGCGCTGGCTTGGTACACCAGTGGCCCCGGTTCGGGTCGCACATATGAGGGCCAGTGACACTGCCCTCAAAAGAAATATTACTAAAATGGACATCACTGACCACAAATCCTGATCCAACATTTACTAAGGAGGCAAGCTTCCAATCCCTTCCAGCCCTCTCCCAGAGTGTGTGCCTGGAGGGGGAAAAAGCCACCACTGGTCACCCACAAAACAACACTCTGGGTCCACCTTGAACTCTGAGTGCCTGTGTGGTGGGGTCAGACGTGCTCCTCTCCCCAGGTGTGGGCCCTGCCCAGATCTGGAGCACCTGCCACTCAAAGCAAAGGTGGCCATCCCTGAACCTGTCCATCCTGCTCGGCCCTGCCCAGCTCACCTGACCAAGACCATGAAGGAGGAGCCCACACAGACATCCTGCACCAAGCTCACAACAGATTCTGCTGGAGGGCAGTGCTTCAGTCTTCCCACAATGCATATTTCTGGGCGGTCCCCTCACAGCCTCCGCCCTTTTTTTTTTTTTTGAAGATTTTATTGGGGAATTGGGGGAGGGGAACAGGTTGGAGAACTGGGGAAGGGGAACAGACAAGATGCTGTTCTTTTGTTCTTCAGTCTAGTTGTGGAGGACGTTGCTTCACTGGCCCATGTTGGTATTATGATCATTGCACTCTTTCCAGCTGAGGCAGTCGCTCGCCAGCCACTGGACGGCTGCTCACGGCAGCTAACACTCGCTGCCGGCCAGCCCCACTGCAGCCCATGTGGTTGCCAGCGACTCATGGCAGCCTAGCTCCAGGTAGAGCTGTTGTTCACCATCTTAGCTGTAGAGGGCAGTGTCACTGGGCCTCATGTGGGATCCGAACCTGGGCCGCTGGCTTCCCTACTCAGCTCTTAACCAACACGCCCCTCAGCCGGCCTTGCCCACTTTTGTTGGGGTCCAGCCTTGCTTCTGTGGACCCCAAGAAGGAATACATCTGCCAAGAAGGACTCTCTGTGGTTAATGGAGCTCAAGTTCATAACCAGAGTCTAGCAGCCTTTGCTGACAGATGCCTGCCTCTCACACACTCCGCATTTCAAGGAAAAGATACAGGCTGAACCCCTAAGCTCCTGTATTGTGCTCCTGCTATCTGAGCGGACCCTTATTAAGGGAGTTCCTGGTATGGTCTTTTGACCAATGGGCTGAGACCTGCCACGTCCAATTGGAGCTTCTGACCAATCACAGTGGCTCCATAACAACCAATCAGAAAGTGTAAAGCTGACCAAGCACAACAGCGCTATTTAGAACAATCTTTAGACTATGCACGCAAATGTGGATTCCTCCTTGCATAGCAATGAACCAACTGGGAACCAGGACAGGAATTTTCTCTATAAAAGGCGGCCTCCCCTTTGTCTCCAGGACGCACTTTCCGTTTCCTTCAGAGGCTGTGTTTCCCCATTTTGCAAGCTGTTCACTTGAATAAAATTTCTCCTCTTTGCCACACCTCAGACGGGGGACTTTTGTTGACACTTCCCACCCAAGCTCTGGGGGGGCTGATGTTCAAAACCTTCTCAGTCACCTTTCACTTACCTGGGCATCACAGCATCACCTAAATTCCCATAGTTTACCCAAACAACAAAAGCCGCTTACCTGGAAGAGTATGAAGATGAGGAACAGCTCGTAGACCACACTGACACACAGCCAAAACCTCCAGTACGCTACAAAGACACAGAGAACACAGCGTTAGGAGCCTAGGCCCAGCCGTTCCCGGCAGAGTCCACCTTCCGCGGAGTCCTGCACACATGCGCCATCTGTCCCGGGCCCCTCTCGCTCCCCAGTGGAGACTTTATAAAGCAAGACCTAACTCAGAAGGGAACACAGTTTCTCTCCGAGTGCTTTCGCCTTTTCTTCCCGTCCAGTCCTTAAATCTTTTCTTTTTCTTGTCTCACTGCAGCGGCCCAAAAGGCCCATCGACTGAGGCACAGAAGCAGTGACAGCAAACACGCTTGTCCTGTATTGACTAGCAATGCTTCTAACCCTCCACAGGATATAGGTATGCAGTAGGTGTTTGGTGGGTACCTTTTATCACATTAAAAAAATCTTGTAATTCCAGTACACTAAGCTTTTATCATGAGTGAGCATGAAATTTTATTTTCCTGCATTTAAGAGGATCAACGTTTTTCTTTAGTGTTCATGGGACGAATTACAGTAACACATTTTCTGACGTTAAACCAGTCCTGAATTCCGGGGATTAAACCCAATTTGTCCATGGTGGTTTGTTTTAGGAACTTGTCTTGTTTCAGCCAGCACACGCAGGGACTTGTCCCTCTGGTGACTACATCGACAGCACTGTATTGCATGCTTCAAAGTCAGTGAGAGCAGATCTGGAATGTCTTTGCCACCAACAACCACCACACTGCAATTAAAAGAGGTGGTGGAGGTGTCAGCTAACCTGCCGTGGTGACCATTTCCCAATCTGCATGCCTATCATGTCACCACGCTGCATACCTTGTGCTTATACAATGCTCTGTGTCAATTTTATCTCAGTGATGCTGGGGAAAAAGAACTCATCCCTCAAAATTCCTTTATCAGCCAGGACTCGTCTCTTTACCACCTGCTTTCACCCCCTCAAAGGAAAGGTTTTCACTGGGGGAAGAGATAATGGGAGGAGAAGTCTAGAACTATTCTAAAATGCAAATGATATCTTTTACCTTCCAAGGTTCTTGATAATCCTACTTAATAAAGGCCCAAGGTATCCATTTTCCCTTTGCTTATTTATGTCTGTTAAAAAAAAAATCACCAGCCTACTTTTAAAAATGAATTCACCTTGAATTAAAAAGGTGGCATTCACCAACTTTTAAGACTCGGGACCAGGAGACCCAAGGCTGGGCCATGTGTGTCCCAGGGAAACCTTGCCGCAGTCAGGGGAGCAGACCGGACGGGCAATCAGCTGGGGGCATGGGAGGGGAATGTCAAGGCCTGACGTCACGTCCCTCAGCGGCAGCACACTAAACGGGTTGTCCCGATGAGTCCTAGGGCCAACAACACCTTCAGGGGACTGTGCCTCATGTACTGATGGGAAAACAGCCATGGGGATTTATGGAAAAGCAGCCTGACACAGGCAGGAAATACAAACATGGTGTGCTCTTAGGGAGGTTTGCTAATGGAGTTCCGGGGTAGGCAGCTGAGTGACAAGCTTTTTCTTCAAGAGAAACAGCTCGAGGGCGGGAAGCCTGGAAAGCTCTCCCTGGTCCAAAGTCTTGTGGTGAAGTAACTCGGGCTGCTCTCACCCCAGGGCTGCTGCCGTCAGTGCCCCTTGGCAGGGGGCCTCCCCAGCCACAGGCGCACTCACACATCGGTCGGGGGGGGGGGGGGCTCGGAGACCGCGCTGGAGGCTGAACTGCCTCTTCCCCCGTCACTGCCTGTCGCCTGGCACAACCCCACACAGGGCAGGCCTTGCAACCCATCCCAAAAGAAAGGTGGGCGATCTCGGAGTCCCTGTCACTCTCTCCCTGAAGCGCCCTCCAGGACCCAGCAGGCTCTCCCCCCACATTCGCACCACCAGTGTCTCCACTCCCCTCGAGACTCCTGGGGCTGGTTTCCGGATCCAATATGCACCCCCCACTTATTTTCTTCCTAAACATTGAATCTGAGAGCCTCGAAGCCCTGGTACCATTCCTCCAGACGGACATGCACATCCAGAGAATGCCTTTCTGGCAGACAATGCACGTTTCGGCATAAGGGCCCCCCGGCTCCCTCTCTGAGGCCAGAAAATCCTCCTCGCCACTTGTCTCGGTGGGCAGCGCTCAACCATGGACTCACTTCAACTGTAAGCTGACTTGAGAAGTTGGAGGGTGTCCTGCTAACCACGAGACACTTGGGAGCCGATAGGCTCCCCACGTTAATTACATCAGGGAAACATGGAGTTTACGCAAAGCAACTAAACTGAGAGGAGGGCAGAGCAGGGCTCAGAAATGTCACGCTGCTCTCTGCACAGGGGACCTGGCTTAACACTCAGGGGCTCAAGGATAACCAGCATCACAAACTGGACAGAGCCCGGGGCCCGTGCCAGGACAAGCAGCTGCGCGCTGGCCAGTCTGGCCGGGCAGGGGCCAGTCTGGCCGGCTTCAGCTGCGCCCGCCGCACGGGGCGAGCAGGGACTCACTGTGCCTCCAGCTGTGACCAGCGCCCGCTGGGCTTCAGCCGCTCTTACTTCTCTCAATCGATTCGACCAACCTAACTGCACCTGGGTTTCCCCTGGGATTCTGGTGGTGTCTACACCTGCCTCACTTTTCCCTCGCTCTGGTTAGGAGTCCAAACCCTTCTGAGGCAAGCTGGACATGCCAGGTGACTGAGAGGCGCCGACGGTCCTGCAGCCCCGGACTCGGGGGCCGGCCCCTCCCCGCCCCTCAGCGAGGGCCAGGCCCTGCAGCTCCGGAAGCTCACCGCTGCCCATGGCCAGGGAGAGGGCCGGCAGCATCCAGCGTCCACGCCCCCGACAGGCGCTAAAGGGGCAGGCTGGCCCGTGCAGCAGCCCCCGCACTGCTCAGTGTGCCCACTGTGCCCTGCGGACACGTCCCTTCTGGAGGACACTTCAGTCACATCTCCCACGGGCCTGTCCGTGCCCTGTACCGGCCACTTCTCTTCCCAGGACTCTGTTAAGTGAATCATCAAGTGTGTACACACACAGATATGTGTGAGAAGTCACTATAGCCCAGTTTATTACAATACAATTGGAAACCCCTAAATATACAATCATATGGAACTGGTGAAATTAATTGTAGTGCACTCATATGACGGCTAAACAAGCAGCTATTAAAACCAGCTGTCAGATAAAAAACTAGGGAAACGCCTGTGTTAGACCTGAAGTGGAAAATGCATGATTTACACCCATAATTACGATTCAAAATTTTTAAAGCTATATATGTGTACACGTATACAAACACATCAAAATTTAAGTCGTTATTTTTTGTGAGTTTTTATTTTTACTTAGTATTTTTTGTACTTTCCAAATTTTCTACAGTAAATACACACCTTTACTGAGACAGAGAAGAATCATGTTACTCACTTGTGACCCCTCCGGAAAACCACGCCCTCACCCCAGTGAGCTGGAGCCCTGAACACGCTGGGGCTTGGGGGCTGGGTAGGGCGAGTGGCAGTCGGAGCACACCTGCCAGCTGAGGTCCCGGGGTTTGTTAGAATGCCCATAACTTCGAGGGGTGGGGGACAGGGGCAGGAGAACTTGCCGGCAGGGTGGGTACTTCACCGCCTGTGGCACAGCCACCTGCTCAAGCCCACTGGCTAGTCCTGGGGCACCTGGGTCTGTAAGAAGAATGCCCCTGACCAAGACAGAGACGGACAAGGGCAGCTGCAGGGCAGGGCGAGGGGCAGAACGGCTGAGAGGGTCAGAAGGAACTCTGCTGGCTGAAAGAGGAGGAACCTCCAGGTAACTTTGAAAGGCACCCCTCACCCTCCTCGGATGACAACAGTGTGGGTGGCCACGCAGAAGGGGCCAGGAAGAGGGGCAGGCAGGACATTCACACCCCGCAGCACAGACACGAGTGACTGCTCAGAACAGAACCGCCACACGGGCACACACGGAAAAAGAAATGGCAAGTTACCTGGATGAGGTCTGGAAAATGGCCCGTCTTTAGCTTGTGTGACTCCAAAACATAAGAAAACCAAAATACTGGCCACAATACCTCTGCAAATAAAGAACAAACAGCCCTCAGTGTGCGTGAGCGCAGGTCCATGCCAGCTTCTCCCAGGCGGGAGGCGGGACCCCAGGGGAACCACCGCGTGACAGCCCGAGACCCCAGTGGGGCAGGGCGGTGGAGGCTGGGCCGCGGGGACTCAGCAGCAGGGAGGGCTGGCGGGTCCAGTGCCAGCAGCCTGGCCCCATTCCAGTCCCAACCGCCTGCGGGCCGCACACCGAGGGGTGCCTCCACCGGGGCAGTGCGCCGGCACACTGTACGTGCTGCATGTCAGACACCTCGCAGGGTCTCCGCTGCTTATGGAACCCGTACGTACAGGTTAATGAACGTGGTCATTTTCTCCTGCTAACCTGCCTCATGTTAATTTGACTAGTCCAGTCAGAGGAACTCAGAAGGTGGGAGGACAGTTACTCTCCCACCCCCATTTGGTGAGCAGGCCAGGGCACTGGCTGGGACCCTGCTGGCTTCCTGGACTGCCGCAGCTGGAGGTCGGGGCCACGTCACAGGTGCCGCAGGAGAGCCTTTCTCACCTGGTGGCCTCCTGGTCTGTGTTCTGTCTGCGGGACTGGGTAGGAGCTGCTAGTGGGGCGAGGCCTTTTCTGAGTTTTGATTCGCAGGAAAAATGTTTGTGAAGCTAACTTCTTGCACCTAGAGACTCTAGGGTTTTCTATATTCTTTCCTCCCAGAGATGTTAAATTTTTCCTGTGTCTGTGTCTTATGTGTCCTTTGTCCTAAGAAGCAACTACTGTGGGGACAGAACACAGGCGCAGGCTCCCATCAGCCTGTCGCTGGAGCCACAGTTAAACGGTCCTCTCCAGACCGGCGCCCGTGGAGACAAACTTTGCTGTGGGTCCCCATCTAAAAATGCATGAGGTTTTTCTTTCCATCTCGCTCTGTGTCCTGGGAGCGTTGCTTTCTGACCATATCCGCTCTGGTCCCTGCCATCGGCCAGGTGCACTTTCTGCGGTGCACCTGGTGGCCAGGGGATAAGCTGGGGTTCCCAGTGGGGCTCTGCCGGGCCATGCCAGCTCCCGGGAGTGTGTCAGGAGTGGCCCCAGCCCACACGGGGCCTTTGTCGCCTCAGCGCTTCGCCAACCATTAGTGCTGGACAGGTCCCAGTGCAGTCATGCCGGCCCGGGGCCATGAATTAGCGGGTTTGTGGCTGGAGCGCCTCACATTTTGTGGGAGACCTTAGACACCCTTTCCACACCACCATCCTGATCGGTGGGTGACGAAGGTCTGTGCTGTCTCCATTTTGGGGAGTGACTTTCTGGGTTCCAGAGACTGCATTGTGCGTCCACGGCACAGATTTACCGCAAGCCTTGGAGGTCACTTCCAGGTGTTCCCATAAAAAGGCTTATTATCAGTTTGGACTGCTACTGAGATAACTAGATGCTACCGTCACTGGCAAGACATAGATCCTTCAATCAGAAAAACTTCTGAATTGGAAAAAGTTTAGAGCCCTCACCATAACAGCTGTTTTATCGGTACCTAGAGAGACACCAAATTATTTACAAAATGAACATAAATATAACCACAAGGCTTACAAACAAAAACCAGCTGGGGGGCCGGCCGAGTGGCGCATTGGTTAAGAGCTGGTTTTGGGACGCCAGTGGCCCCGGTTCAGATCCCACATATGAGGGCTAGTGACCCTGCCCTCTACAGCGAACAACAGCTCCACCTGGAGCTGGGCTGTGCGAGCCCCGGCGACGGTGTAGGCTGCAGCCCCTGCTGCAGTGGGCTGCCATGGGCTACAGTGAGTGGCCAGCAGCCAGCGTGAGCTGCCAAGAGCTGTGGTGAGTGACATCCAGAGGCCGGCGACCGATCTGCCTCATCCGGGAAGAGCGTAATGACGATACCAACATGGGCCAGTGAAGCAATGTCCTCCGCAACTAGACTAAAGAACAAAAAGACAGCAACTTGTCTGTTCCCCTTCCCCGATTCCCCAATAAAACCTTTGGAAAAAACAAACAAACAACCAGCTGGGAAGCTTTATTGAATTTGCTGTCTCAGCTTCCCCTCACCGGTCTTACAGATGCAATAAAAACATTAGGTTAATTAACAAGAGAATGTGGGATGGCTGAAGGGAGAGTCCAGAGACTTCCCAAGAAAGTGAAAAAATTGTAATAAAGGGTATTAAGAAATAAGGTGAATAAAGCAAACACAGACAGGAGCGAAACAAAGAGGAGCCAGGAAGGGAGTGAGCGTCAGCACTCACTAGGAAGGTGCAAGTCTAGATGGTGACCAAGAAATGGGACGAACAGAAGAGACACTGATGGGTTAGGGTTCTCACACAGCACTCTCAAAGCTTGGGCCAAAGGGACCCTGTTAGTCCCCCAACGTTGCTGGGAAAGCCTGCTCTACCCCAGTTTGGAGAAATTTAAAAAGCTGCTAAGACAGAGATTGCAACTAGAAACCCTACCAGCAGCCAGGTAGCGTAATGGATGTAAAAGCTGACAAAAGGACCAGGGCCTTGGCTGACCCCTGGCCAGGGACCCAAAGCCTACTAACTCAGGATTGGGTAATATGGCCAGGAGACAGAAAAAATTTCCAGGACTCCTTGATATGGGGATTCATGAGCTGTGGTACCAAGACCCACTGGTGTAGCCCAGGCTCAGGCTATGATTCGGTTAAAAGAATATGGAAATGGAAGGTTGAGTAAGAGTATGGAAACTGGAATGTTTCAACAGGCTGTATGTTAAAAAAGTCATGTCAATTTACCTGAATGGTTTATGGGACGCTGCTGACCGGAAACAATGTAAAACCGAAACCCGATGATAAAACCCTAATGGAGGCTATGATTACGAATGCAGGAGGGTTTTTTTCTTTCTTTTTTTAAATTGGGGAATTGGGGAAGGGGAACAGACAAGTCTTTTTTTTTGTTCTTTAGTCTAGTTGCGGAGGATGTTGCTTCACGGGCCCATGTTGGTATCATCATGAGGCAGATCGGTCGCCAGCCTCTGGATGGTTGTTCACTGCGGCTATTGGCAGCTCATGCTGGCTGCCAGCCGCTCAAGCTGGCTGCCGGCCACTCACTGTAGCCTATGGCAGCCCACTGCAGCAGGGGCTGCAGCCTACACCGTCGCCGGGGCTCGCACAGCCCAGCTCCAGGTGGAGCTGTTGTTAGCTGTAGAGGGCAGTGTCACTGGCCCTCATGTGGGATCCGAACCGGGGCTGCTGGCATCCCAAGCCAGCTCTTAACCAACGCACCACTCGGCCAGCCCTAAGAAAGTTTTTTAATAGCATCATTGAAAGCTTTGTTGCAAAGGCCTAAGAGACAATGAAAGAGACAGAGGTACCTGGGAGACTGTGGGGCTGCCGTTCCCCTCCCAGGCAGCCCTCTGCAGGGGTGGAAGGCCAATGGAAGGACCACCGTTAGAGAACTTGGAAAACCCAGTGGGGCCTCAGGCTTCTGTGAATGGATGGCCTTCTAAGCCCAGCAAGAGAAACGTTCATTGCTTGTCCCAGCTGAAACCTCTGAAGATGGCCAAAAGAATGTAGTAACTCCTAGATCTGTAATTTGGTGGGACGGGAAGCCGA
The DNA here is from genome assembly GCA_033961575.1 of Aselliscus stoliczkanus. Classification (NCBI taxonomy): domain Eukaryota; kingdom Metazoa; phylum Chordata; class Mammalia; order Chiroptera; family Hipposideridae; genus Aselliscus; species Aselliscus stoliczkanus. Next base: position 137,054,801 of record CM066736.1, read on the forward strand.
GGACTCAGAGCCTGACCTGAATTTCCCAAAGGCTCCTCCCTAAGCTACAATGAAACTATGTCCCCAGAGGGAAAGACGCAGGTTAGAGGTGATGCAGTTGGACGGGTAGGTCAACCTATGCTGTCACTTAGGTTACAACCCAACTCTGGGAGCTCAAGAGTGGTGTCCTTATCTCACAAATGTCTGGAGACCAGAAACACAGCTATGGAAGAAGTTCAAGTCCCCTGAGCTTTATCAGCCCCGCTTCCTAAGACTGAAGAAAAAAAAAGGGAGATTAGGGTCTTTCTGAAACCACAAACTGCTTCTCTGACTCCAAGACTCCCTTGCCAAGGACAAATACAAATTTTAATCGTCTTCCCCACGAATATTAATTAGAAAAAGCCTTAACTGGGCCGGCCGAGTGGCGCGGTGCTTAGGAGCTGCCTTGGGACACCAGCGGCCCAGGTTCAGATCCCACATGTGAGTGCCGGTGACACCGCCCTCTAAAAAAAGGAAAAAAAAAAAAAGAAAAAGCCTTAGGGCCGGCCGAGTGGCGCGGTGGTTAAGCGCTGGCTTGGGAAGCCAGCGGCCCTGGTATGGGTCCCACATATGAGGGCCAGTGACACTGCCCTCAAAAAAAAAAAAAAAAAAAGAAAGAAAAAGCCTTAACCCTCTGAGTGGGTCAGCATATTACCCATCCCATGGCAGTGATGTTAAAGCGAAGGTGTCTGTCTGTACACTCGTGTGTTGTGCGGTGGTTTCTGCCTCCGATGACATTGCTAATTTGTGAAAGAGCTCTATTTAAATGGCTTAAACAAACAAGCACTTACATAAAAATTCTCACAGGGGCGGCCAGTTCGCTCAGGTGGTTAGAGCGCAGGCTCATAACACCAAGGTTGCCGGTTCGATCCCCACATGGGCCACTGAGCTGTGCCCTCCATAACTAGATTGAAATGACTACTTGGAGCTGATGGGTCCTGGAAAAACACACAGTTCCCCAATAAAAATCTTTTTTAAAGAAATAAATAGAAGTTTTTATTTAAAAAAAAAATCCTCAAAATAAGAATAGAAACCCACCTGAATGCTTTTCCGGGTCACATGCTCCAGTACGTTTGCTCCTGGAGCTGGTCTGAGTTGGGTTTGGTTAAACCGCATGTCTGTGCAGTCACCATCATTTAGTGTAATACTTTCATTCTACCTGGTTTATCAGTCAAGTAAGTTTATGATACCTGTGTTGCAAAATTTGTCAACAAGAAAAATAGCATGGTATGATGAAATCCTCACAAGTAATCTAAACGTAATTGTTAAGAGCAAGTAAATTCAATAAAATGTAAATAGGACAGAGCTTTTTCTTCAGGTGCACTCTTTATCAATAATTATATTTCATGTGTACTTAAAATGGTTTCCTGAATCTCTTTAGAACAGTAAAGTTTTGCTGCTAAATTAAATGATGGAAATTCAAAGAACATCCAGAGTATTTCCAAATAAGATAAGATAATGAAACATTAATTACTGAACATAGATTTATCTCTGGCTTCTTATCACAAAGGAACTAATGATATCTGGGTCTCTTAGTAAACTTGCCTTGTTACTCATTAAAAGATCATATTATGGGGCCGGCTGAGTGGCGCGGTGGTTAAGAGCTGGCCTGGGAAGCCAGCGGCCCCGGTTCGGTCCCACATATGAGGGCCAGTGACACTGCCCTCAAAAAAAAAAAAAAAAAAAAAAAAGATCATATTATGAAAAAGTAAATACTTCTGAAAATTATGTGATGTATTTATGTTAATTGATCTGAAGAATACTGATGTAACAGGCAATTCACATCGCTCACTTCGTACTATTTCCACCAGGAATTAAAGCTTCTAAAGGTTAAGGAGTCTAATATACGTAATTAAAGCTACAAATAAAAATACGGAAAACAGTTGTGTATACAAGAAAAATAGGGTATGTTACAGCTTTAAAAAATGGTATGAGGTATGGAGGTGTGTTTTTGTTAAGGAAAATGAAAGTAGTTTTGTCCTGGTTATTTCTGAATGGGTATGAAAACAAGAGACAAACTAAAACGGACAAAGAAAATTGGAAAAGTTGATGAAAAAGAAATCTTGAGGAAGAATTTTATGTGTGATCAACCTGGATAAGACTGAATGAAGCGTTTTTAAAAATAAGCTTTAGGGCCGGCCGAGTGGTGCGTTGGTTGGGAGCTGGCTTGGGAAGCCAGCGGCCCAGGTTCAGATCCCACATGTGAGGGTCGGTGACACCACCCTCAAAAAAAGGAAAATAAATAAATAAATAAATAAATAAGCTTTAATTCCAGGTGCAGGAAAACTCAACATTCTTCCCTCTGCTGAACGGACAAAGATTCTCTGTACTATTATTCTGCTCCCAATAAGATACTGTGGAAAGTTTTCTGCCTAGACAGCAAAGATTCCATGTTTTATAATAATAATTCCCTGTGTTTATGCTGCCTTAATCGAGTCTTTGATTACATAAGAAAACGGAATCGTCTATACGGAGAGCGAACATCTATCTGAAATGCCCTAGCTGACGGTCCTGCGAAGGTGTCAGCGACCCATCTATGCAGATGGTGGCACATGAGGCTGAAGCCCGCTCTGCTTCTGCCGAAACGCCCTCCCTTCTCGAACCCGGTGCCAGTCTTCTGTCATCTCAATGCCCTTGGAACATGGCGGCAGTCTGCTCCTAAGACAGGTAGACAACGGCTGCCGATTAAGTCCCAGTCAGACCACGGGAACCCACGCCGGCCCGGCTTCCCAGCCCCTGACCAACGAACGCTGTTCTAGGGCCTCTGCATCCCTCCTCCACGCCATGCATCCAAGCTGCTCTTCACTCTGTGCCCACTCAGCGTGGGTTATCGGCTGCTCTTGTGTTGTCTGCACGTCTTCTGGATGGCCTGAAGCTGTCCCCTGCCACAAGGCCGATGCCCTCACGGTGACAGAGAGACTTAGACTATGTGCTTCGCACTTGGGGTACACCTTCCACAATCTCCAGTGATGCAGGCACCCACTCCACCGAGCAAACCACCTGAGCCGTGACTGAAAGCCTTGCAAACTTCCTGGCATTATCTCTGCCCCGTCACCCTCTGTGAACAGGCAAGGTCACGAAAACTAACAGAAAAGCTGGATTCAGGTAGAACAAACCTTAACATGGGGCTGAATGAGCTGATGGGACGATTACAATTTTTGTGACTTTTTATTTGAAGTATTGCCGGTTGTTCAATATTTTGTTTTCCAGATATAAGGAGAATTTTCTCTTAGGCTGGCTAGGACTTAGAGCAGTTTGGTAAATTACACCTTTGAAGGCAAAACTGAAACATTTATGTTCTCCTCCAGAACTCAGAACCTCTCTGGGAGTTTGTTATCTGCGCACGCTCACTGCGAGCCTGGCGCAGGCCACACCTGGAAGCGGGTTAGATACCAGGCTTCAGCTGGAACGCCGCACAACTCAGACATGAGCAGGCAGCTGTCAGGAACTATGACTAAGACCGACTTCTGGAAGCTGATAAAAGCCTCGGAGACACCCCGCCATCCCGCTCACACGGCAGCCTCACCACGTGAGCGGGACAGAACGTCGCTTCTTGGCAGGGGTAGGAACCTCGAGATACTCTGGGGACCCCGAGAAGAGAGGGACTCACTCGAACCCACAGGTGCTGCAGGCCAAGCCCGGTGGCAAGTCCCGGCCTTGGCTTTTCCGGCCTCGAGAGGCCTTTCCAGGCCCAACCTGAAGATACCTTGCGAACGGGTGCAGCAGAGCAGGTGTGAGAGCCCGTGCGGTGGGTGACCATGCCTGCGGGCCTATGCAACAGCAGGCACGGTTCATGGAACCCACACTGGCTCTGCAAGTCAGCTAGTCCAAACTCGGCCGTCTTTGGTAAAAATGGCGGTGGTTTCAGGGAGAAATCTTACGTCTCCGTGACACACGTTGTGGGTACGAGGCTAGTGCTGCTCACAGTCCCCTGGGGTTTTGTTCCCACCTGTAAGAGGCCGAATGCTGATTTCTTGTTCCCTCCGACACCTGGCTACGACTCTCTAATACTGTTCTCCCGCCCTCTGGCTGGAATCACTGAGAACTGAAACAACCCTTTCCCAGGCCAGGCAAGTGAGTGCAGCACAACCTGACGGCTCACCGAGGGACAATCCTCGTGCCTGCGGCAGGAAGTCACCAGAGCCATTCCAACCGCACAGCAGTCGGCTGCCTGCCTCACTCTCCCCCTCCCCCCGGAAGCTTTGAGTCACACACCCAGAAACCTCCGTGACTGCCTGCCTCCAGAACCCAGAGACCAGGATGACAGTCCGCTCCGGTCACACTCTGTTTTTCTGTTTCCACAGAGATACCTGCTATTCAACACCTGGGTGCGTGCACCAGGGGCCTCCCTGTGGAACCACCTGCACCCCCACCTCCTAAGTGGGACAAAGCTGTCTGACTGAGCCGACCTGCTCAAGATGGAGGCTGGCCTAGTGGGATCTGAACCAACCGTCAGCCCGCCTTCTGGAAGATGAACCTTCTCGGGAAGTGTAGTGGGCAGGGCTATGAAACACGGTCCCCACTCCGGCATGTGACTGTTCTGGGCGGAGGGTGATCGAGTCTCTGACCGCTCCCTGAAGAATTGGAATCGGCAGGCTTGCCCATGACCAGAGAGGTCACCAGACACGCTCTGTGCAGCCTGTCCATAGGGCAGCACAGGCTGACCACGAGCATCTGCCCCTCTTCTCGTCCACACGACCTTCTCCCCGAAGCCCAGGCATCTTCCTCACACTTCCCTCACAATGTCACAGGTCCCCCTGGTCCCTGTCTGTCTCCGAGCCTCAGGTAAATGTAGGGTTCCCAAACGTGCATATGTAATGAAATCTGGTTGTTTTTCTTGTTAAGCTAATCTGTCTCTTGTATATTTAATTATTAGATTGGCTGAAAGAACCTAGGAGAGCAGAGGAAAGTTTCATCCTTCCCCCAGTTTATTCATCCGTCGCCTCCTGGAGAACGTCTTGGTGACTTCCAAGTTTAGGCAGTTATGAGTGAAGCTGCTGTAAACATCTGTGCGCAGGTCTGTGTGTGGATGTACAAGGTTTGACAGTTAAGTTCATGAACTTGTGGCAACGATGTTGCTAACCTTTTTTGATATCAGAGGGATTATTCATAATGAATTTGTACCAACTGGACAGCTAACCAAATTTACTACTGGGAAATGCCAAAAAGCCTGCGTGAAAAAGTTAGACGACCTCAACTTTTCATTGACAATTCATGGCTCTTGCATCACGACAAAGCACCAGCTCACACGGCACTGTCTGGGAGGGAGTTTTTAGCCAGTAAACGAACAACTGCATTGGAACACCCTCCCTCCTCACCTGATCTGGCCCCCAGTGACTTCTTTCTTTACCTGAAGATAAAGGAAATATTGAAAGGCATTTGATGACATTCAGGACACCAAAGGTGATAGGACGACAGCTCTGATGGCCATTCCAGAAAAAGAGTTCCAAAATTGCTTGGAAGGGTGGACTAGGCGCTGGTGTTGGTGCACAGCTTCCCAAGCGGAGTGCTTCGAAGGTGACCAAGGTGACATTCAGCAGTGAGGTACGTGGCGCCTTCTCTAGGGTGAGTTTGTGAACTTAACTGTCAGACCTCGTAAGTTTTCAGTTCCTTTGGGTAAATACAAAGGACGATAACTGGATCCCAGGGTGAGAATGTGTTTGGTTCTACGAGAAGTTAAAACTGTTCTTCAAAGTGGCTGCACCGTCTGCTCACCCAGCAGGGGTGGGAATTCACGGTGCTCCCTGCCCTGCCAGCACTGGGTGCTGTGTGTTTTTTAACCATCCGAATAGCTGTATAGTGGTGTCCCATTCTTAACGGGCTTCTCCCTGGTGACAAATGATGCTAAGCATCTTCTATGGGCTTATTTCCCATCTGCGTATCTCCTCTGGTGGTGTCTGTTCAGGTCTTCTGCCTATTTTTTAATTGTGCTGTTTGTTTTCTTACTGTTGAGCTTTAAGAGTTCTTTGCATATTTTGGATACAAGTCCTTTAATCAGATGTGCTTTCAAATATTTTATCCCGGTCCGTGGCTTCTCTTTCACTGTCTTAACAGTATTGTTTAAATATGCATGTGTAGGCATTTATACATATATTTGGGTGTCCCAAGTGTCACCAGCCGTAAGTGGATCAATGATGTGGGCTAAACCCACATGGCAGGACACTGCCTGGCAGGGAGCCTGACCACTGACACACAACATGGATGTCACAAGCCATCAAGCCGAGTGAGGACACTGGACACAGTGCCTCCTGGACAGTCAGTCGCACTGCAAAGCTGCACAAGGGGCCAGGGTCCTGTGGTGACAGGTCAGCGGCGCCTGGGCCAGAGTGAGGGCCCCTGAGGGCAGGGTCCTCTCAGCGCCGGCAGGCCGGTGCGACTGTGGACACTCACTGAGCTGTGCACTGTGACCGGATATGTGCCACATGAAATTGTCATCGGTAAAGCTGATTTAAGGAGCAAACTAACCCCTCCCACTCAGGGACAGAACTCGTTAGACCTATAAAAAGAACAATGATACACAAGCCAACATTGAAAGCTGAAGAAAAAGAAACCCATTTCCTAAACTTTTACAATGGAAGTATTAATTTTTGAAGATAAGCATCAGCTGTAGAAAGCATTTCCTATGTGAGAGGCCTCCCTGAGGGCATCAAAAGCTCTGACATGCCACTAATGAATAAACTGGGCCCGGCGGCCTCCCCCAGACCCTGGCAGGGCTGAGCGGGGGATGCCCATGGGTGCCTCAGCACAGCCCGGGAGCTGTTGGCACACAGGGGGGTGGGGTGGAGGGCTGTGGGTCCAGCTGGGGCTTTGGGGGAGAATGACTGAACACAGATGAACCCACACGTCCACGAGCATGGCCCACGAGAGTGGCAGCATCGCTGGGGCCCTGGAGGTTTCCAGGGAAAAGCTAGGGGTCTGTTCCAAGCACCAGCGGTGGAGTCACAGGGCCAGGAGGGTGGCTCCTCTGTGCCCAACGTGGGTGAGGACCAGAGACTGTGAGCTATGAGGAGTCCAAACCACAGAACTTCAGAGAATGGCTGTGCCAGGAGCCCCTGAACCCCCCTGCTTCAGTAGACTCGCACTGGGCCTCTGCAGAGAGGTCCCAGGTCCCTGCTGTGCCGGCCGGTCATCCTTTGTGTTCAGTGTCCCAGCCTCCCACAAGCAGGGACAGCTCAGGACAGGGGCCAGTGCAGGGTGAAGGGCTAGGCTGTCCGGACGCGGCCAACACGCCGCCCTTCACCTCAGGGGTCCAGGTAGGAGGGCAGGCATCTGCTGAATGAGAACCAACCCCCCGCCCTCGGGGGGCGCTCCCCAGACACCCTATATTGGCCCACTCTTGCTGAGGGGGTCACCTTCTTCCTTGTGACACCTCTTGCCTGGTGACATCAGAACTGCTCATCTCTGCCCTAATTTCATAGCACATGGGTATGTCCCCTCAGTGGGACCAAGTCCTGTTTCTCAGTCCTCCCTGCCCAGCAGACGCCACACACACACTACACTGCGACATTAATAAAGGCGGCTTCCCAAAAGGGGTGCCATCACGGTGTGGGGCCTGTCCCTCCAGGCCCCAGCAGGAAGGCGCTGCAACCTGCAACCCACGGAAAAGGGCCCGCGCGCCTGGGCAAGCCGCCAGCTCCCCGGGCCGTTGCTCTCCTCCAACGGGCTTTCCTTCTAAGGCCTCCCAGCCTCCTCCGTTATCCATAAAATCGGGCTCCTCTCGGGGTTTGCTGGGCTTGCCACAACTTTGGTATGGCTTGCTCATCCAGATTGCAATTCTTTGATGTTCCCAAATAAACCCACTTTTGCTGGTAAAATAACTGTTTTATTTTTAAAGTCAACAACACCCAGCCGGACAAATTCAAAGAAAAGACCAAGTTCTACTTAGAAATGCCATCTAGGCAAATGTGGGCTCCTGCCTCACCCTCCCCGGTACCTACAGGTCCACACTTCCAACACGGGGACCTGCTGACAAGGGCAGTCCCAGAGGCCCCCACAGGGCCCAACAGCGGCTCTGGTCCCTCCTGCACTCCTGGACCCCATTTCCCACGAGTGCAGGGTAGGGGTGGGCAGCAGGCAGTGTCCGGGGAGAGACGCCAGCCTGGGAAAAGAGGAAGACCCAGCAACGCTGACTGGGAGACGGTGTGTGGGGCAGGGAACCCTACAGACAGTGGAGCCCGGAGCCGGCCTTACAGGTGAGGACAAGGCCTGAGCTCCTCCAGGGAGCTGAGTCCTGAGCCCAGACCCCCTGCCTGGCAGCCATGTCTAACCAGAAATGCCCCCCGCTGCATCCAAGAAGCCAGGTGGGGATACGGGGCCACTGTGGGTGGCTCTCAGCGCCCACAGACAGGAGGCCAAGTATGCTCCCAACGGGAGCCACCTGGTGTCTTAACGGGCTGCTGACACCGGCAGAACGAATAACAGTGTTCACACCGCACTCCCGGGCAGACGTGAAGACCCTCCTTTTACAAAAACAAGGGCTGGTTCCAACGGCAGAGCTGACAAGCCCCAGCCCCACGAACCAAAGCTGACCAGCAGTCCCAACGCTGCCTGGCCCCACCCCGGTGACAGCCTCCAGGCCCTCCGGCCTCCTCAGCTGTCCCACCGGGGGTCTGGGCCTTGGCGGTGGCAGCCGCCCAGGACCCAAGATCAGGAGTGGAAGGGGTGCTCTGTGGGCCTGGAAAAGGCGAGGCGAGTCCGTCCAGTGTTATGGGCCCAAAGGAGTAAGTGCTAAGAGCAGTTCACACACTTCTGCAACTGGCCCAGAGCCCACAGGATTCAGGCCCAGGGCACAACCTCTCCGCTCTCTCTGTCTGGAGCTGATGGAAAGACAGTCTACCCACTTCCTGACCAGAGAGCATTTGCCAGACAGAAGTTCGCTGTCTGAAGTGGGTTTAAATTTGCCAAAAGCAGGCCAGCCGAGTGGCGGGGTGGTTAAGCACTGGTTTGGGAAGCCAGAAGCCCTGGTTTGGGTCCCACATATGAGGGCCAATGACACCGCCCTCAAAATAAATAAATAAATAAATAAATAAATTTGCCAAAAGCGTTAGTATCAACAGAGCTGGCTGAAGGGGGACCATCACTGGCCATCACGAAGACCCACATGCCCCCAGACACAAACTCATAGGCTGAGGGACACTGATTTATAATGAGACGTAGATATTGGGTCTTTGTTCCGCTTTCTGGCACAGAGGCCCCAAACCCTAGGAATTTTCTGTGATGAGCAGCAGTAAAGGTTCTCCGATACACAGATGAGGTAAAAGCCCCAAAGGAGGGGGATGGTGGCCAGGAGGACTCTCAGCCCCTCCGAGAACCTCTATCTCTAACTTCCTGGAGGTGAATTCACTCAATCGCCAATGGCCAGAGTTAATCAAGGGGGCCTGCGCACTAAAGCTCCGTGAACCAGAAGGGCTTCCGGTGGGTGAACACGGGCGGTGGGGGAGGGGCGCCTGGAGAGCGCAGGGCAGCTCCACACCCTTCGCACACCTGGCCCCAGGCACCTCCACTGAGGGGCCGTCCTCAGTCACAGCCTTTTCCCATAAGCCAGACACCCAGCAAGAGTTTCTGAGTTCTGGGAGTCGCTCCAGCAAATGAATCGAACCCAAGGAGGGTCCTGGGAACCCCCGATCTACAGCAGCTGGTCAGAAGCCCAGGTGACGACGTGGACTTGTGACTGGAGTCTGAAGGGGCAGGGGGAGGTGGGGTGAGACTATGGACTGAGCCCCTCCCTGCGGGATCTGACACCGTCTCGGGTGGACTAGGTCAGAACTGAGTTACGCTGCAGGGCACTCGGGGGGTGTCCGAGCCCCGCTCGTCCTCCAACATCAGAACTGGTGACCACGATCCCTCTTTGGGCCCCATCCCTGGAGCTGCCACAGCACATTCTGGTCTCATGTGCAAATGCAGTATGAGCTGCAGGTTACATGACAGACGGCCCCCTCGAGGGTCCCAGGGAAAGCGGGGGAGACAGGCTGGGGGAGGTGCCCCTGGGCAGCCTGAGCACAGCAAGGGCCCACAGCCACCCGCCAGGCCTCCCCGCCGGGCTGGGGCCTGGTTACCTCTTGGTGTTGTAGGCCGTGTCCTGAGGCGTCTCCTCTAGCAGAGTCACGTAGCCAAGCACACAGGTAAGGATGAAGAGCACGGTTAGGGTGTGCGCACGCCTGGAACCAAACACAGTGTCAGAGCACGGGAAGCACGGGCACCGCGCGGGGCAAGCAGCCTCCCACGCAGAAAGCGCAGATGCGCGTCCCCGGCTGCGGGAAGGGCGCCGAGCTCCCGAGAGTCAGGCTGCTCCGCTCAGAGGCCCCGAGGCAGGTCCCTGAGGTGCCGTCTGCTGTTAGAGTGACGGCACTCAGCCAACACGGCACTTCTCCCTGAGCAAGACTGCGCTGAATGAGCAGCCTCGCGGTCATGCAACGACCACATCTGAGAGATCGGTGAGGACGACAGCCCAAAAAAGGGGAGTGGAGAAGGGACACAGGGCCCCAGAGAGAGAGGGCGCGGACCTCCGATGTGCCGTTTACGCGGGAGAGCTGGTGGAGGTCCTTCTGTCGCCCACTGTGGCTTGGCCTTCGGAGCCTGCCATGGGAGGAAGGAGGCAGGGCTGCCCGGCCCCCAGTGGAAACGACCCACAGCCGTCAGGCCCCAGGACTGCAGGGCGCAGAGCCCGGCTGCCTGACGCCTTCATCATCACAGCAGCCTGCCAAGGGTGCGCAGGCCCAGCACCCGGCGGGGCCGCAGACAGACGATGAAATGTCTCTGAGCCTCAGTGTCCTCATCTCTAAACGAGATGCTAACATGTGTGGGGGTTCCATATCCAGTGAAACACCCTCCAGACTACACACTCTCAAACGTAGGAGTCCTGAGAACCCAGCGGGCCTGCTCTTGGGAAGTCAGGAGTTCCCCAAACAGACGGGAGGGAGGTGAGAAGGACAGCAGCCCGCCAGGAACGAGTAAAGAGCAAAGCACGTGGGGAAGCAGCCGGTCCTCCCCTCAGCTCCGTAAGCACGTGTGACCCCAGCCGCTCAGACACGGGCAGGGCCGGCACAGCCCACAGCCAGGGGCAGGCTCGGGAACCCGCACAGACCCGGTGTGGCCACGCCGGGGCACCGGGGCAGGGGAAGCCCAGGAGCACCACGCCGAATGCCACGGACACAGAAGAGAGACAAACTGCCCACTGAGGCGGACACAAGCAAAGGAGGTGGGAAGGGAACAGAGATGGGCCAGCTGAGAGCAGGCGTGGCAGCAGCTACGTGTGGGAACCTACAGCACCAACTGAAGACAGACTGTCACACAGGAGGGCCACTCAGGAGGAGCAAGGGTGCATGGCTGCCGTGTGGAACCAGGCGCAGGAGGGGCGCCTATCCTCGTGGGGGGAGCTGGTGACGGGGACCCATGTGCCAAAGCTCATGGAAATGTATGCCCTCTGGAGTCACAGTTATTGTCCAGTGACTTCAAAATAAAGACTCCAAAAAGTTAGGAAACAACCACTGGGAGCAAGGGTTGCACCCAGCGGAGCTGGGGGTGCTGAGCACAGGGGAGCTGGGGGGCTCAGGCCCAGGGGAGCTGGGGGGCTGCGCCCAGGACAGAACCTGTCCCACCGGCCTTCAAGAAGACCGTCCCAGAGACCCAGACCAGGAGGGAGTGCGATCGATCACCTGGGGCCCAACTCCATCCCCAGTGGCTTGAGAGCAGCAGGCAAGGGTGCTGGTTTTCCCAGTGCCCGGGGCTATATGCGGCCTCCTCTGGCCAGGCAGGATGGGTCACAGGGCTTGGGCCCCAGCACGCTGACCAACAGTGTGTTGGGCACACAGGAGCACCTGGAGGGGAGGTGTCCCCAGGGAAACACAGGACTGTCCCCGGACCCAACTGCCCCACCTGGAGGGTTGTCACATAGCCTAGCTGGTCCCGGGGAAGGCAGGGGACAGCTGCGCCCAGGACCCGCCGTCCACGCCACTTCAGGGACACCTAAACACGCTCCCTGAGGCCCCTCGCAGGTCTGGGAAACACACGCACAGCACACACGCTGAGGTGACATGAGAATCCTTCTGCCCGGCATCCTAAGAAAAGGCTCCACCTTCTGGTCCCTTTACTACTACTCTCCACAGGACAATGGCCTTCCTTGGTTTCTTAGGTGGCCAGCCAAGATGCGCTCCCTGGGAGGCCAGGAAAGCCCTGGGCCTGTATCTTTCCATTCTCCCAAAACACGGGACTCTATGAAAAGTGAAGGCCACGCTTTGCCCCTGGAGATCAATGTTCACATGTCACGCAGGCAGCTACCCACTGGCCCTAGGGACGCAGAAGGAGTAAGGAGGGCCCCGTCTGTCCTGTGGGGGGGGAAGGGGCCCAGGGTAAAGGCCCCCGGAAGGGCCTGGGCAGCACAGTCTTGGAGCGAGGCAGACTTCAGGCTGTTAGAATCAGGTGCTGCTGTAGGTAAGGTCTCTGTTGTTAAGTTATGATGAAATCCATCTTTAAAAACGCCTCCCAGGGCCGGCCGAGTGGCTCAGTTGGTTAAGAGCTCGCTCAGGAGTGCGAGCTGAGCTCTGAGCAACGGCGGTTCGATGCCAGCTCGAGCTGAGTTGCCGTTGAGCTGCCAACAGGTGGCAGGATGGCTCAGCTAAAAAAAAATTTTAAAAATTAAAAAAAAATAAAAACGCCTCCTCCCGTGCACAAAGGAAGCCCTCAACAGAAGGAAAAGGCAGCCTACTGCGTAGGAGAAAATATTTGCAAATCATACATCTGATAAGAGGCTAATATCCAAAAGCTATAAAGAACCCATACAACTCAACAGCAAAAAAAAACCAATCAAATTAAAAAATGAGCAGAAGGGCCGGCCGAGTGGCGCGGTGGTTAAGCGCTGGCTTGGGAAGCCAGCGGCCCCGGTTAGATCCCACATATGAGCGGAAGATTTAAATAGATATTTTTCCAGAGAAGACAGAGAGACGGCCAGCATGTCCGTGGAGCTCACCATCACTCATCACCAGGGACATGCAAATCAAACCAGTGAGACGCCACCCGGCACCCGTCAGAAGGGCTGTCATCAAAAGGACAATAGGTAACAGAGCTGGCGAGGCCGTGAAGAAAAGGGGACCCTCACCCATGGGGTGCAATTGCAGATTGGTGCAGCCATTATGGAAAACAGTATGGAGGTTCCTCAAGAAATTAAAAACAGAGCCGGCCGAGCGGTGCGGTGGTTAAGCGCTGGTTTGGGAAGCCAGCAGCCCCGGTTCGGGTCCCACATATAAGGGCCAGTGACACTGCCCTCTGAATAAAAAAAAAAAAAAAAAAAAGAAATTAAAAACAGAAACACCCTGAGATCCAGAAATGCCACTTCTGGGTATCTATCTGGGGAAAAAAACCCAAAAAGCAGAAACCCTAACTTGAAAATACTCATATCTCTGCATCCCCGTGGTCACTGTTCACAGCAGCCGAGACATGGCACTATCTGCAATGGGGTACCGCTCAGCCATAACAAAGGTGGGGTCCTGCCATCCCCACCACATGCATGGATGTCGAGGGCGTCTGCTGAGTGCAATGAGCCAGACGTCAGACAAGCACCTGTGAGATCTTATCTATAGTGGAACCTAAAAACAACAACAAACTCATAGGTACAGAGAACAGATTGGGGGTTGCCAGAGGTGGGGTGGGGGGTGGAGTGGGAGAAATGGGTGAAGGGGGTCAAAAGATAAATAAAGTTGCTTTCCTAATAAAATTTTTTTCAATCACTCTACACATTTTCTGGGCTGCCCTATAGAGATGTCTGAAGACACCTCATTCATAGTTCTCTGAGCACCTTCCGATGTATTAATTATCACAGCACCTGGGCGAGCAGACAACACTGTCAGCCCAACCTCACACGAGAAGAAACGCAGGTGTAGACATACTGCTGTCATTAAGACGAAATGGCCTCTGTAGCAAGGGCTTGAGCCCTCTGAAGTACTTTAACACGCAACTGGTGGTGACAGAGGCCCAGGGGAGGCGGCACCCAGCCACTGTCACTCCCAGGCCCTGGCGCTGACGGTGGCCCGTGCTCTGTCCATGTTTCACTGTCAAGTTTAAGTTCCCTGCTTGGAGAGGCGGCATGGCACAGTGGAAAAAAAAACGGATTTAATATCAGCTTTGCCACTCACTGGATTTGTGACCTTGAGCGACTTTATTCATCTCTCAGACTGCTCCCCCATCTTTAAAATGAGAGTAGAAGTGATAACTTTCAAGCTTGGTTTAGAAAAGAAAAATATTACCTTGCAAGTGTGGTTACAACAAAAGGTTCCCTTGTTTTGCACACACCCGCACTTCTACATGTGTGGCAGTCACCGAGGGACCCTTAGGACAGCACGGGACACTGCACAGGCAGACCTGCTTACCCCGCCCAGCCTCCAGAGCTGCCAGTGGCTCCATCTCCCTGAACGCACCCTTTGGTTTAGTGGCTAATGGATAACTCGGGAAGGTCTGGGTCCTGTGATCCAGCCATAGGAAAAAAGCTGTAAACCCTGTGACCTCACTCACTCAGCAAGGGCAAGGGTGTGAGGACAGCTGGCTCCCTGCCACGAGTGGAAAATACCCAGTTGCCAGTTCCTCCTAGAAATGACCGCACTCATGAGGCCAAGTGGGCGGCAAAGCGGGCTTGCCAAACCTGCCAGAGAAAGCGTGGAGGCGCCGCCGGAGACTGGCGCACAGGGCCGGAAGGCCTGTCCCAGGCATGCAAGGGCACCGGGACCATGACGCTGACCCTCCCAGCCTGCTGACCCACAGGATCAAAAAAGGCAAAGCTGGCGAGCAATGCTTCCCAGATGTGGGTAAAGTCGGCAAGCCCTTAACCCACAACGACCAACTGGGCATCTTCCGGGACCTGGGGCGTCTACAACACCCCACATACTCTCACGGCCGCTGTACGACGATCGCTGACAGCAGCGCCCTGTGAGTCACTAAGAGCGCCCACTGAAGGTCAGCGCCGTAAGACCAAGCACACACGCTTTCCCAGAACATACAACCCACTGCCCATCTGGTCCCTGACGTGGGCGACGTGCCCACCTCCCATCTACAGGCCACACGCATGTCAGCAGCCCCTTTCCAGGGCATCAGGTCTCCGTGAGTCTCCTCCACAATTTTCAGACAGTGTCAGCTTCTCAAGGTTCCCCTGTGTCTGTGGACTCTGGGTGCTCCCCACTGAAGACCACCACGATTAGCAGAAGCAGCAGTGTCCCTACCACTGCAGAACCCCCGCAATCCTCACGGCCCCTCCCCTGGGTCCAGTTGGGGTGGAGCCCAGCCACAGGCTGCAAGGCTCAGACAAACCCTGAACCCGAGGGCGTGCCCTGCGGCTCACAAGTAGAAACAGAGACACCTAAAGCCGGTGCACACAGGCCCCACAGCACCGTCGCTGGCCCCCAAAGGAGCCCAACCTTCTTTGAAAAGGAAAACCTTAAAAGCAAGGTTTTGAATCATGCAAAAGTCCCTGTGAGTAATTTTGGAACACAGAGTTATTTCCACAAATAGATACTTTTTAGTCTTTATATTAATTTGTTGTAACATTCATTATTAAAATTCTCTAAAACACAAAAAAAGTGCTTTCAAGGGCCGGCCGAGTGGCTCAGCTGGTTAAGAGCTCACTCAAGAGTGCACGCTCTGAGCAACAGCAGTTCGATGCCCAACCCAAGCTGAGCTGCCACTGAGTTGCGAACAGGTGGTAGGATGGCTCAGCTAAAAAAAAAAAAAAAAAAAAAAAAAAGAGCTTTTAAAATTGGAGCAAGTCAGCGAGGAAAGACTCCAGAGAAGGAAGTGGATAGCTCTGCAGGTAAAAGTAATTCTGCCAGGCAGACATCAGGTCACCTGCACAGGTGAGGGGAGAGGCCCGCAACGTAGCAAGAACCTGCATGCACCAGGCCCCTTCACCAGCCGGCGGGAGACCCACCAGGCAGGTCCTGAGACCAGCTAGCCCTGTGGCACCCCCTCCTGGAAACCAGCCTTCCTGGCCCCCAGCAGCCCCCCTCCCAGGGAGGCTCAGGTACAGCAGGCGCCTGTGTGTCCCACTCGCGAGTGCCCAGGGACCTCAGGGCTCCCGCTCTGTGCCTCTGAACCCACCAGCACTGCCGCTCGGGGCCCAGGGTTCGGGGTGTGCTTCCTGGCATCCCTCAGCCAGGGGGCCGAGCCTTCTGCCTAGTTCTTGGCCGTATCCCCTACAACAGTACCTGGCACCCAGTAGGGGCCCCAAAAGTGTGTTGAACAAATGCAAAATAAGGAAACCAAGCCCAGCCACTGCACTCCAGGGGTCCCCACCTGGGCTTGAGAGGACAGTGCCCTGCCTCCTGCAGTGTGATGGCATGTAAGCCCTGGGCAGGACACTTGGAGAGGCCTGACCCACACGCAGCCTGTCCAGCAGGATCCCAGTTCTGGGGGTCACTAGGTCTCCGGACACACCCCCATTGCCAAGGCACTCCATCCCTCTCTCCCTCCCAGTATTATCTCCACAAAGCAGGGCTGGTGGCACCCACAGGGGAGACACAGGCTTTGCCCAGATGCTGAGCTGCCCCCACCCTCACCTGCCACACCAGTAGGTCTCTTGAGTCTGACACAAAGCAGGACCCCGCTGGGCCCGAGACACACCTCTCCTGAGCCCTGGGAAGGGCAATTACTCCAGCCAGGCTCTCCCCACTCTCTGATCAGATCTGCCGGCAAATCCCACAGCTTGGCGCTCTGAAGGGCTGGCTGCGTCCCGGGCATTCCTCTTGCTGCCAGGCACGTGAGCGTCCTCCACCTCTGTCCTGCAGGCCTAGCACAGGACTCAAATGCCAGCACTGTCTGTCAGTCAGCTGGATAGGAACTGAGCATCCAGCAAAGAAAAGCCAGACCCTTGCTCCCACAAGGCACACTTTAGAGCGAACGGGGGCTGTGTCTCCAACAGATAAGCCAAGAGAAGCTCCGAAAGGTGAAGGACTAGACCAAGGTCACAGAGCCAGGGAGCAGAGGAGCCACACCTGGGACCTGCCAGCCCAGGGCTGCTTTCCTGAACCCTCGGACAAGAAGCGCCAAACGCGGCCAAAAGCAACAGCACCAGCTCTTCCAGCGAGGCTCTGGGGCGGCGGGCGCCCCTCCGGCGGCCTCTCCCTCCCCGACCCCCACGAAGGCTGACTGGGGGCAGCCTGACTCGGAGGCTGGGCTGGCGCAGAGCGGTGCAGGGTGGAAGCGCCGGCAAGGGGCCGCCGGAGAGCGAGCGCCTCTGTCTGGCCAACACCCCCCGACGCCCGGCACAGGCGACGGTGCCGCGCTGTGACCGCCGCGTCCTGGGCGCCGGCGGCGCCGTCACAGAGCACACGGCTGCGGGGCCCGCAGGCGGACGACGCGAGGCAGGGCAGAGGCGGACTCCGCACAGGGCGGGCGGGAAAGGCCGGTCTGCAGGGGCTTCGGAGCCGGGGGCGCGGGGCGACCGCCCGAGGCTGGGCGGGAGCAGGCGGGACGCCAGCCGCCCCGGGGCCCCCCGCGCGGCGGCACGGGTCAGAGGCGCGAGCGCGGGGCGGCGCGGGGCCGGGCCCGGGGTCTCCCGGGGCCCCTGCGGCCTCGGCCAGCTGGCCACGCCCCCGCGACCCCCGCGACCCCCGCGGCCCTCGCCGACCGCCGCCCCTCACCAGAAGAAGGTGTTGGTCCCGTCGTCGTAGACCTCGGACTCGGTGCTGCGGCGGCCCGAGGGCGCGCCGTCCGGCGGCTCCTCCAGCGAGGCTTTGCCTGCGGGCACAGGGGACCCCGGCCGCGGCCCCCCGGCGCCCCTGCGCTCGCCCCTCCGCATAGCGCCTCGGCCCTGAGCCGCTCCGCCCCGCGCCTTGACCTCACGCACACCGGGTCACCGCGAACGTGCCGCGCACGACGCGGGGAGCGCCGGGAAGGGGTCGCGGCGCTTGCCGGCGGGGTCTCAGCAGCGCAGGGGATGGGGGCGGCGAGGAAAGGGTGGGCGGGGCATTGTGGGACGTGTAGTCCGCGCGCCTGGGCCGCGGGGCATGCTGGGCCTCGTAGTCTCCGAAGTCATGGGTTAGATGCAGTGCTTGCTGGGAAGGATGCCACCTGGTTGCTAAGTAACCGGAGCCGGCGGGCCGGCTGGAGTCGCCTCTCTCCAAAGCCGCCACACATAGGGGCTACCGCGGACCCTCCTCCCCAGGCGGCCTGACCAGAGCCTGGCCGCCAGCTTCGCCCGCGCTTTTCTGGAGCGCCTTCCCGGTGAAGTCGGCCGGTGCTCCTACGGGGCGCTTCCCCACCGGCGATGGACCGGATACCACCAGGAGCTCCAGATTCTAGCCTATAGGGTGGCCGGCGGTAGTTCTTTGACGGAATCGCGTGAAATTGGGCCGTCAGAATGGAGTGAACATGCTGATTTGGGTCGACTCCATTTGTTGAAGTAGACCAGCCCTGCAAAAGCATGTAGTCCTGAGCCACTTTGAAAAAAACAGTCTGGCAGCTCCTCAAAGAGCTAAACAGAGTTACCATGTGACCAGCAATTTCCCTCCTAGCTATGTACCCAAAAGAAATGAAAACATATGTGCACACAAAACTTATACATAGATATTCAAACAGCCAGTTGTTTTTACCAGCTAAGTAAATGGCAGAGAATTGCAAGCATGCTACAGCAAAAACAAAACAACAAAAAAACAACTATAGGTAAGTCCCCAGCAAACAAAGGAGAGGAACCTTACTTTATAGAGAAAAAGGAAGTTGGGAGGGACGGGAGCTTTGAATCAAAGTCCATTGGAAGAAAGGGAGAGTTCAGGGATGTGATGGCTGATCATTGGCTGAGTTGCCACAGTTACCACTGGCTGGGCTTATTGCTGGGGGAGGAGAAACATCTGCCTTCGTCCTGCTGGGTAGTAAGAGATACATCTTGCTGGGCATGCCCTGCGTCCTTTCCTGTTGGCGCTGTAATTGATGTGTAATTGAGCTGGAGTGGTACTGTGTGAGGGCTCCCCCTTCAGGCCTCCCCACTCGTTTTGAACGAGGTTCCTTTTATTCATTTTCACAGCAGCATTATTCGTAATATCCAAAAAGGAGGAGATAATGTGCATCAACTGATGAATGGGTATACACAATGTGTATACCCATTCAGTGGGAAATTATTTGGCCATAAAAAGGAAGTTATGACACATACTACAACATGGGTGACCTTGAAAACATACTAAGTGGAAGAAGCCAGTCACAAAAAGCCACATATTATACGATGCATTTATATGAAATGGCCAGAAGAGGCAAATCCATAGAGACAGAGAATAGATTAGTGGTTACTAGGGGCTGGGGAAGGGGGGTGGGGAGTGATTGCTAAATGACCCTGGGTTTCTTTTCCGGGCCATGAAAATCTTCTTAAATTGACTGTGCTGATGGCAGCATGTATCTGTGAATGCTGCCACTCTAAATGAGTGAATCGTATGGTATGTGAATTACACATCAATAAAGCTGTTAAAATATATGTGTAAAAGCGTATGTTTGCCACAATGTACTCGTATGTCTTCCACGCAGCCCGGCCTATCAACCGTGGGGTCTGATTGTGATGTGACTCTGAGTCTCAGCCCCTGACCACGTTGTGGAGCCTCCCAATAGGCTGGGGACCAACAGGCTGCCAGGAAACGATGACTCTGGGAGGTGTGCTACTGCCTTTCACCGGCCCTTGGGCCCACCCCTCACCCCAGGCCCCAGCCCCATTCACCTAGGGTTGCCAGGGTGGCTTGGGCAGCCAGCTTCTCTGTGGCCATCCTCCAGTGCGAGTGGGTGGAGGTGAGGCTGGAGAGGATGGCCAGGCCTGGATTTTGGCCTCCATCCTGAAGGCCCCAGGAAGTCATGAGGTCGGCATCACCCAGCTACACTGTGGGGGAACCAGGACATGGGTCCCCATGGCATTGGCCTTGCACAGACTGAGGCTTTGGAACCCATTGGGACCAGCTTTGTCTGGGGAAGTGATGCTGGACCCATGAGCAGGAAGTCCCCAGAGCAAGCCAGGTCTGGCCCAACATGTCTTTCCAGCAAGCACCTCACAGGCCGAGGACCCGTCTCTCCTGCTCTAGGCACCTGGAGCCATCTTTCAGGGCCCCTCTTCTCCCACCCCAACTGGTGGCGTTCAGGGCGCCATCTTGGCACTGCTGGGATTAGTTCCTGGGTATGGGTTTTATTCTCCCAAACTGTGCCCAGAGCCCTCCTCCAGAGGCAGAGCGGGGGCCACTGAGACCTCTCTCCAGGGCACAGAGGTCAGGCAGGGAGATGTGTGCATTTCCCTGGGGTCTCCTCGCACCTGAGGCTGGGGGGGGGGGTGTCAGTCAACCCCCTCGGGAGTAGTGCCATGGGGCGCAGCGAGATCTGGGTGGAGCTGCGTGTGGCAGGGCCAGGCAGGCGCAGGCCTGGAGTGGCAGACGGGATCTTGTGGACCAGGTGCTACCAATCACGTGGAGCTCTGGCTATGTGCTAACCAGAGTTCCCAACTCTTTACAAAAGTTAACTATTTTGATCGTCACACCCCCTTAGGTTCTATTTTTATCTCTGACTTAGAGACCAAGAAACTGAACCACAGGAATGCCAGCAACCCTCACCCCCTGCCCACACCCAGGCTCTTCTCCCAGAGCTGGGAGCCTGTCCCCTAAATCGCTCCCCTGCTCCCCCAAACACACACACACTCCACAGTGAACCCTCCACCTGCAGCTTTGCACCTGGGGCCTGTTACCTGGGTCTCATATCCTCCCAGTCCCTGTCCTGACTACTACCCTTTACCCTGGTAGCTGCAGCCATGCTTACCCCTCCCCCTGGGCACGTGTGGCAGGGTAAGGTTCACTGTAGGGTTTGGAGACCAGCCACAGGGGGAGTGGTGTGGGCTTCTAGGAAGGCCGGTGGTTTGTGGCTTAGGTGGTTGGGTGACAGATGACAGGAGTAAGCAGAGTGTTTTGAGGACATGGTCCATCGCAGTGCCAGTAACGTGCGGGGGTGCCCACGCTGCAGGACTGGGAGGTCCCTTGCCCCAGGGAAGGGTGCAGAGGCCCTGACCTTCCTCAGCGGGGATGACCGCCAGAAGTCCCAAGGCACCAGAGCAAGACAAAGGCTTTAAAAGTGTCAAGCTCTGGCCTTCCTCGGGGTTAGACACACCATGGTCAAAGCTCACGTGGGCGTGGCCTGGCCTCAGGTCCCAAGGTTCCCTTAGGCCTGCAGGACATATTCATGGTGGCAATGACATATTGGCGGAAATGGTTTAAAAAAATATCCTTACAGGGAAAGGAGAGAAAGCTGCGAATCTGTAAAGGAACAATGACTGATATTACCGTTGGCGTGGTAAGTCTGTAAAGGTGAGCGGATTAGAGACAACTCCACCCACCACATGCACACCTCCCACCTGGGGGTTTCCTCCAGGTTGATGGAGGAATTGGGTACAGCAGGGCTGTCAACTCAACCGGGACGGCTGTCTGCTCCCTAAGATGGAAAACAGAACTACGAGAATGTAAGGTGCAGAGGTGTTGGAGGGAGCAGTAGAAAGACAGAAGTGTTTCTGGGGTGAGGACATCAGGGCCCCAGCCAGGTGCCACCCTGATGTGACAGGCAAGGACCAGCTTCTGGCAGACCTGAGGAGCCGGGCCCAGCCTGGGAGGGGTACCTTCCCTGCATGGCCTATGGCCAGTACCATCTGGGGTCTGCTGTCACACAGAAGGAAGAGCAGCCCAGAGGGGACTCAGGAGGCCCCAACCCCAGCTGACCCAGCAGTGCTGCCTCTGAGAAGAGTCCTCAGTGACACATCCAGGCCATTCGGAGTTGGGCATTTCTGGTGCCTTCGTGATCCTGACTCCTTTTTGGGACAGCCACCACACCCCAGGAGAAAGGGCCTGAGGCAGCCTGGAGAAGCTGACTGGGTCTGCCCGCTGCTGCCCCAGGTCCTCGGAGGGAAGAGGGCAGGTGTGCCCGGCTGTGGAGTGAATGGAGGAAGAGCAGTGTCCAGGGTCCAGAGGAAAAAGTAGGAGGCCCATGTGAGCCTCAACTGAAGGTCTCTGCCAACAGCTGGGGTGGCCAGGGCACACTGCCTGTGAGGTGCTGGCCCCCACACTGTGGCTTCTTCACGGGATGCACTGGAGACCAAGGCAAAGAGTAAGGCCGATTCAGGGAGATCAAGTTCATAATAATGGACTTTTGCATATAACCTTTAATAAAAAGGTTTATAAAAGTGATGTGTGTTTGTTATAGAAAATTTGAAAAAAGCCACATAAAGGGAGAAAAGCATATTCTACCATCGACAGTTCACATATCACGAAGCAAATATAAATACTCAATATTGAATCTATTCTTCCAGTATTTGTGTGTGTGCGTATGTGTGTGTGTGTGTGTGTGTGTGTGTGTGTGTGTGTTTTGAGGGCAGTGTCACTGACCCTCATATGTGGGACCCGAACCGGGGCTGCTGGCTTCCCAAGCCAGGGCTTAACCACCGCACCACTCGGCCGACCCGAGTATTTTTTTTTTTAAAGATTTTATTGGGAAATTGGGGGAGGGGAACTGCGTTGGGGAATCTGGGAAGGGGAACAGACAAGTTGCTGTCTTTTTGTTCTTCAGTCTAGTTGCGGAGGATGTTGCTTCACTGGCCCATGTTGGTATCGTCATTGCGCTCTTCCCGGATGAGGCAGATCGCTCGCCGGCCTCTGGATGGTCGCTCACCGTGGCTATTGGCAGCTCACGCTGGCTGCCAAATGCTCACACTGGTTGCCGGCCACTCCCTGTAGCCCATGGCAGCCCACTGCAGCAGGGGCTGCAGCCCACACCGTCGCCAGGTCTCGCACAGCCCAGCTCCAGGTGGAGCTGTTGTTAGCTGTAGAGGGCAGTGTCACTGGCCCTCATATGTGGGATCCGCACCAGGGCTGCTGGCATCCCAAAACCAGCTCTTAACCAATGCGCCACTCGACCAGCCCTCTCAGAAACTCTTTGAAAGCATACTTTTTATTTATTTATTTTTAAGATTTTTATTGGAGAATTGGGGGAGGGAACAGCATTGGGGAATCAGGGAAGGGAAACAGACAAGTTGCTGTCCTTTTGTTCTTCCCTCTAGTTGTGGAGGACGTCGCTTCACTGGCCCATGTTGGTATCGTCATTGTGCTCTTCCTGGCTGAGGCAGTCAGTCGCCAGCTACTGGACGGCAGCTTGCTGCTGCTCACAGTAGCTCACACCGGCTGCCGGCTGCTCACGCTGGCTGCTGGCCACTCACAGTAGCTCATGGCAGCCCACTGCAGCCCTACTGCTGTCGCCGGCAACTCGTGGCAGCCTAGCTCCAGGTCGAGCTGTTGTTCACCATCTTAGCTGTTGAGGGCGCAGCACCACTGGCCCTCATGTGGGATCCGAACCGGAGCCCTGCTGCTCAGGGCTGGCGTCCCAAGCCAACTCTTAACTAACACACCACTTGGCTGACCCGAAAGCATAATTTTTAATGGCTGCTTCCTTGGCATGTGAATAGACCACGTTTGTTCAGACATTTCCCTTTTGTTGATCTAGATGGTTCACAACTTTTGCCTCAAAGGACATATTTATATAATTTTTTCTTCTTTTGGATTTTTTTTCTTGGGGCAGTTGACAAAAAGTTAAGTGAATGGCCCAAAGTGTAAACAGGTTTTGTTTGTTTATTTGTTTGTTTTTTTAAAGATCTTATTGGGGAATTGGTGGAGGAGAACAGCATTGGGAAATTGGGGAAAGAGAACAGACAAGTTGCTGTCCTTTTTTGTTCTTCAGTCTAGTTGTGGCGGACGTTGCTTCACTGGCCCATGTTCGTATCATCACTGCGCTCTTCCCGGGTGAGGCAGATCGGTCGCCGGCCTCTGGATGACCACTCACTGCGGCTATTGGCAGTTCACGCTGGCTGCTGGCCACTCACTGTAGCCTATGGCAGCCCACTGCAGCAGGGGCTGCAGCCCACACAGTCGCCGGCCATCTTAGATAGAGGCAACCAGGTGGAGCTGCTGTTCACCACCTTAGCTATAGAGGCCAGTGTCACTGGCCCTCATATGTGGGATCCGAACTGGGGCCCCGCTGCTCAGAGCTGGCATCCCAAGCCAGCTCCTAACCAACACGCCACTCGGCCCACCCTGTAAACGGTTTTAAGGCTTTTGATTCCTTCAGCTGAAGGGCTTTCCAAAAGGGCTGTCCCATTTCCTCTCCACATGGGACCAGATGACCTCTGCCCCTCCTTCCAGTTCTTCCCAGAGGAGGAAACCCTGGAGGGCCCAGGCTGGTGGCCCCACCCCAGGCTGATGAGGCTGCCTTTGCCCCGGGGGCCACAGGTGCCCCGAGGGAACTCTGCTTCCCTCAGACCTTGGAGAGGTGGACAAGAGAGCAAGCAGTGTTTCTGCGGCAATAAAATTGGGAATGCTGAGTAAAGACATTGAAAGAGAGGGCAGCTGTGTAGACCCCTTGCTGCCAGTGTCAGGCTGCTGGTGGACTGTTGCAGCAGAATGAAAAAATAAACTCAGAATATCCTGAGTAGGTGGAGCTGGAGACTGGGGGGGGCGGGCAGAGAGTCCAGGAGCTGGTGTGTAATGTGGAGCGGTGCTCAAAGCCCTTGCTGACTGTTTCCTGAACATGGCATTTGAGGCTCTCTGGCCTGTGGCAGAGACAGCTGGTTGCCCCCAGGGCCCTTCTCCCTCCTTAGGAAAAGTGATCACACTTTCCAGGCCTCCTTGCAGTAAGGTGTGGCCATGTGACTGGCCATGTAAGGAGTGGAGCACCCCTCCTTTACCCCTAACTCCTCTTGTGGGCTCCAGCATGGATGCGATGCCTGGAGCTTGGCAGCCATTTTGTACCATGTGCTGGGACCACATGTTTAAAGGGGCAAAGCAACAAGGTAGTTGCTCGTCCTGGACGGGCTGCCACCAGACCTCACTCATGGGAGAGAGACATACACATGCCTGTTTCAGCCACTCCCACGTGGGGGCTGCCATCACACCTGAGTCATGGTGCATCATGGATTTGCTCCATCAGAGTCCCACAGGACCTCTGCCTCACAGTTCCATCCTGACCCCTGCTGCTGTCACAGTCTGCCATGGAGTCCCCCAGGCAGAAATGTGGGTGGAGCCATGTTATCCCCTGGGGGGACCCAGTTACCCTGGGTCTATGACCAAACATCACGGAGCTCCCTAACCCCATGACATCATGGGGACCCCTTGTGACACTGTGGGTGCTCCTTGGGCTCCCAGCTGTCCCATCCTGGGCAGTGTCTCTGGGTGTCTTGTCCTGCTGACTCCTGCTCTGCATCCTCAACTACAGAACAGTTTTTGGAGCCTGGGTACCCACCTCCCAGCAGGGACAGTTGGCTATCCCTCAGGGGCCAGCACTCTAGGGCGGCCTTCCCCAGCTGCTGCCCTGGGAGCACAGGAGGACATGGTGGAGCCGTCCACTCAGTGGCCAGGCCACCAAATCCTCAGGACCCCAAGGGCTCCCCGTCCATCAGCTGGGTCCACAAAGCAGGGCTGGGGAGGGAGAAGGCAGTTTTGTTGTTGTTGGTCTTAGTTTTTGCCACCCACCGGTCTCAGCCTTAACACTCCGTGCCCCAGTTTCTCCTCAGAGGGAATAAACTCTGGACTTGGGGTGGGGATGGCGGGGCGGGTCAAGGGAGGGTTGGATGCTGGAGAGAACCTGTGGAAGGTGTGTCCTGGGGTCAGGAAGAGTGAAGCCAGGGGGCCGCATGGAGAGCGCTCGGGCGCCCCGGCTTCCCCCGGGAGGGGGTGTCAGTCTAGCCCCTTCTTACCGGCACGCCCCTCTGGAGGTGAGGGCGAAGGCCTCAGGCGGGGAGCAGGGTCCCGAGGAAGAGGTCCCTGGGGGACCGGCAGGGGTGTGTCCTCCTGTGCGCGGGGCTGCCGGCTCCTCCCCAACTGCCAGGTGGCGGCCTCTGCGGGAGGGAGGAGAGTCCCACGCGGAAGTCAGGTGGGACCAGCTCCGCCGCCCCAGCCGCACCCCGTGCCGCCCGCGCCGCGGCCCGCCACCTCCGCTCGCGGGACCCGGGGCCGCAGGGAGGCGTCAGCATGCAGGGCTCGCGGGCGCTGCGCTGGAACCACGGCTGCAGCCCCTCCAGCCGGCCCCGCCAGCCTCACCTGAGACGTGCCTGTGGGGTTGCTGGGGCCCAGACTGAGGTGAGTGGCTGCGCCCAGCCGAGCCCCGCGGCGGGGGCAGGGGCAGGGCAGCTTGACTCTTCATCCTTGGGGCCCACAGAGAACAGCATTCCTCGGGGACTTGGCCACCCCAGTGAGTGTGTGCGGCCTAGACGGGCAGGACGTGTCTGCCCTTGTCCCTGAGCCAGGACTCGGGGGGTCGGGCCCCAGGGTGGGGACCCCCCAGACAGTCCGACTTTGCTCTGCAGCTGGCACCGAGGGAGAGGGATGTGGCCTCCAGGGCGGGCTGACGTCGGGTCGGGTCGGGCAGGCCCAGGGAGCCAGCTGAGCCCTCTGCTGCCCCGGGGTCCTTCCCTGCGGGGAGGCAGCTGTGGGCTGCTGGATTCTGATTCTGAGGGGCAGAGCAGGCGGCTGTGGGGGGCCCTGGGAAGGTGGCCCGGGCAACATCCAGGAAGACATCCTTTCTCCCTTCTGCGGGGGAAGAGGTGATGGGCCTGGGCCAGCACCTGGGCGTCTGGGCGGAGACCCGTGCCAGGTGGAGAGTGAAACCAGCCTCCCACAGGTTGCCCAGGGCCCTCCCAGGTGCGGACCAGGTAGCAGCCTCTTGCTTCACCTCTGCCTGGGGCCTCCTTGGCCCTTCCAGAGCCAGCTCTGGCATCCGGGCACCGTCGGCCTGATCCCAGGCTCCCTTGATGGCCTGTGCTGGGGTGGAGGAGAGGCTGGGAGCTGGTTCAGGGAGGCTGCGGAGGCAGCCTGACAGCTGAGGTGAAAGAATCAGCCCTCCGAAGGACAGGTGCCGCTGCAGACAGCCAGACCAGTGTGCCCTGCCCTTGTTCAAATCCCTCCCAGGGTCCTCCGTTGCCCCCAGCTGAAATCCAGTATCCCCAGCCACCTGCGCAGTCCTCTGTGACCCGCCTCACACCCTGGCAGCTCCCTCCTTGTTCTTTGTGCTTCTGCAAAGCTGAAGTGCTGAGGACTGAGTCCCTGGGAGCAGTGACTACCAAGTCCGCATAGACACTGAGTACCAAGTCATGAGCAGTAGCAACTATCAAGGCCTCAAAGGTGCTGAGGTCTGAGTCTATGGGTGTACTGAGCACCAAGCCCTGGGAGGTACTGAGTACTGAGTCCCTGGATACCTCTTGCATGCTGCCCCTCAGGGCCTGTCCCGGGAATGCTGCTCCCACATTTCTCCTCCTGCCAACCTCTTACCCCACGAGGCCATGCCCCAGGCTACCTGCCCTGTCCAGTCGGTGCCTGTCCCTCTGTGTCCATTCAGACCACACGCTGCCCATGAGGGCTGCACACAGGGCGGCATGCTGTATCAGTGAGTGTCTGGGGAAGCATGGGTGGACGGACACACGAAAGGATGAATTGACGGATGACAGACACACAGCTGAAGGGATGCAGGGACGCAGGGGGCAGGGAGGGAGGGAGGGGCAGATGCCCTGCTTCAGAAGCTGGACAGGCAAAGCCTGGTGGGGACCTACTCAGGGACATCATCAGAGGTAGCGGTGTGCACTTCAGTGGGGGCAGGAATGTCCCCTCTGTGAACGATGACAATGCACCAGGCTTCTGGGGTCAGGAGGACCTGGGGGTGTGATGTGACCCTCAGGGATAGTGGGAGGAGGCCCACATGTATCTGTGTGCAGCTGGAGTGATGTCACATGTGTGTGCTCCAATGTGGCCTGCCAGGCCTGGTCAGAAGCAGGATGATGGTCCCACCAGCGACCTGGAGACTGTGCTGGAAGGGATGGACCGGCCATGGGGAGAGAGGGGCTTCCTTGTCCAGAGCTGGTGGGTGAGCCTGGAGGGCGGGGCTGGGAGGACCAAAGGGAGAACAATAGGGACCCTAGAGCCTGATGCCAAGAGTATGCACCCCATCCACGAACCTGATGCTGGGGACACAAACGTTCCCGGTCCTGTCTCGTTGAGACTTTGCACTGTTCCCTGAGACAGCGCTGCTTCAGTCCTGCCCCTTTCTGCAAACCTGTCTGTGAAAGGCAGGTTTCTCCTCTGGCCCAAGACGCGGGAGGAGCTTCAGGTACTCCAAGCCACACCTCAGTGCAGGTGTCTGTGGGCTGCCCCTAGGAGAGCGGGGAGCGCCCAGCGCCTAGCGGGAGGAGGTGAGTGTGGGGTGGGGGAAGGGGGAAATGAAGCAGGAGAACTGTCACCTTAGGAAAGTGGGGAGCAAAGGGCCAGGGTGAGCCCCACGGACGACGGGCGTGAGACTCTCAGCGCCCAGGTGGGAGCTGCACTGAGCTGTGAGGCACGGAGGTGGCCGTCTCCGTGTGCCCGTGGCGCCAGATGCCGTGGTGCCTGTGGCTCTGTCCTTGGCCTTGATGCCTTTCCTAGCTCCTGTGACTGAGACAGAGGGGAGCAGCCAGCGGCTCCGGCTGTGCACGGGGAGGGGAGGTTGGAGGAGGTTTGCAGCTTGTAGCCAAACAAAATAAAAAGCAGACACCCATTAAATTCAGTTGCACATAGACAACTTCTTTTAGTACAAGTATATTCCATGATAACGATACGTGGGACATACTTATACTAAAAGGTATCTGTTGTTTCTCTGAAACGCAAATGTGACTGGGTGGCCTGTACTTGACCTGGCAGCCCTGTAGGGCGGACTGGCTGGAACAGTTCAGTTGGGCTTTCTGGAGGAGGTGGGCTTGAACTTGGCAGGCAGGAATGTGGTTGGAGAAGGGACAGGATAGCGGATGGGGGGACCAATGGGGCCAAAACCCTGGCAGTGGGCAGGATGGTGAGGATGGGTGGCTGGGATGGGGCGTGAGTGCTGTGAGCTGGGAGAGCGGCTGGGACTCCGGGGGGCAGTGGGCGCCATGGTGGGGTGGGCGGTGCCCAAACCTGCCAGCAGTTGGTGTGAGGTGGGGTGCTCTAATAGACATGCCCCCGAGGGCTCCATGCACCTTTTCTCCTGGGATGCTGCAGGTCTCTGTCCCTCCTAGGGGGCCTTGTGCCACCCTGGGAAGCTGCCAACGCGTACTGGGGCTCGGGTTCCTCTGGCCTATGCACACACAGCATGCTCAGCACTGTGCTGCGGCTCAGAATGCTTGGTGTGTGCCACAGAGCCCCATGGGGCAGACACCATCATGGCCAAGGCTGCAGCAGGCTGGCGATCGTGGCTGAGGGCACTCCCTGGGTGCTCGGTCCCAAAGCCAGCGTCCTCCTGCTGCATGACTGTTCTGACTGCCTTTGTCCCCCACCCCTCAGCCACCTGGGTCCACCAGCAAAGCGGCCCTGAGTCACTTTGTCTTGGCCCTCAGAGCCCACTTGGGCAGCTTTAGCACATCTACAAGGATTCCTGAAGAGTTACAGTGCCCTTCGTCCCGCGTGCCCTGAAGCCAGTGCCCCATCTCCTGGGCCACTGGTCAAAATAGGAGCCCAGCACAGCCTCCTTGACTCCGATGTCACCAGCTTTCCCACGGTGTCTTTCCTGTCCCAATCAATGCAGGACCCCGAGTGGCGTTTGTCGTCAGGGCTCCTTGGCCCCCTGCCGTCTGGGACTCTCCATCCTTCCTTGTCCTTGGCTGTCTGCCTCGTGGGTCAGCTCAGATCTGGAGAAAGTCCCTCTGATGTCTTGTGCTGAGAGGAGACTATAGGTTTTAGAGAGGGGACCACATACTATCATATCACATCCTGCCAGGGGTCCCTGACATCTAAGTGACATCCCCGTGACTTTCGTTGCCTGGGTAGGGTGTCTGCCAGGTGTCTCCTCTGGAAAGTGACTCCCTGCCCTTCCACACTTTCTTCACCCATCACTCAGTGCAGCCCACACGTAACAAGGAAGGTTAAGCTCCGCCCCTCCCCCCGAGTGATGAGGATACAAGGATGAGTCACCCATTCCTCTGCCACATAACTAATGATGCTCAGGGAGAGTCTGAGGCCACACTCGTGTCCATTTCCTCCCTAAGGTTCTGCCCACTGTGTCAGCATCTGTGTGTCCGTCCCGGACATGTCTGCTGCACTTGCCTCTGCGAGTTCTCAACAGACTTAGTTTTACTAAAGTCGGTCCCATGTCACGTTAGGCTCCAATGCCCTGTGTGAGGCAGCGGCCCCTTGGTGTTCCTGTTGCATGATCTGAGACCGTGTGGGGAGAGCAGTGTCTTCATCCACCCACCTGCCAATGGGAGTGGGTTATTTCCACAATTTTGATGTGACATGTGCTGCTGTGAACACCCTGTCCATGTCTCCCAGGGTGGACGGGGCTGTAGGATGTTCAGTTTTGTTTCCCAAATTAATGCACCAGTATGTGTGCCACAGCCACACCCAGGGGCTCTGTCAACAGGCGCTGTCAGACCGTTAAAATGTCCGTGACTGAGAGGGTAGAAGGTGGTGCATCCCTGACCTGTGTTTCCTGATTTTTCCAGGGTTCCCGTGTCTTTACCTTGTCTGTGCCTGCCTTCTGTGAAATTCATTTGCACCTTTGGCCCATTTTAAATTGGGCTGTCTGTTCTGACGGATTTCAGGAGCTCTTTGTATTTCCAAACCAAGTTTTACTGCTCATCTGTGGTACAGCCCCATGTCTCCTGGTCCTCGCCGAACAGCTAGCCCACCTGGAACTACCGACGTGTTCAGCCCCTGGAAGCTGGAGCACCTGGCCCAGGAGATGCTGTCCTGTAGGAACGGGCCTCACCCTTCTGTCTGCCCCTCACCACAGGATAAAGACAGCCTCCAGATCCTGGTGGAGCCGGAAGCAGACAGCCTCCCGCTGATGGAGACCAACACTTACAAGGTGAGTCTCAGCTCAGACCTCTGCTGGGCTGGGTCCCTTCCGCTCCCCGCCCCTGCACCTGCCACCGCAGCCCCGGCCTGGCCCCACACCTCCTTCCTGCGGACCCAGGCCTCGGAGTCGTGGGATTATGTCCTTGTGGCTGACCGTCGCACCCGGAGAAACCAGCAGTTCCTGGAGAACCTCAAGAAAAAGGGCTTCCGCTATGAGGTGGGCCAACTGAGGACCGGGCTCCTGGGTGTCGGGTGGGTCCTGGGCAGGGGTCTGGAGAGGCGGCCAGTGGCCATGGATGATGTGGGGAGGTTCCAGGGTGGAAGAGAGGGTCCGATGCGGCTCCACCCCAGGTGAAGGAGGACCAGGACAAGGTGTTCTTTGGAATCCGAGCCGGCAGCCAGATCTTCGACCTGTACTGCGCACTCCTCTTGGAGACCGAAGGTCCAGCCCCCAAACCGAGTGCAGGTGTCCGCGGGCTGTCGGTAGGAGAGCAGGGAGTGCCTGAAGCCAAGCCGAAGGAGGTGATGGCCAAGCAGACCCCCATCCCACCCACCACCAGGTGAGAGGCCAGGCCAGAAGCGCCCTGCCCACCGTGTGCCTGGTCCAGGCAGGTGAGGCTCCCAAGCATGGCCTCACAGCTCTGCCGCATTTTCCATACCTGTGATAACGGACAATGACAGTTCTCACCTCTTGGAGTGTTCCGGAAGTCTATGTTCCCAGACTTCACGGTTGGGCAGGATTTGGCGAGGCCAAGAGGACCCTCCCAGCCATCCATCCTGGCTCTGAGCCCAGATATAGGTCCCTAGCTCTCCATTCCAGACCGAATGCCCCTCCCTGGACGTCTGTCCCTGGACGTCTGTCCCTGGCACCGCTCCGCTTCCTCCAAACATCTGCTTCTCTCCACTGACTCTCCCTCCAGCCCTACAAGCCGGTCCCCCTGCCTTCCCCACATCCCTCCGTCATCACCTGCCCAGCTCACCCCAGGCCCCTCCAAGCTCAGCTGGGACCCTGTCAGTGGAGACTGGCAAGGAACACTCCTGGCATCTGGACATAAGGCAACAGAGGGTCCTCCTGGGAAAGTGGAAGCTGGATGGTCTTGGGGAGGAGCAAGGGGAGGAAGATGAGTAGAGGCACCTTGATGGAGCCTGGGAGGAACAGGCTGGGGTGAGTGCCCTGGGACGCCCAGGGGACCACGTCTCATAGGAGGATGTTCCAGAGGAGTGTGGCTCTGCAGTCAGATGCTTGGTTGTGCCACTTCCTAGCTGTGTGGCCTTGGACAAGTTACTCAGCCCCTCTGAGACCCAGTCTCCAAATTGGCAAAATGGCTCCCAGGGGTGTAAGAGGATTCGTGCACATAAGGCAAAGGGTGTGCTCTGGACTGTGGGGGGTCCAAGTGGGAGGTGTGATGGGAGATGGGGGTTGGGCCAGGCATCTGGGGTTCCAGGAGGAGAGGGACCGCCCCCGAGAGAGCCCCATCCTGGAGATACAGAGTGGCTGGACCCTGGGAGGGTTTAAGGAGATGAGTCCTGAGTTCTGGGCCCTGGTCAGGTGGTCAGGCGGGTGGGCTTCTCCAGGATGGAGAGTGGCTTGGTCAGACAGGGGGTGGGGCCCACTGAGATCACGCGGGGCCATCTGAGATCACGTGGGGCCATCCTGAACCAGCTCTTGTGTTCTAGAATCCGAATTGTCAACTTCATCCTAAAGAGCAAGACGGCAGCTGGTGGTGAGGACGGAGTGGGCAGGTGGCCTGTGTAGCAGCCCATCAGGAAGGGCGTTGACATGGGGAGACGGAGGCAGGGTCCTTCCTCACCCCACTCTCCACTGACCCGAGACTCCCTGTGACTTTTAGACACGTTCAAGGATTTGGTGAAGGACAGGGTCTTTGAGACCAAGTTCCCCCTGCACAAGGTGAGGGGTGGGCCTGCTGGGAGAGGGCGTGAGGGCGGGAGTAGAGGCAGGAAGTTCTCAGTGTCGGTCACCTCTGCCTAGGGGGAGGCAGACCTGAAGATGAAATGGGCACGGTGGAGAAACATGTTCCGGGAGCAGCCAATTGATGACATCAGGTAACAATGCCCCAGACAAATGCCCTGTGTGCCCACAGACACACCTGTGGGACCCAGAGACCCATCTGTGCCCCACAGACACACTGTACCCTGCAGACACACCTATGCACCCACAGATACCTGTGCCCCCACAGACACACCTGTGTGCCCACAGATACCTGTACTCCCACAGACGCACCTATTCACCCAGACACTGTACCCTGCAGACACATCTATGCACCCACAGACACAATGTACCCCCACAGTCACACCTATGCCCCCACAGACACTGGACCCCCCACAGATATACCTATGCACCACAGAGAGACACACCTGTGCCCCCAGCAAATAGATGTGTCTGTGTGCCCCACTTAGACACACTGAAACCATCTGTACAGACACTCCTTGCTCCCCACATGTGGCATCCCTCACCTAGGTGCTGGCCTGTGATGTCACCCCTAGTGGGGTGGCCCTGATGGGGTAGCTTTGCCCATAGGTACTACTTTGGTGAGAAGGTGGCCCTGTACTTCACCTGGCTCGGCTGGTACACCTTCATGCTGGTGCCCGCCGCCGTGGTCGGCCTCACCGTCTTCCTGAGTGGCTTTGCCCTGTTTGACGCCAGCCAGATCAGGTGGAGGGCTGGGGAGGGTGCTGAAGGGGGCGGGGGCGGGGTGGGGCAGGGATGGGGTAGAGCGGGCAGCGGGCAGGGCTGGGAGACAGGGGAGAGCCCCACCAGCGGGGTCCTTGTACCCCCAGCAAGGAGATTTGTGAGGCCCACGACATCTTCCTGTGCCCTCGCGGCGACCACAGCCGCAGGTACCAGCGTCTCTCGGACACCTGCACCTTTGCCAAGGTTTGCCGCCCTGGGGGCCCCCGCCAGACCCCACTCGTGTGTGCGGGGAAAGCCCGCTCCCCCTGTCCTCAGAGGCCGGGAAGGGAAGCTCGGGCCCTGCAGGGGGCGCTCCTTGGGGGGGCCGGTGAGGCAAGGGGATGCCGGCCCCAGCCCCTGCCTCCTCACCCCTCCGCAGCTCACCCACCTCTTCGACAACGAGGGCACTGTGCTGTTTGCAATCTTCATGGCTCTGTGGGGTGAGTGGCTGAGGGCGCCTGGGGACCAGCCCGAGCTGCAGGGCCACTCCCAGCCCCAGCACGCAGGGCCGCCGCAGACCCGCCCTGGGACATGTGCTCCTTGCTCTCCTTGCAGCCACAGTGTTCCTGGAGCTCTGGAAACGGAAGCGAGCCCAAGTGGTGCTGCACTGGGACCTGTACGGGTGGGATGAGGACCAGGTGAGGTGTTGCCAGGTGACCCAGCCAGGGACTGTCTTTCCCCAGGGCCCTCTGTGGCCACACCTGGTTTGCCACGTCTGAGGCATGTGTCCCCTTGTCTGGGGCATGTTCTCCCCATATGAGACATGTGTCCCCATGTCAGAGGCATATGTCCCGTGTCATAGACGTGTGTCCCCATGTCTGAGGTGTGTGTCCCCATGTGAGGTGTGTGTCCCATATCAGAAGCATATGTCCTATTTCTGAGGCGTGTCTCCCCATGTTTGAGCGTGTGTCCCATGTCTGAGGTGTGCCTCTGTGAGGCGTGTGTCCCATGTCAGAAGCATGTGTCCCATGTCTGAGGCATGTGTTCCCGTGTCTGAGGCCCATGTGTCCCGTGTCAGAGGCGTGTGTCCCCATGTGAAACATGTGTCCCATGTCTGAGGCCTCCTGTGCCTTCCCCAGGAGGAAATGGCGCTCGGGCTCATTAACTTTTCTGACTACAAGCTCCAGCCACACCAGCACTCCTACCTGAGAAGCTCCATCATCCTCATCCTGTCTTTGTTCATGGTACTCCTGGGAGCCCATGACGGGCTGGAGACGGGGCAGGGGAGAGCTCTCCAAGGCCCCTCCATCCTGACCACCCCTCTGCAGATCTGCCTCATGATCGGCATGGCCCATGTCCTGGTGGTCTACCGCATCCTGGCCTCTGCACTCTTCAGCAACTCGGCCCTGCCCTTTCTGGAGGAGCAGGTGACCACGGCTGTGGTGGTGACCGGAGCCCTGGTGCACTATGTCACCATCCTCATCATGACTAAGGTGGGTGGGGTGGCGGGGGGGGGGCCTCTCCCCTGAGGCCCAAAGTGAGCCCTCTTGTCTCCCCTCCCACAGATCAACAAGCAGGTGGCCCTGAAGCTTTGTGACTTTGGTGAGAGCAGGGGCCCCCAGCCCCGCCCTGTCTTCCACACAGACATAGGAGGCTGAGGGAGGATTCAAGGCCGGGGGGCTTGGGGCCTGGGTGGGGGCAGGGGCCTGTCTCTATCACCAGAGGGCAGGGGCTTGCACCTGGGAGACAGGTGAGGGTTACAGGTGTCTCTGAGCCATCAGAATAGGGACAGGCCAGGTGTGGGACTGTCGTGGGGCTAGTGACGGGTGAGGGACAGCCCACGTCTCATTCCAGAGAAGCCCAGGACCTTCTCGGAGCGAGAGAGCAAGTTCACCATCAAGTTCTTCACTCTGCAGTTCTTCGCCCACTTCTCCTCGCTCTTCTACATCGCCTTCATCCTGGGCAGGTGAGAGCCGCCCTCCAAGTCGATTCCCCCTAAAAAAGGGAAGGCCTGCTCTTTTAAATTTTTAAAATATTTCATGCTCACAACAAGTGGGAACCCAGTACAGGAAGCCCGTGGTTAACCCCCAACTCTGCAGCCCCATCCCCGAGGGGTCACAGGCACCGTCTGTGTCTGACCAGATTTTTTACGCCTGTAATGTGCACGCACATGGACAGTGGTTCTGTGTAAACACCTATCGCTTTTTACATGAAAACGTGCTAGAGGGCTCTTCCGTGTCTGCATGATTGGGGAGGTCTCATTTAAAACTGTACCGGGAGCCTTCTTTTGTGGGATGTGCTGGAACTCACCAAGCCCTTCAGTGGGTAGACTTTTGGGTTATTTCCAATGTTGATTTTTACAACTAAAGCCTCAGTGAGCACCCCACATAACACATGCACACACACTTCTCCTCACCTTCCTAATTAGTGAAATGAATCTTTTTGGTTCAAACAATATAGTTTTTCATCATTTCTGAAGAAAATCATTGCTCCACTTGTTTTGCGTATTTGATTAAATTTTGTAAGGTACATGCATGTTGCCAGTGGACCCCAAACTCGACAAGAACTTTTAAAAAATCACAACTCCTCCAGTGTGTTCAGAGATATTGGGGTGCCGTGACCTTGCCTCTCCTTGGGGACGCCAACGTGGCGTCCATCCCTTCTCTAGGGCTGTGCCTAAAGTCACAAGATTGCCCTTCCATCCACATAGGACCCTAGGTTGCCCAGTGGCTTCCTGAGGAGGGAAGGTGGGGGCCAGATACGCTGTGCTCCCGGTGACGGAGGCCTGAGCGCACTGGGCCTCTAAGTGGATGCCCTGCCCTCGGTCTGGCTTCCGATGCTGCCTCCCACGGGCGTGCAACACTGCAATTGTGACTGCACCTCTTCTCAGGTCCCCAGACTTCTGAGTTTCTCAGCTGTGAGTGTGGGTGGGTCTTTTTCATGCGACGTGCTCCAGTCGTCCCCACCCCTTCTCCACCTCACTGCTTTTCCCTCCACCATCCCAAATGTGCTGTCACTTGTTTTTCACAGAACCCTCTCACCATCACATCCAGTTTCTGGCCTCCCCGCTGCTGGCTGTGCCTCTTCTCCCAAAGTAGAAATGTCGCCACGCCCTGCCCAGCACCCATTCTTGTGACTTTAGGCGCCGTCTCACTCTGACACACACACACACACAGACACACTCCTACCTCCAGCCCGGACCCCCCCGGAGCCCAGACTCAGCTCCAGCTGCCTCTTGATATGCCCCCTCTGATGTCCTGCAGGCACCCGTCCCCAGCCTCCCTCCTCCACGTGTCTGGGTGACAACGTGGGTCCCCCAAACTCTTCTCTTCCCCTGCTGTGGCCTCTGCCTCACCTGGCTGCCCAGGACCCACCACACACTTCTTTGTTCACTGTCCTTCTCAAACTGCGGCTCCCGCAGGCAAGGGGGCCTCTCCTTTGCTGAGTTCTCAGCCACATGGCAGGCCTGGCCACAGCACCAACGTGTGTTGTGTCACGTGAGAACCGCCGACTCGCTGGGCTCAAGCCTCCTGCCCTCGGTTCAGAGGGATTTTTGTGTGTCTCGTGTTTGATAAGCTCTGCTCCCATCTCTGGAATTCTTTTTGTTTGGAAATTGGATCTCCTAGATTGACCATCTAATTGTCTGCTTTTTTCCTCCCATTTTTGTTCCAGCTTTGGGGACTTTTTCTCAACTCTGTTTTCTTCGCAGCCTCCTCCTGGTGCCCCAGCACATCCTGCCTGAAGATGATGCCTCTTTTTTCTCCTACTCTAGCATCACTTATGTTCCTTCTTCTGACTTCCTTTAATGTTCTTTCTTCGATTGGTCTCTGATTTTGTTGTAGAGGCTTTCCTTAGATACCCTCGATTCTTGGTCACCTGTTCATAATTGAGAAAGGCATGTGCCAGTGGCTTTCATCTGAGCCACATGTCTCTGTTGGTCCCCGGATGTGAATCCAGGGTCTCCTGCCTGGAAGAGGAAGGATGCTTGTTCGTGTGCTGGGAGCCC
Source organism: Aselliscus stoliczkanus (assembly GCA_033961575.1). Classification (NCBI taxonomy): domain Eukaryota; kingdom Metazoa; phylum Chordata; class Mammalia; order Chiroptera; family Hipposideridae; genus Aselliscus; species Aselliscus stoliczkanus. The sequence goes on from CM066736.1 coordinate 137,092,272, forward strand.
AGCTGGGGAAGGTAGAATGTGCGGGCTCAGTGTCCACTGGCCCAACCCTACGACCCAGTTCCCTTCATCTGCGAGGTGAAGACTGGTAGGCCGGGTCAGCAGCCGGCCATTTTAATTGACAGTTGGAGAGCACATTTGAATATAGGTAGAGTGCTAAAGGGACCTCCAAAAATGCCAGGCTCACCGATAAAGCCACCCGCTGTGCCTTCTGTTGCACAGTCCATCGAGGTGATGGGCAAAGGCTTTTTGTCTTTAAAGGTGCCTTTCAAAAAAATGTTAGTGAGAGTCTGGCATCTTTCCAGATAGTTATTGACCATTGTATTGACCAGCCTCTCTCTATCATACCATCCATTGCATGGGGTCTCTTTTCTCCCAGAGTCCTTCCTTGGGACCCGCCTCTGGTCTCGATGTACTGAGCCAGCTGCCCTCTGTGCGTCCTGTGTAGCTGTCCCACTAGGATTTCCATCTTCTGCTTTGCTGGGCTGGACCGTCACCTCCTGGATTCCTAAGCCTTCCTCTTTCTTGGTCTTGGCTTTCTTTTACCTCCGGAAGTGTATCTGAGAGGTGAGCTTTTTAAATTCTTGTATGTCTAAAGATGTCATTATTGGGCCGGCCAAGTAGCACGGGGGTTAAGCGCTGGCTTGGGAAGCCAGCGGCCCCGGTTCGTGTCCCACATATGAGGGCCAGTGACACTGCCCTCAAAAAAAAAAAAAAAGAAAAAGGTGTCATTATTGTTCCCTTGCACAACTGACACGACTGGGTATAGAAATCTAGCTTCAAAACAATATTCCCTTCCAGAACTTCAAAAGATCCATTGTCTTTGAACATGCAAAATGGATGAGAAGTGTGCAGGAAATGTGATTTTTGTTCCTTCCTAGTTGACCTAGTTTTTTTCCTTCTAGAAGTTTAGGATCTTCTCTTTAAACTGGGGAACAATTTAGGGCTGGGTCTTTTCTTCATGCATTGTGCTGGTCAATTATTGGGTCCTTCTAATAAAAAAAAAAAAACCCATCCTGCGTAGGTGCACTAAATTCTTTTTCAAATTGTATCTCAGTTAAAAAAAAAAAATCTTCCCTTTGCTCTCTCTTTATGGAACTCCTGGTCCTCTTGGGTGTCTCCTCTGTGTTTCTTACCTTTTCTCTCACCTATTCCATCTCTGTCTTTACAGTCAATATTGAAGATTTCCCTCACTTTGTCAGTTTGCCTCTCTATTTGTTTTAACAATTAAAGTCTTAATTTCCAAGTCTTTTTTTTCCTCCCCCTCTATTTTTTTCTAGCATCTTTTTCTCGTTTTTATAGATGCAATGTTTTCTTGAGGATATCAATGGATTCCCCCCGTTTAAGTTCTCTTCCGTTCCCTAAAAGGCCCAGCTTCCTGTTGCTTCGTTGTGGTCCTTCTCCTCTGCGCAGCTGGTCTTCCTTGTGCCTGAAGATTTGAAGCTCCCCATTTATCTTGAAGAACAAAGGGTGGAGTGGGTTTTCCTGGGCAGGTGGGATAGGTCTTTGTAATAACTCACACCCGCTGCACACTCACACTGTCTAAGTGCTCCACGTTCGATTCTAAGCTGCACAGCAGCCCTGTTGGGTAGGGCCTCTCTGATCCTTTTACAGATGAGATGACTGAGGCCCAGAGAGGAGAGGAGGCAAGCACAGGGTCACGCCTTCAGTAGGTAGAGGAGCAGACGGAAGAAGAGAGTCTGGTTCCCTCCGCACGCTGCCCGATTGCATGTGGGTCTCTGGGGGGAAGGACAGGAGCGCTTACCCAGTCGCCCATATGATTCCAGGGCACATTTTCTTCTTTATGTTGTGCGGTTTGTGTGTTCCTTTATTGTGTCCGTTTTTCAGGCCTTGCTCCAAGAGGCCCCCTCCTCAAGATTAAAAAGGTGTTCAGCTGTGATCTCCTTCATATGCTATGGTTTCAACATTTTATTTATTTTTTGAGGGCAGTGTCACTGGCCCTCATATGTGGGACCCGAACCGAGGCCGCTGGTGTCCCAAGCCAGCACTTAACCACCATGACACTTGGTGGGCCCAGTTTCAACATTTTAAACATTTGAATCTTGATTCATGAGGGATTTGTTGTGCTGCAGTGGGCAGAGGGAAGCCTGTTTTATTGTTCCCAAAAGACCAGCACTCACTGTGTTGTGCTTTCTAAAAATTTTATTTTTGTGCGTGTTGTGCTTTATTGCCAGATGGGCCTGTGCTCCTTACTCCTTTCCTGCTTTTCCTTTTTTTATGATCATTTACTCATTTATTATTCTAGGTGAACTTTAGAATCATTTTGTCAAACTACATCGAAGTTCTGTGGGGTTTAGCTTAAGATTGCGTAAAATTATACATTTTTTTAGGGAGACCCAACAGGGATACTGTGTTAATTTTGTTGCTGCTGTGACAGATGACCACAGCTTACTGGCTTTAAGCAACGTACAGTTGTGTGGACCAGAAAGCAAAAATGGGCCTCGCCGGGCTGAAACCAAGGTGCGAGGGCTGCGCTCTGTCTGGAGGTGCCAGATTCTGTCTGTCCTGCCTTTCTCAGCTTCTAGAAGCCGCCTGAATCCCTTGACGCCTGGCCCCTTCCTCCTCCACCTTCAAAGCCAGCAGCGGCGGCTGAGTCCTCCTCCTGCCATTTCTCTGGTTCCCGGTCTTCCCCATTTAAGGACCCTGGGGCTCACACTGGGACCAGCCGGATAACCCAGGATCAGCTCCTTACTTTGAAGTCAGCTGGTAGCAACCTCAGTGCCATCTGCTGTGTGAGATAACACAGTGATAGGCTCCAGGAATTAGCATGTGGTCCTCTTTGGGGGTCCATCATTCTGTCTCCCACAAACACACAACCTTGATTTTTCCAATCAAAGAACAAGTTTTCTATATTCACGTCTTTTGTTAATGTTCTTTGGTAGTTCTACAGCTTTCTGCACATGGGGCCCTCCTATTTCTCATGAATTTCACTGTCGCTGTCATGTTTTGCTGGTGTGTGTGGCAGATTGCTTCCTGCTTCATGTCCCACTGGACTCGTGGCACCCAGGAAGTCAGTTGGCCTTGCTATCAATTCCGCTCCCTCTGAGCACTTGTCAGTTGATTTATCTAAGTCTTTCAGTTGGTGTATTTTGGTTTACCAAGTACATGATCATATTTTCTAAAATAGTAACTTGTCCCTTTGCCAATTTATATTGTTCTAGAACTGTGTTGAATCGCTGTCAGAAACTAGAACAGGAGTGCTTCCAGGGTGTCACCACCGAGCATGAGCCCAGCCTTTGGCTTAATAGAGTTTATATTTTTATCATGGTATGGACCGCAGGTGACTTAAACACAAAGTAACCCTATGAGCACAGTTTCCACGGGAGGAAGCTGACTTTGTCTAGAACGCACGCACATCTGAGCTGGTGACCAGCTGAGCCTTCCCCTGGCCACTGCATATGCCTGAGGTGGGGGAGAGGGCATGGGGCCAAAGCCCCTGCCCCCCTGCAGGGCGGGCTCCTTTCCTTCCTTCCCCCTTGCCCCCACCTCCCCCCGCTGCCACTTCTGTCCTGCTCCACCCCCACCCCGTCAGAGGCAAGGTGCGGCCCTCAGCCTTACTGTCCTTCCCAGGATCAACGGCCACCCTGGGAAGTCTGTGCGGCTGGCCGGCCTGTGGAGGCTGGAGGAGGTCAGTGTGTTCGCATGCTTTGCTGCCCTGCCCCGAACCGCCCTCCCTCCTGGGCCTGACCTCCCATCCCTGCCCTGCCCGCAGTGCCATCCCAGTGGCTGCATGATGGACCTGTTCGTCCAGATGGCTATCATCATGGGTCTGAAACAAACACTCAGCAACTGCGTGGAATACCTGCACCCGTGAGGACCAGGGTCTACCTGGGGCCCCTGAACCTCCTTCCCATCTCCCAGAGCCAGCAGGCCCAGGGCCCCCTCCGCCTCCAGCACATTCCCTGTCCCCACCTGGTTCTCGTCACTCCCAGGTGGCTGGTTCACAAGTGCCGCTCGATACGGGGCCGCGAGTCCTGGGACCCAGAGCTGAGGGAGTGGCAGCACAACTATCGCCTGAATTGCGTCTACGCCTTCAGCCTGTTCAATGAGTTCATGGAAATGAGTGCGTGGGCTGGAGCTGGGGACACTGGGGGGGGGGGCTGAGGGTGGAGGGGGTCAGGAGGAAGCTAGGGGGCTGGGACAGAAGAAAGGGGGGCTGGGGCAGAGGGCCTGGGAGCTCAGGGTGACCGTTCTGCCCCGCTGCCCTTCCCCTCCACCCCCCAGTGATCCAGTACGGCTTCACCACCATCTTCGTGGCCGCCTTTCCTCTGGCCCCACTGCTCGCCCTCTTCAGCAACCTTGTGGAAATCCGCCTGGATGCCATCAAGATGGTCCGGCTGCAGCGGCGCCTTGTGCCTCGCAAGGCCAAGGACATAGGTCTGGGGTCCAATGGGATGGCTTCGCGGAGGGGGGACGCTCAGCCCGGGGGGCCGGGGTGGCAGGGGGCACGGGGACCATGCCAGTCCACTTGAAACAACCACTCTAAGCAGTGGTGGCCAGGCCAGCCCCCTCACACCACAGACAGCCCCCAAGCACCCCCATCTGCCAAGAGGGGGTTGGGCCTGGGGTGGGCTCAGGCCCCAGAAAGAGGCAGGGCCCTCCCTTCCACCCCTGGATGTGGCTGAAGAGCCTGCAGCCCCCTTGCAGTCCTCAGAGCTGAACTCTGAGGACAGGGAGCTAAGGGAGGGAGGGTCCTGCAGCTGGGGCGGGCACTGACAGCAGGTGGCCTCAGGCACCCAGACTGGCCTCATTGAGAAGGACAGGAGTCAGGGATGAACCGAGGGAGGGAGACATGTGAGAGGTCCCAGTCCTGGGCCCAGGTTAAAGGCTTCCACCCTAGGTGGGCATCCAGGAGGTGGAGCAGGCTTGGGGGCAGCTGAGGGGTTCAGGCAGAAGAGCGGGGCAGGGAGACAGCGCCCCTTCCGTCCACGTGAAGGGCAAAGGGGTCGGGAAAGCAGAGGCTGGGCTCCGCCCACCTTGGCCCATGACTCCTCATCAGCGGCCTGAAACCGTGACTGCAATGCGGTGCCATTCGCAGAGGTGTGACAAGACCCTGGGACTATCCAGGCTTCCAGCCTTGGGAGACGGACAGGTGGCGGTGGGGTGGGCTGCACCAGCGGTCATGGCTCGAGGCAGCAGACCGCCTCACTCCACTTCTGTGGCCCAGGGACTTGGCTCCAGGTGCTGGAGACGATCGGCGTACTGGCCGTCATAGCCAATGGGATGGTCATCGCCTTCACATCGGAGTTCATCCCCCGAGTAGTGTACAAGTACCGATACGGCCCATGCCGACAGGGGGCCCATCCTGGAGTCGAGTAAGGGGGCGTTGCCACACAGCCCTGGAGAGCCTCAAACTGTCCAGAGAACCCCAGAAAAAGTGGCCCAACCACAGCCCAGCCCAGGGGAGCCCGGGAGAAGCCTTGATGCTGCCAGTATTGCCTGGGGTGGCCCTGCCCTCCCACACTGACCCTGGGCTGGACCCCAGATGCGCTGACCAGGACCCCAGGGGGGATTAAGGACCCAGCCCGAGCTGTTTATTAAGTGGGCCCCCTCAGTTCCTGGCAGGGGTGGCATCCCCATGTCCCTTCAGCCTCCCTCAGTGGCCCCCGACATAGGGGAATGGAGGGGTCGAGGGGTCTTCACTGTGCCTCCACCACCGTGATGGCCCCATGAGACAGGACTTAGCCCCAGGGAAACACCCGACGCCTGAAGGGGCCACATCCGGCAGGCGCGCCCCCAGCGTTATGTTCCTCTCCCCCGCAGCTGCCTCACAGGCTACGTCAACCACAGTCTGTCCGTGTTCCACACCAAGGACTTCCAGGACCCTGTCCGGACAGGGGGCTCAGAGAACGTCACCGAGTGCAGGTTCGCCCCCCCCGCCGCCATGCCCCAGCCCGCCGGCGCCGCTGAGCTGCCCCGCCCCCGCCGCCATGCCCCGCCCCCGCCGCCATGCCCCGCCCCCGCCGCCATGCCCCGCCCCCGCCGCCATGCCCCAGCCCGCCGGCGCCCCTGAGCTGCCCCGCCCCGCCGCCATGCCCCGCCCCCGCCGCCATGCCCCAGCCCGCCGGCGCCGCTGAGCTGCCCCGCCCCCGCCGCCATGCCCCGCCCCCGCCGCCATGCCCCAGCCCGCCGGCGCCCCTGAGCTGCCCCGCCCCCGCCCCTGAGCTGCCCCGCCCCCGCCGCCATGCCCCGCCCCCGCCGCCATGCCCCGCCCCCGCCACCATGCCCCAGCCCGCCGGCGCCGCTGAGCTGCCCCGCCCCGCCGCCATGCCCCGCCCCCCCCGCCATGCCCCAGCCCGCCGGCGCCCCTGAGCTGCCCCGCCCCCGCCGCCATGCCCCGCCCCCGCCGCCCTGCCCCGCCCCCGCCGCCATGCCCCAGCCCGCCGGCGCCCCTGAGCTGCCCCCCCCCGCCGCCATGCCCCAGCCCGCCGGCGCCGCTGAGCTGCGGAGCCCCGACTCTGGCCCTTCCCGCCCAGGTACCGGGACTACCGGGACGCCGAGGGCTACGCCGTCTCCCAGCAGTTCTGGGTCCTGCTGGCTGTCCGCCTGGCCTTCCTCATCCTCTTCGAGGTGGGCCGGAACTGGGCGCCCCGGGGCGGGCGGCCCTCTCTAGCCCCCCTGCTGGCCCCCAGGCCCTAAAACCCCTCCTCAGCCAGCCTGACTGCCCACTCAGCCCCTGTCTCGCCCCCAGCACGTGGCCTTGTGCATCAAGCTCGTGGCTGCTTGGTTTGTGCCTGACGTCCCTCAGTCGGTGAAGAACAGAGTGCTGGAGGAGAAGTACCAGAGACTTTGCGAGAAGTACCAGACGTTCCAGGAGAAGCACCGGAAATTCCAGGAGTACCAGCGACTCCAGGAGAAGATGTGGTATGGGAGGCCACGGTGGGCGGGGTGGGGCGGGGCCTAGGGGACCCCCACCAACTCCACGCCTACCTCCAGTTCCAGCCCCAAGACCACAGCCGTGTAGGGGACCCAGAGATGTCACTGGCGCCCGGGAGCCAAGACTCGGAACCACCACCACCACCACCTCCCACCACTGCCCAGGGCTGTGCATGTGTGTGTGTTGGGGGCATGCTGTAGGGCCCACATATATGTGGGTGTATGTGAGGGATCCCAGCAAATCGGTGTATGCTTGGGAGCAGCATGTGTGAAGCCTGCCCCATCCACTAGGGCTCAGGCTTGGCATAACCCTGACTTGAACTCTGGGTGACCATTGTCACCATACAGCTGTGGGGGAGGGGGGCTTCTTATGCAGTCACAACACAGGAAGACCGGCCCGTTTCCTGGGCCTCCCTCTGATTTCTGGGCTGCAGATCCTGGTGGGTCGGTCAGGGGGTCCTGACCCCACCTCTCTGGCTCCCCTCAGCCAGCAGGACGTTTTAGAATAAAATAAATCCTCTTTGTGTCAACTTTTGTGCCTCAGGAGGATTGTGTCTGCCTTCGGGGCTACATGGAAAACTGAGGCCCAGATGGGAAAAGATCTGGATGTGGCAGCCTCCTGGCCCTCCTCTGGGTTTCCGTAAGCTTCCAGAAGTGAGGGGCGCCTTACTGAGGTCCTACCTTCCCTGCTCATGGGGTTTAGGGGTCGGAGTCTTCCTGGAGGAAGAGGAAGAGCTGGGAGGTGGGGGGTGGAGAATCACAAAAGGTGCCCCTGGGGGGAAATCAACAAGGAGTCCCCCAGGAAACCGGGAACGGACACCCTCTAAGGGCTGGTCGGGCAGGTTCGGCCTCTGCCCCCTGGTCTGCTGGCCGCAGCTACCGATGGCTGAGCAGGACAGCCTTGAGGCCAGCCTTGGGCGCAAAGCGGGACACTTGGGTCCGCCCTCGGCCCTGGCTGCTGGGCGGGGCTGCACCTGTTGCCGCCGCTGGGGCCCTCGCCGCTGCGCACCTGGCCTGGGCGAGCCACCACGATCGCGCGAACCCCAGGTCTTGGCAGTAGGTGAGTGGCAGGCACAGCTCCGACCACGGGGTGTGCGTGGAGGTCGCCGACTCCTAGGAGCCCCGACCGGGCCTGGAGCTCGGGGGCTCGGGAGGGGAGGGCCCTGGCGGGCGCGGCCCCGCAGGAAGCGGCTCGGACTCCCGGAAGCCGGTCCGCGTCCCGGCCGCTGGGGCCTCCCGCTCCGCCCGCGGAGGGCAGTGGCTTCCTCGTGACCTCTGCTCGGAAGAGCCGCAGGGAGCGCCGGGCGCGGGGACAGGCCGTCCCCAGCCAGAGGCCTCCCAGGGCGCCGGGGAGACCGACGGGGCCGCCGGGCGGAGCCAGCGCTCCCGCGCTCCAGGCGACCCGCCCCTCGCCCCCGCTGCGCCCGCCCCGACTACCTGCTCTCCCAGCCCGGTTGTTGGGGGTAGTAAGGCCGGTCCCCACCCTGGAAGGCGGGGCGCAGGATGTGGGGGTGGCAGGAGAGAAGTGGGCGTCGTGGGCCGGGGGGAGCGCAGAGGCCTCTTAGGCACGTTCTTTCCTGCGGGAGAGACGTCCGGGGCGCAGAGGGCTGCGCGCCTCCGATGTGGGGAAACGCTTGGGGACTGTGGGGTGCAGATCAGCAAAGCCTACACTGCTGCGGGGGGCTATCAGCGAGGCTCGGCGCTGCAGCACCACCGGAGCGCGGTTTTCTTTCTAGGGACCACAGGGTGTGGGCCCGAAGGTGCCAGTGGTGCAGGGGGCGGGCTTGGATTCGGAAGGGCTGTTCGCTGGAGTGCCTGACGCGATGTGGGGTTTTCTGCTCCCCTCGGAGAGCGGGCCTGGGGACAAGAGAGGGTGAGGGTGGGCGTTAGCAGAGGGAGGGGCGTCCAGTCGCGGCTGGGAGCTGGTGGTACAGATGGGCATACAGCAGTGGCTGGTCTGCCAGGAGCTCTCAGAGGCAGCGAGGCTGCTGGGGAACACGGGGACAGCTGGAGCGGTGTTCCCGCCTGGGCTAGGGTGGTGGCCGACTACTGGAGGTAACTGCTGGGACGGGACGCTTGGGGGGGGGGGCCGTCACTGGACACCTGGAGGAGGGGCTAGTGCCAGCTGTGGCGTGCCTCCAGGAGGCTTCATTCCAATTCTGGGACCTTCACCTAAGGTCCTTGAGGGCCACAGTGTGGTTGGCAGTGCTGGGACACGGTGGGATTAGGGTGTAGGGAAGCTAGCTGACCCAGTGAGGAGGCCCCGCTGGTGGCCCTGCGTGGGGAGGGCAGGGTCAGGCACTGCTTTCTATGGGCACTGATACCAGCCACCTGTTGCTGGGCGCGGAGTCCTAGGTTGGTCTGGGGGTTGAGGGGTGTTGGTGGTGAAAACTGGAAACACTGGCTGCCCCCCACCTGGCTCAGAGTGGAGGCCCTCTGCTTCCTTATCTGGAAAAGGGGTCACTGTCCTCCCACCCCAGCCTGAAACCAAGGTCTATATGATACGGCAGCCCACTTGCAACTGCAAGTTTGGAGGCTACACCTGGGAGGTGGACAGGGAAGAGGCCAAAGAGCCCTGCTCGAGGCCCCATTATTGGCAGGAGTTTCCGCAGGAGCCCCCCCCACCCTAGCAGGTCACAGGTCAGACACTCATGGGGCTGCTCACTTGGGGGCAGACACGGAGACTCCCTTACTACCCTGGTGTGGCATCGTGTGGGGTGTGCAGGAAGCAGGCCACACTACCCACTGCAGGACAGCCCTGACTGGGGTCTCCCTGCCAGGACCCCTCACATTACCCTGGACCCCAGCCCCTCTGCAGCCTGCCCTCACACCCCAGGTCTGGCCATGGGAAGCGCGGTGCCTGGTGGGCTGGGGCGGGCCCAGAGGAAGGAGCCCTTGACTCAGTTACAGGAAGAGTGGGGCAGGCGGGGCCGGCGAGCGAGCACCGCCAACTGCCCGCCCGCCCGCCGGAGGGGGGTGCCTGGGTGGGGTTTAGGGTTAGGAGAGGATGTGACTGCAAGGCCAGGAAGCTACGGGAAAGCTCCGATTAAAACACAAACAAAAGCCAGGTCCTCAGCGTACTTGGAGATGCGTCCAGAGCAGTCTTGGTGCTTGGGACCGGGCTGGGGGCCCCGCTGAGCAGAGTTTGCTCCCAAACCACCTCAGTGACTTCAGGGACCAGCATCCCTCCCGGGAGGAAAGAGCCGGAACCAGGTGACGTTGTGACCTCCTCCAATGGCCCACTGCTCTTACGAGTCTGTGTCCTCATCCTCTGACGCCTTTCCTGGCCTGAGGCCTGCCCTTAGAGTCAGACCTTGCTGAGGGGAGACCCGCACATGTGTGTGCGTGTGTGTGCGCGTGTGTGTGTGCCTGTGGGGGCCTGAGGAGCGATGGGAGGCCGTGTGTGTGCCAGGGGTGGGTGTGAGGCTCATTGTGGGGGGCGGGTGCAGAGGGTCGCGGCTGTGTGTCTCTGGGGAACTGTCCCAGGCATGTGCTGTGTGATCCAGCTCTTTGGACCAGTGATGCGAGTGTGGGAGTGTGCCTGCGTGCACATGGGCCAAGGTGGGAGCTTAGTGCAGGCATGTGTGGGCAGAGGCTGTGTGTGCACACAGACTGCAGGGGGAGGGTGGCACGAGAGGCCACAGGAGAGGCCACCTCCTGGCCTTGTGAAGGCCCCGGGGATGTGGGCCCACTGTCTCACCCTGGCCGTCACGGTGGCCTTGGGGCAGATGAAGGTCAGCCAAGGGCCCCTCCGATCCCCTCATGAAAGGTGCTCAGAGTGATGCTGTGCTGGTATCCGGGAGGCAGCCAATGCACAGTGCTGTCTGTGGCCAGAGTTACATGTTAACTCGTCCTGTTCTTGTTTAACTTGCTCCCTGGGGATGGTGGCAGCCTCTGACCCATCCTGGCACCCTGACTGACCCACCACAAGGACAGACTGTGAATCCTGCCCAGCCCTTGGGGTCCAGTCTGCTTGGCTGAGGAACCTGTGAAGCCAGGGGTGGCACCGTGCCCAGCCTGCCCGAGGAGGCCCTGGATAGACCATGGCAGGTAGACGGGTCAGAGAGGGGCGGGCATGGGCCCCAATGTCGCCTGCACTTTACTGGCTCCAGGCTGCCATGTCGCCCAGGCGCTGTTCGCCCCTCCCCCATGGCCCGCAGTCCTGACCCTGTGCTTAGGATGGGCCCTGAGCCCTGTCCTGCCCAAGGCCTCCAGACCAACTCGTTGGGGTGGATGCTGCTGGGGCCCCTGGGGGTGGGCAGGGAGATGTGGGCTGCGGGGGGACCATACCACCCAGATGATGGTTGTCTTTTTTGACTCCAAGGAGTGCTCCTCAGCCTGATTTTAAGATGAGAAAGTTTAGGTCTCAGGGATGTGGGAAGGCTTGGCCGTGGTCAGCATAGGGTCCTGGAACCTCAGGCTCTCATCCCAGGTGGAAAGTGCTGGCATGCCCAGCACCCGAGTCTCCCAAACCACCAGTGTCCACACTTGCGTCAGCCCTCCTAGAAGTGGGGCAGGGCCGAGGGCTACAGTGCCTGGCTCCTTACATGGGGTTTATATCCTGGGTGGGCGACCAGCCAGATGTTGGGCCCTGTCCTCCGTGGGACTCATGGAAGGACATGGTGTCGCCACCAAGCAACACGTGCCACCGGGTGTCCTTTTCCCAGCCCACAGACCATCCGTGGACAGTGGTAGGCCAGCGTCCTGGGCGCGGCTAACCCTCGGGGTCCTCTCTCTGCAGGTGTCTGCAACAGGGCCCCTGACTTCCTCTCCCCTTATGGAAACCAGGTCTTGGGGCCTGCCCTGGGTAGTGTGGCCACTCTGAACTGCACGGCCTCGGTGGTCTCTGGGCCCCACTGTCCCCAGCCTTCAGTCCATTGGCTAAAAGATGGGCTGCCACTGGGCAATGGAAGCCACTATGACCTCCACGAGGACTCATGGTAAGAGGCTGGGGTGTCCAGGGCCAGTGACCACCCTGGATCTACCAGTGGCCAGTGTTCTCTCAGACCTACACCCTGACCTGTAACCACCTGGACAGGGGTTGGGGAGTGACTTGGGCAGAGTGCCACTCTGGACACAGACCGAGGGTCAGTGACCTGAGGGACAGATGGCCCAGTAGACACTTTGTAGACTGCCCAGGGCCGTGGGTGCCTGCAGAGTCCTAAGGCCTAAATGAGTTACTGGCCATTGGGACCCAGAGGACCCCTCAAGACCCAGACCCAGGATTAGGGCGACTGTCACTAAACAGATGCACACTCCCTCCAGGTTCTGCCACTTCTCTTAGCTTATGGCCCAAGGGCTGAATCCCAGACAAAAGGGGCTTTGGGGCATCCACTGATGCTCTCGGGCCCCAGGTGAGAGGGTGGGCCTGGTCTCCCCAGGGTCAAGTTCAACTCGTCAGAGGTGTTTGTGTCCAGTGTTCTGGGGGTCAACCTGACCAGTGCTGAGGACTATGGAGCCTTCACCTGCTCCATCCGGAATGCCAGCTCCTTCTCCTTCACTCTTCGGAGAGCTGGTGAGGGGGGTACACTGGGATAGAGGGTAGCAGGGAGACCTGGGAGGGGCCTGGGGCGCCTAGAGGCTGGAGGGTGCTAGGTGTGGGTACAGTGACTGAGGCTGCAGCTGTCCCCAGGCCCAGCGGGCCACTTGGCTGCAGTGCTGGCCTCACTCCTGGTCCTGCTGGTCCTGCTTCTGGCTGCGCTGCTCTACGTGAAGTGTCGACTCAATGTGCTACTCTGGTACCAGGACGCGTACGGGGAGGTGGAGGTGAACGGTGCGTGCGGTGGGGGGACGGGACGGGACGGGAGCAGCCACCGGGCTTCCCTAGGCTCAGCCTGCACAGGGGGATAAGGAGGCGCCAGCCCTGGAGGGCTCCAGTGAGCACACGGTCCAGGAAAGGCGGACTCCACGCAGCCCGGGAGGGCATAGGGCTAGGTCCGCAGAAGCGGGGCAGGCGGCCTATATATTCTGGGAACCAGTTCCACCTGGAACCCTGGCCTGGGGCGGGGTCCGCACCTGGGGGCGGGCCTGGTCCCTGTGCTTGCGTCAGGAGAGCGGAGTGGACCAGGGGACAGCACCTGTAGGTGGTGGCCCGGGCCTGGAAAGCGGCCGCACTTATTCGCGGCTGTCCGCAGACGGGAAGCTCTACGACGCCTACGTCTCCTACAGCGACAGCCCAGAGGATCGGAAGTTCGTGAACTTCATCCTGAAGCCGCAGCTGGAGCGGCATCGGGGCTACAAGCTCTTTCTGGACGACCGCGACCTCTTGCCACGCGCAGGTACCACGATGCCCCACTCCGTTCCCGCCCTGCCCAGGCCCAGACTCCGCCCCTAGGGCCCCCATCGGGCCTGGGACCCCACCTTTGCTCGCCCCCGTCCCTGTGGCTTCTCCCTGGGTCCCTCCTCCGTTCCGGGTCCAGCCTCGGCCCCGCCAATGCCCACGTCCCGCAGAGCCCTCCGCAGACCTGCTGGTGAACTTGAGCCGCTGCCGGCGCCTCATCGTGGTGCTGTCGGATGCCTTCCTGGGCCGGGCCTGGTGCAGCTACAGCTTTCGGTGGGTCCCGTGCGGGGTTCGGGGGTGGGGGGTAGCAGCACCCCGCTGACAACTCCACTCCCGCAGGGAGGGCCTGTGCCGGCTGCTGGAGCTCACGCGCAGACCTATCTTCATCACCTTCGAGGGCCAGCGGCGGGAGCCTGAGCACCCTGCGCTGCGCCTGCTGCATCAGCACCGCCACCTAGTGACCCTGCTGCGCTGGAAGCCCGGCTCCGTGGTGCGGAGGGTGGCGCGGGATCTGGGGCGGGGCGGGTCCTGTGGCACGGTGCCCGGAGGAGGGGCCTCCTTGGAGGTTCCAGGAACCAGGTGACCAGTGGGGGGCTACCAGTGTTTGCATCCCCATGTCCCCGTGTGTCACACGCACTGACTGCCCGACCTTGGCCCCTAGACACCTTCCTCCGATTTTTGGAAAGAGCTCCAGCTGGCACTGCCCCGGAAGGTACAGTACAGAGCGATGGAAGGGGACCCTCAGACCCGCCTGCAGGATGACAAGGACCCCATGCTGGTTGTGCGAGGCCACATTCCAGAGGGTGGTACCGTGGACCCGGAGCTGGACCCCGACCCCGAGGGGGACTTGGGTATGCCGACCCAGGCCCACCCTTGACCCTGAGAACCAGCCTGGGATGGAGGGGGGCTTACAGGGCGGAAGACCCCAGAAAGGGGCCAGGTGGCAGGGATTCCTCCCTGCTGTTCATGGATGGGCTTCACTCCCCAAGACCCCCCTCACTGCCCCTTTCCCAGAAGTGCTTGGGCTTCAGGGCTGCCTGGGAGTCGCCAGGACCTCAACTGTCACCACCCAGGAGGGGAGTGAGCCCGGCAGAAGGCTGGCTGTGGGCAGCCCAGCTTCAGGCTTGGTGGTACCCCCTCCCCAGGTGTCCGAGGGCCTGTCTTTGGGGAGCCGTCAGCTCCACCATATGCAAGTGGGGTCTCGCTGGGAGAGGGCCGGGTTAGCGAGGTGGACGTCTCGGACCTTGGCTCCCGCAACTACAGCGCACGCACGGACTTCTACTGCCTGGTGTCCAAGGAAGACATGTAGGCCCTCCCCGCACCTGTGCTGGAGCCACGGGGTGCCAGGGACAGCTGGGAGTGGGACCTGGGGCCCTGCCTGTCTGCGGCCCTAGGACCCTCGGGGAAGGGGAGTGGCCCCTCCTTGTGCCAGAAAATAAAGTGTTTTTGGATCCTGCCTGGGCCTCGGTCTCTCCTCTCCTGGGTCCGAAAGAGGGTACACAGTGCCCTGGGCAGAGCACCCCTCACTTCCATCTCAGGGCCCTTGACCCCTCTCTTTTCTCATCCCTACAGCCACTTGGTCACCAAATTCGGCTGTCCACTCAAACTCTCCCTCTCTCCCTCGAGCCAGCTCAGATATGTCTCTTGCCATAGTCTCCTGAGGTCTCCTTGCTAGGGGTCGTGGCTGTCCCCAGCCCCACTCTGATCCAGACAGGTCCTCGGGGGTCAGGGCCTTTAGAGACTTCAGGTTCTGAGCTTTGCAGAAGCCGTTTGTTGTAAAAATATCAGTGGGAGCTTCACAGCCAAGTGGCCTGGCTCAGTGAGATGGGAGAGGGGTCCCAGAATCTACTGGGCCCCAAGGCTCAGATGGACAGTGCTCTGGTCAGGGCACCCCCAGCCCAGGGGGGCAGGGCAAAGAGAGGTGTTGGGTGCATTTGCCACATGAGCACAGCCCAGTGGACAGCACCAAAGTCAGGTGGTCACATGACAGCTGCCCCAGGAGCAGTCAGTCCTGTGCACAAAGCCCCCAGCTCTGCTGAGTCGGCGTCAGGTGGCACCAAGGCCTCTGCTGTGTGCCCCATCTCCTCTACTCTTGGACAGCTCTCTCCTCATGGACACTCCCTCCTCCCTGACTTGGAGAGGCCTGTATGACCCCAGGGGCAGGCGTGGCTGTGGAGTCCCTGGGGATCAGGCCAGCCAAAGAAGCATGCAGGGCTGTGGCTGCTGTGTTCATGACCACCTTTATTCCCAGCGCTGGCTGTCCTGAGGCACTGCCAGGCCCCGGCCAGCCCCACCTCTGCCAGTGTGAACTGGCCACCAACCCACGCACCAGAGCAGCTTCAAGCCCTGCCGTTTCCCTGCCCTGCAGAAGCCAAGTCCCCAGCTGCAAGCCCCCGTCCCCTGTCCTCTCCTTGGTGGCCCAGGCCCTTCAAAGTTGCACACAAGGCTCCTAGGAGCTGCTCCTGGGCCATCAGCCTTCTCCTCCAGGCTGGCTGACAAGCAGCTCGGAGCTGAGCCCATCCCTCCGAGGCTGGGCCGAGTCGTACTCTCCTCCTCCAGGAAGGCCTCGCTTATGGGCCCAGGAAGTCCTCCTTTCGATAGCCCTTCTGCAGTGGAGGGGGCTGAGTGAGGTGTGCTGGCCAGCACTGCTTCCCAACCCACCCGCCCTGGGGTGCTGGGGTGGACCCCTGGTCTCCTAGTTCGAGTTTCCCTCTCCCGGGGTCTCCTGCTTCACAAGGTTTCCAAATCCCTCCCCAGTGTCCTTCCCCCAGGCCCCACGCCCATGGCCCTGCCTGCCCTGGATTGCCGGAACATACCGCGCGGAAATCTCGGTGGAGCTTGTTGTACTGCCACAGATTGGCCAAGAGGCTGGAGGCCGCCCGGGAGGACTTCTCACTGTCGGGGCTTGGGGGACAGGGGCAGGGTTCAGCAGGGGACAGGCACTGCCAAAGGGAGGATGGGAGGGGGCCCCAGGCCGGGGTGGGGGCCTCACCTGTCCCGCTTTTTCTTGATGAAGACCAGCTTGCGGAGCCCATCGAAGTAGAGCAGGTCCCGGGCGGCGATGGGGCTGGCCACCACCAGGTGATTGAGGACAGCGATGATGTTCACCAGCACATCGGCCGGCGCACATTTCTCACCCACACTGCCCGGCAGCTTCTCGATCAGGTGACTCACCACCTTGGTGGCTGCAGGAGGCCAGGAGGTTGGTGTCAGCCCCTCCTAGCCCCAGGGAGCTGTCTGTCCACCCGGCTCCAGCTGATCGGAAGCCACCCCAGCTGGGCAGCAATAAAGACCAGATCCAGGAGCGAGCCTGCTGGGCGGGGTGAGGGCAGAGCCTGGGCTGCGGGACGCCTGACTCACACATCTCGTCCTTGTTCCTGGCATTCCGAGACAGGTTTCGGATGAGGCCAGTCAGCGAGCGCAGCTGGTGGTGGTCAGCCGTCCGAACACGGTCCAGCAGTGGGTTCAGGATACGTTCCTGCTCCAGGGCCAGGCGGCTGAGCACGCCCGCCCACTGCAGGTGGGAGAGGGCTGCTGAAGGCAGGCCAGGTGGCAGTGCGCCCTTCCTGCATGTACCCTCAGTGGGGAAACTGAGGCTTCTCTCTGCCTCCAGCCAGGAGCCTTGCCAAACATGACTCTGGCCAGAGCGCCCCGCCCCCACAGCTCAGACCTCCTAGTCTCCTCCCCTTAAACCCAATGCAGAACCTGAACTCTCAGGGTCCTAGTCCTGTGTCATCTGGGACGCTGACTTCACACTCCTTGCTGCCCCAGGCGTCCCCTCCTTTCTCATCCCTCCTGCCCAGCTCAGAGGCCGTCACACTCTGGTCGCTCTCACATTCTGGCTCACCCACGAGTTTGCATCTGTCTCGCTATCCCTCCCCCAATAGACAATAAACTCCTGGCGCAGGGGCTCCCAGTCCCCTGTTCACCCATGGGACCCAAGCACGTGACCAGGTGTGGCCCCCTCACCCTGCGGTCGCCAGCGGTGATGTTCTGCAGGGCCCCTGCGGCAGCCTCTGTGGTATGCCGGTTGAGCTCACAGCGCTGCAGCAGGCGGTTGTACAGGCCCACGATCTGGGGGCTCCACAGCCACTCCATGCCCTTGGGGTCCTTAGACACCTCCGCAAAGGTGAGGGCATCGGCTGTGAGGGGCAGCTGGGTGGAGGGTGCGAGGGTCAGCCAGGGTCAGGCTGGCCCCTGCTCCCACTGCCCAGGCCCACACCCACCTCTTGGAGCCGCCGGCTCTGTGGCGTGAAGCAGCCCACCACCTCGCCCTGCGGCACCCCGGCCATGTCCCTGCGGCCCCGGCCCTCAAGCCGCTGCAGGGCTGATGGTGGCATCTCGTCATACAGGCGGTAGGACAGGTTCCTCAGCACGCACACGGCGTTCTCCACGCTCTGTGGAGTGCAGGCTGTGTCAGAACAGGCCACGCCCCCTGAGGCCCCCCCCCCCAACGCCCCTCACCTTGTCCTCGCACTTGCCCACGTCCAGGGCGTGGTTAATGTAGGTGACCAGGGCGTCCACCAGTCCGTGGCACTCACGCATCTTTTGGCGAGTGGCCTGGGACGCTGAGCTGAGGTTCCTGTGGATGGAGGCGGATCAGAGACCCCTGAGAGACCTGGGAAGGGCCCACCCCCATGAGGACCAGAACCCAAAGGCTGAGGTCCTTAGTGCCCATCCCCTCCTCCCCCTGAGGTCCCTGCCGGACTGCTGGCCCTGGTCCCATTGCATGACCATCTCCATACACTCCTCGAAGCTTCTAGAGGAGGTTGTGAATGTCAGATCAAGCCTCTGATTGAATGAAACCTGAACCTGTAGCCCCCAGAGTCTATGGACATCAAACTGGCAGTGACACCCGGGGGCCTGTCCCACTCCTGCCTCAGCACCTGTGCCGTGCTTGGTCTGTCCACTTCTCCCAGCCCCCTTGGCTGGCTCTGCCTTGTCATTCAGACCTCCCTGGCATCCGTTCTTTCCCCATGGCCATGGACTCAGCCTCTCCCAGCCCAGGGCCGCCCTGCCCAGTGCACCTGAGGAAGCCCGTGGCATTGTAGAAGATCTCTGCCTCAGAGGCGTTCTGCTGGATGAGGGGTGGTCCTCCGGCCCCCGAGAGGGGGCTCAGCACCAGGTCTGTGAGCTGCTCCAGGGTGTCTCGGGCCAGGCGGTCCTTCAGGTGGTCACTGGAGGACAGGTTCCATAGGATCCCTAAGGCAGGGGGGCCGAGGCCATGGTCAGTGATAGCCCACCGACCCCTTCTGGCTCTTCCCTGGATGCTGGGAGGAAGCGCCTAGCCTTTCCCAGGGCTCTACTTGACACTTTGAGCCTCACCCATAGCCCTTCTGGGGAAAGCCGGCGTGTGACCTGCAGGGTCACGAGGCTGCAGTGGAGCCTGGGGACGTGGGCCCCGAGAGTCGTGGTGGGGACCAAGAAAGGAGATGGGGCAGGGAGAGACAAGCACAGAGACAAAGAAGAGAGAAAGAGACGGAGAGGCAAGGTGAAGGAACGGGGATGGCAGGGGACAGGCAGGACCGGCACCTGTGACGTTCTTGCGGAGCTCATCATCCTGCTCGCGCAGCGTCCGCAGCAGCTCAAAGATGCCGTTCTCTTCCACCAGGGCCAGCTTGTTGTCCGCGTTGTCGTAGATGAGATTGCGCATGGCGCCCGTGGCATGGCGCTGCACCTCCTGGTTGGCGTGGTTGAAGAGCTTCACCAGTCGGGGCACGGCCTGGAGGCTGCGAGCCTGCAGACACCGGCATAAGGAGAAAGCACAGGTGTGCACAGGTGAGTGCAGAGGCATGCAGGTGTGCAGAGGTGTGTGCAGGTGTGTGCAGAGGTGTGTACAGGTGTGTGCAGATGTACACAGGTGTATGCAGGTATGTGCAGAGGTGTGCAGGTGTGCACAGGTGTGTGCAGGTATATATACAGAAGGTGTCAAAAAATGTATATACATTTTAAGAAAAGAAAAAACTATATTAAAATTGTAAAACTCAATATATACCGATAACTGGGCCAGCCGAGTGGCTCAGTTGGTTAAGAACTCGCTCAAGTGTGCAAGCTGAGCTCTGAGCAACAGCAGTTCAATGCCCAGCCTGAGCTGAGCTGCTGCTGAGCTGCCAACAGGTGGTAGGATGGCTCAGCTAATATATATACTGATAACAAAAGATGAATACGAGTCACGTTTGACTTCTGCAATTTCAAGAGGTGCTGAAAGTGGTTACCATCAGAGTAATTTCAATAGTGTTTTCCTTTCTTAGAATGTGTATACATTTTTCTGGCACTCTTTGCATATACACCTGCACACCTCTGCACACACCTGCATACATCTGCATACTTCTATACCAGGGGTGCCAAAAAAAAATGTATCCAAGTGGACACTTTGGTCATTATTGTTCAAGCAGTAGTTTGCCATAATCAGAAGTGTCTGGGGCCGGCCGAGTGGCGCATTGGTTAAGAGCTGGTTTTGGGATGCCAGCGGCCCCGGTTCAGATCCCACATATGAGGGCCAGTGACACTGCCCTCTACAGCTAACAACAGCTCCACCTGGAGCTGGGCTGTGCGAGCCCCAGCGATGATGTAGGCTGCAGCCCCTGCTGCAGTGGGCTGCCATGGGCTACAGTGAGTGGCCGGCAGCCAGCGTGAGCAGCTGGCAGCCAGCGTGAGCTGCCAATAGCTGCGGTGAGCTACATCCAGAGGCCGCAACCGATCTACCTCATCCAGGAAGAGCGCAATGACGATACCAACATGGGCCAGTGAAGCAACATCCTCCGCAACTAGACTAAAGAACAAAAAGACAGCAACTTGTCCGTTCCCCTTCCCAGAGTCCCCAAACAGTGTTCCCCTCCCCCAATTACCCAATAAAATCTTAAAAAAAAAAAAAAAAAAAGAAGTGTCTGGACGTTGATGGTAACCACTTTGAGCACCTCTTGTCATTGCAGAAGTTAAAGGTGACTTTCATTCATCTTTTGTTACTGGTATATACTGAGTATTACAATTTTAATAGTTTTTCTTTCATAAAATGTGTATACATTTTTTGGCATCCTCTGTAAATGTGTGCAGGAATATATATAGATGTGTGCAGCTGTATACAGATGTATGCAGGTGTGTGCAGGTGTATTCAGATGTATGCAAACTACTCCCTGCCCCCTGTCCTCTGCATAGAAGGCTCTGGGCAGGATGGGGTCTGCCCAGTCAGCTGGGGGATCAGGGAGGGATGGTCAGGGACCAGAAGTCAGGAAGGTGTGAGGGCCAATCAGGGTGGCCAGCAGGGGGGTCACAAGGCAGTCACCTGTTTCTTGGCCACTGCATCGCTGTAGCACCTGTGCTGGATGTAGGCTGCTCCCAGCACCTGCAGGTTGGGGTCTGAGGCCATGAGGTACTTCACTGCGGAGGGCAGGTCAATGTCGTCGAAGCTGCAGAGACAGGGGACAAAGGTCAGGCTGACCCGGGGATGGGCCAGGGCCAGGCAGACCCACTGCCCTGAGCCAGGCCACACTCACCCGCTGCTGAGTCTCTGCAGGGTGCGGTGGCCACCATAGCTGTCCAGCCCACGCACATCAGGCAGGTGGCCAGAGTCACCCAGGCTGAGGCTAAGGCTGCGCACGGACGGGGCTCGGGCCACAGGCTCCAGGACACCCCCTGGCACTGCCCCAGCGCCCCCACGGCTACGGTGGCTGCTCTGGAACCGCTGCAGAGTCCGCATGGCGGGGGCGCGGATGGTGCGGATGGGTGGCCCCTCGGCGGCGTCCGGCCAGTCCAGGCCCCCTGCCCGGCCAGAGCTGGAGCTGGCCTGGCGCTCGTAGGCAGAGGCAGGCTCCAGCTGCTCTGACAGCACACTGCAGTGGTCGTCCAGGCCCCCCGGCCCCAGCCGCAGTGAGCGTAGGGACAAGGTGTCGTAGTCCACCCGGTTCCCCATGTTGCAGCGCTCGTGGTAGGACATGGGCCGGGTGGGCATGGGTAGGGCAGGCAGGGCTGCCCTGTACCCCACAGCCCCGAAGGCACTGCCCCCATTGTGGGCAGAGCTCAGCCTCCGGCTGCAGCTCAAGTCCACGGCCGAGCGGGAGGACCAGGAGGCTGGGCTGTACGCAGGCTTGGCGACGGGCCGGAAGGTCTGGGGGCGGGGAGGGGAGGTCAGTGAGTGGGTGCTAGAGCCATCGCTGGGCCCAGAGACCCCAGCCTCCCCCCAGGCCTCCCCCACGTGCTCTCAGAGCCCAGGCTCTCCCAGCTGGAGTGGGAGTCACTCACCGAGGTGCCGTCCCCACTCAGACCCTGGGAGCGGGAGCTGAAGCCACCCTGCAGGGTGTGGTACTGGCCTCGGAAGGTGCCTGTGGACAGGGACGGTGGTAGCCTGGCCGGGCCAGATGGCAAAGCACTGGCCTCCTCCTGCCTCCCTGTCTTCACCCTGGTCCCTGCCATCGCCTCGTCCGTCTCCACTGATGTCAGCTCTAGGGGTCCCTCTCCCACAGACCCCTGCTCCTCCAGCTGTGCCAGGGGACAGATGTGCTTACCCATGTCTTCCCAGGCCCTGGGGAATGAGCCAGGGACTCCTGTATCAGCTCTACAATCCCTGCTAGGGCAGTCAGTGCCTGGCCCCCTCCTCCAGGAAGCCACACTGATCTCCTGTGGTCACACAGGAGTAGGGCTTTGCTCACCAAGGACAGTCTTCCTGGACCACTCTGCCCTGAAGGGCGGTCCCCTGTCCCACCTGGCAGAGCCACACTCCCCCATCCAGCCACACGCAAACAGAGGGCACTGGTGTGGCCTAACTCTGTGGCGAGTGGACAGACAGGCGGAGAGACGGGGAGAGGAGGGAGGGCTGGCCTGGTTGTTGGAAGGATGGGTGGGTTGTAGGAAAGACATACAGACTGGTGGGTGGAAGGACAGTTAAAGAGGGAGGATGAAGGGTTGGAAGGATGGTGAACAGACAGACAGGTGGGTGGGGTGGGGTTGGCCAGATGGGTGGCTGGACAGACAATGGGTACATAACAGGTAAAGGCCAAGCCAAGGCGAGCAGTGGGGCAGAGGGGCGGGGTAGGCACCCGGGTGATGCCAGGGTCCCTGCTGGGGCCACGCCCGGCGGGGAGAAGCCACATCTCCCCAGAAGGCCGGGCAGAGCAGCTCAGCTGAAGGGACTCTGGGTGGGGTGAAAGGAAGGGCCCCCCCCCAGTCTTTGCCCCAGACCCACCCTGGTTAATGAGGCTTCTGGGCAGGGGCTATTAACCCTTTGACGCTAGTGAGGCTCAGCCTGGGAGGCACACCCCCACCCCAAATTATAATCTTCCTCCCCTAATTGGCAGGATAGCCAGGGTGGTAATTAACCCCTCCCAGTCCATCCACTACCCCGTGACCCCTAGGCGCCAACTAGGCCAACAGCAAGGCCGAGGCCCAGGCAGGGAGGACCCAGGGATCCGGGCTGCCCTGGCGGCCCTAGGCTGGCTGCTCTCATGGGAAGCACTCTGGGCTGGGGTCTCAGCCAACATTCTGGGAGGGTCATCTTACTGTCTAACCTTGATCCCTGTTGCTGTGGCCTGGCAAGGGAGGAAACGGCATTAACACACACATACACACGCTCACGTGCATGCATATGCACACTCACTCCAGTGGAGCCAGGATTCCTGCGCAGGGCGGTCGGCCTGGCACTGAGGGGGCCTCCCCCACCCGCTGTCCTCACAAACACTATCTGGGCCACTCTAACGGGGCCTCCCCTGCAATTCCACAGGGGACCCTGGTCAGACGGGCAGGCGGGTGGCAGGCAGGTGGCTGTTGTCCAGGATTTCCAGACCCCGCCCCTCACGATCCTGTCTGCTCACTCCCGTGGGGCATGGGGGTGGGGAGGGACGCTGCAGTCTGTGCGTCTGTGTCTCGCTGGAACTGGCGGGTGTGTCTGCCTGTCTTTGGGACTGTGTCATGTGGGACTGGATGTGTGTATGTTCCGGGTTGGCCAACAGAGATGGGCCTGGCTGGCCTACCATGTGCCAATCACCTTGCCCTCCACCATGGGGGGCTCAGGGCTGAGGGGACAGGTGGGGCCCAGCCAGGAGGACCCTGGGGTCCCTGTGGGGTCGGTGGCGGCCCCACCCTGGATTCTCCCACTCCTGGTGGGGCGGGGCAGGTGACTCATTGCAGGCCTCGGTGAGTCAGGGAGCTGAACCCCTGAGCCAGCCGCACTACAGCCTCTGGCCCTCACACCACCACACCCACCGAGGCCACCTCTGCCCACCACCGCCATCCCCCTGCCCTGCCCCGTGCCCACCCTGCCCGCACTCGCCTACCTCTGGCAGTTCCGGAGGCCCCCTCATGCTCAGCTGTCCCGTTGTGCCTCAGCTGCTGGCCCAGCTGCAGGAGGCGGGCACGGACCTGTTCCTGGACACGGGCAGCTCGCAGCCGCTCGGCCTCCGGCCCCTCTGTGCCCCGGCGGTCCAGCTGCAGGTCCGAGGGCAGTGCCAGGGAGCATACGCCTGCCTCTGGCTGCAGGGCCGACAGCAGGAAGTTACCGTCCTGCATGGCGGCAGGCGCACGGGGCTGGGGCCACCTGGCCTGGGCCGCTGCGGCTGCCTCCAGCCTGAACTGTCTTCACTGACTCGTCCTGCGGCCCCAAAGTCCCCTCCCAGAGCCCAGAGCCGGCCAGGTGACTGAGGCCTGCCCAGCCCTGGAGGCGGAGACACCTGGGCCAGGTGGGAGGGAGGGGCCACCGCCTGCTTAAGGTGGAATTTGGGCAGAAGAACAGGCCGCATGGCCTCCCCCTCCTTCAGTCCGGCCCAGGGCAGGGCACAAGGGTCCGGGTCCATCTTCGTTCCCAGTTTGTAAAGGTCACCGGGCCCTTTGGAGCGGCAGTGGGCTAACCAGGCCCCACTGTCCCATGGTCTGAAGAGGAGGGGTTCTCCCTCTCTGGGGGCTGGGACTCTAGGCAGCTCCAGGGGCCCACTCGTGAGGCTGGGGTGAGGCCTAGGCAGGGGTCCGAATCAAAAGCAGCTATTAAGGGTCAGGGGTCAGCGCTGAGGAAAAAGGACTTAGGATGGCGCTTTAAGGAGGGATGGGGCCCTATGGAGCCCTCAATTTGGTCTTTGGAGCCTGGAAGACCCCAGAAACCCACCCCCTAGGGTACGACCCTTTAGACCTTAGGCCTGAAGACCCTGGAAGTGGCCTCAATCCCCGCCCCCACCTCTGCAGAGGCCTCAAAGGGCTGGCACCTCTCCCAGGCTCCTGCACCCCCAGGCCGTGGGGGTGGGAAGCTTTCCCAGGATGTGAGTCAGGGCTCCCCAGGGCTGTGAGGGGACAGGGGCAGGCAGAGCTGCCCCAGGGGCTTGACTTAGAGGGGACCCCTGCCGAGCTGGTGAGGCAGGAGTTGGGTGTTAGGGGAGAACCCAGGAGTCGGGAGAGCAGGGACCAAGGGGTGCTGGAGTCGAGAGTCGGGGTGAGGGAGAGGCCCAGGCTTGCCCCAGAAGGTCTCCCTGAGCCCCTCCCACAGCTGGGTCTGAGGCTCAAGGCTTCCTGGATCCAGGAGAGAGACCCCTGGTAGACTGCGTGGGGCGGAGGGGTGAGCCCAAGAGGGCTGGAGGCAGGGGTGGGGGGGTGTGGAGGGCTGGGTGATGTCTCACAGGCCTCCTGGGTTCCCCTGGACCCTCACAGCCTGCTCGCTCCTTAGAGCGTGCCTCCAGGCCTCTCTCCCCTGTTGGCCCTACACCCACTGCCCTCTCCCCATCCCCTGAAAACATGTGCCTTCATCCGCAGTCAGTCCTGGCAGTGACCTGGTCTCAGGTAGGCATGGTGGCCGAGGGGCAGTGGCCTGGGGCAAGGAGGGGGTTGGGGGCGGGCATCAGATGTCAGTGCGAAGCCTGGGCTGGAGGGTGTGGTGCTCGGAGGGGGGAGACCTACCCTGTCGGTGGTCGGGGCACCGGGGGTCCTGCAGCTCATCCCGGAGGCCACTGCTGCCTGCTGAGGGGTCCTGGGCTCCATCCCAGGCCCCGGGAGCTCATCCAGGGAGGCGTCTCACTGCTGGCAAAGAGCTGTGGGGCACCTGAGGGCGGGGTGGGCACGCCCGAGCACCCCGCTCATCAGACCGGTCCCTTCCCTGGGAGACGGGTTTCGTGTGGAAAAATCCCGGGAGACAAGTTTGTGCGGTACTGAGCGAGCCTGGAGGTGCCGCCCGGCCCAGGGCCTGGGGCCTGCCCGCCCTTCACTGGAGGTCCACCTGGGGCCTCGGTGGCCAGCCCTAGCTCATGGCTGGGGACAGGCTGTGGGCCTGTGGGAAGGCCCCGGGCGGGGGTGATTCGGTAGGGTAGCAGCCAAGGGAGGGAGAGGAGGCGGGGGTGGGGGGTGGGGGGGTGGGGGGGTGCGGGTCAGTTTTCAGCTGCCTGCAGGGTTCCCAGGGCCAGCTGTGGAGCTTCCCCTCCTCTTGGCAGGGAAGGCTGTAGGTGCCCTAAAGCTGTGCTGAGCATCCTCAAGGACATGTGGACCCCGCCCCACAGTGGACCTCCACCTCTGGTTCAGTGTCCCAGGAATGTGTGGGGTCCAGGACGCACTGTCTCTAACTGCTGTAGGGTGAGTGGGACCACCACGCCTGAACCTGTCCCCATTGCCCTCAGCCAGACTCAGCCCAGCTGGCCCCCACCGCCTCCTGCTCCGCCCTCCTCTCCCCTCCTCTCCCTAGGTCCCGTGTGTGGAGGATTCGCCTGGGCTTGCCTGTGGGCTTCCTGGAGGAGGCAAGTCTGTGGCAGAGGGAGCAGGATTACCCAGGGAGATCAGAAGACAAATGGCAGGGCCCTCAGTGTGGCAGGGCCTGGGAATCTGCACTGAACCCTCACGGTGGCTTTGGAGCACCATCTGGGAGAGAGTCTGGAACCCCAGGGCTCCCAAGGGTGAGTGAGTGACTGTCCTACTGATGGGGACCCTTAACTCTGCCCTGAGGAGTGTGAAGGCAGGGCCTGCTTGGGAAGCCGGAGAGGGGCAGGTTGGCTTTCCTACCCCTCAGCCTCACTGGGCCTCATGTATAGGCTGGGGCCCCTCCCGAAGGAGGGGACCCCCAGGCGGCTGTTAAAACCGGCTCTGAAAGTGGTTGGGGATAAAGAGCAGAGGGTGGAGAATGGGAGGCCTTAGGGCCCAGGGCCGAAGTGGGGGAGGGGTAGGAGGAGCGGGCTTTGGGGACCTGGAGCTGGGGAAGGGCACCGTGGTCTGGAGCCTGGGGCTTATTAGGAGAAGATGGCGGGGGGAAACTCGATGATATTAACAGCAAAATAATATCCAGAACAAAATTCAGAAGTGCGCTGGCGCACAGAGAAGTAGACGCCCGAGGGCCGCACAGCCTGCGGAGGTGGCGATGGAACCGCGTAGCCCCCGCACGAGTTGCCGGACCAAGAGTGGGGGCCAGCCCGCCCGGAGGCCGCCAGAGGCACGGGACTTGCTGCCTCTCGGCTCCAGCCCCGCGTGTCGGCACTTCGTGCCGCGCCCACGCTCACGACTCTTCAAATGTTGGGCGGTCTGGGTTCCCGCCAAGTCCAGCCCAGCGCCCACCTCCTTCACGGAGCCTACCTGGATTTGCGCCGGTGGCCCCGCCCCTAATCCTCGGGGCCCCTGGGTGGGACACACGCGACCTGGCATCCTCTGCGCCTTCACCTCCCGCCTGACACCTCTGGCGTAGAGGGTAGCTGAGGGGTACCGGGATGCGGGCCTCCGGCGGCCCCAGGGAGCCGGGTGGTACCTTCCACCCCCCTACTCCCCTCCCCCCACACACCCATCGCCCCCTCAGGCCCTCTGTGGGTTGGTCAAATGGTGCGGAGATTGTCCGGGGCACAGGCGCTTCTCTGACAGACAGATGCAGCTTCTCACCGGAGCGCTCCTGCTGGGGCCTGGGGGGTCCGATGGGGCACAGACGAGCGACCCGTAAGCAGTGATTGATGCCTGTCAGGATAGTGGTGGCAGCCGGAAGCCTCTTTAACTTCTCTCCAAGCAGAGGCCCCGGAGAGGAACCAGCTTTGAACTGCAGGCCCCAGAAGGGAGAGAGGCGCTGGAGCCGAGGGTAGGCGGGGCCGGTAGGAGGAGCTTGGGGAGGAGCTTGGGGGTCTTTCGGGGCCTTGCGGCCCAAGAGTGACCATTCATTAGATTTGTGTTTCGAAAGAACGACAGCCTCCCTGGGGAGAATGAATGTCAGGGAGCAGAGCGCCCGGTGGGGAGCGGTGGCCCGGACCAGCTGGGCGCAGGGAGGACGCAGCTGCCGCCCCTTCCCCGGCTGTGAGTTTCTGTCACTGGAGGGGTGGCAGCTGAGGCCTGCCCTGGGGTCCTGAGAGAAACAGTAACTGGGGTCCCAGGCACCATTTACCGAGGGCTGCCTGTACCCGGCAGATGCTAAATGCGTTGTCACTTTCTGTCCTTAACCCTCGGGACCCCAGGTGGGCGGAGCCTCCACTTTACAGACGAGGAAACCGAGGCTCTAAATACGTTTCCAGAAGTTCCGGTTCAAGCCGGGTGTGCAGAGATATTTCTTATCCTGGGTGACAGCAGGGCAGGAGGGGTGTTGGGGACCAGCGCCGGCTGGTGGGGTGCGGCCTTGGCAGAGCCCATGGCCCCCCCAGCTAGGTGAGGCCACCGCTGCTTGCCCTCTCGTCGCGGTTTAGCTTTAGTCTTGTTTTGTTTTGTCTTTTTTTGAGGGCAGTGTCACTGGCCCCGGAACCGGGGCCGCCGGCATCCCAAGCCAGCTCCCAACCACCGCGCCACTCGGCCCCCCATCTTCAGTCTTGTTGGCAAATGGGCTCCTGCTCCTTTGAGTTCTTCCAAACGGCACTGCCGCGCCTCGGAGCCCCTCGCTCTTGAGTCGTGGCCAGCGCCTGGACGCCAGGGCTTGGAGATTCTCAGTGGCCTTTGGCTTGAACGACCTCAGGGTTTAACTTTGGGTTTGCACTTTCTCTCCCTCAGGACTTGGCAGACGTTTGGCTGGCTCCACACCGTGGTCAAAGAGCTGGCTTAATCCAGGTGAGGGTGGGAACCACGCCACCCACGCAGTCTTTCCCTCTGAAACCAGTGACTTCCGGTGCACGCGTTTGGCTAACTTTTTTTTTAAAAGATTTTATTGGGGAATTGGGGGAAGGGAACAGTGTTGGGGAATTGGGGGAGAGGACCAGCCAAGTTGTTGTTCTTCAATCTTCCTTGTGGAGGGCGCCAGTCGCCATCTGGCTTCCTGTTGGCAGTTGGTGGCCTCTAAGCTCAAAGTGCTGTGTTCAATCTTAGTTGTGGGTGGGCGTAGCCACCATCCCCTACGGGAGTTGAACCAGCAGCCTTGTTGTTAAGAATGCAGGTTCTATCCACTGAGCCATCTGGGCAGCAGCTCAGCGCAAGGTGCCGACTTCAGTGTTAGTTGCGGGTGGGCATAGCCCACCATTGAACAGGCAATCTTGTTGTTACACCAGCTGAGCCGTCCTGCCACCTGTTGGCAGCTCAGCAACAGCTCAGCTCAGGCACAGTGCTCACTGGCCCATGTGGGAATTGAACCGGCAGCCCTGTAGCTCAGAGCTTGCACTCTAAGCCAACTCTTAACCAACTGAACCACTCAACTCTTAACCAACTGAACCACTCGGCTGGCCCCGTGTTTGGCTAATTTTTTGGCATTAGTGTTTCCAACTATACATTCTGGTCTGTATTTTCTTCAGAAAAATTTTCTTCTGCTATATCACACTTTTTTTTTTCCTTTCATTCCTTGTCTTGTCTTCTAGCTTCTTTGTGTGCTCCATTATCTACTGTCTTCTCATGATTCATTTTTAGCTCTGTTCTTTTCTATTTCCTTTGTGTGCTTTGTTCAAACCTGTCCTCTGTTCCTGGCCAGTTTTCAAACAACGGCTATTCTTATTCATGAAATTCCTAAAGTAGCTTTTATTTCTGTAAAGGTTTTATTTCTCTTCTGTTCCCCATCCCCCCAAGTGGTGTCAGATAATGTTCATTTCCGGGCCGGCCGAGTGGCGCGGTGGTTAAGCACTGGCTTGGGAAGCCAGCGGCCCCGGTTCGGTCCCACATATGAGGGCCAGTGACACTGCCCTCAAAAAAAACAAAAAGAAAAGATAATGTCCATTTCCTTTGTTTTTTATCATGGATCTTTAAAGCTTTATTTTCTTGATTACTTTTTTAAATTCAAGTTTATTGGGGTAAAGACTTTATTTTTTAGAGCAGTTTTAGGTTCACAGCAATATTAAGAGGAAAGTATAGGGCCGGCCGAGTGGCGCAGGTGGTTAAGCGCTGGTTTGGGAAGCCAGCGGCCCTGGTTTGGGTCCCACATATGAGGGCCAGTGACACTGCCCTCAAAAAAAAAAAAAAAAAGAAAAAGAGGGACGTATAGAGATTGCACTGCTTCCCGCCACACACAAACACAGCCTCCCCCACTAACACCCCCAACCAGAGGGCACATTTGCTATATGTCATGATGTATTTTTTCTGTGTTTTTTTTTTGTTGTTGTTGTTGTTTTTTGAGGGCAGTGTCACTGGCCCTCATATGTGGGATCCGGACCAGGGCTGCTGGCATCCCAAAACCAGCTCTTAACCAATGTGCCACTTGGCTGGTCCAGATGTGTCTTTTACAAATATTTTCTCCCCATCTGTGGCTTCTTATTCTCTTGACATTGTCTTTTGCAAAGTAGAAGTTTTCAGTTTTATGAAGTCCAGCTTATCAATTCTTTCTTTCATGAATCATACCTTCAGTGTGTAAGTCATTGCCATAACCAAAGTCATCTAGGTTGTCTCCTATGTTATCTTCTAGGATTTTTATAGTTTTGTGCTTTATATTTAGGATTGTGATCCATTTTTGAGTTAATTTCTATGAAAGGTGGAAGATCTGCATCTAGAGTCTTTTATTTTGCATGGGGATGTCCTGTTGTTTCAGCACCATTGGTTGAAAATGCTATCATTGCTCCACTGTGTTACCACTGCTCCTTTGTCAGAGAGCAGCTGACCGCATTTATGTGGATCTATTTCTGGGCTCTGATTTCTGTTCCTCTGACCTGTTTGCCTGTTCTTTTTTTTTTTTGAGGGCAGTGTCACTGGCCCTCATATGTGGGACCGAACCGGGGCCTCTGGCTTCCCAAGCCAGCGCTTAACCACCGTGCCACTCGGCCGGCCCTTGATTCCTGTAGCTTTATAGTCAGTCTTGAATTTGGATAGTGGTGGTGTCAGTCCTCCAACTTTGTTCTTTTTCTTCAATATTGTGTCGGCTGTCCTGGGTCTTTTGCCTGCATAGAAACTTTAGAATCTGTTTGTCAACATCCACAAAATAAAGTGCTGGGATTTTGATTGGGATTGTGTTGAATCTGCAGACCACATTGGCGATATTGTCTTCCTATCCATCAACATCGGTAGTCCTACATTTATTTAGTTCTTTATTTTGTTGATCAGTTTTCTTGTTTTCCTCATATAGATTTTATTCAGATTTTGTTAGATTTATACATGAGTATTTCATTTTTTATGGTGTTGATGTAAATGTTATTTTATTATTATTATTTTTTTAATTGGGGAACAGTGTGTTTTTCCAGGACCCATCAGCTCCAAGTCAAGTAGTTGTTTCAGTCTAGTTGTGGAGGGTGCGTCTCAGTGGCCTGTGTGGGGATCAAACCAGGAACCTTGGTGTTATAAGGCCTGAGACCTGTGACTGCCACCTACATGGCAAAAGGGACTCTGTAGATGTGATTAAGGAAAGGAAGTTGACTGAGATGGAGAGATTATTCTGGGTTATCTGGGTGGGCCCAAGGTAATGATAGGGGTCCTAATGATAGGCAGGCAGGAGGGTCAGGGTCAGAGATGTGAAGATGGAAGAGGTGACAGAGAGACGGTGGAGGGGCACATGAAAATGCTAAGATCCTGGCTTTGAAGACCAAGGAAGAGCCTATGAGCCAAGAAATCCAGGTGGCCCCTAGAAAGGAAGTAGATTGCATCCTGAAGCCTCCAGAAGCAGAGCAGCCCTGTAGGAACTTCTCACCTCTGGAAACGTAAGATCACAAATCCCACTGCGTTTGTGGGAATTTGTCACAGCAGATACAAGGAATTCACACAAGCAGGCACTGGGCAGAACCCCAGCCTCCCTCCTGTGACCCCTAGGGCAGAGCTGGTTTTCACCAGTATCATCCAGCCTCTGCGTCAAGACTCTCTGGTGCCCTCCTGACCCTGCACTTCCAGCATGAGCAAAAGTCAAACATGAGCAAAAGTCAAACAAGTGCCTGGTTTGGGCTTAAACTCGTTTGAGTTGGGTTTTGTTTCTGCCGACTCAGACCTAACTGATACATCCCCACCAAATCTGGTTGTAGGCCATTCCCCACCTAGGGTGCCAAGCACCCCTTCCTCTGTGGGGAGGAAGGGGTAGGACTGACACCCAACTTCTGTTTTCAGATGAAGGGGGCTGAGGACATGGCCGGGTGTTCTTTGCTCCCAGGTGGTAAGGCTCCGCGCTGGCTGTCACCAGTGGCGAAAAAAGTGCAGGTAGTATGATGAGGAGGACGCGAAGCCCCTTCCCCTACAGGGCCCAACAGACACTCAAAGGGACAGGACAGGAGAGGGAGGGGACAGTGGTCTTTGGGGCCGAGGTGGGGTCAGTGTGGCACCTGCAGCTGCGAGTCAGGTAGGGCACCAGGAGTAGGGACAGTGCCCAGGGCCACCCATGGGGACAGGGCTGTGGCCATTGCTGAGGCCCATCGGTGTCCTCCCAAGAGAGCCAGGCAGAAAGCGAGTCAGAACTAAAAAATATATTTCATTTCATTCTGAATAAAAAACAGAACAGACAGAACTCCTGGAAATCCTAAACAATGTCATCGCTACGGCAAAATTTCACAGAAATCATCACACAGAGTGTGGGGACCGAGCCCAGGCCTGACCCCCTGTGAAGGCTGCCTCTCTGGAGAGGGCTGTGGCCTCAGTGGGCAGGCTGGGCTGGGTGGCCCGTTTTCAAGGTTCCTCTGCGCGGGGGCCCTTTCGGCTGTGTGCGCCCCGCCGTGCATCCCACATGCCCCGCCGGGAGTGGTAGTGGTGGTAGAAGTTCCGGAGACGCAGCCGCTCCACCTCCAGGCCCGCCTGCAGTACCCTGGGTGGAGAGGGAGTCAGCATTGCCCTGAGCCTGCAGGACCCTGGGGAGGGTCATCAGGGCTGGGGCCTGGGGGTGCTCAGGGCCCTGGGTGGGCGTGGGAGGTGACCAGCGCTGCCCTGAGTCTGCAGGACCCTGGGGAGGGTGGGATGGAAGTGATCAGGGCCCAGTACAGGAGCTAGGGGTGTCAGGGCTTCCACTACTGTAGGAGGACAGTGGGGGCATGGGGCCTCAGGGCCACCACTAGGCCCGTTGGATCTGGGAGCAGAAGGGCTTCAAAGGCTGTCCCTGTTCTGCAGGACCCTGCGGTGGGATGTCATTTCGGGAGAGGGGCCTCCAGGTCCTAGGTGACAGAGTAGAACATGGGAGCCTCAGTCTCTGGGGGGGGAAGCGGGCACCTGTCCAGCAGCTCCCAGTCCTCGCCGCCCCACTGGTCTCGGAACTCCTCAGTGTTCATGCCGCCAACGCGCTCAAAGTCGGACTTATAGATCCCAAAAAGGCCAAAGCCGTTCACCTCCCAGTAACCTGGGGGCAAAAGGTGCCCGTCAGATTCACTGGACCTCAGAGGAGTGTGGGGCAAGTCCCATCATCAGGGGACTCCCAGGGCTCAGCCTTCCAAGTTGGTCATAACCAGGAACCCTGCACATGGGTGCTGGAGGAGGTTCCTAGCGGCTGGGCATGAGCCTGGGGAGACTGGGGGGTCCTGGGCATTACAGGGCATTGCTGGGTCCCCAGGCCTACCTTGGGGATTAGGAGAGGTTCTGGGCAGCCTAGATTTCACCCTGGCATTGGTGGGACCTTGCCCGGACATTACTGGGGCGGGGGGTGGGGATGGGGGGTGGGGGTGGGGGCTACCGTGTGGGTCCCCTGGCGAGCTCCCGCAGGCCAGGCGCATGACCACAGGCGCAAAGGCCAGCTTGCCCTCCACACAGTGCTTGCGGATGCCATCCAGAATGTTGGTGGGGAAGTGGATGTGCAGGTCACAGAGAAAAACAATGCTGCTGGCATCCTGGAGGTCGAGGGGAGGTCAAAGAACCGCCCTCTGCCCTCTCCTCCGAAAGCCCGGCCAGCACCGCCCGCTATCCCCCTGCACCACGCTGCCCACACACCTCCACCGCGTCCACTCCAGCTTGCAACCCTGCAGAGCGCTCGAAGTTTCCGGTTCTCCTCAGGTATTGGTACCTGGGGGTGAGGGGGCAAGTACCGATCCCTGGGGGTAGGAAAGCACCCCCCCCCAGGAGGGAAGCTGCGCCGGCCCCCCCAGGTGGCGGAGGGGAGGGGCACCAGTACCGGGGCAGCCGAGCGGCGCGCAGGGCCTGTTCCACGTCCATGTCCTCACTCTCGAAGTCCACTAGGATGACGCTGAAGCGCGAGTCGCCCGTGCGGGCGTGCAGCGCGGCCATGTCCGCCAGGAACTGTGCCACCCAGCGCGCCTGGTTCTTCACTGGAGGAGGATGGGGCCACTGAGACCACCCCTCCTGCCCCTGGTGGTGCCCCGTCCACGGCCAGGAGCGCTCCCGCCCCTTCCCAGGGGGCCTCCTGGGGCGCCCCCCACCCAAACCAGGGGCAGGCGCCCAGCACTCCCGCGTACCTGGCACGATGAAGTGCACCATCACATCCTGGCGCCAGGCCAGGCGCAGCGGCCGACAGAGCGCCGGGCGGCCATCGGGGCGAGCGGAGGCCGCGGGAGCGGGCTCGGGGCTCTCTCCGTCCCGCTCGGCGTCCCCGCTGCGGGCCCCCGGCAGTCGCAGGAAGACGTACTCGGACAGGCGCAGGCGTCTGCCCCCGCGCTCCTGCAGCTCCAGCTCCAGGAGGAAGCGGCTCCCGCGCGCGGAGTCCCGGCGCTTCTCCACGTTCACGATGCGCAGGAGCGCGTAGCGCCTGGGAGGGGAGGCCGAGCCTTCCCGAGGGCTGCGAGCCGCCGTCGCCCGCCCCAGCTCCCCAGGCACTGCGTTCTTCCCAGCTGCCGCTCCGCAGGGAGTTCGCAGACGGCAGACCCACTTCACGCCCCTTCCCAGGACAGCCCGTGGCAGGAAGGCGTCCCCCAAGCTCAGGCCCTGTCCCCTTATGCCACCTCTCGGGTCTTCCCCCGCCATCTTCCTGACACGCTCGGAACCCTCCAGCGGCACCCACTACACCCCGACAAGGCTCCAATGCCTTCGCCGGGCATTCCAGGACCGCACGGCAGCCTCTCTCTGAGGCCTTCAATACGCCCTCGCAGTCGGCGATCAGACTTCCTCTGCCCGTGGTGCCTTTGTCCTGACGTTTGACCCCCTCCTCCCAGCTCCTTGTAAGGCCCTGGGTGGCTCCCTCGGCACTAGCCCAGGGTCTGCCCTGATCGCTGAGGTTTGAAGCCACCTGGCCTGTCCCTCACGGGCCCTGCTGAGTGACTTTCCCCTCCACACCGCCCTCAGCAGCGGCTTCTGCTTATCCTGGGAAAATAGGACCCGGCTCTTCACTAAGGCTATGTCTTCCTTCTTCAGCCAGTGCCTCTTACCCTAGGAGTCCCATGTGACCTCCCAGGGGTCCAGACTCCTCCCCTCAACCCCTGTCATCCCCACCAGGCTCTCCCCAAAAGTCAGGGACTTTCTGCCCCAAACACTCTGGGTCTGTCTACACACTCACTTCTTGGGACGGCCCACACCCTTGCAGGGCTTGGAGGTGGGGCCAGGGCCATGACCACTCCACTGGACACCCCACCCTGTGAGCTGCTCTCTAGAAGCTTAGAGCCCAGGGCAGGCTTGTCCTCTGTCACCTAGAATCAAATCTCCCCCACCCCCCACTCCCAGTCCAGGCCATCCTATCACTGCCATGGTCATGTTGAGCCCTCAGTCATGGGCTCCCTCCCTCCCCTCCCACCCACTCCCTTCCAAGGCAGCGACATGGTGTGTCTTCAACTCAAACAAGGCCCCTGTCCTGCACAGACCTTGTATGGCAGGCAAGAAAAATGAGACCTGAGCGCTGCGGCTTTCAGGGCCACGACCCTCCCTTCTCAGTTCTCTCCCGGCAGCCTCCCTGGCCTCCTGCCCAATGCCTTGCTTGTCACTGCTCTCTCTGCCCCTCCTTCATGGCTGGCACAACTCTGAACACCCCCAGTGCCTCCCTGGAGGTCAAATTGGGGGCCCTACTCTCCATTCCCTACCTGCTCGGGGTGGAGACAGGACTGGATTCCCGTGGCCTGGGGGAGGCCACTGGGGGCAATGGCGCAGAAGCTGCACCCTCTCCAGTCAGGTGGAGACCCCTCTTGGAAGACCCGGCAGAACTCTGTCGGAGAGGAGGTGGCTAGGGGCTCTTAGCTTGGCCTTTGGGTGTGTTTATCTGGAGGAGAGGCCTGGGTGGCTCAGTCATCTCTTAGGTCAGGTTTGAGGTGACAGAGTGGGGTTTGGAGGTGCAGGACAGGGGAGCCAGCCCTGGGGTGGGGTGGGAGGTGAGGGTCCTCGCGCTGGACAAGGGTCCTGGATGCTAAGGAAGCCCAGAAATGAGAGAAGACGTCCCTCAGGGGGCGTGTGTGCCACTACCAGACCAGCCCTGGAGAAGGTCTGAGGGTCTCCCTTCCATGTGCCCCATACCCGCCATGGTGCGCATTCAGCTGCTCCATATACTGAGCCACCACGTCCACAGCCTCGGCCTCAGGCAGCTGCAGGTTTCCTGACACGTTGCAGCGCAGGTCGTTCCAGTCGGAGCGCAGCAGCTCGAAGTCCACCGCGCCCACGCTGAACGTGCGCTGCCAGTCGATGGCGTCCTCGCGCCAGCGGCTGAGTGCAGGGCCAGCTGCCTCCTCGCTGTCCTCTGACACGGCCTCGTCTCCGGGCACCCCATCACCGTCCTGTTCCTCCTCCTCCTCCTCCTCCTCCCCCGCCCCAGGCAGCTGTGGTCTGGACACCTGGGACAAGCTCAGGAAGGAGGTCACAGGCCCCGTTTCAGATGATGAGTTCAAGTCCGCGGTGGGTGCTGTGAGTTCCAGCAGGCGTGCCTGGCCCTCCCAGCTCCCCTGGGTGACCTGCGCCCGGGCTGGAGGCCTCAGCTCTGCGGCCTGGGAGCCGCCGGTCCTGCGGCCTCGATATTGGGGTGGGCGTGGGGGCGCCTGCAGCTGCACCCTGGGCAGAGGTCTCGGGCGCAGGAAGACACGGGGGAAGGGCGCCCAGGGTGGACCACGTGGGCTGAGTGGCGCCAGGGCTCGGGGGGCCACCGGCAGGCCTGGCCGCACCCGTGTCACATACACCTTTGGGGGTGGCTGCCGGGCTGCTGCATGGGGAGGTGGGGCACGGCCCAGGAAGAGGGGCAGGGGGTGTGGGGCCCTGGCCCTGGCGGCCCAGCTCAGCGCCCGGGAGCGCCTGGGTGTTGGCTGGTGCCTGGGGCTGGGAGGCCTGGACAGGGCGGGGGTGGCTCCAGCCTTGGTGGGGGCTTCAGTGGGGGCAGCCCGCGCCATGGTGCGGGGCCAGGGGCTGCTCTGCATGGGGGCCGCCTGAGTGGGCTCCAGACTGTCGAGCAGCTCGCCCTCGTCCTCATCGTCCAGGAAGTCTGCAGGAAGCGCCCACTGTTAAGCCTGCCATGCCCAGGTGGGTGCTGGTCGGGGTGGGGGAGGGTACTTACCATCCGGGTTGAGGAAGAGGAAGGCTCGGTGCTGTACCTGCTCGTCTTCCTCCCCCTCCTTCTTGTCCATCTTCATGTACTTATAGAACCCAAACCTGGGGGCACTGGCCATTAGAGACCTGCTCAGAGGTCCCTCCCCCTCTCCTCCCGCGCAGCCCCACCCACCTTTCCAGGTAAAGCGGCGACTCGCGGTAGAAGCACTTGTTGTCCGTCTCCATATGAGTGAGGCGCGTGTGGTCATTGGGATAAACGAAGGACAGGTACACCTGGGGCAGCGCAGAGAGCTCAGGGCAGGGCTGGAGGGGCTCAGGGACTCTGGAGGGGAGGAGGGCCCGGGTCTCAGGGACCCTCTAGGCGAGTGGCACTTACAAATTGCAGTCCCTGGTATCTCGCGATGGGAAAGTCCTTGACCACATAGGTGGGGGCGTAGGCGCAAGGCTCCAGCACATTCTCCAGACTCGAAGGCTGCATGCGAGGAGCTGCAGGAGAGGGGGTCCCAGTGCGTCGGCCTAGAGCCCCGCCCAAACCCCCTGGCATCCTCCATTCCTCCCTCCCAACCCCCTCTCACTGAGAAAAAAGGTGTCTCGGGGGTCCGGCCTCAGCATGTCGGCTCTGGGCTCCTCCTGCGGCAGGCGCCCACCCACATGGCTGGCTGGGGTCCGTGGGACGT
This sequence comes from Aselliscus stoliczkanus, assembly GCA_033961575.1. NCBI lineage: Eukaryota > Metazoa > Chordata > Mammalia > Chiroptera > Hipposideridae > Aselliscus > Aselliscus stoliczkanus. The sequence goes on from CM066736.1 coordinate 137,129,745, forward strand.
GGGCGACGTGGTTCATCTTCAGGGCAGACTCATCTGGGGGCAGCGGGATGTATGGGTCCCAGGAGTGCCCAGACCCTCTTCACCCCTCCACACCCACATCTAAAGACTGTCCCAGGGCTGGCAAGTGGCGCAGTGGCTAAGCACTGGCTTGGGACACCGGCGGCCCCGGTTCGGATCCCACATATGAGGGCCAGTGACACTGCCCTCAAAAACAAACAAACAAACAAACAAACAAACAAACAAACAAACAAAAGACTGTCCCAAAGAGACAGAAGCCCGCCCCACTCCCCAAAGAGGCACCAGCTCACCTGTGTACAGAGAGAGGTGAGTTGAGCCTATGACCTCAAACTTCAGGCCGGGCAGGAAGGCTCGCCACTGGGGGGTGGAGAGTGTGGTCAGGACCAAAGGCTGGAGTCCCACAGGTACATGGCTGGGACAGGGAAGAGCAGGTCTTGCCTGCTGTGAGGGTGGGGAACTAATGGGGGAACCCTTCGAGGACGCCCGAAGTTCAGAGTGTGGATGGGAGAGGGGTCTGAGGGGGGCAGCAGGGAAGCTGGGGGTAGCCGGAAGGCTACGGCCCTAGGGGCAGGTAGGGACTCCCCATCCTCCCCTCAGGCCTTTCCTGACATCCTGATGTTTCCTCACCTGCTGGTTATGGCTTCCGTCCCCACCTGTTCCCCCAGTTCTGCAGCCATTGCCCTCCTAGAGGTCACAGCTGGCCTTCCAAGGGCCAGAGCCAGGCCCCCACCTCAGCTCACCTGTGGCTGCTCTGCAGTCTCCTCCGCAGAGACTGTCCCAGGCCCTCTTTCCTACCTAGCTCACCTTGAACCCTCAGCTAAACCCCCACCCAGATTCTGCAAGGTCACCCCAAACCTGGGTCTCTAGCCAGGACCCTCCACCAACTGAGCTTGGGTGATGCCCACCACACACACCAGACACATGAAACATCCCACAGAGCTAGGCTGAGGACGCCTGGCCACCCTGGTCACCAGCCATCTGCCCTGCCATTTCTTCCACTCCTCCTTCCCTGGGCAGGGACCCACGGCCCTGTAACTCCTGCCGCCCCCAGGCTCTCTCCATACAGCTGCCAGAGGGTTTTCCCAAAATGCAAATCCAACTACCTCATTCTGGAAGCCCAGCTGTCCAGGTGGCATCGCAGGCCCTGCCTGGTCTGGCCACTGGACACCTCTGAGTTCTGGAAGACTCTGGGCGTTTCCATTGCTCTGCACCCCCACCCCCAAATCCTCAGCCCCCTGGACCTCCAAGGGAATGGAGTCTCTTGTTTCTCTCATGGGTCTCTCATTTCTCAAGACTACTCCAGGGCCACTTCCTCCATGAAGCCTTCCTGAGCTTCCAGCAGCCATGGCCCCTGCCACTGAGCAGCGGCATTGTCAACTAGACCAGGAGCTCCTGGGGGGAGGGGGCAAGGTCCCCATGTTGTCCTGCAGGGAGTGGTCGGATGGGGAAGGGCAGGGCAGGGGAGGTTGGGGGGGGCCACACTCACGCCCACTTCCACATGGTCCGAGCCCCGGTCATCCTGCTTGTGCAGCAGCTCAAAGTAGTACCTCCGGGAGGCCATGAGTCTGGGGACAGGAGGAGTCAGGGGGACGTGCCCCGCCATGCCCCAGGAAACCCAAACAGATGGAAAGCCCAGAGGAGTTGGGGGCTGAGGGCGGGTCCCTCTGGATGGGGGTGTTGCAGGACAGCACAGGTGCAGTGTGCTAGTGTGTGTGGGGTGATGCGTCACCTAGACACCCACACACAAACACACCCGTGCACACACCTCGCAGTCCCTCACCTCCTGGGCTTGGACACCTGGGAGCTGAACTTGGTGAATTCTCCGGGCGCTGTCCACTCCGAGCCAGTCTGGAGGGGCGATACAGGAGGGACGGGGCAAGGTTCGCTCTCTCCTTGTGGGCCCCAGCCCCATCCAGTCCGGGCTCCTAAGAAGCTGGAGGGGTCAGGGGATCTAGGCCACAAGAAGCCCAGTGAAGACAGATGGGCAGTGCGGATGGAGGGGGTGAGGTGGGAGAGCAGAGCTGGGGTCAGGGCTGTGGAGTGGGGTACCTTGCCCACAAAGGCCACCAGCTGGGCACCCGCGGGGCTCTCATTTGGGCTCAGCCAGAACTCAGAGTTGTCATCCGAAGCCACAGAGAACTGGACGTCTCCTAGGCCACAGGACAGGGGCTCAGGGGGGCGGGCCCTTCAGGATGCCCCGCCCCCGCCGTCCCCAACTCGCACCATCTCTCGCAGGGTGAATGAAGCCGAAGATGCGGAGTCCGTAGTTCTTCCACTTGGGGGACACAGCCAACTTCCTCACGGTGGTGCGTGTCTGCGGGCGTCCTCTGACGTCAACGCCCACCGCACAGCCCCCGCCCCCCGTGGCCAGCCCCCCCACCGCACTCACGTGAGGGAACAAGGGGAAATGCAGGTTCCTCCTCAGGTGGCCCACGGCGCCCCCGCACCAGTCCTCGAAGACGTGCAGGTTGGCTTGGCCCTTGTACTGCGGGGAGAGGGGCCTCACCTTCCGCACAGGCCCGGCCCTCCCCCAGCCGCTGCAGGCTGCCGCAGCTCACCTCCTCCCGCCACGGGGGCGCCTGATGCGTGAGGTTCAGGGCCGGCGGCCTTCCAGCCTTCCCAGAGAGCAGCGCGCTTGCGTCCTGACCTTCTGGCTACAGAAGAGAAAAGATACCAGGGTCAAAGCTGAGAAATGTGAGGGCAGGTGTGTGTGCGCGTGTCTCACAGCCACACCCACACCCACACTCGGACACAGCCCCTGGCACAGCCACACAGCACACCCATGCCCGCCCCGACGCGGGCCTGTGCCCGGTCCCCCACTCATACAGCCCACGCGGCAGCTTCTCCCATGGCCCTGCTCACCGCCTGTTCCTCCTCGCGACTCTCGCTGGAGTCCTCTGCCCTCTGCGTGGACAGTGCTGCCGGGACGCCCGGTCCATCTGTCACACCGGTCAACTTCTCGCCGTCTGTGGATGGCACATGGGGTGAGACAGGGGCCCAGGCTCTCTCCAAGGCCACAGCTCCTGCTTTCCACATGGCTGCAGCCCCTTCCCACATGGCTGCCGGGGGCAGGAAGGCCTGTGGGTCTCCTCCCTATGCTCCATTGTGTTGCCAGGTGCCCGCCCCTCAGCAAGACAAGTGCCCTCCAGCTGACTCTGCTCCCACATCCCACTGGCGGGGGGCAGCCCTATCTGAGCACTCGGCCTGGCTTTTCCCAGCCCAGACTGGTGTGAGGGAGCACTTACGTGTGTGTGCACATGCTAGGATCCATACATGCACACACATACCCATCTGGCCAGCCTCAGCAGTGGCCTCGCCTCCAGGGAACCCCCCGGCACTGCTCTGTGCCCCCAGCATTTTCCTGTGCACTGAAATGTCCTCTGTCTGCCTCCCTTACCAGAACTGGGAGCTAAGGGTCAGCGCTGGAGCTCGTCAGGAGAGCCGGCACTGTTGTCTTGAGGCTAAGCCAACCCCAGCAGTGGTACGTGTACTCCCTGCTGCCCCTCAGGCTGGCTTCTGGGGCCAAAGGAGCCCTGACACCAGCCTGGGCAGGAGAGGGATGGGCACAGTGGTCTGGCTGCTGGGGGATCTGAGACCCAGGAAGCCCCAAGGGAGACTATCCCCTGGGGAACCCTTCCCAGGTTCATCTGTGGACATCTCCAGAGCTTGGTGGACCCAAACACCCTCAGCCTGGGGCAGACCTCCCACACCCTCAACTCCCCAGACCTCCTTCCTAAGCTGTGGATCTGAACACCCTGTCCTGGGGATCTGAGCCTCTATACCCACCTCTGCCCCTCCTGGAGCACCCACCCAAGAGGGCTTTCTGCTCCATGGCCAAGCCTGGGCTTCTATACCCAGGCCTGTCCCTCAGCCCAGACCCCAGGAGCTGGGTTCCTGGGTGATACAACTGTCCTGGGCCCCTCTGGGGGAGAGTGCTGCCATGGTCTCCCGCCTGAGACTCCTGCCGTACCTGCCCTCGTGCTCCGCATCCTGGGTTCTCACCCAGTCACTGTCTTCTGTCCGGCTGGAAGGGGAGCCCCCAGAGGCTCCCAGCCAAATCCCCACAGCCTGGCCCTGATGCTCACCCCCACCAGCCTTCTCCAGGGGGCGGGCCCAGCCCAGGGAGCCACCACAGTCCTGCAGAGCTGAGCACCAGCACAAGATCCAGACCGGCTCCCTGCCTCCGAGCTCATTCCCCCTTGGAGACCTCTGCCTACACAGGCTGCTGGACACCGGGAAGGTAGCCTCCTGTTTCAGTCCGGTGGCAGTGAGGGCAGCGCTGACCGACAGTCAGGGTCTCAGCCTGTCCAGCTGCTCTGCCCTGTGGGAGCCCAGGTGGTTGGGGGCTGACAGCCTGGAGCTGGGGCTGCTCCTAGGAGCCATATGAGGACCTGAGCAGTGCAGAAAGCTGACCAGTTTCTCGGCTCCAGTGGTCCAGAGGTGGCCTCAGAAGTGGGGTTCCCACACCTCCACCCCCTCCCATTTGCTGAGCTCAGCTCTCCGCCTGCTCAGGAAGTCAGGTTGAGGACTGTGGTTGTTCAGAAAACCACACAGGCATGGGGGGGGGGGCTGGTTTTGTTCTGTCATTGGGTCACTGCCTTATTTATTGAGAGCTGGCGGGGCAGGTTCTTTCAGGGAATGAGCAGTGCTGGAGGCCCTTGAGGGTGTGGCACCTGTGAGGTGTGAGAGCCTGGGGGGTTGGGACGAGCCCAGACCCCTGACCTGGGGTCTGTGGAGCCCCAGGTGGCAGGTAGTGAAGGAAGGCAGAGGGGCTTTGGCAAGTGGGGGAGGGACGGGGCTGAACAGGGAGGTTCGGACCCCCCCCCCCAGATGTTGTGAGTCAAAGCCATTGTCCCGAGTCTTTGGGAAGCAAGTCTCTCACCCCCCTCCCCATCCGAAGGACACCCCACTTCCTTGAGAAGGGTCAGGGGCAGCCTAGCTGGGATCTGTCCTGCTCTGAGGTGTCCCCTCTCTCCCATTCCTCCTTTCCAGGTCCCAGGCATTCTGTCCCTCCCCTTGCACCCCAGGTTATCATCATGCGGTTCCTCCTGTTGGGATGCTTTTCCCCCAAATGTTGTGTCAAAGGTCACCACCTCCAAGAGGCCTTCCGGGATCCCCCTAGCTAAGGCAGCAGGACCCCTCCCATGGCTCTTTCCCACAGTGCTCACCAGGACCTGATCTCTCCATGGGTTCTCTGTCCCCACTGGGGTGAGCTAGGAGTGCCTGGGAGAGTTCGGTCCCCCTCGCTAGATCCCTGTCTCCACGCCTTCCTCAGCACACAGTCCCAGATCACAGGTTCACCTAGGGCACTGCTTCCAGGAAACGCTTCAGCTGCACGGGTCAGCTCCCCGAGCCGCCCGGCCCCTCCTCCCGCCCAGCTGACGGGGACCCCGAGGCTCTGCCGATTACCAAGACCAGGGGTGGAGAGACCGCGGCCCGACTAAGTGCTTGGAAATCGCGGCGCGCAGGGCCTGGGTGCGGAGATCTTTCCAGGAGGCCCCCCGCTCGCCCACGAGCCCCGTCACTGCCGGCTCCAGGCCAGATCCCGAGTCCGCCCGGATTCGGGGACGCTCCCCAAGAGGGTCGCGCTCGTCACTGGTGACGTCACTGGGTGGCCGGGCCGAGCGGCGCCCCCGGCCCCAGGACTGCCGAGCGGGCCGGGCCCCGGCCGAGAGCCGGGCGCCGCGGGAGGCCTCCCCGCCCCGCCCCGGGGCGCGCCCCTCCCTACCTCGCCCGTAGCCCGGCCGCTGGCGCAGAGTGCGGCCCTGGCGCCCCAGGCTCAGGTGCACGTACGTGAGCCACGCGGCGCAGGTCAGCAGCACCAGCAGGAGCAGCAGCTTGATCTGCTTGCGGATCTTCTTCACCGGGAGCCACGGCATCGCGGCCGCCCCGCCGCGCCCAGGCCGCGCTCAGCGGCGCCGCCGCAGCCCCCGGCTCCCGCGCGCCCCGCGCCGCAGCCCCCGGCCCCGCATGGCCCTTTGTGCGCCGCCCGCGGCCACCGGCTGCGGCCGAGACCCCAGGCTGCCCTTGGCCGCGGGCCCGGGGTGGGCGGCGGAGCGGCTCCGGCGGCGCCCCCGCCCGGCCCCGCCCCGCCGCTCCGGCTCCGCGCTCCCGAGGGCCGCGGCGGGACCGAGCGGCATCCACGCTGCGGTGCTACCCACCGTGAAACGGGCCCGGCGGCGCGCGGCGCGAGCCAATCGGGGCCCCGCCAGCCGCTGAGAGCCAATCCGCCGCGCGGAGGCGGGCCGGCGCGTTAGGGTGAGCCCGGCGCGGGTCTCCGCGCCACGCGCGCGCTTCCACCTGGGCGCGCCTGCCGGCGGAGCGCGGGGCTCGGGGGGGAGGGCGCGGGACGCGGGGTTGGAGGGTGTGCGTGGGTGTGGAGGCCCGGGGACACGGAGGGCGCTAGGGTGTGGGGAGGTGCGGAGGACAGAGGATGGGGGACGAGGGAGACGGGGTACGGAGAGGTGCGGAGAACCAGGGAGGCGAGGACACGGGAACGCAGTTGGGGATGCACTGGGGGACCGTAGGGACGGGAGATACGGAGGACATAGGAACACGGGTTGCTTTGAGGGTGGGATGGGCAGAGGACAGGCCGGAACAGGGGGACTGGGACTGCGGAGCGCTGGGAGACACGGGCGCAGGGACGGGGATGTAGGGGTGAAGTGGGTGGGGGGACAGTGGGGACACGTGGGACAGGGTGATGGAGGAATACTGGGGAGAGGGTATGTGGGGGAGAAGGCGGAAGGATGGGGGCAGCCTGGTCTTGGAGTTGGAACAAGTCCCTTGAAAACAATGCAACCAGAAGGAATGGGTCTCAAAGTGGAGGAAAGAAAGTTTGAGGGAGAGACACGTGTGGGTAGGTGGTGATGAGGGGTGAGGGGGCTGGGAGGTGTGGTGAGAGACCAGACACAGGAGGGTCTCAAAAGCACACGTCTTCACCTTGAGAAGGATGAGGAGCCACCAAAGGGTTTTAGCTTGGGGTGCCAGGGTCTTACCTGGCTGCCAGGTGGACCTAGCAGCAGGTGGTCCACTGAGGGCAGAGTGAGGATTGGGAGCAGTCACACGGGCGCAAAGGACAGGAGGAGCTCTTGCAGCTGGCGGTGGGAGGAGCAGTTCTGCCTAGCTGGTGGTAGCAGGGAAGTGTGGGCTGGCCATGCTTTTTACCCCATTTGGTCCCCTCTGCCCACTGCAGCCTGCCTGCCCTCTCCACCCCTTCCTCCGTGTGTGTGTGTGTGTGTGTGTGTGTGTGTTCTCTCGCTGTGTAACAAGCCGCCCCAACGTTAGGCGCCATAAAACAATGGTTTATGACGCTCTGTGGGTCAGGAACTTGGGGTCCGACAGGACGGCTTTTCTCTGGTGTATGATGTCATGGGCATGGGACAGGTAGATGCGAATGGCTGGGAGTGACTCTTGTGGCTGGGCAGGGTCATCTGGAGAGTTATGCCTTTGTGGGGATGGCTGGGCTCAAACAGCATGGCCAACCAGAGCAGCTAGACATGGGCACTCCAGGGCTGTGGCCTCTGTGAGCCACTGCACACCATTCTGTCACCTGCTGTCACAAGCCAGCCGTCTTTGGAGGGGGGACACAGACCCTGCCTCATCCTGGGGTTGTCCAGGAAGTTGCAGCCTTGTTTTCACGCTGCCACACCACCCCTCCATCCTTTTATTTTAATGTTGGGGCAGAGAATCCAGTTGGCCTTGTTCCTTTGTTTATGTCATTCTGTCATCTTTGCTGCAGACATCAGCAGCATCTTTTCAAACTTCCTGTCACCTCGCATTCTCACCCTTTCCCTCATCCAGGCCACTTTCCATAATTATATTATCTGTACATTTGTTAAAATATGTGTTGAGTTCTGTGTATTTTAAACATTTTCTTCATAGGATTGTGCTTTAAATCTCATTGTGTTTTCTCTACAGCTCACGTGTCCACCCGTGCTGCTGCGTGTGCATCTCACGTGCCCCTCTGGTCCGGGTGCCCACTCTTTCAGCCAATAGGTTTTCACCTGGGGCCTTTGTGAGCCGAGACCAAAGGGCACAGTGATGAACAAGACAGCCAAGATCCCTCCTTTTGTGGGGCTGATATTTTTCTAAGCAGAGACAAAGACGTGCACAGATAATAGTTTCAGATGGTGGTAAGTGCTGTGAAGGAAATAAGATGGGGTGACAGAACAGACTGGCTGGAGGGAGGCTCTCTTGCCAGAGTGGCCGCTCTGGGCGGGTGAGATCTGACCAGAGATAGAAACATCTTAGAAAGCAAGCATTGGAAAGGGGGTCTGCACTAGGCGATTGCCTCTGTTGGCCTGAGGACCAGCAGGTGGGGTGAAGGATAGGGCTAGGGCTCGGACCTGCCAGGCACATCTGTTCCATCTGCGACTGACCACACCTAGCCATGTTCACCCCTCACCGTTGCCTCCCCAACTTTACCCAGGTTCCAGCTTAAGCTGATGAGACCTACCCAGCAATCTCCCTCCTGATGATCCAGCATGCGTGTACACACATACACTTTAAGTCACATTTAACTTCCAAATAAAAACAGGTAAAATCATGCTTCTGCTAAATATGACTCTGCTACCCCAACCCAACCCAGGCTGATGCTCTGGACGAAACTGAAATTAATTTTCAGTCATCATTTTGTCTATGTTTGGGTGATAGATTCCGACAGTCACATGCTCTCTAACAATGTTGAACAATAAGGAACAAACACTGAGATGTAAGGTTAACTGTTATTAGCATGTTATGTAGATAGAAGGGGAGTGGAAAATGGGAGGGAAGAATTTAGTGCAGTGTAAATGCTGTTCTGTGAAGCTGAGGAAAGGTACCTAGCGCTCCTGCCGCAGTGCTCCGAGCTGGCACCACCTCCCACCACCCATCCCATGTTCCCTTTGTCCTCAGCTGGTTGTAGTTCTTTGTCTAGTGGGGTGACTCAGACCCTCCTTCCTGAAGGGGCTGTGCCCGGGTCCAGTGGTCATGGTGTCCACTGGCATTTACTCCAGGACGTAGGCTACTCAGACACACCCTAGGTGACTTCCTGCCTTCCAGACTCGCCTCCTCACCCATTCTGCAATGAAAGCCCAACTTTCTCTTATAGTACTGGTCGCCCCAGCCAGCACAGCCACACTCTGTCAATTCCACAGTGTGCGGGCCCAAAGTGGCCAGATGGCAGCCTCAGCTTTCCATGAAATATGTCCCCTGGCAGAAGCCCTCTTGGTTTGCCCAGGACCAAGGGGATTCCTGGGGCATGGTGCTTTTAAACTCAGAAAGTCCCGGGCATACCGGATTAGCTGGTTACCCTAGAGCACCCCTCTCAGAATCCAACTCCAGCCTGCAGAGCTCAGAGCTGCAGGACGGAAAGTGTTTTTCACCAGACCGTTTGGGGTAATACAACGCTGCCATGTCCACTTCTTGATATTTGGACCTGGAACCCTGTGCGAGAAGCCGTGGATCGCTGACTCGCAGCATGTACTACACCCGGAGAGCATGACCCCAGCCACAGGGTCGCCACCCAACTGGCGCCACACTCGTCTCCCAGAGTCCACACTGCCGTCCCACGCACCACCTGGCAGGCCAGCTGCTTTGTGGAGCCAGAAAGTGGCCTGTGACCTCCATGAGCACGGACCCACCACCACACGGCACCTGTGGTGAAGTGAGCTCTTGGGGACACTGTGAGGGTGGACAAGGCATCTGCAAGACCACAGTGGTGGTTTTGGCAGAAGAACCGCAGGCAGGAAAGAACGTCCACACCCCAAGTGTCCACTCCAGTAAGAATGGAGGGCGGCCCCCGCCCCACCTCATGGGGAGGAAGGGGCTAGGGTGGGGCTCTGCTGGTGACAGCAACTGCATCCAGCCCCCCCCGGGTGGGTGGAAGTCCAGGTCAGGAGGCCACGGCACCCCTCCCCCCCGCCCCACTGCCTTGGCTCCTGAGCCTGCTGGCCAAGGGCAGGGGTGCTGGGGAAAGAGGCTGACGTGCCCACGGAATGGGCTGCGCTGCCCACCTGGTTATGAAGCTCCACATGTGCTCAGCATCCTGTGCAGGGCTTCTGTCACCGGCCTGTCTGTGTCCTTTCCCAGTCAGCGGGTCACAGTCATGGGTGCAGGTTGGGAAGGTGGAGGCAGTGGACAGTTACCTGCCTGCGTGTTCAGGACCTCTTCATGTAACTTACCTGAGCTGCCAGGAGCTACCCCAGTGCCATCCATACATGTCATTGTCAGTGACGATGCCCAGCCTACCCGGCACCCCACTCACAAAGGATCATTTGTCCCTTCTCCCCTGTTGATTAATTTATTCAGTTTATCAGCATGTGAGCATGTGTATTTACTTTATGCTTTGGGTTATAATGCACTGGCATTTATTTGTTTTGTTGCTCAAATGGTTCCCGCCTCGGCCACAGGGAGCACTGTGGGTGGCTCGTGTGTTCCTGTGGTGTGCATCACTGCTCTTCGTTTGTCTTGTTGAGGGCCTCCTTCCTTTCCACAATTACAGACGCTCCGTGCGCATCCTGTACGTGTGAGTCCTCATGCCACAGTCTCCATGCCACACTTGGCCATTGCCCAGGAGCTCTGCGTCCTCCTGTTTTTAGAGAGTGGTCTTAGAAACCAAGGTCTGGGCAGCAGGTCTGCTGACTGCTGCTGGGGTGTTGTTTCTGCGCCCTCCCAGCAGACAAAGCAAAGAAACAGGTGTGTGCAAACTGCGCACGCACACAAATCTGTAAACATTTCCCTGGTAACTGTACCCATTAAACACGAGTCCTTCTCCCTGTGTCTAGCTCTGGCCATCACCATACAGATCAGCCTTGCGCCCCTCCCCCTTGCTCGCCTGCAGCCTCCCACTCCAACGGGGACAAGCCTGGCTCCCGCCGGCCACCAGCCCTTCCTGACTTGTTCGGTTCTGGTACACAAACCAGAAAAACAGTTGCTACCCGCAGCCCCATGGTAAACACCTCCATCCAGAGAGCACAGAGCATGTGTGTACTCCCCTGCCTTTCTTACAGACCCCACATATTCCCAGGTGAAGAGGTCGGCACCTTCCCACAGACCCTTCAGGGACATGTCATGGTTCACACATTTGTAATACAGTCACATTCTATTGTCACAGTGGCCATTCCATCCTGGGATTCCCCCAATCCTAAATTACTTTTTAAAATTTGCATTCATTAAGGCCTACTCTTTGTCTTGTCAAGTTCTGTGAATAGGGACAACTACATAATGTCATGGATCGATTATTCCAGTATCATAGAGAGTAGCTTCATCACCCTAAAACCACTCGTGCTCCACCTGACCACCCCACCCATGTCTCTGTGCATCTGAAAGCACTAATCTTACTCTCTCCTCACTTCTGCCTTTTCTAGAATGTCACGTACTTGGAACTAGTTGGTATGCGGCCATTTCAAACTGGCTTATTTCACTGAGCAATATGCACTTATGGCTCATCCATGCCTTTTTGAGGATAGATAGGCATTTTCTTTTTGTCGTGGAATACTATTTTATCATATGCATGTACCGCCATTATCCTATTCACCCTTGAAAAACATCTTGGTTGCACCCAGCGTTGGGCAGTGGTGAAGAAATCTACCACAGATATCTGTGTGTGGGTTTTATTTGTTTTCTGTTTTTTAAAGATTTTATTGGGGAATTGGGGAAGGGGAACAGCGTTGGGGAATCGGGGAAGGGGAACAGACAAGTTGCCGTCCTTTTGTTCTTCAGTCTAGTTGTGGAGGACGTTGCTTGACTGGCCCATGTTGGTATCGTCATTGCGCTCTTCCCGGGTGAGGCAGATCGGTGACCGGCCTCTGGATGGTCGCTCACCGCGGCTATTGGCAGCTCACGCTGGCTGCCGGCCACTCACTGTAGCCCATGGCAGCCCACTGCAGCAGGGGCCGCAGCCTACACTGTCGCCGGGGCTCGCACAGCCCAGCTCCAGGTGGCGCTGTTGTTAGCTGTAGAGGGCAGTGTCACTGGCCCTCATGTGGGATCCGACCCGGGGCCGCTGGCATCCCCAAACCAGCTCTTAATGAATGCGCCACTCGGCCGGCCCTGTGTGTGGGTTTTTGTGTGGACATACGTTTTCAACTCACTTGGGTAAATACCACGGAGCACGACTGCAGGCTCTCACTGTAAGAAGCTGCCACTCTGTCCTCCAAAGTGGCCGCACCGTCTGCAGCCCCCCAGCTGAGAGTGGGAGTTCCCAGGGCTGCACACCCTCGTCAGCACTAGGCGTGGTCAGAGTTTTGGAGTTTAGCCGTTCTGGTAGCCTGTTGTTTTGGTTGGCATTTCCCTAATGACATAAGATGTGGAGCATCGTTTCCAATGCTTATTTGCCACCTGTGTATCTTCTCTGGTGAGGCGTCTGTTGAGATCTATCACCCGATTTAAAACTGGGTTTTTTCTTATTGTTGACTTTTCAGAGTTCCTTGGGCATCTTGGGTACAGTCTTGTATCAGGTATTTGTTTTGGAAATATTTTCTCCTAAACTGTGGCTTCTCTTTGCATTGTCTTAACAATAAATGATGTCGGACAATGAAGTTCATGAACTCATCCTAGCAAAAGTGCTACCTACCTCATTGCCGAATATCACTACGGTCACCTTCGAAGCACTCCCCTTGGGAAGCTGTGCACCGACGCCAGCGACTAGTCCACCCTTCAAAGCAATTTTGGAACTCTTTTTCTGGAATGGCCGTCAGAGCTGTCATCATATCACGCTTGATGTCCCGAATGCGATCCAAATGTCTTCCTTTCAATATTGCCTTTATCTTCAGGTAAAGAAAGAAATCACTGGGGACCGGATCAGGTGAGCAGGGAGGGTGTTCCAATGCAGTTATTTGTTTACCGGCTAGAAACTCCCTCCCAGACAGTGCCGTGTGAGCTGGTGCTTTGTCGTGATGCAAGGGCCATGAACTGCTGGCGAAAAGGCGAGGCCGTCTAACTTTTTCACGCAGCCCTTTCGGCACTTCCAAGTAGTCAACTTGGTTAACCGTTTGTCCAGTTGGTACAAATTCCTAATGAGTAATCCCTCTGATATCAAAGAAGGTTAGCAACAAGTTTCCGAACTCAAATCTCAGACCTCATAATTAGCAGAGTAGAATTTAAAGGTTTTAATAAAGTCCAGCTTAGCAACTTTTTTCTCTCACGGATGGTGCTTATGACGCTGTAGCTAAAAAATCATCGCCAAATCCAAGCTCATCTATGTTCTCTCCTTTGTTATCTCTGAGAAGGCTGAGAGGCTTGCAGGTCTACGACGACCTTTTAGCTAATTTTGTGAAAAGCATAAGGTCTGTGTCTAGACCCATCTTTTGCTCTGCATGTCCAGTCGTTTGACTACCGTCTGTGAAAAAGACACTCCACTCCACTCCACTGAGCAGGCTAAGCTCCTGGGTCAGTGATCAGCTCACCATATCTGTGCACGATTTTCTGGCTCGCTCTCTGTTCCATCCCGCTGACCCACGTGTCTGGTCTCTCTGGTCAACACCAGGCTGTCTCGATGACCGGAGCTCGAGAGTAAGTCATCTAGACTCAGTCCTCCAACGCTGTTGTTCCCTTCAGTGTGGTGTCGGCTGTTCTGGGGTTTTGCCTCTTCCTGTAAATTTCAGAATGAGTTGGTCAACATCTAGAAAATAACTTGCTGGGATTTAAATTGGGATTGCTTTCAATCGATCGGTCAAGCTTTTGGTATCATCGTGTTTTCTTTTCCTTTGATTTCCTCTTTTCAACTTCACTGATCTTTTATCTAGTTATTAGTTGTGTTTTTCTGTTGGCTTTAGGCGGCTTCTATTGCCTCTTCTCTCTCCGGTTTCCTAAGAAGCTTGGCCTACTGGTCGTAGGCCTTCCTTCTAACATACACACCCAACACTACAGATGCCCTCCAAGCAGATAATTGCCTGCATCCCACACACTTGGGAAAGTTGGGTCTCCATGTTAATTTCTTTAAATTATGGTTTCTTTTCTTTCTCCTGGGATTATTTTGATTGTACCCACGTGGTTTGGGTGAAGCCACGTCCGGCGGTGGAGGCTGCAAATGCTCAGTGCAATTGCTCACACGGCTTTAGCAAACCAACGAACGGGTGACCCAGACCAAGTACAAGCTGGGGTATGTGCTCCGATGTGGAGAGGGTGGGCCCCCAGACGCCTCTCCCTGGGAACCGGGGCTGCCTTCTGGCAATCGTCGCCGCTAATGATTGCTCAGACCACGGCCTCTCGTGGATCCCCAGGTTGTCCCAGGGTGGGGGACAAGCTCCTGGCTCCAGGCAGCAGGGGGAGTGAGGACCTTCTGCTGGCCGTGGGGACTAGGCCCAGGGACAGAAGTCAGGACCCTCTCTCCCAGGCCAGTGAGGCGGCACAACCCTAAGATTAGCAGGCCCGACCCAGCGCCCAGGTAGGTCATAAGGACAACAGACAACCTGAGGCTCACCACGGCTGGGTGGGGAGGAGCACCGCCTGCTGTGTGGGGGTCACGGCCACTGTCAGGCCCTCAAAAAGGAAGCTAAGGGTCATTGAGGTGCCACCAGCACCGCCTCTGGGACTCGTGAAGGATCTGGGGAGCATGGCAGAGATCAGCACTGTGGGTCACTCACCCTGCAAGTGGACTGACCAAGCATGTGTGGGACAAAATGAGCAGGTGTGGTCCGAGCCCATCAGCGCATCTTGCCTGTGACAGGGCGGCCCGCTCTGTGACCACTGGAGATGAGCTGAGGGTCGGATTGTTGAGAGAGGCTGTTGGCTGTGGGCCCCGTGTGTCCTGCGTGTCCTCGCTGAATGCCAGACCATGGGGCCAACTGTCTGAGGCTGAGGGGTTTCTGTGACCGCTAGGCAAGTCAAGGAAAACCAGGGGTGGCCACCATCCACGGACCGCTCCCGGGGGAGGGACTGGCAAGTCTGCTGCTTGCCTCAAGACCCTGGGTCCCTCCGCGGTGATCCGACCCATTGTACGTGTGGCCCATCGCGTGCGTCACCCCTGGTGCTGTCCCGTGAGGCTGTGTGTGCTGTGACCCCGAGTCTCGCTGGCTCCTCTCGGCATCTGTGGAGTGGTGGGAGCTTTACTCCGGGCACCTTCTGTGTGGCTGCAGTTCTGCCTGGGTGACCTGCCTGGAAGGTCACACACTCACTCAGCGCCAGACCCCCACTGCCCCGAGGCTGACCTCTCCCGCAGTCAGATCTGGTCTCTGACCACTTCCCCTCTGGGTTCCCTCCACTGGAGGGACTCACGAGCCCTTGGTCGCTCCAGGGCCTCTGCACAGCATCTCTCCTAGGTTCTTTCCTGGGGGCCTTGGCTCTCGTGGCCCTCTCTTCCTGGGAGACTCCTTACACTCCCTCCCCTCACTCTGATACTTCACACTGCTCCCAGCGCTTCCTGGCCCTTACAGGTCCCGGAATTATCCCCTTTCCTTCTTGGTTCGTGTTCCTCTTTTCCTGCCGCGCTTTCAGCTCCCTGGGGCCAGAGCCTGTCCCTTCTTCCCAGCGTGTCCCCAAGTCTTGGGGGGGATTTTCCCAGCCTGCTCCTCCTGGGGGTGGATGGGCTTGGAGAGAGCTGCCCAGCCTGCCCCTGAGCCCCCCCCCCCCACAGCGCCCTCTGCAGCCCGCCCTGCTCACTGTTGGCTGTTCAGAGCATGCGGGGAGGTCCTGCAGCTCCGGGGAGCTCCCGGGGGAAACACAGCCGCTGGCCCTTCCCGCAACACGGGCCAGGCGGTGCACCCACGCCGGCAGGGGCTTGTCCAGCCACCCCGTCCTTTGCGGGTGGTCTCCATGGGTGCGGGTCCACAGCCGCAGGGTAAAGCAAGAGCCCTCACCTACGGGTCCGGCGACTCCCCTCCGGGGCCCCTAGTTAAAACGCGTCCTAATTTGGGCTTCAGTCTCATGAGAAATGCGATGGGATCAGAACAGGGATCGAGTCGGAACTGGGGTCCTGGGGGTCTAGTGTCCCTCCCTGTGTTTGGGGCTGGGGCTGCAGGCGGCCTTCGGGTGACAGCCCCTCCGGGGGAGACGCTGCTCCTTCCTCTCGCTCTCCCTCCCCTCTCTTTGGGCCCCTCCACTCCCGGCAGCCGCATTTTGCCCGGTTGACCACCAGGAGGCGCCGCAGGCCCACGCGCGGCCGGCTGGGTCCGGTGAGGGGGCCTGGGCTCCTCCCTCCAGGAGCGGGTCTGACCCGCAGGCAGGCGGCCGCATGGGGTGGGCTGGGAGGCGGTGACTCGTTTCGTAGCGCGTCCCGGAGGCCGGGCCCGCTGCCCTGACGAGACCCCTGAGCCGGGGCTGCGGGCTGGGTCGTGGTTGTCCAGAGGGTCCCGGGGAGACCGGCCTGCCTGGAGGCCCCGGACCGCTCCTGGCGGCAGGGGGGCGCGAAGCATCCTGGGGGACGCTGGGAGTCGGGAGCAGCTCAGCGCAAGACGCGGGCACCGGGGTGGAGCGGGGCGGGGCGGGGCGGGGCGGGCTGCAGGAACTTCACGCGGGGCGGGGCGGGGCGGGGCGGGGCGGGGCGGGCCTGGGGACAGGAAGCGGGGTCGGGGAGCGGCTGGGGGCGGGGCCTGGAAGCGGGGCAGGGGGCGGGGCGGGCCCTGGGGACAGGAAGCGGGGGAGGGGAGCGGTAGGGGCGGGGCGGGGGCAGGTGGCGGGGCGGGCCTGGGGACAGGAAGCGGGGGCGGGGAGCGGCTGGGGGCGGGGCCTGGTAGCGGGGGGCGGGGCCGGCTGAAATGGTTGGGGAGGTGCGCGGGGACTGCGGGCAGGGGCAGGGTTGCGACAGGCTTACCTCCCCGCCTTTCCGCGGGACATGCTTTCTTCCTGTCTCCAAAGTGACGTGAGCAGGGTGGGTCGGGGACGGGAAACCGCGGGGCTGCGTCCCGATTTGGGGGTGGCGCTGGCTCGGGGGCCAGGTGCGCCCTGCGGTCAGCAGAGCCTGGTGTAAATGCAACTGGGAAACGAAGTGGGTAGCGTTGAGGGTGCGCGCACGTGTGCGCGGAGAACTCGCTGAGGAAGAGGAAGGTGGGGTCAGGGAGAGGGAAGCGGTCTCTGCTGAGGCCTGTGAGCGCTGCCGGGGCCGAGTCCGGCTCAGAAAGAGCTGCCGCAGGACGCCCAGGACATGCCCCTCACGTCCGAGCCTTGGGGACACTGTCCCCAAACGCCCCAGCGCGAAGGCGCCTTCCGCAACCTTGTCCTGACCCTTCCACCCCGTGAGGCGGCCGGGCCCGACAGAAGCAGGCCTCCCCCCACCCCCGCCCCCACCAGCCTGTGGAGTGGGCATTCCGGGTGGGGGAGCCGGGGGCGGCTGGAGCGGAGCCACGAGGCACTTCCCGCGGGGCATCCCCTCCTCCACCTCCAAACTCCTTTTGAGGACTTGTTCCTCTTGACCAGCCTTATGGACACAGGGTCACCCTCCCCAGCACAGGGCGGGTTGTCTACTGTCCGGGGTAATAACCACCGCAGTGTCTTCCTGGGGACCAGGGCCACCGCCCAGGAGAAGAGTCAGGTTCCTTGGGCCCAGGCCAAGCCCACGGCAGAGGCGTCTTCTGGGCCTCCCCAGACCCCTGCGGGTGGTACCCGGGCTGCTTGGTCCCCGACCCAGGGGTCTGTGTCTTCTGAAACTGTGCAGGCTCACTTGTCAGCTTGCAACGTGGGTGAAGTCTCAGACCCTTGGGTTCCTCGGGGGAGAACCTCCAAAGTCTCCAGAGATAAGCACCAATCCTCCCTCCAACTCCATCCCCCCCACCCCGCCTTTGTTCTCTTCACCAATCAGACCTGATGCTGAGCTGGGCCTGGCCTGGCTGCCCGGGCTCAGGAGCGTGAGCAAGTGGCCTGGCCTGGCCTCCTGCCCACGTGGCAGCCCTGGTGTGTCCCCAGGGGTGGCAGGGAAGGGGGGAGGGGCAGGGCAGCTCTGGCTTCCTTCACACCCCACCGTGGACCAGGACAGCGTTCATTAGACGGGCTCCACGCTGTTCTGCGCCCCCCACTGTCAGCGCAGCCTAACAGAAATGACTGCGGGATGGAAGGACAGCACAGCCGGCTCTGATGCTGTCACAGCGGCACATCCAAACACCCAGCTTGGAATAGAAGCCCTTCCCAATATCCGGTGTCCAGGCAGAAATCCGCACTTGAATTGCTGTTTCCCTGGGTGAACTGAGGCTCGGAGGTTCAAGTCCAATAACCGCCAAGTAGGAAGGGGGAAAACAAGGGAGGGTGGAGCAGAGGGGCTGCTGCTGTTTCTGATTACGTGTCCACGTGATTTCCCGGCTGCGCTGGCAGGCAGAGAGGCCGATGGGGGTGGGGATGCGGGGCAGATTCCTGCCCAGACAGGGACCCGACACTGGAGTTTTGCTGGTTCCTGGCGCGTTTAGTCCCTGGGATGAAACTCGGATAGGAGTGCGCCTGGGAGGGTTGGCTTTACCAATCCAAAAGGTGTTTGTTTCTCAGTCTTCTCGAGGTCTCCGCCCCTCCTCCCCCTCTCAGCCTGGTCGGGGAGAGGGAGGCCAGGCTGGGGCCCCCTTAGCGCTTTCTGTCCCACCTTCCCCGCTCTGCCCCCGGGGAGGTGGGGGTGGGTCCTTCAGCCTGTAAGCTTTAGTCAACACGCCAGAGTCTCCTTTGAAAGGCCCCGAGTTCCCAGGATGAGTACGATTTTTCACATGAGCAGGTCTACCTACACCCAGTATTTAGGAAACGGGTCTCTTCACTTCTCAGGGATCTTTCAGACAAAGACTCCGGGCTCCGGAGAGCAGAGGCTGGGGCCTCCCAGGGAGAGGGACAGGAGGGAACAGCACAGGCTGTGGCTCCCTCCCCCAAACTCCACCGACCAGGGGTGGGTGCCCAGGAGGTCCCTATCTATGCCTGGCCCCAGGCTGTCTGGCTCTGGTGAACAGTTGGCCTGCCCTGCAGACCTCACTGAATTTGGCTGGAGGGAGTGTCCCCACACCCCCAGTGTCTTGGGACAGTCACTCCCACTCATCTCTCAGAGGATCCCAGCAAATGGGAGTGGCTCCCCGGGACCAGCAGTGGATGTGGATTTTAGGGGAAAACAACCAGTTTATACACATAGCCCTGGGTCATCACGCCACGTGGACCCATCATATTAAAAAGTGGGGTTAACATCATGAAGAGGCGGGCACTGAGCAGGAGCCAGAAAGCATTGGGTCCTTGGGCCTGTCCTGATTCAATCTGGCGGTGCTGGTCAGGCGGAGGCTCGGTCCAGGAGTGGGGTTGGTCCCGGCTGAGCCCAACTGGGGGCAATGATGGACTTGCAGATAAACAGGCTGGGGTCTGAGTGCCGAAACGGGAGAAAGAGGTGGAAGGAAAGGCTTTCTAAGTGGAGTTCAAGTCCAGACACAAAGCCAGGTGAATCCGTTTGACTCCATAAACAGTTGTTAATGTGCAGGACGGGAAACACCGTGGACAGGCGAAAGGGAAAAGTGCGCCGAGGCACTAAGGGTTACGTTCGGAACATAAACCACACACAGGAGGCTAGTGTCCCTAACGTTCCAGGAAACCTTGAAAGCTGGGATAGGAAAAATGGAGAAAAGACACAAACAGACAACTGATATTAGACAGAAAGAAAATGACCCTCCAGCATACAAAAAAAACACTTAAACTCACTCATCGTTCAAGAAATGCAATGTAAGGTAAGACAGAGGTCCCACTTCACACCTCTCCCACTGGCAAAAATGGACAACGTGTGACAACACGCTGTGCTGGTGAAGCTGCCGGGCAGCGGCAGGGTCACACCTCACTGGGGCGCCCACGGTGCAGCCTGGAGGGACACTGGTCACGCATAACCGAGTCCATACAGCTGGACTCTGTGTCCACGGGGGTCCCACGCGCGTATTCAACCAACGTCACACCAGCATCACTCAAAAGCAGTTCAGGAAAGTGCCAGAAAGCAAAACTCGGGTTTGCCACAGCGGAGCGCTCCCTGCACCCGTGCCCGCGAGCGCCGTGCAGCGACCAACACACCGTTTTCTATGGCAGACGTGAGCATGGGGGAGTCACGTTATCTGTCGGGCTCCTGGAACCAGTCCCCTGTGGACCCCCGGGGACAGTGTACACACTTTTGCTGCAACAGCCATGGTGACACCACCGGATTCCTCAGCAAAGCACAGGCGATCCCAGGCGACATTTTAAAGAAGTGAGAGAAGGGGCGGCCGGTCAGCTCAGTTGGTTACAGCAGTGTGCTCATAACACCAAGGTTGCCAGTTGATCCCCACGCCCTCCACAACTAGATTGAAACAACTGCTTGACTTGGAGCTGATGGGTCCTGGAAAAACGCGCCGTTCCCCAGTTAAAAATAATAATAATAATTACTTAATTAAAAAGTGTGAGAGAAAAGGAATTCGTTGTCCAGTCCAACTGTCATTCAAATGTAAGAGGATAAGAAGACACCTGTCCAGGGGGCCTCAGAACGGGTCCCCCAAAACACCTGCACTCAAAGGCTCTTGGAGGAAGAAGGAAAACAAACCCAGGAAGGGCTGGGAGCCTCCAGGAAACCAGGAAACGGGCGGACCAATGTCTGTCTTAGGAGCTGACCGCCAGAAAGGGAGGAGCCACGGGCCCAGGGGAGGCGCTGCCCCCACACTAGCCCAAGCAGCCATCTGGTAAGGCCAGCGTGTGGGCAGGGGACAAGAGGCCGTGAGAAGGAAGTCACAGAGCCGTGGAGTCGGGCCCCGGTGCCCCAGGCAGGAGATGACGGGGTGTGGGGGGACACGCAGGGGCAGGACTGGAGAGTGACCCCCCAGCGTCGGCTGTGTGTCCACCGCCCTCAGCCCTCTGGCTTCTCCGTCAGAGCTCACTAAGTCCTTGCTGGATAAAGGAAGGGAGGAAGGGAGGAAGGGAAGACGATAACATGTCATGCAAGTTATCCAGTCAATGAGGACCCAAGAAAATTAACAAAAAGGAACCAAAAGGCAGAGCAAATACTGAGTCTGAAAAATACGACAGAAGTGAGACCTCGGGACGATGATTGAGAGTACCTTTCATAGGCATGTACAGGCTGAGAGCCAGCAAGAGGTACAAATTAAGGAAAGAGTGAGAAATAGGAGGAGGTGCAGTCTCTGAAGCTGGAGGTGGTGGTCCCCGCTGCGTGCCAGAGTCACCAGGATCTCCCCTGGGCGCTGCCAGCCGGGCCTGGCACATGGACTCAGGCTCAGCAGGAAACCAGCAAGCGAACGCCGGGGACTGGCACTCCAGACCGTGACCCAGCCAAGTGGACAAAGCTCTCGGAGATAAATGGTGAGCCCCACCGTTGCGGCTCGGTCGGCACCGCCTAAAAAGTGACATTGCAGATCTGGGAAGGAACTACGCAGGAATTCTGGAAGCGCAGGATAGAGTGACCAAAATGAAGCACTCAAGGGTGGATTCCCAGCCCGGGATGCGGCCCGTGAGACCCCAGGGTCTCGTTCCGGTGCTACTCCCACGGGAGGCGGCCGCTGCAGGCCCCAGGACCTCACTTCGAGAAGACGACCGATGTCCCGACGAGGTCCAGACAGTGGACAGAACGCAGACAGGACTACGAGACACTGAGGGCATGGGGGACCTGCAGTCGGGTCAGCTGGGAGTCCAGAAGGGACACGGATGGACAAGAGTGAAAACCAGTCCTTGCAATGTACCCGATGAGAATTCTCCCGAGGGCTGGCAGACGTCCACCCTCAGCTGTAAGAGCCCGAGCCGCCTCCACTGGCGTAAACGAGAGAGAAGCCGCACCTCGCCGTGCAGCTGCTGACAAGCAGAGATACAGTCACCACCGCCTGTAAAAGCCTGGGGTTCCTAGTGAGGAGTGACACCGGCTGGTGGCTGACTCACAGTCACATTACAAGCAGAGACAGTGGGACAGCAGGACAATCTCCGCTGTGCCCCGAAAAGTCCGTCCCAGTGACAGGACTCTTCCAGAAGGAAGGTGAAAAGAAGGGCGTCGGGGGAACAAAATGCAGGGCCTCAGCGACCCCCAAGCGCTGGGACATGGGAGGGGAGCCGCTCCCCCAGAGGGAAGCCTAGTGGACGGACGAGGACGTGGGGGACGGCAAAAGGCCCTCAATGAACACGCCCGCTGTGCCAAACAAGGACAGCACCGTCCCCAGGCACAGAGCCCACACGATGAGGCTGCGGTCCGGAGGGTGGCCAGTGGCTCTGAGGGGTCCCGCGCGCCTTCGTCCTGGGCCGGTGAATGCACCTGATGGTCCCGAAGCTGAGGAACCACAGGGCTCTGACGTAACTTCAGGGGTGACCGCTAAGACGATAGCAAAAGAGGGGACCGTCCATGCTGCAGATGGAACAGTGAGGCACTCGATAGTAGGCAAAGGGAGCCGTCACTGCCGTCAGCAGGAGGGTCCGGTGAGGGTCCCGGGTGCCAAGTTCATGGACACGCCGTGCTGTGTTTCCAGAGCCAGCATGTGGCCATCTCACGTGGGACAGGTGCCTTTATTTGGAGGGTAGATGGCAGAAGTGGCCCGATGCCCCGCCCCCCGGGACAGGCCTGGATGTGGGGCTGGGGGGTCCCCGCGCCGTCTCCCACATGGTCCCCGTCAAGTGCTCCGGCTGACGGGTCGTTCCGAGGCTGGACATCAGGAGCCCCCCGCACCCCTGCTGCCTGTGGAGACCCTGCCATAGCCGCAGAGCAAGCCCAGCTGACCAGGAGGAACCGTCCATGGGAGAGGGTGGCGCTGTTCCTATCCCCCACCCCCGCAACTGACCACCGCTGATCCAGACCGGCCGAGGCCACAGAACTCAGCCAGGCAGCCCCAGCTCCCACAGACACATGAACAGACACCAGCGCCCGTTGGTGTCCACCACTGAGGTTTCCGGTGGCTTATTAGGGAGACTTGTTGCGACAATAAGTGATGGACGGCCACCACCGAAGTCGGCAGGGATCCCAGTGGAACCCCAAGGACAGTGCCGCACCACTCCTGGCCTGGCTGTCCCTGTGGGCGCAGGAGCCTGGGCTGTGCGGCTGGGACCTCAGGGCCGGCTGTGGGGTGCGGGGTGGAAGACCATGTGGCCTGGGCCACGAGGGGGACACACGTCCTGACCGGGTCCTCGCCCCACAGAAACGCAGACCCTTGTGCAGGATGGGCGCTGCGAGCTCACGGCTTCCTGGTCGCCCCACTGAGAGGCACACTGACCTCCCCATAGCGCAGGAGCCGCTCCAGATGGGACACAGCCCACAAGTCCGCGTCGTGAGTTAAAGCTGCGTGAGGCTCGCCGCTGACCGCCGAGGACAGGGACAGGCGGCTTGTCCCATTTACAGCCCCTCCACAGCGCAAGCGAAGCCCTGTCCTCAGCTGTGACCTGCACTCACAGCGGGGGGGCAGGGTTAGCCCTGGGCTGCAGCAGGAGTTCAGCTCCAAAGTCCAGACTGGCAACCTTGGTGGGAAGGGTGGGTCGGCCTGGATGGCGGTCAGGTGCCTTCCGGGGCATCGGCAAAGGACAGGTTTTTCACTTGGCTGGCGGGTCCCTAGGCGTTTGCATTGTAGCCTTTCGGGGAGGCAGGAGTTGACGGTTTCACGCGCTCTGCTGTCTGTTGGATCGTTTCACAATAAGGAAAGGGAACCGGGGCCCAGCAGCAGACTCCCAATACATGGGCAAGACAGGAGCAAGTGCTGGCAGAAGCGGATTCATCAGGGATGGCGTTTCTGAAGCTGCCCAAATTCAGCAGGGCGGAGATGTGGAGCAACGGAAGGAAGCCAAGGCCTCACGCCAACCCCTGGGCAGGGAGCTGAAGGCCAGCAGGTGGCCGCCACGGAGGGGCACGGCCTCAGGGCAGGCTGGGTGGGGCTGCTCCGCAGCCACCCCGAACACCCATGTCCTGCTCTTGCTGCACCCTCAGGAAGGTCACCGGGGACTCTGCTCCCCACCGTCACACAAGAACCAGGCAAGTCCCACCTTGACGCCTGCCTGCACGGTCCCCGGCTGGAAGGAAGGGCACTCGGCACCTCAACTAAAATCGCCTGGGTTCAAGGGCTGCGAAGGTGGACCCTGGACCCGCTCTGGACAGCCAGAGGCGTTTGCGGGGCCGCCGGGATGGCCGCCTGCCGCCTCCAGACCTGTGCTCACCGAGAGCTTGGCTCCTTCGTCCCCCTCCCCACGGGGAGCGCTCCAAAGTCCCCTCCAGGCAGCTGAAGGTCACTGATCAGGCCCATATGTGTCCCCTAGGCAGCAAAACGCCCAGGCAAAATGACGAATCCCGCTCCCCAGGGACAGGAGAGAGGAGGGAGGGCGAGCGGGACTCGCACCGCAGCGCTGGCCTGTGCTGCAGGACGCTGCCATGGGCCCTCGATCAGCCCTCTCCGCACAGTTGCCTCGAGGACATCGAGGGCCCAGCGTCCTCCTCCCCGGGGGACCCTCAGGAGAGCACCTGGGGGGCAGGCAACTCGGGGAGCTGGGTCCTGACCTGCCACCAGGAGACACCCAGCCCCGCCGGGAGTGTGGACTTCAGGCCAGGAAAGGACAAGGCACTGGGGAGAGGAGGCCCGGACAGCTGAGGTGGGGGTTGGGGGCGGGGGCTCCCCCTGGGGGTCTGTGTGTGTGCCCAGGACAGTGGACCCTGATTCTCACAGGCAGGCACCGGATGTCTACATCTGTAGCTCCAACTTGGGCTGAATTTAGTGCAGAAATGGTGTGTGCCGTGCTGCATGTCCAAAATTCTGGTCGGACGTGTGAAAACCCAGGGGCAACGCTCGAATTCATCCAGCGTTGAAGGGCTGCAGGAGCTTCACCATCTTCCTGACAGCATCTGGACCCAACTTGAAGAAGGACTTCACTGGGACGACGTCGTGTCCACCTCGGACCACACAGCCACTTGGAGATGGGACATCGGGGCTCCATTGCCCCTGACATTCCTACCTTTCAGGAGAGCAAAGGGCATTTCATGTGCGTTTTCCCCTCAGGTTCTGACGGGGACCCAGATTGCTAAATTTGGGGAATGCCCCTTGGGATGGGGCCTCCATGGAATGCTGGCTCCCATGTCTCTCTCCCTTAGCTCTGGCTGAGCTGAGTGTCCTAGCTACATGCCCCGCGAGCAGTGGTGGGAACTTGCTTTTCTCCCTAGTGCTCCGAAGGCCCCCAACGGCCACCCATTCTGTACCCTCGGGGCGAGGCTCAGGTGTTGTGGGGAGGAGCACGCTGCAGGGCCTCAGCTTTCCCAGGCACTGGTGATGAGTGGGAAGCAGAAATCTCATCACGATTGGAAGGGTAGGAGACACGTGTCATGCAGACAGTTTGTGCTTGCCCAACCACTACCCACCCTCCCCGCTGACCCCAATTTGGAAATTTTATCTTATAGGCAAACACACTTGATGGTATACGTAATGTTAAAGCAGTAACTTTTTGTGTGTGTGTGTGTGTGTGAGGGCAGTGTCACTGGCCCTCACATGTGGGACCGAACCGGGGCCGCTGGCTTCCCAAGCCAGCGCTAAACCACCGCGCCACTCGGCCAGCCCGCCATTTCCTGTTTGATTTACTTTTCACACTGGCTGTTTCCCACAGGCACAGACATCCTGTGCTATGGAACGATCAGCACTTACAAGCTAGTAGGAGCTGCTTCGGGACATGTCACACGGGGAAGGGACATGTGAGCCGGTGAGTTCTTGGTGCCCCCCTGTAGCCTGGCGTGAGCAGAGGGACGGGACAGCCCGCCTGTTGGATGTGGAACTTTCTGCTCCCATCTCAAATGCACTCCTGCCGGGCCCACCCAAAGCTCTGAGCTGGTGGGTCTAACACCAACTGCTATGGTGGGCAGTTCTTCCCCCAGCTCACCCGCTGGCACATATCCATCTTTAGAGATAGGAAGGACCCTTCGGCAGATCACGGTGCACAGTCCTCAACCCCGCAGCCGGTTTGATCCATGCCTGGCACAGCAGCTCCACTTGGGGCTCCCCCTTGGCTGGTCCCGAAGGTCCACTGTGTCTGCAGAGGTGAAGGAGGTGGAGGTTTGGCGGGGACCGGCACACTGCACCTGGTAGGCTTTGAGGGCGGCGCTGATTTCTACTGTTCTCCTGGGATAGGATGTGGTCTGTGATCTCTCCTGGCTAGGGGCTGTGAATGGGGAGCGATCCCAGACGTCTCCACCCGGCCTGCCCATGGAGGGCGATGACTCAGCCTGAGCATGTGCCCACCACCCTGTCTGTCCCACCGCCATCCAGGGAGAGGGGGTGCCTGCTGAGCGGGTTCGTGCGCCTCTTGTCAGGGCTCCGCTGCGAGCGGGAGCCAGGCTAGCGCTCCAATCGTTTCTTGTCCCTACGTGCCCTTACAGCATCGACAGCATTCTGCTA
Organism: Aselliscus stoliczkanus; assembly: GCA_033961575.1. Taxonomy (NCBI): domain Eukaryota; kingdom Metazoa; phylum Chordata; class Mammalia; order Chiroptera; family Hipposideridae; genus Aselliscus; species Aselliscus stoliczkanus. Next base: position 137,155,985 of record CM066736.1, read on the forward strand.
TTTTGCCATCTATCTTTCTGTCATTTTTTTATCCCCATGTTATTGTTTTTACACTTTTTAGCTGGAATTTACCTCACTGATAAGCACAAATCTTAGCTATTCAATTTCAAAAGCTGTAGGCACCCATCCACTTGTCATGATGTGGAACATTCCGGTGTGGAAGCCAGAGCTCCTGCCAACGTACAAGACTGAGTCTTTCAATGACCAGGAATGAGTATGCCAGTTGTGACAAAGCCATGCTTACTGTGGAGAAAAATGGTGAGTAGGGAATTCCTAAAGCCCCCTCCCTCCAGGAAGGCAGCAAATATACTGGCAAAAATTATCAGAATGGACATGTTCAGACTCTGGAATGTATGAAAAAGCTTGCAGAAATCAGAGGAATGCTTAATCAGGAAAAAACAAGGGCCGGGCCGGCCGAGTGGTGTGGTGGTTAAGCGCTGGCTTGGGAAGCCAGTGGCCCCAGTTTGGGTCCCACGTACGAGGGCCGGTCACACTGCCCTCAAAAAAACAATAAAAAAGGAAGAAAAACAAAAAAAAACAAGGGCCAGCCGGTGGCTCAGTTGGTTAAGAGCTCGCTCAAGAGTGCGAGCTGAGCGCTGAGCAACAGCGGTTCGATGTCCAGCCCGAGCTGAACCGCCACTGAGCTGCCAACAGGTGGCAGGATGGCTCAGCTAAAAAAAAAAAAAAAAAAAAAAAAAGTATATATATATATATATGTATGTATATATATATATATATACTTATAAAGTTAATAATATTGTAAAAAAGAAGAAACTACTCTCGGTGTCAGATGGGTGCTAGACTTATCAGGGGAATCACCCCATAAATTATGTAAAAGCCTAGCTATTGCACCGTACACCTGAAACTAATATAAAATTATAGCGAATGTCAACGATAATTAAAAGAAGATAGGGCCGGCCGAGTGGCACGGTTGGGCGCTGGCTTGGAAAGCCAGCGGTCCCGGTTCGGGTCCCACATATGAGGGCCAGTGACACTGTCCTCAAGGAAGAAAAAAAAAAAAAAAAGGAATATATAGTCAGGATGTGAAGGACAGCCCAGGGAACATAGTCAATGGCATGGTAACAGGCGTGTATGAGTCAGAGGGGTAGTAGGCTTGGTGGGGTGGTCACTCTGTGAGGGGTGTGAATGTCTAATCACTATGTTGTGTTGTACACATGAAACTAATAATAAAAAGAAAGAAGAAAAGAAAATACTTAGTAAGAAATTTAACCAAGGAGGTGCAAGACTCGTATGCTGGAAACCCCCAAACATTGTGGAAGGGATTAAAGGATACTCAGTACATTGGGCCGGCCGAGTGGCGCATTGGTTAAGCGCTGGCTTGGGACGCCAGCGGCCCCGGTTCGGATCCCACATATGAGGGCCAGTGACACTGCCCTCTACAGCGAACAACAGCTCCACCTGGAGCTGGGCTCTGCGAGCCCCGGCGACGGTGTAGGCTGCAGCCCCTGCTGCAATGGGCTGCCACAGGCTACAGTGAGCGGCCGGCAGCCAGCGTGAGCCGCCAATAGCCGCAGTGAGCGACCATCCAGCGGCCAGCGACCGATCTGCCTCATCCGGGAAGAGCGCAATGACGATACCAACATGGGCCAGTGAAGCAACGTCCTCCACAACTAGACTGAAGAACGAAAGGACAGCAACGTGTCTGTTCCCCTTCCCCGTTTCCCCAACACTGTTCCCCTCCCCCAATTCCCCAATAAAATCTTTTAAAAAAAAAAGGGACTGGGGAAAGGGAAGGAGCTGAGTGCCCAATGGCCAAGGCCCCTCCAGCCTTGGGGCGATTATTATTAACTAGCCAGAGCCGATGGCAGCACATGCCAGGAAAGCACTAAAAGCCACTAAACTGTCCATTCTCAACAGGTAAAATGGCAAATTTTGTGTTGTACAATTTTACCTGATTAAAAAAATGAAATCGTAACCTGTAAATGACATAACTTATACTAAAACAAGTCACTTGGCCAGTGTTGACTACATTTCACTGTGACCTCTGCTCCTGAGGTCATTCACTCCTGCTTGGTCACCTGCGGGTGACAAGCTGCTCAGACTGAGCGACAGCCCATGGCGGTCCGTCCAAGGACAGATACATCCTGTCGGTGGCCTGACAAGGCTGGGGCAGGAGGGCTGCCCCACAGGCGCTGGCATGTGCAGCCCGCGGGGGCCTTCTGTGCCACCGCGCCCCCCACTGGGTGCCTGGGGCGGGTGCCCTCCGGCTGCCCCTGTGCAAAGGCAGTCAGTCAGCACGCCCCACAGTCTGTGGGTCCAACAGGAAAACAACCACACCAGGAGTTTAAGCAGGATGACTTCACATAAGAATAAGTGTGCGGGGGACCAGCCTCCGCGGACCAGGGCTCAAGAAAGTGGACACGGAGTAGGCGGATGAAAGACAGGAACTTCTTGTTGCAGTACAGACAGAAAATGAGCGAGAGAGCGCTCTCGAACTTTATTTGTCAGAGGCTTATATACAGTTTTCATTTTAGGGTACGTGCAAGGGTACATGTAACATAGCAGAAAAAATATGCATTACCTCAGTGAAAAGTAGATCATTAACTATTTACCAGAAACCTAAAGGTCAGTGAAACCTTAGGGAGTCAGTTTCCCAAGACAATTTCTTTCATGAACCTAGATAGCCATTTTTCTTTTGTGTCCCAAGGAACTGGCCGTTCTCACCACATACCTCAATAAGTAGTAAGCACCCTCCAGGTGCAGAAAGAAACCATAGGAGCAGAAAAACAAGTTTATGCTTCACCAAGCCCACTAAAGCCAGCCTGCATGCCCCTCAATATCGGGCTGCATGGCCCTCAACATAAGTTACAGGGAATACCTGTCCATGGGGGAACACACAGGTGGTGGCTGCTCGAAGCAGGTAACACCCTGCGAGGGGGAAGAGGCAGAAATGGTCAAACCAGGAAAACTGGACAAGGTCCCAGTGCCAAAGACCCAGACCCCAGGTGATGTGGGCACCGCTGGGGGGACGGGGGGTACCGGGAAGCGGGTCTGGAGCCTTGACACAGCAGGGCCACCAGGGTAAAGGCGACAGGCCCTAAGGGACAGTCCAGGTCCAGGCCACTGCCATCGCACAGGCTCCACCATGAGATAAGACCTGCAGACAGCTACCACGACCTGAACCTCCAGGCTTGCGAATAGCTGTGACTGGTGTCCTCAGCGACCTGACCCTCTCCTTGAGACAGGGGCACAGGCTCAAAGCTTGGGGCTGTGCTGCTAACCTGGAGCTCATCCTCTGAAAAACGATAGCGGACAGGAGGGAGGGCGAGCGGGACTCGCACCGCAGCGCTGGCCTGTGCTGCAGGACGCTGCCATGGGCCCTCGATCAGCCCTCTCCGCACAGTTGCCTCGAGGACATCGAGGGCCCAGCGTCCTCCTCCCCGGGGGACCCTCTGGAGAGCACCTGGGGGGCAGGCAACTCGGGGAGCTGGGTCCTGGCCTGCCACCAGGAGACACCCAGCCCCGCCGGGAGTGTGGACTTCAGGCCAGGAAAGGACAAGGCACTGGGGAGAGGAGGCCCGGACAGCTGAGGTGGGGGTTGGGGGCGGGGGCTCCCCCTGAGGCTGGACTGTGGAGCCTGTGTGAGAGCTGGTAGGGGCCCTGCAGGGACAGCCTGACCTGCACAGCCTTGGGCCTGAGCTGGGGAAAAGGGAGGGGGGACTGCTGGCTGGAAAATTCCCCAGGGTCCACCACAGTCCTCCAGGAGGAGACCAGAACTTACTTGAGGGACAGAAACATGAAACTCAACTTGGACAACAGCCTTCCTCACCCCCCACCTTAGTGTAACCTGAAACTCATTGGTTTCTTCCACCTTCCTAACACCTAGCAGATCACCAACTTAGAAGACCCCAGGAAACAGAAACTTCAGAGAAATCAAAAGTACCCTGGAGAGGGAGGGGCCCTGAGCACCACACCAACATCCGGGCTGACACTCTCAGTGTCTGCTTCAAAAACCACACTTCCAGCTTCTTCACCCAGGACCCACACACCTGCTCCCTGAAAGCCAGAGATGATCAGGGAAGAGCATGAGGTGGCCATCATGGGGGCGCCCCAGGGCTCGGGGCCCGTGACGTCCACCGTGGTCAACATCCGCAGCGAGACCGTCGTGCCTGACCACATCGTCTGGTCCCTGTTCAACACCCTCTTCTTTAACCCCTTCTGCCTGGGCTTTGTGGCATTTGCCTACTCCGTGAAGGTAGGAGGGTGCGTGCGGGCTTCTCCAGAGGGTGTGCGTGAGCCCCCAGATATCCCACTGCAAGATGGCCCTCGGGGAGGGGAGCCCTTGTGTGTGTGTGTGTGTGTGTGTGTGTCCAGGTCATGACGAGGCTGCATGGGGTGCATGGGGATGGCCCTTTGTTCCCAGGACTCCAAGGCACTCCCTACTGACCAATACCAGAAATTCCATCCCTCACACTCTCAAGGTGCCTCAGAACTCTCTCTGAAAGAACGGAGGGGCTCAGGACACCCTGACCCCTGGTGGGTGGGAGCCAGCAGAGGGGCCAGGGAAGACTGAGGACCAGCCCTGAGAGCCCTGGAGAGGCAGAGAGTCTGTGAGGAAGGAGGCCCCAGCAGGGAGGGGCCCACCAGGCACTGTCCTGCTGAGGAACAGGAGGGGGTCCCCAGTCTGGCCGAGGGGCACCGGGGGCTGCTCTGGGCAGGGACCAGCCGGGGAGGATGTGAGTGGTAGCACCTGGCTCTCAGCAGGCCCCTTCCGGGCCCCTCTCACCTTCTCTTCTCCCCCAGTCTAGGGACCGGAAGATGGTGGGTGACGTGATTGGGGCCCAGAGCTTCGCGTCCACCGCCAAGTGCCTCAACATCTGGGCCCTGGTCTTGGGTATCATCATGCTCGCCGTCAGCATTGCGGTCATCGCTGTCTTCTTTACTGTAGTGGGTCAACTTTTAAAGCAGATGCCCAGACCCTGAGGCTGGCACCCTTTTCACAGCTGTTCATTATATACACGTGTCTACAATTGAATTCAATAAAGGACTTGTATGTGAGGATGCTGTGTGTTCACCTGGGGAGGGCGCCCTGCTGAGCGTCCCCAGCCTGCCCTGCGTCTTAGCTGGCCCTCACCTGTCCCCGCAGCTTGCTGCCCTGGGTGGGGGTGGAGCACATTCCGAGGTCGGGCAGCGGCCAGGGATCCGCGGCCCAGAGCAGCCGGCCCATCCCCCCGCCCCGGGGCACATCTGTCCGGCTGTCTGTCCTCGTCCCGCCTGAGGACCAGGCCCTGGCTGGGTGTGGCCAGGAGCCCTGCCGGTCCTTCTGCCTGCGGGGCTCCCTGCAGGCAAATCCGGAGGAAAACAGTAGGATGGCTTAGAAAGACTTTTAACACTTCCCGCTGATATGGGAGAGCCCCCTCAGTATAGGAATTTTAAGTCTCCTTTTCCCTAGTTTCTGAGCTCCATAGCCCCTGGTGTTAATCACTTTTCAAACCGGTGTCCTAATCCTAGACTAAAGATTGCTCCTAGCCTTAATAACAATGTTTCTCATCCCTGCTTCAAAAAAACTACTTAAAAGCCTGGGACTTAAACTTGTGAACTGTAATCATTGTAGCCCAACATTCCCCCAAGCCACTCCAGACCTAACTCTGGGATAAATAAACGCTCTCTGAAATAAAGCTTAGTGGACCTTGAGTCCTGTTCTGGGGCCAGCGTTTTCATTTATTAACTAACATCTGTCTCTCCTCAACTAGGGGCCATCGGGACACAAATAATGTCCCAGGGAGGCTTCCAGAGCACCCCACCCAGGGCAGATGTGAAATCCCCCTTTTTTTTTTTTTAAAGATTTTATTGGGGAATTGGTGGAGAACAGCGTTGGGGAACCTGGGAAGGGAGACAGACAAGTTGCTGTCCCTTTGTTCTTCAGACTAGTGGAGGACATTGCTTCACTGGCCCATGTTGGCATCATCATTGCACTCTTCTCGGGTGAGGCAGATCGGTTGCCGGCCTCTGGACAGCGGCTCACTGTAGCTATTGGCAGCTCACACCAGCTGCCAGCCACTCACGCTGGCTGCCGGCCACTCACTGCAGCCCACGGCAGCCCACTGCAGCTGGAGCTGCAGCTATGCTGTCCCGGGGACTCACAGAAGCCCAGTTCCAGGTGAGCTGTTGTTCACCATCTTAGCTGTAGAGGGCAGCGTCACTGGCCCTCACATGTGGGATCCGAACCGGGGTTGCTGGCATCCCAAGCGAGCTCTTAACCAACGTGCCACTCAGCCGGCCCCCCTCTTTTTTTAATTTATTTATTTTAATTAGCTTCAGGTGTATAACACATTGCAATAGTTATACTTTTTACCTCTCAAAGTGACAACCCCCCTCCCCCAATTCTCCCCCACTCGTCCCTCCCATATCATACTATCTATTACCATTCCTTTGACTCCCTTCCACAGTATAATCCACATCCCGTGACTATCTATATATTCAGCTACAGTTGGCATACAATATTATACAACATCAATTTCAGGTATACAGTGCAGTGATCAAGCCTCTACTCCATCCATGAAGTGGTCTCCCTAAAAAGACATGTTACCATCTGACACCCCACAAAAGTTTTACGACATTATTATATTCCCCGAACTGTCTTTCATATCCCTGCGACACCCCCTCTTTTTTATTTAAGATCAGACAGGCTGAGAGTTCTGTGAATGCCCAGCAGCCAGGGACAGCACTACCTCCTTCTCAGCTGAAGCAGATATAGAAGAGACCTCCCACCCCTCTGCCCACAGAGATTAATGGGGATCACGTCTCTCAGGGAAAAGAAGGCAGGCAGTTAGAGACAGGCATTGGGTCTCTACATTCCTACACATTCAACGCAGCCCACAAAGAGCACCGCCTGGAGACCCCCTGAATTCTTCCCTCATCTGACCTAACCATTAACCGCTGTGGACACTAAAAGGCAAAAACCACCTGACTAGATTAGATGGGTCACTCACACCTGCAAGGCAGAGGCTACAGGGCCTTCATTTCACCTGGGCCTCATTATACCATCATTATAATATCATACACATGCCCAGAAGTTCATTACTAGCATGACAACAGACTGAATTCTGGGGAGGGACATGTGCAGTCTGAAAAGATGAAGTAATAGCCTCCTGTCAATCACATGTCAATCAGGTGGCCCCCCTCGCCCCCCCAGGATCAGTCCATCCTGGAGAAAAGAAAATGAAAACCCCCTAGTCCTGGTCAGTCAGTGTCTTTGGGCCTTTTGAGCCTCACTTTGCTCAGACCCGCTCCTATCCCTTTGGAGTGTACTTTCTCTTCTAATAATGGGCCCTCAAGCTGATTTTCTTGGTGCTCCGTCTGCTCCTATCTCTGGAATGTATTTTTTCTTCTCATAAACTGCTCTTTCACCACTTTTCCCCTGTGTCTTGTTCCATCCTTTGCTCCAGTCGCCAAGAACCTGGATATCATACTGACGAGGGCCCAACCCCCAGCAATGCAGTGGCTCAGATTCCCGGTTTTTCTCCAGAAGGCCGGGGTTCGACCCCTGTTGTAGGAACATCGCTCTGACTCCACTGAGTTTGACCCCCGGTGTGAGAGCCAAGCCTGGACACCGCCAGGTCGACCGACCCGGGTGTAGTAGGCCCAGGCATCACCAGAAGACCCCCCTCTCATAACATACCTCTAAGCCCCGCCCACCACCAGCCCCAACCTGCCCTGGGGCTTCCACCACTCAAGCCCCCCTGCTCCTCCCATCCCAGTCCACCAGCTCGCTGCCAGCGTTCTGTGCCTCCTGCAAACGTGGGGGACATTTAGAAAACTCAGTAACCTGGAAAAAACCCAACCCACCACCTTAAATATCATCTCCGGGAAACAGAAAACGTGCTGGGGGTGGGGGGTGGAGGGTAGAGGCCATTTAAGAGAGGTCTCCAGGAAAAGCACAGTAAACAAGAAAGGGTAAGTTAGTAAAACATTTAAGGGCCCGCCGAGTGGCGTAGTGGTTAAGCGCTGGCTTGGGAAGCCAGCAGCCCCGGTTCGGGTCCCACATATGAGGGCCAGTGACACCGCCCTCAAAAAACAACAACAACAAAAAACATTTAAAACATTGTCTTGTGTGCCTGTGTGCGTGCCCGCACTGATGAGTTTCTAGAGATGAGTCAACCCCTCTTCCCAGCACAGCAGGGAGCCCTCTGACACATGCAAATGTCTCTTACAAAGGGGAACCACCAGATTTTCAGAGCTTCTCTCACATCTGCTGTTCGTTCAAAAACAATAAGCCTGACATAATCCCCAGGTCAAAGAAGCATATTTTGTAGTGATAAATTCTGCTCCTTTCAGCAGCTGGAGAAAAGTTCCCAAGGCCCATAGGACCCTCAATGAGGAAGTAGGGTAGCTGGCACTGGCCCGACTGAGTAACAGGGAGAGGAAGCCCCCCCACCAGGCCCTCAGCCTCCCTCTCTCTGGGCCCTTGTGTAACCTGACACCCATCCAATGGTTACACCCTCCCCATACTCAGCCAATTCTCAATTTCCCAAACGCCCGGAAAAGGAAACTTTGGAGAATTAGAAACTACCAGGAAAAGGAGGCACCCACCGAGCCCCAGTCTGCCGGGACCGGACCACAGCTGCTCTGTGTCGGCACCATGAACCACAATTCCCAGCCCTTCTTCACTGGCCTCCACACCGGAGTCCCCCCAACCTATGAGATGCTCAAGGAGGAGCATGAGGTGGCTGTGCTGGGGGCATCCCAGGGCTCGGGGCCCATGACGTCCACCGTGGTCAACATCCGCAGCGAGACCGTCGTGCCTGACCACATCGTCTGGTCCCTGTTCAACACCCTCTTCTTTAACCCCTTCTGCCTGGGCTTTGTGGCATTTGCCTACTCCGTGAAGGTAGGAGGGTGCGTGCGGGCTTCTCCAGAGGGTGTGCGTGAGCCCCCAGATATCCCACTGCAAGATGGCCCTCGGGGAGGGGAGCCCTTGTGTGTGTGTGTGTGTGTGTGTCCAGGTCATGACGAGGCTGCATGGGGTGCATGGGGATGGCCCTTTGTTCCCAGGACTCCAAGGCACTCCCTACTGACCAATACCAGAAATTCCATCCCTCACACTCTCAAGGTGCCTCAGAACTCTCTCTGAAAGAACGGAGGGGCTCAGGACACCCTGACCCCTGGTGGGTGGGAGCCAGCAGAGGGGCCAGGGAAGACTGAGGACCAGCCCTGAGAGCCCTGGAGAGGCAGAGAGTCTGTGAGGAAGGAGGCCCCAGCAGGGAGGGGCCCACCAGGCACTGTCCTGCTGAGGAACAGGAGGGGGTCCCCAGTCTGGCCGAGGGGCACCGGGGGCTGCTCTGGGCAGGGACCAGCCGGGGAGGATGTGAGTGGTAGCACCTGGCTCTCAGCAGGCCCCTTCCGGGCCCCTCTCACCTTCTCTTCTCCCCCAGTCTAGGGACCGGAAGATGGTGGGTGACGTGATTGGGGCCCAGAGCTTCGCGTCCACCGCCAAGTGCCTCAACATCTGGGCCCTGGTCCTGAGCCTCCTTGTCATAGTCGCAGTCACCATTTCGGTCATCGTAATCATTGTACTGAATCTACTTTATGTTTGAATAACCATTAGATGTCATAAAGAGTTATGAAGGCCACTAGCAAGTGCCCATAGCCTGAGGTTGTTATGCTTTTCACCACTGTTCATACACATATGTTTCAATAAAGGACTTGTATCTGAGGGTGCTCTGTTTTTACAAGGGAGGGGCCCTGCCGAGACAGCCCTGCCCCACTTGGTTGCTGCCTTGAGGGTGGGGTGGAGTAGTCCTCAGAACTTACCAGCACCTGGCCCCAGCTGGGGCAACAAATGGATAGATTTTGGGTGAGGGTCTTCCCAGAGGCCTGAGCCCTGATCCAGGATGTGTTATTTAAGGAAGGGTGGCCCTCGGCCCCCAAAACCCTCATCTGCTCCAAGAACCTGCAGGGGACATGACTCGGGGAGTACACAGGCCACCTGTGGAGACAGCCCTAGTGTTCCCTTCTTTTCAAGTGAAGGACAAACGCCGGTTCTGACCTGGAACTAAGCTGCTCAGTAGCTGGTTCTGTCAAGGCTCCTACACGTCAGGGCAATGGGCAGTGCCCCCGGGCTGACTGCCTACAAGGCAGGACAGAAGGGTCAGGGGCTCGGGAGGCCATAGCCTGCGGCTTCCTCCCTGCACACCTGGTCACACCCCTCTCCCACAAACACCTTATTTGCCCACACAGCAGCACCCTAACTCCAGGAGCAGGCTAGCTGGTTGAAGTCCCCAAGATAAGTCACAGGATCTTACCAGGGCTGCCGCTCTCCTGTACCCTGTGCTGTTGCATGTCTGAGCAGGAGGCTGGTCCTGTGGGAGGGGAGGCTGGCAGGGCCACCCCTCTGGGCCTGAGAAGGACTTTGCTCCAAGGCGGGGAGGGGCTAGCTGGCAGTGCACACCCCCGGATCAGTGGAGGGGGTGCCGTCACGTGATCCCAACCGCGGCCCTGGGTGCGCAGGAAGGATCCCACATCTGTTGGGCAGCCATCAGGAAGGGCGCTCAGCGCTGGAAGGAACCCCAACTGAAATGCGATGACTTGGGACAAGGGCCCGGCTAGGTGGGAGACCCTCTAGTACAGCGGACAAAACCCCGGTGATCGAGAGCTTTGGGAAAATTATAGGAGAGACGTGAGACATTACGCAGACGCAGCTACAAGTCAGTTGGAAGGTCCTGGGTGCAGATTTCTGGGCTCATGCGGACCACCAGTGAGCAATAGTCCTGGGAAAGATTCCATTATAGACATAGTCGTCACGTGACACCTTGAATGGTAGACCGGTCAGAATGGTGGACGGGGCTGACAGATGCGCAGGGCCTCACAGGTAAACTGAGGGTGAGGCAGGAGGGGCCCGGTGAGGCGGAAAGCAGGGTCCCACAGGAAGGTGCGCCCGTGGCGCGGCGCCGAGGCGACCGGTGGGCGGACCAGAGCGGGGGCGGGGCCGAGAGGTGGGAGGTGTTACCAGTCTTTCTAGGCCACCCTCCAAGAGCCTGTTCTTCCCAGATTTGCCCGCAGGCAGAAGGACCGGCAGGGCTCCTGGCCACACCCAGCCAGGGCCTGGTCCTCAGGCGGGACGAGGACAGACAGCCGGACAGATGTGCCCCGGGGCGGGGGGATGGGCCGGCTGCTCTGGGCCGCGGATCCCTGGCCGCTGCCCGACCTCGGAATGTGCTCCACCCCCACCCAGGGCAGCAAGCTGCGGGGACAGGTGAGGGCCAGCTAAGACGCAGGGCAGGCTGGGGACGCTCAGCAGGGCGCCCTCCCCAGGTGAACACACAGCATCCTCACATACAAGTCCTTTATTGAATTCAATTGTAGACACGTGTGTATAATGAACAGCTGTGAAAAGGGTGCCAGCCTCAGGGTCTGGGCATCTGCTTTAAATGTTGACCCACTACAGTAAAGAAGACAGCGATGACCGCAATGCTGACGGCGAGCATGATGATACCCAAGACCAGGGCCCAGATGTTGAGGCACTTGGCGGTGGACGCGAAGCTCTGGGCCCCAATCACGTCACCCACCATCTTCCGGTCCCTAGACTGGGGGAGAAGAGAAGGTGAGAGGGGCCCGGAAGGGGCCTGCTGAGAGCCAGGTGCTACCACTCACATCCTCCCCGGCTGGTCCCTGCCCAGAGCAGCCCCCGGTGCCCCTCGGCCAGACTGGGGACCCCCTTCCTGTTCCTCAGCAGGACAGTGCCTGGTGGGCCCCTCCCTGCTGGGGCCTCCTTCCTCACAGACTCTCTGCCTCTCCAGGGCTCTCAGGGCTGGTCCTCAGTCTTCCCGGGCCCCTCTGCTGGCTCCCACCCACCAGGGGTCAGGGTGTCCTGAGCCCCTCCGTTCTTTCAGAGAGAGTTCTGAGGCACCTTGAGAGTGTGAGGGATGGAATTTCTGGTATTGGTCAGTAGGGAGTGCCTTGGAGTCCTGGGAACAAAGGGCCATCCCCATGCACCCCATGCAGCCTCGTCATGACCTGGACACACACACACACACACACACACACAAGGGCTCCCCTCCCCGAGGGCCATCTTGCAGTGGGATATCTGGGGGCTCACGCACACCCTCTGGAGAAGCCCGCACGCACCCTCCTACCTTCACGGAGTAGGCAAATGCCACAAAGCCCAGGCAGAAGGGGTTAAAGAAGAGGGTGTTGAACAGGGACCAGACGATGTGGTCAGGCACGACGGTCTCGCTGCGGATGTTGACCACGGTGGACGTCACGGGCCCCGAGCCCTGGGGCGCCCCCATGATGGCCACCTCATGCTCTTCCCTGATCATCTCTGGCTTTCAGGGAGCAGGTGTGTGGGTCCTGGGTGAAGAAGCTGGAAGTGTGGTTTTTGAAGCAGACACTGAGAGTGTCAGCCCGGATGTTGGTGTGGTGCTCAGGGCCCCTCCCTCTCCAGGGTACTTTTGATTTCTCTGAAGTTTCTGTTTCCTGGGGTCTTCTAAGTTGGTGATCTGCTATGTGTTAGGAAGGTGGAAGAAACCAATGAGTTTCAGGTTACACTAAGGTGGGGGGTGAGGAAGGCTGTTGTCCAAGTTGAGTTTCATGTTTCTGTCCCTCAAGTAAGTTCTGGTCTCCTCCTGGAGGACTGTGGTGGACCCTGGGGAATTTTCCAGCCAGCAGTCCCCCCTCCCTTTTCCCCAGCTCAGGCCCAAGGCTGTGCAGGTCAGGCTGTCCCTGCAGGGCCCCTACCAGCTCTCACACAGGCTCCACAGTCCAGCCTCAGGGGGAGCCCCCGCCCCCAACCCCCACCTCAGCTGTCCGGGCCTCCTCTCCCCAGTGCCTTGTCCTTTCCTGGCCTGCAGTCCACACTCCCGGCGGGGCTGGGTGTCTCCTGGTGGCAGGCCAGGACCCAGCTCCCCGAGTTGCCTGCCCCCCAGGTGCTCTCCAGAGGGTCCCCCGGGGAGGAGGACGCTGGGCCCTCGCGATGTCCTCGAGGCAACTGTGCGGAGAGGGCTGATCGAGGGCCCATGGCAGCGTCCTGCAGCACAGGCCAGCGCTGCGGTGCGAGTCCCGCTCGCCCTCCCTCCTGTCCGCTATCGTTTTTCAGAGGATGAGCTCCAGGTTAGCAGCACAGCCCCAAGCTTTGAGCCTGTGCCCCTGTCTCAAGGAGAGGGTCAGGTCGCTGAGGACACCAGTCACAGCTATTCGCAAGCCTGGAGGTTCAGGTCGTGGTAGCTGTCTGCAGGTCTTATCTCATGGTGGAGCCTGTGCGATGGCAGTGGCCTGGACCTGGACTGTCCCTTAGGGCCTGTCGCCTTTACCCTGGTGGCCCTGCTGTGTCAAGGCTCCAGACCCGCTTCCCGGTACCCCCCGTCCCCCCAGCGGTGCCCACATCACCTGGGGTCTGGGTCTTTGGCACTGGGACCTTGTCCAGTTTTCCTGGTTTGACCATTTCTGCCTCTTCCCCCTCGCAGGGTGTTACCTGCTTCGTGCAGCCACCACCTGTGTGTTCCCCCATGGACAGGTATTCCCTGTAACTTATGTTGAGGGCCATGCAGCCCGATATTGAGGGGCATGCAGGCTGGCTTTAGTGGGCTTGGTGAAGCATAAACTTGTTTTTCTGCTCCTATGGTTTCTTTCTGCACCTGGAGGGTGCTTACTACTTATTGAGGTATGTGGTGAGAACGGCCAGTTCCTTGGGACACAAAAGAAAAATGGCTATCTAGGTTCATGAAAGAAATTGTCTTGGGAAACTGACTCCCTAAGGTTTCACTGACCTTTAGGTTTCTGGTAAATAGTTAATGATCTACTTTTCACTGAGGTAATGCATATTTTTTCTGCTATGTTACATGTACCCTTGCACGTACCCTAAAATGAAAACTGTATATAAGCCTCTGACAAATAAAGTTCGAGATCGCTAACTCGCTCATTTTCTGTCTGTACTGCAACAAGAAGATCCTGTCTTTAATCCGCCTACTCCGTGTCCACTTTCTTGAGCCCTGTTCCGCGGAGCCTGGTCCCCCGCACACTTATTCTTATGTGAAGTCATCCTGCTTAAACTCCTGGTGTGGTTGTTTTCCTGTTGGACCCACAGACTGTGGGGCGTGCTGACTGACTGCCTTTGCACAGGGGCAGCCGGAGGGCACCCGCCCCAGGCACCCAGTGGGGGGCGCGGTGGCACAGAAGGCCCCCCGCGGGCTGCACATGCCAGCGCCTGTGGGGCAGCCCTCCTGCCCCAGCCTTGTCAGGCCACCGACAGGATGTATCTGTCCTTGGACGGACCGCCATGGGCTGTCGCTCAGTCTGAGCAGCTTGTCACCCGCAGGTGACCAAGCAGGAGTGAATGACCTCAGGAGCAGAGGTCACAGTGAAATGTAGTCAACACTGGCCAAGTGACTTGTTTTAGTATAAGTTATGTCATTTACAGGTTACGATTTCATTTTTTTAATCAGGTAAAATTGTACAACACAAAATTTGCCATTTTACCTGTTGAGAATGGACAGTTTAGTGGCTTTTAGTGCTTTCCTGGCATGTGCTGCCATCGGCTCTGGCTAGTTAATAATAATCGCCCCGAGGCTGGAGGGGCCTTGGCCATTGGGCACTCAGCTCCTTCCCTTTCCCCAGTCCCTTTTTTTTTTTAAAGATTTTATTGGGGAATTGGGGGAGGGGAACAGTGTTGGGGAAACGGGGAAGGGGAACAGACACGTTGCTGTCCTTTCGTTCTTCAGTCTAGTTGTGGAGGACGTTGCTTCACTGGCCCATGTTGGTATCGTCATTGCGCTCTTCCCGGATGAGGCAGATCGGTCGCTGGCCGCTGGATGGTCGCTCACTGCGGCTATTGGCGGCTCACGCTGGCTGCCGGCCGCTCACTGTAGCCTGTGGCAGCCCACGGCAGCAGGGGCTGCAGCCTACACCGTCGCCGGGGCTCGCAGAGCCCAGCTCCAGGTGGAGCTGTTGTTCGCTGTAGAGGGCAGTGTCACTGGCCCTCATATGTGGGATCCGAACCGGGGCCGCTGGCGTCCCAAGCCAGCGCTTAACCAATGCGCCACTCGGCCGGCCCAATGTACTGAGTATCCTTTAATCCCTTCCACAATGTTTGGGGGTTTCCAGCATACGAGTCTTGCACCTCCTTGGTTAAATTTCTTACTAAGTATTTTCTTTTCTTCTTTCTTTTTATTATTAGTTTCATGTGTACAACACAACATAGTGATTAGACATTCACACCCCTCACAGAGTGACCACCCCACCAAGCCTACTACCCCTCTGACTCATACACGCCTGTTACCATGCCATTGACTATGTTCCCTGGGCTGTCCTTCACATCCTGACTATATATTCCTTTTTTTTTTTTTTTTCTTCCTTGAGGACAGTGTCACTGGCCCTCATATGTGGGACCCGAACCGGGACCGCTGGCTTTCCAAGCCAGCGCCCAACCGTGCCACTCGGCCGGCCCTATCTTCTTTTAATTATCGTTGACATTCGCTATAATTTTATATTAGTTTCAGGTGTACGGTGCAATAGCTAGGCTTTTACATAATTTATGGGGTGATTCCCCTGATAAGTCTAGCACCCATCTGACACCGAGAGTAGTTTCTTCTTTTTACAATATTATTAACTTTATAAGTATATATATATATATATACATACATATATATATATATACATAAATATATATATATATATATATATATATATATATATATACTTTTTTTTTTTTTTTTTTTTTTTTTTTTTAGCTCAGCCATCCTGCCACCTGTTGGCAGCTCAGTGGCGGTTCAGCTCGGGCTGGACATCGAACTGCTGTTGCTCAGCGCTCAGCTCGCACTCTTGAGCGAGCTCTTAACCAACTGAGCCACCGGCTGGCCCTTGTTTTTTTTTGTTTTTCTTCCTTTTTTATTGTTTTTTTGAGGGCAGTGTGACCGGCCCTCGTATGTGGGACCCAAACTGGGGCCACTGGCTTCCCAAGCCAGCGCTTAACCACCACACCACTCGGCCGGCCCGGCCCTTGTTTTTTCCTGATTAAGCATTCCTCTGATTTCTGCAAGCTTTTTCATACATTCCAGAGTCTGAACATGTCCATTCTGATAATTTTTGCCAGTATATTTGCTGCCTTCCTGGAGGGAGGGGGCTTTAGGAATTCCCTACTCACCATTTTTCTCCACAGTAAGCATGGCTTTGTCACAACTGGCATACTCATTCCTGGTCATTGAAAGACTCAGTCTTGTACGTTGGCAGGAGCTCTGGCTTCCACACCGGAATGTTCCACATCATGACAAGTGGATGGGTGCCTACAGCTTTTGAAATTGAATAGCTAAGATTTGTGCTTATCAGTGAGGTAAATTCCAGCTAAAAAGTGTAAAAACAATAACATGGGGATAAAAAAAATGACAGAAAGATAGATGGCAAAATAGCAGAATGCTGTCGATGCTGTAAGGGCACGTGGGGACAAGAAACGATTGGAGCGCTAGCCTGGCTCCCGCTCGCAGCGGAGCCCTGACAAGAGGCGCACGAACCCGCTCAGCAGGCACCCCCTCTCCCTGGATGGCGGTGGGACAGACAGGGTGGTGGGCACATGCTCAGGCTGAGTCATCGCCCTCCATGGGCAGGCCGGGTGGAGACGTCTGGGATCGCTCCCCATTCACAGCCCCTAGCCAGGAGAGATCACAGACCACATCCTATCCCAGGAGAACAGTAGAAATCAGCGCCGCCCTCAAAGCCTACCAGGTGCAGTGTGCCGGTCCCCGCCAAACCTCCACCTCCTTCACCTCTGCAGACACAGTGGACCTTCGGGACCAGCCAAGGGGGAGCCCCAAGTGGAGCTGCTGTGCCAGGCATGGATCAAACCGGCTGCGGGGTTGAGGACTGTGCACCGTGATCTGCCGAAGGGTCCTTCCTATCTCTAAAGATGGATATGTGCCAGCGGGTGAGCTGGGGGAAGAACTGCCCACCATAGCAGTTGGTGTTAGACCCACCAGCTCAGAGCTTTGGGTGGGCCCGGCAGGAGTGCATTTGAGATGGGAGCAGAAAGTTCCACATCCAACAGGCGGGCTGTCCCGTCCCTCTGCTCACGCCAGGCTACAGGGGGGCACCAAGAACTCACCGGCTCACATGTCCCTTCCCCGTGTGACATGTCCCGAAGCAGCTCCTACTAGCTTGTAAGTGCTGATCGTTCCATAGCACAGGATGTCTGTGCCTGTGGGAAACAGCCAGTGTGAAAAGTAAATCAAACAGGAAATGGCGGGCTGGCCGAGTGGCGCGGTGGTTTAGCGCTGGCTTGGGAAGCCAGCGGCCCCGGTTCGGTCCCACATGTGAGGGCCAGTGACACTGCCCTCACACACACACACACACACACACAAAAAGTTACTGCTTTAACATTACGTATACCATCAAGTGTGTTTGCCTATAAGATAAAATTTCCAAATTGGGGTCAGCGGGGAGGGTGGGTAGTGGTTGGGCAAGCACAAACTGTCTGCATGACACGTGTCTCCTACCCTTCCAATCGTGATGAGATTTCTGCTTCCCACTCATCACCAGTGCCTGGGAAAGCTGAGGCCCTGCAGCGTGCTCCTCCCCACAACACCTGAGCCTCGCCCCGAGGGTACAGAATGGGTGGCCGTTGGGGGCCTTCGGAGCACTAGGGAGAAAAGCAAGTTCCCACCACTGCTCGCGGGGCATGTAGCTAGGACACTCAGCTCAGCCAGAGCTAAGGGAGAGAGACATGGGAGCCAGCATTCCATGGAGGCCCCATCCCAAGGGGCATTCCCCAAATTTAGCAATCTGGGTCCCCGTCAGAACCTGAGGGGAAAACGCACATGAAATGCCCTTTGCTCTCCTGAAAGGTAGGAATGTCAGGGGCAATGGAGCCCCGATGTCCCATCTCCAAGTGGCTGTGTGGTCCGAGGTGGACACGACGTCGTCCCAGTGAAGTCCTTCTTCAAGTTGGGTCCAGATGCTGTCAGGAAGATGGTGAAGCTCCTGCAGCCCTTCAACGCTGGATGAATTCGAGCGTTGCCCCTGGGTTTTCACACGTCCGACCAGAATTTTGGACATGCAGCACGGCACACACCATTTCTGCACTAAATTCAGCCCAAGTTGGAGCTACAGATGTAGACATCCGGTGCCTGCCTGTGAGAATCAGGGTCCACGGTCCTGGGCACACACACAGACCCCCAGGGGGAGCCCCCGCCCCCAACCCCCACCTCAGCTGTCCGGGCCTCCTCTCCCCAGTGCCTTGTCCTTTCCTGGCCTGAAGTCCACACTCCCGGCGGGGCTGGGTGTCTCCTGGTGGCAGGCCAGGACCCAGCTCCCCGAGTTGCCTGCCCCCCAGGTGCTCTCCTGAGGGTCCCCCGGGGAGGAGGACGCTGGGCCCTCGATGTCCTCGAGGCAACTGTGCGGAGAGGGCTGATCGAGGGCCCATGGCAGCGTCCTGCAGCACAGGCCAGCGCTGCGGTGCGAGTCCCGCTCGCCCTCCCTCCTCTCTCCTGTCCCTGGGGAGCGGGATTCGTCATTTTGCCTGGGCGTTTTGCTGCCTAGGGGACACATATGGGCCTGATCAGTGACCTTCAGCTGCCTGGAGGGGACTTTGGAGCGCTCCCCGTGGGGAGGGGGACGAAGGAGCCAAGCTCTCGGTGAGCACAGGTCTGGAGGCGGCAGGCGGCCATCCCGGCGGCCCCGCAAACGCCTCTGGCTGTCCAGAGCGGGTCCAGGGTCCACCTTCGCAGCCCTTGAACCCAGGCGATTTTAGTTGAGGTGCCGAGTGCCCTTCCTTCCAGCCGGGGACCGTGCAGGCAGGCGTCAAGGTGGGACTTGCCTGGTTCTTGTGTGACGGTGGGGAGCAGAGTCCCCGGTGACCTTCCTGAGGGTGCAGCAAGAGCAGGACATGGGTGTTCGGGGTGGCTGGGGAGCAGCCCCACCCAGCCTGCCCTGAGGCCGTGCCCCTCCGTGGCGGCCACCTGCTGGCCTTCAGCTCCCTGCCCAGGGGTTGGCGTGAGGCCTTGGCTTCCTTCCGTTGCTCCACATCTCCGCCCTGCTGAATTTGGGCAGCTTCAGAAACGCCATCCCTGATGAATCCGCTTCTGCCAGCACTTGCTCCTGTCTTGCCCATGTATTGGGAGTCTGCTGCTGGGCCCCGGTTCCCTTTCCTTATTGTGAAACGATCCAACAGACAGCAGAGCGCGTGAAACCGTCAACTCCTGCCTCCCCGAAAGGCTACAATGCAAACGCCTAGGGACCCGCCAGCCAAGTGAAAAACCTGTCCTTTGCCGATGCCCCGGAAGGCACCTGACCGCCATCCAGGCCGACCCACCCTTCCCACCAAGGTTGCCAGTCTGGACTTTGGAGCTGAACTCCTGCTGCAGCCCAGGGCTAACCCTGCCCCCCGCTGCGAGTGCAGGTCACAGCTGAGGACAGGGCTTCGCTTGCGCTGTGGAGGGGCTGTAAATGGGACAAGCCGCCTGTCCCTGTCCTCGGCGGTCAGCGGCGAGCCTCACGCAGCTTTAACTCACGACGCGGACTTGTGGGCTGTGTCCCATCTGGAGCGAGCGGCTCCTGCGCTATGGGGAGGTCAGTGTGCCTCTCAGTGGGGCGACCAGGAAGCCGTGAGCTCGCAGCGCCCATCCTGCACAAGGGTCTGCGTTTCTGTGGGGCGAGGACCCGGTCAGGACGTGTGTCCCCCTCGTGGCCCAGGCCACATGGTCTTCCACCCCGCACCCCACAGCCGGCCCTGAGGTCCCAGCCGCACAGCCCAGGCTCCTGCGCCCACAGGGACAGCCAGGCCAGGAGTGGTGCGGCACTGTCCTTGGGGTTCCACTGGGATCCCTGCCGACTTCGGTGGTGGCCGTCCATCACTTATTGTCGCAACAAGTCTCCCTAATAAGCCACCGGAAACCTCAGTGGTGGACACCAACGGGCGCTGGTGTCTGTTCATGTGTCTGTGGGAGCTGGGGCTGCCTGGCTGAGTTCTGTGGCCTCGGCCGGTCTGGATCAGCGGTGGTCAGTTGCGGGGGTGGGGGATAGGAACAGCGCCACCCTCTCCCATGGACGGTTCCTCCTGGTCAGCTGGGCTTGCTCTGCGGCTATGGCAGGGTCTCCACAGGCAGCAGGGGTGCGGGGGGCTCCTGATGTCCAGCCTCGGAACGACCCGTCAGCCGGAGCACTTGACGGGGACCATGTGGGAGACGGCGCGGGGACCCCCCAGCCCCACATCCAGGCCTGTCCCGGGGGGCGGGGCATCGGGCCACTTCTGCCATCTACCCTCCAAATAAAGGCACCTGTCCCACGTGAGATGGCCACATGCTGGCTCTGGAAACACAGCACGGCGTGTCCATGAACTTGGCACCCGGGACCCTCACCGGACCCTCCTGCTGACGGCAGTGACGGCTCCCTTTGCCTACTATCGAGTGCCTCACTGTTCCATCTGCAGCATGGACGGTCCCCTCTTTTGCTATCGTCTTAGCGGTCACCCCTGAAGTTACGTCAGAGCCCTGTGGTTCCTCAGCTTCGGGACCATCAGGTGCATTCACCGGCCCAGGACGAAGGCGCGCGGGACCCCTCAGAGCCACTGGCCACCCTCCGGACCGCAGCCTCATCGTGTGGGCTCTGTGCCTGGGGACGGTGCTGTCCTTGTTTGGCACAGCGGGCGTGTTCATTGAGGGCCTTTTGCCGTCCCCCACGTCCTCGTCCGTCCACTAGGCTTCCCTCTGGGGGAGCGGCTCCCCTCCCATGTCCCAGCGCTTGGGGGTCGCTGAGGCCCTGCATTTTGTTCCCCTGACGCCCTTCTTTTCACCTTCCTTCTGGAAGAGTCCTGTCACTGGGACGGACTTTTTGGGGCACAGCGGAGATTGTCCTGCTGTCCCACTGTCTCTGCTTGTAATGTGACTGTGAGTCAGCCACCAGCCGGTGTCACTCCTCACTAGGAACCCCAGGCTTTTACAGGCGGTGGTGACTGTATCTCTGCTTGTCAGCAGCTGCACGGCGAGGTGCGGCTTCTCTCTCGTTTACGCCAGTGGAGGCGGCTCGGGCTCTTACAGCTGAGGGTGGACGTCTGCCAGCCCTCGGGAGAATTCTCATCGGGTACATTGCAAGGACTGGTTTTCACTCTTGTCCATCCGTGTCCCTTCTGGACTCCCAGCTGACCCGACTGCAGGTCCCCCATGCCCTCAGTGTCTCGTAGTCCTGTCTGCGTTCTGTCCACTGTCTGGACCTCGTCGGGACATCGGTCGTCTTCTCGAAGTGAGGTCCTGGGGCCTGCAGCGGCCGCCTCCCGTGGGAGTAGCACCGGAACGAGACCCTGGGGTCTCACGGGCCGCATCCCGGGCTGGGAATCCACCCTTGAGTGCTTCATTTTGGTCACTCTATCCTGCGCTTCCAGAATTCCTGCGTAGTTCCTTCCCAGATCTGCAATGTCACTTTTTAGGCGGTGCCGACCGAGCCGCAACGGTGGGGCTCACCATTTATCTCCGAGAGCTTTGTCCACTTGGCTGGGTCACGGTCTGGAGTGCCAGTCCCCGGCGTTCGCTTGCTGGTTTCCTGCTGAGCCTGAGTCCATGTGCCAGGCCCGGCTGGCAGCGCCCAGGGGAGATCCTGGTGACTCTGGCACGCAGCGGGGACCACCACCTCCAGCTTCAGAGACTGCACCTCCTCCTATTTCTCACTCTTTCCTTAATTTGTACCTCTTGCTGGCTCTCAGCCTGTACATGCCTATGAAAGGTACTCTCAATCATCGTCCCGAGGTCTCACTTCTGTCGTATTTTTCAGACTCAGTATTTGCTCTGCCTTTTGGTTCCTTTTTGTTAATTTTCTTGGGTCCTCATTGACTGGATAACTTGCATGACATGTTATCGTCTTCCCTTCCTCCCTTCCTTTATCCAGCAAGGACTTAGTGAGCTCTGTCGGAGAAGCCAGAGGGCTGAGGGCGGTGGACACACAGCCGACGCTGGGGGGTCACTCTCCAGTCCTGCCCCTGCGTGTCCCCCCACACCCCGTCATCTCCTGCCTGGGGCACCGGGACCCGACTCCACGGCTCTGTGACTTCCTTCTCACGGCCTCTTGTCCCCTGCCCACACGCTGGCCTTACCAGATGGCTGCTTGGGCTAGTGTGGGGGCAGCGCCTCCCCTGGGCCCGTGGCTCCTCCCTTTCTGGCGGTCAGCTCCTAAGACAGACATTGGTCCGCCCGTTTCCTGGTTTCCTGGAGGCTCCCAGCCCTTCCTGGGTTTGTTTTCCTTCTTCCTCCAAGAGCCTTTGAGTGCAGGTGTTTTGGGGGACCCGTTCTGAGGCCCCCTGGACAGGTGTCTTCTTATCCTCTTACATTTGAATGACAGTTGGACTGGACAACGAATTCCTTTTCTCTCACACTTTTTAATTAAGTAATTATTATTATTATTTTTAACTGGGGAACGGCGCGTTTTTCCAGGACCCATCAGCTCCAAGTCAAGCAGTTGTTTCAATCTAGTTGTGGAGGGCGTGGGGATCAACTGGCAACCTTGGTGTTATGAGCACACTGCTGTAACCAACTGAGCTGACCGGCCGCCCCTTCTCTCACTTCTTTAAAATGTCGCCTGGGATCGCCTGTGCTTTGCTGAGGAATCCGGTGGTGTCACCATGGCTGTTGCAGCAAAAGTGTGTACACTGTCCCCGGGGGTCCACAGGGGACTGGTTCCAGGAGCCCGACAGATAACGTGACTCCCCCATGCTCACGTCTGCCATAGAAAACGGTGTGTTGGTCGCTGCACGGCGCTCGCGGGCACGGGTGCAGGGAGCGCTCCGCTGTGGCAAACCCGAGTTTTGCTTTCTGGCACTTTCCTGAACTGCTTTTGAATGATGCTGGTGTGACGTTGGTTGAATACGCGCGTGGGACCCCCGTGGACACAGAGTCCAGCTGTATGGACTCGGTTATGCGTGACCAGTGTCCCTCCAGGCTGCACCGTGGGCGCCCCAGTGAGGTGTGACCCTGCCGCTGCCCGGCAGCTTCACCAGCACAGCGTGTTGTCACACGTTGTCCATTTTTGCCAGTGGGAGAGGTGTGAAGTGGGACCTCTGTCTTACCTTACATTGCATTTCTTGAACGATGAGTGAGTTTAAGTGTTTTTTTTGTATGCTGGAGGGTCATTTTCTTTCTGTCTAATATCAGTTGTCTGTTTGTGTCTTTTCTCCATTTTTCCTATCCCAGCTTTCAAGGTTTCCTGGAACGTTAGGGACACTAGCCTCCTGTGTGTGGTTTATGTTCCGAACGTAACCCTTAGTGCCTCGGCGCACTTTTCCCTTTCGCCTGTCCACGGTGTTTCCCGTCCTGCACATTAACAACTGTTTATGGAGTCAAACGGATTCACCTGGCTTTGTGTCTGGACTTGAACTCCACTTAGAAAGCCTTTCCTTCCACCTCTTTCTCCCGTTTCGGCACTCAGACCCCAGCCTGTTTATCTGCAAGTCCATCATTGCCCCCAGTTGGGCTCAGCCGGGACCAACCCCACTCCTGGACCGAGTCTCCGCCTGACCAGCACCGCCAGATTGAATCAGGACAGGCCCAAGGACCCAATGCTTTCTGGCTCCTGCTCAGTGCCCGCCTCTTCATGATGTTAACCCCACTTTTTAATATGATGGGTCCACGTGGCGTGATGACCCAGGGCTATGTGTATAAACTGGTTGTTTTCCCCTAAAATCCACATCCACTGCTGGTCCCGGGGAGCCACTCCCATTTGCTGGGATCCTCTGAGAGATGAGTGGGAGTGACTGTCCCAAGACACTGGGGGTGTGGGGACACTCCCTCCAGCCAAATTCAGTGAGGTCTGCAGGGCAGGCCAACTGTTCACCAGAGCCAGACAGCCTGGGGCCAGGCATAGATAGGGACCTCCTGGGCACCCACCCCTGGTCGGTGGAGTTTGGGGGAGGGAGCCACAGCCTGTGCTGTTCCCTCCTGTCCCTCTCCCTGGGAGGCCCCAGCCTCTGCTCTCCGGAGCCCGGAGTCTTTGTCTGAAAGATCCCTGAGAAGTGAAGAGACCCGTTTCCTAAATACTGGGTGTAGGTAGACCTGCTCATGTGAAAAATCGTACTCATCCTGGGAACTCGGGGCCTTTCAAAGGAGACTCTGGCGTGTTGACTAAAGCTTACAGGCTGAAGGACCCACCCCCACCTCCCCGGGGGCAGAGCGGGGAAGGTGGGACAGAAAGCGCTAAGGGGGCCCCAGCCTGGCCTCCCTCTCCCCGACCAGGCTGAGAGGGGGAGGAGGGGCGGAGACCTCGAGAAGACTGAGAAACAAACACCTTTTGGATTGGTAAAGCCAACCCTCCCAGGCGCACTCCTATCCGAGTTTCATCCCAGGGACTAAACGCGCCAGGAACCAGCAAAACTCCAGTGTCGGGTCCCTGTCTGGGCAGGAATCTGCCCCGCATCCCCACCCCCATCGGCCTCTCTGCCTGCCAGCGCAGCCGGGAAATCACGTGGACACTTAATCAGAAACAGCAGCAGCCCCTCTGCTCCACCCTCCCTTGTTTTCCCCCTTCCTACTTGGCCGTTATTGGACTTGAACCTCCGAGCCTCAGTTCACCCAGGGAAACAGCAATTCAAGTGCGGATTTCTGCCTGGACACCGGATATTGGGAAGGGCTTCTATTCCAAGCTGGGTGTTTGGATGTGCCGCTGTGACAGCATCAGAGCCGGCTGTGCTGTCCTTCCATCCCGCAGTCATTTCTGTTAGGCTGCGCTGATAGTGGGGGGCGCAGAACAGCGTGGAGCCCGTCTAATGAACGCTGTCCTGGTCCACGGTGGGGTGTGAAGGAAGCCAGAGCTGCCCTGCCCCTCCCCCCTTCCCTGCCACCCCTGGGGACACACCAGGGCTGCCACGTGGGCAGGAGGCCAGGCCAGGCCACTTGCTCACGCTCCTGAGCCCGGGCAGCCAGGCCAGGCCCAGCTCAGCATCAGGTCTGATTGGTGAAGAGAACAAAGGCGGGGTGGGGGGGATGGAGTTGGAGGGAGGATTGGTGCTTATCTCTGGAGACTTTGGAGGTTCTCCCCCGAGGAACCCAAGGGTCTGAGACTTCACCCACGTTGCAAGCTGACAAGTGAGCCTGCACAGTTTCAGAAGACACAGACCCCTGGGTCGGGGACCAAGCAGCCCGGGTACCACCCGCAGGGGTCTGGGGAGGCCCAGAAGACGCCTCTGCCGTGGGCTTGGCCTGGGCCCAAGGAACCTGACTCCTCCTGGGCGGTGGTCCTGGTCCCCAGGAAGACACTGCGGTGGTTATTACCCCGGACAGTAGACAACCCGCCCTGTGCTGGGGAGGGTGACCCTGTGTCCATAAGGCTGGTCAAGAGGAACAAGTCCTCAAAAGGAGTTTGGAGGTGGAGGAGGGGATGCCCCGCGGGAAGTGCCTCGTGGCTCCGCTCCAGCCGCCCCCGGCTCCCCCACCCGGAATGCCCACTCCACAGGCTGGTGGGGGCGGGGGTGGGGGGAGGCCTGCTTCTGTCGGGCCCGGCCGCCTCACGGGGTGGAAGGGTCAGGACAAGGTTGCGGAAGGCGCCTTCGCGCTGGGGCGTTTGGGGACAGTGTCCCCAAGGCTCGGACGTGAGGGGCATGTCCTGGGCGTCCTGCGGCAGCTCTTTCTGAGCCGGACTCGGCCCCGGCAGCGCTCACAGGCCTCAGCAGAGACCGCTTCCCTCTCCCTGACCCCACCTTCCTCTTCCTCAGCGAGTTCTCCGCGCACACGTGCGCGCACCCTCAACGCTACCCACTTCGTTTCCCAGTTGCATTTACACCAGGCTCTGCTGACCGCAGGGCGCACCTGGCCCCCGAGCCAGCGCCACCCCCAAATCGGGACGCAGCCCCGCGGTTTCCCGTCCCCGACCCACCCTGCTCACGTCACTTTGGAGACAGGAAGAAAGCATGTCCCGCGGAAAGGCGGGGAGGTAAGCCTGTCGCAACCCTGCCCCTGCCCGCAGTCCCCGCGCACCTCCCCAACCATTTCAGCCGGCCCCGCCCCCCGCTACCAGGCCCCGCCCCCAGCCGCTCCCCTCCCCCGCTTCCTGTCCCCCAGGCCCGCCCCGCCACCTGCCCCCGCCCCGCCCCTACCGCTCCCCTACCCCGCTTCCTGTCCCCAGGGCCCGCCCCGCCCCCTGCCCCGCTTCCAGGCCCCGCCCCCAGCCGCTCCCCTACCCCGCTTCCTGTCCCCAGGCCAGGCCCGCCCCGCCCCGCCCCGCCCCGCCCCGCCCCGCCCCGCGTGACGTTCCTGCAGCCCGCCCCGCCCCGCCCCCCCCCGCGCCACCCCGGTGCCCGCGTCTTGCGCTGAGCTGCGCCCGACTCCCAGCGTCCCCCCGGATGCTTCGCGCCCCCCTGCCGCCAGGAGCGGTCCGGGGCCTCCAGGCAGGCCGGTCTCCCCGGGACCCTCTGGACAACCACGACCCAGCCCGCAGCCCCGGCTCAGGGGTCTCGTCAGGGCAGCGGGCCCGGCCTCCGGGACGCGCTACGAAACGAGTCACCGCCTCCCAGCCCACCCCATGCGGCCGCCTGCCTGCGGGTCAGACCCGCTCCTGGAGGGAGGAGCCCAGGCCCCTCACCGGACCCAGCCGGCCGCGCGTGGGCCTGCGGCGCCTCCTGGTGGTCAACCGGGCAAAATGCGGCTGCCGGGAGTGGAGGGGCCCAAAGAGAGGGGAGGGAGAGCGAGAGGAAGGAGCAGCGTCTCCCCCGGAGGGGCTGTCACCCGAAGGCCGCCTGCAGCCCCAGCCCCAAACACAGGGAGGGACACTAGACCCCCAGGACCCCAGTTCCGACTCGATCCCTGTTCTGATCCCATCGCATTTCTCATGAGACTGAAGCCCAAATTAGGACGCGTTTTAACTAGGGGCCCCGGAGGGAGTCGCCGGACCCGTAGGTGAGGGCTCTTGCTTTACCCTGCGGCTGTGGACCCGCACCCATGGAGACCACCCGCAAAGGACGGGGTGGCTGGACAAGCCCCTGCCGGCGTGGGTGCACCGCCTGGCCCGTGTTGCGGGAAGGGCCAGCGGCTGTGTTTCCCGGGAGCTCCCCGGAGCTGCAGGACCTCCCCGCATGCTCTGAACAGCCAACAGTGAGCAGGGCGGGCTGCAGAGGGCGCTGTGGGGGGGGGGCTCAGGGGCAGTCTGGGCAGCTCTCTCCAAGCCCATCCACCCCCAGGCGGAGCAGGCTGGGAAAATCCCCCCCAAGACTTGGGGACACGCTGGGAAGAAGGGACAGGCTCTGGCCCCAGGGAGCTGAAAGCGCGGCAGGAAAAGAGGAACACGAACCAAGAAGGAAAGGGGATAATTCCGGGACCTGTAAGGGCCAGGAAGCGCTGGGAGCAGTGTGAAGTATCAGAGTGAGGGGAGGGAGTGTAAGGAGTCTCCCAGGAAGAGAGGGCCACGAGAGCCAAGGCCCCCAGGAAAGAACCTAGGAGAGATGCTGTGCAGAGGCCCTGGAGCGACCAAGGGCTCGTGAGTCCCTCCAGTGGAGGGAACCCAGAGGGGAAGTGGTCAGAGACCAGATCTGACTGCGGGAGAGGTCAGCCTCGGGGCAGTGGCGGTCTGGCGCTGAGTGAGTGTGTGACCTTCCAGGCAGGTCACCCAGGCAGAACTGCAGCCACACAGAAGGTGCCCGGAGTAAAGCTCCCACCACTCCACAGATGCCGAGAGGAGCCAGCGAGACTCGGGGTCACAGCACACACAGCCTCACGGGACAGCACCAGGGGTGACGCACGCGATGGGCCACACGTACAATGGGTCGGATCACCGCGGAGGGACCCAGGGTCTTGAGGCAAGCAGCAGACTTGCCAGTCCCTCCCCCGGGAGCGGTCCGTGGATGGTGGCCACCCCTGGTTTTCCTTGACTTGCCTAGCGGTCACAGAAACCCCTCAGCCTCAGACAGTTGGCCCCATGGTCTGGCATTCAGCGAGGACACGCAGGACACACGGGGCCCACAGCCAACAGCCTCTCTCAACAATCCGACCCTCAGCTCATCTCCAGTGGTCACAGAGCGGGCCGCCCTGTCACAGGCAAGATGCGCTGATGGGCTCGGACCACACCTGCTCATTTTGTCCCACACATGCTTGGTCAGTCCACTTGCAGGGTGAGTGACCCACAGTGCTGATCTCTGCCATGCTCCCCAGATCCTTCACGAGTCCCAGAGGCGGTGCTGGTGGCACCTCAATGACCCTTAGCTTCCTTTTTGAGGGCCTGACAGTGGCCGTGACCCCCACGCAGCAGGCGGTGCTCCTCCCCACCCAGCCGTGGTGAGCCTCAGGTTGTCTGTTGTCCTTATGACCTACCTGGGCGCTGGGTCGGGCCTGCTAATCTTAGGGTTGTGCCGCCTCACTGGCCTGGGAGAGAGGGTCCTGACTTCTGTCCCTGGGCCTAGTCCCCACGGCCAGCAGAAGGTCCTCACTCCCCCTGCTGCCTGGAGCCAGGAGCTTGTCCCCCACCCTGGGACAACCTGGGGATCCACGAGAGGCCGTGGTCTGAGCAATCATTAGCGGCGACGATTGCCAGAAGGCAGCCCCGGTTCCCAGGGAGAGGCGTCTGGGGGCCCACCCTCTCCACATCGGAGCACACACCCCAGCTTGTACTTGGTCTGGGTCACCCGTTCGTTGGTTTGCTAAAGCCGTGTGAGCAATTGCACTGAGCATTTGCAGCCTCCACCGCCGGACGTGGCTTCTTCACCCAAACCACGTGGGTACAATCAAAATAATCCCAGGAGAAAGAAAAGAAACCATAATTTAAAGAAATTAACATGGAGACCCAACTTTCCCAAGTGTGTGGGATGCAGGCAATTATCTGCTTGGAGGGCATCTGTAGTGTTGGGTGTGTATGTTAGAAGGAAGGCCTACGACCAGTAGGCCAAGCTTCTTAGGAAACCGGAGAGAGAAGAGGCAATAGAAGCCGCCTAAAGCCAACAGAAAAACACAACTAATAACTAGATAAAAGATCAGTGAAGTTGAAAAGAGGAAATCAAAGGAAAAGAAAACACGATGATACCAAAAGCTTGACCGATCGATTGAAAGCAATCCCAATTTAAATCCCAGCAAGTTATTTTCTAGATGTTGACCAACTCATTCTGAAATTTACAGGAAGAGGCAAAACCCCAGAACAGCCGACACCACACTGAAGGGAACAACAGCGTTGGAGGACTGAGTCTAGATGACTTACTCTCGAGCTCCGGTCATCGAGACAGCCTGGTGTTGACCAGAGAGACCAGACACGTGGGTCAGCGGGATGGAACAGAGAGCGAGCCAGAAAATCGTGCACAGATATGGTGAGCTGATCACTGACCCAGGAGCTTAGCCTGCTCAGTGGAGTGGAGTGGAGTGTCTTTTTCACAGACGGTAGTCAAACGACTGGACATGCAGAGCAAAAGATGGGTCTAGACACAGACCTTATGCTTTTCACAAAATTAGCTAAAAGGTCGTCGTAGACCTGCAAGCCTCTCAGCCTTCTCAGAGATAACAAAGGAGAGAACATAGATGAGCTTGGATTTGGCGATGATTTTTTAGCTACAGCGTCATAAGCACCATCCGTGAGAGAAAAAAGTTGCTAAGCTGGACTTTATTAAAACCTTTAAATTCTACTCTGCTAATTATGAGGTCTGAGATTTGAGTTCGGAAACTTGTTGCTAACCTTCTTTGATATCAGAGGGATTACTCATTAGGAATTTGTACCAACTGGACAAACGGTTAACCAAGTTGACTACTTGGAAGTGCCGAAAGGGCTGCGTGAAAAAGTTAGACGGCCTCGCCTTTTCGCCAGCAGTTCATGGCCCTTGCATCACGACAAAGCACCAGCTCACACGGCACTGTCTGGGAGGGAGTTTCTAGCCGGTAAACAAATAACTGCATTGGAACACCCTCCCTGCTCACCTGATCCGGTCCCCAGTGATTTCTTTCTTTACCTGAAGATAAAGGCAATATTGAAAGGAAGACATTTGGATCGCATTCGGGACATCAAGCGTGATATGATGACAGCTCTGACGGCCATTCCAGAAAAAGAGTTCCAAAATTGCTTTGAAGGGTGGACTAGTCGCTGGCGTCGGTGCACAGCTTCCCAAGGGGAGTGCTTCGAAGGTGACCGTAGTGATATTCGGCAATGAGGTAGGTAGCACTTTTGCTAGGATGAGTTCATGAACTTCATTGTCCGACATCATTTATTGTTAAGACAATGCAAAGAGAAGCCACAGTTTAGGAGAAAATATTTCCAAAACAAATACCTGATACAAGACTGTACCCAAGATGCCCAAGGAACTCTGAAAAGTCAACAATAAGAAAAAACCCAGTTTTAAATCGGGTGATAGATCTCAACAGACGCCTCACCAGAGAAGATACACAGGTGGCAAATAAGCATTGGAAACGATGCTCCACATCTTATGTCATTAGGGAAATGCCAACCAAAACAACAGGCTACCAGAACGGCTAAACTCCAAAACTCTGACCACGCCTAGTGCTGACGAGGGTGTGCAGCCCTGGGAACTCCCACTCTCAGCTGGGGGGCTGCAGACGGTGCGGCCACTTTGGAGGACAGAGTGGCAGCTTCTTACAGTGAGAGCCTGCAGTCGTGCTCCGTGGTATTTACCCAAGTGAGTTGAAAACGTATGTCCACACAAAAACCCACACACAGGGCCGGCCGAGTGGCGCATTCATTAAGAGCTGGTTTGGGGATGCCAGCGGCCCCGGGTCGGATCCCACATGAGGGCCAGTGACACTGCCCTCTACAGCTAACAACAGCGCCACCTGGAGCTGGGCTGTGCGAGCCCCGGCGACAGTGTAGGCTGCGGCCCCTGCTGCAGTGGGCTGCCATGGGCTACAGTGAGTGGCCGGCAGCCAGCGTGAGCTGCCAATAGCCGCGGTGAGCGACCATCCAGAGGCCGGTCACCGATCTGCCTCACCCGGGAAGAGCGCAATGACGATACCAACATGGGCCAGTCAAGCAACGTCCTCCACAACTAGACTGAAGAACAAAAGGACGGCAACTTGTCTGTTCCCCTTCCCCGATTCCCCAATAAAATCTTTAAAAAACAGAAAACAAATAAAACCCACACACAGATATCTGTGGTAGATTTCTTCACCACTGCCCAACGCTGGGTGCAACCAAGATGTTTTTCAAGGGTGAATAGGATAATGGCGGTACATGCATATGATAAAATAGTATTCCACGACAAAAAGAAAATGCCTATCTATCCTCAAAAAGGCATGGATGAGCCATAAGTGCATATTGCTCAGTGAAATAAGCCAGTTTGAAATGGCCGCATACCAACTAGTTCCAAGTACGTGACATTCTAGAAAAGGCAGAACTGAGGAGAGAGTAAGATTAGTGCTTTCAGATGCACAGAGCCAGCTGGTGGGGACATTACCTGGTCTTGGAAGGATTAAGGGGAGAAGTCCTATTCCAAACCCAAATCAGGCCAGAACTCACACTTGCTGGGGGACCCAAAAATCCCTAAGGCAAACATTTAGTTTGAAGCAGTCTGACAACACGTTTGTGGCAGAATCAAAGGAAAATGAGAAAAGCTTTGTAGACCCAGGCTGTAAAGAATTCCCCCAGATAGAGGTGCAAGGACGGGTCTTGCTGTCAAAAGATACCCAACACACCAGGAAAAAGCCACCCTAGGTGAGTCAGCAAAAAGAACAGACTGTAGAATCAGACTCACAAAGGCAGAAGATGCTGGGATTATCAGATGAGGAAGACATGGAAAATAAAAATGTCATGTTGGGCCGGCCAAGTGGTGTACTGGTTAAGAGCTGGTTTTGGGATGCCAGCGGCCCCGGTTCAGATCCCACATATGAGGGCCAGTGACACTGCCTTCTACAGCTAACAACAGCTCCACCTGGAGCTGGGCTGTGCAAGCCCCTGCGACGGTGTAGGCTGCAGCCCCTGCTGCAGTGGGCTGCCATAGGCTACAGTGAGTGGCCGGCAGCCAGCAGCCAGCGTGAGCTGCCAATAGCCGTGATGAGTGCTCATCCAGAGGCCGGCGACCAATCTGCCTCATCCGGCAAGAAAGCAATGATGATACCAACATGGGCCAGTGAAGCAATGTCCTCCACAACTAGACTGAAGAACAAGAGGACAGCAACTTCTCTGTTCCCCTTCCCTGGTTCCCCAATTAAAAAAAAAAGTCATGTAATATGTTTAAGGAGATATAATAAAACAGAGGATTGAATGTGTAATGAAACAAGAGATTATCAGAGCTGACCATACAGATTTAAAAATAAAGTATAAAGCAAATAGATCTAAATCAGACACTCAAATGGGTTAAACTGAAGATAAAAGCAGCTGAAGGGAGAATTCAATAACTGGAAGATGGATCTGAAGAAATTGCCCAGGATGCTACTGAGAGAGGCAAAGAGGGCAACTATGAGATTCTAAGCTGCCTGGAGTTAGCACATCTGACAGGATCCAATCGGAGTTCAGAAGGAGCTGAGCTTACGCTGGGCCCCTGCATTGAGAAGTGATCAATTAGGGATCCCTGGGAAGATAGTGGGGAAGAAGCAAAACAGGAAGGGAAAGCCACGTGTCAACAAATAATAACAAACAGAGCCATTTTAAAGTGGAGTTTAAGCTGCCATGCTAGAGGAACTGCATTGCACATCTTATGCCTCAAATCTTTGGAATGTTAAAACAGGGCAGAATAACCTTTGGACTAACCCTAAGCAAACTTGTGCCCCAAACAACTGTTTGCAGAGATAACAAGAAAGCAGATATGACGACTACTGGACTGAAAACGAAAAACATTGTTTAGAATTAGTGTCACTGTGTGATGTTATCTGCACCAACAGCAGTGCCTTCCTTCTAGTGATGTCATTGTCCCCTCCCCTTCTCATAAACACCCACTGCCTTTGTCTCCTGATTGGAACATTATTTGGGCTTCTGCATGAATTGGTGTGTTCCGAATAGTTATTCTTATTGATCTCACATAAATGCTTGTTGGGCCGACCGAGTGCCTCAGTTGGTTAAGAGCTCGCTCAAGAGTGCGAGCTGAGCTCTGAGCAACAGCAGTTCAATGCCCTGCCCAAGTTGAGCAGCTGCTGAGCTGCCAACAAGTAGCAGGATGGCTCAGCTAAAAAAAAAAAAAAAAAAAAAAAAAAGCAAAAGTAGGGGCCGGCTGAGTGGCTCAGCCGTTTAAGAGTTCGCTCAAGAGTGCCAGCTGAGCTCTGAGCAAAAAAAAAAGCAAATAAATGCTTGTTGTCTCTCACTTTGAAAGGCCTTTTGCTTTTAGGTTTCCGCATGCAAAAGTGAGTTTCCGGGCAGTGCCAGCCTCAGCTGGATCCCACGGGGGCCTCTGCAGTTTAAGAACCATTTCAGAGTTTGTTCTGCCTTCAGATGAGGGAGCTGGCTCTCACGCCAACCGGCACTGGTCAAGAGTGGCCCTCGGGCATGAAGACCCCCAGCTGGAGCTGCTCCACAAGCTGGCTAAAGTCCCAGGAGCACATGGAGCTGGCAGAGGGGCTGGCAGGAGTTGTGAAGGGGTCTTGGAGACCCACAGTTGAGGATATAGGCAACAATCCATGAGACTATTACAGCTAAGATCTCACCAGAACACTTAAAGACATAGTATAGTCTTGAGGAAGGAGGCTCAATGAGGGAAACTAAAAGCCAATTCACATCTACACACAACAGAGTAAGGCTGCAGACTACCAAAGATGAAGGCAAGATGTGTACAGACCTGTGGTCTGGTAGCCATCACAGCCCTACCTGGAAGTCAGGGGGGAGTCGGGGCAGAGGTGGGCCTGCCCAGTTCCTGTCTTGAGGCTCTCTAAGTCCTAGGGAGAGGGATATGGTGGATACACAGATACCCAGGCCGTGGGAGCACAGAGGGTGTGTGGGAGTTATGGAGTCATGCAGGGAGATGCAGGGATCCCCACTCCATGTCTGCCCTGCCTCCAGATCCCTCTCCCCACCAGCAGGGAAAAGAACTGGCAGCTGCAAAATTACATGCAAAACACATGCAGACTACCTGCAAATCACATGTAAACTACATGTAGCCTGCAAGCATTCCACTTGCAACCACATGTAAAATACATACAAATGTCATGCAAACCACCTACACACTATATGCAGACTATATGACAATCACATGCAAATGCTATGCAAACCACATGTAAATTAAATGAAAACGACATACAAACTACATGCAAATCCCATGCAAACTGCATGCAAACCCAATGACAGAACATACAAATCATCACTCACACATATTCATATCTTTGAGATGGTGGCAGTTGGATAAACTCTAATTACCATACCTCAAATGGATCTAAAGGGAGTGAAATGCCCCTGGGACCCATGGAGTGTTTTTCCAGGGTTATGTCTGGACAGCTAGTACATCTGCTCTACACTTTATGAGCCACAGTGGGAGAAGGTACCCAGGAGCACCCCATGAAGTCACCTTCTTAGCCATGTTTGAGCTCATGCACAGGCTGATGCGTAGTAAGCTGAGCCCCTACAGCTGAGACTGGTTTCCCATGGGCTGTAAGCCACAGGTGTTGGGTTAAAGGTTCCCCTTTTGTTGCCATGTTTTCTTTTCTCCTTCTGTAGCTGTCTTTGGGCTGTGAAAGAGCGCCTTTCACTGATCTAGTAGGGAGCAAAGACTATTCTCAGGTCTGGACAATTTGATTGCTTAGTGCTGCCTGTCCAGTGGCAGCATCGGCTGAATGATTTCCTTTTGCTGTCATGGTGGCAGCTTTGGAATGTCCTGGAATTTTGATAATTGCCAATTGTTTTGGTTGCTGTATGGCACCTAATAATTCTGCAACCTGTTTCCAATTCTTTATGGGCTGCCCTGAGAAAGTCAAGAAGCCTCGCTGCTCCTGTGACATTCCACAGTCGTGAGCTACACCAAAGGT
Source organism: Aselliscus stoliczkanus (assembly GCA_033961575.1). Classification (NCBI taxonomy): domain Eukaryota; kingdom Metazoa; phylum Chordata; class Mammalia; order Chiroptera; family Hipposideridae; genus Aselliscus; species Aselliscus stoliczkanus. The sequence continues at coordinate 137,190,763 of CM066736.1, forward strand.
ATAGTGCCTCTCAGTGTAAATACTGGCGATTTGATCTTTGGCCAATTGACAAGCTCAAGTTAGAGCAATTGACTCAGCTTGCTGGGCAGATCTTATTTCAGGTAAATAAGAACTTCCAATTACACCCACCATGGAGATTACTGCATATCCAGATTGATAATTTCCACATTTGTCTTCAAGATAAGATCCATCTGGGGCCAGCCGAGTGGCTCAGTTGGTTAAGAGTTGGCTTAAGAGCATGAGCTCTGAGCAACAGGGGTGCCGGTTTGATTCCCACATGGGCCAGTAATGTTGCACCCTGAGCTGTCGCTGGCTGCTAACAACGAGACTGCCTGATCCATGGTGATTACGCCCACCCATAACTAAGGTTGAACTCAGCACTCTGAGCTGAGCTGCCGCCCGGATGGCTCAGTGAATAGAGTGTGCGCTCTTATCAACAAGGCTGCTGGTTCGACTCCCACATGGGATGATGGCTATGCCCACCCGCAGCTAAGACTGAACTCAGCACCTTGAGCTCAGAGGCCATGAGCTGCTGTTGGGAAGCCAGATGGCGACTGGCACCCTCCACAACAAAGACTGAAGAACAACTTGGTTGGTCCCCTTCCCCAATTCCCCAACACTGTCCCCCTCCCCCAATTCCACAATAAAATCTTTTTTTTTTTTTTGAGGGCAGTGTCACAGGCCCTCATATGTGGGACCCAAACCGGGGCTGCTGGCTTCCCAAGCCAGCACTTAACCACTGTGCCATTTGGCCGGCCCACACAATAAAATCCTAATAAAAAAAAAAAAAAAAAAATCGTATACACACAGTAACTTTTAAAAAAAGATCCATCTGTAAACCAAAAGATCAGCACTTGCACCAGGAGTTTCCCATTCATCCCCCCTGGTAGCAAGAACGTGGTCAGTAAGTAAAACGCAGTTGTGGGTGTCTTCATTCTGGAAAGAGCACAGTAGAATTGCTGAGTTAAGACAGTTGCATCGAAAAAAGAAAATTAAACAAACAAACAAATAACCACACACACACACACACACAAAAGATAGTTGCATCGAATGAACGTGATATTAGGTGCAGAGAGCAGTAGTTCATAGGAAGCCAATTGGCTGACCGAGTAATACTGAGTATGGTGAGAGTTCAGCAAATAGTTAGCAGAATGAGGAACATAAATGGTTAAAGGAGTGCGCATAACTATCTCTTCTATTTGTTTGCACAATGTGGCTGTAGCGGATGGCGGTCCTGTAGGGAGGGGGCCCTTGGCTGCTGAACCCAATTGCTGGGCATAAGATCCTGTAGGTCTATGACAGGCTCCATCTTTCTGAGTTAGAACTCTTAATGCATTTCCTTTATTTTGGTGTATGAAAAAGAAAAAAGGAAGCTTATAATTAGGGTGTCCCAGAGCGGGAGCTCTAGATCATTCTTTCTTTAAAGCTTCTTCAGCTTGTTTTCCTTCTGGGTTCCCTTGATTGGGTCAGGTCAATCGGATTTTAATAAGACATATAGAGGCTGCGCCATTAATGAAATTTGGACCCCAGTTGTGACAGTATCCAGTCAACCCTACAAATCCTCTAAATTGAGTCTTAGTTCTGGGAAGGGAAAGGATATTATTCCTGAGTCTTTCAGGGTTAATTATCAGTCCATCTATAGATATAAGATGGCTAAGGTATTTTACTTGGGGCAGACAGAGTTGAAGCTTGTCTTTTGTGACCTTATGTCCTTTGAGAGCTAGCTGTTGTAATAGGTAAACTTTGCCCTTGGGAGTCTAGTAGTGTCCCAGAGCAGAAAAGTAAGTCATCCACCTTAGTGGATCAGAGTGGAATCTCTGGGAAAATCAACATCATTCAAATCAGCTTTTAGTGTCTTGAGAGAAATAGGCGGGACTCTCAGTACACCCCTGGAACATCCCAGTCCAAGTAAACCCAGGTGAAGGCAAAGAGATGTTAACGGTCCTTTCTACAGGAATGCTGAAAAACGCACTGCATAAATCTATCACTGAAAAATACTGGCAGTCCACAGGAATGGCTGATAATAGGGTGCATGGATTTGGAACAATGGGATGTCTGAGAATAACTATTTTATTTACAGCTCTGAGATCCTGCACAAATCATCCTTTCCCATTAGGCTTCTTTACCAGAAAGATGGGAGAATCACAGGGGATTATCACACGGAATTATCAGCTCCTTTTAAAAGTAATCTTGTATAGTGGGCTTAATTCCAGCTAGCACACCAGGTCTTAAAATATTGGTGAATATTAGGTCGAGGCAAAGTATTGTCAATAGTTATTTTGATAGTGTGGCTGACTGGAGAAGCCTGGAGCTCCAAACTCAGGCTCAAGGTGTTTCTTCTTGTGGAGGTTCCTTTAAAATCACGATTTTCTGGGCCAGCCGAGTGGTGCGTTGGTTAAGAGCTGGCTTGGGACATCAGCGGCCCCGGTTCGGATCCCACATATGAGCTCCAGTGACACTGCCCTCTACAGCTAACAACAGCTCCACCTAGAGCTGGGCTGTGAGCCCCCGGTGACAGTGTAGGTTGCAGCCCCTGCTGCAGTGGGCTGCCACAGGCCACATTGAGTGACTGGAAGCCAGCGTGAGCGGCTGGCAGCCAGTGTGAGCTGCCAATAGCCACGGTGAGCGACCATCCAGAGGCCAGTGACTGGGCCGGCCGAGTAGCGCGGTGGTTAAGCGCTGGCTTGGAAAGCCAGTGGCCCTGGTTCGGGTCCCACATATGAGGGGAAAAAAACAACAAAAAAACCAGAGGCCAGCGACCGATCTGCCTCATCCGGGAAGAGCGCAATGACAATACCAACATGGGCCAGTGAAGCAACATCCTCCACAACTAGACTGGAGAACAGGAGGACAGCAACTTGTCTGTTCCCCTCTCCCAATTCCCCAATAAAATCTTAAAAAAAAAAAAATCACGACTTTTCTCAATTGGTTTAGCATCTGATTCATTGAATTCTAAATACATTTCTCCCTTCTGAGAAAAGATATGCTGGTGTCATGGATTTCAAGAAAGTCTCACCCTGTTAGGTGAATTGGGCCAGACTTGATGAGCAAGAAATCTATGTTGCCCCCTGTAATGTTTCCTAACTGGAGGGGAACAGGTTCTGATTTAAAACCAGACACTGGTTGGGCTGGCTGAGTGGCGCATTGGTTAAGCGCTGGCTTGGGAAGCCAGTGGCCCCGGTTCGGGTCCCACATATGAGTGAGGGTCAGTGACACTGCCCTCAAAAAATAAACAAACAAACAAACAAACAAACAAACAAATAAAAACAGACACTGGTTGAGTAGCTGTCTCTACCATCTGTACAGAAGCTTTACTCCAGGAGTGAGGGCGACTTAGTTAGGAGGCGTTAAGAATAAGGCCCTCAGCAGTTTCCCTTCTATGGTGATTATAATTTCTCCTCAAATATTGGTAAGAAGGGACATACTCCATGCTCCCTCCTGACTCCTCTCTTTTTCTAATTCCCATTTCAGTTTCTACAATCCTTTTTAAGATGACCTAGTCTTTTACAGTGAAATCAGGACCCCTTTCCCCTCGTTGAAAAGGCCTTTGGGGAGGTCAGACCTGATTCCTAGAGCTGTGAATTCATAATTTTAGTAGTTTTATCCTGTTGTTCCTTTTTTTAAAAAGAAATTTATTGGGAAATTGGGGGAGGGAACAGCGTTGGGGAGTCTGGGAAAGGGAACAAACAAGTGGCTGTCTTTTGGTTCTTCAGTCTAGCTGTGGAGGATGTCGCTTCACTAGCCCATGTTGGTATTGTGATCATTGCACTCTTCCCAGCTGAAGCCGATTGGTCACTGGCCATTGGACAGCCACTCATGGTGGCTCATGGCAGCTCATGCCAGCTGCTGGCCCCTCACACTGGCTGTTCACACTCATGGTAGCTTACGGCAGCCCACTGTGTAGCCTATGCCCTCGCCGGCCACTCAGGGCAGCCCAGCTCCAGGTCAAGCTGTTGTTCACCATCTTTGCTGTAGAGGGCAGTGTCACTGGCCCATGTAGGATCTGAACTGGTGGCCCTGTTGCTCAGAGCTCCAGCTCCCAAACCAACTCTTAACCAAGCAGCCACTCGGCCGGCCCCCTGTTGTTCCTTTTGAATAGTTTAAAACAATTGATTTGCCAGAGCCAGTTAGGTTGTGTGGTAAACCAGTTTAATTCATGTTGTTTAATCCAAGTTACAAGCTCCTCATCTAACACTCCCAGAAACTCCAAATTGAGCTTTGGGCTATTTTGATGATCCTTAAAACTGTCTGGAGACCAACGTGAATATTGTTTGGAAGAATTTTTTTTTTTTTGAGGGCAGTCACTGACCCTCATATGTGGGACCCGAACCGGGGGCCGCTGGCTTCCCAAGCCAGCGTCCAACCACTGTGCCACTCGGCCGGCCCAAGAATTTTTTTTTTTAATGTTCAAAGAAAGCAAGTACGGTTTCACTAGCTGTTCATCTACAGTGCTGGATTTTTGTTCAGACTGTTTTCCGGGGGAAAATCTCAGGGATGGCTTGGTGAAACCAATAGACTAATTAAATTCCCTGCATTTTTACTTGGTCGTTTCTCTGTTTTAAAAATATCTTCTCTGGGCCGGCAGAGTGGCATGGTTGTTGGGCACTGGATTGGAAAGCCAGTGGCCCCGGTTCGGGTCCCACCTATGAGGGCCAGTGACATTGCCCTAAAAAAAAAAGATAAAAAAATCCTCTCTAGGAGTTTTCCAGCAGGACTTACTTAGCCATCCTGCTGCTTTGCTCTCAGAAACCAATAGATGAATTATTTGGAACAGGTCAGAATAGTCAGGGTCATATATTCTAATAATTTAATCAAATTCCTTTGCGAACCCAGCAGGGTCTTGGAGAGGATCAGGGAAATCTTTACTTAGATTTCTTAATCCTGCTTCAGTCCTAGGAGGGTAAACTACTGCTGGTTTCCCTCGCCCTGAGACTGGCTTTTCTCTAAAGGGAGCTGCCAGAATTTCTCGTTCTTCCAGTCTATCCTGGTCCACCTTTCTATTCCCAGTTTCCCCTAAGTCAATAGGGGCTGGTGGCAGAGAGGAGAGAAGGGGAGGAGAAAAAGGGTGGCGAAAGTCTGGAAAAGGGAGCTCAGAAAAGAGTGGGGCAATTGAAGAAGGGGGGAAGTGGGGTTCTGGGATTGAGCAGTTTTGGAAGCCTTCCTCAATTCAGAGACAGTCTCTAAAATGTTCTTATTAACTACCTTATGAGAAGAAAGTTCATCAGGGCTCCCTTTAGAGACTTCTGTGTTCCATTCATTCAGTTCGATTTTAGAGCCTGCTTTTTCCAATGGAGCACACACAAAAAATTAATTTAGAGGTATCAAAAGAGCCCTGTTCTGGCTATTTTAAGCTGATATCACTTTTAGCTAAAGCTCCCACTTCTGCAGATACTCACAAGTGGAGGCTCCATGTACGTCGTACATGAAGCTGCTCGGAGTTGGCTGTCGTTGGGCTCAGAGGCCTCAGAGCCACAATTTCCCGTGTTAACTTTAATTTTTCTTTTGAGCTAATTTTTATGTTTGTTTGTTTGTTTGTTTGTTTTTTTTTAGGGCAGTGTCACTGGCCCTATGTGGGACCGAACCGGAGCCGCTGGCTTCCCAAGCCAGCGCTTAACCACTGCGCCACTTGGCCGGCCCTTGAGCTAATTTTTAAAGCCAAAATTAAATGCAGCCACATAAGAACAGCTCATATGACGTCAGGAACCGCTTTACTTAAAGTAAAGACTCCCCTGCTTTCGGCCTGAGCAGCTCGATGGCTGGAGCCACCATTGTCTGTGCTGGGGCCACGGTGGAGGAGATGCCACGGACCGAATGTTCGTGTCCCTGAAATTCCTGTGCTGAAATACTAATGCCCAATGTGATGGTTTCAGAAGGTGGGAGCTTTGGGAGTTGATAAGGTCATGAGGGTGGTACCCCCATTAGGGGGTTACTGTCCTTGTGAAAGAGACCCCAGAAAGCCCCTCACCCATCCACCATGTAGGACACAGCGAAAGCCAGCCATCTGCAACCAGGGAGAGCCTGTCACCACACCACTTCACGCTGGCACTCTCACCTTGGATTTCCAGTCTCCAGAACTGCGAGAAGTAAATATCTCGTTTCCGAGCCTCCCAGTCTGTGCTATTTTGTCACAGCAGCCCCAGCTAAGCCTTGGGCTGGGGGAGGACCGTGGACCCTCCGGCACTTGGGTGTGGGAATCTGGGCTCCTTCCACATAAAGGGGAGTCATTGGCCTTTGAGGCTGCTGGGCCCTCCAGAGGGAGAGGAGACCAGGACAGAACCTCCCCCTCCCCGCCCCTTCCACCCCACAGACATCTGGGGGTCTGCGGACCAGGAGTGAGCGGCCAGGGAGACTTGGAAGCAGCTTCCTGCCTGCGAGGGTGGAGGGAGGCCCATTGGATTCTCGAGGGCGCCTGCAGCCCTGATGGCAGAGTTCCCCTTACAGCTGGTCCCGGGGGGCCTTCCTTGGATGACCCCCAACATGCCACACCTCTGGCTTTCCCTCTTCCCTACCATGTTATCCTTAGCACCTTCCTTCTCCACCCTGCTCTGGCCTATCCCCTCCCACTGGCAGGCAGCAGGGACTTCTGTATTCCCAAAGCTGGGCCCTGGTGGCCAGCTGACACAGGCAGGGCCTGGGCTGTGAGTCCTTGGGGTGGAGGGGCGGTGGTTTCAGCGGTCCTGGTCCTGAGGAGGGGCAGAACTTAAGTCTGGGGCCCAGCCCCTCCTGGAAACTGAGACACCACTGCACCCAGCAGGGCCCTGAGGTGGCACTGCCAACTCCTCCTGGCCGCAGGGAGGGGCTCTGCCAGGCTTTACTGCAGCCACTGCACCCCCACCAGCAGCCTTTGATGGGGGTGTCAGGGAACAGGGTGCGCAGGCGGGCTCTGGAGGGCGGTACGCTCCCAGGAGCATGTCCCCTCTCAGCAGCTTTGGACCTTGGGCTCCCTGGGGCGGGTTGGAGGGAGGGAGGGAGGGGGTTCTGGGGAACGGGATGGCCGGTGGCGGTTCTGGGGGGCGGGCCTGCAGCTCTCCTCTGCCCCGCAGCCTTGCAGGGGCCGCGCGGTGAGGCGTGAGGGCGGGCGGGGCGCGCTGGGCTCGGGCTGTAATTTGTCGTTATATTTAGCGGGCGGCGCTGGGCGGGCGGGTATAAGCGGCCCCGGGCGCCCACCACAGAGCGGGAACCGAGCGAGGAGGCGACGGCGCTGGAACCCATGGACACCGCGTACCCCCGTGAGGACCCCCGGGGCCCGACGCCCCGCGAGGCCGACGGCGCCGCCCACACGGCCCTCACGCTGGGGGCACCGAGACCCCCACCTCGAGACCACTTGATCTGGTCGGTGTTCAGCACCCTGTACCTGAACCTGTGCTGCCTGGGCTTCCTGGCGCTGGCCTACTCCATCAAGGTGGGCAGCGGGGTGCCTCCTGGGGGCTGCTGAGACGGTGGGAACAGGACGGGGCTCCCGGGAGCTGTTCACCTGGGGGGGGGGGCTTCTCCACTGAGGAGCATCAGGTCCATCCCAAAGAGCAGAGTGGAGTCGAAGGCGCATTACCCAAGGGGGTGTCTTCCATCGCGGGGGATTTTTAACATGCTGGGGTTCCTATGAACAAAGTCTCCCTGGCTTCAGATTCCGTGGTGGGTGTCTCAGCACTCCTGCGGTTCTCCCACCGCCGAGGGTCCTTGGAGGCTTGTGCTGGCCTGGGATGGCCCCTGGGTTCATAGCTGGAGTGGGAGGAGGCAGGGACCCCCTTCCAGCCCCACCTTATGCCCCCCCCCCCACCTGTGTCCAGTTAGGGGCCAGAAGGGAATGGGTGGGGCCCAAGGCAATGTCCTCTCAGGCCACATCCCTCCATCCAGATTTTGGGTTCTGGCCCCAGTGGCTGCCTGGGGTGGGGAGGCAGGCCCCCAGGCCCCAGGTGCACGTGGAGACGCGGCGCTGCCTCTGTCTGCAGGCCCGAGACCAGAAGGTGGCTGGACACCTGGAGGAGGCCCGGCGCTTAGGCTCCAAAGCCAAGTGCTACAACATCCTGGCCACCATGTGGGCACTGGTGCCACCTCTGCTGCTGCTGGCGCTGGTGGTGACCGGTGCCCTACATCTGTCCCGGCTGGCCAGGGACTCTGCCGCCTTCTTCAGCACCAAGTTTGATGACTCGGACTATGATTGACAGGATGTGCCCTGTCCTTGTCCCTGTCCCAACCCAGAGCCCTGACCCGAGGACACCGAGCCCCAGGACACTGCCACCCTGACCTCCCAGAGCCCCACCTCTGCTTAGGGCTTGATGCCCACCCCCAGGCTGGGCATCTAGGATCCCCGTTTTGGACCCCAGGAGCATCCCCCTAACCGTTGGTTCCTGGTCCTCTCCCTCCCCACTTACCAGACTCGGCCTAGGTGCCACAATTAAAAGTCCTGATTCCCAAAGGTGCCTCCTGGGCTTGGTTCCTGCTGGGATGGGGAGGGTGCCTTTCTGAGGATGTCCGCAGCCAAATCCCTCAGACTGACCCCAGTATTGATAGTGGCGACCCTTTCTGAACACACTGCTTTTGGCCCTGCTCTGACTGTCCCCAGGCACTGGGCGGAGGTGCTGGAGTATTTTAGAGTCAAGTTTGGGAACTCAGGCTTTGATCCCTGTTGGGCACTGTGGTTTAGTGGCCTGTCTTCCAAAATGTGTGTGGTGTCCAATTCCACGTGTGCCCCTCCCCATCTGTGTGTATGCATGTTTGTGCATGTCTGCAAGCAGGGTGGGTGGGCCTCCCTGGCCGGCAAGGTCTCTTGTTCTTATCCTGCACATTCCTGTCTATGGTCGGGCATATGCCAACCTCCTTCTCTGGGTCATGCTGTCAGTCCCCATGACCTTTGGATCCCAATTCTGAGAAATCTCTCAGTGGGATAGTAGGGCTGGGCACAGACTCAGGCATAGTCATGCCACCATCGTGCCCACATACCATCACACACGCACAGGACCGAACACCCCACCCACCCACATGGCTGTGCAGAGGGGACACTGGGGGTGAGAACATTTTCTGAACCTCCCTGGTGCCAGATGCATGTCCTTGTATTATTTCACCTCCCTTGGGTGCCCCCCTGAACCAGCAGTCTGGCAGACAGGGGTTGATAAACACGCACACACCCTGTGTGGCTGGAGGAGAGGTCCCCCGGGCCTTGCTGTGGCCAGTCAATGACAGGGCAGGCTAATTGCAGGGCCTTAACTGCAGGGCAGCTCAGGGCTTTGAGCACCCCACCCAGAGTCCCTTCCCTCCCCAGGGATCCCCCTTTGCCTGCCCACTCTGCCTGGGCTGGGGGTGGAGGTCTCTGTGTAACTGCTGTATTTGGAGCCCCTAAAGTAACCCCCCCACACACACACACACACAGCGCTAAGAGCACCCCAACCCCACGCTAAGCAGTAGTGCCCTTAGCCCCTGGAGGCAGAGCTGTGCCCTGGCACATGTGGGCGCTGGTCCCACATTGGACCAAGGACAAGGAGTGTGCATGTGCTTGGACTAGGATGGTGACAGTGTGCCAACCCTGTGCTCCAGGTTTGGCCCAAGAAGGGACCAACCCATGCCAGATGTAGAGGTTGGGGTGGGCATCAGCCTGTGTGGCCGGGTACATGTCCCCAAGCACAAGATGATGGTCTGCCAGTCGAGAGTGAAGACTGCAGCTGGGTCACATGGGGAGGGCAGTGGGCAATAAAGCCTGGTGGTGGGGATCGGCACCAGCAACTCTGCCTGCCCTATGCTGTCTCCAGGGCAGGCTGAGGGGCCCAGTCAAGCGTGGCAATCGGCTACCATGAGCCCCTAACCAGCCATGCCAGCACACACGCCCTGCCACCCCACCAGCCCCCTCAGAGGGTCACCCTATGTGCACAGGTGGCTACTCACACAAGAGCTATGCATGTGCAGCCAGTACCATGCCACATGTGGGCACAGGGCCACCTATTACCCGCACCTGGCTCCAGTGTTGCACAGGTGAGGTGCCCTGGGACAGTTTCCAACTGCGTGGTCTGCTATAGTGGACCTGCCTGGGCCTTTGCTTCATGGCCAGCAGATGGAGGAGCCTGTGGGCCCCTGAGCGAGCCCCGCCAAGAGTCCTCGGGGAGCTGGCACAGACACATAATGTGTGTGGGGCTGCATTTGGTCACTCTCCCTGGAGGCTACACTCCGTCCCTCATGCTGCTCCCCGCAACGACAAAGCCAGGACATGGGATCCCCGCACCCGCCCCTCTCCCTCAGGAGACTTCCGTTTGCCTGGTGGCTGCTTCACAGAGAACAGGGAACAGCAGTTTGCCAGAGTGGGGGAGTGCGAGGGGCCAACCACAGGACCCACCCACTTGCTCCCAGTGAGCGAGTTCCTGGCCTCAGGCATGCTCCGTGAGGCCAAGTGCACAGCAGACAGCTGCTCCAGCACCCACTTTAATTCCTCAGGGACACGGTGCAGCAGGCACAGCCCTCACCAAGAGTTTGGCAGCAGGCGCCACCTCCCCTCATTCACAGGAAACCCGAGAACCCAAGTTTGAAGTGTCAGTGGAGGGGCTGAGGCCCCAGGAGGAGAGCTGGGCGTAGCCTGCAGCCAAGGGTAGCCTGTGGTCCAGGGCTGTGGCCTTGAGCCCGTGTACACTTGGGCCTGGTCCTTCTGGCCGGTCAGAGAGAAGATACAGGGTCTTCTGTGGCACCCCACTCTGGCTGAGGAGAGGCATGTGACGGGCTGTCCGATCTGACAGAAGTGGCCCAGAGGCCAGAGGAACCAAAAACTGAGATGCCTACCAAGTCCCTGCGACGGCCCAAGAGAAACTGCACCCAGCCATGACTGACCCTTGGCATCAGGGTGTAGAGAGGTCCCCTGTGGTGAGGCTGTGAGAGTCCTAAGCAGTTCTGGCTGAGTCCCCGCCACCCCCACCCCCAGCCCCTCATCTTCCACACCCAGGCTGAGCCTGCTTGTGCCTCTCCGCAAAGCTGTCTGCCATTCCCCAAGCCTCCCTGCTGCGGCCCCAGGATGGCAGGCACAGGCATGGCAGGCGTGGGAGGCTGTGGGACTCTGCGCAGGAAGGGGGCTCAACCTGGAATTTCAGGCCAAAGAACCCAGACTTTGCCTGGAGCCCCTGAGCCTGGCTGCCAGGTGGAGGGCGGGCCAGCCAGGCCACCAGGCCAGGGAGGGCCAGAGGGGAGTGCCTGGGCCACCCCTGAAGCCAGCCGTGTTGGTGAGGCACGCAGTGGGGCTGGAGGGCCCAAGGGTAGCCCAGGGACCACCCTGCGGTCTGTGGGGCAGCAGTCCAGAGTCATCAAGAGGAAGTTCTTGGAGGAGAACTTGCTGCCTCTGCTTCCTGCGGGAGTGACCTCTGTATTCGGCCAGCCGAGCAAGGAAAGGAGACCTTGTGTCCTGCAGGGAGAGGGAGGCACCCTGGGGGTTACAGGCCCCAGGCGGCTGCGTGGGTCTGGGGGAGCTGCCTACCTGGGGGAAGGGGGAGCCGAGCTTGTGATGGCCACAGCTCAGCCTCCAGTGGGGGAGCCCAGGGCCCAGCACGGGTCCTGATTTCGATCGTCACAGAGTCGTTGCAGAAGGAGAAGTCAAGCTTGTTTCCCTGGTAGGACATGCCTGAGACGCACACACCGGACACGCCCTCTGGACACATGGGGTCAAAGATCACACCAGCCCTGGTGATCCTGAGGGGAGGGGGAAGCTCTGTGAGGGGGCCGGCGGGGCAGGTGGCGCCCTCTGCTGGGCCCCACACCCACCGGAGTCCTGTGAACCCAAAGAGGGCGGCCTGCAGGAAGCCCCCCATGCCGGTCAGGAAGTTCACAGCACCGGAACCGTCGGCATTCTCGGTCCACACCTGCAGGGGCAAGGTAGTCAGTGCTGGGACCCCCTCCCCAGGACACAGGCCCTCCTGAGGCCACTGCCCCTGCTCCCAGAAGGGCCCAAGGTCAGGTGGGAATCGCCAGGGCTGTGGCCCCGCTGTGACCCCCAAGCTGGGCTCCCACTCCCGCCAGCCAGGGGCCCGAGCGGGAGGCAGGCGTGGTCAGGGTGTGGGCTGAGGCTGGGGCCAGGCTGGCCTTGAAGGGCTCCGTGATGTTGGCGAAGCTCCTTTCCAGGAGGCCCCATGCCCGCCTGGGGTCCTTCAGCTCCATCCAGCCCACCGCAAACATGCTCTGGGGTCAGAGGTCAGAGAACACGCTGGGGTGAGGTCCAGTGCACGGGGCAGGAAGACTGAGGCCAGTGGGGCAGGGCTGAGGTGGCCCTGAGGATCACCACCCCATACCCCAGTCTCTCACCCAGGTCATGGCGGGGCCCTGGGGGGATGTCACAGACTCGTAAATCTCCAGGTTTTTCCTGCGAACGTGAGGACTCAGGGAGAAGGGGACAGGGTACCCCAGGAGCACGACATCTGCCTGCTTCACCTCCTCTCCTGGGCAGGGTAGGGGGGAAAGGTGCTACTGATGGGGGGGGCGGGGAGGGGTTCCGTATCGGGAAGGCTGCGTCCTGAAGGAGGGGAGAAGGGGGCTCCGAGACTACTCACCAGGCTCATACCCCTCAAACTCAGGGTGGAAGTTCTGCTTCAGGTCAAAGGGCACCTTGATCTTATCAGCCACCAGCAGCCACCGCTCAGGGACAGGCTGACCCAGGTCCTCGGCCAGGGCAGCTGCAAAGCGCAGGCTAGGGGCAGAGGCGGGCGGGGGGCTGCAGTCCCAGTGCTGCTGGTCAGCCCCCTGCACGGTGGGGTGGGGTGGGGTGGGCTCTCAGGGCTGACCTGTTCTGGACCAGCACGTTGGTGTACACGGAGTTGTTGACTCCTGAATGGTATTCGTCGGGGGGCATGACTCCTGGGCACACAGGGCAGATGGTGCTCAGTGCAGGGTCTTAGGGACCTGCCCCTGTGCCAGTAGCCAGTGTAGGGCTGGCAACAGTGGGTGGCAGAAATCACACGATGAAGTGAGGAGCATTTGCCTGCCCCCACAACTTGTGACCACCTGCCCTCCCCCAACCCCCAGGATCCTTTTCCTTCCCGCCAGGACCGCTCCGCTCCCCCAGGACTCCCCACTGCCCACCGTGCTCTCACCCCTCAGGTGGTACTTCTCCTCTCCAGGGCTCCACTCCACACGGCTACACCAAAACTCAGCCACAGCACTGACCACATCCCAGCCCCCAGACTCTCGGAAGAGCTGCAGGTCCTGGGGGAGCAGAAGCCATAACACTCCTGATTCTAGCTCCCACTGCTCACTGCATTTCTCACCAACGCCCACCCTTCCAAGCACCCAGAAGTGACTGCTCCAAAGTCATTTACAGGACCAGCTCCAGGCAGGAAGTGCCCACCGTGTGGGGGTATGGCCACACCAGCAGCTGTCACCCCTGATGGGCACAGCGACACCTCACCTGGGTGCTGTGGTAGTATAGCTGGAAGGCCAGCATCACGGCCCCATTGATGTGGATCTCTTGGGCCCCGTAAATGTCCTCAGGGCAGACCTCCAGGCCGGACCCCGCGCTCTCCCAGGCAAACTTGGCTCCCTGAGGGTTGGGGGACGGAACAGACCTAATTCTGTTCTGGGCTGGGGGAACCCACACGCTTCCAATACTCAGCCTTCAGCCAGAGGGCAAGGGGGGCACATCAACATCCGGGCTGCCCGTGTGGGTTCCCCTTGCTGGCTCTGAGTGCCCAGTGCGTGTCCCCAGCATGGGCGAGGGGGCCTCTGCCCACTTTCCACTGTGTGCTGCCCCTGGCACAGGGCAGAGGGGACCCCAGCTGGGTCGCAGCCATGCTGCTGTTCCCGCCTGGGGCTGCTGAGCCTCGGTAAGAGTCCAGGACACCCCAGCACCACCCGGAAAGGGGCCTAGAGTGAGGGATGCAGGCTTAGGAAGGGTCTGGGGACATCAAGCCCTTCAGGGGGCCCTGTCCGGTAGGTGCTCAAGATCCCCTCACCTGGTAGCCCAGGTTCCGGGCGTTGTCCAGGGCCCCAGCCAGCGTCCGGATGCGGTACTCCAGGAGGGCCCTGGCGGCCTCTGGGTGAAACATCAGGACATTCGGGAACATCCAGAGATCCTGCGAACCAGCAAAGGTCCCCTGGCTGGCACTCTCATGCCATCTCCCCACCTGCTGTCCCTCCACCCTGGCAGGCCTCACAGCCAGCACTGCTCCTTGCTGCCTATCTGGGTCTGTCCTGGGCCCTGCCCACCTGCCCACCACACGTCCCCACGTCTAGCTCACAGCCTCTTTAGGTTTGGTCCCAGGCCCAGAGCTTCACCTCCCCCGTGGGCAACTGGGTCTGGCCAGGGTTCAGGCCAGAATCTGTGTGTGGGCAGACTAGAGTGGGAACCTGACCTAGAGTCATGACTCAGCCTCACTGAGCCCAACCTGTGAAGTGGACCACAGCACTGGCTTCTCTGGACCCTTCCCAGGCCTAGCGATCACCAAGTACCAGCTTCTCCTACCTCCCACTTCTGCCCGAGGCCTCACCCTCCTCCACAAACGCTCCCTCAGCAGAAACAAGGGTCTTTCCAAAACGCACATCTGTCTGTATCACTCAATTAAAAAGTCTCCAGGGCTCCTGCAGTCCCCTCTACAACTGCTCTTCCTGCCTCAGTGAGCCCCTTCCCCGCAGTCCTGACCAGATGCACCCTCCCCGCTCTGGGCCTTTGTACTTTCTGGTCCCCTTGCCTGAACCACATTTCCATCAAACTCCTACCCGTCCCTTGTCTGAGATGCCACCTCCTCCAGGAAGCCTTCCCTTTTGCCATGGCCTCTGTGCTTCCCCATCTACAGTCCCCAAGCCTGAGCTGCCCAACCTGTCGAGGATGCGTGTTGGGGGTGGGTAGCACACACCTGGTCCCAGAAGACATGGCCCCAGTAGCATTCCTCACGACTCCCGTTGGAGAGGCCCCCCGGGCTGAGGCCGTGGCAGATGTACCCTGGAGCCCCGGGGTGGGGCAGGGCGCTGAGCAGGTAGTAGAGGGCACCACGCAGGGCCTGGCGCAGGGCCAGGGGCCCCACCACGTCCAGGCCACAGCCTGTCCAGAGCTGGGCCCAGGCCTGGGCATGGGCAGTGTACAGAGTGCCCCCGGCCTGCAGCTGCAGGGCCTCAGCCAGGCAGGCCTGGGCCTCAGCCTGGCTGCCACCCACCACAGTTAGGAACTCCCAGGTCCTGTGCTCCTCACCTTGCCCAAGGGTCAGGGCTGGGGGCACTGGTGTCCACAGCATGTGCACCTCCTGCTGCGGCCCTCCAGGCTGCTCGGGGGTGAGTGTGTGGCCATACAGGTACCTGTAAGAGCACGGCTGTGCCTCAGGGACAGGCTTCCTCCCGGGCCACCCAGCTGGGCCCCAGCCCCTCCTCACCGGGCTCCCTGGAAGTCAGGCCCCAGGTGCAGGTCCAAGTCCGTGCTTTCTGGGGAGAAGGCTGCCCGCAGCAACACCGTGATGGGCTCGCTCCCCGCAGCCAGGCGGCTGAGGGACACACTGAGGGCCAGGACATGAGGCAGCACGCGGTGGGCATAGATGCACTGGGAGGCCCGGAAGCTGGAGTCCTCCAGGGTGTGCAGAAAGCAGCCTGGGGAGACGGCACCTCACCTGCATGCCCGCGCAGGACCACCCAGGGCAGTTACGAAGCTGCTGGCATTTCTGGGCTGGAGGTGAGGTGGCCCCATTCTCTGAGCCCCTGTGCCCTGTCCAGGACGCTACAGCTGCACAGAGGACCCCAGGTTCCTGCCAGTCCAGGATGCCTGCCCCCCGCAGCCTCCTTTTCTGTGAGTGGGGCACTGTGCGTTGGAGAGGGACAACGGCTTTGGGGCAGGTGGAGGCAGGACAGACAGTGGCTACCTGTGTTTGTGTCCAGGGTAAAGGTCTTGGTCAACTGCTCTCCTGTCCCTGCAGGGGCGTCCAGCTGGACGTTGAGGGGACTGGGCAGAGCTGCCCGGTGTGTGTCCCCGCAGGCCCCATTGTAGACACCGCTCACGTGCAGGGTATCGTGATACACACGTGTACCCAAGTATGCGTTGGTCACGGTGGCCCAGAGCCGGGGGTCACTGGGCAGACAGTGGGCAGTAAATATGGTGGGGTCCTCGCTGGCATCCGCCATGGAAAGGGTTGCCCAACTGCGTGGCCTGGAAAAGGGCTGGGGTCAGGGACCCCAACAGTTGCCTGGGTCTCCCTCTTCTGACTTCGTTAGCCCCAAAGTCCCCCCTTGGAACCTGGCTGATGCCCAGAACAAATGGTGGGAGAAGTGTGGGCCCCCATTTTCCAGCCACCCCGGAAACGCCCTCCACACTCAGAGATGCTCAGCCCCCTAAAACTGATCTCCAGGAACTCCCACCTGAGGACATCAGTCCTAACCTTTCCTGCTCTCTCGAAGCCGCACCCTGACGGACGCTGGCCTGCTGGTGGGAAGCCCGGAGGCCTCGGCCTAGGGGACGGTCCCCCGCCCGAGACCGTGTTGGGGGCGGCGCCCGGAGGGCGGTTCCGGGCGGGGGGAGGCCTGTGGGCGACAGGCCGGGGCCGGGGCGGAGGTCTGCTGCGGCGGCGGAGTGTCACCGCTACGGGGCTCACCGCAGCCGGGCCGTGTCCCTGGGCTCCGGCGGGCTCACCGCGGCAACTCCAGGGCGGGCCGGAGAGGCGCCAGGGGCCGGCGTGTCCGCCGGAAGACCCGGCTTTCCCCGCCCCCGGGCCGGGCCCCCGCCGGGAGGACGGCGCTCAGGCCCCAGGCTGGCGCGCGGTGCGGGCGGGACGGGCCGCAGCCCTCTACGGCCCGCCGTCGGGGCGGCACGGGTCTGTCTGCGGACCTGGTGGGCCTGGCGCGGGATGGGATTCGCGGGAACCTGCGTGAGGCTCACAGCGCCAGCTCTAAGCTCAAACACGTCTCCAAGGGCGGATCTGAGCGGAGCAGGGGCCCTTGGCTTGCGATTTCTCCTTCCTGTGGCCTCTTAGGAGAAGTGACAGGTGACGCCGGCCGTCCTCTTCCTGGAGAGGCCCCCCCCTTTGCTCCGCCTCCACCCCTTTTCTGGCTCTCCCCAGCTCCCCACGCGCCCACCTGGGTGCCCCGGCCTCCGAGCTGGGCCTGTTTTGTCCTTGTCTCTCATGCCCTTGGCCGACCCACACGACGCCCGTCCAGAGACACTCAGATTCAACACATCCCCTGAAATCTGCTCTTCCTGCGGTCCGCCCCAGCGCAGGCGATGGCAACTCCACCCATCCGGCTGCTGAGGCTGAGGCCACCTGTGTCCCCACACCCACATCCATCCATGAGTCCAGTTGGTTCCACCTTCCTGGGCCTGCCAGCTCTCACCGTCCCCACTGCGACCTCCTGGGTAAACGCAGCCCATGATCCCTGCTTCTGCTCTGCCCTTTGGTCCAGAGTACTTAGGTCAGACCATGCCTTCTGCTCAAGAGCTCACAGAGGTGCCCGCCTCAACCAGGGGACAAACCCAGTGTCCCTAGCCCCGCCCCAGTTCCTCCCCACTCCACTGCACTCAGTCTGTCTTCCAGTTCTGGACTGAATGGTTATGTCCCCCAAGCCCACCCATTGAAATCGAATCCCCAATGTGATGGTATTTGGAGGTGGGGCCTTCCAGAGGCGAGAGGTCCAGGCCATCAAACAAGCTCACTGTCCACCATGTGAAGACACAGTGAGAAGACAGCCGCCTGCAGCCAGGAAGAGGGCTCTCAGCACCTTGACGTTGGACCTCCTGCCTCCAGAACTGTGAGGAATAAATTCCTGTAGTTGACAAGCTGCCCGTCCATGCTCTTTTGTCACAGCAGCCCGAGCTGACCAAGACTCTCCCCACAGGGCCCTGTCAGCTGCCATCCCAGGGCCTGGAACCCTTTCCTTCCAGATGTCCTCGGGCCCACCCTCACAGGCTTCTCCGGGAAACCCTTGGCTTATCTCTCCTGCCCTGTCTGCGCTATCTGTCATTTGTCTTCCCCTGTAGAATGCCAGCTCCAGAAGGGCAGGGTTTTCTGTTGGTTTTGCAGAGTGCATATTTGACTTGCAGGGCTTTCACTGGAAGAAAAGGGCTGACTGCCATGTCCCCTCCACTGGGACTGGGGTCTCAGGAACTGGCCGAGACCCAGCTCTGCTGAGCAGAGAAGACTTGAGGACTCAAAGGCTGTCCACTGCTGGCCTGTATAGTAAGGCCAAGCCTCACCTCAGAGCTTCCTGCAGTTACCTGCTCCCCAGAGCCTCAGTTTCCTCATCTATGAAATAGCCCCACCCCATACAGGTGGGTTAGTGACCAAAGGAAAGACGGTTAGGACGCCTGGCCAGGGGCAACAGAAACCAACAGAAATGTAAAGCAAAGGAGACTTTATCATCAGCACATGCAGGCTGCCCACCACCCATGCCGTCCCCGCTGCCACCTCTACCCTCTCCTGGTCTCCGCTTCCAAAGACCTTAGCAAGGGGACATCTCCGGGCTTGGCCCCCACAACCTCAGGGACAGCTTCATCTTAATGCCAAGTCCAATTCCTGGGGAAGGACAAGTCCCTGCTTGATCCTCTGTGGCCAGGGGCAGAATGGTGGGGCTGTGGGGGCCAGACTGCAGATGGAGATGGGATCAGTAAAGGCGTCACTCTGTGTCCAGCACACGGTTGGTGCTCAGTTACCAGGAGTTCTCAGCCTCGTTATTGTTGCTGGGGTGAGGATGGGAGGGGGTCTGCAAGTGGATGGCTGGGTGGTCCAGGACAAGAGGCAGCCTCAGTGGGGCCTAGAGGAGGAGCCGTGTTTGCGCGTGGGGGACACAGGGTGTGGGTGGAGGGCCTGTCCAGGACCGTCAGCGGCCCTGTCTGTCTGTCCAGGGCCTCTCGGGGTCCTCTGCCCTTAGAATAGGGAGGCCTACCCCGCAGGGCTGCCTAGAGGCCTCCTGGCTGCCCTGGCCTTCAGGGCCTCAGAGGGCACTGCTGAATTCATTGAGAGGCTCGGGGTGGCCGTCCAGCGCTGGATGCGTGATGACCAGACCTGGCTTTGCTCTCTTCACAGCCCGCAGTTCCTCCAGCGACTGCTCACTCAGCTCCATGGAGGTCATACTACAGCCACATACAAGAGACAGGGGGTGGTTGGTGGAGGCCAGGGTCCAGGGCTGGGGGGCGGCAGTGACAGGGGAGCGATGGGGGCAGTGATGGGGCTGTTGGCCTGGGCTGTGCCAAAGGTACGCAGTGACAGAAGGTGGCCAGCCAGGGATGTTGTCAGCAACTGGGGAAAGGGAGCCGGGGGCAGGGGCCAGGGGCCAAGCCTTTGGGGGAACAGAAGGCTGTTGGCATTATTGACCCAGACTGTGGCCATGAGCACCAGACAAGAGATGAACATCTGGTCTGCTGCATGGTCAAGGCCAAGGGCTGGGCCAGGGCTTCGGAGGGTACGTCTCCAAGACTGGGTCACTCAGGAGGGTTCTGGGAGGGGAAGCCCCCAGGTACCCACCCCAACCCCCACTTCAGCTCCCTTTCCTCTCCTGTCTCCACCTGAGGGTCTGCAGGTGGCATCTTGGGTGCTGCAGGGCCACACACAGGTTGGTCACCATGGGTTCCGATAGCTGGCAGCCACTGAGATCCAGGGTGGTCAGTGTGGGGCTCTGCCGGAGCCTGACCACCAGGTAATGGAGGGCTTCCTGGAGGCCAGGCTGCTGCACCCTGAAGGAGGGTTGAGAGCTGCTGTGGCCCGCCCAGGAGCGCGTGGCCCACGCCCCCCTTCTCCTGTCCCTCCTGGCCCGCAGGGCCTCACCTGAGCTTCTGCACCCGGCACTGGGGCCAGGCCAGGCCATCGCTCAGCACACGCAGGCCCTCCTGACCAAGTCCGTTTTGGAGCAGGCACAGCTCGGTCAGGCTGGGGGCCACCTTCAGGGCCTCAGAGAGGTCGAGGCAGATCGAGTTGGGCAGTTTACAGTGGGACAGCCTGTGGTCCAGAAGCACATGGGTCTGTCTGCAGGAGCCTCGGCCACCTTACTGTACCCCAACTATGCAAACTGCCCCCTCCCTGGGGGACCATGACCACATGCGCACCCCATTTTTCTATGAGCTTTGTAACAAGCCCATGCATACCTCCCTCTAACTGCGCAGAATGACCCATCAAGCTGAGGTGGGCCACAGGTCACTCAGTCGTCTGGTTCCTAGCACTCCTACTTGTCTGCCACCTTAAGTAACGCTGCTGTGAGCACTGGAGAGCATTGCTTTAGTGCCAGGACTGATGGGCCACTAGTGCTGGTCACCTTTTCGGCTCTGTGTGCTTACTCAGGTTGCTGGAAACAACCCCCAGGCCAAGCAAGCTACCTGGTGAACCTGTCACCGTGCCCATCAGTACCAGCTCCTGTGACTGTCCTGATTCTCTGCTTGTTTGGTGATCGCTGACAGTAGCTGGAAAGTTACTCTGTACTAGGTGTTGTACTTGTGTCCTCATTTAATTCTTACATCAGCCCTCCAAGGCAGAGTCTACTGGCTCCACTGCACAAGAGAGGGACCTGCCCGAGGACACGAAGGCAGGCAGCCTTCCCAGAGTCCCGACAGACCGCCTGGCAGTTTCCATAGCACCGAGGAGCCTTCCTTTGGAAGGGAATTATATCCGATCTTCATTCCTCCCCCAGAGGGAGGCACCCCGCTTTCCACTCAAACCAGGGCCAAACCCCTCCCAAACTATCACCGAAGCCGGTGATGGAGCCCCTGCCCCCATCTCTTCGGCCCGTGTGTGGGCAGAGCCTGTCCACCTCAGCACGGGACGCCAGAGGCCACAGGCTCTCGGCCTGCCCCTTCAGCCATCCCCAGACAGGGCCACACCTCTGCCCTGCCCAGGGTACCCTGTTCTGTGTCCCTTCCAGGGGAGGGGTTGGGGGCATGGTCACTCACGTCAGGCTGTTCAGACCACAATGCTGATCGATCATAGCTTCGCAGAGTGGACGCAGAGCAGATGCCTGGGGTTTTCTCATGGTGGCTTGAGAACTGCAAGGAGAGAGAGGAAAGTGAAGCCCCCCCAGTCCCTTCCAGCCCCTCCCTCCAAAAAAGGACCCCTTCCTATGGTCCTCAGGTGTCCAAGCTGCCTCTGCCTCACCCTGTACTGAGCCAGGACCCCTCTGACCCTTCACCCCAAACCCACAGTGAACCACTCGTCTGTGGCCCATGCATATTCCTGCTGACACCGCCTATATGAATCCTGTGAGAGCATGTCACCCGCATCTCCGAAGTGGGTCTGTCCTTGCACCTGCCATGGGAGTCCCAGTCCCTGTTAATGTCCTGACATTCATTCCCTGAACAGGTGCTAAGCACCTGGGTCGGTGCTGGGTTGTAGGTCAGTGCACAGAAAAATGACACAAGCCTTGCCGTGGAGCCACTGATTCTGGTTGTAGGTAGGGGTCAGCAAACTGCGGCTCGTGAGCCACACAAACCTCTTTGGGTACGGTACGTTCTGTCTCTAAAGTTTGCCGACCCCTGGAAGAGCCAATCCTGTCCCTCACAACTATTTTTTTTTTTTTGAGGGCAGTGTCACTGGCCCTCATATGTGGGACCCGAACCAGGGCTGCTGCTTCCCAAACCAGCGCTTAACCACCGCGCCACTCGGCCGGCCCAACAATTTAAAAATTATTCGAGAGCCATAAATATATTTTTACGTAGTCACCATTATGTGAAAATATCCTTTAAAAGTTTTATAAAGGAAACTATGATAGTTTTATTTTCATTTTCAATTTTACTTCAGAGGTTGTGGCTCCCGAGCTGCAGTTTGCTGACCCCTGGAGGCTCTTCTGTGTCAAAAGTTTGCCAACCCCTGGCTCTGGTGGATAAGCTAGGCACCGACAGATGTTATGGTGTATAGTGGTCCGTGGGGGCACTTCTGGGCCAAAGGGGTCCCAGGCCAGCTGGGGGAGTCTGGGCGGGCTTTGACGACCTGGGAGGAGGGAACAGCAGGTGGAAAGGCTCAGGACACAGGGGCACGGTGTATTCCAGAACTTGTGAGGAAGCGTAGGGGCCGCTGCTGGTCCACAGATTCGTGGCCATGCTAAGGAGTTTGCCTGTGACGTGGATAGTGTGTGTGTGGGGGGGGACTTGGGGGGTATGGCGGGGACACCCTGGGGAAGGAGGAGGGCACTGGGAAGCCGCCTCTAAAGGGGACGCGCCGAGTCCTGACTCTAGTCTGGGGCGCAGTGTCCGCAGGCCCACACGGTCACGCAGGCGCACCGTGCCCCTGAGGGCCGTCCTGGGACTCACGACCTGCCGCTCAGGCTGCCCTGCAGTCGCTTCACCAAGCTCTTTTTCTTCTTCTTCTCCTGCGCCGTGGCCAAGGCGCAGCTGACCAGCCGCAGCGCCTGCCCCTCCGGGCAACACCGCACGCAGTAGCTCAGGACGGCCATGTCCATGCGGCTGAAGCGCAAGCGCCGCAGCGCCAGCTCCGGGAAGCCCCGCAGGGCGTGGCGCACGAAGGCGTCCTCCTGCGTCTCGTACAGGCAGTAGAGCAGCTCCAGCGGGCAGCCGGGCTCCCCTCCCTCCGCCTCGTCCTCCGCCTCGTCCTCCTCCTCCTCCTCCTCCTCCTCCTCCTCGGGGCCCTCCGCCCCCTCCGGCTCCTCGCGCTCCTCGGGCCCGTCGGTCCCTTCCGGCGCCGCCGCAGGGCGCCGCTGGCCCTGGTCCTGCACCCACTGCAGGACCTCCTGCTTCAGGCGCGCCGACGAGACGCGGCCGAAGTAGCCCTCGATGTCGCGCATGCGCTCCGCGCTCAGCAGGCCGAAGAGGAAGCGCCTCGTGAGTGCGAGGCGGCGGCGCAGGGCGGGGCCGCTCCGCAGAAGCTCCCCCACGCTGCCCGCCGGCGCTCCGGGCCGGCCCTCGTCCTCCAGCAGGTAGGACAGAGCGGCGAAGAATTCCTGGAAGCTCTGGTGGACGAACTGGTAGGCGACCTCGGTCGCCAGCACGCCCGGCAGCTCCTTCTTGCTGAGGAACAGCGTCTGGACTTCAGAGCCGCGCAGCTCCAGTCGTTCCAGATCCTTCTCCGCGAACTGCGACCTGCGCCCGAGAACGCCTTCGCGGGCCAGTCGGCACAGCTTGCGCAGCTCGCCCTGAAGCCGGGGCCCGTGTGCGGTGGGCGCCGAGTTCAGGACGCTGGCGATGAAAAGCAGGTACACGGACGTGGTGGTCTTGGAGGTGCGCGACAGGTCTCGGCCGTGCTCGAGCTGCTGGTGCAGAACGGTGCACACGATCCAGCAGACGAAAGGCACAAAGCAGAGCGCGAACAGCGTCTCGTTCTCCTTCACGAAGCGGTAGGCGCGCTCCGCCCGCCACTCGTCCTGGAAGAACTTGTAGAAGTACTTCTTCTTGTCCTTGTCGGAGAAGCCGCGCACCTCGGCGCACTGCGGCGACAGCAGGCGGCCCTGCAGCCGGCCGGGGTCGGCGGTGCGCGTGGTCACCAGCAGGCGGGCCCGGGGCAGCAGCGCCTTGCTCAGCAGGCCGCCCAGCACGCGCGCGCCGCCGGCGGCCTCGAAGGGGTCGGTGCAGGGCGCCGCCTCGGCTGGCCCCGGCCTTGGCAGTTCGTCCGCGCCGTCCAGGATGAAGAGCAAGCGCTCGGACTGCGCCAGCATCCGCGGCACGGGCGCGCTGCGGTCCGGGCACTGGTCCAGGATCAGGTCGGCCAGGCTGCACGTGCCCGGCCGCTCCTGCAGCTCTCGGCAAGGCATGAAGAAGGCGAAGTCCACCTGGCCGCTGTACAGCTTGCCCGCCGCCCAGTCGTACATGATTTTCTTGGCCGCCATGGTCTTGCCGATGCCGGCCGGGCCCTGCAGCACCACGGTCAGCGGCCGCTGGCCCTCCTCGTCGCGGCTGAACAGGCGGTTGAAGGTGTGGGTGTCCGAGCGCCGAGCGCGCTCCGGCTGCGGCTCCTCCTCCGGCCCCGGGGCCTCGCCCTCCAGCGCGGCGCTCTCGGGCGCGATGAGCAGCTTGGTGAACCGCTTGTTGAACTTCACCGAGCGGGCGTTCCTCTCCTTCACTTTGGCGTGCTGCCGCAGCACGTGCTCTCGGTACTTCTTCTTGTACTCTGGGGGGAGGGGGACGAGGATGCTGCGGGCCGCGCCAGCGACCCTCGGGGCCCATCGCGCTCCCCACCCGGCCCAGGCCGCAGTCTCCCCCGCCGGCCTTCCGCGCCCTCTCCTCCCTGGGACCACGCTGTCGGAACCTCCGAGTGGCGCGGACAGCGCTCGTGCTCCACGCCTGGGGCTCACTGTCCTGGGCGGCTTAGGGCCCGCGCCTCCCGCCGAGAAACCTACCAGACACGGAGAGCTGGGCCGAGGAGCCGGAGCCGAGCCCTGAAAGGGAGATCTGATGTGAGGCCAGGCCGCAGGGGCGGGGCAGGGGCGCAGTGGGCGCTCGGGGCCACCCTCAGGGGCGCCCGGCGTCTGCGCCCAGACGCCCAGACGCGGCGGAACGGAGGGGCGGGGGCCTGGGCGACCTAAGACCCCGCGCTCACGCTGCAGCCGCTGCTCCTTGAGCCGCTCCGCGACGTCGCGCACGTCCGCCTTCTTCAAGGTCTTTCGGGCCACGTCCAGCGCGGGCTCTGGTCCGTAGAATTGGGTCAGCTGCTCGACGAGGTCCACGGCGTCCGCGCGCTCCAGCCGCCCCCACGGGATGCTGCGGCCGTCCAGCAGCGCGTCCCGCAGCTTGTGGCGGAAGCGCTTCAGCTGCTCCTGACTCAGGTCCTCGAAAGCCGCCAGAAGCAACTCGCGGGAGGCGGCGGCTCGGGACTCCATGCTGGGGGCAGGCGGGCAGGTGAGCGGCTCAGCACGTTTGCCGAGTCCGCAGAGCCCCGAACCCGGCGCCCGGGCGCCCACGACGGGCAGGGGCTCAGACGCGCCGGGACCTCCCCAGGTGGCTCCGGACCAGCGCTCCACAGGAGGGGAACCCTCCGCTTCCAGGTCAGGGGCCCGCCGCCTCGTGGCGAAGCGAGGCCCTGACCCAAGCGTTCCGGGACGCCTCCCTTCCTGCTTGGTGCCTGTCGCACACCTGGCCCGCCAGGTCACACGCTTAGGATGAGGTGTCTACGAGGGCCTGTGCCCTCCGCCTCCCTCCCTTCCCTCCCCTGAGAGCCTGGAGCAAAGCTGGCCTCCGCAGGGAACCAGAGTCACCCCCTAGCCCAGGCTGAGTTCTTGGACCCCCACCTGGGGGCCTTGCACTGTTGCTGAGTCTGAGCTCCTGGTGGGAACAGACACCACAGATGCTGTCTGTGGGATGGACTCCCTGGAATGGGGGAGCCTGGGGATGGTGGGGGAAGGGTGTGTTTGAGGGGTGAAGCCCCAGGACTTAGCAGGGCAAGGCAGCGGCCCCAGAAGGCAGAAACCAGCCAGTGCCTAAGTGACCACTCTGAGACCCAGCACTCACCTGGAGCAGGAAGCCACTGGCTGCGCCATGGAGATTGGCCCTTAGGTCTACAGCTCTGGGGCAGAGGTGGGGGTCAGACAGGTGACCCCTCACTCACTGACTAGAGCCAAGTCCTACGGGGTTGTCCAGCCCCATCCATGCCCCATGCCCAGTGCTGTAGCTCAGCCAGCACTGAGATGTCCGTCCCACTGTCCCCAAGCTCCTAAACGCAGGCACTGTGGCACAGGTGCACAATAACCCTTTAAGAGCTGTGCTTGATGACCTTTGATTTTCTACTTTCCTTTATTCGGGTTAATGTTCCCTGAGGATCCGTGGGGTGTGGCGGTGAGGCGTGGCCATGACAAATGGCTGTGAGCCAGTGACTGTGAAGAGCAGGGTCGGCTGCATGGAGGAGGTGGCTGTCTCAGAACTAACTCTTGAGCTCTAAGGCCTTGAGGTAGGTTAGATCCTGAAGGCAGGGTCAAGGAAAGGCTTCCTAGGTAGGGGGAGACTGTGAACAAAGGAGAGGCTGGCACAGTGTTATCGGGGAGAGGAAGGCCATCACCTGGGGGCCAGGAGATGCTGGGACAGGGAAGGGTCCTGTGTCTTCCCACACCTGGCCTGCCGGGGAAGAGGCCTGCCGGGAGGAGTGTGTGTGACTGACAAGGGTGCACGTGTGACCACATGACGGTGCGTCCCACCCACAGTGTCTTCCTGTGCGCAGCGTGTGTGCCTGAGTGGCCATGCTAATGTTTGCGTGGGTGTATCTGTGGTCGGCTAGGTGATGGTCCCTGTGAGTGTGCCTCATGTGACAAAAGGGACTATGGGTGTGATGAAATCCAGGCTCTTGAGATGGGGAATGTTCTGCCGAGCCCTACATGTCCTCACGAAAGTCACAGGTGGAGGCAGAAGTAGTGAGGCCCAGAAAGCAGTGTGACACTGAAGCAAGGTGCCGGGCTGTGGGCTCGGAGGAGGGCAGGCCACGAGGAACCAGAGCTGAAGCCGGAATGCAGCTGGGAAGGACCAGACGGGCTCCCCAGAGTTCCGCGGGAGCGCGGCTGAGCCAACAGCTGGCCCTCAGCCCAGTGAAACTGGTCCTGGACTTCTGACCTCCAGAATACATGTGTGTTGTTTCTGGCCACGGCCATTGTGATTACTTGTTCCAGCAGCCACAGGCCACGACCTCAGCCTGTTCCTGAGGGCACCTGTGTGACTGTACTGCAAACGTGTCTTTCCCAAGACCCGTTGCTCTGCGTTCATCACTGCTTTTCTGGCCTCATCACCTTCAGGCCACAGGTCATCTGTATGGTCAGTCCTGTTTGCTCAGGAGCCTGAGAGCTGCCCCCAGGGGTGGGGAGAACCCGCAGTCCTGGGAGCCTCTACTGTGCTGCTCCCTTCACCAGGAGGAAGGGTGCCCGTTTCTCCCGATGACTTTTTTCTATGTAAGACACATAGACTCCACCTGTCCCTGAGGGGGGCTGAGGCTGTCAAAGGTGAGGTTCTGTCCAGTCGTATATCAACCCCATGGTGGTCCCCTTGCCCTCCCTTGTGCCCTGAGCTCTTGTGGGGCCCGACCAGCCACATATGCCACCAGCACACATCCTGTGGGGGCGGGGGCATAGGGGCACCGTGCTTTTTTTGTTTTTGTTTTTTTTTTAGCTGAGCCATCCTGCTATCTGTTGGCAGCTCAACAGCAGCTCAGCTCGGGCTGGACATCGAACTGCTGTTTCTCGGAGCTCAGTTTGCACTCCGGAGAGAGCTCTTAACCAACTGAGCCATTCGGCTGGCCCCCTGTGTGCTTTTTTTTTAAGAGGGCAGTGTCACTGGGCCTCATATGTGGCATCCGAACTGTGGCTGCTGGGCGTCCCAAGCCAGCTCTTAACCACCACGCCACTCGGCCGCGCCATCCCCCCCCCCCCGCCGTGTGCTTTTTAAAGGACAGCTCTCACGTGTGGGCAGCCTTGTCCTGGCCAGGCCCAGTGCAAAGGTGAAACCCTCACTTCTGACCACGGTGTGGGCAACACCCAGCAAAGCAGAGGAGTGGCTGGGGTCTGCTTGGGGTCAGGGGCTTGGGGACAAGTTCTGAGCAGACTCTGGCCTCAGCTGCCATGAGCTCTGTGTGATGTCCCAGCCCCCTGACTCGCCCCCCCCCCACATGCCTAGCCCCCCTGTAGTGCTGATATCCTGTAGAGGGAGGTTTACTAGACATGGCAACAGCTTGTCAGCAGATACAGACATTTCAGAGCTCATCTGTGGGCAAAATCTGGGTCCTGCACAGCTCGGTGGCATTGCTCGGCCTTGGGCCACAGCCCCACACTCACCCCCAGGTGCTTTCACCCCCCTCACTCCACCAGGCACAGACACACATCCTGCAGGCCAGGCACCTTAATTTCCTCTCTCCGCAGCACAGATTTTTGAAAGCCACTGCACTGTCTCCCTTCTATTGTGGTTTTAGACAGCAAGTACCACGGCCAAGAGCACATCTCCTCACACAGGCTGCCTGGGATCAAGTCCTGGCTCTACCATCCAATAGCTGGTGACCTTGGACAAGTTACTTACCCTCTCTATACCTCCATTGCCTCACCTGCAAGATGGCGTGGTCACAGCACATCAGGCATCACGGGCTGTAATGCACATGCCTGGCACATTCTAGCCTTGAGTTATTAGCACCGCTCATGTTCTTTGGGTAGCCCCTTACTACAAAGCTTTGTTTTCTGGGGTCTCCAAGAACACCCCAATTTCTAAACCCACTTCAGTTCTGAGTCCTGTCACCTCTCCCCAGCACTCAGCACTGTTGACCATGACCTTTCCTTGAAACACTTCCTTTTGTCAAAAGGACCGAAGGATGGTGGTCAGAGACCGGAGACATGGGGCTGAGAGGTGGTGTCGCCTCTGCTCTGGTGTGTTCTGCCATACAAGCGCGGGGAAGGGTCCTGAGGCCTGTGATTGGGGGATGCCCAAGGTCATCCCCGTCTCCTGAGGTGGACCCTCCTTGAGTGAACTGTGCACCGTGAACTCAGCACCTGCTGCTAACAACTCTGGGACAGACTTTGGTAACCAAGCCAACATCTCCAGAACAATTTGCCATGGGTGAGACCTGTAGGCATGGAGATGAGGGAAGGAGGGTATGGGGGTGGAGGTAGGGGTGGTGATGGAGAAGGCCCAGAGGGTGGGGGGAGGAGAGAGGGAGGGAGCTAATGGGAAGAAGAAAGGGAAGGGGAGGGTGGGAGCCAGCATGCATACAAGGCCTGTTTTGGGGGCATTTCTGTCACCACATGGTTTAGCTCCTGAGCAGGGTCACTTCCAAAGGTATAACTTTGAAATCTTTCACAATTAATTCAGACTGAGTTTTTTTATTTTTTTATTTATTTTCTATTTTTTAGAGGGCAGTGTCACTGGCCCTCATATGTGGGACCCGAACCAGGGCCGCTGGCTTCCCAAGCCAGCGCTTAACCACCGCGCCCCTCGGCCGGCCCCTCAGACTGAGTTTTGAATGTCCTCCAAGGTCTCTCCCACAGGGATTTTCCTACCCAGGAACGTTTCATGACAATTGTTGATAATTCCTTCCTCGTTGCCAAGTTCAGTCCTCTTGCAGCTGCTGAAGAGGACACCTGGGGTCCTTGTGACCGAGTCAGCTCGTTGTGCTACATGCCCTAGGCTGAAACAGCTTTGTACCTCAGTGATGTCTCAATGAAACTGGAAAAAGAACACTGAGGGAGCTTCATTTATTTCAGACACAGCAGATTTTCAAGGAATGAAAATCATTCTGGATAAGGAGGGGCACACATATTGATGAAAGGATCAGTTCTCCAAGAAGACAAACAACCCTTAGTGTCAAATGCATGAGGAGGAAACTGAGAGAGCTGGAAGGAGAAATCCCTGAATCCACCATCACAGTCGGGAGACGCGCCTCCCTCAGAGCTGGACAGACCCAGCAGGTAGGCAACCAGTAAGGGTACGCTGAACTCAACAGTACCTTCAGTCAACAGGATATAATTGCCATCGGTCGACCACTTCATCCTACACCAGCAGGACACACATTCCTCTCATCCTCACATGAAACATTGTCCATGACAGACCGTTGTCCAGGGTCTGGAACGTAACTCACAACTTATCAAATTTAAAAGAATAGCAGTGGAATTCAATAACAGAAAGATGTCTAGAAAATTCCCAAATATGTGAACATTCAACTTCCAAATAACACCATGGTCAAGCAATCTCAATAGAAATTTAGAGTTATTTTTTACTAGATGAAAAAAATATATAACATCAAAAATTATGGGATTTATCTAAAGCAGTGTTTATATGGAATTTTATAGCATTGAATGACTATATTAGAAATGAAAAATGCTCTAAAATCAACATTAAGCGTCTACCTACTGGAGAAAGAAAAGCAAATTAGATCTGAAGTTAGTAGAAAAAAAGAAATAATGAGTGCCGGCCGAGTGGCTCAGTTGGTTAAGAGCTCACTCAAGAGTGGGAGCTGAGCTCGGAGCAACAGCAGTTCGATGCCCAGCCCGAGCTGAGCTGCCGTTGAGCTGCCAACAGATAGCGGGATGACTCAGCTAAAAAAAAAAAAAAAAAAAAAAAAAGGAAGAAATAATGAAAATTAGAGCAGAAGTCAATGAAACTGAAAGCAATAAGTTAAACAGAGAAAGTAAAAGAATGAAATGCTGGGCCTGCCCAGTGGCGCACTGGTTAAGAGCTGGCTTGCGATACTGGCTGTGAGCAGCAGGGCC
The DNA here is from genome assembly GCA_033961575.1 of Aselliscus stoliczkanus. Classification (NCBI taxonomy): domain Eukaryota; kingdom Metazoa; phylum Chordata; class Mammalia; order Chiroptera; family Hipposideridae; genus Aselliscus; species Aselliscus stoliczkanus. The sequence continues at coordinate 137,220,781 of CM066736.1, forward strand.
CTGGTTCGGATCCCACATATGAGGGCCAGTGACACTGCCCTCTACAGCTAAGATGGTGAACAACAGCTGAATCTGGAGCTGGGCTGCTGTGAGTTGCCAGGCTACTGCAGAGCTGCAGCCCCTGCTGCAGTGGGCTGCCATAGGCTACAGTGAGTGGCCGGCAGCCAGCGGGAGCAGCTGGCAGCTGGTGTGAGCTGCCAAGAGCCGCTGTGAGCAGCCATCCAGAGGCCGGTGACCGATCTGCCTCACCCGGGGAGAGCGCAATGATCATACCAACATGGGCCAGTGAAGCAACATGCTCCACAACTAGACTGAAGAACAAAAGGACAGCAACTTGTCTGTTCCCCTTCCCGGTTCCCCAGTGCTGTTCCCCTCCCCCAATTCCCCAATAAAATCTTAAAAAAAAAAAAAGAATGAAAAGCTAGTTCTTTGAAAAGATCAATAAAATTCATAAGCCTCCAGCCTGGCTAACCAAGAAAAAAAAGAGATTAGGTGCAAATTACTGATACCAAAAATGAAAAAGAGGCCATCACCTACAGATCCTATGAACTTTAAAAGGATAATGAAGGGATATTGTGAACAACTCTGCCCACAAATCTGGTAACTTAGATAAAATGTATAAATTCCTTGAAAGACAGAATCTACCAAAACTCACATAATCTGAATATAATATGAATGTCTATATCTATTAAAGAAACTAAATCAAAACATAAAGTACCACACCCAAATAAGTTCACTGGTGAATTCCACTAAATATTTAAAGAAGAAATGATAACAGTTTTCTATAATCTCCTGAAAATTGAAGCAGAGGGAACAATTCCTAACTCATACTGTGAGACAGAATCACCTTCATACCAAAACCAGACAAAAATACTACAAGAACACGAAATAATAAGCCGATAGCCCTCATGGACATAGATGCAAAAATCTCCAACAAAACATTAGCGAATCGAATCCAACTTGTGTAACACGACTTATGCACCACAGCCAAGTGAGATTTACCCCAAGTGTGCAAGGCTGGTTTAATATTTAAATATTAATAAATGTCAGGGAGGGGGGTTATCACTTTGTGAAGGGTATAAATGTCTAACTATTACATTGTTTTGTACACCAGAAACTAATAAAAAAATTAATTAGTGTGCACTATCACTAAAAAAATATAATAATCTTCATATCAATAGATGCAGAAAAACATTTGATAAAACCTAATGCCCATTCATGATAAAAACTCTCAGCAAACTAGGAATAGAGGGGAACTTCCTCAACTTAATAAAGAACATCTGCAAACAAACCTTCCATTAACATTATACTTAATGATGAGAAATTCAAGGTTTTCACTTTAAGATCAGGAGCCAGACAAGGACGTTCCCTTTCACTGTTCTAGTCAACAAAGGAAGTTTTTGCCTGTGCAAAAAATAATAAAGGTCTACAGATTGGGAAGGAAGAAGGAAAAAATACACTCTTTTTTTCCCCCCAATAACATGATTGTCTATGTAAAAAATTCTGAAGAATAAAAAATTCCTGGAACTGATAAGTGATTACACGTAGGTTGCAGGATACAAGGGTATCTTGTTTTCCTGTATACCAGCAAAACACAAGTGGAATTTAACTTTAAAATGTAATATCATAAAAAAAAAGTAATATCATGTACATTATTAGCACCATAAAAGTGAACTACTTAGTTGTACATCTAACAATATATGTACAAAGTCTATATGAGGAAAGCAAGAAAGCTCTAGTGAAAGAAATCAAAGATCTAAATCAACGGAGAAATAGTTCGTGTCCATGGATAGGAAGATTATTAAGGTGTCAATTCTTCCCAAATTGATCTATGGGTTCAATGCAATTCCAATAAAAATCCCAGCATGTTATTTTGTGGATATTGACAAATTTGTGTAAAGTTTATATGGAGACGAAAGACCCAGAGTAGCCAATGCTGAGTAACAAAGCTGGAGCGCGGAGAGGGCCTGGCTCGACTTGCTGTAAAGGAACATAGTCAGGACAGTATGGGATTGGAAAAGACTGGGGAAGTAGATCGACGGAACAGTGGCTGCAGTGGCCCTGCAGAGGTCCAGACTCAGGGCAGTGACTGAACCCCATCCTTTCTGCAGCCCCCAACAGCAGGCTCCTACCAACCCCCCTCTGGCCTTCCCTTCCGCCACACCCCCCAGCACCCCGGTGCCCCCACATCACTGTCCTGCTGGCCCGACCCCGCTCTCCCTTGACTTGGGGAACAGCTCCACAGCCCCTTCCAGCTCTCCTTCCAACAACACAAGGAGGTCCCAGGTGGGCCCAGGGGTGGCAGGCATCTGTCCACCCAGGACCTGTTCTGCCCTCCCCCGACCCTGGGCAGGTTAGTCACCTTCCCATAGGTTGATTTCCCCACAGGAGAGCATGGGACGCGGTTGTAGCTAAGGACACGGAGCTTTCCGGAAGCCCGTGTTCCTGCTGGCTGGAAGCGCTTGGCCTTTTGCTCTTGGCCTCCCTTGCCTTTGTGCCGGAGGGGCGTGGACACGGGGTCTGGGGTTCTGAGATGAGTGTGTGTGAGGCCGGAGGAGCCCGACCAGGACAGCGTCTCGGGCGGGCTGCCTGGAAGCGCATCCGGCTGAGACCTGCTCCCTGTCCAGGCGCCCCAGGCAGGGCCCAGCGGCGCCAAAGGTGCTGTCTGAGCAGCTGCGGCCTCTGGCCCGCTGCAGACACCTCCTCCCCAGCAAGGCCTTGGCCACTCTGTCTCCCACAAAAATGGCCACGCGCTCTGTGCCCTCGTGTCCACAGTCCCTGCAGCAAGGCCCGTCCCTCTGTCACCCATAGATCCTGAGGTCCAAGAGGTCTGTCAAAGCAGCCAGAGAGAGAAAGGCTGACACTGGTCTTTAAAAGAAGACAAAGAAACATTATTCAGCCTTAAAAGGAAGGAAATTCCTGCTGCAGCTGCAGGAAACGGTATGACTTTAGGCTGCGTGAAGTGAGCCAGACGCAGAAGGCCCCACTCACACGAGGTCCCAGAGGAGTGGCTGGTGGTGCCGGGGCTGGGGGAGGGGAGGGAGTGGGCGTTCCATGGGGACAGAGTGTCAGCCTGGGAAGATAGAAAGTTCTGGAGATGGCGGTGGTGACGGCCGCACAACAGTGTGAAAGAGCTGTGCACTTAAAACGGTTGAGACAGTAAATTTTACGTTGTGGGTATTGTACCTCAACCTACAAAAATGAGACAAAGAGACTCAGTGCACCCATAATGTTACTAATGATTAACCCAGGTGTTCTCCCCTGACAGGTGGGAAACAGCCTCTCTTTGTGAGCCAGGAAGGCCCCTGGCAGGACCTTGAGAATAGCAATCCTGTGTCCAACCTGGGAGGACAGGGCTCATAAAGTTTTATCAGGCTTATCGTGCACCAACCCTTGTCACCCTGGGAGAGCGGGGCTGGCGGGGTGCCCGTGCCTGCCTCCCTTTCTGAACCCTAACCCCCCTCAAGGCCCACTCACTCACTGCCTTGCTGGCAGCCAGTGGGGCTTCTCTCACCAGCCCTGCGTCCACACCTTTGGCCACAGCACCACCTGTGGGGAAGGAAGGGTTCCCCGACCCCTGCCCCTGTCACCTGGCTCCAGGTTCCTGCTGGTCTCCCCTGGGGGCCTCCTGTGGGCACTTGGTGGAGGCTCATGGGTGGGGCTCTCCTTCAGAAGGTGGCCTTGACCCTCACTGTCAGGGGACAGACCCATCTAGTTGCCTTGTCAGATGAGTGAAGGGGGCGCCCACCTTTGTAGGAGGCCCAGGGTCAAGAGGACCAAGCCCTGGCAGAAGCAGGGCTGGGGGCACCTCACAGAGTTGCATGAAGCCCTCCCATGATGGAAACACCCCGGACGCCCTGTTATCTGGCAGGGCTGGGGGCTCTCCTGGCTCCTGAGGACGTGGCTGGGGCTAGAGGCAGGGAATCCCTTGGGGCCTGGCTCCTGGCCTCCTCTTATCACAGACCAGTGAGGGCCCTGCCCCCCACCCTGGACTCCAGTTGGCCCAGAGGCCCTGCCCCCTCCCAGAGGCCCCGCCCCCGCCTAGAGCTCCCTCTGCCTGTCACCTGCAGTGAAGGGTAGCTGGCTCACCCCGCACCTGGTGTGTCCACCTGAGAGCCTCTCCTCTCCTGTGACCTGACTCATGTCACAGCTGTGGTGCAAGCTCCGAGACCACATGTGACAATGCTCCTACCCTCCTGTGCTCTAGTGTCACCCCCAGAAGCCACCTGCGTAAGCGGCCTCCCCTTTCTCATGCCCTCACCCAAGTCGAGGGGTCTGGGGTCCAACGCAGGGCCTAACTACTAGCTCTGCCACTCATTGGCCACTGTGTGACCCTACACAACCTCTTAACCTCCCCAGGCCAAGTTTCTTCATCTGCAAATGGACTGTATCTGCTTTCAACTGCTTCCTAGGGTTGTTTTGAGCTTGATGGGAGGTAATTAGTAAAAATGGTTTAAAGCGCTTAGAATGCTGCCTGAACGAAGTTGGATCCCTACCTAACAACGCATAGGAAAGTAACTCAAGGGCCGGCCGAGTGGCATCTTAGTTAAGAGCTGGCTTGGGACCCCAGCGTCCCCGGTTTGGATCTCACATATGAGGGCCAGTGACACTGCCCTCTACAGCTGAGATGGTGAACAACAGCTCCACCTGGAGCTGGGCTGCTGTGAGTCCCCGGGACGGCATAGCTGCAGCCCCTGCTGCAGTGGGCTGCCATAGGCTACAGTGAGTGGCCGGCAGCCAGCGTGAGCGGCTGGCAGCCAGCGTGTGCTGCCAATAGCCACGGTGAGCGACCATCCAGAGGCCGGCGACCGATCTGCCTCATCCGGGAAGAGCGCAATGACGATACCAACATGGGCCAGTGAAGCAACGTTCTCTGCAACTAGACTGAAGAACAAAAGGACAGCAACTTGTCTGTTCCCCTTCCCCGATTCCCCAATAAAATCTTTAAAAAAAAAAAAAGATTTGAAGAAAGAGAGATTGTCTTGCTGGCCTTGAAGCAGCAAGCAGCACGCTGTGTGTTATTTACCAGGGGGCATGTGACAAGGAGCTCAGGGCGCTCCCCCTCTGTGGGAAGCCGACAGCCCCCCAGTGTCTGACAAGGCCACATTGCCCTGCTCAGCACTGGATATTAGGGATGTTGCCTTATGGTTGGTCATGTAATATCTCCTGCCTCTAAGAACCCATGTGCCTTTCCTCCTATAGGAGACAATATACTCACTGCATTTATGGCAAGTTCCTGTATACCCCAATGAGCTAACTACGCAGCCAAAGACGGGTAAGATCTCCTAAACGAGGGGAGACAACCTAAGCCAGGCGGTAGTTCCGTGGGGAACCCCTAAATTGAGATATTGGGGACTCAAGCCCTTTGGAAACTGAGGCATAAGCCTTTGGCCACATAGGCCTAAAAGCCAGTCTGTGAGAAACAGACAGCCTCTGTGAGAAACTGGTGCTATCGTTCGTCCTTGCCTGTGCAGCTGTGAAAGGTTTCCTTGGAGACCAGGAGACCAAGGTCTCTCGGCCATGAAAGTTCTGATAAGAGGCAACTTACTGACCATAAGTTATTTTAATTAACAGCCTTGTTTTAACTTTGTTCTGTACATTGCTAACAACAGATACTAAAGCTTTGACTGAGAAACAGATGTTACCCTCTATTACAAAAACATGCAGCTCTTTGTAAGATAGAAAAGTTTGAAACTCCCTTTTGCTATAATCACATAGAAATAGTTTCTTGCCTAAACTCTTGGCAATAGTTCAAGTATATGCCCTGTAAGGTGGCCATGGTAACCACTCTTTAGATGATAAGTAAAATCCTTGAACAGGTTAAAATCTCTCAATAAAAGCTATGCGCTGACCCGATTCGGGGCTCAGTCTTCCTTGGCTGAGTCCCTTGGGCTCAGTCGTCTTTGGCTGAGTCCTTTGGTCTCGCTCTTATCTTCTGTCTCTTGTTTTTTCCCCAATCCTGCGTCGCCCCTCTCGTGTCCCACTCGCCCCTTGCCACGCAGGACGTGACAACTGGCGCCTCAACGTGCGGCTCGAAGAGGGAAGGAAGACTTTGAATCTGGGTGAAAATTCAAGGCGCAGACCTCAGGGCAGGCCGGCACTCTACTTGGTAAGGAGTAGGGAATAGTCCTGAGGAATTGCCGGGGTATCCGGAAAATAACGTAACAAACTTTGTGTGAAAGTGTGTGATTGTGTGAGTGAATGCATATAGTTCCACGGCTTTTCGCTACGGAACTTGAGTGGGCTCTAATCTGCGGTTCCGTAATCTGTCGTAAGGCATAACGGCGACTGACTCGGTCACCTGTGCGGGGGCTTATACCGCAGCGCCTTAGCCAAGACAGACTTAGTCCCGCGAGGGGCGCGGCCAGACGAGCATCTGAGTGAACAATTGAGTGAAAGTTTTCTTCTCTTTTCTTTCCTTTTCTTAAAAACTAACATGGGAAATTCTGAGAGTCGATATAGATCATATATTTGCCTCCTTAAGCAACTTTTTAAGAAGGAGGGGTAAAAGTCTCAGAAAAGAAATCAAAGGAACTTAAACTCTTTATTAACTTAATTCGCTGCTCTCTTGCAGCCAGAGATTTAAAGGTTGGAACTTTTCAGATAGCTAAATTTCTACTTTTTGTTGCCTTCTGGAACTTAATTAAAGATACACTCGTTCCAGAGACTATTTCTGTGCCAACGGCACTATCTGATAAACATACGCCGTTATTGTCCACTGCTCACTCTAAAACTAATCTGGCCTTTTCAGTTAAAAAATATACAGATTTGAACAATAATTCAGACAGTGAGGGCGAAAACCTCCCTCCCCCAGATGCTGCCAAATTGGAAACAGAGGCAGCCAGGTATAATGAACAAGATCTATGGGACTTTCCCATTACTAAAAAGGAGGATAAGGGGCCAGGTCCCCCAAAATATTCAGCTAAAAATGAAGAATACGTAAAACCCCAACCTCCTTTAAAACATCCTGTAATACCTATGCCTCCACGTAATTCTAAATCCACATCTCGGTTTCATAGAGCCATTGAGGAGGCAGAGGCAAACGAAAAATTTGATTTTACTCTTAGTTGTCCAGTGATCTTTGATATGGATCGGAAAGGAGATGAATGGCCTTCCTGGGAGCCCCTGCCCTATAAAATCTTAAAAGAGCTGAAATTTACATGTACAGAGTATGAACCTGTAACATCTTATACTCTTTCTTTAATTGATACATTGGCAGAAAAATGGATGACTCCCTATGATTGGACTCAAGTTAGTAAAGCCTGCTTAACAGGTGGAGATTATCTCCTTTGGAGGACTGAATATGATGATAGGACAGAAAAATTTGCCAGTAAACGTGATTCAATTACTACAGATATGCTTATGGGAAGAGGTAAATATTCTCATACACAAGACCTGATGTATTTATCTAAAAAGGTCCTAGAAAAAGGTTACTGATTATGCTGTAAATGCCTGGAGAACTCCCTGCTTCATCAGAAAAGCCAACTACATTAACTACCGTAATAAAAAAAGGTGAGGAGCCTTTCAAAAACTTTTGTCTCGCCTCATTCAAGCGGTTTGTAAAGTAATTACCAACGATAAAGCCGCAGATATTTTAATTAAACAGTTGGTATTTAAAAACACAAGTTCTACATGTCAAAATCTACTTCGGCCTATCTGTAAATCTGACACTATTAATGATTAAGTAAAACACTGTGCTGATGTCTCTCCAGCTTTTATTCAAGGAGTAGCAATAACTCCCACCCTTAAAGGGGATGTTAAGACAGTAACTCAGTCAACACAGACTACTCCCAATAATAAAAATAATAATGATGGCTACAATTGCTATAATTGTGGGGAACCGGGACACTTTAACAGACACTGTCCTAAGACTAGACGAGCTCCCCAATCACAAAATATACAGCCACAAAATGTTCCTAATGTCTCACAACAAACTTCACCCTTGATGCCACAGACTATATGTCCAGGATACAACAAGGGATTTAATTGGCTGATAGATTGCCGTTGTAAATATCGTAAAAATGGACAATTATTGCCATCTAAAAATCTTAACTCTAAAGTCCTTTTTCATCCAACCTGGGAAATGCCCCAGGGCCCCAGCCTTGGGCCCAGACAACAATAGAAACATCGATTTGCAACCCATTTAGCAGCAACAACTTATTTAACAATTTAAATCTGTCCCTGAGCTCTTCAGAGCAACCCCCTGGAGTGCAGGGTTGGGCCTCAGTTCCACTGCCCTTGCAATGTTAACCCCTGACTCTCCGGTCGTATTTTAAAAATAGGTACATCAAAACACTCATCTATGTATAAACATTAAAACTCTGACCTGTGTCAGCCTAGGGCTTTAGTAAAATGGAAGGACCTGTTAACTGGTACCTAAAAGGGACCGGACATACTGTTAACCCAGGGGAAGAGGGTATGCTTAAGTATTTCCTTAGGACACAGACACTCCAGTTTGGATTCCAGATCGTTTGATCTGCCCGTGCCGCAGCTGCCGCCTCCTGGTGCTCACACTGCCACCGCAGCCACCGTAGCAGCCCCCTGCCGTGCCCAGGCCACCGCAGCCCATACAGTCCACCGGCCATCCCTTCTCCACTGCTCCGGAACAGGCCTTCTGCTCGGCCACCCAGTTCTCATCCACCATCCGTCCGTCTGGGAGAGCCCAAAAATCCCGGTCTATGAACACCAAAGCTGTCCCCTGGAGAATGTGCCATAGCAACATGCCAGTGAGATGCAATATTCCTGGAGTGAATCGGTATATTCTGGACTGGTCTCAAAGTAACAAAACAAGTTGGACAAGGGGACTGGCCTCTGGAATATAGAAGTCAGACACACAATATCAGCAAAACTCTCTTTGGAAACTTACAGGAGCAATGGGTGAAATTTTTCAAATTATAACTGTCTGTAGACCAGGTACTCCCTGTACTTCAACTAGTCGCTCTGTTAATGTATCCGCCTGTGTTCCCTCTCCTTATACACTCATGGTTGAAAACTTGTCTATTACTTTTAATGGTTTAAGATTTTATGTATCTTGCTATAATTGTACTTTAACAAACTGTGTTTCTTGGGTACCACTGGGAACCCGTGTTATGATATTTCATCAACCATCTTTTGTTATGCTTCCTGTTAATGTTTCTGGACCTTGGTATGATGAGAGAAGTCTACAGATTTTTAAAGAAATTGAACATGCTTTAAGTAGACCAAAAAGATTTATAGGACTTATGATTGTTGGAATTATGGCTTTAGTTACTTTGATTACAACTGCTACTACTTGCGCTGTGGCTCTTTCACAGACTGTTCAAAATGCTCATTATGTTAATACACTTTCAAAAAATGTCACTTTAGCCTTAGGAACCCAAGAGGATATAGATAAAAAGTTAGAACAAAAGGTAAATGCATTATATGATATGGTTCAATATTTAGATGATAAAATTCAAAGTTTAAAAGTATGGTCTCGTTTACGATGTCATTCAAAATATCATTGGATTTGTGTAACCCCAAAAATATATAATAGTAGTCAACATGATTGGAATAGAGTTCGCCTACATCTTCAAGGAATTTGGCACAATGCTAATTTATCTTTGGATATGTTTCGACTTCATGATGATATACAAAACATGAGAAAAGCTGAACCCTTAAAATTTGATGCAGCTCAAGCTGCCTCTCAGTTTGTTGATATGATGAAAAAAGCTCTGCTGTCTATGCCTAATATTGCCCATTCTGTTGTAACGTTTCTTACATTAGGTATTTGTGTCTGTTTGGTTCTGTGTCTACTCCCCGCCCTCATTAGATGCTTTCTCAAACAGATGATGGAAGTCCAAGCCAATATCCATGAGATCAAACTTAAGGCAAAGTCTCAAGCTCAGTCACCTGCTTATTAGACCCACTACCCCTAATCTTCAGCGAGGACAGGCTAGCCAGAGACGGGTAAGGACCTCCTTGAATGTAACCAACCTAAGACAGGGCTTGGTCGCTAGAGGATCAAGTGCCAATGACGGGTAAGGTTATTATTTCATTGGGGGGACACCTAAGACAGGCACTGTCACTCGTTAGCCGCCTGGGGTCACAGGCGTGCCTTTTAAATAATAAAGAAGGGGGATATGTGGGAAGCCGACAGCCCCCCAGTGTCTGACAAGGCCACATTGCCCTGCTCAGCACTGGATATTAGGGATGTTGCCTTATGGTTGGTCATGTAATATCTCCTGCCTCTAAGAACCCATGTGCCTTTCCTCCTATAGGAGACAATATACTCACTGCATTTATGGCAAGTTCCTGTATACCCCAATGAGCTAACTACGCAGCCAAAGGCAGGTAAGATCTCCTAAACGAGGGGGAGACAACCTAAGCCAGGCGGTAGTTCCGTGGGGAACCCCTAAATTGAGATATTAGGACTCAAGCCCCTTTGGAAACTGAGGCATAAGCCTTTGGCCACATAGGCCTAAAAAAGCCAGTCTGGGAGAAACAGACAGCCTCTGTGAGAAACTGGTGCTATCGTTCGTCCTTGCCTGTGCAGCTGTGAAAGGTTTCCTTGGAGACCAGGAGACCAAGGTCTCTCGGCCATGAAAGTTCTGATAAGAGGCAACTTACTGACCATAAGTTATTTTAATTAACAGCCTTGTTTTAACTTTGTTCTGTACATTGCTAACAACAGATACTAAAGCTTTGACTGAGAAACAGATGTTACCCTCTATTACAAAAATATGCAGCTCTTTGTAAGATAGAAAAGTTTGAAACTCCCTTTTGCTATAATCACATAGAAATAGTTTCTTGCCTAAACTCTTGGCAATAGTTCAAGTATATGCCCTGTAAGGTGGCCATGGTAACCACTCTTTAGATGATAAGTAAAATCCTTGAACAGGTTAAAATCTCTCAATAAAAGCTATGCGCTGACCCGATTCGGGGCTCAGTCTTCCTTGGCTGAGTCCCTTGGGCTCAGTCGTCTTTGGCTGAGCCCCTTGGTCTTGCTCCTATCTTTCTTCTGTCTCTTGTTTTTCCTTAATCTGCGTCGCCCCTCGCGTGTCCCACTCGCCCTTGCCACGCAGGACGTGACACCCCCCCCCCCCCCGGGGACAGCCAGAAACAGGACTTCGGCTGAATGCTGCCAACAAGGTGTGACCCTGAGCCTCGGGTGGTAGCCGGGCCCCACGACACTCTGACGTCAGCGGGAGAGACTGAGCAAAGGACGCCGACCCATAGGACACCGAGATAACAAGTGTGCTGTTCCAGGCAGCCACATTCACGGCCATTTGTCACACAGCAGGAGGCACTGATGTATTAGGTGACAATAGAGTGTGCAATTTTCTGCTGGTACAAATAACAGGAAATATTTCTGCTATTATGATCAATGACACGTCTGGGTCACATCGGACACCATCCACTACAGTTAATGAAACATCAAAGAAAAAAGTGGAACAAAGTCTTGCGAAAGGTGAAAGGGCAAAAAGCTAAAGGGCGTCTCTCCAGGCACAGTTTTGCCCACTGCATTAGAGTTCTCGTGGGTGCACGTGTGTGTGTGTGTGTGTGTGTGTGCGCGCGCGCGCATGCGCGCATGTAGAGAGGCAGGTGTAGGGGGCTATTGTAAGGAGCTGACTCATGTGATTGCAGAGCCTGACAAGTTTAAACTCTGCAGGGCCGGCTGACTGGAGGCCCAGGAAGAGCCGGTGCTGCTGCTGGTGTCACAGGCGTCTGCCGAGGGACCCCTTCTTGCTCTGGGAGGCCTTTGACTCATTGCACGAGGCCCACCCTCACTGCAGGGTAACCTGCTTCACTCAGTCCACTGACTTAGATGTGTTGGTCTCTTCCAAAACTCACCTTCCAGCATCTGGGCATCATGGCCCAGCCAAGGTGACACATAAAATCGACCACCAAAACTGCCAGGGTTGGGCCAATGGCACTAGAGTTTCTCCCAGGCGTGTCTCCCGAGACGAGGGCCTGGGTGGAAGCTGAGCTTCAGGACAGGGAGGCGGGGGGGGGGGGGGGAGGAAAGGGCAGCAGGGCCCCAGGGGCTCTCCCCATGAGCCCCAAAGTGTTAGTAAATCCTGCTCAACTCGAACAGTACTTAGTGGAAGTCTGTTTTTGTAGATAGAAAGGAGGGGCTCGGTTAAATGGCCATTTCGTTTTGAATGAAACCGTGTGAGGCCTCAGATTTTCATGTGACATGAACATGCTTCTCGAACTTGAGTTCCCAGGATGGGGCTTGTTAGATCAGCCGACAGGGACACCCCAGAGCTTCTAAGAAATTTCTAGCTGGGTCCCTCCCGGTGACGCTGACACTGCTGGTCCAGGGACCACACTTTTGAGAACCGCTGTTATGGGATGAAGATAGATCTTAAATGCAATAAAGTTGCATGTAAATGGTCCCTGACGCCACCAGGCTGCAGAGGCCTGTGGCCCCCAGTTGCTTTCTGCTTTCCCCAGCAGCTCCTGCGCTTCCCAGAGGAGACACAGGGTGGCACTGTGTGTCCACAGTGGACACCCAGACCTTCAGATGGCCTTGCAACTTTGAGAGGGTGCGTGCACCGTAGTGCTCCCCCACCACACACACACACACACACACACACACACCCCAGGGGCAGGAGGGACAGGCCATGGATATGTGCCAAGTGTGGCTGGAGGAAGGGACCTGCCCCTGGTGCCCTTGACAGCTCATCTGCATGTTACCCCTGCCCAGGCCAGGCCAGGCCGGCTTGACTGGCCCTTAGCCCTGGGCTCTGCTCCCTTCCCAAGCCTCAGGTGGGTGCGCCCTGTGTTCAGGGGACCCTCACCCCCACCCTGCACCCTCAGGGCCTTTCACTGCCTCTTCCAATGTGACCCCACTTGGCTGCCACCCCTTCTCCATGTGACACATGGTTTCCTTCCAGGTAACGGCAGACCCCAGTGGGGGAAGAAGCCGGGAGGGACCCGGCTAGAAATTTCTTAGAAGCTCTGGGGTGTCCCTGTCGGCTGATCTAATAAGCCCCATCCTGGGAACTCAAGAAGCCCCATTCTGGGAACTCAAGTTCGAGGAGCATGTTCATGTCACATGAAAACCTGAGGCCTCACACGGTTTCATTCAAAACGAAAGTGGGGGCCTCTTGTGGCTCTGGGGGCGCTGACAGGACAGGCAGTGCCGGCTCCCACCTCTGGCAGCCTCCATGTGAGGTGTGGGTGACAGGGACCCATGCAGGGTTTGGTTTGAATGCATGGTTCTGGGAGCTTAACACCAGGCAGGGGTGAGGCCTGCAGCTCCCTGCTGCAAAAACAGGGACCCAGGAAGGCCAGGTTGTGCTTGGGAAGGTGAGCAAGGTCAGAGCTGGTGTGGCCGTTCAGGCCAGAGAGGCCACTGCCCTGCAGCAGTCCCTGGGGGCCTCCCTACCCCACTGCAAAGCTGGGACTCCGCTGCCTGCTACCCACCCAAGCTTGGAAGGGTGGGGAAGGGGCCCCCCCAGCCAGGCCTGGGGGATTGATTCTCTAATCCACAGCCTTATCACCAACTGGCCCCCAAAAGCTATAATTAAAGCTGCAGGAGGAAGGGATTATTGTGGAGGGGTGGCAGAGTCCCCAGCTCGGCTGGAGATAACATTCAGGACTCCCCAGCCTCCTAGGGCTTGGTTACGCCATGGGAAACCACGTTGCCTGGGCTCTGGGAAGAACAAACGTGGTGTCCAGGGAAGAACAAAGGCAAATCATGTCCCTCGTGCAATGTGGTCACATCGAGTCACCACTTCTAACAGGCTGACTGGGGCGTGATCGTCCCTGGTGACAATGCGACCATGCTTAGTCTGGGGGTCAGGGGCCAATGTGGTCAGACGTCCGTCGCTGCGGGGGACCTGCCTCCGCTGACCAGGGTGCGAGAAGGTGTACACGGCGTCGGCGGTCGATAAAAGACAGAAACTGTTTGTTGCAGTAAAAGACAGAAAATGGAGAGAGATAGCTCTCCAGTTTATTTGTTGCAGGCTTTATATACAGTTTGTAGGTAGGGGATACATGCAGCATAGCAGGAAACAATGTGCATTACCTCAGTAACAAGTTGATCATTAACCTTTTACCAGAAACCTACAGGCCAGTGAAATCCAGGGGAGTCAGCTTCTCAGGACAGTTCTTTTTCCATTAATCTTGGCAATCATCTTTCTTTTGTGTCCCTAGAAACTGGCTGTCCTCACCACATGCCTCGACAAGCAGTAAGCACCCTCCAGGTGCAGGCAGAAACAATGAAAGCAGAAACACAAGTTTATGCCTCACCAAGCATTTCACCAAGCCCACTAAAGCCAGCTTGCAAGCCCCTCAATATTGGGGACCATGGCCCTCAACACGTCGCTTCTTGGCTCCTGGGCTGGCACCCGTGCAGATCTGGTCCGGGGGCATCTAAAGAGCACTCTCTGGGCTGTGGCCTCTGTCACTGTCAAGGACAATCTGAGGTCAGTGCTGGTGATGAGAGCTTGCACTTGTCTGTCGTGTCCGACGCACCTTTGTGTCCTAAGCCGGTGCCTGGCATCAAGGAAAACTCCGTCGGCCCCTGTGGGAAGCTGATAGCAACCCAGTGTCTGACAAGGCCACATTGCCCTGCTCAGCACTGGATATTAGGGGTGCTGCCTTATGGCTGGTCATGTAATATCTCCTGCCTCTATGAACCCATGTGCCTTTTCTTCTATAGGAGACAACATATTCACTACACTTGTGACATGTTCCTGTGGTGCCCCAATGAGCTAACTACGCAGCCAAGGACGGGTAAGATCTCCTAAAAGAGGGGAGACAACCCAAGCCAGGCGGTAGTTCCATGGGGGACCCCTGAACTGAGATACTGGGGACTCAAGCCCCTTGGAAACTGAGGCACAGGCCTCTGACAAACTCAGGCCAGAAAACTCAGGCCTGTGAGAAGCTGATGCATTTGCCTAAGGGCCCTACTGTGAATAGTCTCCTGAAAGATTAAGTCTTCAGGCCATGAGAGTTCCGGGTAAGAGGCAGCTCTAAGACATCCGCTGACCATGGAATTGTTAATCAGCCTTGTGTGAATTCCTTTGCCCAGTGCCTTGTTGCAGCAACAGATACTGAAGCTTTGACTGAGAAACGGATGCAGCCCTCTGTAGGATAAGAGGTGTGAAACCCTTTTGGTTGCTAGGTATTGTTATTTACGAACGAATAGATTTTAGATGCTTTTACCTTAAACACAGCCACTCCTAGTCTTTTGGTATAGCTCAAGTATACTGTGAGTTTTATGATTGTGTTTAACTGCTAGAATTTAGGATGTTTTCTAGATAGTCAAGATAGCTTTAGTAAACATTCTTTAGGTGACTTACAGAAACCGAGTCTGGGTTTCATAGCAATTATCATAATAAAGACAAGGTAATCCTTTAAGGGAAGAGTAAGTCACAGTACACCCTGGAAAGAGCACTTACAGGGGAGTAGAGGACTTGTGTAAATCCTGAGAACTACAAACCACCGTTAATGATTTGTTACAGTTTGCTTCCTTGAAAATTCTCAATAAAAGCTATGCGCTGACCCGATTTGGGGCTCAGTCTTCTTTGGCTGAGTCCCTTGGGCTCAGTCGTCCTTGGCTGAGTCCCTTGGGCTCAGTCGTCCTTGGCTGAGTCCCTTGGGCTCAGTCTTCTTTGGCTGAGTCCCTTGGGCTCAGTCGTCCTTGGCTGAGTCCCTTGGTCTCGCTCTTATCTTTCTTCTGTCTCTTGTTTTTCCTTAATCTGCGTCGGCCCTCTCGTGTCCCACTTGCCCTTGCCACGCAGGACGTGACAGGCCCCCATCCACTCGTCAGCACTGATAGAGAACCTGCTAAGCCCAGCGCTGCCCCAAACACTCAGGGCTGAGCTTGACCAGCCGCCCAGTGGCCAAACCAGCCAGCCAGCCAGAGACTGAGGAGATGCCAAGGGAACAGGCCAAATGGTGTGACAGTGGAGGGACAAGCTGCGCGGGAGAAGTGCCAGCGTGGGGTGTCTGGCTAAAGGCCCGTGCAGGGGTGCAGGGTAGGCACTGGGCAGGCAGGAGTGGGACCCTCAGGCCACGGAGCCAGGGACACCGAGCAGAGGCAGTGAGGATGCGTTGAGCAGAAGTGGGGTGCGTTGCTGGCTGTGGGCTGGGCGTGCAATGAGCACCAAAGACAAGAGCGGTGCTCAGGTATGTGGCCCGAGAGCTGGGTGGACATGCTGCAGGGCCACGGGGACGTGACCACAGGTGGGAGTGCAGGTCAGCTTCAATGTACCCTCAATATCGTAATGGGTAAGGAGCAGCTGGGGTGCCCAGGCTGGTGAGGTTTGTGCAGTTTAGGTAGACAGACTGCCAAGGTGCTGAGGCTACCGGGGGTATGCAGGGTCCAGGTAGGGGATGGGGAGGAAAATCAGTGGCTCAGCCTCGAGCCACCAAGGAGAGACGCTGGGGTCTGGACCTTGGCGTCTGACGGGGGACCTGGGGCTCTCCCGGAGGACAGGGACTATGGCCAGACAGTGGGTCTCAACCGGTCACTTCCATTCTCAGAGAAATCGGTTTGCACAGAGAAGTGTGAACAGGCTCCCAGGGGCAGGAAGACACGTTTAAGTGTTTGCTGTGGGAAGGACACAGCAGCCGCAGGGGCGAGGAGAGACGGGGGGCACACTCGGAGCTTGCAGTCTGTCACCGGGAGCCGCGCCTGCACCTGCAAGCAGGCACATGCATGCCCGGCCAGAGCTGGCTCTCGGGAAGGTGTCCTCTGTCTGTCCATGGCACACTGTGAGGGTTGCCCACCACTCAGGGACAGAGGTTAATGACGGGGCTGTGCCGGGGCGGCGTGGGCTCGGGCCACCTGGCTGCTTCACCAGTGAGACAGAGAGAGCCTGGCGCCCAGCCCAGAGGCCTGGTTGGGAATTTGCAGCGGCCCTCCATAGGGCTGCCAGCTGACACCCAGGTCCTGCAGGCTGGCTTTCCAATGGTCACTTTCCCCTCTAGCATTCTCAAACCCGACTTCCCTCGTCCTGGTCCTGGGTTGAGCCCCCTTCTCACCAAGAAGTGACAGCCCTTTCTGGGGAGGGGCAAACCTGCTGGCAACGCAAGGGTCTGGAAGCCAGCCCTCGCGTGCCAGAGCAGGGGACAGTGCCTAGAGACCTTTGCGCCAAGCCCTGTGACAGAAGGGAACAGCTGCAGCTCCCCCTCGAGCTATAAAAAGCCCCAATGCCCAAGTGAACAGAGGACACACCGAGCGGGCACGAAACCTCGCTGGACTCAGGGAGCTTGGCCCAGCAACCATGATGCTAGCCCCCACCGTCAGGCTACTGCAAGTCCCCCTGAGGGGCTGGGTGGTCCCCAGGGCACACATATCCGCCAAGCCGGCCAAAACACCCACCTCTCCCACCGTAAGTTCCTCTAAGGCAGCAGGGGGGCTGGCAGGGGCGGGGCAGTCCTGAGATGTTCTCGGGAGGTGGGTTTCAGGGTGGGACATGGGAGAGGGGATATGCTTTCAGACTGGAAGCTTCTAGAGGGGTCCCGGTGCTGGGTGTCAGTCCTATGTCTGGGACAGAGTCCCAACTCCAGGAAAAGTGTCCCTGCAGCCAGAAGTCAAATCAACAGGCAGAGGCTCCTGCACCCAGGCCCCCACTCACCTTCCGGGAAATGACAGATACTAAGGGCTGAGCTCAGAGGCGCTCTGTCCACTGCAGCTTCCTGACCCGTTAAAGGGCTGAGGGAGCTGCTTTGGGGGTCAGCGAGACCACCGGTGAGAACAGATGTGTTACCCTCAGGTTCCCGGGGAGCAGACCACTCTACTTTCAGCATAAATAGCTGAGGTCTAGGTCATCTGCCCAAGGTCATAGGGCTCAATGACGCTCAGATCTGAGCCCAGACGCCGGTCCCCATTCTCAGACGCTTTTCTTCAATCTCTGGGTGAAGTCAGAAGCAAGGATTAGCCTCCCACCTGGCACCAGATTAGCTTTAGGAAACGCGGAGGGCGGCGGGCCCAGGCTCAGAACCACACACCATCCCCCCAGGCTTCTGAACAGGACCACGTAGAGAAAGGCCCGTTGTCTGCCGTCCAGCACGGCCGACATACACATCGTGCCCTGAGAAGGCACTCAAGGTCAGGGCTGTGGCAGGAGGCCCCACCCACAGGCTGGAGCCAGCCCTCCCTCCAGCTGAGTGGAGCAGCTGGGCAGGCCAGCGGGGTGGCTGGAGGTGCGGGTCAGCCTGTGTCCAGCTTGGGCCGAGCCCTGCAGCAGAGCACAGGCCCCAGGGCTGAGCCTGTGACGGGCCCAGGGACTCAGGCGTGCTCTCTCCTCACCCAGGAGCAGGCGGTGGGGCTGAGCGTGACGTTCCTCAGCTTCCTGATCCCCGCGGGCTGGGTCCTGTCCCATCTGGAGAGCTACAAGAAGTCTGCCGTGTGAAGGCTGTGCTGCTGCTGCCCAAGGCATGCCTGGGGAGGGGTCACAGTAAAGCTCTCCCCCCACCTAAGACTCCTTGGTACTTCTTCTCGTTTGCGCACCCCCTACCCGACTCGCAGCACAGGGCCAGCTTGTGTCTACGCTGGGGCACCTGAGGCACAGAAGCTGCCAGCTAGGTGGCAAGGGAGTGACAAGGGTAGGACTTGTGCCCTTCGCCCTCTGAACCTGGCTGTGGCCAGCCCAGCATGGGGCACCGATGCCCTTTTCTCATTCCCACCAAACCCTCTCCAGGTTCCATCTCTTGAGGCGCAGGTGTGACCTGGAAGCTAAGCCAGAGGGACCACCACAGGCAGGACAAAGCACAGGTGTTTATTGTGGGAAGTCTCAACGCTCACACAGGTGGGTAGAGGGATGGAGAGCTGCCTTCGAGTGGCTGTCCTCACACACCTGGGGGCCGTTCCCTCCCATTCCTGGGGTGCCCACCCTCCTGCCTGCCTCACTGCCCGAGACCCAGTGTCCCCGCCCCCCTGCAGGCCACAGGAGACACCCACTGAGGGGCTTCTGCCTGTGGCTGGGCCCCATAACCACAGTCGTGTATTCACAGCAAGAGCAGTCCCCACTCCAAGCAGACTCCCACCCCTCGATGCAACAGCCCAGCCACAGCCGGCCGGCACCCCGGCAGGCCGAGGGCACTAGGTGAGGACATCCTGGGCCTGCTGCTGCACCAGCAGCTCCATGCTCTTCACGTCACCGCACCAGGACTCCAGGCGGTCTCGCATCCCCTTGATCTGTGGGCAAAGCAGGGCCACATGGGCGTTGGGACCCGCGGGGCCCATGGTCCGCATGCGAGCACTGATAGGGGGGCAGGTGTAAGAGGCAGGGTTACCCCGTCAGCTCTTCTGACAGGGGCACTTTACAAACGCTGCGTGAAAGGAAGCAGGAGACAACCAGAAACGCACAGGTGGGTCTGAGCTCAAATCCCAGAAGCAGGGGCGTATCTGATCAGAGCACCGATTTTCAGATTAAAGGCCTTATCAGCACAGGCAGCACTGTTGTCAGGATAAGCCTTTAAACACAGGGTCACATCCCAGACCCGCCCCACACCAGGGTCTCTGAGCCGGCAGTGCCCACAGCACTAATTCCTGCTCCAAAACCTCTCATTTAGCAACGCCTTCTCCCTCAGTGGCTTCTGTCCAAAGGAAACTCAGAGCGCGGGACTCAGATATCCCCACAGTGAACCACACACTTCAGCCACGTCACCTGCTGCAAATCCAACACGCGGGGCTGCACCCATGTCATGAGAACCCGCTTGTCCACCTCGTCGATGCTGCCTTTCACCAGCCCGGCCGAGAGCGCCTTCATCACCAGCAGCTCCACCTGTGTGGAGAGGGGCCTGCATGAGCCGTCACGAGCCTGCCTAGGTTGCCGTGGGCTTACGCAGGCTGAGGGCACACACGGGGGCGGGGTGCTTCCTTCTGCGCCTTCGGGCCCGGGCCCGGGCCCCTCGGGACAGCAGTTGCGCAGCTGTAACATGCGAGCCGAGTCCAGCGACCATACCTCATTCACACTGATTTTAGCACTTTTGGCAATTTCTTCAAAAGTTAGCTGTCTGTGATTGGCAGGTCGTGTGAAAGTCATCTGAAAAAAAATTTTGTTTATTAAGTATTTTGCCAAATAAAAACTGCCAGAGAGCTAATTGGTCAGGATACTTGGGTCACTGCCGGCTCTGAAAACACAGATACGTGGGCCCCACGCTGGCATCTCCTAAGCACAAGCTTTCAGTATCATGTGCGAAGGAGAATGAGCTTTGGGACAGTCTTGGGAGCTGGGGACACTGTGGGAAACCACAAACACAAGGTTCCCTTTCTCAGAAAGCTCGGATCCCAGTGGGGAAGACAGACGGGCATGGAGACAAGGGACGCCAGTGTGATCATGTAGCAGCTACCTCAGTTACAGGGGTCAGGCACCTCTCCAGGGGTCAACTAAGATGAGACCTAAACCCAAACTTCAAAGAGGAAGTGGTGGCCGGGGCAAAGGAAGGTGGAGAGGGACGGGCCAGGAGACGTCACCTGTTCAAGCTGCACCCCGAGGCTTGGAGGGCATGTGGGACCCGCGGGCCACCTGCAGGACCCTGAGTCACACATGGTCAGCGGTCACTCACCTCCATGAGGCACAGCAGCTGGATTTTCCTCAGCAGCTGGGCTTCGTTGGCGGCTAAGTCAGGCTGCAGGGGGGAGACACGGTTACCTGACTTGGGCGCTGACATTTTTATGACAGCGAATAAACAAAAAGCACCAGGCAGGTCCAAGCGTTTTGCACCACGGACGCTCACGACTGGCTTCAAGTCACTGGAACGTCGTTTTTCTTAGGAAATCATTAGAAAGTGAATAGCTGAACGGCCAGGCACCTACAAGGTAAGAGCTGTGCTCATGTCACAAAACCAGGGGCTGGGCCACAGGGAGGCATGTTTGGTCCCTCTGGCCCAGGGACAGCGCGGAGGGTACAGCCTGTGCCCGAGCAGGCCCAGCTGCTCCGGGGGCCTTGGAGGGACACACTAGAGCTCCAGGGACGTGCTCTGAAGTGAAGAGTGAGCTACGCATCTGTAAGCAAAGCAGCAGTTGCCATGAGCACCAGGATATGGCCTTCCTTCTAGACAGTCCCTGCAGGGGGTCAGGAGGCTCTCAGCTGAGCACAGAGCAAAGCAAGAAATGGGGCCTGTGACACTGACGCAGGCTGCGCTGCAGGGCATTTGTGCACAAAGGGCCTACCGCCCCCAGATGGGCTGTGTGTGGACAGACAGCGCTACTGAGCTGCAGGCTTCCTCTCTCTCGAGTTCGGGGCAGCCACCTTCCTCAGACTAGCCAACCTCAGCTGGATCTGCTTCCTGCCTCTGCAGCCCACTTACTCCTACCCTGCTGCACATGTCAATTCTACACATGTATTCTGAACTTTGAGAGAACTGCAAGTTTCAGCAAAGGACAAACACATTAACATAACTGCAGTTAAAACAGAACAGTTACTGTCAAAGCTCAAGTTCTCAGCAGACAAGTCCCTAATTCCCACACTCAGAGACCCCTTCCCCGTCCAGTGCCCTGTCCTAGTCCCCCCTCCCCCACACCTTCCCCCGCCTCCACTCCTGTCACTCACAGAAGCCTTACAAGCCCACTGTGCACCATGCTCGGAGCTTCCTCTGCCGCACTTGGCTCCTTCCTCCTCACTCGTAAGGTCACACACAGCCCTTCTTCCTTTGGGAGCATCTGTGACACCACCCACCCAGTGTGGCCAAGCTCTCGCGTGCACTGTCTGCAGCAGTAAACACTGCAGTGACTTGCTAGCCACATAACCAGCTGTGCTGTGAGAGAGGCTCTGTCCCCCAGGGCCTGGTGTGCAAGCGGCAGTGTTCAGTGAACGGAGGGAGACCGCGCGCTCACCGCTCGCTGCCCTGCCCCGGCGCTGACCTGCTGACCCCACGCGGCCCTCAGAGACTGGAACCTCTCCACGTTGCCGCTGTTGAAGGCATACAGGGTGTCGATCAGCCACTGCCGGTCGGTGCCCCGTAGTGACTCCAGCACAGGGTGCATGAGCTGCAGGGACACAGCCGGTCAGCATACACGACACAGCAGCCAGCCCCTGTGAGGGCTCTGCCCAGCGCCCACTTACGAGTTCTCCGAAGTTAAACACTCCCTCGCCAAGAAGACCTGCCAGCCCCAGCGTGAACGCTCTCTCCTGCTGCTCTGGAGCTGGGAGGACAAGAAGCTCGTCACACCCCGAATCAAGAACCACCCAGCACAACTTTGAGCTTCACGTGAAGAAGCAGACAAATCTTTGATGTTCGGGATGCTTCCATCACAGAGCCCTACCACCAGCCCCTCTTTTAAAGCAATGGATTGAGTCCAGTTGGAGCCGGAACCATATATACAAGTTCTGTGGGAGACACAGTCACTTGTTTATTTCTTCCTCGATATACGTGAGTCTGTCTATATTCCCTTTTGGGAGCGCCGTGCTCCTGGCCCCCATCTGTTACAGGAAGCAGGACCCCCTCATGGGCCTCGCTCAGCCTCCCACCCTCTAACCACGGGCTCTCTTCAAGAAGGGCGGAACACACTAGGGGCTGCTGAGACCTGCCGCCTCAAGCCCCTCACAGCTGTGTCCCGAGAGCGAGGTCCTGGGGCGACGTGGCCGACGTGGCCTCAGGCCCGAGTTACCTGGCAGGTCCCTGATGTCGACGCAGCCCAGGAACCGCAGAGCGTCCTTGTAATAGGACGCATGGTTCCCGATGGTCTGATAGTATTTGCTCGAGAGATCATAGAAACGGCTGTGAACTGACGTCACACCAGGGAGGTTGTGCAGCATTTCTTCCACGTCTTCAATGGCTTCCTGCACACAGGAAGCAAGGCCGCCTTTCTTTTTAACTTGAAACAGTTTAAAGTAATATGTGCCCAGATGACAAGCACAAATTTAACTATAGTGAAATGAAAAATTTCAGTTCATCCAAAACAGAAAAAAAGAAGGGGAAACGACAGTTATGGCACATGAAACTCACAGGGAATATGACCAATAAGGACCTCTCACAAACCAACAGGAGCCAAGCAACACAGAGAAATAGGCACAAGAAAAGATATTAACAGGCAATTGACAGAAATGGAGATACGGAGAGGTCAACAAACCACCAGTCATCGAAAAATGCAAAGTGCACCCCCAACGAGACTGCATTTCAGCTCCGTTAGATTGGCAAGTATGAAATAGTCTGAAAATCTTGTACCAAGTAGTGTTGGGAATCCTGGTGTGAGTACGGTGGGAGTGTGAGCCACCTGGGAGAAACAGCTGGCAAAGGAAGACAGCACACAATACACGCGTGTAATCTCACCCAGGTCAGGTTCTGTCCACATACACAGGGAACTAGGCATAGAAATGCTGCTAAGAGCACTTATGGTAATAGAAAAACAAGCCTGAATCCCTTCACTAGGACGCCAGTACACAGGCTGTGGGGTATTTAGTGAGGTGCCACCTCTAAGAGCACTGACTGCAATAGGAAAACCAGCCTGAATCCCTTCAGTAGGACGCCAGTACACAGGCTGTGGGGTATTTAGTGAGGTGCCGCCTAACAGCACAAACAGGCCAGTACGCAGCCAGCAGGTCAAAGCAATGCTGCGCCATTCGGAGTTCTGCACCCCTGCCTGGCAAGGCCCAGGCGAGCTGAGCGCCTGCCCGAGCAAAAGGGGGCCGTGCTGGGGGAACGGCCCAGCAGCTCCAACTGCTGAGTGCTGCCTCACCCCAAGCTTCTTGGTGCACCTGGATGCACAGCAGCATTCCTTAGCGTCTTATGGGTTTCAGTATGTCTTAAATATTTCTAAACAAAATGCAGTGAGTACGCATGTGGCCAAGACGGGGTGCAGTCAGTACGCCTGTGGCTGAAACGGGGCGTGGTGAGTACACATGTGGCCAGGACGCTGTAATTTTTTTGGGCAGTGAGCACAGGAACACTTACTCCCAATATTTCCTTTAGTATTATAGTTACCCAAAAATCCAAACCCAAACAAAACAAACACGCTGTCTCTGGTTAAATAAGGTGAGCTAACTGCCACCCACACCCACACCTTTCCCCCAAGTTACACCACAGTGGGAAGGAACACAGACGGACATAGACAGAAGTTCCGACAGTGACCAGGGTACAGACTGGAGCTGCAGCATGAGGCCCGTCGGTGGTGCAAGCTGGCCTGGGTAGCAGGAGTCCACATGCAGAGCACGGGCCAGGGCCGCGTGGCCTCCTGCTGGGTGGGCACTATGCTCATGCGCGACAGTGCCCTGCTGTTTAAGGGTAGAGGCACGACACGAGCAACCCACTCTTCAGTGGTTTGGGAAAAACACAGCCAACCACACACACGCACGTGCGCTACAGGGCCGACTGTTAACAATGAGAATATGAGGTAAGGGTAGAGTTCTTTGTGCTATTTTTGCAACTGTTTGTGACTTAAAATTACTTTAAACAGTTAAAGAAGAAAACCAGGATTTTTTTCCTTATTTTGGAGCCTCACCTTTGTAACCTGTAGGTCCCCAATGTTTAATTTTAGGGCTCCAATTGCAGTTTTACACAGGATCACCGCCTCATCACTGCTTTTCACCTAAAGATGCCAGAAACAAGGGACCTCAGAACTGTGGGAGGCAGACTGACGGCACGAGGCATGTGCCCTGGTGTAACTCGCACCAGCAGATGCCGGTCCCACAGACTCAGACTGTAAGCCACTATTTTCAAAGGTCTGCCTCAAACTTCAAATTTACCTTCTCACGAGTCTTTTCCAGAAAAGTCAGAGCCACATTAGGATCTGGAGAAGAAAGAAGAACCAAATCAGAAGGACCACCAACAAAGTATCTGTACACACTGGTGTCTTCCAACCAGGACACTTGTAAGTAGGATAATCTTTAGGTTTAGAACGTAACACGTAATAAAAATATGCTAGAATCTGATACTTTCTATCAAAATGCACAAGTTCAATTAACTTATATTTCAAAGTCATTTGAATTACAACTTGGACCCGCTCCTTTGAGACACAAAGTGGCACTCACCAGTCATCTGTCTGACCACGTGAAGAATGATCTCTACCAAGGACAAAGGGTTCACCCTGAAATAAAAGCACCGGTGTTTGAGTGTCAGCAGATATCAATGTGTTCATTTTTAAAGTCAAAAACAGACAAGAGTTTTTTTTGTTTTTTTTTACCTGTGTTCGAATTCACTAATGAAGTTTTCATAAAGCTGTAGAACCAAAACATGGAGAATAATTACAAGATGTCTTTCACTTTGCAAAACCCAGACTGCAGACATTCTGTGGTGCCGTCTCCCAGTGGCATTGCACGGATGTTTGCTGAATGACAGGATGCCCAGATTTGGGTATATTAGGTTCACATAAGTGACCGCCAACGGTGTGTTGAAGAAAGCAAGTTTTTTTTTTTCCAGCTTTGGGAATTAGAACCTGCCTATAAGACTTGCCTGAGGACCAATACCTATATTCTTCTTTCAAAGTGCTCCATGTAAAACAGGCTATCAGTCCGAAAGGTTGGTAACCTACAGATTTTAGAAGCTTGCTGACTAATTACATCCCATTTCCAAATTTCTCAGCCATTCAGCAAACACCTGGGCACCTGCTCAGCTCGGCTAGGCACTAGGCAGAGGGTAGCTGAGGCAAGAGCTTGGCCTTCGAGGAGGAACTGGTACAGAAAAAGATGACAATACCAAGAGCTTAGGAGCAAGAGAAATAAAAGCACACAGGTGGGTCAGCCAAAGGGAGAGGCTTCACAGGCTCTTCCAGAACTGGTGACAACTGAGTTTCAGAGAATGCAGGGAAGTTAAAGAGGTGAACAAACCTGGTGTGGGAGAGGGGGCAGTTGGGAGAACATTACAGACAGGAACAAACGTGCAAAAGCACTGAGTTAAAAACTGCACACGTTTCGGGGTGTCTGTGAGGGACACAGCGAATGGCACTGGGGCTTGGCGTCTGTCCTAAGGTCAAGGCTGACGGTGGAGACACACGATCACACTTCTACCGTAGAAACAACACTGGGCATAGAGGTCAGCACAGGGCAACTGAGGGAGAGGCACCAGCCGAGGCTGCTGGTCATCAAGACAGAAGAGGGAGGCTAGACCAGGGGTTGGCAACCTTTTGAGATGGAAGAGCCCATCCAATCCCTCACAACTATTTAAAAACAATTTAAGGCCGGCCGAGTGGCCAGTTGGTTAAGAGCTCGCTCAAGAGTGCCAGCTCTTTCTCAGAAAAGAAAAAGCTTAAGGAATTCATTACCACCAAGCCAGCATTGCAAGAAATGTCAAAAGGGCTTTTTTAAACAAAAGAAGGGGGTAAACAAGCTAACCCAGAGAGACAATTTAAGAAGACTGAAGTCATATCAAGCATATTATGAAGGAAAAACTGATGGTTGCTGGCTGGGAGGGAGTGGGGAAGAGGGAGAGGGGAAGGTTTTGGACAGTGTAGGTGGGACTACAATGTTGCTGCAGGGATATGGGGGCAGTTCTGGGAATGTAATTGATAACGTTGTGAAGAGACTATTATGTTGTGAGAAATAAGTCAGTCGGAGAAGGACAGGTACCATGTGATCTCAGTTGTGTGTGGAGTCTGAAGAGCTGAGTGAACGATCAAAGTAAACCGACTCGTAGATGTAGAGGAAAAACTGAGAGTTGCTAATTGGGAGGGGGGTGGGGATGGGGGGAAGGGGAAGGGATTAGACAGCATAAATAGACAACTACAATATTGCCACAGGGATATGAAACACAGTTTGGGGAATATAATAATGTTGTAAAAATTTTGTGGCGTGTCAGATAGTCACATGTCTTGTTAGGAAGACCACTTCATGGATGGAGTAGAGGCTTGATCACTGCACTGGACACCTGAAGCTGATGTTGTATAGTATTGTATGCCAACTGCAACGGAATATATGGATGGTCACGGGATGTGGAGTATACTGTGGAGGGGAGTCAGGGGAGTTGTGATGGATATGTATGATATGGGGGGGGAGTGGGGTGGCGAACTGGGGGAGGGGGATTTTCATTTTGGGGGGTAAAGAGTATAACTATTGCATTGTGTTGTACACCTGACACTAATAAAAAAGAAAAAAAAAAAAGAGTGCCAGCTCTGAGCAATAGGTTACAGGTTGAATTCCCGGCCCGAGCTGAATAGCCGCTGAGCTGCCAACAGGTGGCAGGATTGCTCAGCTAAGAAAATAAAAACATAAAATAAAAACCATTTAAAAATTATTCGAGAGCCCTAAAACAAATGAAATCACCATTATGTGAGTGATACCCTTAAAAATTTTATAAATGAAACTATGACAGTTTTATTTTTATTTGCAATTTAACTCCAGAGCTACACGTACATACCCAAAGAGCCACATGTGGCTCGCGAGCCACCGTTTGCTGACCCCTGGGCTAGACCAACAGGCAGAGAGATGCGCTGCTCAGCGGAACCAGACTTGATCAGACGTGAGCAGGCCACAGAGCAAGGGAGCCAACAATGACTTCTGAGCTTATGGCTGGTAACAGGGCAAAGGAAGTGTCCAGGGTGGGCAAAGTGGGGGAGGGAACCTGTAGACAAGGTCAACTTAGGATAAGGAGAGCCTGAAGGTCCTCTGGGATATGAAGATAGAAAGATGGAAACATCCCTGTGAAAGAAAATGTGTTGCGCATACGCGCACATGCACACATACACACGCACATACATACACATATGTGTGCGCACAGGCACACACATGCGCGCGCACACGTGCACACAATACACATATGCGCACACATACACGCGTGTAAGCCATACACATATGCGTGCGCGCGCACATGTGTACACACTCGCACATACACACGAATATCATCCAGCCACAACAAAAGAAAATCCTGCCACTTGTGACAAGGATGGACCTTGAAGGCATTATGCTGAGTGAAACAAGTCAGAGAAAGGCAAATACCACATGATGTTATCTACATGTGGAATCCAAAAATAAGAAACAAAGTCATAGATACAGAGAAGAGGGGTGGTTGCCAGAGGCAGGGGTAGTAGGTGTGTGAAATGGGTGAAGGTGGTCAAAAGGTACAAACTTCCTTATAAGTACTGGGATGTAACATTACATACAGTGCCTATGTAAATAACTGTGTTGTATATTTGAAAGTTGCTAAGAGAGTAGGTCTTAAAAGTTATCTTCCCAAGAAAAAACATTGTGACTATGTGAGGTGACAGGTGTTAATATGTAAAGTTACTATAATGGCCCTTTTCCCATATATCAAATCCTTATGTTGTACACCTTAAACTAATACAATGTTATGTATCAAAACCTCTAAAGAAAGAAGTCCACTAAATCTAGAAACTCAAAATTACTTCTGGTGACTGCAAATTCATAAATGGTGTCTATCTGACAGCTATGTGGGCTGGGTCCCAACAATTTTTAAAGGCTTATTTTGTCCAGGTAAATAGTAAAATCTGCTGACTTGAATAAGTGTCACGTTACCATAAGGGTGAGGAAATATTCTGCTATGTGTAGAAAGTGATTTTAAGACAAGGGAGCACAGGATAGATGTAAACAATTATGAATTATCTTTCACTAGGATATAGAACCTTAGGGAACAAATATTATTATTATTATTGTTTTTGGGCTGGCTGAATGGCTCAGTTGGTTAAGAGCTTGCTCAAGAGTGCAAGCTGAGCTATGAGCAACAGCGGTTCGAGGCCAGCCTGAGCTGAGTTGCCGTTGAGCTGCCAACAGGTGGCAGGATGGCTCAGCTAGAAAAAAAAAAAAATTTTTTTTTTTTTTTTTTTTTGAGGACAGTGTTACTGGCCCTCATATGTGGGACCTGAATCGGGGCCGCTGGCTTCCCAAGCCAGCGCTTAACCACCACTCGGCCGGCCCTTCATTTGTTCTAATTAATCATTTCTCCACATAATCCAGAAGACAGAATGCCCAGCAAAACCTCCAGGCTTACAGAGGATTGTAAGTTCCTCTGAGTAGTCAAAAGTCAGATTGATGGATATAAACCACAGGAAACTCTGAGGCGCTCAGGTGGTGGGGTAATAAGGTGGCAAGTCTCACTGTGAACACTACACACACAGTAATGTATTCGGGTCAAATAACTCAAGCCATCATTATGAACTAGCTTTCCGTTCCAATGTAGGTCGGAATCCTGGGCTCATTCAGAATCCAAGAGAAAGGCATCAAAGAGCAAAAAGTCAGCAAAGACTACACAGAGGAGGCCACAGTGAACAAATCTGTGGGGGTCTGTCAGGGGGTCTGGGAAACGCTGGGGCAGAGAGTGGTCATTTTGATGTTGATGAAAATTCTAAAAGCGCTCTCTTACAGAGGCAGCGTGGTTTTCCACAGCACCCCTTGCTCCCCTCCCCAGTCCCAGGTGGAGCACAAAAGGTGCTCTACTTGGGCCGGCCAAGTGGCGCAGTGGTTAAGAGCTGGCTTGGGACGCCAGCGGCCCCAGTTCGGATCCCACATCTAAGGGCCAGTAACACTGCCCTCTAAAAAAATAAAATTAGGGCCGGCCGAATGGCGTGGTGGTTAAGCGCTGGTTTGGGAAGCCAGCAGTCCCGGATCGGTCCCACATGTGAGGGTCAGTGACACTGCCCTTGAAAAAAAAAAAATAAATCAAATTATTTAAAAAAAAAAAAAAAAGGCACTCTACTTTCCTCACTGCCCAGGACAAAGGTTTGGACAAGTGAGCAGTCAGGGAGAGTAAGGGAAGAGTGAGGGCAGTTATTTAAAGGGTCCCTACAGTAACCCTCCTCTGTATCTTACCCCATCCCCTAACTGGTCCTGAACTTTCCTTTCTTTTTTGAGGGCAGTGTCACTGGCCCTCATAAGTGGGACCCAAACCGGGGCCGCTGGCTTCCCAAGCCAGCGCTTAACCACCGCACCACTCAGCCAGCCCTGGTCCTGAACTTTCAATTTTTCAATAACAGTAAATGAAGGCTATGAACATTAACACACAGGAGACGCTGTAGGACAATATTTTAAGCTGGGATTTTAGAATTAGTCAGAATGCCTGTCTGAATGCTCCTCTGCCACTTACTAGCTGTGACATAATCTCCTGGTGTCTGCTTCTATGTTAAAAAAATTGAGTAACAGGATGGCCGGATGGCTCAGTTTGTTAGAGTGCATGCTCTAAACAACAGGTTGCCAGTTCGAATCCTGCATGGGATGGTAGGCTGCGCCCACTGCAACTAGATTGAAAACCAGCTTGGAGCTGAGCTGCGCCCTCCACAACTAGACAGAAAGACAACTTGACTTGGAGCTGATGGGTCTTGGAAAAAACAGTCACCCAATAAAAAGAAGAAAAAAAAAAAACAAGTAACAGTAGTACTTACCTCCCAGTGTTGTTATGAAGAGTAAATGAGGAGACAGAGAAAGAGTGCCCAACACAAAGTGATTGCTGAGCAGGCATAGGGCATTATCTTAAACCCCACCTATTATCTTAGGAAGTCCTTGAGCTCATTTATATAATCTGACCCAAATCATTTACCTTAATGAGACCATCTCCTTGGGCAAAGCACGGGTCCTGCACAAAATCAAGCACCTGAAGTGTCAGCTGATGCCACAACCTGAAAAACATAAGGCCCTTCAGACCTATAAAGTAACCTTCAGTCACAGACGCCTTCAGCCCTGACGGGCCGGCCTGTCAGTAACAGTCACTCGGCAGTCTCTCCTGTGTACCAGAAAGGATGCTAAAGCACACAGCGAGAGACCCAAGCTCTCTACTGGCTCTGCTACTCAGTGGTCACGGAACCTGACACTCAGTTCCCTCCGCTTACAATGGAGCACCCCCTTCTGGACTCCCTCAGAGGTTTGCTGTGAGGTTGATTCCACTGGAGACAAGGACTTTGCAATCACACACATTTCAGCTGAAATCCTGCTCTTCCACTCATTAGCTGAGTACCTCAGCTTTGGTCTCCTCATCTGTGATCAGGATGATGGAAAAACTAAAGGAGTGAATACATAAAACCTTAGAATGACAGCACATTTGAAACCAAAGCGTAATTCTAAAGAATGAAAATAAAATACTTTGAAAGATACAAAGTACTACCCAACACAAGCAATTATTTGCCAAATACTAAGAATTTGCTCTCAGAAATTGCTGACAGCAGAAAGCTGGACATCATGGAAACATGTATGGAGCATCTCCATACTATGCTAAATGCTGGGCTGTTAGCAGGGAGGTTATCACAAGGGCTGTATTTTCCTGTGGAAGCTGGCTGGCCCAGTGCTAGCAACTTACTCCATTCATTTAAAAAGAAGTTGGTGCCTAGCCGGTCGAGTGACTCAGTTGGTTAAGAGTTGGCTTAGAGTGCGAGCTCTGAGCGACAGGGCTGCTGGTTCGATTCCCACATGGGCCAGTGACGCTGTGCCCGAGCTGAGCTGTCGCTGAGCTGCCAACAGGTGGCAGGATGGCTCAGCTGGTGTAACAACAAGGTTGCCTGTTCAATGGTGGGCTATGCCCACCCACAACTAAGACTGAATTCTGCACCTTGAGCGGAGCCGCCCGGATGCCTCAGAGGATAGAGTGTGCGCTCTTAACAACAAGACTGCTGGTTCGACTCCTGCATGGGACGGTGGCTATGCCCACCTGCAACTAAGATTGAACACAGCCCCTTGAGCTTAGAGGCCACGAGCTGCCCACGGGAAGCCAGATGGCAACTGGCACCCTCCACGACGAAGACTGAAGAACAAAAAAGTGGCTGTTCTCCTTCTCCAATACCCCTGATTCTCCAACACTGTTCCCCTCCCCTAATTCCCCAATAAAATCTTTAAAAAAATAAAAATAAAAAGAGGTTGGTGCTTACCAACGATTCAATCGCTCTGAAACTCACCCTTTTTCTAAACAAGCCCAAACTGCGATCTCCCGAGGGCGCAAAGCCCGATATGAAACAACGGATGGTAGGGGCGGTGGGGGAGGGGAGAGTGGTTGTGCCCCCGCGTGTAGCCAGTGGCAGAATCCACGCGGGAAAGGACACCACTGCGCTGGCCTCTGGTTTCTCCGTTCCAGACGGTCGGGGAGACGTGTGTGTGACAAGGCTGAGTACGCGAGACACCAGGATCTGTTACCCCAAATGATGGCAGAGTGACCCCGGACGGTGTTTGCTTGTTTGACTGGAATCAAGAGCTAAAACCACCGAGCAGCCCCGAACGCTTCTCCTCAGACACGAGGGGACATCAGAGCCCAGTCAGGGCCCCTCGGTGCGGGCGGCAGTGGACCGCGTGTGCGGCTCTGCTGCTCGCCCCTCGGGTTCCTCCGCCCACCTCTGCGGCCTAACGGGTCCCCTGTCCCCGCGCAGGGGTCTGAGCGCCCGGGCCCGTCCGGGTCCCGCCCCGCTCTCCGGTGCCCGGGTCCCCGCGGCGGGGCGCTCACTTCTTCGTGTAGAGCTCCTCCAGACGGTGCCACACGGCCGCCTGGCCGGGCCCGGAGCTCTGGCTCTGCTGTAGGAAGCCGGGGACGTCCTTCATGACGGCAGCAGATGCCAGGACAGCGGGGCCACCAGGAGTCAGCGCCGCGGAGATGGCCGCCGGAAGTGCTCACTCACTTCCGGCGTCGTGCCGCGCGGGGCAGGCCGGGAGCGCCGCCCGTGGCCCTGGGCGCCTGCTGGTTGTCAGGGTAACCGCGCCTCCGTGCTGGGGACGGGCTTCTGACCGGCTTTGTGCGGGTTGCCCGCGCAGCTGGCCGTGCCTCTCAGGCGTCGACGAGCACGGGCACCCGCGGGCGACCAGGCTCTCGCCTGGCGCTGTGGCCTTTGTGACCCGCAGTTTCTCAAGTGGGGATGGGGATGGCACCTTCCTAGCAGGGTCTTGCGAGGACTAGGGGTAAATGTGACGCCCGACGGCAGTGCCAGTCACCACCCCTCCCGGCGGGTGCGGGCGGGCGAAAGGCCGCGCTGGGCCTGCTCTCCGGGGGAGGCGGGGCTCCACGGCTAGGCACCGCCCCCGCCTGGCTTCGCCGCCCCGGGACGCGCGGGGCGGGGCGGGCACGTGACCCTCGGGGACGACGGCGCCGTGCGGGCTGCGGCGACCATGGCGCTGTGGGGTCGGCCTGCGGTTCGCGTCCTCAGGCTCTGGGGCCCGCGAGGTGAGCGGGCCTGGGCCCGCCGGCCTCGGTTCCTTCGGTAGCAGCCCCGGGGCGGGAGCCGGGGCGGAGTCGGGAGCCCGGAGGGCGAGCGCGTCGGGCCGGCGCCCCCTGCGTGGCGGGCGGGGCCCCGGGAGAAGCTGGAAACGTCAGGTCCGTTCGCCGGGCCCCAAGGGCTTCCTGCCTCGGTTTGTTGTGTCTTCTCAGGGGCGTTTTGCGCGTGTCCAAGCGACACTGAAGTGTCATTGCCGACACCACCCACTTTTTAGTTAGATTCTGTTCTGCGCCCGGCCTTTTTGCTTAACAGCATGTGTGTTGCAGTTCTTTCCATTTCACAGCAAATGCTTTTTCAATCTTTTGTGCTGATCCGTAGCGTGCCGTTATAACTAATCTTTTATAAACAATTTCTTTACCTGTTCTTTTTTTTTTTTTTTTTTTTGAGGGCAGTGTCACTGGCCCTCATATGTGGGAGCCGCTGGCTTCCCAAGCGAGCACTTAACCACCAAGCCACTCGGCAGGCCCCTTACCTGTTCTCTTATTGAAATAGTTTCTAATCTTTAGCCATTACAAATAATGCCATGGTGAATTACTTTGTCGGTAGCTCACTTTTTGGATAAATTCCTAGCACTGGAACTCCTGGGTCTAACGGTGCATACATTGTCATTGTCCCCTGTAAAGGGTGTGAGGTGCTGCTCCCAGCAGCGTTTGTCCGTACCTTCTGTACAGTAATTGCATACTTTAGAAACCTGGTCTGGGGACAGAGCCTACACGTGGAAGAACCTTAAGGCCCTTAGGAAAGTAATTTAAACGCCCAATAGTGGACAAATATTTAAGTAAACAGTGGTACAGCCACTTGATGCCATCTTACACAGCTCCTAAAAATATTGGTGGAAAGTTTAATAAGGCGACACCAAGCAGTCTTTTGATCATCCAGGAAAACTTTACCTGTTCTGTGCAACTGTTCTAGATGCTGAGGACAGCAGGGGCTGGACACACACTTGCCTCTGTGGAGCTGCTTCAGCATCAGGGCAGCAGACAGTGGGGAGGGTGGGACAGCGACCTGGGCCACCAGCAGCAGCTCAGGAGACTGCTGACTGCCACGAGCCAGACAGACCCTTGCGGCCAGTCTCCCAGAACAGGCGTCTCAGGCTGCAAGGGGCAGGCCGCTTGCACGGGCCTTCTGCAGTTGGAGTTTCTGCCCTTTGAGTTCGGATTTTGGGGTTCTTGTATGAAATCATCCTTTTTCCCTTCCCCAGGCAGCACTCATGCTTGCTCCTCTGGGCCCCCAAATGCCTAATAAATCGTATTCCATGTACCATGTAGACTTTAAGTCACACACCTTAAGTATATTCTAGACATTTGGTAAAATTCTGTGCATGTGTTTTTCAGTGACAAACATTTATGTAGATTAGAAGTATACGTCAGCTATCCTAACACCTTGCACTTAGTACACACTCAAAAGTGGCGTTCACTTCTATGATAGGTGTTTTTTTTCCAACAACACCAAGCTATTCTCCAATTTTCTGCAGACACTGACCTGATGTCCCACAAATTTGGCTCAATTCTGACACCTTCGACCTGAAGACAGCACCAGATCCCACAGTTAAAGGCTCAGTCCCACAAGACTGTCCCCACTTCAGATGCCAATCCAGGTGGTCACCTCTGCGTCTGACAGACTGACTATAAATCATCAGAGGTTCCCATGACCCGCTCCTCAGATTCGATTAATTTGCTAGAGTGGCTCACGAAACTCGGAAGCCAGTTTACTTACTAGGTTTCTGGTTTATTACAAAGGATTTTAAAGGCTATGAATGAACGGCCAGGTGAAGCGAGACACAGACCAAGGTCTGGAAGGGTCCCCAACAAAGGAGTTTTAGTCCCTATGGAATCTGGGCCCTGGGGCCTGATACATGGATGCTTTCTTTCTAGCTCCCCAACCTGAAAGCTCTCTGAGCCCCCACCTTTTGTTATTTTTCGGGAGGCTGCAACCCTCTAATCACGGTTGGTTCCCCTGGCAACCAGTCCCCATCTTTAGATTTCCAAAAGTCCCCTGATTAGAAGCTCAGGTGTGGTTGAAAGGGGCTTGTTATGAACAAAGAGACACCCATTTCACCTTCTTGGCTCTGAAACGATTTCAGGAACTGAGGGCAAAGACCTTGTAACAAAAGATGCTCCCATTGCTCTCAGGAAGTTAGGTTTTGGGGACGAAAATCAAAATACGTATTCATTACCAATCACACGATCACAGCTTCCCCTCGTCATTTCCCATTTCCGTATTTCTCTTAATCATTTGCACTTTGGAGGAACTCTGGTGGGCGGATGTTTTCATGCTGTGTGAGGTGCTCATTTCATCACTGTGGTTGGCCCCAGAGTGTGGCCTTTGCTTCCTGCCCAGCTGACCAGTTCCCATCAGAAAGCCCCTTTCTGATTCAGCGGCTTATACTCAGAAGAGCTGCCACAGCAGGTGCTCTGCAAAGTCCTGGGTGCCCACCCCCTACACACCCCCACCCCCAACCGGGCACACCCCCACTCCCTTGCTCAGAGCTGCAGCATCTGCAGGGCATGGCGGAGGGCGCACTGTCTACCAGCTGTGTGTCTTGTACTTCCTGCTGGGCGGTCAAGCTCTGGACTTGAGAGCTGTCTCTCCCTTGCTTTTGGCATTGGCAGCTGAGGCTCGGCGTGGAGCGACCTGAGACAGGAAAAGGCCAGGGCCCTGGTTGTGGCTATGTTCCTTGGGACACTCCCTTCAGAGCTCTGTGCTTTGGAAAAGCAAGATGATGCTTTGTGTGACAGCACAGGCAATAGCACAGAAGGGTGTGTGTGGATCGTGGATACAAGTGGGTCCCTGGACAGCACCATCACAGACCCCAGAGGAGTGTGCAAGGCAGCTGCGCACGGAGGGAAGGCGGGAACCCAGAAGGGGCTGGGAGCCAGTCCTGCCACCTTGCAGAGCAGGGAAGTGACTCACTGGGATTCAGCAGTGGCCTCATGAGGGAGATGGCATTGGATCCTAGCCTTGACTCTGGGAGATTTGGACATGCTGAGGTGGAGAAAGGTCTTTCCAGACAGAGGCCACCTGAGAAACCAGCAGTCCTGTCTGGCTGAAAGGAAGACTACGTGGCAGGGAGCAGTGGGGTTAACGCTGTCCCGGGAGTGGAACATGCTGCGGTGGGGTAATGGGAAGTGGACCAGAGCTTCAGGTGTACAGTTGGTCAGCCTGTGGAGAGATTTTGTAGTGTTAATTTTGTAAGGAGCAAGAGAACACAAAAGACACAGAGCAAACAGAAGAAGGTTAGGGTCAAACTCCTAGAAGGTGAGTCTAAATTGTCCTGACAGGTAGGTATCTACAGATTGAGTGGCATTTAGGGTCTTGTTTCCTGCATGTATCGCAAATGAGCTAAGGAACACTCAGTTGCCTGCTTTCGTGTCTCTGTTCACTTCAGATACTGCATCATTTGGGGAGGGTTGTCACTTCAGTTTGTTGCATCTGTTTTCCTGTCAGGGTGTCCTGGGGGAGGGTTATCAAGGACAATCTCCTGGAAGAACAGACATGGTGGCTGCCAGCCCATGGAGTGTGAGAAGGGTGCCCTGCCCAATGGGCTGGCAGTCCCGAACTGTGGGTGAGTCGCCAGCATGATGCCAGGAGGAGAAGGTGTCATGCAGTGTGGTTAGATGTGTAGCTGGGGCCTAAGAGCCCTGGAAACTCGGGGGCCTTTCCAGGCCATGTGAGGCCACTTCAGTGGGACCTTGGCAGGTGCAGCTCCTGTGCTTCTGTCACCTATGCTGTTTTTGTTTCCTTTGGTTGCTTTTCAGAGGCCTCACTGAAGCCTGTGGCTTGTTTATTGTGTGTGTTCTTTCTTCCTGGGGAGGACCACCTCGTACTCCTCCACAGTGACCCTTGTGAGTGTCTTGGCTCCTGGCTTCTGGAGATAACCTGCAAAGCCGAGAGCTCAGAGGGCGCCCCAACCTGCAGCCTCCCACCGCCTTTCCTCAGCCCTGTCATTTGTGTGGCTGCAGTATGAGCAGCCTACAGACTGGCTACAAACGTGGATGTCTGCATCAGCTTGAGCCCCTAGCTGTCGGGTGTGGATGTTTCTTTCTGGGATGGTCTCCAGAACCCGTTTTCCATCCTGATCATATTTGGGGTAAAGTCTGAGACGTTTAACTTTGTTCAGATGTGACTGCACATGTGTCACATCCCAGGTGTGACAGTGTGTGTGTCTCTGCAGAGCCCACCAAGGAGCTCCTGGGTGTGGGTCACAGGGTTAGGAAATGGTGCTTTCCATGTTTGCACAGTTCCCGTGAACACGAATCTTTTCCCTCCCAAATGAGTCTTGATCTCTGAGTTGAGGCTGCTTTCTGTTTTAGCGCATGTCACAGGTAAGTGTGTGGTCATTCTCAGTGGTGGGGTGAGGGCGGGCGGGCGGTCTCATTCTCGAGACGAGCGGGAGTGTTGTTGGTTACCTGACCACTCTCCTTTGTCCATACTGCAGGTGGAAGGAGGCCCATAGCTTTCTCTGCTGCTGTCTCCGGGGTCTTTGGAAATGGCGGCAGCAGTAAGGAGAAGCTTTCTCTGCAGGACGTAGCAGAGCTGATCCGAGCCAGAGCCTGCCAGAGGGTGGTGGTCATGGTGGGGGCTGGCATCAGCACACCCAGCGGCATTCCAGACTTCAGGTGCCCTGCGGGTCCCACTCTGCCCTCTCCACCCTCACCTGACCCCTCCAAGAGCTCACAGCCTCTGGCTTCTCTCTGCAGGTCTCCGGGCAGTGGCTACTACAGCAACCTCCAGCAGTACGACATCCCCTACCCAGAGGCCATTTTTGAGCTCTCCTTCTTTTTGTACAACCCTAAGCCCTTCCTGTCTCTGGCCAAGAAGCTGTACCCTGGGAACTACAGGCCTAATGTCACTCACTACTTCCTGCGACTGCTGCACGACAAGGGGCAGCTCCTGCGGCTATACACACAGAACATCGACGGGCTCGAGAGAGGTGAGCCCGTGCAGCCCTGGGCCCTGCAGGCAGTCTTGGGAGCTGGGCTTGTTTCCCATCCTTGTCAGGGTTCTGAGCTAACGAGCCATGCTTGTTCCTGACCGAATGTCCCTGTGTGCGTGAGGGTCCCTGTTGGGACCTCAGTGGTGGACCTGTTTACCAGCATACCTGTGGGCTGAATTCTGAATAGGACTGAGGCCAACATCAGCAGCTTTGAGTTTTGCTAAATCTGATACGACTTGTTTTTTACAAATTTTATTGTGGAGGTTTTCAAGTACACAGAAGTAAAAAGAAGGATGTAATGCACCTCAAACCATCATCCATGCCCTCTGCCATCTTCCCAGATGATTTTGAAGCTAATTCCTTACCTTATACTCTTACTATAAACACACCAGTGTGTAGTTCTGGAAGACAGATGTTTGAAATATAACTGCGATGTCATTGTCACACAATGGTCACTGATAAGTTCTTTTTTTTTTTTTTTTTTTTTTTTTTTTTTAGCTGAGCCATCCTGCCACCTGTTGGCAGCTCAGCAGCTGCTTAGCTCGGGCTGGGAATCCAACCGGCAACCCTGTTACTCAGAACTCACACTCTTGAGTGAGCTCTTGACCAACTGAGCCGCTCGACCAGCCCCACTGATAAGTTCTTAACATGAGTAAACTCAAGTGTGTGACAGCCACCATATCTGCGTGGTGCCACCTGGGGGACCCAGGGCGCTGAGCTCCAGCTGTGCCTCTCCGAGCAGCACATGCAGTGATGCCAACAGGTGCCAACAGCTGACTCAGCAAGCCCGCAGCTCGGCCACGCTGCACATGTGCTGTGATTTGGAAAAAGGAGACCCCCTACTCCGGGAAAGCACTTCCTTGCCAGCATTTTCCTGCCAGGGAGCCCCCATGGGGACAGTGTCTTCTCCTGGAGATACGGCAGCCCTGTGGGAAGGTGGGAACGTCTGGCTGTGGGCTGTAGCATGTGTGTACTTAGGGCCATGAGAGGGACGGTGGGCAGCTGCCTCTGCAGGGGCCGTGTCTGCTCCCGCAGCTTTTGAGGAGCTGGCATAACTTTTCTATGTGGTGACATAACTTAGGTTACCTTCTGTCTGTTTCCCCTCAATTTATGGAAATGGATTTGTATCATTTTGTCACCTTTACTTGGTGTCTGTAGGTATCGGGTGAAACTGTACCTAAACTGTATCAGATGTGTTTTATGCTGTTCGTTTTAACTGTCACCTGTTTCCTTCTGGGAGCCATCACCCTTCTGCTTATTCTGGTCAGGGCGCGTCATCCCTAGGTGACAGAGGCATCGAAACCGGGCTCCCAGGGAGGGCTGTCACTCCTCCCGGGGCCTCCCAAGCCCAGACTTGCTGCTTGGGGGTTTGTGTGTCCACCCAAGACAGCAGCACTCAGCTTTGGTTTGACTTGCAGCGTCTGGCATCCCGGCCTCCAAGCTGGTTGAAGCTCACGGATCCTTTGCCTCTGCCACCTGCACTGTCTGCCGAACAACTGCCCCAGGGGAGGACTTCTGGGTGAGTTGTTACTCTTTGCGGGGGGAGTGGTCTGGAAAAGTGGTAGTTTCTAAGCACTGTCATATGGACAGAGAACGGTAATAGTGTGAAAATGCTGTTCTCTATTTTAAAATTAGAGATGAGATACATGCTTGTAAAAACTTAAGGTAGAGGAATACATAGGGGAAAACGAATCTCCCGTCAGCCAGTTCCTGTAGCCCACTTTTAACAGCTTGGTGTATGTCCCATGCCTTAAGAAAAAAAAAAGTGTGGTGAACAGACACACACCTCTGTACCTATCCCCCGTTACAGCTCTTTTTCAGTAATAGGATCAGTAAGCCTAATGTTCTACGACTCACTGTGTTTCCGAGCGAACGAACGTTCCTGGATGCATTATCAGGCAGCTCTGCCCATGTTTAGGGACTGCGGAAAAGACCTGTAGCCACCCCGTCGTGGGTGTTTTTAGATGTTTGTAATTTTCACTGTGAACTGACACAGCGAGGAGACACGCTTGCCCTCCTCATTCCTGTGGGTATCTCTGTAGGATGGGCTTTTCCAAGTGCGATAGGATCGAGCTGAAAATCTTAAATAAAGTCGACCCTGAAATGTGGCAAGGGACCCTGTCGTTTGTTTGACTGAGGTGAAATCCACATAACACAAAATTCACCATCTCAGTGTACAAGTTGGTGGCATTTATTTAGTGCATCCACAGTGTAGTGTGGCTACTGCTTAGAATTCAAAGCATTACTTCACCCTGAAGAGAAACTGTCCATGAGTCAGTGAACTCCACTTCTGCCCTTTCCCAGCCCTGACAACCACTGACGCTGTTACTGTGCCCTTAGTTGTGCTTTTTGCAGCAGGTCACAGGTTGGGACCATAAAGCATGTAGTCCTCCCCAAACCTGGGGCTGTATGACATTCTGGGAAGGTCGGGACCTGCTGGAGCTGCCTCGTTACTACTGGGGCGATCACAACCCCTGGCAGCTGGGAAGTGGGTGAGGGTTTCCTTTTCCTTAGAGGTGGGTTGCGATCTCTTTCTTGGCCATTTCCTGTGCTCCCCAGGCCGATGTGCTGGAGGACCGGGTCCCGCGTTGCCCAGTCTGCAGCGGCATCACAAAGCCCGACATCGTGTTCTTTGGGGAGCCGCTGCCCGAGAGATTCTTGCTGCATGTGGTTGACTTCCCCATGGCAGACCTGCTGCTCATCCTGGGAACCTCTCTGCAGGTTTGCGGGCAGGCCAGCGGGGGGTGCAGTGTGACCAGGAGGCTGGAGAGAGAGGCACGGGGGAGGGGGCTCGGGCACCCTGGGGCCTCCCTGTGGAGGATGAGTGTGTAGATTCAGCTGGTAGGAGGCAGGCATTCCAGGCCTTGGGAGTAGGGAGGTGGGCTTTGGAGGTATTGTCGCTGTGGGGAAGGGAGTGGGGAAGGGGCATGGCACCCTGAAGGGAAGCAGGCCTCTCAGGTCACAGAGCAGCTGCCTGCTGGGAGCAGTGGTAACCTGGAAGGTGTAGGGGCAGAGACACAGATCGAAGCGAGCACATGTCCAGGAGGCTGGTTGTACAAAAGGCAAAGCTGTGGGCACGGTCAGGCCGCGTGACTGAGACAGTGAGAGAGGGAGGCTTGAGGCCCAGTGCCGGCTGAGGGCATTTGCTGATGAGGAGCTCGGTGGAAGGATGCTGAGCTCGATTCTGCACGTGTGTTTGCCTGGGAGATGCCTGCTGGACGAGGTCAGGTGTCCCCCGTGTGTTTGCCTGGGAGATGCCTGCTGGACGAGGTCAGGTGTCCCCCGTGTGTTGCCTGGGAGATGCCTGCTGGACGAGGTCAGGTGTCCCCCGTGTGTTGCCTGGGAGATGCCTGCTGGACGAGGTCAGGTGTCCCCCGTCTGGGTCTGAAGCTCAGGAAATCCCTAAAGGGAGTGATGAGGGCAAGAAGTGAGACCCTGGATGGGCTGTGCCTGACTGGATGTGGGCAGCGGGTGGAAGGGCCAGAGATCTGCACAGAGGCCGGAGGTCTGCCTGCTGTGTGCGGGTCATCCTGGTGCTCTGGCCACACACAGCAAGTGTCCCGACGCCACGGGGACAGCTCCAGGACAGGAAGCTGAAGGGTTGGGAGCTGGTGGTGGTGGCAGCACGCTTGGTTTGGTGTGCCTTGTCAGGAGGTGACACTGGAGCTGAGCTGAAGGTGACACTGTGAGGTAGGGGGTGTCTGGCAGGAGACACTGCACAAAGGCCCAAAGACCACACGGAGCAGGTGAGGGGCCAGCAGTGACAGCATCAGTGAAGGTGGTCTGACTTCCTCTCCTTCTGGATGCTGTGCCATGAACAGAATCGGGGACACACGTGGGAGCAGGGAGAGTCAGAGGCATGGCAGGAGGCCAGATGAAGCCAGCAGAGGGCCATGGAGCTGGGTGTGTGAAGGCGCAGCCCGGGGGAACGCAGCCCAGGGAGATCCAGGGCTGTGTCCCAAGCAGCTGCAAGGATGAGGCTCACTTCCTGAGACGGACATGCCTAGCGGGCGGATTTGGGGAACTCGGCCTTGGTCACGCCAGCCAGAGGAGTGTGTGGGGCTGCTGGGAGGACACGTCGAGTCCATGAAGGGCCTGAGCTGGGAGACTGGGGGACATGAAGTGGATTTTCAGTGGCCTGAGGTCTCACTGTCAGTCTGTGTGTCCCTCCAAGGCCTCAGGCTCTGGCCTGGAGTGTCCTGAGGGAGTCAGAGCAGGGAACTGCTCCCCTCACGTCTGGGCAGTTTTCCAGGTAGAGCCTTTCGCCAGCTTGTCTGAGGCCGTGCGGAGCTCAGTGCCCAGACTGCTCATGAACCGGGAAGTGGTGGGGCCCTTGGCCTGGTGTCCTCGCAGCAGAGACGTGGTCCAGCTGGGGGACCTGGTCCACAGCGTGGAGAGGCTGGTGGAGCTGCTGGG
This sequence comes from Aselliscus stoliczkanus, assembly GCA_033961575.1. Classification (NCBI taxonomy): domain Eukaryota; kingdom Metazoa; phylum Chordata; class Mammalia; order Chiroptera; family Hipposideridae; genus Aselliscus; species Aselliscus stoliczkanus. Next base: position 137,263,125 of record CM066736.1, read on the forward strand.
CTGGACAGAAGAGATGAAGGATCTTGTCCGGCGGGAAACTGGGAAGGTACAGACCGCTGAGCAGGATCCCCTGAGGGGCCGCCCTCCTCACTGCCCCAGGGCCTGGTGATGACTGGCTCCAGCTGCCAGGCCCATGCAGCTATCCTACCCATACTCGAGACCCAGGCAGCGATGCCAAGCCTGCTTGCAAGTGTCCCCACAGCCTGCGCTCCCTTCACTTCCTCAGTGGCCTTTTCCCCCGAAGTGGCGTGGCCCCCACTCCTCAGGCTGAGGCGCGAGGTGGGGCGCAGCAGCTCGGAGGGGCTGCAGGGCTGTGCCCGCGTGGCAAGGAGCCCACGAGTGGTGCTTAGGAGTTATCAGTGTGAGAGCTGCTAACTTGAGTGTAGAACCCGAAAGCAGAGCCCAGCAGTTGTAGGTTACCAGCCAGCAGGCGAGTGAACCGACACGATGCAGTTTTCCAACACGTGGCGGCTGCCTTGGCGTGAGGGTCATTTCCCCACCACACACAGGGCAGCACAGAGCTGGAAGGGCAGTTGTCCCACAGCCCTGGGCAGCTGGTGCGGGGGAGGGGGTGTCCTGGCTCTGGCTTCCTGTGTCAGTGACAGCAGCAGGTTAAGTCGACAGCCCCTGTGGTGGTTTGGAAGTCGTCGTATAGGATCCGACTAGTGCTTCTTCATTTCCGTTTGTGTACACTGGATTGTGATTTTAGGGGTTTAAAGAGCTGCTGCCCAAGAGTAAGTGGTGGCACATCTGGACTGGCCAGTTACACGAGGCTCCAGGTACCTGTGTCATCTTCATAGCTCAGCAGCGGCCACTTTAGGACACAGCTGGAGCCCAGGCCGAGGTCTGTGGCCAGCACGGGTGTTAGAGTAACTTCTTCTGTGTTGCAGCTCACTGGGTGCGACGGATAGGGAGATGGCTGCTCCTGCACCAGCACTGGGGACATGGGGAGTCACCACCCATTTCTGAACAGACCCCATGTCTGCAGAACAGCGAGCGGCTAGCAGTCTATCCAGGCCAAAATGACGTACAGGGCCACCCATTAGAGACACCTGCCTGGTTGCTGTTTGACTCTCCACCTCTGACTCGGATTGCACCCTTCCCTGTGCCCAGGTCCCCACCTGAAGGGCAGGTTCAGCCCGTGTGGTCCCAGGTCCCATACAGGGCACTAGGGTTGCCAGCTGCCACTCTCAGTGGGTTGTTTTTCATTAGGGCAAATTTGTCCTTCATTCTGGCACAAAGTAAACTTTAACGTAGAAACTGGACATCTCTTCATTTCTGTCTCCTCAGAGGAGACGCAAGTGTTGACAGTGAATGTGGAAAGGGAGCTCTGGGGGTACGTGAGCGTCTCCCTCTACTGCAATCATCCGAGGACTGAACATCTGTCCCTGGGTTCACCCTGGAGTTGGGCTAAGAGCCCGCAGCCCCTCACTGAAGGTCATCACGTCCTGTCCCCTCTTCAATGCCTTTCACATTAACCTCCCCCAGACTCAGCAGCCTTCTGCCAGGGTCCCGGTCCCCACTGCAGTACTGCAGCAGCACCTGAGCTGGCCCCCCGCCGCCAGCTGACTCATCAAGCACAGCTGGGATGCTTCCCCATGCCCACCCCGGTCCTCCCTCCTGTGCACAGGCAGACTGAGCAGGGCAAGTGGAGACCTGGCACGTGGTCAACTGTGCAAAGAACCACAACAGCTTCCACTTCATGTGCTTTACTTGGTACCTTACACATCCACAAAAACTCCTGCCTGCAGCTGCCCCAGGGCCGTGTCTCCATGACGCCTTGCAGGATGTGGTAAATATAGGTCTGTTTCATGAATGGCCTTTTTACCAGCTAGAACGATGGAGCCTGTCACAATGGGGGAGGCCTCGGGTGCTGTGGACTCCGGCCCTGAGCTCTGCGGGAGCAGCAATGGCAGCACACAGCTTGTGTTTCTGACAGCAGCATGGGAAGTCCCAGCAGTTTTTCCCCCAGGGAAGTGCAGCGCTAGCCCGACCGGCTGGCTCTGGGCCAGTGTGCTATCCGTGTGTAGGCCTGGGCCTGAGTGCACGCATGCTCAGGTGAGTCCCGCTAAGCCCCGCCCCAGCGGCAGCTCACGGCAAAGAAACCACTTCATTTGTGGAACTCAAGGCTGAGTTTCCAGAGTGATAGCAGGACAAGACCCTCGCAGTCCCCGAGACAAGGAGTTAGACCAGAGGCGAATCATGAACAAAACTTTGGGAGCAAAGAGAAAGGGTCTCCAAGCTGGAGAGGGCTGTGGCTCCTAGGTCACGGCCCCAAGGACAGCACAGGTGCTGAAGGGCCAGCAGATGCGGCCATCCTCAGTCAGGGTCCGAGTCGGGGTCGGAGCAGACCTGCCCCTGCAGGCTCTCACACACGGCGTCCTGCAGGGATGTAAGCTGACCCCGGGGACTCATGCCCATGGGTTGGATGACTCTGTGCCTGCAGGGAAAGGCATGCTGGGGCACGGATCCTGGTCACCCTGGCTGCTCCCGCTCCCTGGGGAAGCCTAGGCGTGAATTTGTCCACCAGGCCTGAAGCCTAACTGCTGCCACAGGGCTGTGAGACCTGACACAGTCTCAACTTCTCTGGGCCGAGCTTCCATCATCTGTAAAATGGGCACCAGGCTGCCCTCCACCCCGACTTGGGCCTGGAGGTTCCTCTAGGGTAGGCAGTTTCAGACACAGTCCGCCTTGCTCATACCGTAACCCCTCGTGTGCCCCACCCCCAGGCTCACAGGCAGCACCCAACACCCTCCCCCCCAGCACACACCTGGAGAGCTTGTCAAGCATATTCACCAGCCTCATGGCCTCGTGCTCCTTCTGCTCATCCGTCATGCCTGCCATGGGGTTGGGTGGCTTTTCTTCCACCCTCCCGGTCACGGGGTTTATGCTGCTTCCCAGGGAGAGGTGGGGAGTGCGTTAGTGGCTCTCCAGGACAGCAGGGGCTGCCTGAGGTGGGTGCAAGCCCACGTCTCCTGCATGTGCCCAAACTGACAAGAAACCCACTTTCCTGCAGGTGGGGGTAGGGAGGTGACTTCAGGAAGAAAGCCCCTCCCCGAGTAGCCGTTAACCAGCTCCTGATACCGGGACCACCCAGCCCCCCAGGTGGCCCGGCCCCTTCTGCCTGTGTTTTCAAGGAAACATGATACGTCAGAACTCACGCCACTTAACAGTGCCGGACTCCCAAAGGCATCACCCTTAGTCATTGTCCCACTCCCCTGGATCTAGGTGGCTGTGGGCACGGGGGCTGAGTAAGGGGAGCCCGAGAGTGTGGGACACACACCTGGCCTTGGCTTCCTTGTACTCGTCTGTGTCCGTGTCCTCGTCCTCTGAGTACTGGCCTGGAGGCCGGCCCCCTGCCATGAGGCCCCGGGCAGCCAGGAGGCCGGCAGCGTTGCCATAGCCCGTGTACTTGACGAAGCGGGGCACTGCGGGCGGGGCAGTGGTCAGTGTGCAAACACACGGGGGGGGGGGGGTGGCAGCGCTCTGCTGGGCGGGCCCCACACTCACCACTCTCGGAGCAGAGGACGAACAGGAACTCGGCTGCCACCCTCTTCACGTCAGTGTCCAGGTGCGTCATCAAGCGCACCAGCTTGTTCCGCAGCTGCTCACCCACCTCCGGCCGGGTCCTGACGTCCCTCAGTGGGGGTAGCACCTGGGGAGACAGCGGGCCCTGAGCCTGGGCCCAGGGCAGCTGGAGCCACCAGGGCCACCAGAGCCCAGCGCAGCTGCTGCCGTACCTGGGCCTTCAAGTACTTGCGGGCAGGGCGGTGCAGGCGGGCGCACTCGGTCAGCACGCTCAGCACGGGGGCCACGCGTTCCTTCAACCTGTGCGTCTGCAGAGGGGCCCTGGTCAGTGGGGCTTTGCCCCCGGCTGTCGGGAGACCAGGGGCTGCTTGCACCACGTGGTCCTGGCAGGAGGCAGTTGGGACGAGGGCTCTCTGCATGCAGTCAGCTGGGGGGCCGACAGCGGGCAGTGGGTGTCCACTGAGCTTCCAGCGACCGGGCTGGAAGCCAGCCCAGGGGGCTCCCTGACTCTTGTGACTGGAGGCAAACTGCTCTAAATCAAACTTCCTTGTCCGTCAACCAAAGGCCGTGGGGAAACAGTGATTCAAGCTATGAGCACAACACTGGCTCCAAGTGGCCCTCAGAAAATGGTGGCTAAAAATGCGAGAACAAAACCGCTCTCTGTGGGTTTCGTGGACAGAGAGCAGGGAGCTCCTGTTCCTCCTGGGCTTCCCCCATTACCTCCCTGGATACCAGCAGTGGCAGAGCTAGGCACAGATGGTCATGGCCAGCGTGTCCACTGCTGGGCACATGGCAGCCCACCCTGCACTGAGTGCGGGTTTCAAGGGTCTGTGCTGTGCAGCGTGCACACCCTCGAGCTCCTGGAGGGCTGCTGAGAGCCCCAGCCAGCCAACGTGCTCAGATGGAAGCACCTGTGGTCATGGGACAGCTGGCACCAGTCCCTGAGGAATGCCTGCAATGACACTAAGAGTCTGAGATCACAAGCAGGGGCTGGGGAGCTTTTCAGGACCACTCAGGAGGGAGCCCCAAACAGGTCTAAGGAACAAGTATGCCAGTAGACTCAAGACTCGATGCTTCGCAGGAAGCGGCACAGTGAACCTGCTTCTCAGGGCAGAGGGCCTGGCTTCCTGCCAGGTTGGACCCATGCGGCCGGAGGCCTGAACCATGGCACTGAGCCCATCTCCACTCACTAGTGTGGACTTCACAAAAGCTGTGGCCACAGCTGCTTGTGAAGCCAGAGCCACGGGGCAGCCTCTACAGCGGGCCCCCGAGCCCACCTGGTGCAGACGCTTCTCCAGGAAGCTGAGGAGGACACGGATCACGTCCATGTTCACGCCCAGGAACTCCAGGGAGCCTTCCTGCGGCTCCAGGGTGAGCAGGATGTCCAGGCACTGGAGGGGCAGGTTCCCCAGGAGGTTCACTGTGTGGCTGGGGACAGATGGGGACAAGTCCTGCTAAATCCTGGCACAACCCTTGGTGCACCCTGCTAGGCTCCACAGGACATGAGCCGAAGGAGCAGCCCCAGGGGCCGGAGCTGAAGGGTCTGGTCTCGGGCACTCGCGTCCAGTGGGGTGGGTTCCTGAGGCAGGAGGCACTCTGCAGTCATCCCACTTGCCACCCTCTATCTGTGCTGAAACATCATAGGCGACCTCTGGAAAACCAAGATCTGTCCATGCACAAGGCACCAAGACTGCGGGTGAGGAACCACGTTGCCCTGTAGATACCACACCACCCACTGCCACTATCCAAGGTCCAGTGGCACTTTCCTGTCCCCACACATGGCTCTTATCCTAGTACATGTTGTAAGTGCCAGGCTCTCCGGAAACACACTGATGCCTAGTCCCACTCAGATAGAACACTGTAGGTTGGAGCCTGGTCCACTGGCTGGGCTGGGAACACCATCTATACAGGTGAACACAATTCCATCCTGGGACGACAGGCCCCACTACTAACCCTAACCCTCACCCATGGAACTCCTCTGTGCGGTCTCCTGCAGCAGCCACCATCACACAGTGCCGTAGAAGAGTCCCCAGGTGCCGGTAAAGGGCAGTATCTTCCTGACAAAGAGAAAGAGGTTTCTGTGACACAGCACCACAGTTGTCCCACTGCTGCCAGCTGAAGTTGTGTCTGCCCCCTCCAGGGCTACATGTACTGAAGTGCATCTCGTTGAGTGCACCTCCCAAGGCAGTGCCTTGGGAGGGCATCCCACTGAGTCCTGTGCCTACACGCACTCTTGCGGCAGAAGTCACCTACAGCCTCCACCGTATAGCCCTCCTGATCCTCCATGTCCCTCAAAAACCTTCCTCGAGGCCCCAGAATGGGAGTCTCCTGGTCTCCTCCATCCTCCCTGTGTCAGACACCCATCCATGAGGCAGGTCGACTTCCCAGCAACTGTTAGGTGAGCACCAGCCATGGTGCAGGTCTGCTCACCTGTTCCACCTCCCTCTTGACAGAGTCAAAAGTGATGTTGAAAAGCACCTTGAGGATCTCCATAACCCGCTCTGTCTCCTGGGGAGGAAGAGGCTCTGGGGGGCTGTTTTTGGGAGTCACCCCCAGAGTTACCTCCAGTGCGTCAGTCAGTAGACGTACGCCCCGCAGCTCCTGAAACAGCTGCTGGCGCACGTCGGCACGCAGCGCCGTCAGCAGGAACAGGAGGCGCAAGTCAAAGAACTGGACGTCGTGCGGGATGCCGCTCTCCCGGTGCACCCCTACGCGCTCTGCTAGCCTCACCACCAGGCCGGCCTCTGCCGCCAGCACCTGTGCCACCGGGCTGCTGAGCACGAGGTTACACAGGCACTTGAGGGCCTCGAGGACAATGTCCATGTCCAGCGCCTCAGGGGCTGACCCCGCAGAGCTGGAGAGGCCAGCATAGCAGGCCAGTGCCTGTAGGCTCTGGCGGCTGGTGAAAGGGTCCAGGCAGCTGCGATCCCTGGACAGGATGCGAACACTCTGCAGCCAGGTGACGCGGCGCGAGGGTGGCAAGCCCTGCTCCAAGCCCGAAACCAGCAGCTCCGCCAGTCTCTGTGGGTAGAGAGAAGGGCGGCTCCACCAGGGCCCTCGACCAAGGGGCCACCCATCCCCGCCCCTTCACCCCTCCGTCAGCACCAACCTTCCTGTCTTCTTGTTGGGCGTCATCAAACGTGAAGCTCTGGGAATTCTGCAGTGAGACCCCGAGGCTCAGGAAGCACAGGTGCACAAGGGCAGGACCCTGGCTACCGGAACCGGGCCGAGGCCGCAGGCACCGCTCTGAAACGGAGCCCCACCCCTACACACCTGTTCCCCAGGCGCGCACCCCGACTCTCCCCCAGGAGCTCCTCGCAGACTCGGTGTCCCTCTCTGCCGCGCTCCCTCCCACACTCACGCACCCTCTGCGGGCCACGCGCGTGCCCCACCCTGCCCCACTGCCTCCTCGCACGTCCCACGTCCAAGGCTCCCGCTCACCTCCTGGTTGTACGTGCGCAGAGCCTCCATAATCACGTCCTCCTGCCCCGTCTCCACGGCATCCGCAGCCGCACCGGGATCCATGGCGCCCCGGGCACGCGGAGCCGGGAAGGCGGGAGGAAACACGCTCCGCAGTTCGGAACCGGACTCCACCCGCCCCACCCTGGCTTGCTGCGCGGGGGACGCCGGGACGGGCGCGCGCGGCGCCGCGGGGCGGAGCCTAGCTCGCTCGGGGGACGCCGGGACGGGCGCGCGCGGTGCCGCGGGGCGGAGCCTAGCTCGCGCGGGGGACGCCGGGACGGTCGTGCGCGGCGCCGCGGGGCGGACCTGAGCTGCGCAGGCTTAAGGATGATGGCGGGACGTGAATCTTGCGTGCTTTACCTTCGGGTCAGCCCGGGCTTCAAGCTCCGTCTCGGTGGTCGTCCCAATTTGGGGTTTGAGTCGCCCCTGAACTGTACAGTGACTACCCTCGCTTCTTGGGCCGGAATTCCCTGCAGGAGAGGCCCTCAGCCCCCAACCTCCACCACACTCACACCAACGTCCTTCTGGAGCTGCAGAACGAATGGGATGTCGGGGGAAAGCCGAGGTGGAAAGGACTTTGCAACCCTGTGACCACTTAGTTTGTTAAGCGTTTGCGTACCTACTGCATGCGAGGCCCTGGGATGCGGGTAAACAGGCCCCACAGGTCTCTGTCTTCGTGAATTTTACATTCCAGAAGTCAATGCAGCCGAGGAAAAACGGACAAATGAGAGGATTTTAGGCAGTCGTGGTGCTGTGATTTAAAAAATAAAGGAGTCTGTTCGGACGAGTGGTGCATTGGTTAAGAGCTGGCTTGGGACACCAGCTCTGAGCAGCAGGGCCCCGGTTCAGATCCCACATGAGGGCCAGTGATACTGCCCTCTACAGCTAAGAGGTGAACAACAGCTCAACCTGGAGCTGGGCTGCCATGAGTCGCTGGCGACAGCGTAGGCTGCAGCCCCTGCTGCAGTGGGCTGCCATAAGCTACTGAGAGTGGCTCTCAGCCAGCATGAGCAGCCGGCAGCCACTGTGAGCTTCCAAGAGCCGCTGTGAGTGGCCGTCCAGAGGCCGGAGACCCATCTGCCTCACCCGGGAAGAGAGCAATGATAATACCAACATGGGCTAGTGAAGCAACCTCCTCCATAACTACACTGAAGAACAAAAGGACAGCCACTTAGAGGGCTGGCCGAGTGGCTCAGTTGTTTAAGTGCTCACTCAAGAGTGCGAGCTGAGCTCTGAGCAACAACAGTTCGATGCCCAGCCTGAGCTGAGCTGCTGTTAAGCTGCCAACAGGTGGCAGGATGGCTCAGCTAAAATAAAAAAGAATTTTTGGGGCGGCCGAATGGCGCATTGGTTAAGAGCTGGCCTGGGATGCCTGCAGCCCCGGTTTGGATCCCACATATGAGGGCCAGTGACACTGCCCTCTACAACTAAGATAGTGAACAACAGCTCCACCTGGAGATGGGCTGCTGTGAGTCCCCAGGACAGCATAGCTTCAGCCCCTGCTGCAGTGGGCTGCCAGAGGCCACAGTGAGTGGCTGGCAGCAAGTGTGAGCAGCTGGCAGCCTCTGTGAGCTGCCAAGAGCCGCCGTGAGCAGCCGTCCAGAGGCCGGAGATCCATCTGCCTTACCCGAGAAGAGCGCAATGATGATACCAACATGAGCCAGTGAAGCAACGTCCTCTGCAACTAGACTGAAGAACAAAAGTACAACAACTTGCCTGTTCCCCTTCCCGGGTTCCCCAGTGCTGTTCCCCTCCCCCAATTCCCCAATAAAATCTTAAAAAAAAAAAAAAAAGGGACAGCAATTTGTCTTCCCCTTCCCTGATTCTCCAATGCTGTTCCTCTCCCCATATCCCCCCCAAAAATAAAAAATAAAAAAGGGGTCTGTTTGTAACTGAGCAGAGTTTGCTCTGTGCTGCGGGTAGCCAATTGCACTGACGCGGGTGCTGTGAAAAGCATTTATTGTAGACCGCTGCACAATGGAGAACGGGCAGTTTACACTGGAAAACCCCCAATTCCCCGTCCGCTTATTGACAGTTGGTTTTAAAGGGTTGATAAAGTGAACTGGCATCTAAAGATGCTTAACCATAGAGTTGGGAGGACTAGGGTGAAGCTGGGCCACTTGTTAACTCTGTAATCCTGATTTACCGTTCATTCTTATGGTAATCCCAGGGGGAGGGACCCTTAATAAAGGGATTGGCCATTTTGGAACCCAGGTCTTTTTGCCTCAGTGGGCTGCTGTAGAAGCTCCATGTAGGAGGTGTGCTTCCCGCACTGCGGTAGTGGTCTTTTTCTTTTCCCAAATAAACCGTTTCTTTTGTGAATTACTAGGAGAGTTATTTTTCGCCAGTCAACAGGGAAAAATGGGGGTAGGGGTCTTCAATACGTTATCAGTTCGGGGCTGTCTTATGATTGGTTGGAGCCGGAGTTACAAAGACATCTTAGGAGCTCTGGTCATTTCTTTGAGACTGTTGGAGGTTTTGTAAGAACAACTCAAGGTATACGTCAGTATGTTATCTGTGATTGTAGAGGACGGACCAATTAGTGCTCCAAGACCTTGATTTATGTGTGAGAAAGTTGACTTAGGTGAACGTAAATAAAAGGGACTTGGGTCTGATTTCTTACAAGAAACGGCAGGGATAGGGGGGGCATGCTGAGAAGGGATTCGACAACAGCTGGGCTTCATGGTGCGCTGCAAAGGGCTCTGAAGAAGGAACATTTTTTGCTGAGACCGGATGATAAGCAGTGAGCCATGAAAGGACTTGGGGGAAGGTGATTCAAGGCAGGAGGGGCAGCCACTTGAAAGGTGGGAATGACCGTGGGGAGTATGGGGTCAGGATGAAGGCAGAGCCTGACCACGTGCGGCGCGACTTACTAGCTGTGTAATTCGGCCACATTGCCTGGCCTGAACTCAGTTTCCTCTTTTGTGAAGCACAGGTACTAAAAACTCCCATTTCAGTGGTTTGTCGGGACGAATGAATGGCACACGGCAAATGATTAGTGCGGTGCGTGACCCCTGCAACGGGTCTGTGTTGGGCATCCAAGGCTGAGCCAGGCCCTTTGTCAGCAGCGCCTGTGTGCAAAAGCGGGAAGCACTGGTTCCTACCGGCCCTAGGCTCCCGCCACTCACGCCTGCGTCTCGTGCACCGCTCGCTCGTTGCGGGCGCCGATCTCCGTCGCGACTCGCCAGCAGTAACTGGGACGGGCTTCGCCGCGAGCCCGCGCCTTAATCGCACCGCAGCGGGCAGGGACCTCGAGAGCCGGGCGGGGTCGGCTCTGTCTGGACCTCGCCGCGCCTCTTCCGCCTGGGAAAAGTCCATTTGGGACCCGATGCAGTGTGGCGGGAATGACAAGCATCTGTCCACACGGGAACGGGCGCGGAAAACACCGCCTCGTCCGCAAGTCAGGTCCCTGCTGCTCCCACCGCCCCGCGCCCGCGCCCGCGCCCGCCCCGGCGGCCCGGAGCTCAGCCGGAAGTCTGCGGGCCGAGGCGGAAGGGGCGGGCCCGGAAGCCCCTTCCCGTGACTGCCACGTCGGAGGGGCCAGTGGCCGAGGCGTTGACGGAACCAGGGTCGGAGCCGCGCACCATGGCGGACTGGGCTCGGGGTGAGCGCGGGAGAGCGGAGCCGATGGCGGCGGGCACGGCCGTCACCGACGCCGCTGTCCGCAGGAGCCCGCCCGGCTGGGTGGCCTCGGCGGGGAGACCCTGCCGGCGGGCGGAGCCGGGCCCGGGCGGATCGGTCTGCAGCGGGCCCCGCCCCGCCGCCCGGGAGAGGTCGCTGGGCGCCCCGGTGCTTCCGCCCAGCCGCTTCGCGCAGCTGCGGGGTCCGTGCGGCCCGGAGGCCAGCCTCCAGGAGTGGAGGCGGCGTGGCGGGAGGGCGTAAGCAGGCCTCGTCGTAATTGGGCCCTGGGCGCCCCTTGGCCCTTTGGGAGCTCCCCCCACCGATGCTGATGCGGGTCTCACTGAGCTGTGTGACCATGAGGAATTAGGGACCGCGACGTGTCTGGTGCAGCGTAACACCCTTTACTCAGTGGTCTACACATTCGGGATTCCTAGGGCTGCGCCCCCATTAGAGGGGTCACTTTGAGGCAAATTGCACTCTCAAGTGGGGTGCAGGTGGTTTTCACACACCTGATGTGACGGTAATCCCAAATGACCTGGCCAGGTCTTGGCAGGCACCACACTCGGTGTTTGCCATAGCAGGCCCTGTGTGGGTCGCAGCAGTGACCCAAAGTGATCCCTGCTGTTGGGATCTGTTTGGGGAAGCATTGCTCAGTTGTCGTCCCCCCTGGTTACTTGTCACCTCATCAGGATCCAGTTTGCAGGTGGCCCCTTCCTGCTGCCCCCTGCTGACTCACATTTTTCGGGATCTTCTTATGTTTTTCCTACGACCATACCAGTTTACTGTTCATCTCTGAAAATAGGTCCCATGTGCATCATTGGTGATATCCATGGAGAGACAGATTCTGTCACAGTATCCCAAAGTGCCAATTTCACTGAACTGTTTGGGGTTGTACACTTTGGGGGTGCCTGCCCATCGCGGTCTGGACATGTATACAGACCATGCACTGACACAACAGGTGCTCATACACACTGTCACTTAAGCAGCGTGTCTTGTGTATGAAGTCCTTGCACCAGACCCTGGGTTACAGCTGTACCTGCTCAACAGACAGATAGACCCAGTTCCCCCAGACGTGACTCTTGGCCAGATGGGATTGTAGTGGGATCCCTGAGGTCACGAAGGGCTGATGTACAGGGTCAAGGGCTCATGGGTGGATGCACCCCTCAGCCTTTCTGTTCTTGCAGCTCAGAGCTCCGGCGCTGTGGAGGAGATTCTAGATGGGGAGAACAAGCGGATGGCTGACAGCCTGGCCTCCAAAGTCACCAGGCTCAAATCGGTCAGTAGGGGCCCATATCACCTTCACCTGGCGCTGGAGTGAAATCAGAGGGAGGGTAGAGGCCTGGAAGTGTTAAATGTGCTTCCCATCCTCCTTGTCCCATCGTGGCAGTGACCACCTGTGTGAGGCCCAGGTGACACCTGAACCTGACCTCTGGTAGTGGCACCGTGTCTGTCAGAGTTGTTGGCAGGGTCTGCTGATCTTCTCGGGGGTCAGGTACCATTTGGTGTGTCTGCTTTGGCCTGACCCTGCCCCCCCTGTTCTGACCAGCTGGCCCTGGACATCGACAGGGATGCTGAGGACCAGAACCGGTACCTGGATGGCATGGTAAGGGTCTGCAACGTGCGCAAGTGTTTTGGGTAGCTCTGCCCTGCTCCTCCTGCTTTTAGCCCCCACTCCACCCCACCCCCATGGCAGGTTGTGGAGGTAGCGCCCATGTGACCAAGCTGGGATTCCTCCCGCAGGAGTCGGATTTCACAAGTGTGACAGGTCTGCTCACAGGGAGCGTGAAGCGCTTTTCCACAATGGCACGGTCTGGGAGAGACAACCGAAAGCTTTTGTGCGGCATGGCCTTGGGCCTGGTTGTGGCCTTCTTCATCCTCTCGTACCTCCTGTCCAGGGCAAGGACGTGAGCCAGTGGGAGCTGGCTTCTGCAGGTGCCTCGGGAACCAGGGCTTCCCTTCCTCGTGTCCTGGACTCCAGAGGACCTGCCTACCAAATGCTCCTTTGAAATGATGACCATGGCTTAGGAATCTTCTTCCTGTGTGGCTGGGAGCCCATGGCTACTTCTGACTCAGCTGTGTTGGCTGGTCCCATGTGTGCAAAGGCCCAGGTGTGAGAATCACCGGCGGAACCATATCTGAGCAGAGCACCTGGAAGTCCTGGACATGGCCACCCGGGGCCAGCAGCCCTCCCACAGACCATTGGCTCTGACATCTCAAGGTTTTTCTGCCTGGTCATCCTTGTCTGGTAAGGCCATGGCTGGTGTGTGGCTGTAGGCCTTTACTCAGCGCCACCTCCTCCAGCCAAGCGTCTTCAGCCCAGGGATGGCAGTTAGTCCTGGCCAGGGCTGCCGAGCACGGGCAGACTGGGGCTTGGGCCCACTGCCAGGCCTCTGCCTGCCCCCCAGTCCCATGGCTGAAGCCAGACCTTCGGGAAAGAGCAGGGATGTGGACAAAGGAGTGGACTGGAGTCTTAGCTGGAGGCACCGGACCCAGAACCTTCTGGATCTCGCCGCTGTGTATCCATGAGCAGAAACACGTTTTCTCAGGATTTAGGATGTACCCAGCACCAAAGATGTTGTTCCAGGAGAGCAGGTCTGACGACGGGCCCATCTGGCACTTCAGTCAGTCGAGAGCAGTGGGGCTTCCCGGCTTGGACCCTCCTCATAGGATCTGTAGGTCACTTCTTCAGGGTCACTGGGCAGTTTCTTCCTGCAGCGAGTGTCCCCTTGCGGTGCAGAACCTCTGAGCCACCTCCTTGTCCCCAGCTCCTGCAGATGCCTGCCCCACCCACCTGTCCCTGGTCCCTGACTGCTCACATGGCCAGCCTCAGGCTCACACAAAGCAAACCCGTCAGGCCAGTGGCTTATCCCACAGTGAGAACCCAGCATCCTTGACATGAAGACACATGTTAAAAAAGGGGTCCCCGTCGGCTCTGTCCTTCCCTATTCTCGTTCCCATCTTCCGCCTTCCCGGTCACCCCCCCTTACTTCCCTTACTTCTTGAGGACCATTGGCTCACTGTCCACCCACCTGCATGGTCACCCCATATGTGGCCACAGCCTGGTTCCTGTCAGCTCGTGCCGCTGCCCCACCTGGCTCTGGCCTCCATCCCTTGACACTGCCGTTCCCTGTTCCTCCTCCTCCCTGCAGGCCCAGTCCATCCTCACACAGTCGCTGCTGTGCCCTCTCTGCCATCGTACCTGCTGGCCCTCAGCCCCGGGGGGAGGAGGATCCCCTTCTTACTCCCGAGGGCTCTGTCCTGTCTGTCCCCATCCCTCCAGCATGGGCTTTTGTCACCGAGGTTCACTTAGCTGCTGCTGCGTCTGGGGCTTCTCTGCCCCAGCCACGTTCCTGCCCCCAAGGTCTTGCCTTGCTCCCTGGTGGCCCTGTGCACCTCAGCTTTGGCCTCACGCTCTGCTCGTCTCATGTCAACCCTTGTCATGGGGACTTGTCCACTGTTCACCAAGCTGGACAGCTGCTACCTGTATGCAGCTGGTCACCACAGGCAGCCACATGCCTGACCCCTCTCCTGGGCCTGCAGGCTCACCTCACGTCCTAACCCAAGGGTGCGCTGGCTGCACTGTGCCTGTTGGTCCTGCCGGTGCAGACCGGGCTTTTCTGCCAACTCTGAGATGCCCTGTTGCTAGTTCTGTCCCCACCTCCGTCTCCACAGCTCTGCAGCCATTTGGGGTCCTAGGTATTAGTTCCTTTCTGTCTTTTTTTCACTCGCATGTGTTACGATGAATTCCATGAAGTGGGCTTGGCGGCTGCTGCCGAGTGTCAGCAGGTTCCTGCAGGCCGTCACCCTCCCGCTCAGTTCTGTACACATGGCACCTAGGACTCTGGGGATGTGGGTTGCCAACACTGATCTCCGAGACCAGTAAAACAGAAAAAGACCTGGGGCCCTGCCTGTCAAGTGAGGACAGTGTGCCAGGCCCTACCCCATAAAGAAGATCAGAATAAACAGCTTCCCAGGAAGCAAACGCAAAGTTGTTGGTGTCCTCATTCCTGTGGGGGCTTGAGGGAGCTTTGGAATCCTGGTCCACGGACTGGCCATGGGCATTGGCGGACTAGACCCCACTTGCTCCGCAGTCTGGTCCCCGGCCCCTGCACCCCTCCCGTGGGCAGTCCCAGGCTTGCCTTTTCCTGACTGTTCTGAACGGTGGGGACACCAGAGCATCGCCTTGGAGATTAGACAGATGAATGTGAGCTGCCGAGGCAGCCTCAGCAGCTGCAGTGTGCTGGCAGCCCCACGGCCCTGAACAACCTCTCCCCAAGGCTGAGATGAAATGCGACTCCATTCCTCAAGGCCTGACCTTGGACTCTGGGGCAGTCCCTGGAAAGGCCCCTCAGGCCCAGCTCAGATGCCTCCTTCCTTGCTCACATCTTCCTGTGCTTCCTGTGTAACCTGTGATGTAGAACAGATCACCCTAAAACTTAGTCGCTTAAAATGGCAATAGTAATTTATGTCTCACAGTTAACTGGTTGGAACATGAGACGGGCATGACGGGAACAGCTGTCCCTGTGCTATGATGTCAAGGCCTCACCTGGGGACATAGGGCTGGGCTGCCATCACCTGATGGTCAGTGTTGCTGTGAGCTGAGGGCCTGGGTGCTGCTGGTGTGGCTGCTGGTGTGACGGTGAACAAGTTTGGGGGCTCCCGGCAGAGGCTGTTTCCTTTGTGTGTTATATACCCTGGCCCCAGATGTTACGTGGTGTCAGTTTGGGGTGACCACAGGCCCTAGCCCAGATTTGAGGGAAGGGACACAGACCCCAGCTCTCAGTGGGGGGGAGTCAGTCACATGGAGAGAGCGCATGGGAGGGACGGGAGCAGGTGTGGCCACCTTCGGAGTCCACCCAAACTC
This sequence comes from Aselliscus stoliczkanus, assembly GCA_033961575.1. Lineage (NCBI taxonomy): Eukaryota > Metazoa > Chordata > Mammalia > Chiroptera > Hipposideridae > Aselliscus > Aselliscus stoliczkanus. Next base: position 137,278,600 of record CM066736.1, read on the forward strand.
ACAGGGCGGGAGGGCAGGGCGTCTGTTCAGGCCTCTGGCCCTGGAAGCCAGGCCGGGACCTGATGCTGCACTGCAGCCTCTGGGGGCCTCTGGCAAAGATTGATGCTCCCCCCAGAACAAACCCATTTCTAATAGAATCATGATTTATTAAATATGTGGGCACAGTAGGAAACAAGATTAGCAAATGGGAAAGTAGCATAAAAAAATAACTGGTCACAATTGTCCAAACAAGCATGCACTGCCCTGCGTGGCCAAGCCGGCCCAGCCCAGCTGGTGGAGAAGGTCCTGAGCCCACAGCCCATGGAAGAGGCTCAGTGCGACAGGGTTGGGTGGGGACCAGGGCTATTCCACGTCCACGACCAAGGGCATCATATAGTCGGAGTGTTTGATGCCAAAGGTGACGATGGGGGCGCAGGGCTTGGTCATTGTCACCTGGGAGAGGAGAAGCTGTGAGGAGCAGGCACCATGGCCCCACCCAGGCTCCGCCCTCACTGGAACTGCAGTTGCTGATAGTGGCTTTACTGTCCTGAATCCCAGGACACATTGACCAGCATGAAGGCCACACTGCCAGGTTGCCACACACAAGCTGGTATGTGGTGAGCGCTCAGTAGCGTTAACTGTCACCAGTGTGTGGGGATGCAGAGCCCGCCAGCTGGGAAAAGGGCCAGGCGCTGTGACCCTCGCAGGCTGCAGGTCCTGCCCTGCCCAGGCTGTGCCCTCTCCCAGTGCCCCGCCACCCCTCTGGACCCAGCTCTTCCCAGACCTTCTCAGGGTTATGGGCTCCTGGTCCTGGCTTGAGGGTCTTGTCCCCCGGAGGCTCCACTTGGGCAGCCATGGTGTACTGTGGAGCCTTGAACTTGGTCACTTGCATGTCAGTCTGACGGTAGGCTGCGGGACCTGGGGTCTGAGAAGCAAAAGAAGCTCAGACAGGCACGGCCCCTTCAGACCATGTGACCAGAGGGCAAAGGGCCAGTGTTGGACAGTGCGTTTCAGGTCCTGAGTCACTGCATCTGTGTGTTGGGCCCCTTCTGTCTCCAAACAGCGGTCACCATGGGGAGGACCCCCAGTGCTGTGGGACCCTCTACTTCAGCCTCGTCATGGCAGTGCCACCCCAGCGTGTGCCAGCCCTGGGCTCATCCCTTCTATGAGTGACAGGGGCCCCTTCCAGCAGGGACACTGCCTAGGGGCCTGAGGGCCGTGGGCTGGACTGGATGGTGGGTCAGCTGTGCTCTTCAAGCTCCCAGGCACACGCCCACCTCAGCCCAAGCACTGGCTCTTATCTGCAGCTGGAGTCCTCTCCCCAGAAACCTCACAGCTCACTTTTCTCCTTGTTTCTGCACGTGCCCCATGTAACACTGCTGTTCGCCCTCCGAGCAGTGCTCGTGACCCTCCTCCCTCCTCGACCCTCCTCAGCACTCGAGTGTAACCCAGGCATGTGGCAGGCACCCAGAGGACCAAGCCCTGAGGGGCGAGGGTGGGTCGGGCTGCGGGACCTGGGGGGAGGGGCAGGTGGATGTCTAGGGGGGATCAGCTGCACCCTGGCTGGGCACCCCTTGCCTTGTGCAGGTCGTCACTGAAGCCGCCCAGCTTGCTGCGGCCCTTGATGGAGAAGGAGGGCTGGACCACCTTGCCCACAGTGTGGGGCCCCAGCACCACTGGCAACATGTAGGCGGCGGGGCCTGTGGGCAGGCCGGCACTGAGTCTCCGCCTCCGGGAGACCAGCAGACAGCCAGGCTGGCCCAGTGCCCTCCGCCCCGCACCACCCCATCCCATTGGCTGCAGGCTGTTGGGGTTCCTGTGAACCTGGGGTGCTGTCCACTCGGAAGGTCTTGGTCCGGGCTGAAATGGAGTGGCTAGGTGCTGAGTCAAACACATGCCTGGTAGATTTCTCTGGAAAGTATTCACCTGGAGGGTGGGGGGAGCAGAGGGGATGCTGGGAGGGCCAGGACCATCCGCGCAGGCGCTCAGCCCAGCTCAGGGGGCTCAAGGAGGACCCCCCAACATTACAGGTGTGGGACCTGTGGGCCCCAACCTCGACGGTGATGGATTGGTCAGGGGGTGCCCAGGGTGGAAGTGCTGACCTGGGCTTGGGGCAGGGGCTGGGGCCGAGTGGGTCCCAGGTCCCAGCTGGGCTGAGGTGACTCAGAACCTGCACTGGGTCAGCAGCTCATCTTTCTCATGAGGACAAAGACAAGGACACGAGGATGAGGACATGGCGCTCCCTCCCACCCTTGGCCCACCAGATATGAAGTGGTCATCAGCAGGGTGGGCTGGGTGGAGGCTGGACCACTGTCACTCACCGGGTCCAGGGGTCAGCGTGGTCTTGGTGCTGTAGCGGCCCAGGATGGAGAAAGCAGGGCCGAGGTCCTTGCCCGTTCTCAATATCTTGGGGTTCACACTGTAGCGAGGCCCTGGGGAGCAGTTCTCTGCTAGGAGCATGGGGGCCCCACGGAAGCTGTAGGCAGGTGCTCGCAGCTTGGTGGGCGTGTGCTTCACAAAGCCTGTGGGGAGGGGGCTCTGAGCAGCCTGGAGCCAGACTCCCAGCCTTCTTTCCACCCTATTGACCCCAGAGGAGTTGATGGGCTGCAAGCCAAGGATGAGCCCCAGGACCACTCATCCAGCCCCAGGCCCAGCCTAGGCCCTCCCCAATACCTGGTTTTCCCCCCACCCAGCCCCCTCCTGGTCTCACAGGCACTTACCTGTGGTAGGTGGGATCAGGTACTTGGGTCCAGGGCTGCTGTAGAGAGCCATGATGGGCCCCCGGGGACGATGGGGCCTCCAGGTGCCCACCCATGTCTCCTCTGCCATGACTGGCTCTGTCCACGGACAGGAGGGTGACCTGGGGCTGGGAGGCACCAGCCCCCACCCCCATCCCTGCTGTGCGCCCCCCAATGGGCAGAGCTGCCGGCCACAGCCTGCTCAGGGGGGTATCAAGGTGGGACACAAACTTAAAGGAGTGGAAGCTTCTGTTGGAACTTGTCAGTTTGCCCTGCCCTCACCAACCCAAGGACGAGGGCCGTCAGACCCACAAGCTATATCCTCTAGCCCCTACTGACGGGCTCTCACTGGTCCAAGGGAGTCTGGCCAAGTTCCTCCCACACACAGGGTCCTGGGCACGGCCGGGCTGGCAAGGAGCAGTGGGTAAAGGGGAGGCTGTGCCCCAGGTGGGGTGGGGACCCTGTGGAGGGGCCCTTACCTCTTCAGTCCAGGAATGGTGTTCAAAGCAACCTATGGACTTATCCTCCTCAGAGGTGGTCTTGTCGCATTGTCCTTGGTTCCCAAAAGAGCATGGAGGGGACGGCGTCTCCCTTTCCCTCCTCTCCCACTTGGGGCTTTCAGAATTGGGAAGGGGTCCCAGCCCCTAAGCTCTAGAATGCGGCTCTATGGGACTGGGGATTCCAGATCCCCATCTTTGTGATGGAGACAGTGGCCTCTACCAGAGGACCCCACCCTTGCCAGGCTTGGCTCTGGTCCCAGGATTTGCTGTGCTCACTGAGGTGGGGACACAGAAGCATGGAGGGCAGCCAGAAGGACAGCGATCCACGTGGCCCCGAGCCAGGCGGCCACGGAGCAAAGGCTGTGAGGGCCAGAACTGAAGCAGCGCAGCCTGGTCCTGGTGCGGACGACTGAGCTGGGGGCGGGAGCAGGGAGGCCCCTGGGGTAGGGTCCTGGGATCCAGGGTGAGGGCGAGTGGGCAGGGTCTGAGTGGGACCTTCTGAGACCCTGCTGTATCTTGCACACCATGGGCCGTGTCCGTCCTGACTCAGTGTCCTTGAGAAAGGTGCACTTGCTTCTCGACTCCTCCAGGGTACCTGTGGGGTGCAACTGGGCTTTCTTCCTGGCAGACTCTTCCTTCAGTGACTTTGGGAGACAGACTGCTCTCAGCCCCTGGCCCCGTGCCATGTGTGTATTGTGTGTTATGTCCCCACCGCCTGTCGCCCAGCTGGGCCACTTTCTCTTTCGGGGGTTCTCTGCCTCCCTGGCTCCCACCACTGGCTAGGGACTTCTTTCATCTGTCCGGCTCTGCCCAGCTGCCTACGTGGGTGTAGACAGGATTTCCACAGATGGGTCTGCCCACTGAGTGGGGTGCTTATGCTTCCTGCATGTAACCTTACGCTTGTGCGTGTAGTCATGTCCCCGAGCGTGGGGAGAGATGAGCCAGACCCTGAGCTGCAGGAGGCTTTATTGAGTGAAGGGCTTGAGGATAAATTCACACTTTTCGGGCAGTGGCAGTCGGGTGGCATGGCCATGGCTGCTCGTGTAGCTGGTCCTGTGGCCGCTTGTAGCCATGTCTGGGGTCCACTAGGCACCATCCTCACTGCTGAGCACTTGCACCTGGAAGGCAGACATGGGTGGGCCAGGGGTTGGGGTCCCGCCTGGTGATCCCTGGAGAGTCACAGCTCCATCAGGCAAACAGGCCCAGCCCAGCCTCTGGGGGATGGTGGGCCCTGGCACATTTCTGCTGGGCAAGTGGTGTGTGTGTGCGTGAGCGCGCATACATGTGTGTATGTGGAGGGGGCTGAGGGCTGCTCTGTCGGTGGTGAGGCCTGGCGTGCACATCTGCTGGCTGAGGCAGGTGGGGGTGTCTGCGGGTGCAGGGCTGGGGTCCCTCGGGGAGGGGGTGCCCCGCGGCCACTGTACCAGCAGCTTGACCATCTCCGCCTTGTGCATGGGCTGCATGCCGTCTATGCAGGACTTGAGCTCGGCCAGCGCTGCCTTGGCATCTGCGTTGACGTCGTACTTGCCCAGAGGCCCCTCATATAGCTCCTCTGGGGACCCCACGAGCAGTGTTTGTAGGAAGTCCATGAAAAATTCATTGTTGTCTTCCCCTGTGGCCAGCCCTGTACCGTGGGGGAGAGATGTCACCAGGAAGAGAGGACTGTACTCCCATCCCAGCCACAGACCTCCCCAGGTCTCCAACGTTAGTGGTCTCCAGACTTTCCCCGTCAGTGCCCAGCTCACCTGCCCTAGATGCCCCCATGGTTACAGCAGCTTGCCTGCCCCAGGTGTCCCCATGGTTACCCCACCTCACCTGCCCACAGGGTACCTCGCCTGCTCCAGGTGCCCCCACAATGACTCTGCCTCGCCTGCCCCAGGTGCTCCCACGGTTACAGCACCTCGCCTGCCCCAGGTGCCCCCAGGTTTACAATACCTCGCCTGCCCCAGGTGCCCTCACTATTAACCCGCCTCACCTGCCCACAGACCCCTCCCATCACCCCTAACCTCAGCCACCTTTCTTTCCTCCAGGTTCCCTGGCATCACGGGGGAAGGAAAGTCAAGCCCCTGCCATGGGTATTTCCTCTCCATGTGAGGTTAGTTGGCCTGGGACTTGGAGGTTCGGGTCAGGCTGGGCTGGGCTGGGCTGGGCTGGAAACGCTGGGCTTGGTGGTGCCGCTGGGGCTGGGACAGACGTTGGGGCTGGGGTTGGGGACCGGAGTGGACCAGAGTCAACTTGTCTGCTGACATCCGTGTTCTGTGAGGGAGGAGGGCTGGGTGCCTGGGAAGGTGGGCACCAGTCACTGCGAGGGGCACCCAGGTTCCTGCTGACCCCCCTGCAGGCAGAAGGCCTGGAAGCGCGTCAGTGCTCAGACTCACCGCAGGTGCCGAGTAGGGTGAGGGCCACCAGCAGCAGGGCGCTCCTCCCCTTCATGGCCAGATTCCTTGTGAGCTGCCTCCACCTCTGGCTTTATTTATGCCTCCCAGCTCCTGGAGGGGCGGGCCGACCTGCCCATCAGTACCTGGCTAGTGAGAGCACAGGAGGTTTTACCCAGGGTGTGTCCTTATCTCCAGCCCCCAGTGGGTACCAAGGGGCTGGGGGTGCTGTGTGAGGGGCAGTTGGCCAACAGCTCTGGGGTGAGTGGACTAGGAGAGGGCCACTTGAGCCTGGTCAGTAAGAAGGGGGTGGGGCAGCTCTGGCTGGGCTGTGGCTGAGAGGAGGGCTCTGGGATCAGCATCTAGCTCAGAGCCCAGGGACTCAGACTGCAGGGCCCCGCTGGGGCAGATGTGGGAGCAGGGGGTGGGTGGGAGTGCTTCCTGGGGGCTTCCTGCAGCCTGTGGATCTGGGGAATGGGAGATGGGCCCATTGCCGCCAGAGACCTAAAGTGGGCAGCCGTTTCCCTAGGTTGGAAGGTGGGCCTGAGAGTGCCTGAGGAGTGAGTGAAGGCCATTCCTGAGGACTTGAAGGGTCACCATGTCACCGCAGGAAGTGAAGAGGGGCCACAGCTTCCTTCTGTGGCCAACACAGCCCAGGCAGGTATAAGGTCTGGGGGAGACGGTCACAGGGCTGATATCATGCAGCAAGGGGGCCGGCCTCCAACCAGACATTCCTGGGTCTAGAGTTTTGACCTTGCCTCTGTGCCCTGCTGCCACCTGGTGGCTGATTGCATCCTACAGGACCGGGATGTCCTGCTCACCCTTGGAGACCCAAGGGTTCAGTGGTCCCCTCATTCAGCACCAACCTGCACCTCCCCCACACAAATCGTCACATCGGTTATCATAGTGTCCCTTGTCACCCTGCTCTCACTTGCCTCCACTTGGTCCTGAGTCTGTCACAGACCCCACGCCCTTGGTTTGTGCCTTCCTGAACACAGAACTTGTCACCCACGCTGGCACCTGTGTATAACGAGTAAGCAAAACGAGTAAGCTAACATGAAATGGAACCAAAGATGACATCACCTAGTTACACACGACTCCAAGAAAAAAGGAGTGTGATGAGGTCACTGTGACAGAACAATGTTGCTGCATGAGCGGGACCACATGGCCAGCCTGAGCCCCCAGTCTGCAAAGGCCCTGGGTTCCCACTGTGATGGCCCCTCAACTCTTTTATTCAGCGGTTCCTTGGCTGCTGCTCTGTTCCCTGGGATCAGCGTAGCCCACAGCGACCGAACATCTGTCACTGTGCTCCTCCAGAGGATGCCTACCCTGAGGGCTGGCTCCAGTGGAGACCGCGTGCCAAGCCCTTCCTGCCCACCTCGGCTCCGAAATACTGCCCACACAGGGCTGGCCTGGACGCCTCTTTGCTGCACTGGGCTTTTGGGTTCTCTTCTTCCCAAACCCCAGCCTCCAAGGCACAGCTGCTGGATGCTGCTCCTGCAGCCCTTCCTGGCCTGTCAGCTGCAGAAGGCAACATCCTGTCACAGTGCCTGTCACAGTGCCTGAGGATCTGAGCACCTATATGCTGCCTCCCTGCTCACCACTGCAGCTGCCAATCTTTTTTTCTTTTTAAAGATCTTATTGGGGAATGGGGGGGAGGGGAACAGTGTTGGGGAATTGGGGAAGGGGAACAGACAAGTTGCTGTCCTTTTATTCTTCAGTCTAGTTGTGGAGGACATTGCTTCAGTGGCCCATGTTGGTATCATCATTGTGCTCTTCTCGGGTGAGGCTGATCGGTCACTGGCCTCTGGGCGGCCGCTCATAGCTGCCCTTGGCAACTCACACCGGCTGCCAGCCGCTCACCCTGGCTGCCGGCCACTCACTGTAGCCTCTGGCAGCCCACTGAAGCAGGGGCTGCAGCTATGCCTTCCAAGGGGACTCACAGCAAGCAGCCCAGCTCCAGGTGGAGCTGTTGTTCACCATCTTAGCTGTAGAGGGCAGTGTCACTGGCCCGCATATGTGGGATCTGAACCAGGGTCCCTAGTGTCCCAAGCCATCTCTTAACCCATGTGCCACTCGGCCAGCCCTATTCAAATTTTTAAGCTGATGAAAAAGAATATATAATAAATAAGCTTGAATAACAAGGAAATTTTGAAAAACATTAAAAGAATTGGGTGTGCTAGCCTTCCCTGGACATTACAATTTCTTATAAACAATATTAAAATTATACAGTTTGGGAAATGAATATATAGTCAGATCAATATAATTAAACATAAAAATCCAGAAGTGGTCCTTGTGAGGATGAATTTCACATGTTGCCTTGACAGCGCTCAGAGACCTAACAGTAAGTCAATCTCTGTAACATTCAGAGACCTAACACCAGGCAGCGATGAATCTCGCGTGACCCTCTGCTCTGGCGAGACTGGGTTTTTCTGGTTTTGTGAGCCCCTGGCAGCCATGACTCTCCAGCGAACCGCTGCGCTCGCACCATCTTGGCTGCCATGACTCTCGCAAAACCCTCTGCGCTCGCGAGACCCTGCATTCACGCGAGACCTTGGCAGCCATGACTCACGTAATCGTCTGCCTTTGCGTGACCCTTGCTGCTGGACGTCTCCGAGGCTGGGCGGAAATATTGCGTCAATATTAATCCTTACCATCTGTGTCTGTGCCACTCACGTGCCCAACCACGCACATGTACATTCTGAGAAAGCAGATACCTCCTTAAGGGTTCCGTCTGGCTAACGCCTGAAATGGTTAAAAAAGGAGCCTAGCAGCCACCTGTCACACAAACCACGTTTCAGGGAGAAGCTTGCACTAAACCGCCTACCTCCCAGAGGTCACTGCGTATGGAAGATGTGTATCGGGGACAGAGCGGACATGACCAGACCAGGTTGGAGCTCGTGAAGCAGTGTAGAGTAGAAGTGTCTAGCCAGAGAGGGAACTCGCCCCAGGGTCACCTCTCCCAGGGTCCCCGGTGCTTCATAATTGGGCTGTAACAGTACTGAGTTGCCCCACAGCTATGGTATTCTCACAGCGATGCTGTATCACAATAGAGTGGTCTGCGAGGAATAAAAGTGTCCATCTTCACTGCAACCCCCATTTGGGGATTCTTGTTCACATTGAATTACGGCCTGATGCCAGAGCCAGATTTGGGACCCAAACGTTGGATTCTAGAAGCTGGACTGCGGACCTGTCCATTCTCTCAAACCCAGAGCATAGTCCCTGGGACATCGTTGTTGGAGCAGAACCTGGACCCCAAGTATAGCCAGTCCCAAAGCTAGAACACAAGCACGGATACCAGAGACCACAGACCAGAGCTTGACATGTGAGGCTGCACCACGGATAGTAGGTTGCAGACATCAAAGCTTGGAGCCAGAGCTGGACGTATCCCACAGACTTGAACCCCACACACCAGGTGCAGAACCCGACTAGGACTGGGCCCTGGAGTCTGAGTGCAGAGATCATGTACTGCTATTGAAATTTTCCAGACTTTTGAAATTAGTGGACAGTAATCTCTTGGAAATTAATGAGAGGCCCTGTTGGGAAACCATAGTAGCTACTGTGCCTTGGGTGACATGGATGACCTGGGATGTGGTAGACATAGCTGGATTTTTAGTTCCAATTTTCCAGAGCATTAGACCACAAACGATAGTAGCCAAAACAGGGCGGTACTGGCATAAAAACCAAACACAGAGATCAGTGGAACAGAATAGAGCCCACAATTGAACTCATGTAAATGGCGCCGGGAACATGACAGTCACACGCAAAACAACATTTCTAGCTTCAGTTCTGGGGTCCATGTCTCGGGGGAGAGGTCCAGCTCTGGCTCCAGGGTATGTTATATGTAAACTAGCATGCATGGTCTGACAGCCTATGTCAGACGCTGGCATCTGGTATATGACATCCACGGTCTGGGTTTCAGCTTTGGGACTGTGGCATGGCTTAGGGTCCAGGTTCTGCTCCAAGGCCCAAGTCCCAGGGTCTGTAGTCTGGCTTTGGGTCCATGGTAAAAACCACAGTCCCACTTCCAGGATCTTTGACTCAGGTATTGATAGTGGCCCTGGCATCTGGTATTTATCAAATGACAATCATTGTCTTCAATTCAAGCCAACAGGAATCCCCAAATTGGGGTGCATTGATGATGGAAACTTGCAGTGTAAAGAGATGAATTGTGATACAGCATGGCTGTGAAGACACCATAGCTGGGGAGCAGATCAATAGTATTAGTGGTCAATTATGGTGCATCAGGGCCCTGCGGTGAGGCCCTCATGGACCGCGTTCCCTCTCTGACTGGACAGCACTGGTCTGCATGGCTCCACAAGCACCCATCTGGTCTGGTTCTGGCTGCTCTCCTCTACCCCCAACAGACATCTTCCATAGCAGTTCAGCTGGTGTGGCAGGAGGATCTGCGCAAGTTTCTCCCTGAAGTGCTGTTTGCATGAGGAGACCCTGTCGTCAAATGGCTGCTAGTCTTCCATTTTTTATTTTTTTATTTTTTTTTGAGGGCAGTGTCACTGGCCCTAATATGTGGGACCCGAACCAGGGCCGCTGGCTTCCCAAGCCAGCGCTTAACCATCGCTTCACTCGGTTAGCCCTAGGCTTCCATTTTTAATTTGAGCAGTTAGCCAGCCGGAGCCCTTAGAAGGTATCTTGTCTGTTAGAGCTCACATGTGTATTGTTTGGAATGTGAGGGGCAGAGGGGTAAGTGTGGAGAAACCCAGAGACAAGTTTTTCATCCCAGGTCCATCCAGCATGTGAGGAGCAGAGTGGGTGCCTGGAGAAATTGGTAAAGCCTGACCTTGCAGGAAATCTGAAATGTGGCTTCCACCGGGGTGTGAAGGGCAAAGGTGGTCCTGGGCAAGAGTCAAGGAGAAACCTTGGAGGCGATGTGTCCATCCTGGCTCAAGGCAGCATGTGATGGGAGAGGGGGTACATGGGGAAAAAACAAGGATAGACCTAGATGAGATTTTCCCATCCCAGCTTGAGCCAGCCTGAGAGGCACATGAGGTGCCCAGGGTAAGGGGACAGGTGAAACTTGAAGGTCATATCTCCATCCCAGCTTCAGCCACTGTGTGAGGAACAGTGGATGTGCCGCGGATAAGGGTTGCATGTCAGCCGGCTTGAGTTCTCCTGAACATTTTGTCCAGGCTGGTTTAATGTGAGTACTTCCTCCAAACCAGTTTCTGATGTGCGCTCCCTCCATTCAAAATTTAAGTGATCAACTCCTGTGGTACCACTTTTTGAGATCACTAGGTGGACAGGAAGCGTGAGTCTGACAGGAGAGCCAGTGACCAGCCTGGCAACACAGAAGGCAGCCAGTGTTCATGAGTACCAGGGGCCACCGTGTCCCATGAGAGCCGGGGGCCAGAGCGTCACCTGACAGCCAGGGGCCAGAGCCGCCATCATGCCTTTCGCATCCCGTGCTGGCCTATGTTTTGAGGGAACTTGTTAAACCTCCGTCTGCCCCCCAGGTACCACAGCTTCGAAGAGAAGGTGGGACAGTTTTCTGTACCTGCGTTACCTCGGTATCTCCCTGGGAGGCGTGGACAAAGAAGGAAAGGGTAAGGAGAAGCTTCCGGTGTGTGAACTATGCTGACGGGTGGGGGAGAGGTGTCGGTTATCAGCAAACTGGGCAGAGAAAGGGCGCAGTGTGCAAAGTCATTTTTTCTTCGTGATATCAGTGTTGAGTGCGGACCAGAGTCTGAACCCCAGACCCCAGATGCAGAGCCAGATTACGGTTCTTTAGACAGTCACACAGGAAAACCACGCCGCTTAAAAGCAACCTTACATAATACATGCTTTTTGTCCGGGTCAGGCGTCGGCAAACGGGCGCATGAGTGAGGCACATGCTGCCGTTTGTGGATGTACATGTGGCTCTGAAGTAAAATTGAAAATGAAACCAAAAGTATCAGACTTGCATTTATAAAAATTTTAAAGCATATTATTCATATAATGGCAATTCCGTTTGTTTTATGGCTCTGAAATAATTTTTAAATTCTCATGAGGGACAGGATTGGCTCTTTCATCTCAAATGTTTACCGATCCCTTGTCTAGGTTTTCAAAAGGCCCTGAGGAAAAGAGTGACTTCTGGTTTGGATCGTCTCTGAACTCAGAGCTCAAACCAGTGTCTGCTTTGTTCAAGACAACAGCATTTTTTTAAAATTTTTTTTTTTGAGGTCAGTGACACTGGCCCTCACATGTGGGACCGAACCTGGGCCGCTGGCTTCCCAAGCTAGCTCTCAACCACCGCGCCACTCGGCCGGCCCCTAAACGACGTTTAAGTGTCCAGTTCCGTGGGGTTAACTATGCTCCTTTGTTGTGTAACAGGTCTGCAGCGCTTTTTCATTTTGCAAAATTGAAACACTGTCCCCATTAACCAACGATTCTCCATCTGCCTTCCCAGCCCCTGGCAACCACCGTCTGCTTCCCTCTTCCCATCATAATTCCTCCTATAAGTGGAATTATACAATTCGCGTCCTTTTCCGACTGGCGATTGCACATCGCATAATGTCCCCAAGGTCCATCCAGGTTGTAACATGTGGCAGGATTTCTTTCTGGTTTTTAGGCTTTATAATATCCCACTGTAGGCTTTCTGATAATCTGCCCTAAAGAAACGGTGTGACTGCACCAAGTTTGTAACGTGCCTTCCAAAGGAGGGCAGTGAGCACCTCAGTGAGCTCAGGGTGTCTCCTTATTAATTATAAATAGAACTTCCGCTGAGAACTTTTGTTAACATTTATGTTGACATCATTACAGCCTTTCAGAGAGACAACATGATGGTACAAAGAACTCCTATATATCGTCCATTCACATTCCCCAAACGTTAACATGTGGTGTTGCTGTATCTATCGTCAGAGCAAAAGGAAAAGTGTTATTTTTGTGGGCATTAGTTTTCCAGGACAAAGGATGAGGGAGAGCTGCAGGGAAATGCATTACCATCAGCACAGCCTCCAACTGAAAGGACTCAGGCTAAGCCAGGTGGCGCTTTGGGACCAGGCCGCCCTGTGTATTCCTGCCCTATAAGTTCATGCACGTTACATAGCACGGGCAGTACTTTTTAGTTTGTTGCGTTTACACTGAGGAACAATAAACGTTGAAAATCGGCGCGCACAGTCCTTAAGGCTTGGAAACAGTCTCCTCTGCTGCCATCTGCTGTGCATCATGGGAATTACACCTGAGTGGAGGTCAGCAGGAAAATCTCTTCTCTCCAAATGCTTCTGAGCCCGAGGGTCAGACCCGGGGTGGTGCCCCAGGTGCTGTCATCTGTGCCCTGGCAGCTGCCCGCTGGAATGTGGAGTCCTGGATGTGAAACCCGGCACCGGGCATGGCCTACCTGAATTAACTGCCTTCTCGCCTGGCTCTTACCTGTGCTGCCTTATGCCACCCTCCCCTCTTCCCTCCCTCCCTTCCCCAGGCCTGTTTTTGAAGTACCTGTGCGCTTAGAGAGCCTCTGTAAGTCACCACATCTGGGGGCAGTGGCGTGCAAACCAAAGACTTATTTTGCATGTAAAAGAGGCAGCCCCCTAGGACCAGACCCAAAGGAACCCAGGTCTGAGAGCTGAAAGCTTGGGTATGGAAAGACCACAGGAGGCCTGCAGGGCCAGACTGCAGCCCCCAGGAGAGCTGGGGAGGCTGGCTGTAGTGGGATCCCGGGGCTCTGGCCTGGGCGCTGGCTCTGAAGGGGCCTGGGGGACTCCACTCCACATGCAACATTTGCAGGGGGAGCTGAACACCAGGCTCCTCGGGCAGCTTTGCTGGAACAGCCTCCCCGCTGCACAGCTGTGATAGCTGGACCTGTCCAGAGGGTTGAGGTAGAGTCCCTCAGCTTTACCCTCGCATGAGGTGTCTTGTTCAAGGCTGGAGCACTCTCAGGTCCAGAGGGCTGGCCTGGTGTGGGAACTTCAGTCCTGGGGGGTGTAAAGGCATATGTGGAAGACCTGGGGAAACAGTGCAGTCAGCCAAAGACACCCCAAGAGACCCCAAACCCATAGGCTACGCACCCAGTCAGCAACCCTGGGCAGGCAGCAGCTCAGCACCCCACACCCCACATTCTATCTGTTTCTGTCCCTGTGGGACCTTCTCCTTTGGTCTCTGTCAACATCCGTCTGTCTGACTTGGTTCAAGATATTCATGAAACATCTGCTCTTGTCACCAACCTGCAGTGACCCTTTCAAACCCCCAAGTGACCTTAGTTCATCCTTAGCTCAGCTTGTCTATGTACCCACATTCCCTTTCCATCCCCCTGCCTCTCCCTCGTGTGGGGTCTCTGACTCTCTCCTGTGTGCAGGGTTTCCCTATGTATGTGTTATATCTGCTAATTTTTTCTTGCTAACCATTCTCAGGTCTATTTTATTATCAGAGCAGCTGGAGGAAGCTTCAAGGTGGGGGACAGTTTCTGCCTCCCCCACATAAGCAACTAATCAGATTTCTTTTTTTGAGGGTGGTGTCACTGGCCCTCATATGTGGGATCCAAACTGGGGCCGCCGGTTTCCCAAGCCAGCGCTTAACCACCGTGCCATTTGGCCGGCTCCAGATATTTTATAAAAGGTAAAATTTGGGAGTATATCTACATCATCGTGTCACAAAATAAGATTCAATAATTTGAGTAAAGTAACTTATTCTGAGGAATGAATGATTAGATCAATGAAACATGGTGCTATCTACCAGTTTAACTGCTGAATGTGGAACTTTTATTAAAGTTTCAAAAGCAAGAATGGAGAGGAGGAAAAGTTTTGCCTTTGGGCATATGGACTGTAAGCTGGTTGTTAGGAAACAAAAAACTCAGAAGCAGCCTTTGACCCTCCCCCGCTTTCCCACCTCAGAGAGTCAGATGGAAAAACCTGGTGGAAGAGGGGAACCTTAGCATAATCCCCTTAGCATTAGGCAGGAAGACCCCCAGTGGAGCCTGCTGACCGCCCTTCCCCTGTGTCCCATTATTTCCTGGGTCACCTGACAACACTTTACCCTGTGAGTGTGACACTCTTCCTAAATTACCTGCAAAGCACCCAGTCTGAACTCACTGTCTTTGGAACTTTTACATGTCTGTGAATTCCCCATGTGTGTATGTTAAAATGTGATTTTATTAATCTGATTCTGTTATATTTACTGATTAGCTCAGTTAGAAGAAGTTGTTACCACAGGAAGAGAGAACGGGCCTGGGGAAAGGAAGGAAGACGTGAGGGGAAACAAAAGAGAGAAGATGAGATCATTCCTAAGAAAAGGTGCAGCCACAGCTAATTTAAATGGATTATAACATGGTTAGCATTCCTGGAGGGAAACGTCTCCACCCCCTGTGTCCCCCTGACCTTCCCTCCAAAGGGAAGGGGTGGTCAGCAATGACTCGCCTTGGGATCACCTGTGACTCCACCCTGAGTATTTCGGGCCCTCATTCAAACATAATCCTACATTTTCTTTCCTTGGGTGCAGTCGCTCTCCTGGGCTTATCCACACCTGCGTTTTGGGAATATATTTTCTTTTAATATATCCTGGGCTTGCTTGCCGTTATTCGGGAGGCGTTGTTCCTACATCCTGGAATGCCTTCCAGTGATGACTCAAGGACGCGCTCTCCCATAACACACATACAGGGTGAGAGCAAAAGAATGATTTTTTAAAGCCCCCAGTTTCGGGGATCCTGCCAGGATTACTGGCTGGGGCACTGCTGGCTCCTGGAAACCTCTGCAGCTAGGAGCTCGTGGACATCTGACGGCAGAGGTGAGCGTGTTTTGGTTCACTCTGTCAGCCTTCCCTGTCTATTTCTGCGGAGTTTGGGAGAATTTAGAAGCGCCGGGTGTCCTTTTCCTCTCTTCCACATGCAGATTGGCAGTAAAATATATTTGTGAAGCTAGTTTCTCAGAAGCAGCGACTCAAGGTTTTCTCTATTGAATCTTTCTTGTCAGAGATGGTCATCTTTTGTGTGTCTTTGTCTCTTGTGTCTTTTGTCATGTAAAGGAAATACCGCAGGGACAGAAAGCCTCTGGCTTCCTTGGTTAAGCTGTAAAAAGGGCTTTTTGGTTTGAGTAGCTATTAAAATCCTACCATCAATGGCCAGAAAGTGGATCCTTGGAATAGGAAAAACTTTTAAATTGGAAAATGTGTCAGAGAAGTCTCATGGCAGACACCTGTTTTATTGGTGCCTAGAGAAAGACCACATTTTTAATACAAACGGATATAAGGAAATTTAACTATTCTTAAGTTTCTTAATGAGTTCTTCAGCTCCCTGGGTCTTATAGGTGCTAGTATCAACATGAGGGTTAAAAAAGGCAGAAGGGAAAATCAACAGGTTCCAATTTTAAAAATCTTTCTGGAGATATAAGATGTTGAGAACTGGTATGTAGAAACTAGTTTTAAAGGATTTCATAACCAATCAGAAACTTGACACAAATGGAAGCTGATTTTCTCTCTGATAGAAATGAGAAAGTCTCAGCATCTCCCCCAGGCCCTCTGTGGAGCAGATCATAAATGTAAACACAGCCCACAAAGCCCACAACTGCTCCAGGCTGAGCAAAACAGAGAAAAAGAAAGTGGAACAGGGACATTTTTAAAACACAGGCTTCTCTGGTGTAGCCTCGCTCCCCGTTTCCCTGCCTCCTTAAAGGTGGTGAAGGACAAATAAAAACCTGAGCTCAATCACCTTAGCTGTAGACAAGACTCCAAGCAGGAGCCTCACAAAAATTTACTTGCCATGTGTGTTCAGCTGTCCCTGACTTACCTGTAAATCTCCCATGTTTACATCTAAAATCAATGAACCCACTCCTACCTTTGTCTAAAATATCCTGTTTACCTGATAGTTCCTCAGTGTCTGTGGAAATTGCATGCTTATATGAATTCCAGGTGCCCCGTGTATTACAGTTCTTGGTCTGTCTGCGGGGTTTGGTAGAACTTAGAAGTGGTGAGTCCTTTTTCTCTTAAATGTATTTACATTGACAGAAAAAAATATTTCTGAAGTAAACTTCTTCCACCTAGACACTAGGGTTTTCTTTATTCTTTCCTGCCAGAGATGTTCGTTTTTTCCTGTGTCTGTGTCTCGCGTGTCCTTTGTCCTAAGAAAGAGCTACCATGGGGACAGAACACAGGCACAGGCTCCCCAGAAGCCTGTCATTGTAGCCAGACCTTTGGGGAGTTAAGCAGCTCTCTCCAGACCGGCGTCTGCAGAGACAAACTTTGCTTTGGGTTCCCGTCTAAAAACCGCGGGAGGTTTTTCCCTTCCATCTCGTTCTGTGTCCTCGGTAGAGTGAATTTGGGACGGGGAAGCTAATCCTCTCTGGTCCCCGTCATGGGCCACTTTCCGCATTGCGCCTGGTGGCCAATGGGATAAACTGGGGTTCCCAGTCCTCCTGGCCGTGTCAGGTACCAGGGGAGTATGTCCTGAGGTGCTTCTGCCCATAAGGGGCGTTTGTCTCCCCACCTTCCTTACCCGTTAGTGCTGCACAGATCCCAGTCCAGTAGCTCCTGCCAGGGCCACGAATTAGTGGGTTCGGGGCTGGAGATGCCTCACATTTTGTGGGACACCTGAGACACCCTCTCCACCCCACCCTCCTGACCGCCTGGGTGACAAAGGTCTGTGCCTTCTCTGACTGTCTCTGTGACCCTTTGGCTCTTGGAGGGCTGCATCCCCTGCACTCTGTGTGGAGAGACCTCGGCTTCCAGGCCTGAGCTGTAAAGAGGCCGGTTGGTGTGTCTCACTCTTTACACCTTTCTGTCCACGTGCAGAAGAAGGTGGATCCTCGGAAAGGAAAAAGCTTCTAAATCTAAACTGTATTACAGAGCTCTTGTGACAGCCAGCTGTTTTCTTGGTAAAACATCTTGTGTGATCTCTGTAGTTATTATTAATTCTTGTAATTTGTGATCTCTGTCTGAAATGGTTTTTGATTGTGGTAAGATGCTTCTAGCTCTGGGTGGTGTGACTGTTGGGTTATCTGGAAAATCTTGACTCATTTTTGCAACGAAAACATAGAAAAAAATACGTCATGACTTTTCCGGCAACACAGTAGTGTATTTGGTTGGCTCGAAAAGATTAAATGTTTATATAAATTAAGAAATAAAATACAAACTAACCTAAATGCTTTTCAGGATCAGACCAGGTAAACTATTTGATGTTAAAGCTGGTTGTAGGGCTGGCCGAGTGGCTCAGTGGTGAAGAGTTGCTTGGGACACCAGCGGCCCCGGTTTCGGTGCCACATATGAGGGCAAGTGACACTGCCCTCGAAAAGATAAAATAAAATAAAATAAAGCTGTAGTTTGGTTTGAAAATTATTAATATAAAATAAATTTTGTTAAACGAGTTTATAAAAATAAGTTACCTGTGTTACAAAATGTGTCAAGAAAATAGCTTTTGTAATAACCGACTTTGAAATTTCTAAGTTTTAACTAATATATAAAAGAGATCCGATTAACATGAAACATATTGAGGTAAATTTTTTAGTGATAATTATATTGTATATGTACATTGAAAAAATTTTCCATGTGTCTTTGGTAATTGAAACTTTAAAGTTTTGTTATGTGAATTAAATGATGGATATTTATGGAATGTGTAGACCATTTCCAAATAGGAAAATAATGACATGCTAATTACTGAACATGGGTGTATTATTAGTAAACAGTTCTGCCACAGTAAATATTTTTTGTGTGCTATAAGGAAATATATTTCTAGAAATTATTAAAGATGTTCATAATGATATCTATCTAAAGAATCCTGGTGTAACAGGTCACACTTGTTCACTGAGTTGTCACTGCTGATGAAGATGGACATTTGACTTGTTTGTCTCTTTGCTGTTGTGAACAGTGTTGCTGTGGATTCAGTTATCGGCTTTTAACACCTGATTTCAATTTGGGGGTTTATATCTCTAGAAGTGGATTTGTTGAACCACATGCGATTTGTTTTGCACTGTGGAAATTTCAAAGTATTGTATGCAGAGGTCACAGCTTTTTAATTTTTCACAAGTGATGTTTAAGGGTTCTAATTTCTCTGCATTGTTGCTGACATTTGTTAGGTTTAGTTTTCTGTATTCTAGCCATGCTAGTGTGTGTGAGGGTATGTCACACTGTGGCTGTAATTTGCATTTCCATCACGACTAAGGGTGTTTAACATCTTAGTGTGTCCGTTAATCATTTGTATGTCTAATCTGGAGAAGGTTCCATTCAAGTGCTTATTAAAATGGTAGTTGCTTGTCTTTTTGTTCATGAGTTGTGAAAGTTGATTATCTACTCTGGTAAGGGACTCTTATCAGAGAATGTGTACCTATTGTCTTGCATTTTATGGGGTATTGTTTCACTTTCTGGATAGCTCCTTATGATGCACTTATGTTTTAAATTTTGAGGACGTCCAATTTGTCTATTTCTTTGTTGCTGCTTGTATGTGGTGTCATATCTAAGAAACCATTGCTAATCCCAGGTCATGAAAATGGATCTCATGTTTGTTTGAGAGTGCATACTTTTACCTCCTATATTTAAGCCCTTTATCTATTTTGAATTAATTTTTTTATGTGGTGTGAGGTTTGGGTTAAATTTCATTTCTCTTCATGTGGATGGCTAGTTCCCCAGCAGCATTTGTTAGAAAGACCCTTCTTTCCCCAATGTCATGTTGTCTGCCCTTTATCAAAAAACAACGGACTTGGATGGCGGGGAGCTGCTGTGAGCCCTGCGGTCATCCTCTGTGAGTGGGCACACCACGTCTGTGGGCCTGGCCATGGCCCTGCTGCTCTCCCCGGAGCAAGGCACCAAGCAGCCTGCGCGGGAGCAGGAAAATTGTGGCCAAGTTCCTATTTGACATCAACTACCAACAGGTGAATATGAGGCACCCAATCTGCTGAGCCCTTCAATGTGTTACATTATGTCTATCTGTAGCCCTATGAGGAGTATATTATTCTCTCCCCTCTAGTGAAGGGAACTAGAGTTTCGAATTTTTAAGTAATTTGCCCAAATTACCATAGCTTGTCATGGTGGAGCTTCAATTATGAAATAACTAACAAGTGTGTGTCTGATCTCAATACAATAATGCCTGGCACATGGCAGAACATCTTATAAAATTAGCTATTCTAATAGAAAAAGTACATAAGTCCCACCATTGTATTTTTTTCCAGAGAGAAAAATCACTCACATGTCCCTCAAATAGTCTGTCTCCCTCTGTATCATCACTGTGTGGATGATGCAATAACTTAACAATGACCCAGCCAGTAAGTCTAAATTAGAATTTCAAGGGAAGAAAGTAATTGTGTTTAAAGAGTCATGTGGCATGCGAGTTACGTGCACCGTCTCATTTAAATGTTACAGTAAATCTGTTCATATGTGTTCACTTCCTTCCAGTCCATGAACTCAAAGTGACCTTTCCCAGGTTGCACAAAAAGAAACAGGATCCTGGGTTCAAATCCAGATCTCTTTGGCTCCAGAATCCAGAGGCTGCAGTGTTTTCTGCGACTCCTTGCTGCCTCCACATCTGGCTAAGGATCTTGGCGGTTTTCAAAGAGGAATGAGAGAGCACGGAGGAATGTAAAATCCCATCCTCACCGTCTCCAAAGCTATAGGGGCTCTAGGGGCACAGGGAGTCCAAGTGTCTTCTTCACACTCATCCATTCATTAAGCACACACTGAGGAAATCTGTGGAACTGGCTTTTCTGTTACATGGCAGGAATTGAAAACCGTTGATTTAGTTAACTGTGTTCTTGGCTACATTGCTAGTGTCTCAGCAGCTGTATGGGAATCAGGTAAAAACAATGAAATTAATGATGTGTGTAAGTAGCTATTGGTTGCCATTGGCAAGTTACTCCAAGAATGAAATGAAGTTAAGAGATGGATGGCAAGGTAATAGAGATTCTACAGATTTGGGGCTTTGATCGGTTTGAAAAACCATATGCTTTTGCCTCTATTCATTAGGAAGTACATTTTATTTATTTATTTATTTATTTATTTATTTATTTATTTATTAGCTGAGCCATCCTGCCAGCTGTTGACAGCTTAGCGGCAGCTCACCTCGGGCTGGGCATCCAACTGCTGTTGCCCAGAGCTCAGCTCACACTTTTTTTTTTTTTTAAAGATTTTATTGGGGAATTGGGTGAGGGGAACAGTGTTGGGAAATCGGGGAAGGGAAACAGACACGTTGCTGTCTTTTTGTTCTTTAGTCTAGTTGCGGAGGATGTTGCTTCACTGGCCCATGTTGGTATCCTCATTGCGCTTTTCCCAGATGAGGCAGATGAGTCGCCGGCGTCTGGATGTCGCTCACCGTGGCTATTGGCTGCTCACTCTGGCTGCCGGCCACTCACTGTAGCCTATGGCAGCCCACCGCAGCAGGGGCTGCAGCTATACTGTCCCGGCGACTCATAGCAGTCCAGTTCCAGGGGGAGTGTTTAGCTGTAGAGAGCAGTATGACTGGCCCTCATATGTGGGATCCAAACCGGGGCCGCTGGCATCCCAAAACCCGCTCTTAACCAATGCGCCACTCGGCCGGCCCTTAATTTAGTTTTGCAATAAAAAAATCAGTAATTTATTTTACTTCAGTAAGTTTGTCCAGGTCCTTGAAATCAAAGAAGTTCTGGCTGACTGATCAGGATCAATAATCCCTGAGTTGCCCTCTGCACTGTGTCCTCACTGGGCGGTTCGGCTGGGGGACATGAGGACACTGGGCGAGAACAGACCTTTGGGCAGCTGCTGAACAGTTCTGTCCCCTTTGCAATGACAGGAGAACCAACACGGAGAAAAGGATCTGGAGGGGCAATTTCACTGTTTATCTTTTCCTTATGTTAGGGTCAATTTCAGTATTGTTTGCTTTTACTAGGAAATCACCCGCTTCTTCTAGGTTGCCAGTGTGATGGAATGGGTTTCTTTATTTTACTTTTACTTTCTTTCTCATTTTTACATAATTGCTATCATTAATGCACAATTATTCATGCGTTATTATTCACTAGAGTCTGTATTTTATTCAGTTTCCCGCATTCGGGCTCAGCCTCAGTGCTGGCACTTCTCTCTGTTCACGCCCTCACTGGTCATCCAAGCAAACAGGTTAATGCTGACACCTGGGGTACCTGGTGACCGAACTGGGTTGTTATGACAGGAAGTGACACCAGGAGAAGAAACAGGTCCAGTGAAGTCTCAATAGGGTGCTCATGCCAGAGACTTTATTCCCTACCCTGAGAGGAGGCTGTTGGTAATCCCTAAGCACAGAAAGTGTCAGGGTTAGATCCCTCACTCAGAAAGATCAAGCTGGTCATTGTGGAGATTGCCCTGGACGAGAGAGGGACGGGAAGCAGGGAGACCAGTGAGAAGACTGAGAGAGGCGCTGCTGGCCTGAGCTGAGGCGGGGACCACGAGTTTGGGGTGGAGCAGGGGTGTGGAGGCCAGGAGGGGCCGTGGTGAACGCTGTCCTGAGGACAAGGCTGCACAGATGCCGGAGTCAGCACTCAGGGGACTTTGGCTGTGTGGACAGTGACAGGAGAGCTCACTCTGCCACAAGGAGCTGATTTGCTAAACTCTTGATCCTTCCAGCCCATAGAAGGTAGAAAAAGGACTAAGAGGGGCAGAGGGAGGGGGAGTGAGGGCCGATCCCGTGTTGGGCAGGACCTGGCCTGCATCACCTCACTGACCCCTCACGGTCGCCCTGAGAGGGAGCGCTTATCCCCACCTGACAGGCCAGGAGACTGAGGTTCCATGTCTTTGCCCGAAGTCACACAGCTAGTACTTTGAGCGGACAGGAGTCAGCTCTGCCCTGTCTGGGGCTCAGGCATCCCCCATAAGGAAAGTGCCCCCCCCCCCCACAGACTGCAGTCTGAGCTGTCAGGAAGCTCTTGTCTGAAGCTGTGACCTCAGAGGACGGGAACATGGTCAGAAGCGCAGCCGTGCTCTGGGCTGAGGAGGAACAGATTTAAAAGCCCCGAGCACAGGCTGGGCACAGAAGTGGGGGAGTCCTTGTCCTAGGGATCTGGTGCTGCTTGTCCTCCGGTGAAGGGCCGGGCCACCTCCTCCCTCCCCACCTGTCCCCTTCCCCAGCTGCCTGCCCAAGTCCCACCGAAAACCAGCCTGGGTGAGTGCATGGCAGGCTGGACCATGAGGTCACGTGCAGATTCCCTTCGAATAGAATGACCAGGATTCCACCCAACGCTGCAGGCCTGCTTGGATCACTCTGCCCAGGATCCCGTGTGTGCAAGCTCTGCGGGCCCATGTGGGCCCATTTCGGCCTCTGCTCTGGACTCAGAACCCTGTTAGAATCAGTCTTCGTTTTAAATACCTGTGAAATGGAGATAATAACTGTCTCTCCCTCATCTGGAAAATGGGAGCAGTAGGTGAGCCGAGGCCTGTGAAGGGCCTGAAACACGTTGATCTCACAGTGAGCTCAGTCCCAGAGGCCTGGATGCTCACTGTAAGGCCGGTGGGTGGGGGAAGCGCTCTCTGCTGCCACCTCGTGGGCATCTCGGGAATAACACCAGGTGCAGGTCCCCAGGAAAAGTTATTCTCTGCTGCCACCTCGTGTGCATCTCGGGAATAACACCTGAGCGGAGGTCAGGATATGCTCTTCATTCCTAAGGCTTCTGAGCCAAAGTGTCAGACCCGGGGCTATGCCTTAGGCGCTGTTATCTGTGCCCTGTAATGTGGACCCCTGGAGGTGAAACTCGGCACAACTAAATTAACTGCCTTTTCGCCAGGCTCTTACCTGTGCTGCCTTATGCCACCCTCCCCTCCTGGCTGCCTACATTCTCCAGCGCTGTTTTTGAACCCATAGTGTGCCTAGAGAGCCTCTGTAAGTAGCCACATTTGGGGGGGCGATGGGGCAATGGGGTGCAAACCAAAGACTTATTTTTCATGTAAAAGAGGCAGCCCAAGAGGACAAGACCAAAAGGAACCCAGGACCGATATCAGAAAGCTTGGGTATGGAAAGACCACAGGAGGCCTGCAGGGGCCAGACTGCATCCCCAGGGAGAGCTGGGGAGGTGGGCTGCGGTGGGATCCCCGGCTCTGGCCCGGGCGATGGGCCTGAAGGGGCTTTGGGGACTCCACTCCAGTTGCAGCATTGGCAAGGGGAGCTGAACACCAGGCTTCTCGGGCAGCTTTGCTAGAACAGCCTCCCCCCTGCACAGCTGTGGTACCTGGACCTGTCTGGATGGTTCGGGGTTGAGTCTGTCAGCTGTGTACCCTGGCAGAAGATGTCTCATCTAATCCTGGGTCCACTCTCTGATCCAGAGGGCTGGCCTAGTGTGGGAACTTGAGTCCTGGGGGGCCTAACGGCATATGTGGAAGACCTGGGAAAACAGTGCAGTCAGCCAAGGACACCCCAAGAGACCCCAAACCCATAGGCCACGCACACAGTCAGCAGCCCTGGGCCGGCAGCAGCTCAGCACTCCACACCCCACAATCTGCGTCTATTTCTGTCCCTGTCTGACCTCCTTTAGTCTCTGTCAACATCTGTCTGGCTAGGTTCAAGATATTCAGGAAACATCTGCTGTTGTCATCACCCTGCAGTGACCCTTTCAAGCCCACAAGGGACCTTACATCATCCCTAGCTCAGCATGTCTATGTACCCACGTTCCCTTTCTAGCTCCCTACCTCTCCTGCAGGTGTGTCTCTGACTCTCTCCTATGTGCGGGGTTCCCATATGTGTGTATTATATCTGCTTATTTTCTTTTGCTGATCTGCTCACATCTATTTGATTATCGGAGCAGCCAGAGGCAGCATCAGGGTAGAGGACAGTTTATTCCTCCCCACATAAACAGGTAATCAGATATTTAATAGAAGGTGAAACTTGGGAGTGTATCTATAACACTATGTCATGATATAAGATTCGATGGAACTAAACTTATTTTCAGGACTGAGTGATTAAATCAATGACATATGGAACAATCTACCAATTTAACTTCTGGATATGGAACTTTTCCTATAGTTTCAAAGGCGGGAATGAAGAGGAACAAAAGTCTTGACTTTGGGCATATTGACTTTTAGTTGGTTGGTAAGAAACAAAGGAGTTAAAAATAGCCTTGACCCGCCCTCTTTTCCCGTTTAAGAGATTCAGGTGGGAAAACGTGGTTTAGGAGGGGAAACCTTACCATAATCCCTTTAGCGTAAGGCTGGAAGACTCCAAGCAGAGACTGTAGAGCACCCGTTTCCCCGTGTCCCGTTATTTCCTGGGTCGATGAACAATTTTCCTTCCGTGAATGTGCCGCTCTTCCTAAAGTACCTGTGAAGCGCCCGATCTGACCTCACTGTCTGTGGAATATTTACGTGTATGTGAGTTCCCCATGCGCATGTGTTAAAATACGATTTAATCTTATTAATCTGATTATAGTAATTTGATGATTTACTCAGCTAGAAGAAGTTGTTAGCACAGGCAGAGAGACAGGGCCACAGGGAGGCGGGAAGGAAAGGAAAGGAAGACGTGAGGCGAAACAAAAGAGGAGATCATTCCTAAGAAAAGGTGCAGCTACAGCTAATTTAAATAGATTATAACATCGTTAGCATTCCTGGAGGGAAACATCTCCACCCGCTGTGTCCCCCTGAGCGTCCCTCCAAAGGGAAGGGGTGGTCAGGAAAGACACGCCCTGGGAACGCCCCGGGATCACCTGTGACTCGACCCTGAGTATTTCGCGCCCTCATTCAAACAGAATCCTACACTTTCTTTGCTTGGGTGCAGTCGCTCTCCTCCTGGGCTTATCCAGTCCTGCGTTTTGGGGATATATTTTCTTTTAATATATCCTGGGCTTGCTTGCCGTTATTCGGGAGGCGTTGTTCCTACATCCTGGAATGCCTTCCTGTGAGGACTCAAGGACCCGCTCTCCCATAACACACATACAGGGTGAGAGCAAAAGAATGATTTTTTAAAGCCCCCAGTTTCGGGGATCCTGCCGGGATTACTGGCTGGGGCACTGCTGGCTCCTGGAAACCGCTGCAGCTGGGAGCTCCTGGATGTCTGCTTGCAGAGGTGAGAGTGTTTTTGTTCACTCCGTCAGCCTTCCCGGTCTATCTCTGCGGGGTTTGGGAGAATTTAGAAGTGCTGCGTGTCCTTTTCCTCTCTTCCACATGCAGATTGGCAGGGAAATATATTTGTGAAGCTAGTTTCTGAGAAGCAGCGACTCAAGGTTTTCTCTATTGAATCTTTCTTCCCAGAGATGGTCATCTTTTGTGTGTCTTTGTCTCTTGTGTCCTTTGTCATGTAAAGGAAATACCGCAGGGACAGAAAGCCTCTGGCTTCCTTGGTTAAGCTGTAAAAAGGGTTTTTGGTTTGAGTAGCTATTAAAATCCTACCATCAATGGCCAGAAAGTGGATCCTTGGAATAGGAAAAACTTTTAAATTGGAAAATGTGTCAGAGAACTCTCATGACAGACACCTGTTTTATTGGTGCCTAGAGAAAGACCACATTTTTAATACTAACGGATTTAAGGAAATTGAACTATTCTTAAGTTTCTTAATGAGTTCTTCAGCTCCCTGGGTCTTATAGGTACGAGTATCAACATTAGGGTTAAAAAAGGCAGAAGGGAAAATCAACAGATGTTCAAATTTTAAAAATCTTTCTGGAGATATAAGATGTTGAGAACTGGTATGTAGAAACTAGTTTTAAAGGATTTCATAACCAATCAGAAACTTGACACAAATAGAAGCTGATTTTCAGTCTGATAGAAATGAGAAAGTCTCAGCATCTCCCCCAGGCCCTCTGCGGAGCAGATCGGAAATGTAAACAAAGCCCACAACTGCCCCAGGCTGAGCCAAACAAAGAAAAAGAAATTGGAACAGGGACATTTTTAAAACACAGGCTTCCCTGGTGTAGCCTCACTGCCTGTTTCCCTGCCTCCTTAAAGGTGGTGAAGGACAAATAAAAACCTGAGCACAATCGCCTTAGCAGTAGACAAGACTCCAAGCAGGAGCCTCACAAAAATTTACTTGCCATGTGTGTTCAGCTTTCCCTGAATTACCTGTAAATCTCCCATTTTTACATCTAAAACCTAAGAACCCACTCCCACCGCTTTCTAAAATATCCTGTTTACCTGATAGTGTCTGTGGAAATGTCATGCTGATATGAATTCCAGGTGCCACGTATATTACAGTTCTTGGTCTGTCTGTGGGGTTTGGTAGAAGTTAGAACTGGTGTGAGTCCTTTTTCTCTTAAATGTATTTACATTGACAGAAAAAAATATTTCTGAAGTAAACTTCTTCCATCTAGAGACTAGGGTTTTCTTGATTCTTTCCTCCCAGAGATATTCATTTTTTCCTGTGTCTGTGTCTCGCGTGTCCTTTGTCCTAAGAAAGAGCTACCACGGGGACAGAACACAGGCACAGGCTCCCCAGAAGCCTGTCCCTAGAGCCAGACCTTTGGGGAGTTAAGCAGCTCTCTCCAGACCGGCGTCTGCAGAGACAAACTTTGCTGTGGGTCCCCGTCTAAAAACCGCGGGAAGTTTTTCCTTCCATCTCGTTCTGTGTCCTGAGTAGAGTGAATTTGGGACGGGGAAGCTAATCCTCTCTTGTCCCTGCCATGGGCCACTTTCCGCATTGCGCCTGGTGGCCAATGGGATAAACTGGGGTTCCCAGTGTGCCTGGCCATGTCAGGTCCCAGGGGAGTGTGTCCTGAGGGGCTTCCTTACCCGTTAGTGCTGCACAGATCCCAGTCCAGTAGCACCTGCCATGGCCACGAATTAGTGGGTTCGGGGCTGGAGATGCCTTACATTTTGGGGGAGCCCTGAGACACCCTCTCCACCCCACCCTCCTGACCGCCTGGGTGATAAAGGTCTGTGCTTTCTCTGACTGTCTCTGTGATCCTTTGGCTCTGGGAGGGCTGCATCCCCTGCACTCTTGTGTGGAGAGACCTGGGCTTCCCGGCCTGAGCTGTAAAGAGGCCGGTTGGTGTGTCTCACTATTTACACCTTTCTGTCCACGTGCAGAAGAAGGTGGATCCTCAGAAAGGGAAAAGCTTCTAAATCTAAACTGTGTTACAGAGCTCTTGTGACAGCCAGCTGTTTTCTTGGTAAAACATCTTGTGTGTTCTCTGTAGTTACTATTAATTCTTGTAATTTGTGATCTCTGTCTGAAATGGTTTTTGATTGTGGTAAGATGCTTCTAGCTCTGGGTGGTGTGACTGTTGGGTTATCTGGAAAATCTTGACTCATTTTTGCAACGAAAACAGAAAAAATCTGTCATGACTTTTCTGGCAACACAGTAGTGTATTTGCTTGGCTTGAAAAGATTAAATGTTTATATAAATTAAGAAATAAAATACAAACTAACCTAAATGCTTTTCAGGATCAGACCTGGTAAACTATTTGATATTAAAGCTGGTTGTAGGGCAGGCCAGTGGCGCAGTGGTTGAGTTGCTTGGGACACCAGCGGCCCCAGTTCCGGTCCCACATATGAGTGCAAGTGACACTGCCCTCAAAAAAATAAAATAAAATAAAGCTGGCTGTAGTTTGTTTTTCAAATTATTAATATAAAATAAATTTTGTTAAACGAGTTTATAAAAATCAGTTACCTGTGTTACAAAATGTGTCAAGAAAATAGCTTTGGTAATAACCGACTTTGAAATCTCTAAGTTTTAACCAATATATAAAAGAGATCCGATTAACATGAAACATTTAGGTAAATTTTTTAGTGATAATTATATTGTATATGTACATTGAAAAAATTTTCTATGTGTCTTTGGTAATTGAAACTTTAAAGTTTTGTTATGTGAATTAAATGATGGATATTTATGGAATGTGTAGACCATTTCCAAATAGGAAAATAATGACAAGCTAATTACTGAACATGGGTGTATTATTAGTAAACAGTTCTGTGTCAGTAAATATTTTTTGTGTGCTATAAGGAAATATATTTCTAGAAATTATTAAAGATGTTCATAATCATATCCATCTAAAGAATCCTGGTGTAACAGGTCACAGTTGTTCACTTAGTTGTCACTGCTGACGAAGATGGACATTTGACTTGTTTGTCTCTTTGCTGTTGTGAAGAGTGTTGCTGTGGATTCAGTTATCGGCTTTTAACACCTGATTTCAATTTGGGGGGTTATATCTCTAGAAGCGGATTTGTTGAACCACATGCGATTTGTTTTGCGCTTTTGAAATTTCAAAGTATTGTATGCAGAGGTCACAGCTTTTTTATTTTTCACAAGTGATGCCTAAGGGTTCTAATTTCTCTGCATTGTTGCTGACATTTGTTAGGTTTAGTTTTCTGTATTCTAGCCATGCTAGTGTGTGTGAGGGGGCGTCACACTGTGGCTGTAATTTGCATTTCCATCACGACTAAGGTGTTTAACATCTTAGTGTGTCCGTTTATCATTTGTATGTCTAATCTGGAGAAGGTTCTATTCGAGTGCTTATTAAAATGGTAGTTGCTTGTTTTTTTGTTCATGAGTTGTGAAAGTTGATTATCTACTCTGGTAAGGGACTCTTATCAGATAATGTGTACCTATTGTCTTGCATTTTATGGGGTATTGTTTCACTTTCTGGATAGCTCCTTATGATGCACTTATGTTTTAAATTTTGAGGACGTCCAATTTGTCTATTTCTTTGTTGCTGCTCGTATGTGGTGTCATATCTAAGAAACCATTGATAATCCAAGGTCATGAAAATGGATCTCATGTTTGTTTGAGAGTACATATTTTTACCTCCTATATTTAAGCCCTTTATCTATTTTGAGTTAATTGTTGTATGTGGTGTGAGATTTGGGTCAAATTTCATTTCTCTTCCTGTGGATGGCCAGTTGCCCAGCAGCATTTGTTAGAAAAAGACCCTTCTTTCCCCAATGTCATGTTGTCTGCCCTTTATCAAAAACCAATGGACTTAGATGGCGGGGAGCTGCTGTGAGCCCTGCGGTCACCCTCCGTGAGTGGGCACACGCAGTCTGTGGGCCTGGCCATGGCCCTGCTGCTCTCCCCGGAGCAAGGCACCAACCAGCCTGCACGGGGAGCGGCTAAATTGTGGCCAAGTTCCTGTTTGACATCAACTTCCGACGGGTGAATATGAGGCACCCAATCTGCTGAGCCCTTTAATGTGTTAGATTATTTCCATGTATAACCTATGAGGAGCACAGTATTCTCTCCCCTCTAGTTAAGGGAACTAGAGTTTGGAATTTCTAAGTCGTTTGTCCAAATTCACATAGCTCGTCATGATGGAGCTTCAATTATAAAATAACTATCAAGCCTGTGGCTGATCTCAATATGATAATGTCTGGCACACGGCAGAGCATCTTTTGAAATCAGGTATTCTAATAGAAAAGGTAAATCTAGAAAACCGAACACCACTAGATGTGCGACATGTATCTTGACTAGTCAAGTGTACCCTAACCCACCTGACACTGACACTTTCTAATCAATGATGCTCATGTATCCTCCCAGATTTGCCCGAAATATCCGTTGGGGGGCGGGGGGGGGCGCTTATGATGACTTGCTTTCCCACCCGGGAAGATCAGAGTTTACTTGCATAATAATACCCCACGGGCATACCAGAGAGCCCCACTTATGTGTCAGACACTAAAAGCTGATTCCGATCACGTTCACTGTCCCAGAAATTTGATTCTAATCCAACGTGTGGTGGGGAAGCCGACAGCCCCCCAGTGTCTGACAAGGCCACATTGCCCTGCTCAGCACTGGATATTAGGGGTGCTGCCTTATGGTTGGTCATGTAATATCTCCTGCCTCTATGAACCCATGTGCCTTTTCTTCTATAGGAGACAATATGTTTACTACAGTTGTGATATGTTCCTGTGGTGCCCCAATGAGCTAACTACGCAGCCAAGGACGGGTAAGATCTCCTAAAAGTGGGGAGACAACCCAAGCCAGGCGGTAGTTCCATGGGGGACCCCTGAACTGTGATATTGGGGATCAAGCCCCTTGGAAACTGAGGCACAGGCCTCTGACAAACTCAGGCCAGAAAACTCAGGCCTGTGAGAAGCTGATGCATTTGCCTAAGGGCTCTGCTGTGAAAAGTCTCCTCAGAGGCCAAAGGTCTCCAGGCCATGAGAGTTCCAGGCAGCTTGCTGACCATGAGTTATGTTAACAGCCTTGTGTAAATTCCTTCGTTTGGTGCCTTGTTACAGCAACAGATACTGAAGCTTTAACTAAGAAACAGATACAGCCCTCTGTAAGATAAAGTGGTGTAAGACCCCTTTAATGGCTAGGTTTTGTATTTACATAGTAATAAAACTTTAGATGCTTTTACCCTAAAACAAGGTAAAAGCTAGTCTTTTAGCAATCATTCAAGTATACTCCCTGAAAGTCTAACTGCTGGAATTGGGGATAATGACTAGGTAGTCATGGTAACCATTATTTAGGAGATCTATAGAGGCAAGTCTATCCTTAGCATAAGATAGTTATGATAAATATTCTTTAGGTGACAGGCAGAGACTGGGTCTGAGTCTCAGAGGTTATCACAGTGTAAAACAAGATAAATCCTTTCATGGAAGAGCAAGTCACAGTGCACCCTGGAGAGAGCACTTACAGGGGAGTAGAAGACTGTGTAAATCCCGAGAACTACAAACCACCAAATGTTTTGTGATTGAGATAATGGTCAAAAGCCCTTTAAAAGGAGCTAGGTTTTAACAATAAGGTGTGAGACTTCTGAGAAACTCTTTCCGGTGTCTCCGCTCTCTTTTTCTGCCTTTACTGTAATAAAAATTTTCTGTCTTTCTATCGCCGACTCCATGTCCACCTTCTTGAGCCCTGGTCAGCGGAGGCTGGCCCCCCGCGGTGTGGATGATGGACTCTGACGCTGTAGACTAGATTAGATTCCTAAGATGACACGACTCACTTGCCTATCACGACACCTACTCATCAAAGACATGGGGACCCAAAGGGCAATCTTTGATTCTGTGTACAGCAAGTAAAACGCCTCGGTTGCCTAATGTCAAAAGACAGGCTACTAATGAACCAACACTCTGAAAGACTTGGAGGAACGATGTCCTTTCTCCTCCCAAGAACAAAACCGAACAGCTTGGAGGGTTCCTCGGTTGGACTGCATGCTGCTGTCTCCATTAGGTTGCACGTTATTTTTTTCATGAGAGCCGCTCAGCCTCTATCTGGCTCGTGAAGATCGGATCCATCTGATCCAACTCAAAAATCTGACCCTGAAGGGAAACGAGCAGTGGAAGCAGCTCTAGACGATGAAACTCAGCCGTTCAAGGGCTCTCTCTCCCTGCACGACGATGGCATCTCTGAAGGCACAGCTGTACCTGCTCCTTTCCGTAAGGATCCGTTCTGCCGTTTCTCGCGCGCCCCCTGGCGGCCGCCTGTATATCGCCGCCTCTCTGCAGAGCTCCGGCGGCCGCGGCAAGGGGCAGGACGCGGCCGCTGTGCCCGAGCAGGCGTTGCAGGCGGCCGGCCTCAGCGGCGGAGTCGTGCCGGTGGTGCGGGCCGTCGGCGCGTCGCCCCGTTGCCGGAGATTGTATCCGCAGGTTTCTGAGGGAGTGAGCGGCGCGCTCCCCCTCGGCCTTCCGGACGCGGAGGTCCCGCGGGCCGGGCCGGCGCCGGCCCTTCCCTGCCGGGCACGCTTTCCGGGGCTCTCCCCGCGGCCCGCTCCGGGGGTGCCGACCGCCCCGGGGCGCGCGGGAGGGCCGGGCCGGGGGCCCGCGGGCACGGGCGCGGGTCCCCCCGGCAGGTCCCGATCGGGAGAGACGGGACCGGGCGCCGCCCACGCACCTCGGCCCGGGGAGCAGGGCGGCCCGCGGCCCGCGTGGCGTGCTCGCCTCGGTGCGGTCGCCGGGCGCGACTTCGCGGCGGGAGTTTCCCGGGTCCCGGGGTGCGCCGCGGGGGCCGCGGGCGGCGCGTAGGACCGGGACGCGAGCTCGCGCGGGCTCCGGGCGTCCGACCCTCCTTTCCTCCCCGCTGTCCCTCCTCCCGAGGCGGAGACCCCCGGACCGGTTGGCGCGGGCCGGGGAAGCCCGGTCGTCCGAGGCCTTTCCGCGGGACGTTCTTCCCCAACCCAGTCCCAACTCGGAGGTGCGGTTGATCGTGCCGGCCCCCGCACGCAAGGGCGGAGGGCGCCTGCCGCCTCCTTTTTCTTTTTCTGTTTTCTTCGTGTGTTTTTCTATTCCTCCCCACGCCCCCCTTCTTCCTCGTCTCTCTCTGCCTCCACCTCCCCGGCTTTGGAGGTCGACCAGATAGCCCAGCCTCGCCTGCCTAGTGGCGATGGGGTGGTGACCGGGGTCCCGTGGCCGAGCCTAGCTCCGAGGAGGACGGAGAGGTTCGCGGACGGCAGTCGGCGACGGACGCGGCATTTTATTCGCCTGAGATCGACATTTTGTACCACCAGATAGGTGAGGACAGGCTGTCCTCTGGTGATGGTTCCCGATGGTGGTGGCCGGGCTTCTCAGCGCGCGTGTGCGGGGTCCTTCGGGGGCTCTTGGCCGCCGCCCGGCTCCTCTCTCTGGCTGCATGAGCCGGCCCCCGCCGCGCAAGGCCCACGGGTGTGTCTCGGGTGGGCTAGGTCCCCCCGTGCCGTGCGTGGCAGGCGTTCCCCTCCAGGGGTTGGCTTGCCCGCTTGGCCCCGGGGAAGGCGGCCGCGGTGAGGCTGAAGCAGGCCGGGCCTCTCGATCGCTGTTCCTTACCGCGCGCTTGCCTCCCGGGGCCCCCCTCCCGGTGCCCCGATCGATGTGGTGACATGTCGCTCTCCCGGGCCGGGCCTAAGCCGCGCCAGACGAGGGACGGGCATTCATGGCGAATGGACCGCTCTTCTCGTTCTGCCCGCTCCTCACCGCGCGCTTGCCTCTGGGTGCCCCCCTCCCGGTGTTCCGATCGATGTGGTGTCGTCTCGCTCTCCTGGGCTTGGCCTAAGCCGCGCCAGACGAGGGACGGGCATTCATGGCGAATGGGACCGCTCTTCTCGTTCTGCCCCGTTCCTCACCGCGCGCTTCCCACCCGGGTGCCCCCCTCCCGGTTGTTTGATCGATGTGGTGGCGCCTCGCGCTCCAGGGCCTGGCCTAAGCCGCGCCAGACGAGGGACGGGCATTCATGGCGAATGGGACCGCTCTTCTCGTTCTGCCCGCTCCTCACCGCGCGCTTGCCTCTCGGGTGCCCCCCTCCCGGTGTTCCGATCGATGTGGTGTCGTCTCGCTCTCCTGGGCCGCGCCTAAGCCGCGCCAGACGAGGGACGGGCATTCATGGCGAATGGGACCGCTCTTCTCGTTCTGCCCCGTTCCTCACCGCGCGCTTGCCACCCGGGGCCCCCCTCCCGTTGTTTGATCGATGTGGTGTCGTCTCGCTCTCCTGGGCCTGGCCTAAGCCGCGCCAGACGAGGGACGGGCATTCATAGCGAATGGGACCGCTCTTCTCGTTCTGCCCGCTCCTCACCGCGCCCTTGCCTCTCGGGTGCCCCCCTCCCGGTGTTCCGATCGATGTGGTGTCGTCTCGCTCTCCTGGGCCGCGCCTAAGCCGCGCCAGACGAGGGACGGGCATTCATGGCGAATGGACCGCTTTTCTCGTTCTGCCCGCTCCTCACCGCGCGCTTGCCTCTCGGGTGCCCCCCTCCCGGTGTTCCGATCGATGTGGTGTCGTCTCGCTCTCCTGGGCCGCGCCTAAGCCGCGCCAGACGAGGGACGGGCATTCATGGCGAATGGACCGCTCTTCTCGTTCTGCCCGCTCCTCACCGCGCGCTTGCCTCTCGGGTGCCCCCCTCCCGGTGTTCCGATCGATGTGGTGTCGTCTCGCTCTCCTGGGCCGCGCCTAAGCCGCGCCAGACGAGGGACGGGCATTCATGGCGAATGGGACCGCTCTTCTCGTTCTGCCCCGTTCCTCACCGCGCGCTTGCCACCCGGGGCCCCCCTCCCGTTGTTTGATCGATGTGGTGTCGTCTCGCTCTCCTGGGCCTGGCCTAAGCCGCGCCAGACGAGGGACGGGCATTCATAGCGAATGGGACCGCTCTTCTCGTTCTGCCCGCTCCTCACCGCGCCCTTGCCTCCCGGGTGCCCCCTCCCTGTGCCCCGATCGATGTGGTGACGTGTCGCTCTCCTGGGCCGGGCCTAAGCCGCGCCAGACGAGGGACGGGCATTCATGGCGGATGGGACCGCTCTTCTCGTTCTGCCCGCGGGCCCCTCGCCTCTCCTGCCCCCGCCTGATGGCGGCGCGTGGAAGGCAGGGGTGCGGAATCCGGCCCGACCTCGTCGCCCCGCCTCCCGCCTCCCGGCGCTGGTGGGGCCGGGGTCTCCTTGACGCAGCGGACACTCTCCGCCGGCCTCTCGGCCGTGTCTCGCGTTTGCGGCTCTCCCCGCGGCGGGGAGGGCCGTTCCGCCGCCGCGCCCTTGCGCCTCGCCTGGCCCTCTGGTGGGTGCCCCTGGGTCGCTCCGGGTCGTCTCTCAGGTGCCCGAGGCCGAGCCGGTGGTGTCGTTTCCCGCTCCCGGGAACCTCCGTCGGGTTGAAAAGAGGTCGCGTCTGGGGTGTCAGCGGGATCTCGGGTTGGTAAGCTTGGAGGGAGGCACCCCATCCCCGCCCCGCCGGGGCGTGGGGCGCCATGTGCTCCCCTCCCCGCGCCTCGCCTTTCCGCTCTCGCGGTGGGTGGTGGTGGCGCGCGCGGCCCCCGCGAGCGACCCGTTGGGTTTTGGGCCGAGCCTGGCGACAACCGGCTGCCAGCTGACTTTGGGGGCGCCCCCGGTCACTGCCGCCCCCTCCAGGGCCCCGCGCTCGAGGCCCCGGTGAGGCGCGCTCGAGGCAGCCGCAGGCTCCCGTCCTCCCCCCGCCCCATGGGGCCGTGAGACGCTCAGGTGGGGCCGTCTCCTTTACCTGTCCCAGAGATCCCTTCCCTCCGGGCGCTCGCGTCTGGACGCCTCGGTGTGCCCGGCGAGGGGAAGAGAGACCGGGTTGCGGGCGACGCCCCACCTCGGTGAGAAAGTCTCCTCTAGCAATCCGAGAGGGTGCCTTGGGGTACCGTACCCCCCAGCCGCTGCTCCTCTTCTGCGCGTGCAGTTTGGCCAGCTGCGGCCCCCCGCTCCGCTCCGTGTGGTCGGGGGCCGCCGAGCGACGGATGCGCTCCCGGCCTACCGCGGCCCGCGCCTCCCCGCAGCGAGTCGGGGGAGGGTCACGCGGGGCGCCGGGCGTCCCGGCGCGGTTTGCGGCCGCGCGTGCGTGTGGCGCTGATGCGGCGCGGCGAGGTGAGGCGCGCGGGTCGGGTCGGGGGGCACACGCCCCCCGCCTTGCGCCTCCGCGGCCTCCCGCTCCTCTGCCCGCGAGTCGCCGCTCCCTGTCCGCTCCCGCTCCGTCCCGAGGTGCGGCCGGTGGGCGCCGCGCGGGCACGGGCTCGGGCCGCCTCGCCCGTGGTGGGGTGGCTTTCGCTCGGAGAGCGAGTTTCCCGAGCCCGGAGACCGGACGATGGGCAGGACAGACGGGCCCTTGCGCGTTGAGGGCCGCGCGCGGGGGGCGTCCCCCGCTGGCGGGACCGGGCCGCGGCGAGGCTCGTGGTGGTTGCCCGCTGGCCGAAGGGCCCGGTCGGCGTCCCGGGCGTCGCAGGGCCGCCCTCGTGTGTGGCGGTGGGATCCCCGCGCGTTTTCCCGGCGGCCCGTCCGCCTTCTCGGCCCGCTCTCCGAGCTCATCTGCCGCGCGCACGCGCCCTTCCGCGGGGGGGGCTCCGATTTTGTGCGCGGCTCCCTCCTCCCCCGTCGCCGCTGATTCCCCTGTGCTGCTCTCCGCGTCCGTCCGGGAGCCACCGGGACTGGCCCTGCGCCGCGCGTGGGCCGTCCCCCGTCCCCCCTTCGCCGGGGGAAGCGCGGGGCGGCGCTCCGCGGGGCGAGGCGGCCTCGGGGTCCCCGCCGGCGCGAGGCGCGCGCGTGGGGGTCGGCGTGCTGCACGGGAGGGCGAGGGTCTGCGGCGGCCGCGCCGGCGGCTGGCCCGATCGCCCCTGCGAGGTGCGGCCCTTGCCGGGGAGGAAGGAAGCCAAGGGCCAGTCGGCGTCCTGCGTTGGCCGCGGGCCCGCCCCCGTGCCCGGAGGGGCCCCCGGCGGTGAGACCCCGCGTGCCCCGCCTGGGCGGCCGGCTGGCGTGCCCGAGGCACGTTTCCTCGCCCCGAAGCCCTTGGCGACGGCCTCGCGGTCCGCCCCCGGCACCTACGCCGCGCCGGCTGCCTCGCCTCCTGCCCTTCGCTCGAGTGTGCCGGCTTCGGGGGCCCGCGCCCCCGGTGCGCATCGCTTCCCCCGCCGCGGGCCCGCCGCGGCTTCGCCCTCCGTGCCCGTCGTCGCCCGCCGGACGGCGGCGTTGCGTGCGTGCGTGGGGCCGCCAGCTCCGTCGCGCCGGCCCCGGCACGGGCGCGCGCGCCGGAGCCGCGTGGGCGCCGGGGCCCGGGCGGCCGTCGCGGACGCCGAGGGCCGCGCCGACCCCGCACTGGGGCGCTCGGCGCCGGCCTTGGCCCTCGACGCGACCGCCTGGCGCCCCACGTCCCGCCGCTCCCCGCGCCGCCGTCGTGGGTCCGCCCCTGGGTGTGGCGCCCCTCGCTCCTCCACGCCGCCGCGCGCCGCGCTCCTGGCCACGGACGGGCGGCTGGGGGTGGGCGGCCTTGCCGCGGGCAGAGCCGAGGGGCTGCCGTCGGGCGGGCCTCGGGTCCCGCCCCGACCGCCCGCGTCGCGCGCCGCTCCCACGCCGCGGCCCACGGTTGCCGGCCGGGCGCCCGCCCGCCGCGAGAGGCACGCGCGTCTGCCCCCCCGGCGGCGCGGCGTTCTGTGGCTCAGCGCGCACCTACCTGGTTGATCCTGCCACTAGCATATGCTTGTCTCAACGATTAAGCCATGCGTGTCTAAGTACCCACAGCTGGTACAGTGAAACCGCGAATGGCTCATTAAATCAGTT
Source organism: Aselliscus stoliczkanus (assembly GCA_033961575.1). Lineage (NCBI taxonomy): Eukaryota > Metazoa > Chordata > Mammalia > Chiroptera > Hipposideridae > Aselliscus > Aselliscus stoliczkanus. The sequence goes on from CM066736.1 coordinate 137,315,908, forward strand.
ATGGTTCCTTTGTTCGCTCGCTCCTCTCCTACTTGGATAACTGTGGTAATTCTAGAGCTAATACATGCTGACGGGTGCTGACCCCCCTCGCGGGGGGATGCGTGCATTTATCAGATCAAAACCAACCCGGTCAGCCCGGGCCGAGGGGACTCTAGATAACCTTGGGCCAATCGCATGCTCCCTGTGGCGGTGACGACCTATTTGAGTGTCTGCCCGCCTGGCAGCTTCCGGGAAGCCAGTCTTTGGGTCCCGGGGGGAGTATGGTTGCAAAGCTGAAACTTCAAGGAATTGACCGAAGGGCACCACCAGGTGTGGAGCCTGTGGCTTAATTTGACTCTACACGGGAAACCTTGCCCGGACACGGGCAGGATTGACAGATTGATAGCTCTTTCTCGATTCTGTGGGTGGTGGTGCATGGCCGTTCTTAGTCGCCGGGCTCCTCTCTCTGGCTGTATGAGCTGGCCCCCGCCGCGCAAGGCACACGGGTGTGTCGCGGGTGGGCTAGGTCCCACCGTGCCGTGCGTGGCAGGCGTTCCCCCTCCGGGGGTTGGCTTGCCCGCTTGGCCCCGGGGCAGTCGTCCCCGCTGAGGCAGCTGCCCGCCGGGCCTCTCTCTCGCTGTTCCTCACCGCGCCCTTGCCTCCCGGGCCCCCCTCCTGGTGTCCCGATCGATGTGGTGACGTGTCGCTCTCCTGGGCCGGGCCTAAGCCGCGCCAGACGAGGGACGGGCATTCATGGCGAATGGGACCGCTCTTCTCGTTCTGCCCGCGGGCCCCTCGCCTCTCCTGCCCCCGCCTGATGGCGGCTCGTGGAAGGCAGGGGTGCGGAATCCGGCCCGACCTCGTCGCCCCGCCTCCCGGCGCTGGTGGGGCCGGGGTCTCCTTGACGCAGCGGACACTCTCCGCCGGCCTCTCGGCCGTGTCTCGCGTTTGCGGCTCTCCCTGCGGCGGGGAGGGCCGTTCCGCCGGCGCGCCCTTGCGCCTCGCCTGGCCCTCTGGTGGGTGCCCCTGGGTCGCTCCGGGTCGTCTCTCAGGTGCCCGAGGCCGAGCCGGTGGTGTCGTTTCCCGCTCCCGGGAACCTCCGTCGGGTCGCACCCCGCGAAAAGAGGTCGCGTCTGGGGTATCAGCGGGATCTCGGGTTGGTAAGCTTGGAGGGAGGCACCCGTTCCCCGCCGGGGCGTGGGGCGCCCTGTGCTCCATTCCCCGCGCCTCGCCTTTCCGCTCTCGCGGTGGGTGGTGGTGGCGCGCGCGGCCCCCGCGAGCGACCCGTTGGGTTTTGGGCCGAGCCTGGCGACAACCGGCTGCCAGCTGACTTTGGGGGCGCCCCCGGTCACTGCCGCCCCCTCCAGGGCCCCGCGCTCGAGGCCCCGGTGAGGCGCGCTCGAGGCAGCCGCAGGCTCCCGTCCTGCCCCCGCCCCATGGTTCCGTGAGACGCTCAGGTGGGGCCGTCTCCTTTACCTGTCCCAGAGATCCCTTCCCTCCGGGCGCTGGCGTCTGGACGCCTCGGTGTGCCCGGCGAGGGGAAGAGAGACCGGGTTGCGGGCGACGCCCCACCTCGGTGAGAAAGTCTCCTCTAGCAATCCGAGAGGGTGCCTTGGGGTACCGTACCCCCCAGCCGCTGCCCCTCCTCTGCGCGTGCAGTTTGGCCAGCTGCGGCCCCCCGCTCCGCTCCGTGTGGTCGGGGGCCGCCGAGCGACGGATGCTCTCCCGGCCTACCGCGGCCCGCGCCTCCCCCCAGCGAGTCGGGGAAGGGTCACGCGGGGCGCCGGGCGTCCCGTCGCGGTTTGCGGCCGCGCGTGCGTGTGGCGCTGATGCGGCGCGGCGAGGTGAGGCGCGCGGGTCGGGTCGGGGGGCACACGCCCCCCGCCTTGCGCCTCCGCGGCCTCCCGCTCCTCTGCCCGCGAGTCGCCGCTCCCTGTCCGCTCCCGCTCCGTCCCGAGGTGCGGCCGGTGGGCGCCGCGCGGGCACGGGCTTGGGCCGCCTCGCCCGTGGTGGGGGGGGCTTTCGCTCGGAGAGCGGGTTTCCCGAGACCGGAGACCAGACGATGGGCAGGAGAGACGGGCCCTTGCGCGTTGAGGGCCGCGCGCGGGGGGCGCCCCCCGCTGGCGGGACCGGGCCGCGGCGAGGCTCGTGGTGGTTGCCCGCTGGCCGAAGGGCCCGGTCGGCGTCCCGGGCGTCGCGGGTCCGCCCTCGTGTGTGGCGGTGGGATCCCCGCGCGTTTTCCCGGCGGCCCGTCCGCCTTCTCGGCCCGCTCTCCGAGCTCATCTGCCGCGCGCACGCGCCCTTCCGCCGGGGGGGCTCCGATTTTGTGCGCGGCCCCCTCCTCCCCCGTCGCCGCCGATTCCCCTGTGCTGCCCTCCGCGTCCGTCCGGGAGCCACCGGGACTGGCCCTGCGCCGCGCGTGGGCCGTCCCCCGTCCCCCCTTCGCCGGGGGACGCGCGGGGCGGCGCTCCGCGGGGCGAGGCGGCCTCGGGGTCCCCGCCGGCGCGAGGCGCGCGCGTCGGGGTCGGCGTGCTGCACGGGAGGGCGAGGTTCTGCGGCGGCCGCGCCGGGGGCTGGCCCGATCGCCCCCGCGAGGAGCGGCCCTTGCCGGGGAGGAAGCCAAGGGCCAGTCGGCGTCCTGGGTTGGCCGCGGGCCCGTCCCCGTGCCCGGAGGGGCCCCCGGCGGTGAGACCCCGCGTGCCCCGCCTGGGCGGCCGGCTGGCGTGCCCGAGGCACGTTTCCTCGCCCGAAGCCCTTGGCGACGGCCTCGCGGTCCGCCCCGGCGCCTACGCCGCCCCGGCTGCCCCGCCTCCGGCCCGTCGCTCGAGTGTGCCGGCTTCGGGGGCCCGCGCCCCCGGTGCGCATCGCTTCCCCCGCCGCGGGCCCGCCGCGGCTTCGCCCTCCGTGCCCGTCGTCGCCCGCCGGACGGCGGCGTTGCGTGCGCGCGTGGGGCCGCCAGCTCCGTCGCGCCGGCCCCGGCACGGGCGCGCGCACCGGAGCCGCGTGGGCGCCGGGACCCGGGCGGCCGTCGCGGACGCCGAGGGCCGCGCCGACCCCTCACGGGGGCGCTCGGCGCCGGCCTCGGCCCTCGACGGGACCGCCTGGCGCCCCACGTCCCGCCGCTCCCCGCGCCGACGTCGTGGGTCCGCCCCTGGGTGTGGCGCCCCTCGCTCCTCCACGCCGCCGCGCGCCGCGCCCCTGGCCACGGACGGGCGGCTGGGGGTGGGTGGCTTTGCCGCGGGCGGAGCCGAGGGGCTGCCGTCGGGCGGGCCTCGGGTCCCGCCCCGACCGCCCGCGGCCCACCGCTGCCGGCCGGGCGCCCGGCCCGCCGCGAGACGCGCGCGTCTGCCCCCCCGGCGGCGCGCCGCTCTTTGGCTCAGCGCGCACCTACCTGGTTGATCCTGCCACTAGTATATGCTTGTCTCAAAGATTAAGCCATGTGTGTCTAAGTACCCACAGCTGGTACAGTGAAACCGCGAATGGCTCATTAAATCAGTTATGGTTCCTTTGTTCGCTTGCTCCTCTCCTACTTGGATAACTGTGGTAATTCTAGAGCTAATACATGCTGACGTGTGCTGACCCCCCTTGCGGGGGGATGCGTGCATTTATCAGATCAAAACCAACCCGGTCAGCCTCCCCTCGCCCCGGCTGGGAGGACTCTAGATTACCTCGGGCCGATCGCACGCCCCCTGTGGTGGCAACGACCCATTTGAACGTCTGCCCACCGGGCAGCTTCTGGGAAGCCAAAGTGTTTGGGTCCCGGGGAGTATTGTTGCAAAGCTGAAACTTAAAGGAATTGACGGAAGGGTACCACCAGGAGTGGATCCTGCGGCTTAATTTGACTCAACACGGGAAACCTTGCCCGCCCGGACACGGACAGGATTGACAGATTGATAGCTCTTTCTCGATTCCGTGGGTGGTGGTGCATGGCTGTTCTTAGTCGGTGGAGTGATTTGTCTGGTTAATTCTGATAACCAACGAGACTCTGGCATGCTAACTAGTTACGCGACCCCTGAGCGGTCGGCGTCCCCCAACTTCTTAGAGGGACAAGTGGTGTTCAGCCACCCGAGATTGAGCAATAACAGGTCTGTGATGCCCTTAGGTGTCTGGGGCTGCACGTGTGCTACATTGACTGGCTCAGTGTGTGCCTACCCCACGCTGGCAGGCGCGGGTAACCCGTTGAACCCCTTTTGTGATGGGGATCGGGGATTGCTTTATTCCCCATGAACGAGGAATTCCCAGTAAGTGTGGGTCATAAGCTTGCGTTAAGTCCCTGCCCGTTGTACACACCGCCCGTCGCTACTACCGATTGGATGGTTTAGTGAGGCCCTTGGATCGGCCCCGCCGGGTCGGCCCACGGCCCTGGCTGAGCGCTGAGAAGTCGGTCGAACTTGACTATCTAGAGGAATTAAAAGTCGTAACAAGGTTTCCATAGGTGATCCTCCGGAAGGATCATTAATGAGATGGTGGCAGCGGCCGCCTTGACGAGCCCGTCCGCCCGTCCGCGTGCCTGCCGAGATCTGTTCCTCACCCGCGCGGGAAGCTGAGGGTCTGGGTCCGTGACCCACCCTCCTCGTGTCTGCTTGGCGGCCGTCCGGTTGCCTGTCGTTCTTGAGGGGTTGTGCTGGATGCCCTCGGCGCGTTTTGGGACAGGGCGGTGTCGGGCTGGCCCGGCGTGGCGTTTCTCCCCCGGGGGCAGGTCTCCTGGGGTTTGGGTGCCCGGGCCGCTGTTTCCCGCCCCCGTCCTGCCGCCTGCCCTGGACGCGGGGCCTCGCCGGGCTGCTTCGCCTCCCGTCTCGTCTGCCCCCCGCCCAGTTCGTTCCGTTGGGGGTTCTTCCCCTGCCCCCGCCCGCGACCCCCGCGCATCCCATCGCAGCCCCTCGCCCGCGGCGGCGAGGGGCCTGGGTCCGCGGGTGCGGGGGAGGAGGGGAGGGACCGTGCAGGAAGGGCCCCTTTCGTGGGTTC